>OX422209.1:430078510-432478510 GCA_949130495.1 Sambucus nigra | reverse complement strand
ATTTTTATAAAATAAAAGAAATTATCTCTGCTATTTTTTTTTTCTTTCGTCCTATGTATGCTAGATTTTCCCTAAAAGGGCCTCGTCACAAGTTGTTTGAGAGTTATATACTTAATTAATCAGATGGAAAAAAGTGTAAATGTGGTTTGAGAAAATGTAAAAAATAATTCTGATATGGATAACTTGATCCCCAAATCAAATCATCGAATATAGTAGATATAAAGTTGTATTCGACTTCAAACTCAAACTTGATCCTCAAATCATGGAATAGATAACTTGATCCCCAAATCAAATCGTCGAATAAAGTAGAGATAAAGTTAGAGTTGTATTCAAACTCAAACACCTCAACTGAAACCACCTCATCTCATCTCTTTATTTCTCTATTTATATGTATGAAGTCTCAGGGTTTGAAATCCAAAGATTTTGAAGCTCCGTCCCAATATTTGAATAATAATGTAAGTTTGAATTTTTATTTTATTTTAAGTTTATTTACCCCATTCAGCTTAACATTGTTTAGCTTTTCATTCATTTATTGAACTCTATGAAGATTGAGCCATTTTGGCCGACCAATTATTCAATTAGACCAATTTCTCAAACCTCTCCGCCCCATCCAAGCCGAAGAGCTTTGGGAACAATTATGAAGTATAAGCTAAGTGACCCCAAACATAGAGGACCAAATAGGTCCGGATCCCAAAAAATGGCCATCCCAATACATAACAGGCAAGGAACATTATGAGAGATAACCCCAAAGGGATTATTTGACAAGAATAGATTTCGAAGGAGATTAGCATGGATCAAGTAGCGGCCCAATCAACAACTCTAATGAGTCTAATTCAATTCTGCCTACTCCATATCTATAAATGTAATCGTCACACCAGGGAAAAAATGATATGTAACTTATGGATATCGAATCACAAAAAAAGTAATAAAAAGGAGAGAAACACCTGTGGACATAGGCCATTGGCGAACCGCACAAATTTATTTGTTGTGAGATTGTTCTATTCTTAGTTTGGTCCTAACTGCTTATATTCATTCATTGTGATTAATTGCACCTGTTGCATTTGAAAATGTATCAACACAAACTCACATCAATTGAAAAGTTATCTTTAATAAGCTAAAGGCCATGAACATAGAGAAACAAATACAACACAACTTGTGAAAGTTTTAAAGCTGGATAAAGAGCTTATGATGAATATTCATTGGGTTAGATGATGATGAGTTTACAGGTTCTTGGATCGTTGACATGTATGGATGAGAGTTGTCAACTTGAAATTGTATTTTAGTAATTTTAAGAATGATTGATTTTGTTGGATTAATTTTTATTCTTATGATTGACACGTATTAAATATTACGCAGTTTATTTAGACATTTTAGTTTTTTAGTTACGAATGAACGTTTAAGCATTTTAATATTTGAGTTTATATTATTACTACTTTAATGATATGTGTCTTGGGTTATAAATGCAGCGAGTTACATCATATTTATTTATTAAGTTTTAAATTTGAAACTTTACAAAAGGATGAATTATTACGTGCCTTATATTTTTCATTTCGAAAATAATTCTAATTAAAGCTTCTTCTTTCACCCCACATATGGTCGATTTTTTTTATTTCCTAAAAAGACCTATGCAAAAGTTGTTTAAGAGTTATATACTTAATTAATTAGATGGATAAAAGTGTAAAAGTGGTTAGAGCAAACGTCTGGCATCGCCCAAAAAATAAAAAAAATATGATACAGATTATTTGATCCCCAAATCATCGAATAAAGTAGAGATAAAGTTGTATTCAAACTTAAACTCAAACTTCCTCCCTAAACGTTTCTCGATAAGAAGTTGGTAAACATATTCATTGAACAAGTTCTAGCTAGGACAAAATGAGTGGACAACGGATTCACAACAACTCATATTTTAAAGGTGGTTGAGCGCATATATTCTGGATGTGGCGTAATTGTTGTTAAGAAGAATGTAAGAGGACATCATATTTTGTGTGAATATCCAACTATGCTTATACTCATTCTTAATTTTATTTTTCTTCGCCGTGGCAATATGAAAATGTTATACCGTTGGTACATTTGAATAAGAGTTTTCCATTTTGACAAATAATTAAATTTGGTTATTTATTTATTTTCATATCTTTTGTATTTAGGATAAACCTGGATATCTCCTCCGAGATTATTGGTAACTATTTTGACTATCTCCGTAAGTATTCTAGTGTATTTAAAATACTCATGTGCGAATTAAATTATGATTTGGGCTGGGCAGCGTTCTAATGGATCCAAGCTGGTCGGCTACTCTCATGGGCTATGGTAAATGGGTCCCCACATTGAAATACTAAAAAATTTGACGTAAACGCAGGGAACCTGCCGGCGATACTTCTACTGATTTATCTGGTGTTGTTGATTCATAAAAAAAAGATTGTGGTTGCTTTGGAAATGCAAGTTGTTTTGGGTTGTAAAAATAACTAAAATGCCCTTTTGGGTTGTCTTTTCATTTCCAAATGACCCGAGACCCAAAACCAACATCCAAATAGACTTTTCTGACTATTTCAACCCTTCCGGACGCAACGACGCAGTCAAAACGACTATAAGGTCGATATAAAAATAAGTTCCCTTTTTAATTTAACAAATTAGTCCCGACACATCCCATACCGCGTTCGACTAAAAATTCAAATAACTGAATTAATATCACACAGTCATATCAATGACACCACATTCATATATTACCTAAATATCTTTAAGCACCGATGCGGCTTAACCATCGTTTATCCACAGATGCTACTTTGAAACGGAGTTTAGACTTGTTAATTTTATTGAGTTAATTATTATTCTTACGAATGACACATATTAAATATTTTGTAGTTTGTTTAGAGATTTTAGATTTTTAGGTTATGAATGAAAATTTAAATATTATTATAGTAGAGTTTATATTACTACCGTTTTAATGAAGTACCTTGGGTTATAAATGGTAAGTTATATAATATTTATTTGTTAAGTTTTAAATTTGAAATTTTACAAAAAAAAAAAAGCTATTAAGTATATAGTTCTCATGAACCTCCTATTTTACAATTAATAAATAATGATAATCAAACAATAAAAATTAAACGGATCCTTATTTTTGCACTTGAAAAAATTAAAACAATTAACATCGAGTATATAATATTTTTGATGAAATGTATTTTTCTAAGATTTATCTTGTCAAAAAAAAATTTCTATCACTCCACCAATGCTAGATTTTTTTGTTTCCTAAAAGGGCCTCGGAACAGGTTGTTTGAGAGTTATATAGTTAATTAATTAGATGGACAAAAGTGTAAAAGTGATTAACCGCAAACGTGCGACATCGGCCAAATCAAACCCTCAAATAGAGAGACAAGAGTTGTACCTCAACTGAAGCTTGATCCCCAAATCATGGAATAGATAACTTCGATCCCAAAATCAAATCAAATCGTAGGGAAGAGATAGAGTTTGAGTTGTATTCAAACTCAAACCCCTCAATCAACTGAAACCGGCTCATCTCTCTTCTATTTCTATTTATATATATGGAGTCTCCAAAGGTTTTGAAGCTCCGTCTCAGCATTTGAATAACATTGTAAGTTTGCTTTTTTTTTTTTACCCCCATTCAGATTGTTTAGGTTTTCATTCATTCATTTATTTTATTTAACTCAGATTGTCTATCATGATTGAGCCTCTCTTCTCCTCCTCTGGTAACGATATAAACCCTAGCCCTAGCTACTGCTCTAAATATTTAACTATATCATTGAGTCTTTGTTCTTTCTTTAATGGCTATGCGTGGTATGTTGGTGTTAAACACTTTTTTAATGCCTTTCGTTTAAACAACTTTCTTTGTTTATCAATCGGTGCCATCACGTAATTTTTGTTCTATGTTTTAACTGCTATTCATTTGGGCCTTTGATTGTTCTGCCTTTTCTAATAAATAAAGTATAGTTCTTAAAAATTTGCCTTTGCCTTTGATTGTTCTGCCTTTACTATGTTTTAACTACTATCTTTGTTTATCAATCGGTGTTAACTATGTTTTAACTACTGCTGGCTTTTCGTTTAGTCTTTTAGTCTCATTTTGGGGGCTTTGATTGTTCTGCGTTTTCTAATTGATCCCTTTGTTTGATTTGCAATATTAGGTTGACTATATATGTGATTTTTAAGAACTAAACTTCCAGTTTAGAATTTCATTTATGTTCCAAATAACCATATGTGAAATAACTCTTCTTGAACCATCAAATACGGTGATGCATCTATTTTATTTATTTCAAAAGAGACATATGCTTATAACCGGGAATATACAATCTTCATGATGTATACCGTAAAAAAATATTTCAATTGTCCTAAAGACACTTACCTTTTTTTGCTTACTTCCCACGTTGGCTTTGTTATATTTAAATGCAATTCTTAACCCATGTTATTGGTTTTATTATATTTAAATGGAATTTTCAAAATGGAGAGCAACTTTTAGCGGGAATAGCAGCTTTCTAATAAATAATATTAGTATTCATTCGTAAATTTGATTGAATGTTATTTGTCTTTGAATTCCACGATTACCAGAGGGGAGGTTTCAATTGTGGCCGTGTGTTTGGACATTTTCCTTGGTTAGAATGATACACCCGGTTTGTCAAAATACGCCTTTCTGCTCCTGATTATGGCGCACTAGGGAAATGCGTGTTTTGATTGATCGCGTGCGTCTTTTTGAGTAGGGAAGGTGCTCAAATACACCGCCACAATTGAAGTCTTTCTTCCGGTTATCGTGAAATGCAAAGCGAAATATATTATAAATCAAATCTACGAATGATAAAAAATATTTTTATAGGATGCTGATATTTCCACTAATAGTTTTTCTAAATAGATGAGCGGAAGTGTGAAATTGCCCGCGCGACTCGGGTTTTTGTGACTCCTATGGGCTGTATGCTCTAAATAAGCCATCTGAATCAGCGCAAATATCTCTCAATATCATTGTTTTAAATCACAGCTGCACCTTCACGTAAATAGCGTAAGTTGACTTCAATTTATATGGGACTAAAACCTTATAAACAGTCCTTGAAGAGAAGGTGGAAATCGAGAGTATCTTTCTCAATCCCTCTCTGACACCTTCGGGCAATGGTTCTGTTGATCCTTATCAGAATGATGGTGCTGTTACTAAAAACAACTTTCCAGAGTTTAAGGTTTCATTCAGCAGACATCTGTTATCAATTTAGAAGTTCAATTTCATATTTGTGCTTAGATATTAGGTTTTGTTATAGAAATGCATAAAATATTGTCTTATTGTTATTTTTGTTGTATGAATAGTTATTCTCTAATTGTCAATAGTAGTTGAACATCGGAGAGACTATTAATCAAGTTCTTTTATAACCATGTAATTGGTATCCATGGTTCATGAATGACTACCTTATTTTTATTTACAAGTCCTAAATAATTTTATATTTAGTCCTCTTTATAGAAGGAAAAAGTAAGGTATTTCTTATATTATTAAGTTTTAATTTTTTAGTTGAGTTTGTATATATCAATTTGAACGAGGGTATTTTTGTTTGACATGTATTACTCTTCTTTCTCTATATCTTAGTTCATATTACAATCTGTTTATCATAATTTTAGTAAATGATTCTACATATCTGTTTTCATGATGACAGAGCATTCCTTGATTGTTTCACTTGAATTTAGCACGTATTGAAATTTCCTGCTGAGTAACACGTGTGGTTAACACTTTGTTATTGTTTTACAGATTATCAAGGTAATAGCTAAAGCTGAAAAAGGTAACTAATGACGATGCTTTAGAATTCTCGCTTCTTCATTTAATGCGGCGTACATTGTAGATTGTTTTTATGATTCCCGTGATCCAATTGTTTAAACTGAAACTCATTTCCAGTGGTTAGTAAGTATTATACGAACAATGTTTTACCCAAAAAGATTTTGGGTTCGTTTTTGCAGATCTATGACCGTTGTTGTATGGTGGTGAGCTACGATTGAACGTGCATTCCACTTCTCACAAGTTGGTCTGAAGCACATGACAGGGGGTAAGTGAATTAAATATGTAAATGGATATCATTAATTGGATCAAATCATAAGGATTGCTTCTTTTTTTTTTTAATTTTTTTAATTTTGTTATGTACATTATTGGCCTATTTAAAGGTCTATCTTTTGAAAACTTTCTACTTTATTTGTTTGCACAGCTGGGCAGGTTCTTATCTTGAAGAGCAGGCATCATTTAAAGCTATAAATTTTTGTGTTGTTAGATCAAGTTTAATAGTCCTCACCTACAAATACTAATTGTCTCGGGGTTTGGAGCATGTTATTGTATGCTTTTAGTGACACTAGACTTTGGTGTATTTATAAAAGATATCATCCAGCTCCTCCAAAGTTAATATCTCGAACATATAGCATAGTAGGTTCTTCTTATTGGGAGTTATTATTGGATTGTGTTTAGAGGATGTCTACTATGACATTATTTGATTTTGTTCCATTTTGTTTTGATTTTTGAGGTTTGATTGATAATTGCCTAAGCCTCTCTTAGATTTTTTCAAATTTTTTAGGTTTGGTTAATGCGATTATCCTCTCTTGGAGATTTATAATTTTTTTCTGTTTTACATATGTTTGGGCTTGATTTTTTTACATGTATCCATAAGTAGCATCCTACATCTTTTACAGGTGGTTTCAATATATGGCATCTCATCCTCTGTTTTCCCATTTTTTTCAGTTCACCTTTGAAGGTTTTCATTTGTATTCTAGATTTTAATCTCGAATCTAATTTTTATTGCAATTTTGGTGATTCCTATTAAGTGGTTTAAAGTTGATTATAATTACTTATTTCTCTTTACTATTACATTTATTGTTGCAGGTTGTTTCGGGTTTTTTGGTTACAAATTTTGGTTATTCGTTTCAAATTTTTGGATGTTCATACGACTATATCGCTATTTGCTTTTACATGTATCTAATTTGTTGCATATATTTTTTGCAGTTCATTTACAGGTATTGCAAAATCAGATATTCCAGTTATTGTATGGATATTCATCTTCTCCTTACCGGATTGAACGAGCTACACATTTCAATGGTATATGTATTTTGTTTGGATATTCATCTTCACCTTGAGTCAAACCTTACCAGACTTCTCTATATTCCATTAATTTCAATTCCATCATGCTCTTCTACTTTATTGTGTTCTCTTCTGCATCTTAGAGCTAACGCATCTTAGAGCTAACGAACAGATATTTGTTATTCATACATTTTGTAGGTGATATAATTTTGTTCATTAAGGTTGCATATTTCTCTACTTGCTATTTTTTTTTTTTATCATTTTGGAGATACAACGAACAATTCTCCACTCCTTTGTTAATTTTTATATTTGACCTCTCCTGGTCTTATATATTATTTTTTGTCTTGAATTTACTAATTTCTTAAATGATTACAATGGTGAAGTTAGTCAATTTCTCTCCTCAGACTTATAATAATGAAGTGAATTATTACTACCAAAGTACACTACACACATGTAAAATTAAGTGGATGCCAATTAACCTGTGACTTATTTTTGTTCCCATTAGTTCTATTAATCAATCACATACATGTTTGAATCTCTTAGCAAATTTTTATTTATTTATATAGAATAAGAATTTTTTATCCAATGCTTTGTACATTTCATGTTATGTTCCTCTTTTTTTCTTCTACAAAATCCATACGCACAACTAGTTATTGTTATATTTTTCTTTAATTAAAAAGTATCTTTTGTTTCTTTGCAACTTTACTATGACCTTACAAATTATAGAAATACTCCCTGGAAATTTACTGTCATGTCTTTAGCTACTACACCTTACTGTGCTCTTATTTAAAAATAAGTGATAGTATTGTATTCATAATCTAAATTGTATTATATTCATAATCTAAATTGTCATTATAATCTAAAAGAAATGATAGTATTGTATTTGAATTAGTAACCATTGTACCTTCTGTTGTTCTTTACCGAACTCAGTGAATGCCGGGAAATCTGTGGGCCATCAAACAATATGATGAAAGTGATGTAAGTTCTCCCAGTATCATTTCATCTTGGTTACATTTGTTAGAGACGACATCTCTATTTGCACAGATAGTTGGGAAATGGTTGATTATTTTAAGTTTTTAATATTCAATCAAATACTGTACTTTTTTTTAAATCAGTAGAGTACTCTTTTTACCACAGTATTTGTACCCCTTTTCTGTTTTGGGTGACAAAACTTTCGAGGTTGGATTGTTATGTTGCTGCATTCATGTGTTTTTTTTGGTAGCATACCATGAGGGGTCCGGGCCAGCTTACGCGCACCTCGACTAATCCCCATTCGCGGTTCGTGGCTTCCGCTGGCCAAGCATTATTTTGCCAGTGCCAGTGCCATGGATCGAGCTGGGAACCAAACCCAATTCACCCCCAAGACTGTCCCAGTGGCAGCCTTTTACCACTGGGCCAAGAGGCTTGGTTGCATTCATGTGTTTGCAAACTGGTAATTTAGTAGTCTTCTTTACTAGATCCCTTGAGGAGTAGATATATATTTTTACATCAATCTAACATCAAGAGATAGAGTTGAAGAATTATTCAGAGATGTGATAAATTCTTGGTTCTTTTATCCGATCGAGGTTCCCTCACATGTTTTAATGAGAATTAAATTGTCCAAATGAATAATCTCGATATTGATTATGTGAAACAATTATAAATTTATTTTTCCTATGTCTATGGCTGATTTTGCCTTTCATAGATTTTTTTAATGATATTGTGATCAATGAATTTTTTTGATTAAGCAGGTGATACGAAGAGGTTTGGGCAAAAATCATGTATTTTTGAAACTCCTAAATACTTTCTCTTCTCATATCATATGTGGTGTGTGTGACATAAACTTAATTTGCAAGTTATTTTTTAGCATGAATTTTGTTTTTTCTATCTGCATTCTTGGTATGGTATGTACATGGAGGTATTTTACGATTATTATCACTATTTTATTTTAGAGGGTTGTGTCTAACACGTGTAATGTTTACATTCACTTATGTGATATGTTTTTACAATTTAACAAGTGTTAAATGTGTCATTATTTAACATGATTCTTAAAAAGCCAGATTATTAATGAATTGCAGGTTTGTGTGGGAGATCATTATATTGAAATTTTTTGCTTTACTTCTCATTTGGAGTTTACAAGTCGTTGTTTGTTTACATTTACTAATATTTTTGCAAACTAATATTCTTTTAACCGAATGCCATTGTATTTGGTCAATGATTTTTTTGCAAATATATTTGAAATTTTGGTCCAGAAGCTTGGATATTTTTATTCACTCATAAATTTTGGTCCAGAAACTCGAGACTCGATTTCACCATACATGTTGTAAGCATGTGCTATATCTTCAAAATTTACAGTCGTGCCTTCAGGCACGGGCATCCGCTAGTATATATATATATACTTCTTGCAACATGAATGGTATACGGACACGACGTTCCAAGAACTATAATACATTCTCGCTATAGATAAACAATATTTGAAATAACCTATAGTACGAACCTACTAGTTTTAAAAAATTTGGGCAAACTTTCCTTTATTTCTGAAACAATCCATTTTGTTTAAGAACAAAAATACCAACTATACTATTATTAATGTTGAGTCTGATAATTTAAAAAATTTGAATAGAGTTTTCTTTGTTTATTATACAATTCGCCTTGTTTAAGAACAAAAATATTAACTACACTATTATTAATAGAGGTACTAAGATATTAAAAAAATTGGGCAAAATTTCCTTTGTTTATAGAAGAATCCGTCCTATTTAAGGGGAGACAAACAGCAACAACTATACTACTATTTCACAATAGCCACCGTATAAATAATTAGAAACAATATAATCCATCATAGACCATAATTTGTATCACAACTAAATCAGTATAAACAATCAAAAGTTGTAACTAACATATACACTCCTTAGTAGCCAGACTTGTAGAAAAAAAATATAGAAAGAAGAGAATCAAATAAAACCTGTATGCCACTTGAAATTGTTATTAAAACGTTCAACAATAAAAAGCCACGTACTATTGAAAAAAAATATAACGTTCGTCTCTAATCCCGAATGACCTATGTTTTGCGCCCGTAAGTTTGTTTACATGTTCTCTAATTTCATCCCAAGTATCATAAATCCCAGGTTTATGTCCCACAAAAACAACATATATTTTTCACTTAATGAAAAATTTCAAAGCAAACAAAAGGGGAGACACCAAAACACACTAAGAAAATAATTTTGGAAATGTGATTTTCCAGTAAATTTTACAATCAGTCTTGGGAAAATAATATTATATAAATAAGTTTGAATCTCCGGCCTAAGTCGTTGTGTTGTTGTTGCAGCAACGGCTGCTGTGTTGTTGCAGCAGCAGCAACAACGTCATCGACATCTTGCCGCTTTTGGAATTGCTCGGACAACACCCAAACGACAAAGGCCATTCAAGAACATAAACTGATTCGTTGCTACTACGTTCTACTCTATAACGAAAAAAAATTCAACTTAATATTGAGCTTGATGGTTACCTCGCTCCTGTGAATTTAAGCCACCCACCAACCAAAAATTGCAACTGAGAACAAAGGTCATCCGTTAGCTATTGAAATTGATGAACTTACATACTATTTTAAATAGTAAAGAAGTTCTAAAATGAGTACATAAGCACGAGTACCTCGACAACGTTGGTGAATACTAATTTTGGAGTGAGAAATACAGACGATGGGAGAGAATACTTCTTCAAGTTCCTGTCATTCCAAGATTTTTAATTCAGTCCAATGCCAATAATATGAAGGTATAGGATATAAAAAATTGTTTGAAACTACAAGAACCAACAATTACTTCCAAAGTTTGGGGCTATATATGTAAATAACTAAAAAAGGGAGTTTATTATCTTCAATCATAACCACTAATTTTTTTTTAAGTTAAGACACTTTCTATTTCATTTAATAAAAAACAATACATATAAGTCTTTCTGTTCCATCAGAAAATTAAACATTACTGTCAACAAGGTATAAATATGATTCACATAGTGTTTCAACTGCCAGTCTTCTAAATCCATTACGTGAAGTCTCCAAGTTCTATGACTCACCAAATAATGTTCAAGTTGTAGAGAAGCTTCAAACGGCCAGTATAATATAATAGAATAAAACAAAATATTTTGTGCAATAGTATCTTACCCTTACACGTAAGAACCTTCGCTATGCCCATTAGTAGTCAGTGGTATTATTCACGTCAGTTTCACAAACTTCATCCTGTGATTGGCATAAGATTTCTTGAGCTCCTTTGCATCAGTTGCATACAGTATCTTCTTAATTGCCACAACCATCTTGAAAGCATGGATACTTTTGAGAAGATGACAAATCCATCATCAATGCCGGATATATATTGAATACTGGTAACTTTGAGTTGCGGATACCCATGATCTGTAGATGTAACGGAAGATGCTCCAATTCAGGCATCTGACAGAGTACTTCTATGTCCCGTAATTTTGCAAAATGAAAATCTCTCTCTCCAAAAGTCCCACTGAAAGCTTCAGGTCTGTAATCTCCTGGGACAAAGCCTGAATTTCCCCTAAAAAATTAGCCCCGGCTGCTATTGCACCTGTTTTCCCTTGCTTGGTCCTAGAGATCTTGTAATTTTGCGGATAACCGCTAAAATTATGTTTTACACATTTCTTGAAACTTACATATACCATTTAGTTCATTAAAAATCAGCCCCACTCATCACCCTAAAGAGAAAAAACTTACATATACCATATAGTTGATTAAAAATCGTATCTTAAACTTACCTTAACTACTTTAACATCCCAAGGCACACCTAAGATAATACATAAAAGTAATAAACAACAAATTCAACATGTTAAAACTTACAACAGTAATTATAAATGAACTATAAGTTAGCAACACTCCCTATTGGATTTCAGCAACAGTAGCCCTGCTCAGTTTATTCCATTTCAATTTTGCACTGTGCTCAACATCAGTAACTCTACACCAAAAAATCCACAATAAAGTAAAAGTAAAGAAAATTAAACAGATCTTCATTAACATTGACTCTTTCATGTTTGATATGCCTTGAATCATTGCATTAAACAAATAGAAAGAAAAACAAAAGAATCATACTTCAATATGAGTATCCGTATCTTTTAAGTGGCATGAAATGAGAATTCATCAATTCTTGCTCCAAGAATAATTAAAAATTACCATTCAATAACAAACCAAAAATAAAATAGACACGTGGAATGGAGAGAAATGTGAATAACATCATTATTCACTAACAAACCAAATCAAATTTGATAAGAGAGAATACCTGATTAGGTTCCTTGTTGAAGAGTTAGATTGCAAAACAGAAGAATGAATATCAGCCTTCAATAAAATACTCACAAAATATCAGCCTTCAATAAAATACTCAAACACTCTAAAAATATCAACTTTATCACAACATATCAAATTAGGGGAAATCAATACCGTTACCTTAAGTTATTATTGCATTCAAATGTTGTATCAAACAAAGTTCAAAGGTAAACGAACTCCATATGGAATCCCTAAATGAACCTCCATATGTAAGCCCTAAAATTGAAGGTTAAATCAGAAACTTAAATCGAAAGTTAAAACATTTGAATCAAATATGAATATAAATCAATGGCGTGGGGATTTATATGGAGTGGAGGTGAGGGAGGTTCATTTTTTTTTTGGATGGGTGGGGGGTGGAGGGGGGAGGGTTGGCTGATGAGGTTAAACCATTTGAATCTTACCTAAGAGGAGCGGCGACATGTAGAGAGGTACGGCGGGGTGGATAGAGGTGCGGCGGCGTGGGGCTGAGGTAGGGGGAAAGTTTTGTGTGAGATGGGTTTTGATTGGGGGGCTGATGAGGGAACGGGAGAAAGGTATAGAGAGAGAGAGAGAGAGAGAGAGGATTAATGAATGGGTACTCTTCGTTTTTCCATCTCATTGTATTTATTAAGAAGTTTCAGAAATTATATAAATAACCTTCAAAACATAACACAACTGTTACAAACAAGTCACTGACAACATCAATGCTGTAATTGCTTGAAATATGTTTTATTGTTTATGCTTATTGCATATATCATGTGTCCAGGGAGCCTATAAGGAAATTAACTGAATATGTTGTAGATAACATTCCATGTGAGTTTCTCTTTTAAGTTTGGTTTATTTTGCTAATTGTACATTTATAAATTAAAAAAGTGTATACATTATATGTTTGAAAGTTTTATTTATTAGATCGAAATGCAAGCTTTTTGCCATTTTCTTCCACGTGTACCACATTTACTTGTAATGAAATAGGTTTTTATATTATTTTCATATAATAAGAAATTATCCCAACAGGGCCTTACAAAGAAGAGGGTCCTATGTTCTGCTCAAGCTCAGAATACATCTTCATTTTCAAAGAGATGTTTCTCTTAATAGGTACGTAAAGCATCATATTTTTGTTGTTTAAAGCCTATGTGAATTGACTATTATACTGGTGTCACCATTTTCATGCCCCAAAGGCTATTTTATAGGATTCTCCATTGCATATAAAACATAAATGGCTTTTGCATACATATTTTGTCCATACATGTATATGCCTTTGGTTTTGTATTTGTTTACGACGGGATTACTTATTCTTTTTTTTTGATACATTTGTTTATGATAATATGAATTTATTCAAGTTAAATGTGATAATTTCCATCTCGATGGGGAAGTGAACTGCTACTCTTAATAATGTTCTTTTTCTTCCCACAACTGAGTTTGGTTAGCAACTTGATTTGTATGTTTGAGACATTTTTGTCTCTTTCTATATTTACATGTACAGATAACGTGTGTAAATATATCATAGTTGAAATATCATCATGCAATCTCGATTTTAATCGGTTGAATGTTAGGATCTGTTGGTCAGTCAGAATTAGTTGACAATATAACATGTTGTTTCCATAATAAATATATATATATATTGGTAGTATGTTTGGATCCTACTGTTGATTTATGCGTTCATATATATATATATTTATACTTGATTCGCAAAGCAGAGGTGGGATGATCTAGTGTTTCTGCAAAACGGCTCTGCAACAAAGTTATCACTTAATGCGAAACATAATCTTCGGACTATATTTGAAGGAGATAAGCCATGATGGTACTCTTCTGTTTCTTGTATAGTCTAGGTAGTGTTTGGTTTCCTTTCCTTTCCTGTTTTCTGCGTTAATAGCCACGGGAACCTACTATCATCTCCCTTACTTTTCGAATGGAACATCATTACTCATGGTTGTTTTGATCCGTGTTCCGATATACTTATATGAGCATTATTCTGTAAAACTATTTCCTCATTGATTGACCCTCATAATGATGTTTTTATCGCAACAAAAATTACATCAAGGAAGAAATCATTGAACGGTTGAGGCTAGATGAAGAGGATCATATGGATTTCTTTGTGGTGTACATTAGTGTATTTTAGAAACAACACCAAATTCAAAACTCCCTCTCCTTTGAGTGTGGGTGGAACAAAAGTTCGATTTCTTAATTTAAATATTCTCATACAAGTCCTTTAAATGATATTAGCAAATTTTCAATTATCAATTTCAATTTCACACTATCATGATTGCCCTCCATATATTTAAAAATATATAATGTACTACAATTAAAACTAAAACACCCTCGCACATCATGCGGGGTCGAAAACTAGTAAAATATATTTGGAAAAATGGAAGATTTTAACTTGGCTTCACCACGTGTCAACAATTATTTCCTCACTTATGAATTGGATTAACTCCACTCCCTTGTCAAAAGCAGGTAAGACTTGCCGCTCTCTCATTTACTCTCCAAATATTCTCCATAATTTCTTTTAGGATTAGATTCTTCTCGATGCATATATGTGCGTCACAGAATTTAATTATTTTTTAAAATTCTTTTAGGGATATTAGGATCCAATTATGTATTTTTCATGTGCCAACACATACAAACACACACATATGTATGAAAATGTAACTAAATAATGAAAACCGATAACTAAATAATGTAAAATGGAGTCTAATGACTGACAATTAAAACCACACTTTGTTGCCAACCGGAGAAGATGGGGGTCACTCGGCTCTATTGAGGCAAAAAAGAATCAAAGTGGTTCAAAACGGCAGGCGTTCTATTCCCCGGACAACTTTCTTCAAGCGCCCCTACCACCTTAGATCGGTTTTTAGTCTTCATCATTTGCTCCCTTTATTTTAGTAGGTGCCAATCTTCTTCATTGGCTGATTTTCCCACTTTATTGTCGAAGTTGACTGAGAAGGTTATAATTTTCAGATGTGTACGCCTTTTCAGATGTTGGGTAGTTTTTGAAGAATACATTATCGCTGTTAAAATCAATTTAGTGGAGCAAATTAATTTATTAAAATCAAGTTTAAGAATATATCAAAATACGGGTTCCAATTTCCTCCATTTTTATTTCCTCTTGTAATTAATTTCTAGGAAAACTGACGTAAACCACCCGCCAAAAGGCTCCTAAAAATTATCTAAAGACCACTTTAGAGAGAGATACTCTTTTGTAATTCAAAATTTAAGTATACCTTAAAAGAGGCCTACAAGTGGGTATTTTAATGGGAGGAATAGCTTAGGCTCCAAGCTAAGGTCCTAATTACAAAAATGCCATTACTACTCCTTACCTCTAAATAATAAAGCAAAAGAAAGAAAAATACAATAACTCAAAAAAATAAAAGAAAATACCAGAGAAAATACAAATGACAAATAATCCCTAAAAATGATCATTTTCCATCACTCTCCCCAGCTCGTTCTCAACGAGCTTAGGAGATGGACGGTAAGAAAGCAAGGCACCCATCAAAAAGCTTCTCAAATGGAAGAAGAACCGTCCTCGGAAACGCCCCTTGTACTGGCTTGCAAGAAGTCCATGGAGGATAGGAACACAACCCAAACATGGCCGATCAACAAAATTGCGACCCGAGATTCCCGTGATGAGCCCCCACAATGCTACGCTGCAGAAAATTTCCTCCGAGCGCATATCAAATGTCACCAAAAATGGATCCACAAACCCACCACCAAACACATCACCTCCAATCACCACTTCAACCTCATTCCCAAAGATTGGGAAGAAATCTTCCAAATCAAATGTATCCGGCTCGCGAAAATGCGTGCGAGTCACCCAAACATCCTGGATAAAAATGTCAAAAAAATTCTCAATACATAATCCAATTTCGTCGTTACTATCTATATTTCCGTCAACCGGGTTGGGAGGGGAGTTTTTATCGTTGATTTGACCCGCTTGGGCGAGTGAGGGAGGAAGAATGATTGAGTAGAGCAACCAATCTTGGACTAGTCGCCTGCAATCTTGAATTGAGCCTCGGGAGTTAATCGGGGTGAAAATGTCATTTTTTTTATGCTTGGGGTTAGGGTTTTGGAAATCGGTATGGATTTGTTATTGTGATTGCACCCAATCTCTCGTTCGTCTTTGAATCTCCTTGATTAGTTGTTTGGATTTCTTGGGAGCCATTGAAGAGTAATGTACGATTTGATAAAAATAAACACTGATATACCAAACACCAATGTGGAGCGACACCCGCTCTAATACCAATTTGACGTAAACCACCCGTCGAAAGGCTCCTAAAAATTATCTAAACACCACTTTAGAGAGAGAACCACTCTTTTCTAATTTAAAATTCAAGTCTACCTCAAATGAGGCTTATAAGTAGGTATTTAAAAAGGGGAGGAGTAGCTTAGGCTCCAAGTTAAGGCCCTAATTACAAAAATGCCATTACTACTCCTTACCTCTAAATAATAAAGCAAAAGAAAGAAAAATACAATAACTAAAAAATAAAAATGACAAATAATCCCTAAAAATGGCCTATTTCCATAAAAAATGCTAACCATAATTTTTTGCATAGCAACATAGTTTATTAAAATTTTCCTTTTATTGGTTTACAATAGTAGAAAGGATGTTATAGATCTAGTTATATCAATTTTTTTGTAAAATAGAAAAAAGCATTTAACTTCTAAGTTTATTGTTATTTTCTTTGTCAAATTATTTGTTTGTATTTTTTTCAATGGCCTGTAACGAAAGATAGTTTGTAACTTCCTCAACTGTTTGCGGAGAATATAGAAACGATGTCAACAAGGAATGAAACAAGGAATGATGGTGAAGTGACGATAAATTTTTCCCTTTTATGATTTCTTTCTCTCATTTTTTCTATTGTTTTAATTTTGGTATAACTATTTTCGGTTATGCCTCAATTTTTATTTATAAATAATATACTCCATTTGTCCCAAATTAAGAGCCGTATTTTCCTTTTGGGGGGACGTCCCAATTAAATTTCATTTTTTTGGACATGATCCGATGAACCAAATTTGACAATGGTGAATAATTTTTTATCTTGGTCACTGATAAAGAGTGTCCTTAATATTTACCAAAAATAAGTAAAATAATGATGGGGAATGTTATCTGGATGGAGGGAGTAGGCATCACATTCACCATTAAAGTAATTAAGTAATAGTCAACCCCAAGCACTCCTCCCTTATTCTAGGCTGTGCCGCCATGAGTTCGTGAAGGAGGTGCTCATCTTTTGGGGAAGGGAATCCTTTCAACCCAATTAGTCCTGTAAATCCACCTACCATACGGAGATTCCCCTCCTCCCCTCATGTCCTCTGTTCAGTCATTGAGGTATGTTTTGTATATGTTGTTCAATTATACAATGTTGTAGACACTGATAATAGTTCCTTTAGTTTTTAGATAGGCTATCCAAATGATGTTGACATTAATATCATGTTTTTTTAATTGATTAGAATTACCATATGTTGTTTAATAAATGTATTTATGAGAGTCTGATATTCTAAATAGTTTCGATCATCAGTCAATGTAAAAAAAATAAAAAAGGGTCGTACATAGTGCACAAGACTCGCACAAGACTACCGCTTAACAGGGTCTAGGAGAAGTGGATGTGGGTTGGCCTTATCCCCATATATGTAGAGGCTGCTCCCATGTCTCTAACCAGAGACCAACCATAGCTTGGGCTAGGGCACTTGCCATCGCACCATGGCACGATCTCTGGGTCAGTATGTTTAACATAATTAATCAAACACCCCATAACCACAAGGTCCACAACTTAGCGACTCTACCCTCGAGTCGCTTAGTCTCACTGGCTCAATAATTGCATACTTGACATTATTACCCAAATTTGGTTATTAGTGTTATAGATTTAGGTAGTCTGACATATGATCATTTTGAAGCTTTTATGATCCGAGAGATTCAAACTTATTTCACCATTATGTTTTGTTATGTAGTTTTTTATGTACAATAAGTTAATAACGGGATAGAAGTGAATGGAAAAGATAATATGAAATCTGGGAGCTTTGTAGGTAATCAATTAGAGATGTTTGAAAAAAAAGTAGCTTAGGAATTTTAAGAACAGTTTTGGGGTCCTTGATAGTTCTTCTCATATACCTCATCTCTGTGTAAATTTTAAAGTCCTGCTTTTTGCAATTCTTTGGTGTTGTGGTGTAACTATGTTATGGGCTCGTGCACAGGGTGTAGATTTTGGTTTGCTGAGAAATTGAGTAGAAAATACATTTCTGAGTTTAGCATTAAAGATTGAAGCAACACAAGTGTAGTAAATATAAAATATCATTATTTTGCCACTACTTTAGTGTTGTATCATCTGTTTTATTTGCATATGATATATTTGTGTTGGGGTACAAATAAACTATTGGTTGAAGATTGTATATAACATACCCTGTTTTGACCTCATCATATAATGTATGTTTTTTAAGTGTTTGATCAATTATATATCTGTATTCAATTTTATAAGTGCAGTTTAGTTTTGCTATTTTGGTATTTACACTGGATTCAAAATATGTTGGTCTCTGTATACTTTGTTAATACAATAATGACATAGTACCCCAAATGTATCTTTCAAAGTACATTAAGTGATTGTACCTTGTGTGGGTCCCACCCCAATATACTAGCACTCAATGCAGCACTTTGGGGGATGTTTGGGATATGTAGCATTACCCTCGTTAATAATGTTAACGAGTAGTGCAACATCTTTTATGACATAAATTTTTGTTTTTATAGATCTCGGCGCATATGCATATATATGTGATGTGAGTGTGTGTTTATATATATATATATATATATATATATATATATATACTAGGGTATGCCCGTGCCTGAAGGCACGTTGATAATCGTAAAAAGGCGAATAGTCCAACAACGTTCAAATAGTTTAAATTCATCACTCGAATTAACAAAGTGTGAATTCTAAAAAAATAGGCATAGTCTCATTTGTATATTGGAATATCCATCATGGTTAAGGGGTAACAACCAATCGTACAATATTCAAAATGTCCAAATTCATGAAACAAATGCTTGAACGAATTATCTTTAAAAAATCACGACGATATTCGGGGAAAACTAATATAACAAAATAAGGGTCAACCTGATTTAAGGTATAAAAATCACGAATAACAATACCGTTGTATTTCCGACGCGGGATATGAATCTATACAAAAAATTTAAAAAAAAAGTGAGGAAGAAAATCAAGAGCATATAACATGTTAATATTTAAACTTTATAATAGCTTTCCAACGGTAATATGACAAAACTTACCGACTGTGAGGAGGCATTCTCCTTCCCTTTCCCTTTATCCTGAAAAATAAAAGGAAACATATAAAATCCGAAAAATATAAATCAAATAGCAAATGATTCAAGACATGACATAAAAATGGGAAGAAATTAAGACGTGAGTCGACGGTATGTTTTCCTCTCCCTTCGACCGTTGGTTGGCATGTTTGTTGCTATTAGTTGGTCAACCCTACAAATATGAAAAATAACATATATATAAAAAAAAAATGAGGATGTTGATAAGAATTCTACACGCAAGTTTGATGAACGTGATTACCATATATTAAATAGCATTTAGTTGATGTTCATCTGGATAAGAACATTGATATTATTGTTGCGCAACCTTTGAATCTCTGATTGTAAACACAACCATGTAAGTCAAAGCGAAAGATATTATTGTAATATATAGGGAAGTGGTTGGTACAACATATGATGCATTGTCATTCACCTATCAGAATGAGATGAAACAAAAATCATAAATAAGTTAAAAATATTATAAGGAGCACCAAAGGACATAAGAATGAAAATTAACATACAATGCCGTATACGATAATGTTCTCCATGTGAAGGAAGATCAACCAGAAACGAAAACAGATTAGCATAAACCTGCCAAAAATAAATGAAAATGACCATAAAATCAAAAACTAAAACACAAACAAACGCACTAATAAATAATAAAATTGAATCTGCTTTGCAGCAACTAAAACTGAACCAGACGCTAAAATTAGAAACGAAAACTACTAAAACTGAACCGAAAGCTAATTTACATCAAGTAAAACCTAATTACTTGTTTAAAACATACTAATTAAACATGTATCAATTATAAAGATTTCTTTAGTTAACAAAAGATAAAGAGAGATAAGGAATTGGGTACTAAACATTTCTATCACAACCAATATATAAGATTAAAAAGTAAAAAAAAAGAAAAAAAAAGAACACGACTACTTATGTGCATGGAATCGCATTGAGGACCATAAAAAGGGGAAAAGTTTATGGATGAGCATAAACTCTACACCGAGTTGTAAACCTAGTAGTCCGTGTAAACCAATAAATCCATAAACCCAACCATTAAGTTTTTTATAAACGATGGCAAATTTAATATCAGACAAAGCATACAAACACACAATGAAGAAAGCGAGAGATGTGGGTAATTTTTTAAAGCGGCATTTTTTAAACTATTATGGTATTATTGTACAATGAACCCAGTTATACAATGAAGAAAGCGAGAGATGTGGGTCAATTTTATTTTTATAAAGGATGGTGCGTTTAGAGGTTTACACAATTATACAATGAACCAGTTTAATACATACATATCTGCTTATGTAGAAAGTCACATATCCAGTTTAATCACACTTCAATACATACAAATACATACGTACAAACCGAGTTCCTTATCTATCTTTAAACCCATAACTAGGGGTGACAATTTAGAAACGACGCGAAAAAATGACACGGAACGACACAAAATTGACCCGAAATTAACACGATATGTCGTTTTCGTGTATGAATTATGAGTCGTGTCGTGTTATCGTGTTTTTTGGGTTGAAATTTAAGAAATTATGTTATTCGTGTCGTGTTGTTTTTTATTCGGATCGTGTTCGTGTCAACTAAAAAAACACGAATTCGTGTCGTGTCGTGTTCATGTCCGAAAAATCTTTTCGTGTCGTGTCGTGTCTACCCAAAACATGACCCGTTTTGCCACCCCTACCCATAGTCCCACCGTGAGACACCCAGTTCCATATCTCTTTTTAAACCCATAAACCCATAAATCCAGTTCCAATGTTTACATACATACAGTTTAATACATACACATATGCTTGCTTATGTAGAATAAATAAACAACTATTGAGAGAGAGGGCGTCCTATATCTAGTTTTTTCTTTTTAAAATCTGCGTTGACATACATACAACATTTAAAATTAGTTTAATACATACATATATCCAATTTAATTTTTTTAAATAAAAAAATTGAGAGGGTTACTCTTATATATGGCAGACATATACATATACACCCTCCGTTACATACATATATGTCCAAAAGATACCGTTTTTAACTTCTCTTTCAGGATAATTAAACCCCCAACAAATGAAAAAAAAAAGATAACAAAGAACCCGAGCCCCCGCCCCGCCCCATCCCCAAACCCAACAATTAAACCACCAAAACAGGCCCCGCAAGAAAAGAACCGAGAGTACAGATTTCTCCATCTTTTCACCCCTTTTGAGTGTCCTTCACTGCATTGGCCCAACACTCGTCATGCAAAACACCTTGATCAATTATCCTTTCCTCCCACCATCGAAAAACCGAATCCATCTGAACAATGCTTGCTTATGTAGAATAAATAAACTACTATGCTTGCTTACAATTCCTTATGCTTGCTTACATTTTACTTACATACAGTTTAAAATAAATAAAACGCCAAATAAATACAGCGTTTAAATACAGTTTACACGTACACGTTTACATGCATACATCGTTTGTATGCTTGCACACATCGTTTATATACAGTTTACATATACACGTTTACATCCACTTTAGATACATACAGCGTTTGTATGCCTTCTTACAGTTTGTAAGAGGGTAATTTAGAGTAATGGAGGCGTAACTCCTTTTGAGTACAGTAATGACAGGTTAAATAGCAACACTATTGATCAACTATGAGATACGCAAACACAACTTAATGAAGATAGACTCAGTTTAAACTCAGAAATCTCTCGTGTATAACTCAAAGGATAGTAATGAACTCAAAAGTAACTCATTTAGAGGGAGAGAGAAGTAAGCACCCTAGATAAATGTTGGCAGGCAGCCAAACACATTAACAACCCTCAGAGGTACCTGTCAAGCATTAAAAGCTTTGTAATAAATGACAATGATGAGTGAGTAAACTCTCTGCTTTGTAATAAATCCCTCTCTGGTGTATATTCTCTCTAGTAGTAACTCTTGAATTTTCAAAAAGAACATGATCTCTCCCCAGAGGTGGTTGGGGTCCTTAAATAGCCCCCCACACGACCCCCAAGGCAACTCAGTCATTAATGCCTGTGAAAGACATCCCTCATACTTTATGTCACCAACATTAAATACCTGATGCACTAGTTATCTCCACGTTATAGACATTAAATGCCAAGACATGCCTTTTGCCTAACCACTGTGTGTCAGGGGGCTGTCGCCACAAAGGTGGCTCACCAACTGTCTGACAACCCCAAATACCACAGTGATTTACTCAAGTGCAGGTCTGACATTGTCTAGCTGGTTAGTGACATCAGATAAAGTGGATGTGACATTAAGTATAGGGTTATTTGGCTCACAACTCAACGCCCGATGGAACTCAAGGTTGTTCCCTCTGAGGTTCCACGGTCAGGGTCCTTCGATGTTTTACCAGCTGTATCTAAGATGGTCAGGACAAGCCCCAACGGTGCCGCACTTCTCAATCCTCCAAACCAAGTCCCTCTGAAGTTCACACGGCAAGGTCGTCCGATAGAGCATGAAAGCTCTCCCAGGCCCTGACAAGCCTGGTCTCTCGTGAATACCGTTCAACCTCACACTAAAAATCATTATTCTCATTACATCATTACAACCGTTATAGCTCATAGCTAATATAAACAAAGATACAGTATGACTAGATAACACAACAAACTAAAGTATGAGTGCCACGCTAAGCTGCCTCGCTTGAGCTGCCTTAATCCCAAACACTGTTGTTAATGGGGGAATTATCCCTAATCTCAGGATTACCTTCAAGCCCCCTCTACATTTGTCCATTCGTGGAGAGATTTGTTGTGGGAACAAGAAATGTCTGCATGAAAACTTTTCAATCCGATGAACCTTCTCTGTGTGAAAAAATCCTGGCATCTTTTCCTTCGTTATAACCACTGAGTTAAAACCTCGAGGAAAAAGAAAAATTCTCCCCGATGTACTTTAGTCGAAGCACTGCGGCCTATTGGTGCTTTGGCGAAGGGACATCGCCACATTTTCCTCACACTGATCGTCAACCGTTCTAGCTTGACTATTTGAAATCTCCCCAAAGGCCTGCTAAACTGCCCCAAATACTCGTTTGGACTCTGGAAATGAAATTCTCCCGTGTAACGTTTCGGTATGTTCGAAAAAAGCAGAAATTCTCCCCGATGTAGCTGAGTCAGAATTAAACCACGTTTGGACTTGTGGCGAGGGAATATCATAGCTTTTTTAAACCGTTGGGACAGTTTCTTCGTTGGGAGTTTATTGGATACGCCTGACAAAAATTCTGGCTCCAAAACTCAAACTTGCTTAAGAAGGCGACCCTTTTTATTCCCCAGGCGTCACTTCATAAATGATGTGGCGCTGTCAGAGTGGGAAAACTCGAAATAGCTCCCAAGTGGCCCCGTGAGAGGTACCAACACCTCGCATGGGACCAATGTAACTCGTAGAAACCCGAAACAATCCCGGAACGTCCCCGTGAGGGGCACCAACACCATGCACGGGACCAATGTAACTCGTAGGAACTCGCCGCGCGATCACGGTACTCCCGGTTTGAGAATACGACGATAATTTGAAAATATGTCGACTTAGGCTTAAAAACATGGCGCTAGAGGTGGGAAACCCGAAATAGCCCCCAAACGGCCCCGTGACAAGCATCGACACCTCCCACGGGACCAATGTAACTCTTAGGAACTGACCGCGCGATCACGGTACTCCCGGTTTGAGAATACGACGCACTACAAAAAAAAGAGGTAATTGGAACTGATATATTAGGGACGGGCGTTTAAAACCGTCCCTTAAAACCTATTATTTGGAACGGCTATTAAATCCGTCCTATATAGTTACATTATTGGGGACGGCTAAACTTATCCGTCCCAAATAACAGAAAATCTGTCTTATATACTTACATTAATAGGGATGGCTATGCTCACCCGTCCTAAATAACAAATATGGAAGGTGTTGTATAGGACGGTTATTTGGGTGTCCCTAAAAATTTGTTCTTAAAACTTTTAAAGGACGGAGTCTTTTTCATTTTGCTGAAACTTTACCCGTTCCCCCCATTACCAAATTTCATTTCTACCTCAATAATCTGATTACCCCCATTCTCTCTCTCTCTTCCTCCATTCTCATCACGCTGGCATTTCGAACTCTAACCTAGTTATACTCACGCCTGAGGTTTCGCATTCCGTCTTCTTCTACTCGGGTAACCTTTTTTCAAAATCATATAATGAAATCAACAAATTCGCGAATCAATTAAACCGGAATGAGAAAGATTTAAGCGAGACTCTTAACTGAAACTTGTATATGTGTATGTATTGCTTGGATTTGATTACATGTATGTATGGCTTGGATTTAGGGTTTTGTTGATTTGGGTTGAATCATTTAGGGTTTGGTTGATTTGATTTTGTGTATTTGTGTTTTGTCTGCTGTTAATAATGTACTGGAGTTAGGTTTTGGGGTATTTAAGTTTTCAGTCATTTCATTATTCATTTTCTGCATGATTTCATTTGTTTTATCTATTACAAACTATTTCATTTTCTGCTGTTAATAATGTATTGGAGTTAGGTTTGGTGTCGGTCGAGCGCGACGTGTGGTCAGTTGTTTTCATCGAGCATTGATGGATCCGTTTCAGAGTGGGACCTTTTTCATCTCAAACAGAAGGTATAACATTTCAACACTTTTGAATGCCCAACTGTTTCAATGCAAAAAAACAATGGCGGAATGTGTTAGATTCAATTTGTATAAAGGAATGATGCTTGTGTTTGCAGACTGTGTTAGATTCAATTGGTTCGTCGATTTGGCAAATGGCTGCTTCGCCTTTCGACAATCCGCAGCTAGATAAAACGAGGCAGGATTTTGGGTTTGTTGAAAACGGGCATGCTAATGGTAACTTTGATAATGGTGACGATGAAACTAGTGACAGTGAGGATGATGTGGGCTCGGTCGAGTTACACGAGAAATTCGTTGTTGAAAATACACGTGTTGCAATTGCATGTGATGATGGTTGTGTTCGGATATACAGAATGTCTGACTCAGATCAGATCAGTTGATATACAATAAATCGCTGCCAACGGTCAGTGGTGAGATAGCTACTCCCTCTAGTTAAAGCACCTTATTTGGTAACTTTGTCAGTTTTGTTACAATAACATTGTTTTTCTTTGTCATTTATTATCTACAGAACGGGTTTGAAGTGTGACTTGGAGTCCTGATGCAAATATGATATATCCAGGGAGTAGTGATGCATGTATTTGCTGAGATAAACCTTTACTGTTGTGATATATATTGTGGAGTTTCTCACGTCAGTATGTTATTTTCAGGTTTATAAGATGCTGGGATGCTAAATTGACTCGCGAAATCTACAGGATAACAGTTGGGCTTGGTGGTTTGGGAGCCTTGAGAAGTGGTTGTTTCTCACAACTATTTCTTAAATATTCAACAGAGACTAAACGTAATGATAGACTTTGCTTCAGTCTTGGAATACCTTCATCATGGTTACACATCACCTATTGTTCATTGCGATTTAAAGCCAAGCAACATTCTGTTAAATGAAGACCAAGACCCTTGGGTGAACAGTCATATTAGTGATTTTGGTATCACCAAACTCTTGGGTGAACAGGAATTTATAATGCAAACCAAGACCCTTGGCACAATTGGTTACATGGCACCAAGTCATATTTTTAGTTAAAAATATGACTTCTGATAAAGTATTGTATTAATGATTTGAAATTATATCTATCCATTCTATTGTAAGAATTTTATTATATTCATTTAGTCTATAATAAATTTCTTTTTGATTAACAGGCTATGGATTGGAAGGAAAAGTATCTACATGGGGAGATGTCTATAGTTATGGTATTGTGTTGCTGGAAACATTTACAAGAAAGAAGCCCACGGATGGAATGTTTGTAGGAGAAATGAACTTAAAGCACTGGGTGGATCACACCATACAGAAATCGATAACTGAAGTTGTGTACATCAGTTTGCTAGAAGAGAATGATAAAATTTTAAATGCAAAGAAGCCGTGTGTGTCACTGTCATCTATCTTCAGCTTGGCAATGGATTGATCACCAGATTCGCCTCGAGAGAGGATCAGTATGAAAGAGGTAGTCATGAGACTGAACAAGATAAAACTCAATTTCTCCGCAAATATTGAAATGCCCCAGAGCACAAGATCTCGTCACACAGAAAGGTACCAGAGAGGTAAATGACTATTGATAGTCTCACCCCATTTCTTTCCTTCAGCACCGCGCCCCCCCACATCCCCCCCCCCCACACACACACAATCACACACACATTTATCGAGAAACAAATACTAAAACGTGCAGAATAGAATTCTAAATTGATATTTCAATTACTGTTTTTTTTAAATTGATATTTCAATCATGCTCTGGTGGGCAGGGTGGGTGACGCTAGTAGCATTCAACCGTCTATTGAGCACAGATGAAAGAGTGGGTCAAGGAGCATTGGAAAATGATCGGCGGGACTGTGACTCGTTACATGTCTCCCTTTTCATTTTTTTTGTTTTCTTGTCGGAAGCACAAGCGACCAGAGTTTTGAACATTTAGAAATAGTGGTTTTTTGGGTCACCTTTGTGTCTAGACAAGTGGCATCCTCTGGGATGCAGTCCCTAGAATTTACAAAATCCAAATTTTCGATGGATCAGGGTGATGGGTTTACCTCTCCATCTATGGGGAGGGGAAGTTTTCTAGCCCATTGGTGATAGATGCGGTGGTTTCACTACGGTGGACTGTGACACACAGACGGGGGAAGAACTTAGGTGGGCAAGAATCTTGATTTCAAGGAATCAATTTCTCCCGGAGACAATGATCATTAACTGTGGTGGGTGGGTTTTTCGTTTACCAATCTGGGTTGAAGACATGGGTTCATGCTACTTTGGTGGTGTTGACCATGTGTTTAAGATGAGGAATTGTAGTGCCGAGGTCGAGAGGTGTGGAAGGATGGCTTCAAAATCGCAAGCGGGGGGAATCTATATACCCATTCATGTCGACAAAGTGTTTATGCAGGTCGTAAGGCCCAGAGGGAGAAAAACATCAATCTTCCAAGTCCTATTGGAGCGGGATTTAATCGAGCTAGTGAGCGGGCTGTTGACGTTACTCAGAGGGAGCCTTATGTCAAGATTCTTAGGCCGGCAGCATGATTTATTTTTGTGTTTCCTGGCGAGACCTCGGACAGTGGAGCTGTCATACCCGACCTTGATCACAGTGAGAAGTTGGCTGTTGCATTCGGGTTGCTAAATGCATCAAATGGCATGCCAATACGAGTTATTAAGAGTATTAGCATGTGTAGAGATTGTCACGTTTTTATTAAACTCGTTTCTGCATTGACAGAAAAGGAGATCCTCATAAGAGACAGTAAGCGGCTCCACAAATTGGTCAATGGAAAGTGCTCATGTGGGGATTTTGGGAGTCTTCTTTGATATCATTTGAACCCAATTAATGAGCTCCTTTATCTGGTCATTCTTTTGACCTTAATCGCTCATGAATTATTTTTGTATGGCCTTGGGTGTTTTCTTCCTTCTTTTTTCCCTGACCCTCACTGGTTAATCAAGGTTAAATTGTAGATGTTGTAGCAACTTGAGTTATTCATATATATACTCACAACTTCAAATTGAATGGAGCAACCTAAGGGTGAGGATTCGAACATGTCTCCGATGAAAGCGGATCAGGTGCAATAGAGTATGATGGCGGTGGTGAGGCCGAGACATGCATAGACTTAGTGGTGAATGTGATTTTGGAGAAAAAAGATGATGGGTTGGGTGTAGATGTAAACACAAGTTGACAGTTGTATACGTTGTTGGTGACGAAGGGAGTTTGAAAGAGATTACTGGTTGTCAGATGGGTTTGGTCGTGGGTTGGAGCAGGTCTAGGGTCGGAAGGGCAAGGGCTTAGGGTAGACTTCGGTCAGGGCTGGTTTGGAGCCGGGTTTAATGGTGTTTGGATTTGGAGGTCGCGGGTTCCGGTCGGTTTGTGGGTTAATCCGATTTGGCAGGAGGTAAGCAGACCGGAGGTGGTCGGATTGAAGATTGGAGATGGTTGGGTTCGAATCTCCAATCAGATATGACTAGAATGCTTAATTCATGGTTTTAACTAATTTCCAATCAGATATGACTATTTTGAATGGAAATTCTCCATTCAAAATCATTTATATCTACTCAAGTTTTCACTATTGACAGGTAAGAACTGCTTTGAATGTGTTAATTACGTGATTGTTCGCAGATAACAGAAACATGGAAGCTACGCAAACTTCCGCAAATTGAACATTCGGGACAATTTAGAGATCCTTAAGACTGGTTTGTGACATACACTCGTGTGCTCTTCACAGAACAATTTGAATTAATGGTGATGACCACAAGGATATGGTATAGCAGAAATAAAAAAAATACCACAGTGAGGAGTCAATCAAATTGTGCCCAATACTTGTGCAAGCATCAGCGATGTACCATCAATTCAGGGAGTCAATTACTGGAGTATTGCAAATAATCCCTCATTCATTCACTTACTAGACTTCTCCCCAAGTAGTATTTTTAGAAATAATTTTGACGGGGCTGTTTTTAAAGAGCTGAATAGTATAGGAATTGGTGGTGTCGTCCAAAAATCAAGGGGAGAATTTATAGGAGGAATATCACAAAAGTTTTAAGTATCCAGTAGTGGAGGAATCCATTGCTGCCCGTGAAGCCATCCAAATGGCGTTTGAGTGTAAGTTTGCTAATGTCATTTTTTAAGGCTTTTATAGCAATAGTACAAACCATCAACCACCACCATGGCATCAATTCATATAGCTTATTCAATTATATAGAAACCATGATTCATCAATGCATATACACCACATGGAAACAAACTTTTTTTAAATGAAGAATAACCATAAATCACAGCAGATGATACTTCACTTTTCTTAATTAATATCACACCACATATGGATCTTAATATATGTGTATGTATGCATGTATATAAATCTCAATTCAATTAGTCGGTGGGATTCGAAATCTCATTGTGATTTGTTTGATAAATCATTATCACCAATATAATCACGATCTTTGTTTAATACAGTCAACTTGATTAGACTGAAGAAAAGCCCCAGATGAATAACATGTGAGATTGAAATCGCTAGATGGTGATCAGTTCATGCATTTGATTTTGCTTTTACTAACGATGAGTTTCCGTCCTGTTTGTGTCCTACCTTTTAGAATGTTTCAAGCTGCCATTATATGTCCATGAGAATCATAGATGCATCTTGATGAAATTTAAGTTGTGAAGTTTTCATTTATGCTCATTGTAAAATTGAAATGATCGACACTGTTTATTCTTGGACCATCAAATAAATCTTATAAACTATTCGTATATATCTTACGAATTCTTATGAACTATTCTTGAGTTCATAATGATATTATTTATTAAGTTAGAATTCTTTAAAAGTTGCATTTTCCCCCTCTTGTTTGTGCTAATACAGGTTATTCTATAATTGGATAGTATAGTTACATTTGATTGATTTAGTAGATACTATTGGTGTGTTCTTTTGGTGCTCATGTTAAATTTTCTAATTATTTTGCAGAGGGTGAACTTCAACTAGTTGGAAATCCAGTCCCAAATGATGCACTTGGCTTTCCCGTACCAAATGATGCACTTGCTTAGGTATTTTCTTAAGAATTAGAATTATTTTACTAAGAATTTGAGATTAAGCTAGGCCGTGTGGGCCAGTGAATATTTATGATGATGAAATTAATTTATGTGCTCATTTGAGATTTTGTTGTTGTTGAGTGGCATTTTAATGTTAAAACATGTTGGTTTTCATGTATAAACAAGGGAAATTCTGTCGATTTTTTTTAAAAATAACAAGTGATTTAAAAATAGTTAAGACGATAACATACGGATTACCATAGTTGAATATTGTACTAATTTATGTTTATTTTCTCTTTCACAGGTCCGGACATCATTTGGAATAGGTGTTGGCCATCTCTATTTTTTGGGTTTCCTATGTCTTCGAATTGATTATTTGATATTTTGGGGGATGATTGTAGTCTGAATCATATAGCTTATGTTTTAGGTTGGTTGGTTTATTTTTTGGAGATGTTATGTTGGAAACTTCAAATATGGATGAATGAAGGAATTTTCGGAGTTTCGTTGATATTTTGTTTTCGATATTTATTTATCATAACTTGTACATTTGTTGATATTGACTAATATTGAATGAGGCTAGAACCTTTCCTAAAATGTTGTGTCACAATAGAAATTTTGGTGGCAATTATGGCGACAAGTTTTTAAGGGACGATTAATAGTGTCCCAAATAATATTATTAGGGACGGCTAAGAGCTTGTCCCTAATAATATTATTAGGGACGACCAACCCCGTCCCCAATAATATTATGGCTTTAGGGACGGCTAGATTCGTCCCTAAAATGTAGTTGCACACTAAAAATTTTGGCGGCAATTTTGGTGCCGTCCCTAATATATTTGGGACGCCTATCAAATGTGACCATGCCTTGCCGTCCCTAAATCCGTCCCTAAGGGTGTTTAGGGACGGATTTATAGTTTTTAGGGACGGATTTTCCCCGTCCCTAAAAGTGAGTATTTTGTAGTGACGATAATTTGAAAATATGAGGACGTAGGCTTAAAACTTTGGCGCTAGGGGTGGGAAACCAGAAATAGTCCCCGAACTTCCCCGTGATATGCTCCAACACCTCGCACGGGACCAATATAACTCGTAGGAAGTGACCGCGCAATCACGGTACTCCCGGTTTGAGAATACTACGATAATTTGGAAAATATCTAGACTTAGGATTAAAAACATGGCGCTAGAGGTGGGAAACCCGAAACATCCCCCGAACTGCCCCGTGAGAGGCAACAACTCCTCGCAGGGGACCAATGTAACTCGTAGGAACTCACCGCGCGATCACGGTACTCCCGGTTTTAGAATACGGCGATAGTTTGGAAAATATCTAGACTTAGGCTTAAAAACATGGCCCTAGAGGTGGAAAACTCAAAATATCCCCCGAACGGCCCCGTTAAAGCCACCAACACCTCACCCGGGACCAATGTAACTCGTAGGACCTGACCGCGCTATCACGATACTCCCGGTTTAAGAATACGACAATAATTTTGAAATATCTAGACTTAGGCTCAAAAACATGGTGCTAGTGGTGGAAAACCCGAAACAGCCCCCGAACGAACCCGTGAGAGGCACTCACACCTCGCACGGGACCAATATAACTCATAGGAACTGACCGCGCGATCACGGTACTCTCGGTTTGAGAATTCGATGATAATTTGAAAATATCTAGACTTAGGCTTAAAAACTTTGCGTCATAGTGCGAAAACTCGAAACAGCCCCCAAGCGCCCCCGTGAGAGACACCAACACCTCGCACGTGACCAATGTAACTTGTAGGGACTGACCGCGCGATCACGGTTCTCCCGATTTGAGAATACGACGATAATTTGGAAATATCTAGACTTGGGTTTAAAAACATGGCACTAGAGGTGGGAAATCCGAAACAGCTCCCGAACGACCCCGTAAGAGGAATCGACACCTTCCACGGGACCAATGTAACTTTTAGGAACTAACCACGCGATCACGGTACTCCCAGTTTGAGTATACGATGATTATTTGAAAATATGTAGACTTAGGCTTAAAACTTGACGTCATAATGCGAAAACCCGAAATAGCCCCAAGAGGCCCCGTGAGAGGCATCAACACCTCGCACGGGACAAATGTAACTCGTAGGAACTGACCGCGCGATAACGGTACTCCCGATTTGAGAATATGATCATAATTTGGAAATATCTTGACATAGACTTAACAACATGACGCTAGAGGTGGGAAACCCAAAACAGTCCCTGAACGGCCTCGTGAGAGACACCGACACCTCGCACGGGACCATTGTAACTCGTAGGATCTGATCGCACGATCAGGGTACTCCCGGTTTGAGAATACAATGATTATTTCAAAATATATAGACTTAGACTTAAAATTTGGTGTCAGAGTGCAAAAACTCGAACTGCCCCCAAGCGGCCCCGTGAGAGGCACCAACACCTCGCACGGGACCAATATAACTCGTAGGAACTGACCACACGATCACGGTAGTCCCGATTTGAAAATACGACGATAATTTGTAGGAAACCCGAAACTACCACCGAACGGCCCCGTGAGAAGCATCGACTCCTCGCACGGGACCAATATAACTTGTAGGAACTGACCGCGCGATCACGGTACTCCCAGGTTTGTGACTACGATGATTATTTGAAAATATCTAGACTTAGGCTTAAAAACATGGCGCTATAGGTGAAAAACTCGAAACCGACCCTGAGCGGCCTCGTGAGAGGCACCAACACCTCGCATGGAACCAATGTAACTCGTAGGAACTGACTGCGCGATCACGGTACTCCCCGTTTGAGAATACAACGATAATTTTAAAATTTGTAGACGTTGGCTTAAAACTTTGGCACCAGAGGTGGGAAACCCGAAACAGCCCTCGAACGGCCCTGTGAGAGGCACCAACACCTCTCACGGGACCAATGTAACTCGTAGGAACTGACCGTGCAATCACGGTCCTCCCATTTTGAGAATACGACGATAATTTGGAAATATCTAGACTTAGGCTTAAAAACATGGCGCTAGAGGTGGAAAACTCGAAACAGCCCCGGAACGGCCCCGTGAGAGGCAGCAACACCTCGCACCGGACCAATGTAACTCGTAGGAACTGATCGCCCGATCACGGTACTCCCGATTTTAGAATACGACAATAATTTGGAAATATCTAGACTTGCGCTTAAAAACATGACGTTAGAGTGTGAAAACCAGAAACATCCCTAGAACAGCCCCGTAAGAGGCATCGACACCTCGCAAGGGACCAATGTGACTCGTAAGAACTGACCGCGCGATCACGGTACTCTCGGTTTGAGAATTCGATGATAATTTGAAAATATCTAGACTTACGCTTAAAAGTTTTGCGTCATAGTGCGAAAACTCGAAACTGCCCCCAAGCGCCCCCGTGAGAGACACCAACACCTTGTACGTGACCAATGTAACTCGTAGGGACTGACCGCACGATCATGGTTCTCCCGATTTGAGAATACCACGATAATTTGGAAATATCTAGACTTGGGCTTAAAAACATGGCATTAGAGGTGGGAAATCCGAAACAGCTCCCGAACGGCGCCGTGAGATAGGCCTGTAAACGGATCGAATTCGGATCCGATCAGGCAAATCCAATTCCATACCCGTTTATCTTAAACGGATTCGGATCCGATCCGTTTATTAAACGGATCAAATCAGACAAATCGAAATCCTTATCCGTTTGTTTTAAACGGATTCTGATCTGATCCGATTATCCTTTTATGTTAAACTTAATTTGCAACATTTTTATTTTCAACTCTTATTGCATAAATTTATTTTCCAAATGTTCCAAAAAAAATAGATAATGAAATAAAGAACTATTATAATATAAATTTAAAATATTATTAAATACAATATGTATTAGTTATATATATATATATATATATATATATATATATATATTAAAATTATTAATCGGATCGGATTATTAACGGATCGGAGCAGATGAATCCAAATCCGCTCCATTTAATAAACGGGTAATCGAATAATCGGATAATCAGATTTTAAGCATGATCCATATCTGCTTAAATGGATCGAATTCGGATTTGAATAAAATTCGATCCATTGACAGGCCTACCGTGAGAGGCACCAACACCTCGCACGGGACCAATGTAACTCGTAGGAAACTGATCACGCGATCACGGTACTTCCGATTTGAGAATACCATGATAATTTGGAAATACCTAGACTTAGGCTTGAAAACAAGGCCCTAGAGGTGGGAAATCCAAAACATCCCCCAAGCGGCCCCGTGAGAGGCACCAAAACCTCGCACGAGACCAATGTTACTCGTAGGAACTGACCGCGTGATCACGGTACTCCTGGTTTGAGAGTACGACGATAATTTGGAAATATCTAGACTTACGCTTAAAAACTTCGCGTCAGAGTGCGAAAACTCGAAACAGCCCCCGAGTGGCCCGTGAGAGGCACCAACACCTCGCACGGGACCAAAATAACTCGTAGGAACTGACCGCGTGATCACGGTACTCTTGGTTTTAGAATAGGACGATACTTTGAAAATATGTAGACGTAGGCCAAAAACTTTGGCGCTAGAGGTGGAAAACCCAAAATAGCCCCCGAACGGCTTCGTGAGAGGCACCAATGCCTCGCACGGGACCAATATAACTCGTAGGACTGGCCGTGCGATCACGGTACTCAAGGTTTGAGAATACGATGATTATTTGAAAATATGTAGACTTAGGCTTAAAATTTGGCGTCGGAGTGCGAAAAATCGAAACATCCCCCAAGCTGCCCCTTGAGAGGTACCAACACCTCGCACGGGACCAATGTAACTCGTAGGAACTGACCGTGCGATCATGGTACTCCATGTTTGAGAATATGATGATAATTTGGAAACATCTAAACTTAGGCTTAAAAACATGGCGCTAGAGGTGCGAAACCCCGATACAACCCCCGAACGGCCTCGGGAGAGGCATCGACACCTCGTACGGGACCAATGTTACTCGTAGGTCTGACCCTACGATCACGGTACTCCGAATTTGAGAATACGATGATTATTTGAAAATATCTAGACTTAGGCTTAAAAACGTGACGCTAGATGTGGAAAACCCAAAACTGCCCCGTGAGTGGCATCGACACCTCGCACGGGACCAATATAACTCGTTAAAACTGACCGCGCGATCACGATACTCTCAGTTTGATAATACAATGATTATTTGAAAATATGTAGACTTAGGCTTAAAAACATGGCGCTAGAGGTGGGAAACTCGGAATAGCCCCCGAGCAGCCCCGTGAGAGGCACCGACACCTCGGACGGGACCAATGTAACTCGTAAGAAATGACTGCGCGATCACGGTACTCCCAATTTGAGAATACGACGATAATTTGGGATTATCTAGACTTAGGCTTAAAAACCTAGCGCTAGAGTGCTAAAACACGAAACAACTATCGAACAGTCCAATGAGAGGCATCGACACCTCGTACGAGACCAATGTAACTCGTAGAAACTGACCGCACGATCATGGTACTCTCGGTTTGAGAATCCGACGGTTATTTTAAAATATATAGATGGCGCTTGCGTTCAATTAAGAAATAATATAATAAACACCAATTTAACCCAAATTAACCCTAAGCATGCAACTAGATGTGATTGAATCAATATGAAATCATGCAAGAATAATTCAACACACAAAGTTTAAGGAAAAATCCCCCACAGGGGCAAGACCATTTGTATATCACTATAATTTGTAAAAGACGGTTTACAATCGGATTACAATGAAATATAGATTTACTAAGAATTACCCTCGGGTATCGGATTCTGTAGTCGCGGCTGGAAGAAACCCTTTCCAGTAGGGCTGGCGGCTGGAACTATCCCTGTCCAGTAGGGCTGCAATGAAGAGGAAGAAGCGGTCCACTTCACAAAGGGTTGAACATCAATGGTGTTCTAGGGTTACCAAAATTGACTCACAAATGTATGGAATTTGTGTGAATCAAGGGTATGAATCAATGGACTCAAATACCATGAAGGCCTTAGAGTTTATCTACTCAGAAAATCGTGTATAAGCCTTAAGAAAACCAACTCCTCGATCGTGGTATAAATAGGAATTCTTTTGCCCTAAAAATCTGCACACGATCTCTTCGTGGTTATCCAGGGCGGACCGGTCCGGGCCTTAGGCGGATCGGTCCGATGGCGGATCGGTTCGTTTTATTTGAAGCAGATTCGGTTCTCATTCGATCCGGGGCTCTCTGGACTCATGCAAGGCGGATCGGTCCGGCAGGGAGGCGGATCGGTCCGGAAGCGGATCGGTTCTTTTAATTTCTTGGCGGACTGGTCCAGGCTTGTCAGCGGATCGGTTCCTTTTTCATTGAGGCGGACCGGTCCGGCTGACTGGATTTCTGATTCCTTCCTTGATTTGATACTCGGATTGCGTTGATGACGATATGGACTTGAATTTCTGTGACACCCCGACTAATTAAATACCGGGTAGCTACTCATTTATTAAATTAATTCAAAATGCCAAGTTGGCTCAGTTAATAGCATCACTGTCGAAAACATTTTAAAGATTACTAACCACCTAGTATTTAAAAAGTAAGTGCCAAATTTTATTAAATCTGATTAACATGCAACAAGAGTAATGAATAACTAAATAACACCATTCACCATACTGAAGTAAAACGAATAACCATCACAATACGTAAATAAAACCTGGAGGAAAAACTCCTCAATACAAATCCCATAACAGATAAGTAAACTGAAGTAAATAACTAAAACTGAATACTGAGCAATACATGCTAGAGTCTGAAAACTGAAATGTAAAAATGTCTAATAGAATTGGGCAACATGCCCTACAACTGATAGATGCTGAGACTGGAATCCAAATGAGAGAGGCGTCTAAAAGCAAGTCCCTGTAGCTTCCACAAACAGCTACAGCTCATCTTCTGAATGAGAATCCTATGCTTGGTGTCCTTGTGGCTGGGCACCTAAAATGGTTTTACAAGAAAAATAGATTTGAAAAGCAAACGGGTCAGAGCCCGAATGTGGAGTTATTTTAAAAACCTGCAAGTGCTTTAAAAATATTTAAAACATTAAATGCAAAGTACATGTTAGGACGTACACTCACATAATATCCTCACCTCTCGTCTAACTGTGCACTCCTAACGTAAGTACCCATCTATAACGACATAACCCACTAGCTAAGTGACATCGAATCTAGCTAGACTGTCATAGGACCTACCATTACTACTTGGTTCTATTAACATATAACGCTCGTAAGTAAGTAGGGGTTTAATGTAAACTCAAGTGTACAATATGCCATATATTATACTACTAGCTGACCCATTTTATTTCTCAAAATAATACCGTGATATATATGTTCACTACATTAACATGAAAGTTCTCATTAAATTAAATGTATATTGTTCATATCATAAATATACAATATAAGCACCCTGCAAATCTAAGCTGTAGTGCACACATACTCTGCTATCCATCCCGGTACATCACGTACATAAGGATTACATATTCCGAATCTCTCAGGAATAGTTTACCGATAACAACATCACAAATAATGGAGGCGAACACAGTCACCATCACATGGGTCACGCACATACCTACGCTCCCACGATCAGCGGACTTATTAATATCACAATAAGTCTTTCAATGACCTATGTTCATCGAGGTAACCAATCTATATCCGGGCAACACAAGGATAAGAAGGCCCTAAGCGAACGTAAACCTCCCCCGTGATAGCAAGTATGGTAGGTATGTTATACACATAAACTATATACTAAGCATTCACACATCTTAGATATCACCATTTTAATAAGGTATTTTCTACATCATTATACCATTATTCCAAACTTATATATTTCAAGTCTCCCGTTAATATAAAGTTAAATTACCGACACGTCTCACGCCGTAGTCCCTTATTCTTAAAACCTATCTATAATAGATTATTTGGTTCCGATTATTCCTAAATATAACATCTTTATACCTAAGGTCTTTACTTCTGCTCTAAACCTTATTTCATCAAATTACACAATTTTACACTATTAACCCAAACGTTACCTCACTAACGTATTTCAAAATCTAGAATAATTCCTCGAACTGTATTCTAATTAAAGTCCACTATAATAATCACACCTACTGGTCTTCCTTAAGGGTGAGGGTATTCATAAGTTCTCCAAATATATTCTTCGAGGGTTTCCACCATTAAAATCAAATTAAGGAAAATTTTACTTATTCTGGGAAGGTCGATCGATCGACCTATGAACATCGATCGATCGATTGAGTCGATCGATCGACTGATGAATGTCGATCGATCGATCAAACAGGTATGGCTACGGACTGCTTCGTTTTGCAGATTTGAAACCATCTCAAAACTAATTTCTAACGTATGATTCTCTAATATAACGTTATAGTAATGTCATATAACCATCCTACAATATTACTAACGTCCATAAATCAATATTTCCACAACTATAGGCTACATATGGATCAATCTTCATCAAAAACCTAGTTTTTCCAGATTTTCTCAAGAACATGAACCCTAACATAATATCATCATCAAATCCCAGAATTTAATTCGTTTTTCTTTCACCCAATCATGTATTAACATCAGATTAATCGTCTCCAACTATTCTACATGCAATTTATCCTCAATATTCAGAACCTAAGTTCAATTAATCATGGGTTTTCATTCATCTACCAATAACAATTATAAAACTTCAATTTGCTAACATAGAAAGAACATTTGCTGAAGTTAAACATAATTAAACCACTTGCCTTGGTTTGATTTCGGATTTGGTGTTGATTTGGTGAAGAATCTCTGCAGAATTCCTCTATCTCTCTCCTTCTCCAAGCTTTCTTCTCCAAAAGGCTATGGTGGCTAGGGTTTGCTTTGGGGAAACTTATGAAAACCTAATTTAATAAACCTCCGTAGCTTGTTGGGTTAATAAGGGTTGGTTGGGTCAATTCCTTATCAGATTACAACTCTCCATTTTCGTCACTTTTAATTACCCAAAAATACCAAATTACTAAAATACCCTTTATGGTGCCGGAATGGCCTAAAAATACCCCGGGACCCAAACTATACCCCCGGCTAGTGTTTTCTGACTATCTCGACCCTTACGGACGCGTTGGCGCACTCAAAACGACCATACGGATTATAGATTTTTAATTCACTTTTATTATCAAAATATTATACCGTGACGCGGCGGTCCCACGTGTCTCAACAAAAATTTCTAAAATGCCGTATATAAATCCCACGACAAATTTTATAATACCAAGTTCATATATAATCATATATGCACATAATCAAATACCAATTCGCATCACATTAGTATTATTTAACCCGGATTAATTTCCAATTAATACTCATTTAATTAATTAATCCCATAAATAAATATAGCCAAAAGTACGGGGTATTACAATTTCTTCAACGGTGTTACGGCTAATGACATATACAAGTATGTTGGACAAAATGTCCTTACAAATCTCCCCCTATGTCTATGCCGGAACATACATAAAAAATCCGAATTATCTAGAATCAAAAATGCCTATACAAATCTACCCTTCCATGAACCCAAAACTGAAAGAGGTACAAATGATAAAGGCTGCATCGTTTGTTCTGCAAATCTTCAGATCAGAGATCTCAACGCTTTTCTCATCAGGGTGTGCATCACGGGATTATAAAAAAATGTACCTACACACATGAGACAAAGCAAATACCAAGTGACGTATCGAGTTTGAAATGAGATAAACATAAGCATATATATCAATGTAAGATGATATTCTCAGAATTTCAAAACTCCCCCATAATCAGATAATTCAGTCTCCCCCTTTTTATGATGTCCTTAAATAGACAAATTAGAGAAATAAATCAAGCAATCAAGTACCGGGGTGACACAAGGCATAAAATCACACCATGAATGAACATAAAACAACCAAGTCGGTGATAGCGTAAACGAAAGGGAGTGATCAAAATTCGATAGGAAAATCAAAGCATACAAACATGACATATGTGCACGATGAATATTGGATATTCCTAACGAATGAACTCAAATGCTTCCTTTGGTGTAAAAGATTGGAAATATAAGATATTGACTATATCAAATCTACAAATCAAAGCTCAAAGTGATTTCTACACCAATAACGTCCAAAATGATTTTCATGCTTTTTCAGGACTTTCAAGGAAGTGCAAACCCGTTTTTCAATCTCCAACCAAACTCCCTCAGATTTATATTTTAATAGAGGTATACTAAATTCTCAAACTTTGGAGAATTGGGTGAAAACCTAAATGGCCCATATATGGCATGTATTGCTTTTTATTGCCTTTTCAATTTTTTCGGGCTCTTTTAACCTCTTAGGACCTCGGATATTGAAATTCCTCCATTTTTTAGGTCCTTTTTAACGGTGGCTTTTGCGCAATTTGCTGAAGTTAAACATAATTAAACCACTTGCCTTGGTTTGATTTCGGATTTGGTGTTGATTTGGTGAAGAATCTCTGCAGAATTCCTCTATCTCTCTCCTTCTCCAAGCTTTCTTCTCCAAAAGGCTATGGTGGCTAGGGTTTGCTTTGGGGAAACTTATGAAAACCTAATTTAATAAACCTCCGTAGCTTGTTGGGTTAATAAGGATTGGTTGGGTCAATTCCTTATCAGATTACAACTCTCCATTTTCGTCACTTTTAATTACCCAAAAATACCAAATTACTAAAATACCCTTTATGGTGCCGGAATGGCCTAAAAATATTATACCGTGACGCGGCGGTCCCACGCGTCTCAACAAAAATTTCTAAAATGCCGTATATAAATCCCACGACAAATTTTATAATACCAAGTTCATATATAATCATATATGCACATAATCAAATACCAATTCGCATCACATTAGTATTATTTAACCCGGATTAATTTCCAATTAATACTCATTTAATTAATTAATCCCATAAATAAATATAGCCAAAAGTACGGGGTATTACATACTTCCCCCCTAATAACTGAATTTCGTCCCGAAATTCGAAACTAGAATGTACCAGCTAAAAACAGCTCTGGATAACGTTCGCGCATCTCATCCTCGCGCTCCCATGTGGATTCCTCGACATTGTGATGTCGCCACTGAACACGCACTAACGGGACTATCTTTGACCGCAGTTTCCTCTCGCTTCGGTCCAAAATAGCAATTGGCCCCTCCTCGTAGGAGCTATCCGGCTGGAGATCGATGTCCTCCACAGCAATGTGAGAATGAGCTAGATCATCTCTGAGATATTTCCTCAGCGAGGAAATGTGAAACACATCGTGAATCCGATGCAAGTGCTCCGGTAACCCAAGTCTATACGCAACCGGTCCGATCCGCTCAATAATAGGAAAGGGCCCCACATACCTCGGTGCCAACTTCCCCTTCTTCCCGAAACGCATAATCCCCTTCATAGGAGATATTCTGAGCAGAACGTGGTCCCCCACTTGGAACTCTCTGAAAAACCTCTTCGCGTCAGCATAACTCTTCTGCCTGTCTTGAGCTACCCGAATGCGACTACGAATCAGCTCAATCCTTGCCGAAGTATCCTGAATCACTTCCGGCCCGAGTAATTTGTTGTCCCCCACCTCCAACCAACATGCTGGGGAACGACAAGGTCTACCGTACAGTGCCTCAAACGGAGCCATGCCTATCGTGAACTGATAGGAGTTGTTGTAAGCAAACTCCACCAGTGGAAGGTACTGCTCCCATCCACCCCCGAAGTCAATAATGCACATGCGTAGCATGTCCTCCAACACCTGATTGGTGCGCTCTGTCTGCCCATCGGTCTGCGGATGATAAGCCGTACTCAACCGTAATTCCGTGCCCATTGCTTCCTGGAAACTTTCCCAAAACCTCGAAACAAATATCTTGTCTCTGTCAGACACGATATTCAGAGGCACACCGTGAAGTCTCACAATCTCTGAAATGAAGAGCTGGGCATACTGTCCCGCAGTGTAGTCTGTTCTTACGGGTAAAAAGTGAGCGACCTTGGATAACCTGTCCACAATTACCCAAACGGAGTTGTGACCCCTCTGCGACGTAGGTAACCCCGTGATAAAGTCCATGGATATGCTCTCCCACATCCACACCGGAACCTCCAACGGCTATAGCAATCCTGCAGGTTTCTGATGATCCACTTTCACAAGCTGACAAGTGGCGCATTTCGAAACGAACTCAGCGATGTCTCTCTTCATACCGCCCCACCAATACTGGCGTCTCATGTCCTGGTACATTTTTTCCCCTCCGGGATGCACCGCGAACCGTGAGCCGTGCGACTCTGCCATCACATCGTGTCGCAATTCTTCCCCTTCCGGAACTACCAATCTCCCATTGAAGCGTAATCCCCCGTCTGAGCTAACGGTATAGGATTCAGCTCCCTCTGCTAGCAATCGAACTATCTGCTCCTGACAGAACGAGTCATTAGCCTGTGCCCGTACTACCTTCGTAACAATCTGCGGTGTAACGGTCATCACAGACATGAAAGATCGGGCCACTTCATCCTGGTGTCCCAATTCCTTCCACTTAGCTTTCCACACCTCTGCCACCTCATCTGCTGGCCTGCGGCTCAACGCGTCTGCTACCACGTTAGCCTTGCCCGGGTGGTACTGGATGTCGAACTGGTAGTCCTTCACAAATTCAAGCCACCTACGCTGCCGCATATTCAATTCCTTCTGCGTGAACAGATACTGTAGTGACTTGTGGTCCGTGAACAGCTGAAACTTCTCCCCCAAAAGATAGTGCCTCCAAATCCGTAAGGAAAATACTACCGCTGCCAACTCCAAATCATGCGTGGGGTAATTCTTCTCATGAGGTTTAAGCTTATGTCTCTCCTGCTTCAATACACCTCCCAGTCCTTGCAAAGACGCATCGGTGTAAACCAAATACTCAACTCCCGGTCTCGGCAATGCTAACACAGGTGCTGAGGTCAATTTGTCCTTCAACTCATCGAATGCCAACTGACAGGCATCACTCCAGATATATGGCACACCCTTACGAGTAAGATGTGTCAAAGGACCTGCTATCTCCGAGAAACCCCGAATAAACCTTCTGTAGTATCCTGCTAAACCCAAGAAACTACGAATCTCCGTTGGTGTCGTGGGCTGTCCCCACTCCCTCACCGCGGAATCTTTCCCCGGATCAACAGATATTCCTTGGTCGGAAATGATGTGACCCAAGAACTGGACTTCCTTCAGCCAAAACCCGCACTTCTCATATTTTGCATACAACTCGTTCTGACGAAGTGTCTGCAAAACCTGCCTCAAATGCTCGGCGTGCTCCTCCGCCGTCTGCGAGTAAACCAGAATGTCGTCAATGAAGACAATGACAAACTGATCTAGGAAATCCCTGAACACTCTGTTCATCAAGTCCATAAACACTGCTGGAGCGTTGGTCAAGCCGAAAGGCATAACCCGAAACTCGTAAGAACCATATCTCGACAAGAATGCGGTCTTCGAGACATCCTCCTCCCTGATACGCAACTGATGGTATCCTGACCTCAAGTCAATCTTCGAGAAGAAAGAAGCTCCACTCAACTGGTCGAATAAGTCATCGATTCGAGGCAACGGATACTTATTCCGTATCGTGACCTTATTCAACTCTCGGTAGTCCACACACAATCTCAGTGAACCGTCCCTCTTCTTCACAAACAAAAATGGAGCGCCCCAAGGTGAGGTACTCCTACGAATAAATCCCTGCCCTAACAGCTGCTCTATCTGATCCCGTAGCTCTCGCATCTCAGGTGGAGCCATACGGTATGGTGCACGTGCTATAGGTCTCGTACCCGGTAGCAAATCAATAACGAAGTCTATCTCTCGACTGGGTGGTAAGCCTGGTATCTCCTGAAACACATCTGAATACTCCCTGACAACCGGGATCGAATCCAAAGGAATCACAACCTCCTTAGAGGTATCCTCCTCAATGTAATACAGATGAGCGGTCGATCCTCCCTCTGGGCGAGGCATCGCCACTACAAACATCTCTTGCCCCGGAATGGCAAAAACAATGCTCCCGCTGAAGCAGTCAATCATGGCCCTATAAGCTACGAGCCAATCCATACCGATAATCACATCGTGAACATGCATATCTAATACCAACATGTCTGCAGGTAATACCAAACCACCAACCTCTACCCCCACTCCCCGGCATATAAAGAATATAAGTGACCCACTCCCCAATGGTGAGTCGACACACGTCACTGTGCTCTCTGCCATAGCTAACAATCCTAAAGCTTTCGCGAAGTGTGTAGCTATAAAACAATGTGTAGCACCCGTATCAAATAACATCCGACCCATAGTGCCATGGATAGGAAACGTACCCTCGATCGCGGGCGGTGCCTGTGGAACTGCAGCCTGGTGAACGTTGTAGACACGTCCATACTGTAGCTGCCCCTGCTGAGCTGGGACTGCTGGAATGGGTGGCAATGCTGCCATCTGTGGCGGTGCGGGAAGAGCGGCGGGAAACATAGGTCTCTGTGGCTCCTGGCGAGCACCCTGCTGCTGCTGCTGTGGGGCCCTGCCCCTATCAGGACAATCCTGCTTCTTATGGCCAGTCTTGCCACAAGTAAAGCAGTTCCCTGGGAAGTTCCCTCCCCTCTGCCCCTGCTGTCCCCGGCCCTGGTGGCCGTTACCGTTCCTCCCTTGGCCCTGCTGGCCCTGGTGAAACTGCTGCCCATTCTGCCCCTGTTGGCCCTGCTGACCGTTTGGACCCTGATGGCCCTGACGGAAACCTCCATGTCCCTGCCTGTAGTTTCCTGACCGGAACCTCTTATTATCCCCCTGTTGGGAGCCCTGCTCATTCTGCCTCTGCCCCTGACCCGATTGTGCCCCACTGGCACTATGTCCTCCAGTCCTGCCCTGATGGCTAGACTCCCCCGACCGCTTGCCCTCGGCCATATGAAAACGGTGGTCCTGGCAGTGCAACAATGCAGCGTTAACCACATCAGAATACGTGGCCAACGATAGGTTCCCTAGCAGATGCTGGCGGATCCTCCAATTTAACCTATCGGTGAACTTCTCTATCTTCTTCTTCTCTGTTGGAATCTCGTCTGGAACGATATTCAACAGGTTAGTGAACTCGGCCTCATACTCGGCCACTGTCTTGCCCTCCTGCTTTAAACTCATCAGCTTCCTCCTCATCTCTGTATGAGCTGCGGACGGAAAGTACTTGCGGTCAAACCGCACCCAGAACTCCTGAATCATGAGGGTATCCCTCTCCTCCGCAGTGGTAATAGACTCCCACCACTGTAATGCAGATCCCACTAGCTTGAAAGTATCTAGCACCTGTTTCTGAACATCAGTGCACTCATGCATCCTCAAGTGCCTCTGCATGTCCTTCCTCCATTGGCTCGAGACAACCACATCTGAGCTTCCTGCAAACTCTGGCGGATGCGCTTTCTAAAAAGCGTCACGTACACGCTCCCAAGCAGACGGGAATGCATTAACCTGTGCTGGAGCGGCAACCGGCGCCTGAGGCGGTGCCTGCTGAATCACGGCAATCGCGGCATTTACCGCTTGGGCTACTATAGCAGCAACCTCAGCGGCGTTCATCATGCCCTGAACTGGAGTGGGCTGGGGTTCGGGCGTTGCATCCCTGGGAACTCGTCGTGCACATCGTGGAGGCATCTGAAATAAGAACAAAGTTTATAAGTTCACGGTTTATAAACTTAATATAGCTGAAGAACGAAGCATACACAAAAAGAGTACAACAGTCCTAAAATATAGGGCTCTATATCAAAGAAACGTAGTGGAAACATAATAGCCGTACAGATCCTAAAGGACACTAGAACCTGATGCTCTGATACCACCTGTGACACCCCGACTAATTAAATACCGGGTAGCTACTCCTTTATTAAATTAATTCAAAATGCCAAGTTGGCTCAGTTAATAGCATCACTGTCGAAAACATTTTAAAGATTACTAACCACCTAGTATTTAAAAAGTAAGTGCCAAATTTTATTAAATCTGATTAACATGCAACAAGAGTAATGAATAACTAAATAACACCATTCACCATACTGAAGTAAAACGAATAACCATCACAATATGTAAATAAAACCTGGAGGAAAAACTCCTCAATACAAATCCCACAACAGATAAGTAAACTGAAGTAAATTACTAAAACTGAATACTGAGCAATACATGCTAGAGTCTGAAAACTGAAATGTAAAAATGTCTAATAGAATTGGGCAACATGCCCTACAACTGATAGATGCTGAGACTGGAATCCAAATGAGAGAGGCGTCTAAAAGCAAGTCCCTGTAGCTTCCACAAACAGCTACATCTCGTCTTCTGAATCAGAATCCTATGCTTGGTGTCCTTGTGGCTGGGCACCTAAAATGGTTTTACAAGAAAAATAGATTTGAAAAGCAAACGGGTCAGAGCCCGAATGTGGAGTTATTTTAAAAACCTGCAAGTGCTTTAAAAATATTTAAAACATTAAATGCAAAGTACATGTTAGGAAGTACACTCACATAATATCCTCACCTCTCGTCTAACTGTGCACTCCTAACGTAAGTACCCATCTATAACGACATAACCCACTAGCTAAGTGACATCGAATCTAGCTAGACTGTCATAGGACCTACCATTACTACTTGGTTCTATTAACATATAACGCTCGTAAGTAAGTAGGGGTTTAATGTAAACTCAAGTGTACAATATGCCATATATTATACTACTAGCTGACCCATTTTGTTTCTCAAAATAATACCGTGATATATATGTTCACTACATTAACATGAAAGTTCTCATTAAATTAAATGTATATTGTTCATATCATAAATATACAATATAAGCACCCCGCAAATCTAAGCTGTAGTGCACACATACTCTGCTATCCATCCCGGTACATCACGTACATAAGGATTACATATTCCGAATCTATCAGGAATAGTTTACCGATAGCAACATCACAAATAATGGAGGCGAACACAGTCACCATCACATGGGTCACGCACATACCTACGCTCCCACGATCAGCGGACTTATTAATATCACAATAAGTCTTTCAATGACCTATGTTCATCGAGGTAACCAATCTATATCCGGGCAACACAAGGATAAGAAGGCCCTAAGCGAACGTAAACCTCCCCCGTGATAGCAAGTATGGTAGGTATGTTATACACATAAACTATATACTAAGCATTCACACATCTTAGATATCACCATTTTAATAAGGTATTTTCTACATCATTATACCATTATTCCAAACTTATATATTTCAAGTCTCCCGTTAATATAAAGTTAAATTACCGACACGTCTCACGCCGTAGTCCCTTATTCTTAAAACCTATCTATAATAGATTATTAGGTTCCGATTATTCCTAAATATAACATCTTTATACCTAAGGTCTTTACTTCTGCTCTAAACCTTATTTCATCAAATTACACAATTTTACACTATTAATCCAAACGTTACCTCACTAACGTATTTCAAAATCTAGAATAATTCCTCGAATTGTATTCTAATTAAAGTCCACTATAATAATCACACCTACTGGTCTTCCTTAAGGGTGAGGGTATTCATAAGTTCTCCAAATATATTCTTCGAGGGTTTCCACCATTAAAATCAAATTAAGGAAAATTTTACTTATTCTGGGAAGGTCGATCGATCGACCTATGAACATCGATCGATCGATTGAGTCGATCGATCGACTGATGAATGTCGATCGATCGATCAAACAGGTATGGCTACGGACTGCTTCGTTTTGCAGATTTGAAACCATCTCAAAACTAATTTCTAACGTATGATTCTCTAATATAACGTTATAGTAATGTCATATAACCATCCTACAATATTACTAACGTCCATAAATCAATATTTCCACAACTATAGGCTACATATGGATCAATCTTCATCAAAAACCTAGTTTTTCCAGATTTTCTCAAGAACATGAACCCTAACATAATATCATCATCAAATCCCAGAATTTAATTCGTTTTTCTTTCACCCAATCATGTATTAACATCAGATTAATCGTCTCCAACTATTCTACATGCAATTTATCCTCAATATTCAGAACCTAAGTTCAATTAATCATGGGTTTTCATTCATCTACCAATAACAATTATAAAACTTCAATTTGCTAACATAGAAAGAACATTTGCTGAAGTTAAACATAATTAAACCACTTGCCTTGGCTTGATTTCGGATTTGGTGATGATTTGGTGAAGAATCTCTGCAGAATTCCTCTATCTCTCTCCTTCTCCAAGCTTTCTTCTCCAAAAGGCTATGGTGGCTAGGGTTTGCTTTGGGGAAACTTATGAAAACCTAATTTAATAAACCTCCGTAGCTTGTTGGGTTAATAAGGGTTGGTTGGGTCAATTCCTTATCAGATTACAACTCTCCATTTTCGTCACTTTTAATTACCCAAAAATACCAAATTACTAAAATACCCTTTATGGTGCCGGAATGGCCTAAAAATACCCCGGGACCCAAACTATACCCCCGGCTAGTGTTTTCTGACTATCTCGACCCTTACGGACACGTTGGCGCACTCAAAACGACCATACGGATTATAGATTTTTAATTCACTTTTATTATCAAAATATTATACCGTGACGCGGCGGTCCCACGCGTCTCAACAAAAATTTCTAAAATGCCGTATATAAATCCCACGACAAATTTTATAATACCAAGTTCATATATAATCATATATGCACATAATCAAATACCAATTCGCATCACATTAGTATTATTTAACCCGGATTAATTTCCAATTAATACTCATTTAATTAATTAATCCCATAAATAAATATAGCCAAAAGTACGGGGTATTACAATTTCTTCAACGGTGTTACGGCTAATGACATATACAAGTATGTCGGACAAAATGTCCTTACAAATCTCCCCCTATGTCTATGCCGGAACATACATAAAAAATCCGAATTATCTCGAATAAAAAATGCCTATACAAATCTACCCTTCCATGAACCCAAAACTGAAAGAGGTACAAATGATAAAGGATGCATCGTTTGTTCTGCAAATCTTCAGATCAGAGATCTCAACGCTTTTCTCATCAGGGTGTGCATCACGGGATTATCAAAAAATGTACCTACACACATGAGACAAAGCAAATACCAAGTGACGTATCGAGTTTGAAATGAGATAAACATAAGCATATATATCAATGTAAGATGATATTCTCAGAATTTCAAAACTCCCCCATAATCAGATAATTCAGTCTCCCCCTTTTTATGATGTCCTCAAATAGACAAATTAGAGAAATAAATCAAGCAATCAAGTACCGGGGTGACACAAGGCATAAAATCACACCATGAATGAACATAAAACAACCAAGTCGGTGATAGCGTAAACGAAAGGGAGTGATCAAAATTCGATAGGAAAATCAAAGCATACAAACATGACATATGTGCACGATGAATATTGGATATTCCTAACGAATGAACTCAAATGCTTCCTTTGGTGTAAAAGATTGGAAATATAAGATATTGACTATATCAAATCTACAAATCAAAGCTCAAAGTGATTTCTACACCAATAACGTCCAAAATGATTTTCATGCTTTTTCAGGACTTTCAAGGAAGTGCAAACCCGTTTTTCAATCTCCAACCAAACTCCCTCAGATTTATATTTTAATAGAGGTATACTAAATTCTCAAACTTTGGAGAATTGGGTGAAAACCTAAATGGCCCATATATGGCATGTATTGCTTTTTATTGCCTTTTCAATTTTTTCGGGCTCTTTTAACCTCTTAGGACCTCGGATATTGAAATTCCTCCATTTTTTAGGTCCTTTTTAACGGTGGCTTTTGCGCAAAAGATAAGGATAAACTTTCGCAGCCCCTCCCCGTTATGAACATATACACACAGTCTCACCAAAACGTTTTTTACATGCAATCCAATCTTGTCAAGTTTTATCGCATTTTATACATTGTATAGACAGGATTAAGATGGAAACACTCAAGCCAACATGAGATTGACAAGTGCAACAATCAAATATAGTCGTGCATGTGTGCAATAAAGGATATAGGAGTCAAGCATGTAGGAAATATCACTAATTACATCTCAAGGACTCCAATCAATGTTAAGCACATGGATGAAATGATGTAGCCTCTCAAATCTCTTATCAAACAGTCACATGGATATATGGAATGAAGTTGTGACTTGGCTATCTTAAATGCTCATCCATAAAAGGCAAATCTCTTTTTGAATTTTTTTTTAAAAATTTTTTTATCGAAATAAAATCTGTTTGTGCTTTTCTAAAAATTTTCAAAAAGAAGAAAATCTTTTTGTATTTTTCAAAGAATAATAAAAACAAGAATATATACAAAAAGATACATAAAAGTTGTACAACAAATCTATGGTACATATAAAACAGACTAGCAATAGGAAGCATATGATATGAGCATGAAGAAGCATCCTATTCTAGACATAGACCAACCCCTCAGTCAACTGTGCAAATCCCCAAAGACTTCCTAAGACTCTCAAATCTAAGGGCATCTAAAGGTTTCATGAAAATATCGGCTAACTGACGGTCGGTAGGAACAAAACTCAGGGTTACGACCTTCTCCTCAACTAACTGACGTATAAAGTGCTCGCGTAACCTGATGTGCTTTGTGCGCGAATGTTGGACAGGATTGCGGGATATGTGTATCGCGCTCGTGTTATCACAGGAAATGGTCATGGTGTCCTGTGAAATCCCATAATCCTCCAACATTTGCTTCATCCACATGAGTTGCGTGCAACAACTCCCGGCGGCGATGTACTCAGCCTCCGCAGTGGACAAAGAGATGGAGTTTTGCTTCTTGCTCAACCAAGAGACAAGAGCAGAACCAAAGTAGAAACACCCACCCAAAGTGCTCTTACATCCATCTACGTCCCCGGCCCAATCGGCATCCGAATAGGCGGACAAACGGTCATCGGTATTAAAGGAATACCAAATACCGTATGAGAGAGTCCCACTCACGTATTTGATAATACGTTTTAGAGCGAGTAAGTGTGACTCTTGAGGAGACGCCTGATAACGCGCACAGACTCCAACACTAAAGGCAATGTCGGGACGACTAGCAGTCAAGTAGAGAAGACTGCCTATCATACTCCGATACAAGGTTTGCTCTACGTACTTGCCTGAAGTGTCCTTACTAAGCTTGGTAGTGGTACTCATAGGTGTACGAGCATGCTTAGAGGAGTCTAAACCAAACTTCTTCACTAGGTCTCTAGCATACTTGGATTGGGAGATGAATATCCCATCCTCTAGCTGACGAACCTGGAGACCAAGGAAGAAAGTAAGCTCACCTACCATGCTCATCTCAAACTCACTTTTCATCTCCTCCTCAAAGTGGTGAGCATGCTGGGAGCATATGGATCCAAAGACTATGTCGTCCACATAGACTTGGGCAACCAAGATAGCACCGTCATCTCTCCTGACGAACAACGTCATATCAACTCCCCCTCTCTTGAAGCCACGGGCTAAGAGATAGGAAGTAAGCCTCTCGTACCAAGCACGGGGTGCTTGCTTCAGACCATACAAGGCTTTCCTCAGATAGTAGACGTGATCAGGGTGCTTAGGGTCTTCAAACCCTTTTGGTTGTTCCACAAAAACCTCTTCCTGTAGAATGCCATTCAGAAAGGCACTCTTGACATCCATCTGATATATTTTGAAGTGTAGATGACATGCGATGGCGAGTAGTAAGCGGACAGACTCAAGCCTCGCAATAGGAGCAAATGTCTCCCCAAAGTCTACACCCTCTATCTGTGTGTAGCCTTGAGCGACCAACCTAGCCTTGTTTCTGGTTATGGTACCATTTTCATCCATTTTATTCTTAAAAATCCATCGGGTACCAATAACATTAGTATCACTAGGTCGGGGGACAAGTTCCCAGAAATTGTTCTTCTTAAACTGAAGTAACTCATCCTGCATAGCAGATATCCAGTGTTCATCTTTGAGTGCTTCTTTGTGGTTCTTGGGCTCGACTTTGGACGTGTAGCAGTGATGACTAACAACGTTCTCTAGTTGAGCACGAGTCTTGACCCCTAGAGTGGGATCGCCAACAATGGCTGAAGGATCATGACTCTTGCGAACCCAAGCAGGTGTGTCCCCTAACACAGAAATAGGGTCCACAGAGTGTGGGAGAGGAACAGGAAACTCACTGTCAGAAAAGTCCTCATCCTCACTCTGAAGGTTGGGATCAATAACCGTCGGAGGTTCGTCATCTTGCACAGTGACGTTTATTGATTCCATAACCTTAGAGCTCTTCAGGTTAAAAACCCGGTACGCTCTACTGTTCAATGAATATCCTAGCAATATTCCCTCGTCGCTCCGGGAGTCAAACTTTCCTAATTGCTCTCTATCCCGTAGGATGTAGCATTTACTCCCCAAAACACGGAAATATGCCAAGTTGGGTTTCTTGCCAGTCCACAATTCATAAGGCATCTTAAGTGTGTGTGGACGAAGATAAACCCTATTCACCGTGTGGCATGCAGTAGAAACTGCCTCTGCCCAAAATCTCCTAGAAATTTTACGACCTAGAAGCATAGATCTAGCCATCTCTTGGATCGTTCTATTCTTACTCTCAACAATCCCATTTTGCTGAGGAGTTCTCACAGCAGAAAACTCATGTTTGATCCCAAGGCTATCACAGTACAAATCCACCTTTGCTTCCTTAAATTCAGTGCCCTTGTCACTACGTATTCTGTTAATAGTGACACCGTGTTGATTTTGCAGGACACGGCACTTGGTCGTTAAAAATTCTACAGCATCGGATTTCTCTCTCAGAAAACCTACAATGGAGTACCTGGAGAAATCGTCTACCATCACGAGAATGTATCTCTTACCACCTAGACTCTCCGTGCGAGTGGGACCCATAAGATCCATGTGAATCAACTCAAGAGCACGGGAGGTGGTAATGGAATTCAACTTCCTATAAGGGCTACGGATTTGTTTTCCCAACTGACAGGGTCCACAAATCGTGGAAGTTGGCTTTCCAAGTGATGGTAAGCCACGTACTAGGTCCTTTTTGAATAAACGAGATAAGTCTCTAATGTTCACATGACCTAGACGTTGGTGCCACTGATCCATAGGAGTGATCGTGGCGCTGTTGCAAACAAGTGAGGATGTGGACTCAGTCCCATAGCAGTTATCCTCTGTCCTCACCCCTTGCACTAAAAGTTTACCGGCTTGATTAACGACCTTACAAGCTTTCCGGTCAAACTTTACTGCAAAGTCATCGTCGCACAGCTGGCTGATGCTAATAAGGTTTGCTTTCAAACCTTTGACGTACAGTACGTTCTCTAGCTTTGTAAATCCTGGTAACTCTACTGTACCTCGTCCAACTATGCTAGATTTGCTACCATCTCCAAAGGTGACTCTCCCATCATTATAATCCTCAAGATGGGTAAAATATGAGGCATCACCTGTCATGTGTCTGGAGCAACCACTGTCAAAATACCACTGTGAGGTATTATGGGCTTTGAGAGCGACATGGACAACAAGGGCCTTTTTCTCTTTCTTAGGAACCCAAGAGTAGGTACCTTTTTGTATTCCCTTGTTGTTGTTGGTTTTAGCCGGAATGCGGGGCGCATTCATTGATGGTAAGGTCATCCGTCGGAATTCCTCCATCAAACTCTGTGATGTGGCGGCTAGGAACTCAACACGCTCTCTTAGACTGGCAAACTCATCAGTCTGAAGTGGTGGAGCAAACGTATGTCGTGTCCGACCCAACTTATAGCAAACATCCCTAAGGTGTCCATTTCTTTTGCAATGGGAGCAAAAGGGCACAGTATTAGAAGGACCTTGGTTTGCTTTTCTTGGTCGAACTCTCCTTCTTGGTTTTTTATGACGGCCATACGAAGTCGTAGTAAACTCAGGAATTGGTCCGGGTGCAATTTAGGACGTGGAGGCACCATCAAAACTAATTCCTTGCCGGTCACCAAAACCTAAAGCAGGACCGAGGAGCATCTTTCCCATCTTCCCAGATCTGTCCTCGATTTGTACCTTGACTTTCCTAGCTCTCTCAAGGTCTTGAGTAAGCTGGGCAACAAGGGCTTCAAGTTTCTTCCGAGTCTCCAAGGAGGACTGGAGCTCATTCGTAAGACTAGCCACTTGTTTAGTCAAGTCCGCTTTTTCTTTCTCAAAACTGCTCTCTCTCTCTTTAAGCAAATTCTCTTTACTAAACCAGGCAGATTCTCTTTCTTTCATGGCGGTGCAGGTGGAGGACTCTCTCTCTCTCGTCTCTTCTAACTCTTCTTCTAACGCGGTGATCCTAAGAACTAACGTCCTGTTACGTTTTTTTGTTTTGAAAGACTCATCATATAACTCGGCGTAGGCGCGTTGAAGGCTACTCTCGTTCTCACTACCTTCCTCCTCTCCCTCACTCTCTTCGCTCTCGCTATCGAGGTGTCCCTGTGAAGTAGCATACTCATCGTCGTGAGATGCACTAGGAGTACCCACATGACTAGCCATGAACGCGGTGAAGTTACGCTCATGCGGTGACTCATCTCTCGAGTCCACCGACTCGACCTCACTGTCATCACTAAGGGTAGCATTTAGGACAGCTTTACCCGTTTCCCTATTCAGACGAGTGGCACACTCAAACGCTCTGTGTCCCTTACCGTCGCACTCAAAACACCTCTCACTGTCTTTAGGGGGTTCTTTGAAGTCTTTCTTTTCAAACTTATTTTTCTGAAAATTCTTTTTATCTTTGAAGTTGCCATTTTTCTTAAATTTCAGAATTTTCTTGAAGTTTTTAGCAAAAAGTGCCAAATCATCTAGATGGCGCTTGCGTTCAATTAAGAAATAATATAATAAACACCAATTTAACCCAAATTAACCCTAAGCATGCAACTAGATGTGATTGAATCAATATGAAATCATGCAAGAATAATTCAACACACAAAGTTTAAGGAAAAATCCTCCACAGGGGCAAAACCATTTGTATATCACTATAATTTGTAAAAGACGGTTTACAATCGGATTACAATGAAATACAGATTTACTAAGAATTACCCTCGGGTATCGGATTCTGTAGTCGCGGCTGGAAGAAACCCTTTCCAGTAGGGCTGGCGGCTGGAACTATCCCTGTCCAGTAGGGCTGCAATGAAGAGGAAGAAGCGGTCCACTTCACAAAGGGTTGAACATCAATGGTGTTCTAGGGTTACCAAAATTGACTCACAAATGTATGGAATTTGTGTGAATCAAGGGTATGAATAAATGGACTCAAATACCATGAAGGCCTTAGAGTTTATCTACTCAGAAAATCGTGCATAAGCCTTAAGAAAACCAACTCCTCGATCGTGGTATAAATAGGAATTCTTTTGCCCTAATAATATGCACACGATCTGTTCGTGGTTATCCAGGGCGGACCGGTTCGGGCCTTAGGCGGATCGGTCCGATGGCGGATCGGTTCGTTTTATTTGAAGCAGATTCGGTTCTCATTCGATCCGGGGCTCTCTGGACTCACGCAAGGCGGATCGGTCCGGCAGGGAGGCGGATCGGTCCGGAAGCGGATCGGTTCTTTTAATTTCTTGGCGGACCGGTCCGGGCTTGTGAGCGGATCGGTTCCTTTTTCATTGAGGCGGACCGGTCCGGCTGACTGGATTTCTGATTCCTTCCTTGATTTGATACTCGGATTCCGTTGATGACGATATGGACTTGAATTTCTTCAACGGTGTTACGGCTAATGACATATACAAGTATGTTGGACAAAATGTCCTTACAAAAAAAAATGTTGAAAACTTGGCGACAGAGGGCAAAAACTCGAAACAGCCCCCAAGCGACCCCGTGAGAGGCACCAACACCTTGCACGGCACCAATGTTACTCGTAGGAAACTGATCATGCGATCACGGTACTACTGGTTTGAAAATGCGATGATAATTTGGAAATATCTAGACTTTGGCTTAAACATAAGGCGCTAGAGGTGGGAAACCCGAACGGTCCTGTGAGAGGCACCCACACCTCGCACGGAACCAATTTAACTCAGAGGAACTGGCCGCGCGATCACAGTACTCCCGATTTATGAATACGATGATAAATTTGAAATATCTGGACTTAGGCTTAAAAACATGGCGTCAGAGTACGATAACTCGAAACAGCCCCCGAGTGATCCCGTGAGAGGAACCAACACCTCGCACGGGACCAATGTAACTCGTAGGAACTGACCGCGTGATCACGGTACTCCCAGTTTGAGATTACGATGATAATTTTAAAATATGTAGATGTAGGCTTAAAACTTTGGCGCTAGAGGCGGGAAACCCGAAATAGCCCCCGAACGGCCCTGTGAGAGGCACCAACACCTCTCGAGGGACCAACGTAACTTTTAGGAACTGACCGTGCGATCACGGTACTCCCAGTTTGAGAATACAACGATTATTTTAAAATATGTAGACTTAAGCTTAAAACTTGGCGTCATAGTGGAAAAACTCGAAACAACCCCCAGTGACCTCGTGAGAGGCACAAACATCTCGCACGGCAATAATGTAACTCGTAGGATCAAACCGCGCGATCACGGTACTCCCGATTTGAGAATAAGATTATAAATTTGAAATATCTAGACTTCGACTTAAAAACAAGGCGCTGGAGGTGGGAAACACGAAACAGCCCCCGAACGGCCCCGTGAGAAGCACCGACACCTCGCGCGGGACCAATGTAACTCTTAGGAATGGACCGCGCGATCACGATACTCCCAGTTTGAGAATACGATGATTATTTGAAAATATGTAGACTTAGGCTTAAAACTTGGCGTTAGAGAGCGAAAACTCGAAACAGCCCTGTGAGAGGAACCAACACCTCAGACTGGACCAATATAACTCGTAGGAAATAACCGCGCGATCACGGTACTCCCTATTTGAGAATATGATGATAATGTGAAAACATCTAAAATTAGGCTTAAAAACATGGCGCTAGAGGTGGGAAACTCGAAATAGACCCGAACGGCCCCGTGAGAGGCACCGACAACTCGCACGGGACCAATGTAACTCATAGAATTGATAGCGCGATCACGCTACTCCCGGTTTGTGAATACCATGATAATTTGGAAATATCAAGACTTAGGGTTAAAAATTTGGCGTCAGAGTGCAAAAACACGAAATAGCCCCCGAATGACCCCGTGAGAGGCACCAACACCTCGAACGGGACCAATGTAACTCGTACGAACTGACCGCGTGATCACGGTGGTCCCGATTTGAGAATACGACGATAATTTCAAAATATGTAGAAGTAGGCTTAAAACTTTGGCGCTAGAGGTGGGAAACCCGAAACAGCCCCCGAACGGCCCCGTGAGAGGCACAAACACCTCGTATGGGACCAATGTAACTCGTAGGAACTGATCGCGCGATCACGGTACTCCCAGTTTGAGAATATGGCGATAATTTGGAAATATCTAGACTTAGACTTAAAAACATGGTGCTAGAGGTGAGAAACCCGAAACAGCCCCCGAACGGCCCCTTGAGAGGCATCGACACCTCGCACGGGACCAATGTAACTCGTAAGAACTGACCGCCTGATCACAGTACTCCTGATTTGAGAATACGACGATAATTTGAAAATATGTAGACTTAGGCTTAAAACTTGGCGTATGAGTGCGAAAACTCAAAACAACCCCCGAGCGGCCCCATGAGAGGCACCAACACCTCGCACGATACCAATGTAACTCGTAGGAACTGACCACGCGATCACGGTACTCCTGGTTTGAGAATACGACGATAATTTGAAAATATCTAGACTTAGGCTTAAAAACATGGCGCAAGAGTTGGGAAACCCGAAACAGGCCCCTAACGGCTCCGTGAGAGGTACCTACACCTCACAGGGACCAATGTAACTCTTAGGAACTAATCGCGGGATCACGGTACTCCCGATTTGAGAATACAATGATAATTTGGAAATATCTAGACTTAGGCTTAAAAACATGGTGGTAGAGGTGGGAAACCCAAAACAGCCCCGAGCGTCCCCGTGAGAGGCACCGATGCCTCGCACGGGACTAATGTAACTCGTATGAACTGACCGCGCGATCACGGTACTCCCAATTTGAGAATACGACGATAATTTGATAATATATACTTAGGCTTAAAACTTGGTTACTGATAATTTGAATAAGATTTTTGTAAAACTACTTGGTTACTGATATCACTTTTTTTTGTATCCTATCATTTGCAGGATGACATTGTATCGTTTGCTTTTTTTCACGTGAAACAAATTATATAGGCAATGGTTTGCAACATGAAGTTTGTTTATATAATGTTGTGGACATTCAGGATTATGTTTTTTTTATGTGTTACAGCCGTGCGGAGTTTTATTATTTTATTGTTTAGTTTTATGGCCGTGGAAGCTTTATAATAAGCAGGTTTTATTTTAACAGGGTTTGGAATGTCCACAAAACAGTGGAAACTCTGCCCAATTTTTTTGGTTTGTGAATTATTAAGACGTGTAATATTTTTAAGTTTGTATAAATATTAGTTTATTAACAACGTTCCCGATTCCCAATTTTTGATTTTTTTTATCATTTTGCCAATAATAAATATTTGTAAAACGTCATACGCGTCCAACGTTACAGATAGTAACCGACCGTTTGGACAAAAAAAAACATTTTTTTTAATTAGATTTAAATATGGGAATGGACTTTGTCCATGACCATTTCTATTTTTTCCATCGCGCGTAAAAATTGTCGCGGCCAAAGTTTGTAATCGACAACGTGACAAAAATGGAAAAAATGGGCGCGGTATGAGACACGGACTTTGGCCGCGACCAGTTTTTTCCTTTTTTTTCATCGCGGTGTGGGTCACGGACTTTGGCCGCGACCAATTTTGTCACGGTTGTGGGTCACAGACTTGGGCCACGACCATTTTTTTCCTTTTTTTTTCATTGTGGTGTGGGTCACGAACTTTGGCCGGACCAATTTTTGTCACGGTTGTGGGTCACGGACTTGGGCCACTATATTTTTTTCCTGTCGCGGTATGTTTCACTGCCCAAGTCCGCAACCATCTGCCTGACTTGGGCCACGACCCACGAAATTGGTCTCGCTCGAAATGGTCACGGTCCAAGTTCGCGACCCACAATCTTGGTCAGAGATTTTGGTCGTGACCATTCGCCAGTTTTGGTGTAGTGATGTCTAATCAATAACTAATTTTAGTTACGATAAACTACTTGCTAAATGTTTTGAGTACTAACACTTACTGTAAAAATATTTTCAAAATATTTTAGGTGTCTAGCCACAGGAACGCCATACTTGATTTCATCCAAGGGACTCGGAGCTATATCACTGTGGAACTTGACATGTTTTTAGTAGCCGATTCTTTCATTCAGATTAGCATATGATCTCACTCTTGTATCTCATGTTTGGACATGTGATCCATTGTCAGTATTACAGCTTTCATTTTTTATCAGCTTTATTTTACAGTTTGGACTTGGATTATTACTTGGCTTTGGGTTGTTTTAACCGATGGTTTATTCGACATGGCTTTAATTCACTTACATACCATGATGGTTTGGATTCTAGTATATTGTGAATGTTACTTTAGTTTTAGAATTATTTTATTTATCCTGTTTAATAAAAAGATAAAATTTGACACCGTATCTTTTGAATACTAGGTGGTTAGTAAACTTTAAAAAGTTTTCGATAGTGATGCTAAGAATAAACCAGGTGAGATTCCTATTTAATTTAATATATGATTGATCACCCAGTATTTTATTATGCAGGGTGTCACAGATGGTATCAGAGCATCAGGTTCTAGTGTCCATAGGATCTGTACGACTTACTACATTTTCATCATATTGTTTGATTGATATAGAGCCCTATCATAGGAATGTTGTATTCCTTTACGTACGTGGCTTACGTTCTCCTGTTATAGTGTCTAAATAATAGTGTATCTTTTATGTGTACGGGTGTGTTTTGTATGCCGATTACGCAGAGGACGACCAGTGAGGACCGTTGGCGGGGATCAGTTGGAGTTGAGGAATATTTTGGGGTCGAGGACCGTTGCAGAGGTTACCCCTATTATTGCTCGAAATGATGGAGTTGTAAGGACTGCTAGAGTGCATCATATATTGTTATACCGTTATAGCAGAGAGTGGTTAGGATGGGAGAGAGTCGGAGGGGTCTTTGAAGAGGACCACCCGTTAGAATTTTGTTAGATACGGAGATGGTGCATGTAGCTAATGGATGTAGACTACCCAGAGGCTTTGGAATATAACAGGAAATAATATATACCTGAAAGTGAATTGGGGTAAAAAAAAATTCTTGGCTCGTAGGAGCAGTGTTATAATGGTGGGAGTAAATCACCATATTTGGTACAATGGAGAAAAGAGCCTTTAAGGTGGGTAATGGACTCACGAGAGGAGTCAACGGGAATTAAAGGAAAATTCTGCTTAGATGATTGTTGCAGATGGTGATGATGTTGTGCTTTTGTCAGTATTGATATTAATGCTTCCTTTTGAAGGAAGCTAAAAGAATTGGAGAATTTAGTCAGGGAGTAAGACTGAATACAACGGTGCTTGCGAAACACCGCAAGGGGGAGACCCCCATCGGGGGATCCATTTAAATGATTCAGATAGCTGAATTCCTACCAAGTGGCGGTGGATTCAGCTGGGACATGTAAGGCTAGTAGTATGTTCCTTAGGGACAGCGAAACTAAGGGAACAATGAGGGTGGCCATTGGGGTCGAGGCTACCAGGGTTCGAGAGAAGGACAACCCTAATATGGTCTGTATATCCAGGACTAGGGGATTATATGAAGAGGCATTTTATGTAGATAGTAGTACCACATGCATGGAATTTGCCCGAAGTGAGTAAAAGGGATAAGAGTATGGAGCCTAGCCAAGGCAATGATTAAGATAGTTTTGGTTCAGTTCGGATAGGCGTGTCATGTTCAAGAACCATCTGAGCCACCATCATTATTGACAATTGGAAGTATGAGTTTTATTCTCGGGTTGGTGGGGTAAGTTCTATGTGATACGAGCGAGTCATAATATTTTGTTAGACTAGATTCGCGTGTGAGACAGGTTTAGTAGCGATATCGTTGATAGCATTTTAATGTGTATATTGTTGCCTTTGTATAATGGGGCTCTCTTTAGTACTACTGGCAGGGGGAGCGAGCGCAAACATAGGGAGTATATGTATGTTAGAATTGCTCGTTCTAGTGAAGTATCATACGAGTGTGATATTATCCTGGGTATGGAGTGATTAACAATGTGGGTGGAACACTAGAGGGCTGTGATAGCAAAGCCGAAATGGTATGGTGTCTTGAATGTCATGAGAGAATGAGGAGAACCCAATTATATGCGTACAATGAGAGTAACACACCGAGATGGGTTAAAATATTGTGGGAAGCCATTCAAAAAATATCTCTTGATAAAGAGGAGGCCGAACTGTTGGGGGAAAATATAGAGGAGCTTTACTTAATTGAATGTTGAGAGTGGCTTGCGCATAAATAGGACGTTGATGACTATGGGGAAAAAGAGAAGACCCAAGAAGTGTGCCAGTTGCGAAAAGTGCACGAGTCGTGACTTTGGCATTGGGAAGAAGGGGAGTATAAAGTACCATATAATTTCATATATTATAAGTGGGAATTGGATTGGGGTGAGACGTAGTGAGATTGTCTCCGAATGCACCACTCATAGATGGAAATGAGTTGGTTCGAGATGAGAAACTAGAAATTTCGTATAGTCCGATGAGTTGGTGCATGGTGCCTCCCAATATTGTTGTGAATCAGGACGAGATCCTGCAATCCCACCTCTGATAGGGATTATCTGGTAGCGATGGGGATGAAGTTTTGTTTTGGGTATATTATATCACCTATACAAACTATTATGGGTGACTTTTAAATGTCGTAAGAATTTGGTCACCGTGAACCTAAGTTCTAAATACTGACATGAGTGGTCAGAGGTTCTCGTGATATCTCCCATGAGTTGCGGTGAATAAGGGGAGTTGGCACTTAGGTATGTATGACCTTTTCTCAGTATGGAGACGATAGAGTCAGTATTGAGATCACATGACTGATAGATTATTGAGGCCATTAGAGAGAAGAGATAACCATTTTCCAAAACCTAAGGAGAGATTTATGACGGTGGTGAAGGGTTTCTTGCACCTCAAGGCAATCGGAAAGGAAAATTTGAGAAGAAGAGATCAATCATCAACCAAGAACCATGAAAGAAGATCAATCAGTTAAACGCAAGTGTTTATTGCAAATCAAAATGATGTAATAATACCAATGTGTAGGGATTTCATGAATAATTTGATTTTTAAAAAAAAATATTGGATGAAAAGTATAAATTGATTATATGTTTGGGTAGGATTGCATGTAGTTAGTATTTACATCTGTAGAGACTTATAAATCAGAAGAGTTTTGATTGTTGCTACGAATTTAAATCCGGGTTTTGAATTGAATGAAACAGATGAACACAAAACTAGATTTATGAAAGAGTTTTGGGAGTTTGATTCGTTCTTGGGTTGATTTTGTATAGATTTGATAATGTTTTATGTTAGAAACGATTTCTATATATGTGGTTAATGTTTGGTTATGTTGGGCGAAATTTCCAGGAGGTTTTATGAGAGTTTGATGGGGTGTAAACATGGTGAAAAATCGAAGAAGATGAAGCTTCACCTGCTCGATCGATCGACCCTAGCAGAATTTGGGTTCTTTTGTTGGTTGAGTTTGCTTCGATTGCCAACTATGGGGGGGGGGGAACCTTGGGAGTCATATATTACCTATGTAGGGACTTGATAAATACTAGTAGGGTATAGCTGAGGTCTATTAAGGTCATTGAGTGTAGGACTTAGAGCTTGGACCGGACGGGATAATCGATTGAGATATAGGTCGAAAAAATTTGGGAATTGAGCTACAGAGAGAGAGTAAACACCAATTATACATGAATACCAGTAGGTTAAAGATGGTAACTACTGAATTTATATATCAAGGGGTAACTAGGGGCCTTAGAGTTGTGTAAACACTCAAAGAGACACGATAGTGAGATAAATTCGTAAATAAAATGTATGGTAAGTATTAGAGAGAAATATACTACGTACATAAAGAAATAATTTGGTTGTGTAAATACTTATTATATTGATACATAGAGTGTGTGAATACCTAAAGTATATATATATATATTGGTGATCGAGATATGATTTCGAGCTAAGAGATATAAATCACTATTGGTGATTGAGGTAGGATTTCGAGCCAATAACCTAAAAAATGTGATACATGGAGGTGATTATATAGTATGTGTTTATAGTATATATTTTGTGCGAAATATATATACATAAAGTGTGCTTAATTTTGTATTGGGGTCAATGATTATCCGGACCAATACATGAAAGTTCAATTTGGGGTCGATGATTATCCGGACCAAATCGAAGATGAATGATATTGGGGTCGATGAGTATCCGGACCAATATACATATGCATAACATTTACTTTGGGGTCAAGGGATATCCGGACTAATGTAAATGATAGGATGGTTGGGGTAGATTATTATCCAAATCAATAATCCCTATAGTATATATTGTGTGTGAAATATATATTTCATGATATTCTACTTATGTGCGAAAGTAGACTTGTAGATGATATATATATATATATATATATATAGTGAGTGAGAGAGAGAGGGAGTGAGAGAGATCTAAATGATAAATTAAGTAGAGAGAAACTTAATTTCAAGATTTAAAAATCGATTGGGAATATTTGTAGTAAGTAAGTAGTGAAACTTAATTATGGAAGTTGAATGATGCTAGATATGAAAATGTTATATGAATTAAGTAGTGAGCCTTTATTATGATGATGATATTTAATATATGTGAATGTTACGTAAGAAATGAAGAACATGCAAGAAATGTTAATAATGAATCTTGTTGTATGGGCAGTACGGGAGAGTATACTATTGATAAGATCGGTTATATACTTTAGTCGAGATAGCTTTTGTATGATAGCTGGGCGGGCTAAGTATAAAACGTTAGGTGTGCACATTAGATGAGAGGTGAGGAAACTCAAGGGAGTGTGCGTAAACCTAACATGTGTAATCAATAACCGATTTTAATTGCAATAAATTACTTGCTAAATGTTTTCAAATGTTTTTAGTATTAACTCTTGCTATAAAAATATTTTCAAAATCTTTTAGGTGTCCATCCATAGGGACGCCATACTTGATTTCATCTCATTAAGTCAAAGCTGTAGCACTGTGGTTGCTGACAGGGTTTGAGTATCCGATTCTTTCATTGAGATTTAACATAGGATCTCACTTTTGTATCTCATGTTTGGACATATGGTCCGTTGTCGGTATTACAGTTTCAGTTTTGTATCAGCATTACTTTGCAGTATGGACTTGGATTATTACTTTATTTTGGGTTGTTTTAGCCGATGGTTTATTCAGCATGACTTTGGTTCACTTACATATCATGATGGTTTGGATTCTAGTATATTGTGAATGTTGTTTTAGTTTTCGAACTATATTATTTATCCTATTTAATAAAAATATAAAATTTGACACAGTGTCTTTTGAATACTAGGTGGTTAGTAAGTTTTAAAAAGTTTCGACAGTGATGCTAAGAATGAACCAGATGATACACTTGTTTAATTTGATATAGGACTGATCACCCGGTATTTTATTAGGCGGGGTGTAACACTGGGATCTTATTTCATCACCATTTATTGTTACTTGTCAATGTGATTTCTTTCTGCATGCCACAAAGTACCTTCGTTGTTACATAGTACGAGAAGGGATCTTATCAACTCATCCTAAACTTCATTACTTGCCATTGTAATCAGGGGCGAAGGCAGCTTATGGCAGAGGGAGGCCATGGCCCCCCTCTAAACTTTTGGAAAAAAACACCCTATATCATATATTTAGTTTATTTTTAAACCCAATAGATAAATAAAAAGTCCAAGCCCAAACCACAAATTCACACACCACAAGCCTTTTTCCTATTTAACTAACCTCACCTTTAACTTTAACCTATTACATTTATTCCATTCAGCACAGCAGCCGAAATTTGCATCTTCCAAAACTTTCTCCAATTTTTCAAACCTTTCATTCAAAGGTATCTCTCTCTCCCAACCATCTCACCCTCCACTGTTATTAATTAATTTGTGTTTAGGGACGAATTATAAATCAATTGTTTTATCGTAATTAATTCTACAAATTCTCTTATTATTTACATTGAAAAAGATATGGGACACAGTTTAGTGCGGAGTCAATCATAGACAATTTCGCAATTTGAAAGAACGCCGTATGCAATTCTGATAATCTCAACATGTGTTTTACTAGTCTTTTTGTATTATGTTCCAACAATTACTTTATTATGTCGTATCTTAGTTTTGGTAAAAAAATGTGTTTTGTATGTGGTGCAACTATTATATTTTGATGGTGAATATATACGATATTATTGGAAAAAACGCTTATGGTTAATATATTTTTAGTGCTAAAATATTACATAAAAGTGTAAATAACTCTAAAAAAAATCACCTCGGGGGCTCCCGCCCCCGAACCCCCAGTACATTGTGGCCCCTCCCAAAATAAATTCCTGGCTTTGTAAGGACATTTTGTCCAACATACTTGTATATGTCATTAGCCGTAACACCGTTGAAGAAATTCAAGTTCATATCGTCATCAACGGAATCCGAGTATCGAATCAAGAAAGAAGAATTCAGAAATCCAGAATACCGGTCCGCCCCTATTTAAAAAGAACCGATCCGCATCGGACCGATCCGGTCCGCCTTGCTTAAGTCCAGAGAGCCCCGGATCGAATGAGAACCGAATCTACTTCAAATAAAACGAACCGATCCGCATCGGACAGATCCGCCTAAGGCCCGGACCGGTCCGCCCTGGATAGAATTTCCCAGATCGTGATTCAGATTTTTTAGGGTTTTGATCCCTTATTTAAACCACGATCAGCAGTTGGTTTTTCTTAAGACTTATACACGATTTTCTGAGTTCCATAACTCTTAAGTCTTCATGGTATTTGAGTCCATTGATTCATACCCATGATTCACACAAATTCCAAACCTATTGTGAATCAATTCTGGTAACCCAAGAACACCATTGTTGTTGTTCAACCCTTTGTGAAGTGGACCGTTCCTTCCTCTTCATTGCAGCCCTACTGGACAGGGATCGTTCCAGCCGCCACCCCTACTGGAAGGGGTTTCTTCCAGCCGCGACTACAGAATCCGATACCCGAGGGTAATTCTTAGTCAACCTGTATTTCATTGTAATCCGATTGTAAACCGTCTTTTACAAATTATAGTGATATACAAATGGTTTTGCCCCTGTGGGGGATTTTCCCTTAATTGCATGTGTTTGAATGTTCTTGCGTAGATTATCAATTTATTCAATCACATACTGCTGCATGTTTAGGGTTTGTTTGTGTTAAAAGGGTTCTATATATAATTTGATCATTTGAACGCGAGCACACACGTTCTCAAATTGGTATCAGAGCAGGTTACGCCATTCTATCGCGTATTCCTTACTTCCGCAAATTTTTTCTAAAGATATCAATTTCTGAAATAAATTGATTTTTGAAAAGAGCGTGTTCAAATGGAGAAATCATACAATAAATTGCCTGTTTTTGACGGGACTAATTATGCTTATTGGAAAGCCCGTATGAAGTCGGCTTTAAAAGCCATTGATGAACGGGTATGGATTCTTGTTGAAAGAGGGTGGACACCTCCCTCCGTCACTGTTGATAACGTGACAAATTTGAAACCTGTCACGACTTGGACCGAAGATGAATTCAGATGGTCTTCCTTTAATTCTAAGGGATTGAGTGCTATTTCTGCTTCTATTACTCCTGATGAGTTCAAACGCATAATGACCTGTTCCACGTCAAAAGAAGCATGGGATGTTTTGCAACTTACCCATGAAGGAACGAACGCTGTTAAAGAGTCTAAATTACAAAATTTGGCCACCCAATTCGAGACTATCACCATGTCTGAGTCCGAATGCTTTGATGAGTTTTTTGCACGCTTGTCGAACATTGTTAACTCTAGTTTTAATTTGGGTGAGGTAATTGATAACACGCGTGTCGTTAAAAAAATTTTGAGATCTCTTCCAAAACGCTTTATTCCTAAAGTCATTGTTTTGAACTCTTTGGGAAATTTGAAATCACTTAAGTTGGAAGAACTTGTAGGAGATCTTCAAACCTATGAGATTGACATGTTTCCCAAAACCATTAAGGCTAAGGATAATGGGATTGCTTTAAAAACTCATTTTCAGAAAAAGAAAGAAAAAGTTTTTGAGTCCGATTCTGAGGATGAGTTTGATCTAGATAATCTGGCCCTGTTTGCAAAAAATTTCAAAAGAATTATCAAATTCAAGAAAAATGGAAATTTCAATGATAAAAAGAATTTTGAGAAAAATAATTTTGAAAAGAAAAATGAAAAAGATTTTAAAGATCCTCCTAAGAAAGATAGTGAGAGATGCTTTGAATGCGAAGGTAGGGGCCACAGAGCGTTTGAGTGTGCCACTCGTCTGAATAGGGAAAAGGGTAAAACTGTCCTAAATGCTACCCTCAGTGATGACAGTGATGTCGAGTCGGTGGACTGTGGAGATAAGTCACCGCATGAGCGTAACTTCACTGCGTTCATGGCAAGTCATGTGAGCACCTCCAATGCTTCTCACGACTATGAGGATGCTTCTTCACATGTATTCCTCGACAGTGAGAGCGAAGAAAGTGAGGGGAAGGATGAAGGAAGTGAGAGTGAGAGTGATCTTCAACATACATACGCTGAGTTAAATTCTGAGTTTCTTGAAACCAAGAGGTGTTACAAAGCGTTAGTTCTTAGGATCACCGCCTTAGAGAAAGAGTTTGAAGAGAGAGAGAAGGGTTGTGAGAATCAAAAGGAGAGAGAGAAGCAAGGTAGAGAGATAAGGTGTTTTGAGTGCGATGGGATAGGGCACAAGAAATTTGAGTATCCCACTATTCGTAGGAAAGAGCGCAAGAAGATTGCCATGCCCACTTCTCTAAGCGATAGTGAGGATGAGAATGGAGATGATTTAGTGATCCAACATGCCTTTAGGAAGTTGTTTATCGAGACCATGGAAACAAAAAGGTCTAATAGGATCCTAGGTCTTCGGATTCGTGAGTTGGAAGAAGAGAATGATGAGCTCAGAAGGGTTGGAAAGATGATTTCCTACCCCGTCTTGAATAATGTTGGAAAAGGTCATGACAGTGCATTCACTCCTTCTAATGCGCTCGAGCCCATATCCATCTTTGTGAGTGAGTCCCATGAGTGTCCATCTAGGAATGTTCATCCCAAAATTGTTGATAAATTACTTCCTAGACCGGTTTATGTTTGCTCTCACTGCAAGAAGCAAGGACATCTTAGGGAATCCTGTTCTAAGTTGGGTTTTGTGCCACATCATGCCACTTCACACATTCATGCACATGCACCCACTCATGAGTCTTTGCCTGCTCATTTTGATAGAGAGTTTGCGCATATTCGCGAGCAAGTGAAGTTTTTGATCAAGACTACACATAATCTAGTGGAGTTGGTTCAAAAGATGTCACCATCTTTGGAAAACTCCATCGTTACTCCCGGTTGAGATCTAGTCTTGATTGCTAGCATAGGTTGTTTATCATGCCTTATTTTACCTATTGCTAGCATGTATCTTTAGTTAGTTTTTCATTTTTTTTAAAAAAAAATAATACAAAAAGATTTTCTTTTAAGAAAAATTTTGAGAAAAGCACAAAAAGATTTTATTTTGATAAAATTTTTGAAAAATTCAAAAAGAGATTTGCCTTTTATGGATGAGCATTTAAGATAGCCAAGTCACAACTTCATTCCATATATCCATGTGACTGTTTGATAGAGATATGAGAGGCTACATCATTTCATCCATGTGCTTAACATTGATTGGAGTCCTTGAGATGTAATTAGTGATATTTCCTACATGCTTGACTCCTATATCCTTTATTGCACACATGCACGGCTATATTTGATTGTTGCACTTGTCAATCTCATGTTGGCTTGAGTGTTTCCATCTCAATCCTGTCTATACAATGTATAAAATGCGATAAAACTTGACAAGATTGGATTGCATGTAAAAACCGTTTTGGTGAGACTGTGTGTATATGTTCATAACGGGGAGGGGCTGCGAAAGTTAATTCTTATCCTTTGCGCAAAAGCCACCGTTAAAAAGGACCTAAAAAATGGAGGAATTGTAATATCCGAGGTCCTAAGAGGTAAAAAGAGCCCGGAAAAAATTGATAAGGCAATAAAAAGCAATTCATGCCAAATATGGGCCATTTAGGTTTCACCCAATTCTCCAAAGTTTGAGAATTTAGTATACCTCTAATAAAATATAAATCTGAGGGAGTTTGGTTGGAGATTGAAAAACGGGTTTGCACTTCCTTGAAAGTCCTGAAAAAGCATGTAAATCATTTTGGACGTTATTGGTGTAGAAATCACTTTGAGCTTTGATTTGTAGATTTGATATAGTCAATGTCATATATTTCCAATCTTTTACACCAAAGGAAGCATTTGAGTTCATTCGTAAGGAATATACAATATTCATCGTGCACATATGTCATGTTTGTATGCTTTGATTTTCCTATCGAATTTTGATCACACCCATTCATTTACGCCATCATTGACTTGGTTGTTTTATGTTCATTCTTGGTGTGATTTTATGCCTTGTGACACCCCGGTACTTGATTGCTTGATTTATTTCTCTCATTTTTCTATTTGGGGACATCATAAAAAGGGGGAGAATGAATTATCTGACTATGGGGGAGTTTTGAAATTCTGAGAATATCATCTTAAATTGATATATATGCTTATGTTTATCTCATTTCAAACTCGATACGTCACTTGGTATTTGCTTTGTCTCATGTGTGTAGGTACATCCTTGATAATCCCATGATACACACCTTGATGAGATAAGCGTTGAGATTTCTGATCTGAAGATTTGCAGAACAAACGATGCAGCCTTTATCATTTGTACCTCTTTCAGTTTTGGGTTCATGGAAGGGTAGATCTGTATAGGCATTGTTCATACTTGATAATTCGGATTTTTTATGTATGTTCCGGCATAGACATAGGGGGAGATTTGTAAGGACATTTTGTCCAACATACTTGTATATGCCATTAGCCGTAACACCGTTGAAGAAATTCAAGTTCATATCGTCATCAACGGAATCCGAGTATCTAATCAAGAAAGAAGAATTCAGAAATCCAGAATACCGGACCGGTCCGCCCCTATTTAAAAAGAACCGATCCGCATCGGACCGATCCGCCCAGGCCCGGACCGGTCCGCCTTGGTTAAGTCCAGAGAGCCCCGGATCGAATGAGAACCGAATCTACTTCAAATAAAACGAACCGATCCGCATCGGACCGATCCGCCTAAGGCCCGGACCGGTCCGCCCTGGATAGAATTTCCCAGATCGTGATTCAGATTTTTTAGGGTTTTGATCCCTTATTTAAACCACGATCAGCAATTGGTTTTTCTTAAGACTTATACACGATTTTCTGAGTTCCATAACTCTTAAGTCTTCATGGTATTTGAGTCCATTGATTCATACCCATGATTCACACAAATTCCAAACCTATTGTGAATCAATTCTGGTAACCCAAGAACACCATTGCTGTTGTTCAACCCTTTGTGAAGTGGACCGTTCCTTCCTCTTCATTGCAGCCCTACTGGACAGGGATCGTTCCAGCCGCCACCCCTACTGGAAGGGGTTTCTTCCAGCCGCGACTACAGAATCCGATACCCGAGGGTAATTCTTAGTCAACCTGTATTTCATTGTAATCCGATTGTAAACCGTCTTTTACAAATTATAGTGATATACAAATGGTTTTGCCCCTGTGGGGGATTTTTCCTTAATTGCATGTGTTTGAATGTTCTTGCGTAGATTATCAATTTATTCAATCACATACTGCTGCATGTTTAGGGTTTGTTTGTGTTAAAAGGGTTCTATATATAATTTGATCATTTGAACGCGAGCACACACGTTCTCAGGCTTCGCCCCTGATTGTAATCAAACCCACTACCAAATGCTTTGCATCAGAATTTTCTAGTTTCCCTGATAGTGTGGAATTCGAATATAAACTAGCAAGAGCCTCTATTGTACGTTCCTGCATGAGAAATTGTAAGTAGGGTTTAAATTGCTTAACCACTCAATATCCATAGAATATAACACTCGAGTAGTTTCTTCTTTGTTGTCATGTATCGTAAGAGCTGAAGATAAAGCCCCTAATGTGTCAGCTACCTGCTTAACCACTCTATTATACGTTCCTGCATGAGCTAAAGCCCCTAATGTGCTAGCTACCTGTGCGGGTAAACATGATTCAAGGCTTGACCAAGGCTCGAGATGACATATGACAAACCACCAGAAATGTTTGCAAGAGAGCACATTGCATTCTCCTACAAAGCTTGGGCATGCTCACCTTGCATGAATTCTTTTGGAGTAGCTATTGTGGAATATATCAAAGCAGGTATACCATTGGAATGGCTATCCCTCGTCTTGCTTCTTTGGATTGTGCAGAGGGAGATTTTAGAGCAACTACAACTTCTGCACTGATAGAAGCTCATTATCAGGCCCAATAGCTTTAGAAGCTGATTTGCAGCCTCAGCAGCCAAGACACTCTCTCGAGACCTCGAATCCTTCTTTGACTCGAGTCGGACTTAGATTCATGTGGGACATGCCCCAATATGCAAGGATACACTAGTCCAAGAGTATTTTATTTTTTTCTTGAGTATGATATTTTAATCTTACAATTTATAGTGATTAGAACACGTGTTCGTAATGTTTGGCAGGTAAACATCGTACAACATTCAAATGCGTGTCAGTTAACTCTGAAACATTTTACAGATTCAACCATGGTATGCTATTATTTTTATTAATCTTTAGGCCATCTACCTGTCAACGTCTTTTTAGATTTTTATGTGATAGTCATTTTTTATTGATGAAGGAGGCTCTCTACGGTAGCAATATAGCCATGGGCCTTTACCTCACTTTCTCCCAGGAAACATTACAATCTAATTACTTGACCTGATGCAAGTGAACTGTCAAAACTAAAGTTTACGTTCAAATCAATATAATATGATAGCATACGATTATGTATTAATGTTAAACTTTTTTTCCTTTCCTTGATGATACATAATAAATCTCATTCTTTTTACTTGAACTTCAATTAGTTAAAATAACTAGATGAGAGAACAATCTAAGGTGGTAAATCCCTCAAATAATATCATTGTGATTTGCTTGTCTCTTTCTTTTTAACTGTGTTACGTTGTCTATATAAAAATAACCTCATTGGGATTTTTGTTTGTCTATTTCATACTTATAGTTGCTTTAATTAATCTCTGCTCAACGAACTAGTCGTGTCATGTTTCGAACGATGCTAAATTGTCCTCTCTCTCTCTCTCTCTCTCTCTATATATATATATATATATATATATATATATATATATATGTATGGAAGAGACTCTATATAAGGTACTATATAATGAATCTGTAATGCTCTTTAGTCTTTATATAGTTTTAATCAAACCACTTAGGTAGTTTATGGTTGGGTTTATGGTTGCAAGATCAGCCTTGTTCCCATTCTTAGAATTGTGCTTGCCCCTGTTCTTGTTCCCTTTCTTTAGAGTATCACTCTTGTCTCCTTCTTTGTCTACTTTTGCTCGATCGTTTTCCCCTGCATTAAAGTGAACCACGTCTTTGATCTTGGCATATTTTATAATATGAGTCATGAGGTCGTCGATGGCACTCGCTCGCTTCTTTGTTAGGGACTGGTGCAGTATAGATATGGTCGGAAGACCAATCTTAAAGGGCGCAACATCGACTTGCTCCGAGCAATCCTCTAATTTATTGAAAATCTCCTAGTGCCTCTTGGCATATTCACAAAGGCTTTCTTGTGGCTTCTTCTTCATCATGAGCAGTGAATCCATCCACTTAGAGCAAGAGTTGTTGGTTATGAAGCGAGTAGTAAAGGCCTCTGCTAGGGCCTTGAAGCTCCTAACTGATATGTGGGACAACTTTTCGAACCACTTCTGTGCTATGTCAGGTAGGCTAAAAGGGAAAATTTAACACATCAAAGCGTCGTTGTGGCTCCAGAGGGTCATTGACTGTTTATATTACCAAACATGGTCGATGGGATCCATCTTCCCAGTATAAATATTGAATTTGGGAAAGATAAACTTCTTTGGGGGCTCTTCCTCCTCAATCGCCCTTGGGAAAGGGGATTTTATTTGGATGTTGAAAGCTCTCTTAGCTAACTCCCGGGTAGACCTAGATCCTCGATGGGCTAGATGTTGGTCCACCTCTCTACAAACCAAAATTATGTTGTCCTCATCCTGATGATCGTTGCTTCTGCGACGCCTCTTTGGTCGGTCACGCTCTGACCTGCCACCTTTAGATCTGCCTCGGTTACACCTGGAGCTCCTCCCTTGGCTGCGAGTATTGCTCACTTGAGGGCTAGAAGTCCTATTACGATGCTTCCTCGTGTCCCCATGGAGATATCTCTCCATTCTTTCAAGTCGCCTTTGTAGGCGAGCATTTTCTTCCACCTGGTAGCGTGTGGTCTCCTCTTATTCTCGAAGCCTATCTTTGTAAGCGTCGATGGACTTAGAGATCAGTGTAGACCTAAGTGGCCCATAACTTTCTTCAGAAGGTTGCCTCTCTTGGAAAAACCTTGGATTTAGTGCCCGGCGAATATATGTAGTTCGGCAAATTTTCTACGTCCATGGAGAGGTTACTATATTCTTATTAGTGTCTCTCAATGCTCGAGGTTAGATCCCTTTTCCCTAAGTCAGGGTTTAGAACTTATAGATGTGTAAAAATATGAGATTAAGTTGTACAAGAAACTGAATTAACATGTGCATAATTTGTGGTGTCCCTGAATATCTCCTCCGAGATTGTTGATAACCATTTTGAATATATTCATAAGTGTTTTAGGGTATATCAAATACGCTAATCCTTATTAAATAGTTGATCTGGGTCGAGCAGCTTTTCTAGTATGTTGGGCTGGTCGGCTACTCTCTTGGCCAAGATATTTAGGTCCCATAGATTACTTGATCCATAAATCATTGAATAGATTATATATAGTTGTATTCAAACTCAAACTTCATCCCTAAACTTTTCTCATTAAGAAGTTGGTAAACACACTTATTGAACATGTACAAGCTGGTACAAAATGAGTGGACAATGAATTCATAACAACTAATATTTTAAAGATGGTTGAGCGCATATATTTTGGATGTGGCATATTATTGAGAAGAATGTAAGAGAACATCGTACATATTATTGGTGATAAGGATAACTATTTCGTTTAAGAGGAACTCTCCAACGGTTACCTACTCCCTATTGGGAACCGTCTTCCTAAAATCCCTTGCTGGGAATATCATTAATGACACCTAATATTTCGTGTGAATATCCAACTATGCTTATGCTCGTTCCTAATTTTCCTTTCGCTTGTTCCGATAATATGAAAACGTTCTAGTGTTGGTACATTTGAATAAGAGTTTTGCATTTTGACAAATAAGTAAATTTGTTTATTTATTTATTTTCATACATTTTGTATTGAGGGTAAACCCGAAGCATCAAAGTTAAATAAACCTAAACTATGACTACAAAAATCTACGCGCCAGTCGTGTTATATTCGGCTCACCAACTCTATACAAAAACCTAAACTATGACTACACTATTTTAAGGGAGTATAGAGGCCAATCCGGGTATCGAATCCACAAAGACAAGTTACTAGAATTTAATTGGTTTAATACTTCTAAAATAAAAGTGTAAAAGATAATTTTTAAAAAAAAGGAAAAGAGAAAAAAGAGAAAATATTAAACTAGGCGAGTGTATTTTAACTACGTTAACAAAGCGAATAAAAACTATAGGTTGCATCGAATATCCCTCACCCTGAGTTAAGTAGTATAAAATGGTTAGATGGGTTGATGAGTTATTAAGACTGAGTCTCGTTTCGACAGTTAATTAAATCAAGAGTTGTCACACCCCTAAATTCTCATAAAAGTCTAATAAGATTTTGACGTCAATAAATATCCTAGAAATTACGCACGCAAGGTCGTAATCATAGAGCATACATGATATACCCCGTCAAATCTCCTAGGCGAAATAACTAACCCACTCGAAATAAACCCATAAAACTCCATCACCAAAGCAAAGCAACATGTCAACCCTAGGTGAGATCAATCCGACACAACCTAAACTAAATTATCTAGAAAGCATGGTAAATGACATGTATTGAAAGAAAGCAAGTAAACCTAATTATGAAAGCAATAAATAAATGAAATACAGGTTAATCTAGGCAAGGGAAATTAATGGCAAATAATGTAAATAAATCTAAAATAAGTAAACTACAACAAAGAAGATCAATGAATATTATATTAACTTAAAAATAATGGGCAAAACACCCAAAATGGAGAGTAGGGAAAAGCTCTCTCTACGAACCCTAAAATCTAAGACAAAATGTAGATGTCTCACAATAGAAACCAAAATTGGTTTATATAGTAAGTTGGAGGACAAGAAAAGAAGAAAGTGGCAAATATCTGGTGATCGCGGTCGACCGGTTGCAGAGGCGCGGTCGACCGCACTTTTAAGTTAAGCCACACTGTCTTCGAGCCAAGGAAAAATTCCAATACGCGATCGACCGGCATCAGAAGCGTGGTCGACCGATACTCTGTTTCCTGCTGCTATTTGCTCTTCACATGGGATGAAAAGGTCGAATATGGAAATGGCCATATCTTCTTCGTCCGAACTCAAAACAACGTGCAGTTTGCGGCCACGCGACACTAACGAAACAAACTACGCATCCGTGGAATTATCATGAGCTAGAGATGAAATGTGAATTGATTAAAATACCCTTGAAGTATCATCCGACGACGAAACTTCTCCGAAATACGATCGATCCTCACTTTTAGCGTTCCAATACCTTCAAAAGCACAATTAACCCCTACAAAGCATGTATATATCCAAATACAAGGTTGTCTAGTTAATGAGAATAAATATAGGCATTTAGGACCTTAAAAGTGCTAGAATACATAAAGATATAGGGCAAAATTTTGCAATATTCGATACGAATCAACAAGCCCTTCAATCACATCCAAATTAACCTCGCAAGGACCAAAATCAAAAGTTCAACGTAAATGTAATAAACCTATAGATGATGCTTTTGGTGCCTTATTTGTCATTGTTGATTTATAAAAAAAAATAGCGGTTGCTTTGGAAACTCAAGTTGTTGAATTTAAACTCACGTCAATTGAAAAGTTATATTGGATAGGGTAAATAGCAACCGCTATTTATAAAACTTATAGAATGCTACTCATGAAAGTTTTTGAGCAAGATAAGGAGCTAGGATGAGTATTCTTTGGCTTTGATGTTGATGAGTTCATAGGTGCTTGGATCGTTGACAAGTTTGGGCGGGAGTCACCAAATTGACATCCTATTTTAGTAATTTTAATACTTGTTAATTTTGTTGGGTTAATTATAATTCCTACAATTGACAAATGTTAAATATTTCGTAGTTTGTTTCGACATTCTATATTTTTGTGTTGTGAATGAACATTTAAACATTATAATGTTGGAGTTTATATTACTACCATTTTAATGATGTGTCTTGGGACATAAAGGGTGAGTTACATAATATTTATTCATTAAGTTTTAGATTTTGAACTTTGTAAGAAAAAATAAACTATTACATATATAGCTCTCACGAACCTCTTATTTTACAATTAGAAAATAATGCCCATCAAACAATAAAATTTGAAAAATACTTAATTTTGCACTTGAAATATAAAAGCAATCAACATCGAGTATATAATAACTTTTCATGCAAAATATTTTTATAAAATAAAAGAAATTATCTCCGCTATTTTTTTCGCCTTTTGTATGCTAGATTTTCGCTAAAAGGGACTCCTCACAAGTTGTTTGAGAATTATATACTTAATTAATCAGATGGACAAAAGTGTAAATGTGGTTTGAGAAAACGTCAGAAAAAATTCTGACATGGATAACTTGATCCCCAAATCAAATCATTGAATATAGTAGATATAAAGTTGTATTCTATTTCAAACTCAAACTTGATCCTCAAATCATGGAATAGATAACTTGATCCCCAAATCAAATTTTCGAATAAAGTAGAGATAAAGTTTGAGTTGTAGTCAAACTCAAACACCTCAATTGAAACCACCTCATGTCATCTCTCTATCTCTCTATTTATATGTATGAAGTCTCAGGGTTTGAAATCCAAAGATTTTGAAGCTCCATCCCAATATTTGAATAATAATGTAAGTTTGAATTTTTATTTTATTTTATGTTTATTTACCCCATTCAGCATAACATTGTTTAGCTTTCATTCATTTATTTAACTATATGAAGATTGAGCCATTTTGGCCGACCAATTATTCAATTAAACCAGCTTCTCAAACCTCTCCGCCCTATCCAAGTCAAAGAGCTTTGGGAACAATTATGAAGTATAAGCTAAGTGACCCCAAATATAAAGGACGAAATAGGTTCGGATCCCAAAAAATGGCCATCCTAATACATAACAGGCAAGGAATATTATGAGAGATAACCCCAAAGGGATTATTTGACAAGAATAGATTTCGAATGAGATTAACATGGATCAAGTAGTGGCCCAAATGAGTCTAAATGAACTATGCCTCCTCCATATCTATAAATGTAACCCACACACCAGGGAAAAAAGGATATGTAACTTATGGATATCTAATCACAAAAAAAGTAATAAAAAGGAGAAAAACACCCGTGGATGTAGGGCATTGGCGAACCGCACAAATCTATTTAATGTGAGAATGTTCTATTCTTAGTTTGGTCCTAACTGTTTATATTCATTCATTGTGAGTAATTGCACTTGTTGCATTTGAAAATAAAGCAACACAAACTCACGTCAATTGAAAAGTTATCTTGGATAAGCTAAAGGCCATGAACATAGAAAAACAAATAGAACACAACTCGTGAAAGTTTTAAAGCTGGATAAAGAGATTATGACGAATATTCATTGGGTTAGATGATGATGAGTTTATAGGTGCTTGGATCGTTGACATGTATGGACGAGAGTTGTCAACTTGAAATTGTATTTTATTAATTATAAGAATTATTGATTTTGTTGGATTAATTTTTATTTTTATGATTGACACATATTAAATATTACGCAGTTTATTTAGACATTCGAGTTTTTTAGTTATGAATGAACGTTTAAGCATTTTAATATTTGAGTTTATATTATTACTACTTTAATGATATGTGTCTTGGGTTATAAATGAAGCGAGTTACATCATATTTATTTATTAAGTTTTAAATTGGAAACTTTACAAAAGGATGAATTATTACGTGCCTTATATTTTTTTATTTAGAAAATAATTCTAATTAAAGACCTCTGCAAAAGTTGTTTATGAGTTATATACTTAATTAATTAGATGGAAAAAAGTGTAAAAGTGGTTTGAGCAAACGTCTGGCATCGCCCAAAAAATAAAAAAATATGATACAGATTACTTGATCCCCAAATCATCGAATAGAGTAGAGATAAAGTCGTATTCAAACTTAAACTCAAACTTCCTCCCTAAACGTTTCTCGATAAGAAGTTGGTAAACATATTCATTGAACAAGTTATAGTCAGGACAAAATGAGTGGACAACGGATTCACAACAACTTAGATTTTAAAGGTGGTTGAGCGCATATATTCTGGATGTGGCGTAGTTGTTGTTGAGAAGAATGTAAGAGGACATCATACATATTAATGGTGATAAGGTTACCCATTCCGTTTAAGAGGAACTCCAACGGTTACCTACTCCTTTTGGTAACCATGTTCCTCGATTCCCTTGTTGGGAATGTCATTAATGACACCTGATATTTCGTGTGAATATCCAACTATGCTTATACTCATTCCTAATTTTCTTTTTCTTCGTCGTGGCAATATGAAAATGTTATACCGTTGGTACATTTGAATAAGAGTTTTTCATTTTGACAAATAATTAAATTTGGTTATTTATTTATTTTCATATCTTTTGTATTTAGGATAAACCTGGATATCTCCTCTAAGATTATTAGTAACTGTTTTGACTATTTCCGTAAGTATTCTAGTGTATTTAAAATACTCATGTGCGAATTAAATTATGATTTGGGTTGGGCAGCGTTCTAATGGATCCAAGCTGATCGGCTACTCTCATGGGCTATGGTAAATGGGTCCCCACATTGAAATACTCAAAGGTTTGATGTAAACGTTGGGGACCTGCGGGCGATACTTCTACTGATTTATCTGGTATTGTTGATTCATAAAAAAAAAGATTGTGGTTGCTTTGGAAATGCAATTTCTTGCATTTGAAAAGCAATCAACGAAAACTCGCGTCAATCGAAAAGTTTTCTTGGATAAGTTAAAGGCCATGAACATAGTAAAAAGTGATAGAATACATCTCATGAAAGTTTTTGAGCAAGACAAGGAGTTGGGATGGATATGCATCGACTTAGATGATAATGAGTTTTCAAGTTCTTAGAGGAGTCGCCAAATTGACATCGGTGAGTAGGAAAAGGCTTTCTTTCCCACTCAAGCGGGAAGCATGAAAAGTTTGACGCACTACTGGACGTGAATTATCGACTGGAGAAGTTGCTCCCGACAGATATTCTGGGCAAGATAGTGACAAAGGGGAAAGTCGAACCCCCTATAAACGTAAAGGCAATCACTGCTACGCTCGATCTTCTTTTTCAAGGATTCTTCTACCTCATAAGTGGCAGGCGATCCCGACCGCATCGCACCGATGTGTCTTAACCATCGTTTATCCACAGATGATACTTTCAAACAGAGTTTAGACTTGTTAATTTTATTGGGTTAATTATTATTCTTACGAATGACACATATTAAATATTTTGTAGTTTGTTTAAAGATTTTGGATTTTTAGGTTATGAATGAAAATTTAAATATTATTATAGCAGAGTGTATATTACTACCGTTTTAATGAAGTGCCTTGGGTTATAAATGGTAAGTTATATAATATTTATTTGTTAAGTTTTAAATTTGAAATTTTAGAAAAAAAAAGCTATTAATTATATAGTTCTCATGAACCTCCTATTTTACAATTAATAAATAATGATAATCAAACAATAAAAATTAAAAGCTGCTTATTTTGGCACTTGAAAAAATTAAAACAATTAACATCGAGTATATAATATTTTTAATGAAATATATTTTTCTAAGATTTATCTTGGCCAAAAGAAATTTCTATCACTCCACGTATGCTAGATTTTTTTGTTTCCTAAAAGGGCCTCGGAACAGGTTGTTTGAGAGTTATATAGTTAATTAATTAGATGGACAAAAGTGTAAAAGTGATTAACCGCAAACGTGCGACATCGGCCAAATCAAATCCTCGAATAGAGTAGAGATAGAGTTGTATTGAAACTGAAACACCTAAACTGAAGCTTGATTCCCAAATCATGGAATAGATAACTTGATCCCCAAAATCAAATCAAATCGTCCAATAGTAGAGTTTGAGTTGTATTCAAACTCAAACCCCTCAATCAACTGAAATCGGCTCATCTCTCTTCTATTTATATATATGGAGTGGAGTCTCGGGTTTGAAATCCAAAGGTTTTGAAGCTCCGTCCCAGCATTTGAATAACATTGTAAGTTTGTTTGTTTTTAAAATTTTATTTTACCCCATTCAGATTGTTTAGGTTTTCATTCATTCATTTATTTTATTTAACTCTAGTCTATCATGATTGAGCGTCTCTTCTCCTCCTCTGTTTTCTCTGGTAACGATATAAACCATAGCCCTAGATACTGCTCTAAATATTTAACTATATCATTGAGTCTTTGTTCTTTCTTTAATGGCTATGCGTGGTATGTGGGTGTTAAACACTGCTGGCTTTCGTTTAAACAACTTTCTTTGTTTATCAATCGGTGCCATCACTTAATTTTTGTTTTATGTTTTAACTACTATTCATTTGGTCCTTTGATTATTCTGCCTTTTCTAATTATAAATAAAGTAAAGTTCGTAAAAATTTCCGTTTGATTGTTCCGCCTTTTCTATATTTTAACTATATTTGTTTTATCAATCGGTGTTAACTATGTTTTAACTACTGCCGGCTTTCGTTTAGTCTTTAAGTCTAATTTTGGGGGCTTTGATTGTTCTGCCTTTTCTAATTGATATTGTTGTTTAAATTTTTGGCTCCCTTTTTTTGATTAGCAATATTAGGTTGACTATGATCTCTATATGTGATTTTTAAGAACTATACTTCCAGTTTAGAATTTCATTTATGTTCCGAATAACCATATGTGAAATCACTGTACTTGAACCATCAATTTGGTAAGGTGTCTATTTTATTTATTTCAAAAGAGACATATGCTTATAACCGGGAATATACAATATTCATGATGTATACCATAAAAAATATTTTAATTGTCCTAAATTCACACTTACCTTTTTCTGCTTACTTCCCATATTGGCTTTGTTATATTTAAATGCAATTTTTAACCCATGTTATTGGTTTTATTTTATTTAAATGGAATTTTCAAAATAGAGAGCAACTTTTAGCGGGAATAACAGCTTTCTAATAAATAATGTTAGTATTCATTCATAAATTAAATTGAATGTTATTTGTCTTTGAATTCCACGATTAACTGAGGGGAGGTTTCAATTGTGGCCGTGTGTTTGGACATTTTCCTTGTCAAAATACGCCTTTCTGCTCCTGATTATGGCGCGCTAGGGAAATGCGTGTTTTTATTGATCGCGTGCGTCTTTTTGAGGAGAGAAGGTGCTCAAATACATCGCCACAATTGAAGTCTTTCTTCTGGTTATCGTGAAATGCAAAGCGAAATATATTATAAATCAAACCTACGAATGATAAAAAAATATTTTTATAGGATGCTTATATTTTCACTAATAGTTTTTCTAAATAGATGAGCGGAAGTGTGAAATTGCCCGCGCGCCTCGGATTTTTGTGACTCCTCTGGGCTGTGTGCTCTAAATAAGCCATATGAATCAGCGCAAATATCTCTCAATATCATTGTTTTAAATCACAGTTGCACCGTCACGTAAATAGCGTAAGTTGACTTCAATTTATATGGGACTAAAACCTTATAAACAGTCCTTGAAGAGAAGGTGGCAATCGAGAGTATCTTTCTCAATCCCTCTCTGAGACCTTCTTCCTTTTTGCAAAACCCGTCGGACCGTTATCTTCCTCGAAACCAAGTTTAAGAGACAACATGACATAAAATCAATTTCAGAGAACTCTCAAGCATTACCTATTTTCATAGAATCAATACCTGGTTGAATATTGGAGAACTCCAACATTAGATGGGAACAGATCTAGGGTCATTAGGACCACTGTATTCTCTATTTTCTTGGGTTTAATATTAACAGAGCAAAGCCAACAATATATAATTATATATGTAAAGGTACCTCTCTCTCTCTCTCTCTCTCTCTCTCACACGCACACACATGCACACTCATTGTGCTCTTTGCTTCTTTTAATTCTTATAAATCAAATCTTAATTGTTTGTTTTTCATTGTATTCACTTTCCTAATAATATGAGCTCCTTTTGATTAGGATATGGCATTTCGGACTTTCTCATTGCTTAAGCTCATGTTCACACTTCCTTCATAGACCATTTTGTTTTAAACAGTTCAATTCAAAATTTCCAATTACAAAACCTAGAAATCAAGCAACTAATGTATTGATTATCAATTGAAATATTACATATTTATCTATGAACTTATTAGCTGGCTGAATATTCTACCCATCAAATATTCATGTACCAATTTTCCGAACAAATAACTTCATTTTACTTTTGTCATGTAGTTAGCTTCAGTAAACCACAATATTGTACTCAATTTTTAAGTTGTGAGAAGATTATTTGTTTGGAAAAAGAGTATAAAGTTTTGTGTCTTTTATTTTCATTGATCATATTTGAATATATGTAATCATGATGCAAAGTAATGTCCGTAACCAAGCTGATACTACCGAGTTGACTAGGTATTGGCACTCATCTATTCGAAACTGTTAAGCGTACATATATGTCGACAAACCAAACTAAGGGAGAAGGGTTGTTGGTTTTAATTATGGTGGTTGTTAAGGGATTCATGAACATTTAGAAAATGTATTACCTAATTTAATAAGTCACTAAATAAGTCGAATGGGATAAGTCTGGTTGTTTGCATTGGAGAGTAAAGAGTCTCCTGATTTGTCCATCTCTAGCAGACTGTTTCGTCAGTGTAACTGATTATAAAGATCATAACTATCATTTATTTTCTCAATCTCACACTCAGACTTTAACCAAGACTCTCAGATATATTTTCATTTCACCCAGTGTACACATACACGCCTAGGGGTGTGCAAAAAAACCGACCGAACCAAAAACCGAACCGAACCGACCCGAACCGAACCGAAACCGGCGGTTTTTTTTAGCCCGGTTCGGTTTGCGGTTTAAGGATTTAAAAAACCGACAATATCGGTTCGGTTGTCGGTTTAGACAACGAAAAAACCGATTCGAACCGAACCGAACCGACATCAATATTATATATTAAAAAACCCTTAAATATCTTTTATTTTTATATCCAAACACCATTAACCAACCTCCAAAACCGACCAAAACCGAAAACCGACCTACAAAAAACCGATCAAAACTGAAAATCGGTTCAAATCGAACCGAAACCGAACCGAACCGAACCGAAACCATTGTGAACCGAAACCGACGATTTTTTTTATCGTCGATTCGGTTTCGGTCTGATTTTTTCCAAAACCGAACCGATCGGTTAGGTCTGAATTGCGGTCCAAAACCGAACCGAACCGACCCGTGCACACCCCTATACACGCCCACAGGCACACACGAATTATTACACAAACACTATACAGACATACGTTCCGATTCTTCGGGAATATAACGGGGATACTTCAAGGATACGGCAGGAGCCATACTGTATTGTTTTAAAAAGGAAAACGGGAGTTAGTCTGTAATTTTAATAAACTTAAAACCATTAAGCCAAATAAATGTTAATGAGTTACTCTCACTTAATAATTTGTATATATTGACCATCTGTTGTGATATTCTTGATCGCATAGGTTAATCTTGTTGTCAACAAATATGTTTTTGCTAATGCTGAAATTGTGTTATTTCCTAAAAGAATATATACAAATATTTTATATATATTATTTATTGTCATATCGGTGGGGTATCCGAACTCTATTTTTCAGATTTTTCGTATTGTCGTATCCGAACATATACGAAATCATATTGCATATCCGTATTCGTGCAATACAGACTACAACACACAAACATGACTTCAAAATTCTATTAAAATTCCACATAAATTCTACAGGGAACCTAACAATTGACTAACATCACTAATCTTGAAATAATTGAATTATGATTCTACATGATTACAAAGTCAATTGAATCCCAATATTACGCATCCAAACATACCCAAAGTGAATATTATATTAGTTAAATGTTTGTATGATAGAACTAGGGTTTTAAAGATAGGAATTTTGGGAACCAGTGTATGCAGATCGTAACACTATTGTAATGGTAAAACAAAACAAGTCCAAGATCAATACACCAAAACAGAAATTATGAATCTTTAAGTCCATCCCATTGCTAACTCAACAAAAAATAATATCTACTATGACTAAGTTAATTAGAATTTATTTTATAACCTACGTGCACAGTATGTATCTTAACAATGTTAATACAATAAATCAACTTTCTTAGTCCAAAAGTTTTCTAGGTTATTATTGCAATTAGAAAGTAATATAATAAGTGACAATTTTAGAATTTGGTAGTTTCATTTCAAGTATGACATTGAAGCTATGCATGCCTTTGATTCAGAATGCATCACTATAGCCGATCATTCTTCGGTATGTGATATGCATACGCGCTGAATGAGCCAACTACATATAATTTGTCTCATCCAGCCTGGCAGTAGTGATATACAGGCTGAATGATGATCGTTGTTACATCACATTATTGGAGTAAGGCTCGATGAAGACCCAACTCCTCCAGATCTCACCTCTGAACCAAACATGTTCTTAAAACTATTTTGGGTATACACTCCAAAAAAACTGAATAACAAATGTGTAAAGAACCACTGTGGAAGTGAATCGCGAAAAAGAAAATCAAACAGATTGCAAAAAAACGGGTAGAACAAATCTGCGAAAGTTGTGGATGTGATTAACCTTACATCCTTGCAAACAAATCCCATTTTGTATATTCATCAAACCCTTCACAAACTATGTTTTATACTTGCCCTAAGGATTTAGCTACAAATCTTAGAGCTTTACAAACCACGCTTTGATACCTTGTCAGATTTATGAGAGAGAGAGAGAGGATTAATGAATGGTCAGAAATTATATAAATAACCTTCACAGCATAACACAACATAATTATTACAAACAAGTCATTGATAGATTCAATGTTGTAATTTCTTGAAAAATGTTTTATTGTTTATGCTTATTGTATATATCATGTGTCCAGGGAACCTATAAGACAATTAACTGAATATGTTATAGATTACATTCCATGTGAGTTTCTCTTTTAAGTTTGGTTTATTTTTCTAATTGTACATTTATAAATTAAATAAGTGTATACATTATATGTTTGAAAGTTTTATTTATAAGATTGAAATGCAAGCTTTCTGCCATTTTCTTCCATGTGTACCACATATACTTTAAATTATTTTCATATAATAAGACATTCATTATAAGTTATCCCAATAGTGCCATACAAAGAAGAGAGGCCTATGTTCTGCTCAAACTCAGAATACATCTTCATTTTCAAAGAGATGTTTATCTTAATAGGTACGTAAAGCATCATATTTTTGTTGTTTCAAGCCCATGTGAATTGACTATTCTACTTGTGTCACCATTTTCACGCCCCCAAAGGCTATTTTATTGGATTCTCCATTGCATATAAAACATAAATGGCTTTTGCATACATATTTTGGCCATACATGTATATGCCTTTGGTTTTGTGTTTGTTTACGATGGGATTACTTATTCTTTTTTATTTATTTGATACGCTTGTTTATGATAATATGAATTTATTAAAGTGAAATGTGATAATTTCCATCTGGATGGGGAAGTGAACTGCTACTCCCACAACTGAGTTTGTTTAGCAACTTGATTTGTATGTTTGGGACATTTTTATCTCTTTCTATATTTACATGTATGTATAACATGTGTAAATATATCATAGTTGAAGTATCATCATGAAATCTCGATTTTAATCGGTTGAACGTTAGGATCTATTGTTCAGTAAGAATTAGTTGACAAGATAACCTGTTGTTTCCATAATAAATATATATATTTTTTGTAGTATGTTTGGATCCTATTGTTGATTTATGCGTTCATATATATATACACTAGGGTGTACCCGTGCCAATGGCGCGATTGTAAAAACATTCCAAACATTTAGTAATAGTGATTAGGTCTGAAAAAATAAGATACTCCATAATTTTAGATCATATCGGCAACAAACCAATAAAATATTATAGTTAACGGGTAGAATTTGTTTCGAACTGCTTCAATCATTAATAACCTAAGATCCATCAAGCTTTGTAAATAAGAAAAAAAAAATTAGGGTCAAAGTTTTTGTAGATTATATGTTATAAATTTATTACCGGTTATAAATTTATTGTTGCCCGCACTTTTCCAGAAGTTCTACCCAACGGTGTTGCACTGCCAGAAAAACAATGACCTGATGGTTCTTGATGGTTGCGCTGCCAGAAAAAAAACATGGACCTGCTATGTGGATTCTTGATTTTTGGAGGTTATCTTTTCCTTGTTTCATATTCTCCATCTCGAGAAACCAATTATGTGGATTCTTGATTTCATGTAATAACAAACTTACAAATAAGATTAATAAAGTGAACTCACCTCCAATTAATCGAACTCACCTCCAATTAAAATAGTTAAAAATAATTTTTAGTAGTTTAAAACAATTTATTTATGTAAAAAACATTGTTTATATTTCTTTAAAAAACAATTTTTTATTTTTTTTATAAAACTAATCAAACTTTTTTTCTAACTAATAAAACAGTTTAGACAATTTCTTTATTTCTTATAACATTTAAAAAGGTTAGAAGCAGTTTTTTAAAATAGTTCTTAACTTTTGGTAAAATATTGTTTTCAAAAAATAAAAAACTTTTTAATACGAAAAAGAGTTGTTAACATTATTAATTGTTTTAAAATTATAAACAATGTTTTAACTTTTTTCAAAAAAATAAAAAACTATTCTTTATAAAAAAAAATATTTTAAAAAAATATAAAAAAACTAATTTTTTAATATAAAAAATTATTTGAATCCTCGCTTTTTCTATTACATGCCAACTAGTCTGGGCAGTTCTTCTCCCCGGTCTTCTGGCTTTACCCACTTGCCTTGGGCCCTGCACCACGTATGGCCTTTAGCAAGCCTATGGTTTTATGAATCAAAGTAACTTTTTTTGGCAACAGCAATAAAATTTCAATTTTGAAAAATACAGAAAATAAAACTTTATCATTTTTAAAGTAAAGGCCCAATATATTACCATCGCATAAATTAAAAGCTCAAAATTACATTAAAAAAACACAAACAGAAAGAAATTATATCTTCACATCACTTTCAAACATGAAATAAATCACAACATAAACTAAAGTAAAAGTCCCAACACACGCATAATAAGATTAAAATAAAGAAATAGAAAACCCAATACCTCCGAATTAATTTGTGTTCTCTTGGAGCTGGTGGTGATGCCTACTATGAACCTGTTTAAACAATTATGATGTTCAGTAAAAAATCATAATAATGTGCCTGTACAGTACCATGTTGAGTAAAAATTCAGCTACACAATATTAAACGCCCGTACAGGACCATGGAGTAAAAAAATAAAACTCAGTTTTCGATAAAAATAAATAAATAACAGGAACCCAAAACAACAAATATACTCAGAAATCATACACCCCTACATTACCATGTTGAATAAAAAATCAGCTATACAATATTAAACGTCGTACAGTACCGTGTAGAGTAAAAAAAATAAAACTTATTTTTGAAAAAAGAAAATAACTCAGATCGAAACAATCAAGAACACAGTACAGATCGATATTTTCTTTTTGAAATCAGCAAATGAAATCGATATCTGTAAAAAACAGATCAAAATATTTCTTGAAATCAAATATTTCTTGAAATCGATTTCTTGAAAAATAGATCAATAAAAAAAACTTCAGATCAAAATAAAACCTCAACAACTCTCCGTTCGGTTTTGAAATCAGCAAATGAAATCGATTTTTGTAAAAAAAATAAAAATCGGTTTTGAAATCAGCATATATTTCTTGAGGGAGAGAGACTTCAAAAAACAAAAACTACAATATAAAAACAACAAAATCCATGTCGAGACAGAGAAAAAAAACACACTAAGCCACTGAACGGTCTGAATTGTAAAAAAAAACCATCGGAGCGGCCTGAACCTTACCGGAGCAGATCTGCTACAGGCTATCTGAACGGCTTGAACCATAAAAAATCCATGCCGAGAGAGAGAGAGAAAGATGCACTAAGCTACCTGAACGGCCTGAACCATAAGAAAACCCAGATTTGAACCGGCACTACCTCAACAGACACAAAAAACCAAGAACCTTAACATAGAATATATATTCGAACAATGAGAGAGAGAGAGGCTCTTTGGGCTTGGCGGAGTTGTTGTCGAGAGACAGAGAGGCTCTGTGTTTGATGTACTCTACCCACTCTACAATTGTGATTTCCAAAGTTCTATGTCATTGGATTCGAACCCCACTAATTTAATTTCAACCATCAATTGACAAAAGACCAAATATATAGATACAAAATCTGTTTATATAGGTTTTGTATACAAAGTTGAATGATGTGGCAAAAACCCCCTCCTCCTTTATTTTATATATATATATATATATATATATACTTGATTCGCAAAGTTGAGGTGGGATGATCTAGTGTTTCTGCAAACGGCTCTGGAACGAAGTTATCACTTAATGCAAAACATAATCTTCAGACTATATTCGAAGCAGATAGGGCCTGATGGTACTCTTCTGTATCTTGTATAGTCTGGGTAGTGTTTGGTTTCCTTTCCTTTCCTTTTTTCTGCATTAATAGACACGATAACCTACCATCATCTCCCTTACTTTTTGAATGGAACATCATTGCTGATGGTTGTTGTGATCCGTGTTCTGATATACTTATGTGTTCATTATTCTTTAAAACTATTTCCTCATTAATTGACCCACATTATGATGTTTCTGTCGCAAAAATTACACCAATGAAGAAATTATTGAACAATTGAGGCTAGATGAAGAGGATCACATGGATTTCTTTATGGAGTACATTAGTGTATTGTAGAAGCAACACCAAATTTATAACTCCCTCGAATTTGAGTGTGGGTGGAACAAAAGTTCGATTTCTTAATTTAAATATTTTCGTACAAGTCCTTTAAATGATATTAGCAAATTTTCAATTATCAGTTTCAATTTCACACTATCATGATTGCCCTCCATATATTTAAAAATATATAATGTACTACAATTAAAACTAAAACACCCTCGCACATCATGTGGGGTCGAAAACAAGTAAAATATATTTGGAAAAATGGAAGCTTTTAACTTGGCTTCACCACGTGTCAGCAATTATTTCCTCACTTATGAATTGGAACCACTCCACTCCCTTGTCAAGAGTAGGTAAGACTCACCGCTCTCTCATTTAGTCTCCATATATTCTCCATAATTTCTTGTAGGATTAGATTCTTCTCGATGCATATATGTGCGTCACGGAATTTAATTATATTTTTAATACCTTTTAGGGATATTAGGATCCAATTATGTATTTTTCATGTGCCAACGCATACAAACACACACATATGTACGAAAATGTTACTAAATAATGAAAACCGGTAACTAAATAATGAAAAATGGAGTCGAATAAAAAGAAACAAAGTGGTTCAAAACGGCGGGCGTTCTATTCCCCTGACAACTTTCTTCAAGCGCCCCTGCCACCTTAGACCGGTTGTTAGTCTCCATCATTTGCTCCCTTTACTTTAGTAGGCGCCAATCTTCTTCATTTAGCCGATTTTCCCACTTTCTTGTCGAAGTGGACTAAGAAGGTTATAATTTTCAGATGTGGACGCCTTTTCAGATGTTGGGTAGTTTTTGAAGAATACATCATTGTTGTTAAAATCAATTTAGTGGATCAAATTAATTTATTAAAATCAAGTTTAAGAATATATCAAAATATGGATCGTAATTTCCTCCATTTTTATTTCGTTCTGTAATTAATTCCTAGGAAAGTTAACGTAAACCACACGCCAAAAGGCTCCTAAAAATTGTCTAAACACCACTTTAGAGAGAGAAACACTATTTTCTAATTAAAAATTCAAGTTTACCTCAAATGAGGCTTACAAGTGAGTATTTAAAGGGAGGAGTAGCTTAGGCTCCAAGCTAAGGCCCTAATTACAAAAAGGCCATTACTACTCCTTACCTCTAAATAATAAAGCAAAAGAAATAAAAATACAATAACTAAAAAAATAAAAGAAAATAAAAATGACAAATAATCCCTATTAATGGCCAATTTCCATCACTCCGCTCGGCTTCGAAAAGCTTGTCCTCGAGCTTAGGAGATGGACGGTAAGAAAGCAAGGCACCTATCAAAGAGCACCTCAAATGGAAGAAGCACCGTCCTCAGAAACGCCCCTTGTTCTGGCTTGCAAGAAGTCCATGGAGGATAGGAACACAACCCAAACATGTTCGACTAACAAAATCGCGACCTGAGATCTCCATGATGAGACCCCTCAATTCTACGCCGCGAAAAATTTCTCCCAGCGCATATCGAATGACAAATAATCCCTAGAAATGGCCTATTTCCATAAAAAATGCTAACCATAATTTTTTTCATAGCAACTTAGTTTATTAAACTTTTCCTTTTATTGCTTTACAATAGTAGACAGGATGTTATAGATCTAGTTATATCATTTTTTTTGTAAAATAAAAAAATGCATTTAACTTCTAAGTTTATTGTTATTTTCTCCGTCAAACCATTTGTTTGTACTTTTTTCAATGGCCTGTAACGAAAGATAGTTTGTAACTTCCTCAACTGTTTGCAGAGAATATAGAAACGATGTCAACAAGGAGTGAATGTGAAGTGATGATAAAATTTTCCATGTTATGATATCTTTCCCTCATTTTCTATATTGTTTTAATTTTGGTATAACTATTTTCGGCTATGCGTAAATTTTTATTTATAAATAATATACGTCCCAAATTAAGATTTTTATTGTCCTTTTAGGGACATCCCAATTAAATTTCATTTTTTTGGACATGATCCGATGAACCAAATTTCACAATGGTGAATAATTTTTTATCTTGCCACTAATAAAGTGCGTCCTTAATGTTTACCAAAATAAGTAAAATAAAGATAGGGAATTTTATTTGGATGGAGGAAGGAAGTAGGCTTCACATTCACCATTAAAGTAATTAAGTAATAGTCATCCCCAAGCACTCCTCCCTTATTCTAGGCTGTGCCTCCATGAGTTCGTGATGGAGGTGCTCATCTTTTGGGGAAGGGAATCCTTTCAACCCAATAAGTCCTGTAAATCCACCTGCCATATGGAGATCCCCTCCTCCCCTCATATCCTATATTCCCTCGTTGAGGTATGTTTTGTATTTGTTGTCCAACTATACAAATGTTATAGGCACTGATAATAGTTCCTTTAGTTTTTAGATAGGTTATCCAAATGATGTTGACATTAATATCATGTTTTTTAATTGATTAGAAAAACCATATGTTGTTTAATAGATGTATTATGAAAGTCTGATATTCTAAATAGTTTGGATCATCAGTCAATGTAAAAAAATAAAAAAAGGTCGTACCAGCGCACAAGACACCCGCTTAACTGCAGTCTGGGAGACGCGGATGTGGGTTGGGCTTACCCCGATATATGTAGAGGCTGCTCCCATGTCTCGAACCAGAGAACAATCGTAGCTTGGGCTAGGGAACTTTCCATCGCACCAAGGTACGATCTCTGGGTCAGTATGTTTAACATAATTAATCAAACACCCCATAACCACAAGGTCCATAACTTAGCGACTCTACCCTTGAGTCCCTTCGTCTCACTGTCTCAATCATTTCATACTTGACATTATTACCCAAATTTGGTTATTACTGTTATAGATTTTGATAGTCTGACATATCATCATTTTAAAGCTTTTATGATCTGAGAGAGTCAAACTTATTTCACTATTATATTTTGTTATGTAGTTTTGTATGTACAACAAGTTAAATAATGGGATTGAAGTGAATAGAAAAGATAATATGCAATCTGGGAGCTTTGTAGGTAATCAACTAAAGATATTTGAAAAAAAAAGTAGCTTAGGAATTTTAAGAACAATTTTGAGGTCCTTGAAAGTTCTTCTCATATACCTCATCTCTTTGTAAATTTTAAAGTCCTTCATTTTGCAATTCTTTGGTGTTGTGGTGTAAATATGTTATGGGCTCGTGCACAGGGTGTAGATTTTGGTTTGCTAAGAAATTGAGTAGAGAATTCATTTCTCAGTTTAGCATTAACGATTGAAGCAACACAAGTGGAGTTAATGTAAAATATCATTATTTTGCCACTACTTTAGTGTTGTATCATCTGTTTTATTTGCATATGATATATTTGTGTTGGGGTATAAATAAACTATTGATTGAAGATTATATATAACATACCCTGTTTTGACTTCATCATATAATGTACGCTTTTTAAGTGCTTGATAAATTATATATCTGTATTCAATTTTATAAGTGCAGTTTAGTTTTGCTATTTTAGTATTTACACTGGATTCAAAATATGTTGGTATTTGTATACTTTGTCAATACAATCATGATCCAAAGTACATTAAGTGATTGTACCTTGTGTGGGTCCCACCCCAATATATAATCACTTAATGCAGAACTTTGGGGGATGTTTGGGGTATATAGAATTACCCTCGTTAATAATGTTAATGAGTAGTGCAACATCTTTTCACTACACCAAATTCTGTGAATGGTCACGCCCAGCTGGTCAAGACCCAAGTTTGCGACCAACTCAATTTTTGGCGTGACCATATTTATTTCCACTCTAAATCATGGATGCTCTGGAAGTGGTCACGGACCAAATCCCTGACCACTATGGGTCACGGACTTGGGCCGTGACCAGGGCATGACAACCTCGGCACCAAATTCGTGCCAAAATTCCCTCAAACTGGTCGCGGATGGGTCACGGACTTGGACCGTGACCATAGGCATGACGAAGCACAAAACATACACAAATTGGGTCACGACTGGGGGCCGTGACCATTTCTGGGTCTGGGTCACGGCTATGGGATGTGACCATCCTCCATTCCAGCAGTGATTTTGATGGAGAAAAGGTCGTCCATGGTGGGTCACGGCCTAGAGCCGTGACCAGGTTCAATCCAGCAAGTTACCCCTTCATTTATTGGTCGCGCATGGTGGGTCACGGCTATACGCCGTTACTAGGTTTAGAACTTAAAAAAGACCCGCTCAAAATCATTTCTATCGAACAAATTCTCTCTCAAGGCTTGTGCGATTTTGTTTCGATTTGTGCGATTTCACAACATCAGGTGGGATTTCATCTCATTTCTGTATATAGATTTATTTTTGTATGTGTGTGTGTGTATGTGTGTGTGTGTATGTATAGATTTATGTGTATATGTGTGTGGATGCATAGATTTATGTGTGTTTAACTATGAACAAATAGATTGTTTTTTATGTCAATAAACCCTAAATTTTATCTATGTGTATTTATAGATTGTATGTGTATGTATGTGTAGATTTATGTCGAAAAATATTAGGGTTTAAGTAAGCCCTAGATTTTATGTGTGTATGTATAGATTATGTCAATAAACCCTAGATTGTAAGTGTGTATTTTTTTGACAAAAATATTATTCGAAACTCTAGATATTATATTTTTTTTGACAAAATATAATTAAATGGATTTATAATAAGTAAAAAAAATTACACCCGCCTCGTTGTGGGTTATATATATGCATAGATTTATGTCAAAAAAATATTAGGGTTTAAGTAAACCCTAGATTGTATGTGTGTGTATGTATAGACTATGTTAATAAACTCTAGATTGTATGTATGTATTTTTTTTTGACAAAATATGCTTGTCTTGTTTTTTTTTTGACAAAATATAATTAAATGATTTTTTTCGACATACGAGTCGCAAACACGTGTGCGCATTACTATAGTGAGATATTGTTGGCTTGGTTGTTGGATACTATGTTGAATTTATTGAATTGATACTCGTGTCGATAAATGTACATGTTATTAAATTTGTTGGGTGTGTTCTTGATTTACCTATGAAAAAGTATATCACATATCTTGCGATTAATGTGCATTTTTTGACGTTTACGTCAAGATATTAGGAGGCTACAACTTGACATGGAACAAATACAACTTGATTCCATTCATTCATATTTTAACTTGACATGTATGCCATAATTATGTTGATTTCATACGGTTCTGTTTTAGTTTGAGATTTGTTGTGATCAACTTAATTGGAAATGTATTTTAAAACCTTAAAATGCGGCGTAATAAACACAACTACATTGATATTATAGGCATCGGGTTGATATTATAGATTTTTGTTCTCCTTTGCCTTTTTGTACTTTTCTTTACATATTATAGGCAGCAGGTTGCTCACGTTCGTTCGAATTGCGGTGTTAAAATGGGGGAATAAATTTGCGTCATATGTAAATCTACGACATATTATAGGCAGCAGATCTAATTCTTCAGTGGTTTTGTGAGGTACTTTATTTAATTTTACATACTCATTCTTCATAACACATTGTTTATGTATTGCAGATCTAACCAATTAGATACCAGTTCTTCATTACATACCAGTTCTTCATTACACACCAGGTACTCTTTACTTTAACTAAAGTAATATAATTGATATACATTATCTATTAAATCTTTTAGATGATAGAAGGGGTACGGGATGATTATTGGTTTTGTTTGGTTTGGTTGTTGGATAATTATTGGTTGCTGGCTTGTTGTTGGATAGTATGTTAGAAGGAGTATGGGATAATTAGAAGGAATACGAGATAATTATTGGTTTGATTGATGGATAATATGTTGAAAATATTTTAGACTCCCGATTTCAGAATACGACTATAACTTTCTAATGTCTAGACATAAGCTTAAAAACATGGCGTTAGAGGGGAGAAACCCGAAACATCCCACAAACGAACCCGTGAGACGGTAAAAACACCAAACAACCCCTGTACAGTCCCGTGAGAGGCACCAATACCTCTCACGGGACCAATGTAAGTTGTAGGAACTGACCGCGCGATAACGGGACTCCCGATTTGAGAATACGACGATAGTTTCAAAATATGAGGTATTAAGCTTGAAAACAAGGCATTAGAGGGCGAAAACACGAAACAGCTCCCGCACGATCCCGTGAGATGCACCTACACGTCTCGCGGGACCAATGGAAAAATGTAGGAACTGACCGCGTGATAACGGGACTCCCGGTTTGAGAATACGACGATAATATAAAAATATGAAGACTTAAGCTTAAAAACAAAGCGTTATAGGGTAAATCTCAACAAAAAACCCGTACGGTCCCGTGAGAGGCACCAACACCTCTCGCGGGACCAATATAACACGTATGAACTGACCGCACGATCACAGGACACTCGGTTTGAGAATACGACGATAATTTGAAAATATAAGAACTTAAGCTTGAAAACAAGGTGTTAGAGCGTGAAAACTCGAAACAGCCCCCGTACGGTCCCGTGAGAGGCACCAACACCTCTCGCGGGACCAATATAACACGTATGAACTGACCGCGTGATCACAGGACACTCGATTTGAGAATACGACGATAATTTGAAAATATAAGGACTTATGCTTGAAAATAAGGCGTTAGAGCGTGAAAACTCGAAACAGCCCCCGTACGATCCAGTGAGAGGCACAAACACCTCTCGCGGGACCAATGTAACACGTAGGAACTGATCATGCAATCAAGGAACTCTCGGTTAGAGAATACGATGATAATTTGAAAATATGAGGACTTAAGCTCAAAAATAAGGCTTTCGAGGGGGAAAAAAGAAGCAGCCCCAGTACGGTCCCCTGAGAGGCACCAACACCTCTCACGGGATCAATGTAACACGTAGGAACTGACGGCACGATCACGGGACTCTCGGTTTGAGAATATGACGATAATTTGAAAATATGAGGACTTAAGCTTGAAGATGAGTCGTTAGAGGGTGAAAACTTGAAAAAAAAAACGTAAGGTGCCGTGAGAGGCCCAAACACCTATCACGAGACCAATGTAATACGTAGGAACTGATCGTGCGATAACAGGACTCCCGGTTTGAGAATACAATGATAATTTGAAGATGTGAGGACTTAAGCTTGAAAATAAGTTGTTAGAGGGTAAAACTCGAAACATCCCCCGTACGATCCCGTTAGAGGCTGCTACCTCTCGCGGGAGTAATATAACACGTAGGAACTGATTGCATGATCACAGGACTTTCGGTTTGAGTATACGACGATAAGTTTAAAATATGGGGACCTCTCGCGGGACCAATGTAACACATAGGAACTAATCGCGCGATAACGGGACCCCCGGTTTGAGAATACGATGATAAATTGAAATTATGAGGGCTTAAGCTTGAAAATGAGGCGTTAGAAGGGAAAACATGAAACAACCCCCGTACGGTCCTGTTAGAGGCACCAATACCTCTCACAGGACTAATGTTAACACGTAGGAACTGACCCCGCGATAACGGGACTCACGGTTTGAAAATACGACGATAATTTGATAGTATGAGGACTTAAGCTTTAAAACAAGGCGTTAGAAGGTGAAAACACGAAATAACCCCCGTACGGTCCTGTGAGAGGCACCAATACGTCTCGCAGGACCAATGGAAAAATGTACGTGAGAGGCACTAACACCTCTCGCGGGACCAATGTAACACGTAGGAACTGATAGCGCGATCACAGGACTCCCGATTTGAGAAAATGACGATAATTCGAAAATATGACGTCTACGCCTTGAAATAAGGCGTTAGAGGGTGAAAACTCGAAACATCCCCCGTACGATCCCGTGAGAGGCGCCAACACCTCTCGCGGGACTAATGTAACACGTAGAAACTTACCGCGTGATAACGGGACACCCGGTTTGAGAATACGATAATAATTTAAAAATATGAGGACCTCTCATGGGACCAATGTAGCACATAGGAACTCACCGCGCAATAACGAGACACCCGGTTTGAGAATACGACGATAATTTAAAAATATGAGGACTAAATCTTGAAAACAAGGCATTAGAAGGGGAAAATATAAAACAGCCCCTGTACGGTCCTACGAGAGGCCCCGACACCTCCCATGGGACCAATGTAACACGTAGGAAGTGATCGCGCGATCACGGGACTCTCGGTTTGAGAATACGACGATTATATGAAAATTTGAGAACTTAAACTCGAAAACAAGGCGTTAGATGGGGAAAACACGAAACAACCCCAGTACGGTTCCTTGAGAGCAACCAACACCTCTCGCGGGACCATTGTAACACGTAGGAACTGATCGTGCGATAACGAGACTCCTGGTTTGGTAATACGATAATAATTTGAAAATATGAGGACTTAAGCTCAAAAACAAGGCGTTAGAGGGTAAACTTGAAACAGCCCCCGTATGGTCCCGAGAGAGGCACTAACACCTCTCGTGGGACCAATGTAACCTGTAGGAACTAACCGCATGATCACGGGACTCCCGATTTGAGAATACGACGATAAATTTTAAATATGAGGACTTAAGCTCGAAAATAAGGCGTTAGAGGGGGAAAAAATGAAGCAGCCTCTGTACAGTCTCATGAGAGGCACCAATACCTCCCTCGGGATCAATGTAACACGTTGGAACTGACCGCACAATAACGGGACTCCCGGTTTGAGAATAAGATGATAATTTGAAAATATGAGGACTCAAGCTCGAAACTAATGTGTTAGAGGGTAAAACTCAAAACAACCCCCGCACTGTCCCGTAAGAGGTACCAACACCTCTTGCGGGACCAATGTAACATGTAGGAACTGACCCCGCGATCACGGGACTCCCGGTTAGTAAATACGACGATAATTTGAAAATATGAGGACTTAAGCATTAAAACGAGTTGTTAGATTGTGAAACTCGAAACAACCCCCGTACGGTTCCGTGAGAGGCCCCAACACCTCTCACGGGACCATTGTAACACGTAGGAACTGACCGCGCGATAACGGTGAAGCACCTTATACCCTTGACTTACTTAAGTCTATATTGTATAAGTGTTCATCTAATTTGGAAATAGTGACAAAATTTGTTGTCTAACCTAGAATCCAAAGAACCTCAGACTTGTTCACTCTCTAATCCTCTTCAATGATCCAAACAAGGTATAAATTGAATCACACTACACACATTAGAAGTGCATACATGTGTATATATTGCTCATATTGATTGTGTGTTAAATTCCCCTTAAAATGTTGTTTTAATAATTTTTTGGGAATTTTTAAACATTTTTAAAATAATGTTTTCTTTAATAAAAGTTTGTTTATAAACTTTGTGGGGTTAAAATGATATTTTGAAAAATTAGTTTTTCATTAGAATGTTTGATTGGGTAGAATATTAATGCGCCAGAGACTTTAGGGTGTTGCATGTAATTAGTTTGGACGCGCGTTTGCCAGCCAATGAAATGCCAACACTTGCATGCTCTTGTTATCTCATTTGTGTTTGTTTTGTGAGAGAACTGCCTGGTGTATTGTGGATCGTTAGATCAAACGTTATCAATGGCCTGCATGTGTTTAAAGCCTATCCATGTGTTATCACTGTGGAGCAATCACCTTCGTTTTAACCAACCGCTATTTTACCACCCTTGGATAAAAGTCAATATAAGGAAGACTGAATCTCAACCGTTGATTGCTATCAGCGATCCAGAACCTTCCTTGGCTCCTATATAAACCCTCTTATTCTCAGCATTTTAAGACTTTTGGCAGTCGTCCAAATTGAGAGAAAAAAAGAGAGAAGAGAGAAGTGAGAGAGAAGAGGAAAAAAAAAGAAAGAAGAGAGAGAAAGGGAAACTGAGTTAGAGAAACCCTAACCCTAACCCTAAACAACTTCAAACCATATTCAAACCTTCGTATATTCAAAGCCCCAAACATAATCTTGAGTGTTTGAGAGAGATTGGTGTTACTGGTTTGATCGTTTGTAGCTGTAACCTCTTGATATGTGATCTTGTTACCAACTTAGACATTTTGGTGAGATCTGTATTTCTTTTTCATAGAAATCTTAGATCTACACTATTGCATGTTATATATCACTAGATCTGCATATTTGTTTCTCGTTTGTGAAAATCTTTGCTGATTTAGATCTGTAAATGTTTTATGATTTCTGTTCTTGTGAAACTTAACCTTGACCTAGTTAGATTCTCACTTGGAGGTTTTCAATCTCTAAAATCCTTTTTAAAAACAGAGATTGATTAAGATCTTGACTGATTTTGAAGCAAGATATCCGTGGAATCTGGGATAGATTAAAAGGTCAAAAGGTTCCAAGTTTTGTAAGAAAGAAAGAAAAGAAAATCACAGCATATAGTCTTTATATGTAATTTTCTAGGACTGTCTGTACAAACTAAGTGTGTGTGAGTTTATGCATGTGGATAGAAATCACATCACAAACACTTGACACACTACCACACTGAAAGTGTTGAGAATAAGATCAAAGATTATTGAGTCGACGAAAAGAAAGCTAAAGCAAAGTGGAAGTTATCAAACTGGAAGAACATCATCCACAATCAGATCTACAAGAAGTTAGAAGGACACCAAGTGGGGTATATTCCTAAACTTAGAATAGGCTGAGTTGTGTGCATGTATGTTGTATTGCTTGTAACTGTTATTTATTTTTAGTGGATTTTTTTACTTTCGTGACTTAGAAGTCACCGTGGATGTTTCCTCTATTGGGAGAAGGTTTTACCACGTTAAAAATAGTGTGTTCTGATTATCTTCATCTCCTCATCTCATTCTATAGTGTGCTGATATTTTGAAACTATCTTAGTTTTAAAACTGATTACAAAGTCTTGGTTATTCTCGTACATAAGTTTTTGTAAACACATCTTGTTGTTTATCATTTTTATTTTCAAAAGAAAAGGGTTTCTTCAACAAACAACTCGGAGTTGCTTATACAGTTTAATCATTGTATTAAACGGCATTAGTAACGTCTTTTTCAAACGGGACTCCCGATTTGAAAATACGACGATAATTTGAAAATATGAGGACTTAATCTTGAAAACAAGGCGTTAGAGGGTAAAACTCGAAACAACCCCCGTACGATCCTATGAGAGGCAGCAATACATCTCACATGACCAATGTAACACGTAGGAACTGACCGCACGATCATAGGACTCCCAGTTTTAGAATACGATGATAATTTTAAAATATGGGGACCTCTCACGGGACCAATGTAACACATTGGAACTCACCGCGCAATAACGGGACTCCCGATTTGAGAATACAATGATAATTTGAAAATATGAGGACTTAAGCTTGAAAATAAGGCGTTAGAGGGGGAAAACACGAAACAACCCCAGTACGATTCCGTGAGAGGAACCAACACCTCTCACGGGACCAATGTAACACATAGGAACTGATCGCGCGATAGCGGGACTCCCGGTTTGAGAATACAACGATAATTTTAAAATATGAGGACTTAAGCTTGAAAACAAGGCGTTAGAGGGTAAAACTCGAAACTTCCCCCGTACGGTCCCGTGAGAGGCTGCAACAACTCTCGCGGGAGCAATGTAACACGTAGGTACTAATCGCGCGATCACAGGACTCTCGATTTTAGAATACGACGATAATTTTAAAATACGAGGACCTCTCATGGGACCAATGTAACACATAGGAACTGATCGCGCGATAACGGGACTCCCGATTTGAGAATACGATGATAATTTGAAAATATGAGGACTTAAGTTTGAAAATAAGGCGTTAGAAGGGGAAAACACGAAACATCCCCTGTACGGTCCTGTGAGAGGCACCAACACTTCTCACGGGAGCAATGTAACACAAAGGAACAGACCACGCGATCACGGGAGTCCCGGCTTGAGAATACGACGATATTTTGAAAATTTGAGAACTTAAGCTTGGAAACAAGGCGTTAGAGGGGAAAACACGAAACAACCCCAGTACGATTTCGTCAGAGGAACCAACACCTCTCGCGAGACCAATGTAACACGTAGGAACTGACCGTGGGATAAAGGGACTCCCGATTTGAGAATACGATGATAATTTGAAAATATAAGGTCTTAAGCTTGAAAATAAGGCGTTAGAGGGTGAAAATTCGAAACAGCCCCCGAACGGTCCCGTGAGAGTCACCAACACCTCTCACGGGACCAATGTAACACGTAGGACTGACCGTGCGATAACGGGAGTCCCGATTTGAGAATACGATGGTCATTTGATAATACGAGGACTTAAGCTTGAAAATAAGGTGTTAGAGGGTGAAAATACGAAAAAATAACCCGTACGGTCCCATGAGAGGCCCTAACACGTCTCGCGGGACCAATGGAAAAATATAGGAATTGACCGCGCGATAACGGGACTCCCAGTTTGAGAATACGACGATAATTTAAAAATATGAAGAATTAAGCTTAAAAATAAAGCGTTAGAGGGTAAAACTCGAAACAGCCCCCGTACAGTCCTGTGAGAGGCACCAACATCTGTCATGGGACCAATGTAACACGTAGGAATTAACTGCGCCATCAAAGGACTCTCGATTTGAGAATATGATGATAATTTGAAAATATGAGGACTAAGCTTAAAAACAAGGCGTTAGAGGGGGAAAACACGAAACAGCCCCAGTACGATTCCGTGAGAGGAACCAACACCTTTCACGGGACCAATGTAACACGTAGGAACTGACCGCGCGATAGCGGAACTCACGGTTTGAGAATACGATGATAATTTGAAAATATGAGGACTTAAGCTTAAAAAATAGGCGTTAGAGGGTAAAAGTAGAAATAGCCCCCGTACGGTCCCGTGAGAGGTAGCAACACCTCTCGCGGAAGCAATATAACATGTAGGAACTGACCGCGTGGTCAAAGGACTCCCAATTTTAGAATACGACGATAATTTTAAATATGAGGACCTCTCACGGGACCAATGTAATACAAAGGAACTGATCGCGCGATAACAGGACTCTCGATTTGAGAATACGATGATAATTTGAAAATATGAGGACTTACGTTTGAAAACAAGGCGTTAGGAGGAGAAAACTCGAAACAGCCCCCGTACGGTCCTATGAGAGGCACTAATACCTCTCATGGGACCAATGTAACACGTAGGAACTGACCGCACGACCACGGGGCTCCCGGCTTGAGAATACGACGATAATTTAAAATTTTGAGAACTTAAGCTTAGAAACAAGGCGTTAGAGGGGCATAACACGAAACAACCCTAGTACGGTTCTGTGAGGGGAACCAACACCTCTCACGGGACCATTGTAACACGTAGGAACTGACCGCGCGATAACGGGACTTCCGATTTGAGAATACGATGATAACTTAAAAATATAAGGTCTTAAGCTCGAAAATAAGGCGTTAGAGGGCGAAAACTCGAAACAGCCCCCGTACGGGCAAGTGAGAGTCACCAACACCTCTCACGGGACCAATGTAACACGTAGGAACTGACCGCGAGATAACATGACTCCCGATTTGAGAATACAATGGTAATTTGAAAATATGAGGACTTAAGCTTGAAAACAAGGTGTTAGGGGGTCAAAACACGAAACAACCCCCGTACGGTCCCGTGAGAGGCACCAACACGTCTCATGGGACCAATGGAAAAACGTAGGAACTGACCGCGCGATAACAGGACTCCCAGTTTGAGAATACGATAAGAATTTAAAAATATGAAGACTTAAGCTTAAAAATAAAGGGTTAGAGGGTAAAACTCAAAACAGCCCCCGTACGGTCCCGTGAGACGCACCAAAACCTCTCGCGGGACCAATGTAACACGTAGGAACTGACCGTGCGATAACGGTACACTCACTTTGAGAATACTATGATAATTTGAAAATATGAGGACCTCTCACGGGACCAATGTAACACATAGGAACTCACCGCGCGATAACGGGACACCCGATTTGAGAATACGACGATAATTTGAAAATATGAGGGCTTAAGCTTAAAAACAAGGCATTAGAAGGGGAAAATATAAAACAGCCCCCGTACGGTCCAGCAAGAGGCACCAACACCTCTCACGGGACCAATGTAACACGTAGGAACTGATCGCGCGATCATGGGACTTTCGATTTAAGAATACAACTATTATATAAAAATTTGAGAACTTAAGCTCGAAAACAAGGCGTTAGAGGCGAAAACACGAAACAGCCCCGGTACGATTCCATGAGAGCAACCATCACCTCTCGTGGGACCATTGTAACTGGTAGGAACTGACCGTGCGATAACGAGACTCCCGGTTTGGGAATACGATAGTAATTTGAAAATATGAGGACTTATGCTCGAAAACAAGGCGTTAGAGGATGAAAACTCAAAACAGCCCTCGTACGGTCCCGTGAGAGGCACTAACACCTCTCGCGGGACCAATGTAACACGTAGGAACTGACCGCGCGATCACGAGACTCCCGATTTGAGAATACGACGATAATTTCAAAATATGAGGACTTAAACTCGAAAACAAGGCGTTAGAGGGGAAAAAATGAAGCAGCCCCTGCACGGTCCAGTGAGAGGAACCAATACCTCTCTCGAGATCAATGTAACACGCGTGAACTGACCGCGCGATAACGGGACTCCCGGTTTGAGAATACAACGATAATTTGAAAATATGAGGACTCAAGTTCGAAAATAATGCGTTAGAGGGTAAAACTCGAAACAGCCCCCGTACGGTCTCGTAAGAGGTACCAACACCTCTTGAGAGACCAATGTAATAGTAGGAACTGACCGCGTGGTCACGGGATTCCCGGTTTGATAATACGACGATAATTTGAAAATATGAGAACTTATTCTTGAGGGGTGAGACTCGAAACAACCCCCGTACGGTTCCGTGAGAGGCCCCAACACCTCTCACGGAAACATTGTAACACGTAGGAACTGACCACGCGTTAATAAGACTCCCAATTTGAGAATACGATGATAATTTGAAAATATGAGGACTTAAGCTTGAAAATAAGGCGTTAGTGGGTAAAACTCGAAACAGCCCCCGTACGGTCCCATGAGAGGAAACAACACCTCTTGCGAGACCAATGTAACACGTAAAAACTAACCGCGTGATCACAGGACTCCCGGTTTTAGAATACAGCGATAATTTTAAAATATGAAGACCTCTCACGAGACCATTGTAACACATAGGAACTGACCGCGCGATAACGGGACTCCTGGTTTGAGAATACGATGATAATTTGAAAATATGAGGAATTAAGCTTGAAAATAAGGCATTAGATGGGGAAAACAGGAGACATCCCCTGTACGGTCCTGTGAGAGACACCAACACTCTCACAGGACCAATGTAACACGTAGGAACTGACCGCGCGATAACTGGACTCCCGGTTTGAGAATACGATGATAATTTGAAAATATAAGGACTTAAGCTTGAAAACAAGGCGTTAGAGGGTGAAAACTTGAAGCAGCCCCCGTACGGTTCTGTGAGAGACACCAGCACCTCTCACGGGACCAATGTAACACGTAGGAACTATCCAACAGGAATCCCAGTTTGAGAATACGACGATAATTTGAAAATATGGGGACTTAACCTTGAAAACAAGGCGTTAGATGGTAAAACTCGAAACAACCCCAGTACGGTTCCGTGAGAGTAACCAACACCTATCACGGGACCAATGTAACATGTAGGAAGTGACCGCGCGATAGCGCGACTCTCGTCTTGAGAATACAATGATAATTCGAAGATATAAGGACTTAAGCTTGAAAATAAGTTGTTAGAGGGTAAAACTCGAAACAACCCCCGTACGGTCCCGTTAGAGGTAGCAACACCTCTCGCAGGAGTAATGTAACACGTAGGAACTGACTGCGCGATCACAGGATTCCCGGTTTTAGAATACGACAATAATTTTAAAATATGAGGACCTCTCACGGGACCAATGTAACACATAGGAACTGATCGCGCGATAACGGGACTCCCGGTTTGAGAATACGATGATAATTTGAAAATATGAGGACTTAAGTTTGAAAACAAGCCGTTAGAAGGGGAAAATATGAAACAGCCCCCGTACGGTCCTGTCAGAGGCACCAACACCTCATACGGGACCAATGTAACACGTAGGAACTGACCACGCGATCACGGGACACCCGACTTGAGAATACGACGATAATTTGAAATTTCGAGAACTTAAGCTTGGAAATAAGGCGTTAGAGGGGGAAAATAAAAAAATAACCCCAGTACGGTTCCGTGAGAGGGACCAACACCTCTCGCGGGACCATTGTAACACGGAGGAACTGACCGTTCGATAACGCGACTCCCAATTTTAGAATACGATGATAATTTCAAAATATAAGGTCTTAAGCTTGAAAATAAGCGTTAGAGGGTGAAAACTCGAAAGAGGCCCCGTACGGTCCCGTGAGAGTCACCAACACCTCTCACGGGACCAAGGTAACACTAAGGAACTAACTGCGCAATAACGGGACTCCTGATTTGAGAATACGATGGTAATTTGAAAATATGAGGACTTAAGCTTGAAAACAAGGCGTTAGATGGTGAAAATACGAAACAACCCCCGTACGGTCCCGTGAGAGGCACCAACATGTCTCGCGGGACCAATGGAAAAATATAGGAACTTATCACTTAATAACGGGACTCCCGATTTGAGAATACGACGATAATTTAAAAATATGAAGACTCAAGCTTAAAAATAAAGCGTTAGAGGGTAAAACTCGAAACAGCCCTCGTATGGTCCCGTGAGAGGCACCAACACCTCTTGCGGGACCAATGTAACACGTAGGAACTGACAGCGCGATCACAGGACTCTCGGTTTGAGAATACGACGATAATTTGAAAATATAAGGACTAAGCTTAAAAATAAGGCGTTAGAGGGGGAAACACAAAACAGCCCCAGTACGATTCCCTGAGAGGAACCAACACCTCTCACGGGACCAATGTAACACGTAGCAAATTGACCGCGCGATAGCGGGACTCACGGTTTGGGAATACGATGATAATTTGAAAATATGAGGACTTAAGCTCGAAAACAAGGCGTTAGAGGGTAAACATAAAACAGCCCCCGTACGGTCCCGAGAGAGGCACTAACACCTCTTGCGGGACCAATGTAACACGTAGGAACTGACCTCATGATCACAGGACTCCCGATTTGAGAATACGACGATAAATTTAAAATATGAGGACTTAAGCTCGAAAACAAGGCGTTAGAGGGGAAAAAATGAATCAACCCCTGTACAGTCTCATGAGAGGCACCAATACCTCCCTCGGGATCAACGTTACACGTTGGAACTGACCGCACAATAACGGGACTCCCGGTTTGAGAATAGGAGGATAATTTGAAAATATGAGGACTCAAGCTCGAAAATAATGCGTTAGAGGGTAAAACTCAAAACAACCCCCACATTGTCCCGTAAGAGGTACCAACACCTCTTGCGGGACCAATGTAACATGTAGGAACTGACCTCGCGATCACGGGACTCTCGGTTTGAGAATACGATGATAATTCAAAAATATGAGGACTTAAGCATAAAAACAAGTTGTTAGATGGTGAAACTCGAAACAACCCCCGTACGGTTCCGTGAGAGGCCCCAACACCTCTCACGGGACCATTGTAACACGTAGGAACTGACCGCGCGATAACGGGACTCCCGGTTTGAAAATACGACGATAATTTGAAAATATGAGGACTTAATCTTGAAAACAAGGCGTTAGAGGGTAAAACTCAAAACAGTCCCCGTACGGTCCCGTGAGAGGCAGCAACACATCTCCCGGGACCAATGTAAGACGTAGGAACTGACCGCGTGATCACAGGACTCCCAGTTTTAGAATACGATGATAATTTTAAAATATGAGGACCTCTCACGGGACCAATGTAACACATAGGAACTGACCGCGCAATTACTGGACTCCCAATTTGAGAATACGATGATAATTTGAAAATATGAGGACTTAAGCTTGAAAACAAGGCGTTAGATGGGAAAAACACGAAACAACGCCCGTACAGTCCTGTGAGAGAAACCAACGCCTCTCACGGGACTAATGTAACACGTAGGAACTAACTGTGCGATCACGGGACTCCCGGCTTGAGAATACGACGATAATTTGAAAATTTGAGAACTTAAGCTTCAAAACAAGGCGTTAGAGGGGGAAAACACGAAACAGCCCCAGTACGGTTCCGTGAGAGGAACCAACACCTCTCACGGGACCAATGTAACACATAGGAACTGATCGCGCGATAGCGGGTCTCCCGGTTTGAGAATACGACGATAATTGGAAAATATGAGGACTTAAGCTTGAAAACAAGGCGTTAGAGGGTAAAACTCGAAACTTCCCCCGTACGGTCCCGTGAGAGGCTGCAAGAACTCTCGCGGGAGCAATGTAACACGTATGTACTAATCGCGCGATCACAGGAGTCTCGGTTTTAGAATACGACGATAATTTTAAAATACGAGGACCTCTCACGGGACCAATGTAACACTCTCTCGATTTGAGAATACGATGATAATTTGAAAATATGAGGACTTAAGTTTGAAAATAAGGCGTTAGAAAGGGAAAACACGAAACAGCCCCCGTACGGTCCTGTGAGAGGCACCCACACCTCTCACGGGACCAATGTAACACAAAGGAAGTGACGACGTGATCACGGGACTCCCGGCTTGAGAATACGATGATATTTTGAAATTTTGAGAACTAAAGCTTGGAAACAAGGCGTTAGATGGGAAAAACACGAAACAACCCCAGTACGATTTCGTGAGAGGAACCAATACCTCTCGCGAGACCATTGTAACACGTAGGAACTGACCGTGGGATAAAGGGACTCCCGATTTGAGAATACGATGATAATTTGAAAATATAAGGTCTTAAGCTTGAAAAGAAGGCGTTAGAGGGTGAAAATTTGAAACAGCCCCCGAACGGTCCCGTGAGAGTCACCAACACCTCTCACGGGACCAATGTAACACGTAGGTCTGACCGCGCGATAACGGGACTCCCGGTTTGAGAATACGATGGTCATTTGAAAATATGAGGACTTAAGCTTGAAAATAAGGTGTTAGAGGGTAAAACTCGAAACAACCCCCGTACGGTCCCGTGAGAGGCAGCAACACATCTCGCGGGACCAATGTAACACGTAGGAACTGACCGCGTGATCACAGGACTCCCGGTTTTATAATACGATGATAATTTTAAAATATGAGGACCTCTCACGGGACCAATGTAACACATAGGAACTGATCGCGCAATAACGGGACTCCCGGTTTGAGAATACGATGATAATTTGAAAATATGAGGACTTAAGCTTGAAAACAAGGCGTTAGATGGGGAAAACATGAAACAACTCCCGTACAGTCCTCTGAGAGACACCAATGCCTCTCACGGGACCAATGTAACACGTAGGAACTGACTGTGCGATCACAGGACTCCGGGCTCGAGAATATGACGATAATTTGAAAATTTGAGAACTTAAGGTTAAAAATAAGGCGTTAGAGGGGGAAAACACGAAACAGCCCCAGTACGGTTCCGTGAGAGGAACCAACACCTCTCACGAGACCAATGTAACACGTAGGAGGTGACCGCGTGATAGCGGGACTCCCGATTTGAGAATACGACGATAACTTGAAAATATGAGGACTTAAGCTTGAAAACAAGGCGTTAGAGGGTAAAACTCGAAACTTCCCCCGTACGATCCCGTGAGAGGCTGCAAAAACTCTCGCGGGAGCAATGTAACACGTAGGTACTAATCGTACCATCACAGGACTCTCAGTTTTAGAATACAACGATAATTTTAAAATACGAGGACCTCTCACGGGACCAATGTAATACATAGGAACTGATCGCGCGATAACGGGACTCCCGATTTGAGAATACGATGATAATTTGAAAATATGAGGACTTAAGTTTGAAAATAAGGCGTTAGAAGGGGAAAATATGAACCAGCCCCCGTACGGTCCTATGAGAGCACCAACACCTCTCACGGGACCAATGTAACACAAAGGAACTGACCACGCGATCACGGGACTCCCGGCTTGAGAATACGACGATATTTTAAAATTTTGAGAACTTAAGCTTGGAAACAAGGCGTTAGAGGGGAAAAACACGAAACAACCCCAGTACGGTTACGTCAGAGGAACCAACACCTCTCACGGGACCATTATAACACGTAGGAACTGACCGTGCGATAACGGGACTCCCGATTTGAGAATGCGATGATAATTTGAAAATATAAGGTCTTAAGCTTGAAAATAAGGCGTTAGAGGGTGAAAATTCGAAACAACCCCCGAACGGTCCCGTGAGAGTCACCAACACCTCTCACGGGACCAATGTAACACGTAGGACTAACCGCGTGATAACGGGACTCCCGATTTGAGAATACGATGGTCATTTGAAAATATGAGAACTTAAGCTTGAAAATAAGGCGTTAGAGGGAGAAAATACGAAAAAATAACCCGAACGTTCCCGTGAGAGGCCCTAACACGTCTTGCGGGACCAATGGAAAAACGTAGGAACTGACTGCGCGATAACGGGACTCCCGGGTTGAGAATACAACGATAATTTGAATATAAGAAGACTTAAGATTAAAAATAAAGCGTTAGAGGGTAAAACTCGAAACAGCAACCATACAGTCCCGTAAGAGGCACCAACACCTCTCACGGGACCAATGTAACACGTAGGAATTGACTGCGCGATCAAAGGACTCCCGGTTTGAGAATATGATGATAATTTGAAAATATGAGGACTAAGCTTGAAAAGAAGGCGTTAGAGGGGGAAAACACGAAACAGCCCCAGTACGGTTCCGTGAGAGGAACAAACACCTCTCACGGGACCAATGTAACACATAGGAACTGACCGCGCGATAGCGGGACTCACGGTTTGAGAATATGATGATAATTTGAAAATATGAGGACTTAAGCTTGAAAACAAGGCGTTAGAGAGTAAAACTAGAAATAGCCCCCGTACGGTCCCGTGAGAGGCAGCAATACCTCTCGCGGGTGCAATATAACATGTAGGAACAGACCGCGTGATCACAGGACTCCCGATTTTAGAATACGACGATAATTTTAAATATGAGGACCTCTCACGGGACCAATGTAACACAAAGGAACTGTTCGCGCAATAACAGGACTCCCGATTTGAGAATACGATGATAATTTGAAAATATGAGGACTTAAGTTTAAAAACAAGGCGTTAGGAGGGAAAAACTAGAAATAGCCCCCGTACGGTCCTGTGAGAGGCACTAATACCTCTCACAGGACCAATGTACCACGTAGGACCTGACCGCACGACCACGGGGCTCCCGAATTGAGAATACGACGATAATTTAAAATTTTGAGAACTTAAGCTTAGAAACAAGGCATTAGAGGGGGAAAACACGAAACAACCCTAGTACGGTTCCGTGAGGGGAACCAACACCTCTCACGGGACCATTGTAACACGTAGGAACTGACCGCGCGATAACGAGACTTCCAATTTGAGAATACGATGATAACTTGAAAATATAAGGTCTTAAGCTCGAAAATAAGGAGTTAGAGGGTGAAAACTCGAAACAGCCCCCGTACGGGCACGTGAGAGTCACCAACACCTCTCACGGGACCAATGTAACACGTAGGAACTGACTGCGAGATAACATGACTCCTGATTTGAGAATACAATGGTAATTTGAAAATATGAGGACTTAAGCTTGAAAACAAGGCGTTAGGGGGTCAAAACACGAAATAACCCCCGTACGGTCCCGTGAGAGGCACCAACACCTCTCGCGGGACCAATATAACACAAAGGAACTGACCATGCGATAACGGTACACTCGCTTTGAGAATACTATTATAATTTGAAAATATGAGGACCTCTCACGGGACCAATGTAACACATAGGAACTCACCGCGCGATAACGGGACACCCGATTTGAGAATACGATGATAATTTGAAAATATGAGGACTTAAGCTTGAAAACAAGGCATTAGATGGGGAAAATATAAAACAACCCCCGTACGGTCCAGCGAGAGGCACCAACACCTCTCACGGGACCAATGTAACACGTAGGAAATGATCGCGCGGTCACGGGACTCTCGGTTTTAGAATACGACGATTATATAAAAATTTGAGAACTTAAGCTCGAAAACAAGGCGTTAGAGGCGAAAACACGAAACAGCCCGGGTATGATTCCGTGAGAGAAACCAACACCTCTCGTGGGACCATTGTAACTGGTAGGAACTGACCGTGCGATAACGAGACTCCCTGTTTGGGAATACGATGATAATTCGAAAATATGAGGACTTATGCTAGAAAACAAGGCGTTAGAGGATGAAAACTCGAAATAGCCCTTGTACGGTCCCGTGAGAGGCACTAACACCTCTCGCGGGAGCAATGTAACATGTAGGAACTGACCGCGCGATCACGGGACTCCCGGTTTGAGAATACGACGATAATTTCAAAATATGAGGACTTAAACTCGAAAACAAGGCGTTAGAGGGGAAAGAAATGGAGCAGACCCTGCACGGTCCAGTGAGGGGAACCAATACCTCTCTCGAGATCAATGTAACACATTGGAACTGACCGCGCGATAACGGGACTCTCGGTTTGAGAATAAGATGATAATTTAAAAATATGAGGACTCAAGTTCGAAAATAATGCGTTAGAGGGTAAAACTCGAAACAGCCCCCGTACGGTCTCGTAAGAGGTACCAACACCTCTTGAGAGACCAATGTAATAGTAGGAACTGACCGCGCGATCACGGGATTCCCGGTTTGATAATACGACGATAATTTGAAAATATGAGAACTTAAGCTTGAAGGGTGAAACTCGAAACAACCCCCGTACGGTTCCGTGAGAGGCCCCAACACCTCTCACGGGATCATTATAACACGTAGGAACTGACCGCGCATTAACGGGACTCCCGATTTGAGAATACGATGATAATTTGAAAATATGAGGACTTAAATCTTGAAAATAAGGCGTTTGAGGGTAAAACTCAAAACAACTCCCGTACGGTCCCATATGAGGCAACAACACCTCTTGCGGGACCAATATAACACGTAAATACTAACCGCGTGATCACAGGACTCCCAGTTTTAGAATACAACGATAATTTTAAAATATGAGGACCTCTCACGAGACCATTGTAACACATAGGAACTGACCGCGCGTTAACGGGAATCCCGGTTTGAGAATACGATGATAATTTGAAAATATGAGGAATTAAGCTTGAAAATAAGGCGTTAGATGGGGAAAACACGAGACAGTCGTTGTACGGTCCTGTGAGAGACACCAACACCTCTCACAGGACCAATGTAACACGAAGGAACTGACCGCGCAATAACTGGACTCCCGGTTTGAGAATACGATGATAATTTGAAAATATAAGGACTTAAGCTTAAAAATAAGGCGTTAGAGGGTGAAAACTCGAAGCAGCCCCCGTACGGTTTTGTGAGAGGCACCAGCACCTCTCACGGGACCAATGTAACACGTAGGAACTATCCAGCAGGAATCCCAGTTTGAGAATAGGACGATAATTTGGAAATATGGGGACTTAAGCTTGAAAATAAGGCGTCAGATGGTAAAACTAGAAACAGCCCCAGCACGGTTCCGTGAGAGGAACCAACACCTCTCACGGGACCAATGTAACATGTAGGAAGTGACCGCGCGATAGCGCGACTCCCGATTTGAGAATACAATGATAATTTGAAGATATAAGGACTTAAGCTTGAAAATAAGTTGTTAGAGGGTAAAACTCGAAACAACCCCCGTACGATCCCTTTAAAGGTAGCAACACCTCTCGCGGGAGTAATGTAACACATAGGAACTGACTGCGCGATCACAGGATTCTCGGTTTTAGAATACGACGATAATTTTAAAATATAAGGACCTCTCACGGGACCAATGTAACACATAGGAACTGATCGCGCGATAACGGGACTCCCGGTTTGAGAATACGATGATAATTTGAAAATATAAGGACTTAAGTTTGAAAATAAGGCGTTAGAAGGGGAAAACATGAAACAGCCCCCGTACGGTCCTATGAGAGGCACCAACACCTCTCACGGGACCAATGTAACACGTAGGAACTGACCGCGCGATCACGGGACACCCAACTTGAGAATACGACGATAATTTGAAATTTTGAGAACTTAAGCTTGGAAACAAGGCATTAAAGGGGGAAAACAAAAAAAATAACCCCAGTACGGTTCCGTGAGAGGGACCAACACCTCTCGCGGGACCATTGTAACACGTAAGAACTGACCGTTCGATAACGGGACTCCCAATTTTAGAATACGACGATAATTTCAAAATATAAGGTCTTAAGCTTGAAAATAAGGCGTTAGAGGGTGAAAACTCGAAACAGCCCCCGTACGATCCCGTGAGAGTCACCAACCCCTCTCACGGGACCAATGTAACACGTAGGAACTAACTGTGCAATAACGGGACTCCCGATTTGAGAATACAATGGTAATTTGAAAATATGAGGACTTAAGCTTGAAAATAAGGCGTTAGATGGTGAAAATAAGAAACAACCCCCGTACGGTCCCATGAGAGGCACCAACATGTCTCGCGGGACCAATGGAAAAATATAAGAACTGACCGCTTGATAACGGGACTCCCGGTTTGAGAATACGACGATAATTTAAAAATATGAAGACTCAAGCTTAAAAACAAAGCGTTAGAGGGTAAAACTCGAAACAGCCCTCGTATGGTCCCGTGAGAGGTACCAACACCTCTTGCGGGACCAATGTAACACGTAGGAACTGACAACGCGATCATATGACTCTCGGTTTGAGAATACGATGATAATTTGAAAATATGAGGACTAAGCTTGAAAACAAGGCGTTAGAGCGGGAAACACAAAATAGCCCCAGTACAGTTCCGTGAGAGGAACCAAAACCTCTCAGGGGACCAATGTAACACGTAGGAACTGACCGTTCGATAACGAGACTCCCAATTTTAAAATACGACGATAATTTCAAAATATAAGGTCTTAAGCTTGAAAATAAGGCGTTAGAGCGTGAAAATTTGAAACATCCCCCGTACGGTCCCATAAGAGTCACCAACACCTCTCACGGGACCAATGTAACACGTAGGAACTAACTGCGCAATAACGGGACTCCCGATTTGAGAATACGATGGTAATTTGAAAATATGAGGACTTAAGCTTGAAGACAAGGCGTTAGATGGTGAAAATACGAAATAACCCCCGTACGATCCCGTGAGAGGCACCAACATGTCTCGCGGGACCAATGGAAAAACATAGGAACTGACCGCTTGATAACGGGACTCCCAGTTTGAGAATACGACGATAATTTAAAAATATGAAGACTCAAGCTTAAAAACAAATCGTTAGAGGGTAAAACTCGAAACAACCCTCGTACGGTCCCGTGAGAGGCACCAACACCTCTTGCGGGACCAATATAACACGTAGGAACTGACAGCGCGATCACAGGACTCTTGGTTTGAGAATACGATGATAATTTGAAAATATGAGGACTAAGCTTGAAAAGAAGGCGTTAGAGGGGGAAACACAAAATAGCCCCAGTACAGTTCCGTGAGAGGAACCAACACCTCTCACAGGACCAATGTAACACGTAGGAACTGACCGCGCGATAGCGGGACTCCCGATTTGAGAATACAATGATAATTTGAAAATATGTGGACTTAAGCTTGAAAATAAGGTGTTAGAGGGTAAAACTCGAAACATCCCTCGTATGGTCCCGTGAGAGGCAGCAACACCTCTCGCGGGAGTAATGTAACACGTAGGAACTGATCGCGCTATCACAGGACTCCCGGTTTGACAATACGATGATAATTTTATAATATGAGGACTTAATCTCGAAGATGAGTCGTTAGAGGGTGAAAATTTGAAACAATCTCCGTACGGTGCCGTGAGAGGCCCACACACCTCTCACGGGACCAATGTAATACGTAGGAACTGACCGTGCGATAACAGACCTCCCGGTTTGAGAATACAATGATAATTTGAAGATATGAGGACTTAAGCTTGAAAATGAGTTGTTAGAGGGTAAAACTCGAAACATCCCCCGTACGATCCTGTTAGAGGTAGCAACACCTCTCGCGGGAGTAATATAACACGTAGGAACTGACTGCGCGATCACAGGACTTCCGGTTTGAGGATACGACGATAATTTTAAAATATGAGGACCTCTCACGGGACCAATGTAACACATAGGAACTAACCACGCGATAACGGGACCCCCGGTTTGAGAATACGACGATAAATTGAAATTATGAGGACTTAAGCTTGAAAACGAGGCGTTAGAAGGGGAAAACACGAAACAGCCCCCGTACGGTCCTGTTAGAGGCACCAATACCTCTCAAAGGACCAATGTAACACGTAGGAAGTGACCGCGCGATAACGGGACTCACGGTTTGAGAATACGACAATAATTTGAAAATATGAAGACTTAAGCTTGAAAACAAGGCGTTAGAAGGTGAAAACACGAAATAACCCCCGTACGGTCCTGTGAGAGGCACCAATACGTCTCGCAGGACCAATAGAAAAACGTACGTGAGAGGCACTAACACCTCTCGCGGGATAAATGTAACACATAGGAACTGATCGCGCGATCACAGGACTCCCGATTTGAGAAAACGACGATAATTCAAAAATATGACGACTACGCTTTAAAATAAGGCGTTAGAGGGTGAAAACTCGAAACATCCCCCGTACGATCCCGTGAGAGGCATCAACACCTCTCGCGGGACCAATGTAACACGTAGAAATTGACCGCGTGATAACGGGACACCCGATTTGAGAATACGATGATAATTTAAAAATATGAGGACCTCTCATGGGACCAATGTAACGCATAGGAACTCACCGCGCGATAACGGGACACCCGGTTTGAGAATACGACGATAATTTGAAAATATGAGGACTAAAGCTTTAAAACAAGGCGTTAGAAGGGGAAAATACGAAACAGCCCCCGTACGGTCCTGCGAGAGGCCCCAACACCTCTCATGGGACCAATGTAACACGTAGGAAGTGATCGCGCGATCACGGGACTCTCGGTTTGAGAATACAACGATTATATGATAATTTGATAACTTAAACTCGAAAACAAGGCGTTAGATGGGGAAAACACGAAACAACCCCAGTACGATTCCTTGAGAGCAACCAACACCTCTCGCGGGACCATTGTAACACGTAGGAACTGACCGCACGATCACGGGACTCCCGGTTTGAGAATACGACGATAAATTTAAAATATGAGGACTTAAGCTCGAAAACAAGGCGTTAGAGGGAAAAAAAATGAAGCAGCCCCTGTACAGTCTCATGAGAGGCACCAATACCTCCCTCGGGATCAATGTTACACGTTGGAACTGATCGCACAAAAACGGGACTCCCGGTTTGAGAATACAATGATAATTTGAAAATATGAGAACTGAAGCTCGAAAATAATGCGTTAGAGGGTAAAACTCAAAACAGCCCCCACATTGTCCCGTAAGAGGTACCAACACCTCTTGCGGAACCAATGTAACATGTAGGAACTGACCTCGCGATCACGGAACTACCGATTTGAGAATACATTGATAATTTGAAAATATGAGGACTTAAGCATGAAAATAAGTTATTAGACGGTGAAACTCGAAACAACCCCCGTACGGTTCTGTGAAAGGCCCCAACACCTCTCACGGGACCATTGTAACACGTAGGAACTGACCGCGTGATAACGGGACTCCCGGTTTGAAAATACGACGATAATTTGAAAATATGAGGACTTAATATTGAAAACAAGGCGTTAGAGGGTAAAACTCGAAATAGTCCCCGTACGGTCCCGTGAGAGGTAGCAACACATCTCCCGGGACCACTATAACACGTAGGAACTGACCGCGTGATCACAGGACTCCCAGTTTTAGAATACGATGATAATTTTAAAATATGAGGACCTCTCACGGGACCAATGTAACACATAGGAACTGACCGCGCAATAACTGGACACCCGGTTTGAGAAGACGATGATAATTTGAAAATATGAGGACTTAAGCTTGAAAACAAGGCGTTAGATGGGGAAAACACGAAACAACCCCCGTACAGTCCTATGAGAGACACCAACGCCTCTCACGGGACCAATGTAACACGTAGGAACTGACTCTGCGATCACGGGACTCCCGGCTTGAGAATACGACGATAATTTGAAAATTTGAGAACTTAAGCTTGAAAGCAAGACGTTAGAGGGGGAAAATACGAAACAACCCCAGTACGGTTCCGTGAGAGGAACCAACACCTCTCACGGGACCAATGTCACACATAGGAACTGGTCGCGCGATAGCGTGTCTCCCGGTTTGAGAATACGATGATAATTTGAAAATATGAGGACTTAAGCTTGAAAACATGGTCTTAGAGGATAAAACTCGAAACTTCCCCCGTACGGTCCCGTGAGAGGCTGCAATAACTCTCGCGGGAGCAATGTAACACGTAGGTACTAATCGAGCGATCACAGGAGTCTCGGTTTTAGAATACGACAATAATTTTAAAATACGAGGACCTCTCACGGGACCAATGTAACACATAGGAACTGATCACGCGATAACGGGACTCCCGATTTGAGAATACGATGATAATTTGAAAATATGAGGACTTAAGTTTGAAAATAAGGCGTTAGAAGGGGAAAATACGAAACAACCCCCGTACGGTCCTGTGAGAGGCACCAACACCTCTCACGGGACCAATGTAACACAAAGGAACTGACCACGCGATCACGGGACTCCCGGCTTGAGAATACGACGATATTTTGAAATTTTGAGAACTAAAGCTTGGAAACAAGGTGTTAGAGGGGAAAAACACGAAACAACCCCAGTACGATTTCGTGAGAGGAACCAACACCTCTCGCGAGACCATTGTAACACGTAGGAACTGACAGTGGGATAACGGGACTCCCGATTTGAGAATACGATGATAATTTAAAAATAGAAGGTCTTAAGCTTGAAAATAAGGCGTTAGAGGGTGAAAATTCGAAACAGCCCCCGAACGGTCCCGTGAGAGTCACCAACACCTCTCACGGGACCAATGTGACACGTACGTCTGACCGCGCGATAACGGGACTCCCGATTTGAGAATACGATGGTCATTTGAAAATATGAGGACTTAAGCTTGAAAATAAGGCGTTAGAGGGTAAAACTCGAAACAACCCTCGTACGGTCCCGTGAGAGGCAGCAACACATCTCGCGGGACCAATGTAACACATAGGAACTGACCGCGTGATCACAGGACTCCCAATTTTAGAATACGATAATAATTTTAAAATATGAGGACCTCTCACGGGACCAATGTAACACATAGGAACTGACCGCGCAATAACGGGACTCCCGGTTTGAGAATACGATGATAATTTGAAAATATGAGGACTTAAGCTTGAAAACAAGGCGTTAGATGCGGAAAACACGAAACAACCCCCGTACAGTCCTGTGAGAGACACCAACGCCTCTCACGGGACCAATGTAACACGTAGGAACTGACTGTTCGATCACAGGACTCTCGGCTTGAGAATACGACGATAATTTGAAAATTTGAGAACTTAAGGTTAAAAACAAGGCGTTAGAGGGGGAAAACACGAAACAGCCCCAGTACGGTTCCGTGAGAGGAGCCAACACCTCTCACGGGACCAATGTAACACGTAGGAGGTGACCGCGCGATAGCGGGACTCCCGGTTTGAGAATACGACGATAATTTGAAAATATGAGGACTTAAGCTTGAAAAAAAGGCGTTAGAGGGAAAAACTAGAAACTTCCCCCGTACGGTCCCGTGAGAGGCTGCAACAACTCTCGCGGGAGCAATGTAACACGTAGGTACTAATCGCGCGATCACAAGACTCTCGGTTTTAGAATACGACGATAATTTTAAAATACGAGGACCTCTCACGGAACCAATGTAACACATAGGAACTGATCGCGCGATAACGGGACTCCCGATTTGAGAATACGGTGATAATTAGAAAATATGAGGACTTAAGTTTGAAAATAAGGCGTTCGAAGGGGAAAATATGAAACAGCCCCCGTACGGTCCTGTGAGAGGCACCAACACCTCTCACTGGACCAATGTAATACAAAGGAACTGACCACGCGATCACGGGACTCCCGGCTTGAGAATACGACGATATTTTAAAATTTTGAGAACTTAAGCTTGGAAACAAGGCGTTAGAGGGGGAAAACACGAAACAACCCCAGTACGGTTTCGTGAGAGGAACCAACACCTCTCGCGAGACCATTGTAACACGTAGGAACTGACCGTGCGATAACGGGACTCCCGATTTGAGAATGCAATGATAATTTGAAAATATATGGTCTTAAGCTTGAAAATAAGGCGTTAGAGGGTGAAAATTCGAAACAGCCCCCGAACGGTCCCGTGAGAGTCACCAACACCTCTCACGGGACCAATGTAACACGTAGGACTGACCGTGCGATAACGGGACTCTCGATTTGAGAATACGATGGTCATTTGAAAATATGAGAACTTAAGCTTGAAAATAAGGCGTTAGAGGGTGAAAATACGAAAAAATAACCCGAACGTTCCCGTGAGAGGCCCTAACACGTCTTGCGGGACCAATGGAAAAACGTAGGAACTGACCGCGCGATAACGGGACTCCCGGTTTGAGAATACGACGATAATTTAAAAATATGAAGACTTAAGCTTAAAAACAAAGTGCTAGAGGGTAAAACTCGAAACAGCAACCATACGGTCCCGTGAGAGGCACCAACACCTCTCACAGGACCAATGTAACACGTAGGAATTGGCTGTGCGATCAAAGGTTTCCCAGTTTGATAATACGATGATAATTTGAAAATATGAGTAATAAGCTTGAAAAGAAGGCGTTAGAGGGGGAAAACACGAAACAACCCTAGTACGGTTCCGTGAGAGGAACAAACACCTCTCACGGGACCAATGTAACACGTAGGAACTGACCGCGCGATAGCGGGACTCACGATTTGAGAATACGATGGTAATTTGAAAATATGAGGAGTTAAGCTTGAAAATAAGGCGTTAGAGGGTAAAACTAGAAATAGCCCCCGTACGATCCCGTGAGAGGCAGCAACGCCTCTCGCGGGTGCAATATAACATGTAGGAACTGACCGCGTGATCATAGAACTCCCGATTTTAGAATACGATGATAATTTTAAATATGAGGACCTCTCACGAGACCAATGTAACACAAAGGAACTGATCGCGCGATAACAGGACTCCCTATTTGAGAATACGATGATAATTTGAAAATATGAGGACTTAAGTTTGAAAGCAAGGCGTTAGGAGGGGAAAACTAGAAATAGCCCCCTTACGGTCCTGTGAGAGGCATTAATACCTCTCACGGGACCAATGTAACACGTAGGAACTGACCGCGCGATCACGGGACACTCGACTTGAGAATACGACGATAATTTGAAATTTTGAGAACTTAAGCTTAGAAACAAGGTGCTAGAGGGGGAAAACACGAAACAACCCTAGTACGGTTCGGTGAGAGGAACCAACACCTCTCACGTGACCATTGTAACACGTAGGAACTGACCGTGTGATAACGGGACTCCCGATTTGAGAATACGATGATAACCTGAAAATATAAGGTCTTAAGCTCGAAAATAAGGCGTTAGAGGGTGAAAACTCAAAACAGCCCCCGTACGGGCACGTGGGAGTCACCAACACCTCTCACGGGACCAATGTAACATGTAGGAACTGATCGCGAGATAACAGGACTCCCGATTTGAGAATACGATGGTAATTTGAAAATATGAGGACTTAAGCTTGAAAACAAGACGTTAGGGGGTCAAAACACGAAACAACTCCCGTACGGTCCCGTGAGAGGCACCAACACGTCTCGCGGGACCAATGGAAAAACGTAGGAACTGACCGCGCGATAACAGGACTCCCAGTTTAAGAATACGATAATAATTTAAAAATATGAAGACTTAAGCTTAAAAATAAAGGGTTAGAGGGTAAAACTCAAAACAGCCCCCGTACGGTCCCGTAAGAGGCACCAACACCTCTCGCGGGACCAATGTAACACGTAGGAACTGACCGTGTGATAATGGTACACTCTCTTTGAGAATACTATGATAATTTGAAAATATGAGGACCTCTCACGGGGCAAATGTAACACATAGGAACTCACCGCGCGATAACGGGACTCCCGGTTTGAGAATACGATGATAATTTAAAAATATGAGGACTTAAGCTTGAAAATAAGGCGTTAGAAGGGGAAAATATAAAACAGCCCCCGTACGGTCCAGCGAGAGGCACCAACACCTCTCACGGGACCAATGTAACACGTAGGAACTCTCGGTTTAAGAATACGACGATTATATGAAAATTTGAGAACTTAAGCTCGAAAATAAGGCGTTTGAGGGGAAAATACGAAACAGCCCCGGTACTATTCCATGAGAGCAACCAACACCTCTCGTGGGACCATTGTAACTAGTAGGAACTGACCGTGCGATAACGAGACTCCCGGTTTGGGAATACGACGATAATTTGAAAATATGAGCACTTATGCTCGAAAACAAGGCGTTAGAGGATGAAAACTCGAAACAACCCCCGTACTGTTCCGTGAGAGGCCCCAACACCTCTCATGGGACCATTGTAACATGTAGGAACTGACCGCGCATTAACGGGACTCCCGATTTGAGAATACGACGATAATTTGAAAATATGAGGAATTGACTGCGTGATCAAAGGACTCCCGGTTTGAGAATACGATGATAATTTGAAAATATAAGGACTTAAGCTTAAAAACAAGGCGTTAGAGGGTGAAAACTCGAAGCAACCCCCGTACGGTTTCGTGAGAGGCACCAACACCTCTCACGGGACCAATGTAACACGTAGGAACTAACCAACGGGAATCCCAATTTGAGAATATGACGATAATTTGAAAATATGGGGACTTAAGCTTGAAAACAAGTCGTTAGAGGGTAAAACTCGAAATAGCCCCACAGGGTCCCGTGAGAGGCACTAACACCTCTCGCGATCACGGGACTCTCGGTTTGAGAATATGATGATAATTTAAAAATATGAGGACTTAAGCATGAAAACAAGGCGTTAGAAGGTGAAAACTCGAAACAGCCCTCGTACGGTCCCGTAAGAGGCACCAACACATCTCGCGAGACCAATGGAAAATGTAGAAACTGACCGCGCGATAACGGGACTCCCGATTTGAGAATACGATGGTAATTTGAAAATATGAGGACTTAAGCTTGAAAACAAGGCGTTTGAGGGTGAAAACATGAAAAAAAACTCGTACGGTCCCGTGAGAGGCACCAACATGTCTCGCGGGACCAATGGAAAAACGTAGGAACTCACCGCGCGATAACGGGACTCCTGGTTTCAGAATATGACGATAATTTACAATATGAAGACTTAAGCATAAAAACAAAGCATTAGAGGGTAAAACTCGAAACAGCCCCCGTACGGTTTTGTGAGAAGAACCAGCACCTCTCGCGGGACCATTGTAACACGTAGGAACTGACCGGGCGATAACGGGACTCCCAGTTTGGGAATACGACGATAATTTGAAAATATGAGGACTTAAGCTTAAAAGCAAGGCTTTAGAGGGTGAAAGCTCGAAACAGCCCCCGTACGGTCCAGTGAGAGTAAGGGTGTAAACGAATCGGGTCTGGGTATATCCAGATACGATACGGGTATTTTTTTAACGGATCGGGTCTTACCCGATTACCCGTCGGGTCTCAGAAAATGGATCCAGACCCGGATCCGTTAAGGACTCGGAGACCCAACCCGAATACCTGTAACTATATATATATATATAAACTGTAAAAACAACTATATATATATATAGTTATATATATAGTTATATAACTGTTATTGTGTTTATATACTGTTATTAAAGTTATAAGTTATATATATAGTTATATAAGGTAATAGTTATATAACATAATAACAGTAATAGTTAACTATATATAACATATGTTAACTATAATTAACAGTTATATAACTGTTATAAGTTATATATATTTATATATATAACTATATATATATACACATTCGGGTCAGGTCCTTATCGGATCGGAGTCATGTATATCCAGATCCGGTCCATTAACAAATCGGGTAATCGAATAATCGGGTCTATAAAATTTGCTTAGATCCGTTAATTCAGATCGGGTCCGGATCTGGTCCTGTCCTATACCTGGTCCATTGACAGCCCTACGTGGGAGGCACCAACACCTCTCGCGGGACCAATGTAACTCGTAGAAACTGACCGCGCGATCAGTGGACTCCCGATTTGAGAATACGACGATAATTCGAAAATATGAGGACTATGCTTTAAAACAAGGCGTTAGAGGGTGAAAACTCGAAACAGCCCCCGTACGATCCCGTGAGAGGCACTAACACCTCTCGCGGGACCAATGTAACAGTAGGAACTGACCGCGCGATCACGGGACTCCCGGTGTGAGAATACGACGATAATTTTAAAATATGAGGACTTAAGCTCGAAAACAAGGCGTTTGAGGGGGAAAAAAGCCCCAATACAGTCCCGTGAGAGGCACCAACACCTCTCACGGGATCCATGTAACACATAGAAACTAACCACATGATAACGGGACTCCCGGTTTTAGAATACGACGATAATTTGAAAATATGAGAACTTAAGCTAAAAAACAAGGCGTTAGAGGGTAAAACTCGAAGCAGCCCCCGTACGGTCCTGTGAGAGGGCACCAACACCTCCCGCGGGACCAATGTAACACGTAGGAACTGATCGCGCGATCACAGGACTTCCGGTTTGAGAATACGATGATAATTTTAAAATATGAGGACTTAAACTTGTAAACGAGTTGTTAGAGGGTGAAAACTCGAAATAACCCCCGTACGATTCCGTAAGAGGCCCCAATACCTCTCACGGGACCAATGTAACACGTTAGAACTGACCGCGCGATAACGGGACTCTCGGTTTGAGAATACGATGATAATTTGAGAATATGAGGACTTAAGCTTGAAAATAAGGCGTTAGAGGGTAAAACTCGAAATAGCCCCCGTACAGTTCTATGAGAGGCAACAACACCTTTCGCGGGAGCAATGTAACACGTAGGAACTGACCGTGCGATCACGAAACTCTCGGTTTGAGAATACGATGATAATTTTAAAATATGAGAACCTCTCACGGAACCAATGTAACACATAGGAACTGACCACGCGATAACGGGAATCCCAATTTGAGAATACGACGATAATTTGAAAATATAAGGACTTAAGCTTGAAAATAAGGCGTTAGAAGTGCAAAACACAAAATAGCCCCCGTGCGGTCCTGTGAGAGGCACCAACACCTCTCACGGGAATAAATTAAAATGTAGGAACTGACCACGCGATCACGGGACTCCCGGCTTGAGAATACGACGATAATTTGAACATATAAGAACTTAAAGTTAAAAACGAGGCGTTAGAGGGTAAAAATTTGAAACAACCCCCATATGCTCCTGTGAGAGGCACCAACTCCTCTCATGGGACCAATGTAACACGCAGGAACTAACCGCGTGATAACGGGACTCTTGGTTTGAGAATACGACGATAATTTGAAAATATAAGGTCTTAAGCTTGAAAATTAGGCATTAGAGGATGACAACTCGAAATAGCCCCCGTACAACGACACCTCTCACGGGACCAATGTAACACGTAGGAACTGTGCGCATGATAATGGGACTCCCGGGTTGAGAATACGATGATAATTTGAAAATATGAGGACTTAAGCTTGAAAATAAGGCGTTAGAGGGTAAAACTCGAAACATCCCCCGTATGGTCCTGTGAGAGGCAGCAACACCTCTCGCGGGAGTAATGTAACACGTAGGAACTGACGGCGCGATCACACAACTCCCGGTTTGAGAATATGACGATAATTTTATAATATGAGGACTTAAGCTTGAAGATGAGTCGTTAGAAGGTGAAAATATGAAACAAACCCCGTACCATTCCGTAAGGCCCACACACCTCTCACGGAACCAATGTAACACGTAGGAACTGGCCGTGCGATAACGGGACTCCCGATTTGAGAATACAATGATAATTTGAAGATATAAGGACTTAATCTTGAAAATAAGTTATTAGAGGGTAAAACAGGAAATAACCCCCGTACAGTCCCGTTAGAGGCAGCAACACCTCTCGTGGGAGTAATCTAACACGTAGGAACTGACTGCGCGATCACAGGACTTTCGGTTTGAGAATACGACAATAATTTTAAAATATGAGGACCTCTCACGGGACCAATGTAACACATAGGAACTGACCGCGCGATAACGGGACCCCTGGTTTGAGAATACGACGATAAATTGAAAATATGAGGACGTAAGCATGAAAACGAGGCGTTAGAAGGGAAAAACACGAAACAGTCCCCGTACGGTCCGGTTAGAGGCACCAATACCTCTCACGGGACCAATGTAACACTTAGGAACTGACCGCGCGATAATCGGACTCACGGTTTGAGAATACGACGATAATTTGAAAATATGAGGACTTAAGCTTGAAAACAATGCGTTAGAAGGTGAAAACACGAAATAAATCCCGTACGGTCCCATGAGAGCCACCAACACGTCTTGTGGGACCGATGGAAAAATGTACGTGAGAGGCACTAACACCTCTCACGGGACCAATGTAACACATAGGAACTCACCGCGCGATAACGGGACACCCGGTTTGAGAATACGACGATAATTTGAAAATATGAGGACTTAAGCTTTAAAACAAGGCGTTAGAAGTGGAAAACACGAAACAGCCCCCGTACGGTCCTACGAGAGGCAGCAACACCTCTCATGGGACCAATGTAACACGTAGGAACTGATCGCGCGATCATGGGAATCTACGACGATTATATGAAAATTTGAGAACTTAAGCTCGAAAATAAGGCGTTAGAGGGGGAAAACACGAAACAACCCCAGTACGGTTCCGTGAGAGCAACCAACACCACTCGCGGCACCATTGTAACACATAGGAACTGGTCGTGAAATAACGAGACTCCCTGTTTGGGAATACGATGATAATTTGAAAATATGAGGACTTGAGCTCGAAAATAAGGCGTTAGAGGGTGAAAACTCAAAACAGCCCCCGTACGGTCCCGAGAGAGGCACTAACACCTCTCGCGGGACCAATGTAACACGTAGGAACTGACCGCGCGATCATGAAACTCCCGGTTTGAGAATACGATGATAATTTTAAAATATGAGGACTTAAGCTCGAAAACAAGGCGTTAGAGGGGAAAAAAATGAAGCAGCCCCTGTACGGTCTCATGAGAGGCACCAATATCTCCCTCGGGATCAATGTAGCACGTTGGAACTGATCGCGCAATAACGGGACTCCCGATTTGAGAATACGATGATAATTTGAAAATATGAGGACTCAAGCTCGAAAATAATGCGTTAGAGGGTAAAACTCGAAACAACCCCCACACGATCCCGTAAGAGGCACCAAAACCTCTCGCGGGACCTCACGGGACTCCAGGTTTGAGAATACGACGATAATTTGAAAATATGAGGATTTAAGCTTGAAAATGAGTTGTTAGATGGTGAAACTCGAAACCACCCCTGTACGGTTCCGTGAGAGGCCCCTACACCTCTCACGGGACCATTGTAACACATAGGAACTGACCACGCGATAACGGGACTCCCGATTTGAGAATACGATGATAATTTGAAAATATGAGGACTTAATCTTGAAAACAAGGCATTAGAGGGTAAAACTCAAAACATCACCCGTACGGTCACGTGAGAGGCAGCAACACCTCTCGCGGGGCCAATATAACACGTAAGAACTGAACGCGCGATCACAGGACTCCCGGTTTTAGAATATGACGATAATTTTAAAATATGAGGACCTCTCACGGGACCAATGTAACACATAGGAACTGACCGCGCGATAACGGGACTCCCGGTTTGAGAATACGATGATAATTTTAAAATATGAGGACCTCTCACGGGACCAATGTAACACATAGGAACTGACCGCGCGATAACGGGACTCCCGGTTTGAGAATACGATGATAATTTTAAAATATGAGGACTTAAGCTTAAAAATAAGGCGTTAGATGGGGAAAACATGAAACAACCCCCGTACGGTCCTGTGAGAGACACCAACACCTCTCACGGGACCAATGTAACACGTAGGAACTGACCGCGCGATCACGGGACTCCCGGCTTGAGAATACGACGATAATTTGAAAATTTGAGAAGTTAAGCTTGAAAATAAGGTATTCGAGGGGGAAACACGAAATAACCCCAGTACGGTTCCTTGAGAGGAACCAATATCTCTCACGGGACCAATGTAACACGTAGAAACTGACCGCGCGATAGCGGGACTCCCGATTTGAGAATACAACGATAATTTGAAAATATGAGGACTTAAGCTTGAAAATAAGGCGTTAGAGGGTAAAACTCGAAACGGCCCCCGTACGGTCTCGTGAGAGGCTGCAATAACTCTCGAGGGAGCAATGTAACTCATAGGTACTAACCGCGTGATCACAGGACTCTCGGTTTTAGAATACGATGATAATTTTAAAATATGAGGACCTCTCACAGGACCAATGTAACACATAGGAACTGATCGCGCGATAACGAGACTCCCGATTTGAGAATGCGATGATAATTTAAAAATATAAGGACTTAAGTTTGAAAACAAGGCGTTAGAAGGGGAAAACACGAAACAACCCCCGTACGGTCCTGTGAGAGGCACCAACACCTCTCACGGGACCAATGTAACACGTAGGAACTGACCACGCGATCACGGGACTCCCAACTTGAGAATACGACGATAATTAGAAATTTTGAGAACTTAAGCTTGGAAACAAGGCGTTAGAGGAGGAAAACACGAAATAACCCTAGTACGGTTCCGTGAGAGGAACCAACACCTCTCGCGGGACCATTATAACGCGTAGGAACTGACCGTGCGATAACGGGACTCCCGATTTGAGAATACGACGATAACTTGAAAATATAAGGTCTTAAGCTCGAATATAAGGCGTTAGAGGGTGAAAACTCAAAACATCCCCCGTACGGGCACGTGAGAGTCACCAACACCTCTCGCGGGACCAATGTAACACGTAGGAACTCACCGCGAGATAATAGGACTCCCGATTTGAGAATACGATGGTAATTTGAAAATATGAGGACTTAAGCTTGAAAAGAAGGCGTTAGAGGGTGAAAACACGAAACAACCCCCGTACGGTCCCGTGAGAGGCACCAACACGTCTCACGGGACCAATGGAAAAATGTAGGAACTGACCGCGCGATAACAGGACTCTCGGTTTGAGAATACGATGATAATTTAAAAATATGAAGACTTAAGCTTAAAAACAAAGCGTTAGAGGGTAGAACTCGAAACAGCCCCCGTAGGGTCCCGTGAGAGGCACCAACACCTCTCGCGGGACCAATGTAACACGTAGGAACTGACCGTGCGATAACAGTGCACTCGGTTTGAGAATACGATGATAATTTGAAAATATGAGGACCTCTCACGAGACCAATGTAACACAGAGGAACTCATCGCGCGATAACGGGACACCCGGTTTGAGAATATGACAATAATTTGAAAATATGAGGACTTAAGCTTTAAAACAAGGCGTTTGAAGGGGAAAACACGAAACAGCCCCCGTACGATCCTGCGAGAGGAACCAACACCTCTCATGGGACCAATGTAACACATAGGAACTGATCGCGCGATCATGGGAATCTACGACGATTATATGAAAATTTGAGAACTTAAGCTCGAAAATAAGGCGTTAGAGGGGGGGAAACACGAAACAACCCCAGTACGGTTCCGTGAGAGCAACCAACACCACTCGCGGGACCATTGTAACACGTAGGAACTGATCCTGCAATAACGAGACTCCCGGTTTGGGAATACGATGATAATTTGAAAATATGAGGACTTGAGCTCGAAAATAAGGCGTTAGAGGGTGAAAACTCAAAACAGCCCCCGTACGGTCCCGAGAGAGGCACTAACACCTCTCGCGGGACCAATGTAACACGTAGGACTTGACCGCACAATCATGAAACTCCCAGTTTGAGAATACGATGATAATTTTAAAATATGAGGACTTAAGCTCGAAAACAAGGCGTTAGAGGGGGAAAAAATGAAGCATCCCCTGTACGGTCTCGTGAGAGGCACCAATATCTCCCTCGGGATCAATGTAGTACGTTGGAACTGATCGCGCAATAACAGGACTCCCGATTTAAGAATACGACGATAATTTGAAAATATGAGTACTCAAGCTCGAAAATAATGCGTTAGAGGGTAAAACTCGAAACAACCCCCACACGATCCCGTAAGAGGCACCAACACCTCTCGCGGGACCAATGTAACATGTAGGAACTGACCTCACGATCACGGGACTCCAGGTTTGAGAATACGACGATAATTTGAAAATATGAGGACTTAAGCTTGAAAATGAGTTGTTAGATGGTGAAACTCGAAACCACCCCTGTACGGTTCCGTGAGAGGCCCCTACACCTCTCACGGGACCATTGTAACACGTAGGAACTGACCACGCGATAACGGGACTCCCGATTTGAGAATACGATGATAATTTGAAAATATGAGGACTTAATCTTGAAAATAAGGCATTAGAGGGTAAAACTGAAAACAACCCCCGTACGGTCCCGTGAGAGGCAGCAACACCTCTCGCGGGACCAATATAACATGTAAGAACCGATCGCGCGATCACAGGACTCCCGGTTTTAGAATACGACGATAATTTTAAAATATGAGGACCTCTCACGGGACCAATATAACACATAGGAACTGACCGTGCGATAACGGGACTCCCGGTTTGAGAATATGATGATAATTTGAAAATATGAGGACTTAAGCTTGAAAACAAGGCGTTAGATGGGGAAAACATGAAACAACCCCCGTACGGTCCTGTGAGAGACACCAACACCTCTCACGGGACCAATGTAACACGTAGGAATTGACAGCGCGATCACGGGACTCCCGGCTTGAGAATACGACGATAATTTGAAAATTTGAGAACTTAAGCTTGAAAACAAGGTGTTAGAGGGAGAAACACAAAATAACCCCAGTACGGTTCCTTGAGAGGAACCAACATCTCTCACGGTACCAATGTAACACGTACGAACTGACCGCGCGATAGTGGGACTCCCGATTTGAGAATACGACGATAATTTTAAAATATGAGGACTTAAGCTTGAAAACAAGGCGTTAGAGGGTAAAACTCGAAATAGCCCCCGTATGGTCTCGTGAGAGGCTGTAATAACTCTCGCGGGAGCAATGTAACACATAGGTACTAACTGCGCGATCACATGACTCTCGGTTTTAGAATACGACGATAATTTTAAAATATGAGGACCTCTCACAGGACCAATGTAACACATAGGAACTGATCGCGCGATAACGGGACTCCCGGTTTGAGAATACGATGATAATTTAAAAATATAAGGACTTAAGTTTGAAAACAAGGCGTTAGAAGGGGAAAACACGAAATAACCCCCGTACGGTCCTGTGAGAGGCACCAACACCTCTCACGGGACCAATGTAACACGTAGGAACTGACCACGCGATCACGGGACTCCCGACTTGAGAATACGACGATAATTAGAAATTTTGAGAACTTAAGCTTGGAAACAAGGCGTTAGAGGAGGAAAATACGAAATAACCCTAGTACGGTTTCGTGAGAGGAACCAACACCTCTCGCGGGACCATTATAACACGTTGGAACTGACCGTGCGATAATGGAACTCCCGATTTGAGAATACGACGATAACTTGAAAATATAAGGTCTTAAGCTCGAATATAAGGCGTTAGAGGGTGAAAACTCGAAACAGACCCCGTACGGGCACGTGAGAGTCACCAACACCTCTCGCGGGACCAATGTAACACGTAGCAATTGACCGCGAGATAATAGGACTCCCGATTTGAGAATACGATGGTAATTTGAAAATATGAGGACTTAAGCTTGAAAAGAAGGCGTTAGAGGGTGAAAACACGAAACAACCCCCGTACGGTCTCGTGAGAGGCACCAACACGTCTCACGGGACCAATGGAAAAACGTAGGAACTGATCGCGCGATAACGGGACTCTCGGTTTGAAAATACGATAATAATTTAAAAATATGAAGACTTAAGCTTAAAAACAAAGTGTTAGAGGGTAAAACCCGAAACAGCCCCCGTAGGATCCCGTGAGAGGCACCAACACCTCTCGCGGGACAAATGTAACACGTAGGAACTGACCGTGCGATAACAGTGCACTCGGTTTGAGAATACGATGATAATTTGAAAATATGAGGACCTCTCACGGGACCAATGTAACACAGAGGAACTCATCGCACGATAACGGGACACCCGATTTGAAAATACGACGATAGTTTGAAAATATGAGGATTTAAGCTTGAAAACAAGGCGTTAGAAGGGGAAAACATGAAACAGCCCACATATAGTCCAGCGAGAGGCACCAACACCTCTCACGGGACGAATGTAACACGTAGGAACTGATTGCGCGATCACGGGACTCTCGGTTTGAGAATACGACGATTATATGAAAATTTGAGAACTTAAGCTCGAAAACAAGGTGTTAGAGGGGGGAAACACGAAACAGCCCCGATGTGGTTCCCTGAGAGCAAACAACACCTCTCGTGGGACCATTGTAACTGATAGGAACTGACCGTGCGATAACGAGACTCCCCGTTTGGGAATACGACGATAATTTGAAAATGTGAGGACTTATGCTCGAAAATAAGGTGTTGGAGGGTGAAAACTCGAAACATCACTCGTACGGTCTCGTGAGAGGCACTACACCTCTCGCGGGACCAATGTAACACGTAGGAACTGACCGCGCGATCACGGGACTCCCGGTTTGAGAATACGACGATAATTTCAAAATACGATGACTTAAACTCGAAAATAAGGCGTTAGAGGGGAAAATAATTAACCAGCCCCTACACGGTCCCGTGAGAGGCACCAATACCTCTCTCGAGATCAATGTAACACGTTGGAACTGATCGCGCGATAACGGGACTCCCGATTTGAGAATACGATGATAATTTGAAAATCTGGGGACTCAAGATCGAAAACAGTGCGTTAGAGGGTAAAACTGAAACAGCCCCCGTACGGTCCCGTGAGAGGCACCAACACCTCTCGCGGGACCAATGTAACACGTACGAACTGACTGCTCGATCACAGGACTCCCGATTTGAGAATATGACGATAATTTTAAAATATAAGGACTAAGCTTGAAAACAAGGCGTTAAAGGGTGAAAACTCGAAACATCCCCTGTACGGTCCTGTGAGAGGCGCCAACACCTCTCGCGGGAGCAATGTAACACGTAGGAACCGTCCGCACGATAACGTGACACCCGGTTTGAGAATACGATGATAATTTGAAAATATGAGGACTTGGGCTTGAAACCAAGGCGTTAGAGGGTGAAAACTCGAAACAGCCCTCGTACGGTCCCATGAGAGGCACCAACACCTGTCACGGGACCAACATAAAACCTAGGAACTGATCGCGCGATCACGAGGCTCCCTATTTGAGAATACGACGATAATTTGAAATTTTGATAACTTAAGCTTGAAAACAAGGCTTTAGAGGGGAAAAACACGAAACAGCTACAGTACGGTTTTGTGAGAGGAACCAACACCTCTCGCGAGACCATTGTAACACGTAGGAACAGACTGAGTGATAACGGGACTCCCGATTTGAGAATATGACGATAATTTGAAAATATGAGGACTTAAGCTTGAAAACAAGGTGTTAGAGGGTGAAAGCTCGAAACAGCCCCCGCACGGTCTTGTGAGAGGAACCAACACCTCTCACGGGACCAATGTAACACGTAGGAATTGACTGCGCGATCACAGGACTGTCGGTTTGAGAATACGATAATAATTTGAAAATATGAGGACTTAAGCTAAAAAATAAGGCGTTAGAGGGGGGGAAAATGAAGCACCTCTGTACGGTCCCGTGAGAGGCACCAACACCTCTCACGGGATCAATGTAACACGCAGGAACTGACCACGCGATCTCAGGACTCCCGTATTGAGAATGTGGCGATAATTTTAAAATATGAGAACTTGAGCTTCGAAATAAGGCATTAGAGGGGGAAAACACGAAACAGCCACCGTACGGTCCCGTGAGAGGCACCAACAACTCTCGTGGAACCAATGTAACATGTAGGAACTGACCACGTGATAACAGGACTCCCGGTTTGAGAATACGATGATGATTTAAAAATATAAGGACTTAAGCTTAAAAACAAGGCGTTGGAGGGTGAAACTCGAAGCAGCCCCCGTACGGTTTCATGAGAGGCACCAACACCTCTCACGGGACCAATATAACACGTAGGATCTAACCAACGGGAATTCCAGTTTGAGAATACGATGATAATTTAAAAATATAGGGACTTAAGCTTGAAAATAAGGCCTTAGAGGGTAAAACTCGAAATAACCCCCATACGGTCCCGTGAGAGGCACTAACACCTCTCGCAATCACGGGACTCTCGGTTTGAGAATACGACGATAATTTAAAAATATGAGGACTTAATCTTGAAAATAAGGCGTTGGAGGGTGAAAACTCGAAATAACCCTCGTACGGTCCCGTGAGAGGCACCAACACCTCTCGCGGGATCAATGGAAAAACGTAGAAACTGATCGTGCGATAACGGGACTCCCGATTTGAGAATACGATGGTAATTTGAAAATATGAGGACTTAAGCTTGAAAACAAGGCGTTAGAGGGTGAAAACATGAAATAATCCCCGTACGGTCCCGTGAGAGGCACCAACATGTCTCGCGGGACCAATGGAAAAATGTAGGAACTGACTGCGCGATAATGGGACTCCTGGTTTGAGAATACGACGATAATTTATAATATGAAGACTTAAGCTTAAAAATAGAGCGTTAGAGGGTAAAACTCGAAACATCCCCCGTACGGTTCCGTGAGAGGAACTGTCACCTCTCGCGGGACCATTGTAAGACGTAGGAACTGACCGGGTGATAACGAGACTTTCGGTTTGGGAATACGATGATAATTTGAAAATATGAGGACTTAAGCTTGAAAGCAAGGCTTTAGAGGGTGAAAGCTCGAAACAGCCCCCGTACGGTCCCGTGAGAGTAGGGGTGTAAACGGATCGGGTCTGGGTATATCCAGATCCGATATGGGTATTTTTTTAACGGATCGGGTCTTACCCGATTACCCATCGGGTCTCAGAAAATGGATCCAGACCAGGATCCGTTAAGGACCCGGAGACCCGACCCGAATACCTGTAACTATATATATATATATAAACTGTAAAAACAACTATGTATATATATATATATATATAACTGTTATTATTGTTATAACTATATATATATGTAGTTGTATAACTATTATTGTGTTTATATACTGTTATTATAGTGTTATTATAGTTATAAGTTATATATATAGTTATATAAGGTAATAGTTATATAATATAATAACAGTAATAGTTAACTATATATAACAGTTATATACAGTTAATATAGTTATAAGTTATATATATATATATATATATATATATATATATATATATATATATACACACACACATTCGGGTCGGGTCCTTATCGGATCGGAGTCATGTATATCCAGATCCGGTCCATTAACAAATTGGGTAATCGGATAATCGGGTCTATAAAATTTTACTCAGATCCGTTAATTCGGATCGGGTCCGGATCTAGTTCGGGCCTATACCCGGTCCATTGACAGCCCTACGTGAGAGGCACCAACACCTCTCGCGGGACCAATGTAACTCGTAGAAACTGACCGCGCGATTACTGGACTCCTGGTTTGAGGATACGACGATAATTTGAAAATATGAGGACTTAAGTTTGAAAACAAGGCGTTAGAGGGTGAAAACTCGAAGTAACCCCGGTACGGTCCCGTGAGAGGCACCAGCGCCTCTCACGGGACCAATGTAACACGTAGGAACTAATCCATGGGAATCCGAGTGTGAGAATACGTCGATAATTTGAAAATATGGGGACTTAAGCTTGAAAATAAGGCGTTAGAGGGTAAAACTCGAAACAGCCCCCGTACGGTCCCGTGAGAGGCACCAACACCTCTCGCGATCACGGGACTCTTGGTTTGAGAATACGACGATAATTTAAAAATATGCGGAATTAATCTTAAAAAAAGGCGTTAGAGGGTGAAAACTCGAAACAACCCTCGTACGGTCCCGTGTGAGGCACAAACCCTCTCGCGGGACCAATGGAAAAACGTAGGAACTGACCGCACGATAACGGGACTCCTGGCTTGAGAATACGACGACAATTTAAAAATATGAAGTCTTAAGCTTAAAAACAAAGCGTTAGAGGGTAAAACTCGAAACAGCCCCCGTACGGTTCCATGAGAGGAACCAGCACCTCTCGCGGGACCATTGTAACACGTAGGAACTGACCGGGCGATAACGGGACTCCCGGTTTGGGAATACGATGATAATTTGAAAATACGAGGACTTAAGCTTGGAAACAAGGCGTTAGAGGGTGAAAACTCAAAGCAGCCCCCGTACAGTCCCGTGAGAGGCACCATCACCTCTCGCGGGACTAATGTAACTCGAAGGAACTGACCGCGCGATCACTAGACTCCCGATTTGAGAATACGATAATAATTTGAAAATATGAGGACTTAAGCTTGAAAACAAGGCGTTAGAGAGTGAAAACTCGAAGCAGCCCACGTACGGTCCTGTGAGAGGCACCAGCACCTCTCACGGGACTAATGTAACTCGTAGGAACAGACCGCTCGTTCACGGGGCTCCCGGTTTGAGAATACGACGATAATTTGCATATTTTTAGATTTAGGCATAAAAAAAATGCATTTGAGGGTGAAAACACGAAACAACCCTCGTACGATCCCGTGAGAGGCACCAACACCTATCGCGGGCTAATGGAAAAATGTAGGAACTGACCGCGCGATAACGGGACTCCCGATTTGAGAATACGACGATAATTTAAAAATATGAAGACTTAAGCTTAAAAACAAAGTGTTAGAGGGTACAACTCGAAACAGCCCCCGTATGATTCCATGAGAGGAACCAACACCTCTCACGGGACCATTGAAACACGTAGGAACTGACTGGGCGATAACGGGACTCCCGATTTGAGAATACGACGATAATTTGAAAATATGAGGACTTAAGCTTGAAAGCAAGGCGTTAGAGGGTGAAAACTCGAAACAGCCCCCGTACGGTCCCGTGAAAGGCACCAACACCTCTCGCGGGACCAATATAACTCGTAAGAACTGACCGCCCGATCACTGGTCTCCAGATTTAAGAATACGATGATAATTTTAAAATATGAAGACTTAAGCTTGAAAAGAAGGCGTTAGAGGGTGAAAACTCGAAGTAACCCCCGTACGGTCCCGTGAGAGGCACCAACACCTCTCACGGGACCAATGTAACTCGTAGGAACTGACTGCACGATCACGAGACTCCCGGTTGAGAATACGATGATAATTTGCATATTTCTAGATTTAGGCATAAAAACATGGCGTTAGTGGGTGAAAACTCGAAACAGCCCCCGAACGGCCCCGTGAGTGGCACGAACACCTCACACGGGACCAATGTAACTCGTAAGAACTGACCGCACGATCACGGGACTCCCGGTTTGAGAATATGACGATAATTTGCATATGGGGACTTAAGCTGGTGTTAGAGGGCAAAAACACGAAGAAGCTCCCGTACGGTCCCGTGAGATGCACCAACAGGTCTCGCGGGACCAATGGAAAAACGTAGGAACTGACCGCGCGATAACAAGACTTCCAATGAAAATACGACTAAAATTTGCATATGGAATTTATATGTTAATAATTATAACTCATATATGCAATTTTTCAGCTTGAATAACTTTTTTGTAAAACTACTTGGTTACTGATATCATTTTTTTTGTATCCTACCATTTGTAGGATTTTTGCACGTGAAACAAATGAAGGAGGGAATGGTTTACGACATGAAGATTGTTTATATAATGTTGTGGACATGCAGGATTATGTTTTTTATGTATTACAGCCATGCAGGCTTTTATTGTTTAGTTTTATGGCCGTGTGAGCTTTTATAATTTGATTGTTAAATTTTATGACCGTGCGGGCTTTATAATAAGCAGGTTTTACATTTACAGGGTTTGGAATGTCCAGAAAATAAAGGAAACTCTGCCCAATTTTTTTTGGTCTGTGAATTATTAAGACGTGTAATATTTTTAAGTTTGTATATATATTAGTTTATTAAAAACGTTATCGTTTCGCAGTTTGTGATTTTTTTTCATTGTTTTGCCAATAATAAATATTTGTAACGCCTCGTACGCGTCTAACGTTACACGTAGCGACCGACCGTGAAGTCACAAGACCCCCAATTTTAGGATTGGACGAAAAAAAGACATTTTTTAAAAAATTATAGTTAAACAAGGTCATGGACTTTGTCCATGACCATTTTTATTTTTTTCGTCGCGCATAAAAATGGTCGGGCCAAAGTCCATGACCCCAACCGTGACGAAAATTATCGCGGCCAAAGTCCGCGACCATTTTTTTCCTATTTTTTTCGTCGTGGTGTGGATCACGAATTTTGGCCGCGACCAATTTTTGTCACGATTGTGGATCAAGGATTTGGGCCGCGACCATTTTTTCCTTTTTTTTCATCGCGGCGTGGGTCACGGACTTTGGGCGCGACCAATTTTCCTCACGACCAAAGTCCATGACCCCGAACCGTGACAAAAAATGGTCGCGGCCAAAGTTCGCGACCATTTTTTTCCTTTTTTTTTCGTCGCGGCCAAAGTTCGTGACGAAAAATGGGTCACAGACTTTGACCGCGACCATTTTTTGTCATGGTTGTGGGTCACGGACTTTATATCCCAATACATATTACTACCGTTTTAATGATATGTCTTGGGATATAAAGGGTGAGTTAAATAATATTTATTTATTAATTTTTAGATTTAGAAATTTGCAAGAAAAAATAAACTATTACATATATAGCTCTCATGAACCTCTTATTTTACAATTAGAAAATAATGCCCATCAAAAAATAAAAATTGAAAAATACTTAATTTTGCACTTGAAATATAAAAACAATCAACATCGAGTATATAATAGCTTTTCATGAAAAATATTTTTATAAAATAAAAGAAATTATCTCTGCTATTTTTTTTTTCTTTCGTCCTATGTATGCTAGATTTTCCCTAAAAGGGCCTCGTCACAAGTTGTTTGAGAGTTATATACTTAATTAATCAGATGGAAAAAAGTGTAAATGTGGTTTGAGAAAAGGTAAAAAAAAATTCTGATATGGATAACTTGATCCCCAAATCAAATCATCGAATATAGTAGATATAAAGTTGTATTCGACTTCAAACTCAAACTTGATCCTCAAATCATTGAATAGATAACTTGATCCCCAAATCAAATCGTCGAATAAAGTAGAGATAAAGTTAGAGTTGTATTCAAACTCAAACACCTCAACTGAAACCACCTCATCTCATCTCTTTATTTCTCTATTTATATGTATGAAGTCTCAGGGTTTGAAATCCAAAGATTTTGAAGCCCCGTCCCAATATTTGAATAATAATGTAAGTTTGAATTTTTATTTTATTTTAAGTTTACTTACCCCATTCAGCTTAACATTGTTTAGCTTTTCATTCATTTATTGAACTCTATGAAGATTGAGCCATTTTGGCCGACCAATTATTCAATTAGACCAGTTTCTCAAACCTCTCCGCCCCATCCAAGCCGAAGAGCTTTGGGAACAATTATGAAGTATAAGCTAAGTGGCCCCAAACATAGAGGACCAAATAGGTCCGGATCCCAAAAAATGGCCATCCCAATACATAACAGGCAAGGAACATTATGAGAGATAACCTCAAAGGGATTATTTGACAAGAATAGATTTCGAAGGAGATTAGCATGGATCAAGTAGCGGCCCAATCAACAACTCTAATGAGTCTAATTCAATTCTGCCTCCTCCATATCTATAAATGTAATCCTCACACCAGGGAAAAAATGATATGTAACTTATGGATATCGAATCACAAAAAAAAGTAATAAAAAGGAGAGAAACACCTGTGGACATAGGCAATTGGCGAACCACACAAATTTATTTGTTGTGAGATTGTTCTATTCTTAGTTTGGTCCTAACTGCTTATATTCATTCATTGTGATTAATTGCACCTGTTGCATTTGAAAATCAATCAACACAAACTCACATCAATTGAAAAGTTATCTTAAATAAGCTAAAGGCTATGAACATAGAGAAACAAATACAACACAACTTGTGAAAGTTTTAAAGCTGGATAAAGAGCTTATGATGAATATTCATTGGGTTAGATGATGATGAGTTTACAGGTGCTTGGATCGTTGACATGTATGGATGAGAGTTGTCAACTTGAAATTGTATTTTAGTAATTTTAAGAATGATTGATTTTGTTGGATTAATTTTTATTCTTATGATTGACACGTATTAAATATTACGCAGTTTATTTAGACATTTTAGTTTTTTAGTTACCAATGAACGTTTAAGCATTTTAATATTTGAGTTTATATTATTACTACTTTAATGATATGTGTCTTGGGTTATAAATGAAGCGAGTTACATCATATTTATTTATTAAGTTTTAAATTTGAAACTTTACAAAAGGATGAATTATTACGTGCCTTATATTTTTTATTTAGAAAATAATTCTAATTAAAGCTTCTTCTTTCACCCCACATATGGTCGATTTTTTTTATTTCCTAAAAAGACCTCTGCAAAAGTTGTTTAAGAGTTATATACTTAATTAATTAGATGGATAAAAGTGTAAAAGTGGTTAGAGCAAACGTCTCGCATCGCCCAAAAAATAAAAAAAATATGATACAGATTATTTGATCCCCAAATCATCGAATAAAGTAGAGATAAAGTTGTATTCAAACTTAAACTCAAACTTCCTCCCTAAACGTTTCTCGATAAGAAGTTGGTAAACATATTCATTGAACAAGTTCTAGCTAGGACAAAATGAGTGGACAACGGATTCACAACAACTCATATTTTAAAGGTGGTTGAGCGCATATATTCTGGATGTGGCGTAATTGTTGTTAAGAAGAATGTAAGAGGACATCATATTTTGTGTGAATATCCAACTATGCTTATACTCATTCTTAATTTTATTTTTCTTCGCCGTGGCAATATGAAAATGTTATACCGTTGGTACATTTGAATAAGAGTTTTCCATTTTGACAAATAATTAAATTTGGTTATTTATTTATTTTCATATCTTTTGTATTTAGGATAAACCTGGATATCTCCTCCGAGATTATTGGTAACTGTTTTTACTATCTCCGTAAGTATTCTAGTGTATTTAAAATACTCATGTGCGAATTAAATTATGATTTGGGCTGGGCAGCGTTCTAATGGATCCAAGCTGGTCGGCTACTCTCATGGGCTATGGTAAGTGGGTCCCCACATTGAAATACTCAAAAATTTGACGTAAACGCAGGGAACCTGTGGGCGATACTTCTACTGATTTATCTGGTGTTGTTGATTCATAAAAAAAAATATTGTGGTTGCTTTGGAAATGCAAGTTGTTTTGGGTTGTAAAAATAACCAAAATGTCCTTTTGGGTTGTCTTTTCATTTTCAAATGACCCGAGACCCAAAACCACCGTCCAAATAGACTTTTCTGATTATTTCAACCCTTCCGGACGCAACGACGCAGTCAAAACGACTATAAGGTCGATATAAAAATAAGTTCCCTTTTTAATTTAACAAATTAGTCCCGACACGTCCCATACCGCGTCCGACTAAAAATTCAAATAACTGAATTAATATCACACAGACATATCAATGACATCACATTCATATATTACCTAAATATCTTTAAGCACCGATGCGGCTTAACCATCGTTTATCCACAGATGCTACTTTGAAACGGAGTTTAGACTTGTTAATTTTATTGGGTTAATTATTATTCTTACGAATGACACATATTAAATATTTTGTAGTTTGTTTAGAGATTTTAGATTTTTAGGTTATGAATGGAAATTTAAATATTATTATAGTAGAGTTTATATTACTACCGTTTTAATGAAGTGCCTTGGGTTATAAATGGTAAGTTATATAATATTTTTTTGTTAAGTTTTGAATTTGAAATTTTACAAAAAAAAAAGCTATTAAGTATATAGTTCTCATGAACCTCCTATTTTACAATTAGTAAATAATGATAATCAAACAATAAAAATTAAACGGATCCTTATTTTTGCACTTGAAAAAATTAAAACAATTAACATCGAGTATATAATATTTTTGATAAAATGTATTTTTCTAAGATTTATCTTGTCCAAAAGAAATTTCTATCCCTCCACCAATGCTAGATTTTTTTGTTTCCTAAAAGGGCTCGGAACAGGTTGTTTGAGAGTTATATAGTTAATTAATTAGATGGACAAAAGTGTAAAAGTGATTAACCGCAAACGTGCGACATATCGGCCAAATCAAATCCTCGAATAGACCAGATAGAGTTGTATTGAAAGTGAAACACCTCGACTGAAACTTGATCCCCAAATCATGGAATAGATAACTTGATCCCCAAAATCAAATCAAATCGTAGGGAAGAGATAGAGTTTGAGTTGTATTCAAACTCAAACCCCTCAATCAACTGAAACCGGCTCATCTCTCTTCTATTTCTATTTATATATATGGAGTCTCCAAAGGTTTTGAAGCTCCGTCCCAGCATTTGAATAACATTGTAAGTTTGCTTTTTTTTTTTACCCCCATTCAGATTGTTTAGGTTTTCATTCATTCATTTATTTTATTTAACTCAGATTGTCTATCATGATTGAGCCTCTCTTCTCCTCCTCTGGTAACGATATAAACCCTAGCCCTAGCTACTGCTCTAAATATTTAACTATATCATTGAGTCTTTGTTCTTTCTTTAATGGCTATGCGTGGTATGTTGGTGTTAAACACTTTTTTAATGCCTTTCATTTAAACAACTTTCTTTGTTTATCAATCGGTGCCATCACGTAATTTTTGTTCTATGTTTTAACTGCTATTCATTTGGGCCTTTGATTGTTCTGCCTTTTCTAATAAATAAAGTATAGTTCTTAAAAATTTGCCTTTGCCTTTGATTGTTCTGCCTTTTCTATGTTTTAACTACTATCTTTGTTTATCAATCGGTGTTAACTATGTTTTAACTACTGCTGGCTTTTCGTTTAGTCTTTTAGTCTCATTTTGGGGGCTTTGATTGTTCTGCGTTTTCTAATTGATCCCTTTGTTTGATTTGCAATATTAGGTTGACTATATATGTGATTTTTAAGAACTAAACTTCCAGTTTAGAATTTCATTTATGTTCCAAATAACCATATGTGAAATAACTCTTCTTGAACCATCAAATACGGTGATGCATCTATTTTATTTATTTCAAAAGAGACATATGCTTATAACCGGGAATATACAATCTTCATGATGTATACCGTAAAAAAATATTTCAATTGTCCTAAAGACACTTACCTTTTTTTGCTTACTTCCCATGTTGGCTTTGTTATATTTAAATGCAATTCTTAACCCATGTTATTGGTTTTATTATATTTAAATGGAATTTTCAAAATGGAGAGCAACTTTTAGCGGGAATAGCAGCTTTCTAATAAATAATATTAGTATTCATTCGTAAATTTGATTGAATGTTATTTGTCTTTGAATTCCACGATTACCAGAGGGGAGGTTTCAATTGTGGCCGTGTGTTTGGACATTTTCCTTGGTTAGAATGATACACCCGGTTTGTCAAAATACGCCTTTCTGCTCCTGATTATGGCGCGCTAGGGAAATGCGTGTTTTGATTGATCGCGTGCGTCTTTTTGAGTAGGGAAGGTGCTCAAATACACCGCCACAATTGAAGTCATTCTTCCGGTTATCGTGAAATGCAAAGCGAAATATATTATAAATCAAATCTACGAATGATAAAAAATATTTTTATAGGATGCTTATATTTCCGCTAATAGTTTTTCTAAATAGATGAGCGGAAGTGTGAAATTGCCCGCGCGCCTCGGGTTTTTGTGACTCCTATGGGCTGTATGCTCTAAATAAGCCATCTGAATCAGCGCAAATATCTCTCAATATCATTGTTTTAAATCACAGTTGCACCTTCACGTAAATAGCGTAAGTTGACTTCAATTTATATGGGACTAAAACCTTATAAACAGTCCTTGAAGAGAAGGTGGAAATCGAGAGTATCTTTCTCAATCCCTCTCTGACACCTTCGGGCAATGGGTCTGTTGATCCTTATCAGAATGATGGTGCTGTTAAAAAAACAACTTTCCAGAGTTTAAGGTTTCATTCAGCAGACATCTGTTATCAATTTAGAAGTTCAATTTCATATTTGTGCTTAGATATTAGGTTTTGTTATAGAAATGCATAAAATATTGTCTTATTGTTATTTTTGTTGTATGAATAGTTATTCTCTAATTGTCAATAGTAGTTGAACATCGGAGAGATGTTAATCAAGTTCTTTTATAACCATGTAATTGGTATCCATGGTTCATGAATGCCTACCTTATTTTTATTTACAAGTCCTAAATAATTTTATATTTAGTCCTCTTTATAGAAGGAAAAAGTAAGGTATTTCTTATATTATTAAGTTTTAATTTTTTAGTTGAGTTTGTATATATCAATTTGAACGAGGGTATTTTTGTTTGACATGTATTACTCTTCTTTCTCTATATCTTAGTTCATATTACAATCTGTTTATCATAATTTTAGTAAATGATTCTACATATCTGTTTTCATGATGACAGAGCATTCCTTGATTGTTTCACTTGAATTTAGCACGTATTGAAATTTCCTACTGAGTAACACGTGTGGTTAACACTTTGTTATTGTTTTACAGATTATCAAGGTAATAGCTATAGCTGAAAAAGGTAACTAATGACGATGCTTTAGAATTTTCGCTTCTTCATTTAATGCGGCGTACATTGTAGATTATTTTTATGATTCCCGTGATCCAATTGTTTAAACTGAAACTCATTTCCAGTGGTTAGTAAGTATTATACGAACAATGTTTTACCCAAACAGATTTTGGGTTCGTTTTTGCAGATCTATGACCGTTGTTGTATGGTGGTGAGCTACGATTGAACGTGCATTCCACTTCTCACAAGTTGGTCTGAAGCTCATGACAGGGGGTAAGTGAATTAAATATGTAAACGGATATCATTAATTGGATCAAATCATAAGGATTGCTTTTTTTTTAATTTTTTTAATTTTGTTATGTACATTATTGGCCTATTTAAAGGTTTATCTTTTGAAAACTTTCTACTTTCTTTGTTTACACAGCTGGGCAGGTTCTTATCTTGAAGAGCAGGCATCATTTAAAGCTATAAATTTTTGTGTTGTTAGATCAAGTTTAATAGTCCTCACCTACAAATTCTAATTGTCTCGGGGTTTGGAGCATGTTATTGTATGCTTTTAGTTACACTAGACTTTGGTGTATTTATAAAAGATATCATCCAGCTCCTCCAAAGTTAATATCTCGAACATATAGCATAGTAGGTTCTTCTTATTGGGAGTTATTATTGGATTGTGTTTATAGGATGTCTACTATGACATTATTTGATTTTGTTCCATTTTGTTTTGATTTTTGAGGTTTGATTGATAATTGCCTAAGCCTCTCTTAGATTTTTTCAAATTTTTTAGGTTTGGTTAATGCGATTATCCTCTCTTGGAGATTTATAATTTTTTTCTGTTTTACATATGTTTGGGCTTGATTTTTTTACATGTATCCATAAGTAGCATCCTACATCTTATACAGGTGGTTTCAATATATGGCATCTCATCCTCTGTTTTCCCATTTTTTTCAGTTCACCTTTGAAGGTTTTCATTTGTATTCTAGATTTTAATCTCGAATCTAATTTTTATTGCAATTTTGGTGATTCCTATTAAGTGGTTTAAAGTTGATTATAATTACTTATTTCTCTTTACTATTACATTTATTGTTGCAGGTTGTTTCGGGTTTTTTGGTTACAAATTTTGGTTATTCGTTTCAAATTTTTGGATGTTCATACGACTATATCGCTATTTGCTTTTACATCTATCTAATTTTTTGCTTATATTTTTTGCAGTTCATTTACAGGTATTGCAAAATCAGATATTCCAGTTATTGTATGGATATTCATCTTCTCCTTACCGGATTGAACGAGCTACACATTTTAATGGTATATGTATTTTGTTTGGATATTCATTTTCACCTTGAGTCAAACCTTATCAGACTTCTCTATATTCCATTAATTTCAATTCCATCATGCTCTTCTACTTTATTGTGTTCTCTTCTGCATCTTAGATCTAACGCATCTTAGAGCTAACGAACAAATATTTGTTATTCATACATTTTGTAGGTGATATAATTTTGTTCATTAAGGTTGCATATTTCTCTACTTGCTGTCTTTTTTTTATCATTTTGGAGATACAACGAACAATTCTCCACTCCTTTGTTAATTTTTATATTTGACCTCCCCTGATCTTATATATTATTTTTTGTCTTGAATTTACTAATTTCTTAAATGATTACAATGGTGAAGTTAGTCAATTTCTCTCTTCAGACTTATAATAATGAAGTGAATTATTACTACCAAAGTACACTACACACATGGAAAATTAAGTGGATGCCAATTAACCTGTGACTTATTTTTGTTCCCATTAGTTCTATTAATCAATCACATACATGTTTGAATCTCTTAGCAAAGTTTTATTTATTTATATAGAATAAGAATTTTTTATCCAATGCTTTGTACATTTCATGTGATGTCCCTCTTTTTTTCTTCTACAGAATCCATACGCACAACAAGTTATTGTTATATTTTTCTTTAATTAAAAAGTATCTTTTGTTTCTTTGCAACTTTACTATGACCTTACAAATTATATAAATATTCCATTCAAATTTACTGTCACCCTAAACCCTAAACCCTAAACCGACTACTACACCTTACTGTGCTCTTATTTAAAAATAAGTGATAGTATTGTATTCATAATCTAAATTGTATTATATTCATAATCTAAATTGTCATTATAATCTAAAAGAAATGATAGTATTGTATTTGAATTAGTAACCATTGTACCTTCTGTTGTTCTTTACCGAACTCAGTGAATGCCGGGAAATCTGTGGGCCATCAAACAATATGATGAAAGTGATGTAAGTTCTCCCAGTATCATTTCATCTTGGTTACATTTGTAAGAGATGACATCTCTATTTACACAGATAGTTGGGTAATGGTTGATTATTTTAAGTTCTTAATATTCAATCAAATACTGAACTTTTTTTTGAAATCAGAAGAGTACTCTTTTTACCACAGATAGTATTTGTACCCCTTTTCTGTTTTGGGTTACAAGACTTTCGAGGTTGGATTGTTATGTTTCTGCATTCATGTGTTTTTTTTTGGTAGCATACCATGAGGTGTTCGGGCCAGCTTACGCGCACCTCGACTAATCCCCATTCGCGGTTCGTGGCTTCCGCTGGTCAAGCATTATTTTGACAGTGCCAGTGCCATGGATCGAATTGGGGACCAAACCCAATTCACCCCCAAGACTGTCCAGTGGCAGCCTTATACCACTGGGCCAAGAGGCTTGGTTGCATTCATGTGTTTGCAAACTGGTAATTTAGTAGTCTTCTTTACCATATCCAATACTTGAGGAGTAGATATATATTTTTACATCAATCTAACATCAAGAGATAGAGTTGAAGAATTATTCAGAGATGTGATAAATTCTTGGTTCTTTTATCTGATCGAGGTTCCCTCATATGTTTTAATGAGAATTAAATTGTCCGAATGAATAATCTCGATATTGATTATGTGAAACAATTATAAATTTATTTTTCCTATGTTTACCTCTATGGCTGATTTTGCCTTTCATAGATTTTTTTAATGATATTGTGATCAATGAATTTTTTTGATTAAGCAGGTGATACGAAGATGTTTGGCCAAAAATCATGTATGTTTGAAACTCCTAAATACTTCCTCTTCTCATATCATATGTGGTGTATGTGATGTAAACTTAATTTGCAAGTTATTTTTTAGCATGAATTTTGTTTTTTCTATCTGCATTCTCGGTATGGTATGTACATGGAGGTATTTTACGATTATTATCACTATTTTATCTTAGAGTTTTGTGTCTAACACGTGTAATGTTTACATTATATTTTTTTACAATTTAACAAGTGTTAAATGTGTCATTATTTAACATGATTCTTAAAAAGCCAGATTATTAATGAATTGCAGGTTTGTGTGGGAGATCATTATATTGAAATTTTTTGCTTTACTTCTCATTTGGAGTTTACAAGTCGTTGTTTGTTTACATTTACTAATATTTTTGCAAACTAATATTCTTTTAACCGAATTCCATTGTATTTGGTCAATGATTTTTTTGCAACTATATTTGAAATTTTGGTCCAGAAGCTTTGATATTATTATTCACTCATAAATATTGGTCCAGAAACTCGAGACTCGATTTCACCATACATGTTGTAAGCATGTGCTATATCTTCAAAATTTACAGTCGTGCCTTCAGGCACGGGCATCCGCTAGTATATATATATACTAGTACAAGCCCGTGCCTAAAGGCACAATTCAAACTTTGCAAAAAACACAACACATTCTTGCAACATGAATGGTATACGGACACGACGTTCCAAGAAATATAATACATTCTCGCTATAGATAAACAATATTTGAAATAACCTATAGTACGAACCTACTAGTTTTAAAAAACTTGGGCAAAGTTTCCTTTATTTCTGAAACAATCCATTTTGTTTAAGAACAAAAATACCAACTATACTATTATTAATGTTGAGTATGATAATTTAAAAAATTTGAATAGAGTTTTCTTTGTTTATTATACAATTCGCCCTGTTTAAGAACAAAAATATTAACTACACTATTATTAATACAGGTACTAAGATATTAAAAAAATTGGGCAAAATTTCCTTTGTTTATAGAAGAATCCGTCCTATTTAAGGGGAGACAAACAACAACAACTATACTACTATTTCACAATAGCCACCGTATAAATAATTAGAAACAATATAATCCATCATAGACCATAATTTGTATCACAACTAAATCAGTATAAACAATCAAAAGTTGTAACTAACATATACACTCCTTAGTAGCCAGACTTTTAGAAAAAAAAAATATAGAAAGAAGAGAATCAAATAAAACCTGTATGTCGCTTGAAATTGTTATTAAAACGTTCAATAATAAAAAGCCACGTACTATTGAAAAAAAATATAACGTTCGTCTCTAATCCCGAATGACCTATGTTTTGCGCCCGTAAGTTTGTTTACATGTTCTCTAATTTCATCCCAAGTATCATAAATCCCAGGTTTATGTCCCATAAAAACAACATATATTTTTCACTTAATGAAAAAATTCCAAGCAAACAAAAGGGGAGACACCAAAACACACTAAGAAAATAATTTTGGAAATGTGATTTTCCAGTAAATTTTAAAATCAGTCTTGGGAAAATAATATTATATAAATAAGTTTGAATCTCCGGCCTAAGTCGTTGTGTTGTTGCAGCAACGGCTGCTGTGTTGTTGCAGCAGCAGCAACAACGTCATCGACATCTTGCTGCTTTTGGAATTGCTCGGACAACACCCAAACGACAAAGGCCATTCAAGAACATAAACTGATTCGTTGCTACTACGTTCTACTCTATAACGAAAAAAAATTCAACTTAATATTGAGCTTGATGGTTACCTCGCTCCTGTGAATTTAAGCCACCCACCAACCAAAAATTGCAACTGAGATCAAAGGTCATCCGTTAGCTATTGAAATTGATGAACTTACATACTATTTTAAATAGTAAAGAAGTTCTAAAATGAGTACATAAGCACGAGTACCTCGACAACATTGGTGAATACTAATTTTGGAGTGAGGAATACAGAGGATGGGAGAGAATACTTCTTTAAGTTCCTGTCATTCCAAGATTTTTAATTCAGTCCAATGCCAATAATATGAAGGTATAGGATATAAAAAATTGTTTGAAACTACAAGAACCAACAATTACTTCCAAAGTTTGGGGCTATATATGTAAATAACTAAAAAAGGGAGTTTATTATCTTCAATCATAACCACTAATTTTTTTTAAGTTAAGACACTTTCTATTTCATTTAATAAAAAACAATACATATAAGTCTTTCTGTTCCATCAGAAAATTAAACATTACTGTCAACAAGGTATAAATATGATTCACATAGTGTTTCAACTGCCAGTCATCTAAATCCATTACGTGAAGTCTCCAAGTTCTATGACTCACCAAATAATGTTCAAGTTGTAGAGAAGCTTCAAACGGCCAGTATAATATAATAGAATAAAACAAAATATTTTGTTCAATAGCATCTTTCCCTTACACGTAAGAACCTTCGCTATGCCCATTAGTAGTCAGTGGTATTATTCACGTCAGTTTCACAAACTTCATCCTGTGATTGGCATAAGATTTCTTGAGCTTCTGCAAGTGCAGGCTCCTTTGCATCAGCTGCATACAGTATCTTCTTAATTGCCACAACCATCTTGAAAGCATGGATACTTTTGAGAAGATGACAAATCCATCATCAATGCCGGATATATATTGAATAATGGTAACTTTGAGTTGCGGATACCCATGATCTGTAGATGTAACGGAAGATGCTCCAATTCAGGCATCTGACAGAGTACTTCTATGTCCCGTAATTTTGCAAAATAAAAATCTCTCTCTCCAAAAGTCCCACTGAAAGCTTCAGGTCTGTAATCTCCTGGGACAAAGCCTGAATTTCCCCTAAAAAATTAGCCCCGGCTGCTATTGCACCTGTTTTCCCTTGCTTGGTCCTAGAGATCTTGTAATTTTGCGGATAACCACTAAAATTATGTTTTACACATTTCTTGAAACTTACATATACCATTTAGTTCATTAAAAATCAGCCCCACTCATCACCCTAAAGAGAAAAAACTTACATATACCATATAGTTGAATAAAAATCGTATCTTAAACTTACCTTAACTACTTTAACATCCCAAGACACACCTAAGATAATACATAAAAGTGATAAACAACAAATTCAACATGTTAAAACTTACAACAGTAATTATAAATGAACTATAAGTTAGCAACACTCCCTATTGGATTTCAGCAACAGTAGCCCTGCTCAGTTTATTCCATTTCAATTTTGCACTGTGCTCAACATCAGTAAATCTACACCAAAAAATCCACAATAAAGTAAAAGTAAAGAAAATTAAACAGATCTTCATTAACATTGACTCTTTCATGTTTGATATGCCTTGAATCATTGCATTAAACAAATAGAAAGAAAAACAAAAGAATCATACTTCAATATGAGTATCCGTATCTTTTAAGTGGCATGAAATGAGAATTCATCAATTCTTGCTCCAAGAATAATTAAAAATTACCATTCAATAACAAACCAAAAATAAAATAGACACATGGAATGGAGAGAAATGTGAATAACATCATTATTCACTAAGAAACCAAATCAAATTTGATAAGAGAGAATACCTGATTAGGTTCCTTGTTGAAGAGTTAGATTGCAAAACAGAAGAATGAATATCAGCCTTCAATAAAATACTCACAAAATATCAGCCTTCAATAAAATACTCAAACACTCTAAAAATATCAACTTTATCACAACATATCAAATTAGGGGAAATCAATACAGTTACCTTAAGTTATTATTGCATTCAAATGTTGTATCAAACAAAGTTCAAAGGTAAACGAACTCCATATGGAATCCCTAAATGAACCTCCATATGTAAGCGCTAAAATTGAAGGTTAAATCAGAAACTTAAATCGAAAGTTAAAACATTTGAATCAAATATGAATATAAATCAATGGCGTGGGGATTTATATGGAGGGGAGGTGAGGGAGGTTCATTTTTTTTTTTAGATGGGTGGGGGGTGGAGGGGGGAGGGTTGGCTGATGAGGTTAAACCATTTGAATCTTACCTAAGAGGAGCGGCGACATGTAGAGAGGTACGACGGGGTGGATAGAGGTGCGGCGGTGTGGGGCTGAGGTAGGGGGAAAGTTTTGTGTGAGATGGGTTTTGATTGGGGGGCTGATGAGGGAACGGGAGAAAGGTAGAGAGAGAGAGAGAGAGAGAGAGAGAGAGAGAGAGAGAGAGAGAGGATTAATGAATGGGTACTCTTCATTTTTCCATCTCATTGTATTTATTAAGAAGTTTCAGAAATTATATAAATAACCTTCACAACATAACACAATTGTTACAAACAAGTCACTTACAACATCAATGCTGAAATTGCTTGAAATATGTTTTATTGTTTATGCTTATTGTATATATCATTTGTCTAGGGAACCTATAAGGAAATTAACTGAATATGTTGTAGATAACATTCCATGTGAGTTTCTCTTTTAAGTTTGGTTTATTTTGCTAATTGTACATTTATAAATTAAAAAAGTGTATACATTATATGTTTGAAAGTTTTATTTATTAGATCGAAATGCAAGCTTTTTGCCATTTTCTTCCACGTGTACCACATTTACTTGTAATGAAATAGGTTTTTATATTATTTTCATATAATAAGACATTCATTATAAATTATCCGAACAGGGCCTTACAAAGAAGAGGGGCCTATGTTCTGCTCAAGCTCAGAATACATCTTCATTTTCAAAGAGATGTTTATCTTAATAGGTACGTAAAGCATCATATTTTTGTTGTTTCAAGCCTATGTGAATTGACTATTCTACTTGTGTCACCATTTTCACGCCCCAAAGGCTATTTTATAGGATTCTCCATTGCATATAAAACATAAATGGCTTTTGCATACATATTTTGGCCATACATGTATATGCCTTTGGTTTCGTATTTGTTTACGATGGGATTACTTATTCTTTTTTTTTTTTGATACATTTGTTTATGATAATATGAATTTATTCAAGTTAAATGTGATAATTTCCATCTCGATGGGGAAGTGAACTGCTACTCTTAATAATGTTCTTTTTCTTCCCACAACTGAGTTTGGTTAGCAACCTGATTTGTATGTTTGGGACATTTTTGTGTCTTTCTGTATTAACATGTACAGATAACGTGTGTAAATATATCACAGTTGAAATATCATCATGCAATCTCGATTTTAATCGGTTGAATGTTAAGATCGTTCAGTCAGAATTAGTTGACAATATAACCTGCTGTTTCCATAATAAATATATATATGTTTTGGTAGTATGTTTGGATCCTACTGTTGTCAGTTGATTTATGCGTTCACATATATATCCTACAGTTGATTTATGCGTTCATATATATATTTTGGTAATATGTTTGGATCCTACTGCTGATTTATGCGTTCATATATATCCTACTGTTGATTACCCCCATTCTCTCTCTCTCTTCCTCCATTCTCATCACGCTGGCATTTCGATCTCTAACCTAGTTATACTCACGCTGGCATTTCGATCTCTAACCTAATTATACTCACACCTGAGGTTTCACATTCCGTCTTCTTCTACTCGGGTAACCTTTTGTCAAAATCATATAATGAAATCAACAAATTCGCGAATCAATTAAACCGGAATGAGAAAGATTTAAGGGAGACTCTTAACTGAAACTTGAATATGTGTTTGTATTGCTTGGATTTGATTACATGTATCTATGGCTTGGATTTAGGGTTTTGTTGATTTGGGTTGAATCATTTAGGGTTTGGTTGATTTGATTTTGTGTATTTATGTTTTGTCTGCTGTTAATAATGTATTGGAGTTAGGTTTTGGGGTATTTAAGTTCACAGTCATTTCATTATTCATTTTCTGCATGATTTCATTTGTTTTATCTATTACAAACTATTTCATTTTCTGCTGTTAATAATGTATTGGAGTTAGGTTTGGTGTCGGTCGAGCGCGACGTGTGGTCGGTTGTTTTCATCGAGCATTGATGGATCCGTTTCATAGTGGGACCTTTTTCATCTCAAACAGAAGGTATCACCAAACTCTTGGGTGAACAGGAATTTATAATGCAAACCAAGACCCTTGGCACAATTGGTTACATGGCACCAAGTCATATTTTTAGTTAAAAATATGACTTCTGATTAAGTATTGTATTAATGATTTGAAATTATATCTATCCATTCTATTGTAAGAATTTTATTATATTCATTTAGTCTATAATAAATTTCATTTTGATTAACAGGCTATGGATTGGAAGGAAAAGTATCTACATGGGGAGATGTCTATAGTTATGGTATTGTGTTGCTCGAAACATTTACAAGAAAGAAGCCCACAGATGGAATGTTTGTAGGAGAAATGAACTTAAAGCACTGGGTGGATCACACCATACAGAAATCGATAACTGAAGTTGTGGACATCAGTTTGCTAGAAGAGAATGATAAAATTTTAAATGCAAAGAAGCCGTGTGTGTCACTGTCATCTATCTTCAGCTTGGCAATGGATTGATCAGCAGATTCACCTCGAGAGAGGATCAGTATGAAAGAGGTAGTCATGAGACTGAACAAGATAAAAACCAATCTCTCCGCAAATATTGAAATGCCCCAGAGCACAAGAGCTCGTCACACAGAAAGGTACCAGAGAGGTAAATGACTATTGATAGTCTCACCCCATTTCTTTCCTTCAGCACCGCGCCCCCCCCCCCCCCCCACATCCCCCTTCCCTCCCCCCCCCCCACCCCACACACACACATTTATCGAGAAACAAATACTAAAACGTGCCGAATAGAATTCTAAATTGATATTTCAATTACTGTTTTTTCTAAATTGATATTTCAATCATGCTTTGGTGGGCAGGGTGGGCGACGCTAGTAGCATTCAACCGTCTATTGAGCAGATGAAAGAGTGGGTCAAGGAGAATTGGAAAATGATAGGCGGGACTGACTCGTTACATGTCTCCCTTTTCATTTTTTTTGTTTTCTTGTCGGAAGCAGAAGCGACCAGAGTTTTGAACATATAGAAATAGTGGTTTTTTGGGTTACCTTTGTGTCTAGACAAGTGGCATCCTCTGGGATGCAGTCCCTAGAATTTACAAAATCCAAATTTTCGATGGATCAGGGTGATGGGTTTACCTCTCCATCTATGGGGAGGGGAAGTTTTCTAGCCCATTGGTGATAGATGCGGTGGTTTCACTACGGTGGACTGTGACACACAGACGTGGGAAGAACTTAGGTAGGCAAGAATCTTGATTTCAAGGAATCAATTTCTCCCGGAGACAATGATCATTAACTGTGGTGGGTGGGTTTTTCGTTTACCAATCTGGGTTGAAGACATGGGTTCATGCTACTTTGGTGGTGGTGACCATGTGTTTAAGATGAGGAATTGTAGTGCCGAGGTCGAGAGGTGTGGAAGGATGGCTTCAAAATCGCAAGCGGGGGGAATCTCTATACCCATTCATGTCGACAAAGTTACTGTTTATGCAGGTCATAAGGCCCAGAGGGAGAAAAACATCAATCTTCCAAGTCCTATTAGAGCGGGATTTCATCGAGCTAGTGAGCGGGCAGTTGACGTTACTCAGAGGGAGCCTTATGTCAAGATTCTTAGGCCGGTAGCATGATTTATTTTTGTGTTTCCTGGCGAGACCTCGGACAGTGGAGCTGTCATACCCGACCTTGATCACAGTGAGAAGTTGGTTGTTGCATTCGGGTTGCTAAATGCATCAAATGGCATGCCAATACGAGTTATTAAGAGTATTAACATGTGTAGAGATTGTCACGTTTTTATCAAACTCGTTTCTGCATTGACAGAAAAGGAGATCCTCATAAGAGACAATAAGCAACTCCACAAATTTGTCAATGGAAAGTGCTCTTGTGGGGATTTTGGGAGTCTTCTTTGATATCATTTGAACCCAATTAATGAGGTCCTTTATCTGGTCATTCTTTTGACCTTAATCTCTCATGAATTATTTTTGTATGGCCTTGGGTGTTTTCTTCCTTCTTTTTTCCCTGACCCTCACTGGTTAATCAAGGTTAAATTGTAGATGTTGTAGCAACTTGAGTTATTCATATATATACTCACAACATAAAATTGAATGGAGCAACCTAAGGGTGAGGATTCGAACATGTCTCCGATGAAAGCGGATCAGGTGCAACAGAGTATGATGGCGGTGGTGAGGCCGAGACATGCATAGACTTAGTGGTGAATGTGATTTTGGAGAAAAAAGATGATGGGTTGGGTGTAGATGTAAACAAAAGTTGACAGTTGTATACGTTGCTGGTGACGAAGGGAGTTTGAAAGAGATTACTGGTTATCAGATGGGTTTGGTCGTGGGTTGGAGCAGGTCTAGGGTCGGAAGGGCAAGGGCTTAGGGTAGACTTCGGTCAGGGCTGGTTTGGAGCTGGGTTTAATGGTGTTTGGATTTGGAGGTCGCGGGTTCCGGTCGGTTTGTGGGTTAATCCGATTTGGCAGGAGGTAAGCGGACCGGAGGTGGTCGGATTGAAGATTGGAGATGGTTGGGTTCGAATCTCCAATCAGATATGACTAGAATGCTTAATTAATGGTTTTAACTAATTTCCAATCAGAGATGACTATTTTGAATGGAAATTCTCCATTCAAAATCATTTATATCTACTCAAGTTTTCACTATTGACAGGTAAGAACTGCTTTGAATGTGTTAATTAGGCGATTGTTCACAGATAACAGAAACATGGAAGCTACGCAAACTTCCGTAAATTGAACATTGGGGACAATTTAGAGATCCTTAAGACTGGTTTGTGACATACACTCATGCGCTCTCCACAGAACAATTTGAATTAATGGTGATGACCACAAGGATATGGTATAGCAGAAATAAAAAAAATACCACAGTGAGGAGTCAATCAAGCCGTGCCCAATACTTGTGCAAGCATCAGCGATGTACCATCAATTTAGGGAGTCAATTACTGGAGTATTTCAAATAATCCCTCATCCATTCACTTACTAGACTTCTCCCCAAGTAGTATTTTTAGAAATTATTTTGATGGGGCTGTTTTTAAAGAGCTGAATAGTATAGGAATTGGTGGTGTCGTCCAAAAATCAAGGGGAGAATTTATAGAAGGAATATCACAAAAGCTTAAGTATCCAGTAGTGGTGGAATCCATTGCTGGCCGTGAAGCCATCCAAATGGCGTTTGAGTGTAAGTTTTCTAATGTCATTTTTGAAGGCTTTTATAGCAATAGTACAAACCATCAACCACCACCATGGCATCAATTCATATAGCTTATTCAATTATATAGAAACCATGATTCTTCAATGCATATACACCACATGGAAACAAACTTTTTTTAAATGAAGAATAACCACAAATCACAGCATATGATACTTCACTTCGAAATCTAATATTTCTTAATTAATATCACATCACATATGGATCTTAATATATGTGTATGTATGCATGTATATAAATCTCAATTCAATTAGTCGGTGGGATTCGAAATCTCATTGTGATTTGTTTGATTAATCATTATCACCAATATAATCACGATCTTTGTTTAATACAGTCAACTTGATTAGACTGAAGAAAAGCTCCAGATGAATAACATGTGAGATTGAAATCGCTAGATGGTGGTCAGTTCATGCATTTGATTTTGCTTTTACCAACGATGAGTTTCCGTCCTGTTTGTGTCCTACCTTTTAGAATGTTTCAAGCTGCCATTATATGTCCATGAGAATCATAGATGCATCTTGATAAAATTTAAGTTGTGAAGTTTTCATTTATGATCATTATAAAATTGAAATGATCGACACTGTTTATTCTTGGACCATCAAATAAATCTTATAAACTATTCGTATAAATCTTTCGAATTCTTATGAACTATTCTTGAGTTCATAATGATATTATTTATTAAGTTAGAATTCTTTAAAAGTTGCATTTTCCCCTTCTTGTTTGTGCTAATACAGGTTATGCTATAATTGGATAGTATAGTTACATTTGATTGATTTAGTAGATACTATTGGTGTGTTCTTTTGGTGCTCATGTTAAATTTTCTAATCATTTTGCAGAGGATGAACTTCAACTAGTTGGAAATCCAGTCCCAAATGATGCACTTGGCTTTCCCGTACCAAATTATGCACTTGCTTAGGTATTTTCTTAAGAATTAGAATTATTTTCCTAATAATTTGAGATTAAGCTAGGCCGTGTGGGCCAGTGAATATTTATGATGATGAAATTAATTTATGTGCTCATTTGAGATTTTGTTGTTGTTGAGTGGCATTTTAATGTTAAAGCATGTTGGTTTCCACGAATAAACAAGGGAAACTCTGTCGAATTTTTTTAAAAATAACAAATGATTTAAAAGTAGTTAAGACGATAACATACGGATTACCATAGTTGAATATTGTACTAATTTATGTTTATTTTCTCTTTCACAGGTCCGGACATCATTTGGAATAGGTGTTGGCCATCTCTATTTTTTGGGTTTCCTATGTCTTCGAATTGATTATTTGATATTTTTGGGGATGATTGTAGTCTGAATCATATAGCTTATGTTTTAGGTGGGTTGTTTTATTTTTTGGAGATGTTATGTTGGAAACTTCAAATATGAATGAATGAAGGAATTTTTGGAGTTTCGTTGATATTTTGTTTTCGATATTTATTTATCATAACTTGTACATTTGTTGATATTGACTAATAATGAACGAGGCTAGAACCTTCCCTAAAATGTTGTGTCATAATATAAATTTTGGTGGCAATTATGGCGGCAAGTTTTTAAGGGACGATTAATAGTGTCCCAAATAATATTATTAGGGAAGACCAAGAGCTTGTCCCTAATAATATTATTAGGGATGGCCAGCCCCGTCCTCAATAATATTATTAGGGACAACCAAGCTCCAGTTCCAATTAATATTATGGCTTTAGGGACGGCTAGATCCGTCCCTAAAATGCAGTTGCACAATAAAAATTTTGGCGGCACTTTTGGCGTCGTCCCTAATACATTTGGGACGCATATCAAATGTGACCATGCATTGTCGTCCCTAAATCCGTCCCTAAAGGTCTTTCGGGACGGATTTTACCCGTCCCTAAAAGTGAGTATTTTTATACTGATGATAATTTGAAAATATGAGGACGTAGGCTTAAAACTTTGGCGCTAGGGGTGGGAAACCCGAAATAGCCCCCGAACTGCCCCGTGATATGCTCCAACACCTCGCACGGGATCAATATAACTCGTAGGAAGTCACCGCGCAATCACGGTACTCCCGGTTTGAGAATACGATAATGATTAGAAAATATCTGGACTTAGGCTTAAAACTTGGCGTCAGAGAGCGAAAACTCGAAACAGCCCTGTGAGAGGAACCAACCCCTCAGACTGGACCAATATAACTCGTAGGTACTAACCGCGCGATCACGGTACTCCCTGTTTGATAATATGATGATAATGTGAAAACATCTAAACTTAGGCTTAAAAACATGGCGCTAGAGGTGGGAAACCTGAAACATCCCCCGAACGGCCCCGTGAGAGGCACCGACACCTCGCACGGGACCAATGTAACTCGTAGGACTGACCGCGTGATCACGGTACTCCCGGTTTGTGAATACGACGATAATTTGGAAATATCTAGACTTAGCGTTAAAAACTTGGCGTCAGACTGCGAAAACTTGAAACAGCCCCCGAGTGGCCCCGTGAGAGGCACTAACACCTCGCACGGGACCATTGTAACTCCTACGAACTGACCGCATAATCACGGTGCTCCCGATTTGAGAATACGATGATAATTTGGAAATACGTAGACGTAGGCTTAAAACTTTGGCGCTAGAGGTGGGAAACCCGAAACAGCCCCCAAACGGCCCTTTGAGAGGCACAAACACCTCGTATGGGACCAATGTAACTCGTAGGAACTGATCGCGCGATCACGGTACTCCCAAGTTCGAGAATATGACGATAATTTGAAAATATCCAGACTTATGCTTAAAAACATGGCGCTAGAGGTGGGAAACCCGAAACAGCCTCCGAACAGTCCCGTGAGAGGCACCGACACCTTGCACGGGACCAATGTAACTCGTAGGAACTGATCGCACGATCATAGTACTCCCGGTTTGAGAATATGACGAATATTTAAAAATATGAAGACTTAGGTTTAAAACTTGGCTTCAGAGTGCAAAAACTCGAAACAGCCCCCAAGCGGCCCCGTGAGAGACACCAACACCTCGCACGACACCAATGGAACTCGTAGGAACTGACCGCACGATCACAGTACTCCCGGTTTGATAATACGATGATAATTTGGAAATATCTAGACTTAGGCTTAAAAACATGGCGGTAGAGGTGGGAAACCCGAAACTGCCACTGAACGGCCCCGTGAGAGGAATCGACACCTTGCACGGGACCAATATAACTCATAGGAACTGACAGCGCGATCACGGTACTCCCAGGTTTGAGAATACGATGATTATTTGAAAATATCTTGACTTAGGCTTAAAAACATTGCGCTAGTGGTGAGAAACCCAAAACAGCTCCCAAGCGGCCCCGTGAGAGGCACTGACACCTCGCAAGACACCAATGTAACTCGTAGGAATTGACCGCGCGATCACGGTACTCCCGGTTTGAGAATACGACGATAATTTGAAAATATGAAGACGTAGGCTTAAAACTTTACTGGTAGAGGTGGAAAACCCGAAACAGCCCCCGAACGAACCCGTGAGATGCACCAACACCTCGCACGGGACCAATGTAACTCGTAGGAACTGACCGCGCGATCACAGTACTCTCGGTTTGAGAATACGATGATAATTTGGAAAATTTCTAGACTTAGGCTTAAAAACATGGCGCTAGAGGTGGGAAACCCGAAACATCCCCCGAACTGCCCCGTGATATGCTCCGACACCTCGCACGGGACCAATATAACTCGTAGGAAGTGACCACGCAATCACGGTACTCCCGGTTTGAGAATACGATAATTATTTGAAAATATCTAGACTTAGGCTTAAAACTTGGCGTCAGAGAGCGAAAACTTGAAACAGCCCTGTGAGAGGAACCAACACCTCAAACTGGACCAATATAACTCGTAGGTACTAACCGCGCGATCACGGTACTCCCTGTTTGAGAATATGATGATAATGTGAAAACATCTAAACTTAGGCTTTAAAACATGGCGCTAGAGGTGGGAAACCCGAAACATCCCCCGAACGGCCCCGTGAGAGGCACCGACACCTCCACGGGACCAATGTAACTCGTAGGAGTGATCGCGTGATCACGGTACTCCCGGTTTGTGAATACGACGATAATTTGGAAATATCTAGACTTAGGGTTAAAAACTTGGCGTCAGACTGCGAAAACTTGAAACAGCCCCCGAGTGGCCCCGTGAGAGGCACTGACACCTCGCACGGGACCATTGTAACTCCTACTAACTGACCGCGTAATCATGGTGCTCCCGATTTGAGAATACGATGATAATTTGGAAATACGTAGACGTAGGCTTAAAACTTTGGCGTTAGAGGTGGGAAACCCGAAACAGCCCCCAAACGGCCCTTTGAGAGGCACAAACACCTCGTATGGGACCAATGTAACTCGTAGGAACTAATCGCGCGATCACGGTACTCCCAAGTTCGAGAATATGACTATAATTTAAAAATATCTAAACTTATGCTTAAAAACATGGCGCTAGAGGTGGGAAACCCGAAACAGCCCCCGAACGGCCCCGTGAGAGGCACCGACACCTTGCACGGGATCAATGTAACTCGTAGGAACTGATCGCACGATCATAGTACTCCCGGTTTGAGAATATGACGATTATTTCAAAATATGAAGACTTAGGTTTAAAACTTGGCTTCAGAGTGCAAAAACTCGAAACAGCCACCAAGCGGCCCCGTGAGAGGCACCAACACCTCGCACGACACCAATGGAACTCGTAGGAACTGACCGCACGATCACAGTACTCCCGGTTTGATAATACGATGATAATTTGGAAATATCTAGACATAGGATTAAAAACATGGCGGTAGAGGTGGGAAACCCGAAACTGCCACTGAACGGCCCCGTGAGAGGAATCGACACCTTGCACGGGACCAATAGAACTCGTAGGAACTGACAGCGCGATCACGGTACTCCCAGGTTTGAGAATACGATGATTATTTGAAAATATCTTGACTTAGGCTTAAAAACATTGCGCTAGTGGTGAGAAACCCAAAACAGCTCCCAAGCGGCCCCGTGAGAGGCACTGACACCTCGCAAGACACCAATGTAACTCGTAGGAATTGATCGCGCGATCACGGTACTCCCGGTTTGAGAATACGACGATAATTTGAAAATATGAAGACGTAGGCTTAAAACTTTACTGGTAGAGGTGGAAAACCCGAAACAGCCCCCGAACGAACCCGTGAGATGCACCAACACCTCGCACGGGACCAATGTAAATCGTAGGAACTGATCGCGCGATCACAGTACTCTCGGTTTGAGAATACGATGATAATTTGGAAATTTTCTAAACTTAGGCTTAAAAACATGGTGCTAGAGGTGGGAAACCCGAAACATCCCCCGAACAGCCCCGTGATATGCTCCGACACCTCGCACGGGACCAATATAACTCGTAGGAAGTGACCGCGCAATCACGGTACTCCCGGTTTGAGAATACGATAATTATTTAAAAATATTTAGACTTAGGCTTAAAACTTGGCGTCAGAGAGCGAAAACTCGAAACAGCCCACGAACGGCCCCGTGAGAGGCACCAACACCTCGCACGGGACCAATATAACTCGTAGGAACTCACCGCACGATCACGGTACTCCCGATTTGAGAATACGGTGATAATTTGGAAATATCTAGACTTATGCTTAAAAATTTTGCGTCAGAGTGCGAAAACTCGAAATAGCCCCCAAACGTCCCCATGAGAGGCACAAAGACCTCGCTCGGGACAAATGTAACGCGAAGGAGCTGATCGCACGATCACTGTACCCCTGATTTGAGAATACGATGATAATTTGAAAATATCTAGACTAAGGCTTAAAAACATGGCACTAGAGGTGGGAAACTCGAAACAGCACCCGAACAGCCTCGTGAGAGGCGTCGACACCTCCCATGGAATCAATGTCACTCTGAGGAACAGACCACGCGAACCGGGTACTCCCGGTTTGAGTATACAATGATTATTTAAAAATTTGTAGACTTAGGCTTAAAACTTGGCGTCAGAATGGGAAAACCCAAAACAGCCCCCAAGCGGCCACGTGAGAGGCACTAACACCTCGCATGAGACCAATGTAACTCGTAGGAATTGACCGCGCGATCACGGTACTCCCGGATTGAGAATACGAATATAATTTAGAAATATCTAGACTTAGGCATAAAAACATGACGCTAGAGGTGGGAAGCCCGAAATAGCCCCCAAGCGGCCCCGTGAGAGGTACTAACACCTCGCACGGGACCAATGTGCTCGTTGGAACTGACCGCGCGATCACGGTATTCTCAGTTTGAGAATACGACGATAATTTGAAAATATGTAGACTTAGGCTTAAAACTTGGCGTCAGAGTGCGAAAACTCGAAAGAGCCCCCGAGCGGCCCCATGAGAGGCACCAACAGCTCGCACGGGACCAATGTAACTTATAGAAATCCGAAACAGCCCCATGAGAGACACCAACACCTTGCACGGGACTAATGTAACTCGTAGGAACTGACTGCGCGATCACTGTACTCTCGGTTTGAGAATATGACGATAATTTGAAAATATGTAGAGTTAGACTTAAAACTTGGCGTCAGAGGGCGAAAACTCGAAACAGCCCCCAAGCGGCCCCGTGAGAATCACCAACACCTCGCACGGGACTAATGTAACTCGTAGGACTAACCGCGCGATCACGGTACTCTTGGTTTGAGAATATGACGATAATTTGGAGACATCTAGACTTAGGCTTAAAAATATGGCGCTAGAGGTGGAAAACTCGAAACAGCCCTGAACGGCCCCGTGAGAGGCAACAACACCTCGCACCGGACCAGTGTAACTCGTAGGACTGACCGCGCGATCACGGTACTCCCGGTTTGAGAATAAGATGATAATTTGAAAATATGTCAACTTAGGCTTAAAAACATAGCGCTAGAAGTGGAAAACCCGAAACAGCCCCGAACGGCCCTGTGACAGGCATCGACACCTCCCACGGGACCAATGTAACTCTTAGGAACTGACCGCGCAATCATGGTACTCCCAATTTTAGAATACGACGATAATTCGAAAGTATGTAGACGTAGGCTTAAAACTTTGGCTCTAGAGGTGGGAAACCCGAAACAGCCCCCGAACGGCCCCGTGAGAACCTCCAACACCTCGCACGGGACCAATATTACTCGTAGGAAGTGACCGCGCGATCACAGTACTCCTGATTTGAGAATCCGACGACTATTTGAAAATATGTATACTTAGGCTTAAAACTTGGCGTCAGAGTGCAAAAACTTGAAACAACCCCCAAGTGGCCCCGTGAGAGGCACCAACACCTCGCACGGCACAAATGGAACTCGTAGGAACTGACCGCACAATCACGGTACTCTCGGTTTGATAATACGACGATAATTTGGAAATATCTAGACTTAGGCTTAAAAACATAGCGCTAGAGGTGGGAAACCCGAAACTGCCACCGAACGGCCCCGTGAGAGGCATCGACACCTTGTACGGGATAAATTTAACTCGTAGGAACTGACAACGCGATAATGGCACTCCCGGTTTGAGAATATGACGATAATTTGGAAACATCTAGACATAGGCTTAATAACATGGCGCTAAAGGTGGGAAATCCGAAACAGCCATCGAACGGCCTCGTGAGAGGTACCGACACCTCGCACGGGACCAATGTAACTCGTAGGAACTGACTGCGCGATCAAGGTACTCCCGGTTTGAGAATACAATGATTATTTCAAAATATGTAGACTTAGGCTTAAAACTTGGCGTCGGAGTGCGAAAACTCGAAACTGCCCCCAAGCGACCCCGTGAGAGGCACCAACACCTTGCACGGGACCAATGTAACTCGTAGAACCTGACTGCACCATCACGATAGTCCCGGTTTGAGAATACGACGATAATTTGGAAATATCTATAGACTTAGGCTTAAAAATATGGCGCTAGAGGTGGAAAATCCAAAACTGCCACCGAACGGCCATGTGAGAGGCATCGACCCCTCGCACGGGACCAATATAACTCGTAGGAACTGAATGCGCGATCACGGTACTCCCAGGTTTGAGAATACGATGATTATTTGAAAATATCTAGACTTAAGTCTTGAAAATATGGCGCTAGAGGTGAAAAACCCGAAACAGCCCTCGAGCGGCCCCGTGAGAGGCACCAACACCTCGCACGGGACCAATATAACTCGAGGAACTGATCGCGCGATCATGGTACTCCCGATTTGAGAATACGATGATAATTTTAAAATATGTAGACGTTGGCTGAAAACTTTGGCACCAGAGGTGGGAAACTCGAAACAGCCCTCAAACGATCCCGTGAGAGGCACCAACACCTCACCCGGGACCAATGTAACTCCTAGGAACTGACTGCGCGATCACGGTACTCCCGGTTTAAGAATACGACAATAATTTTGAAATATCTAGACTTAGGCTTAAAAACATGACGCTAGTGGTGGGAAACCCGAAACAGCCCCCGAACGGACCCGTGAGAGGCACTCACACCTCGCACGGGACCAATATAACTCATAGGAATTGACCGCGCGATCACGGTACTCTCGATTTGAGAATTCGATGATAATTATAAAATATCTAGACTTAGGCTTAAAAACTTTGCGTCGTAGTGCGAAAACTCGAAACAGCCCCCAAGGGCCCCCGTGAGAGGCACCAACACCTCGCACGTGACCAATGTAACTCGTAAGGACTGATCGCGCGATCACGGTTCTCCCGATTTGAGAATACGACGATAATTTGGAAATATCTAGACTTAGGCTTAAAAACATGTCACTAGAGGTGGGAAATCCGAAACAGCTCCCGAACGGCCCCGTGAGCGGAATCGACACCTTCCACGGGACCAATGTAACTCTTAGAAACTGACCACGCGATAATGATACTCCCAGTTTGAGTATACGATGATTATTTGAAAATATGTAGACTTAGGCTTAAAACTTGGCGTCGTAATGCGAAAACCCGAAACAGCCCCAAGAGGCCTCGTGAGAGGCACCAACACCTCGCACGGGACCAATGTAACTCGTAGGAACTGACCGCGCGATAATGGTAGTCCCGATTTGAGAATATGACGATAATTTGGAAATATCTAGACATAGGCTTAACAACATGGTGCTAGAGGTGGGAAACTCAAAAACAGCCCCTAAACGGCCTCGTGAGAGGCACCGACACCTCGCACGGGACCATTGTAACTCATAGGATTTGATCGCACGATCAGGGTACTCCCGATTTGAGAATATAATGATTATTTCAAAATATGTAGACTTAGGCTTAAAATTTGGCGTCAGAGTGCAAAAACTCGAAACTGCCCCCAAGCGGCCCCGTGAGAGGCACCAACACCACGCACGGGACCAATGTAACTCGTAGGAACTGACCGCACGATCACGGTAGTCCCGGTTTGAAAATACAACGATAATTTGGAAATATATATAGACTTAGGATTAAAAACATGGCTCTAGAGGTGGGACATCCGAAACTGCCACCGAACGGCCCCGTGAGAAACATCGACTCCTCGCACGGGACCAATATAACTTGTAGGAACTGACCGCGCGATCAAGGTACTCCCAGGTTTGTGAATACGATGATTATTTGAAAATATATAGACTTAGGCTTAAAAACATGGCGCTATAGGTGGAAAACTCGAAACCGTCCCCGAGCGGCCCAGTGAGAGGCACTAACACCTTGCATAGAACCAATGTAACTCGTAGGAACTGATCGCGCGATCACGGTACTCCCCGTTTGAGAATACGATGATTATTTGAAAATATGTAGACTTAGGCTTAAAACTTGGCGTCGTAATGCGAAAACCCGAAACAGCCCCAAGAGGCCCCGTGAGAGGCACCAACACCTCGCACGGGACCAATGTAACTCGTAGGAACTGACCGCGCGATAATGGTACTCCCGATTTGAGAATATGACGATAATTTGGAAATATCTAGACATAGGCTTAACAACATGGTGCTAGAGGTGGGAAACTCAAAAACAGCCCCTGAACGGCCTCGTGAGAGGCACCGACACCTCGCACGGGACCATTGTAACTCATAGGATTTGATCGCACGATCAGGGTACTCCCGATTTGAGAATATAATGATTATTTCAAAATATGTAGACTTAGGCTTAAAATTTGGCGTCAGAGTGCAAAAACTCGAAACTGCCCCCAAGCGGCCCCGTGAGAGGCACCAACACCACGCACGGGACCAATGTAACTCGTAGGAACTGACCGCACGATCACGGTAGTCCCGGTTTGAAAATACAACGATAATTTGGAAATATATATAGACTTAGGATTAAAAACATGGCTCTAGAGGTGGGACATCCGAAACTGCCACCGAACGGCCCCGTGAGAAACATCGACTCCTCGTACGGGACCAATATAACTTGTAGGAATTGACCGCGCGATCAAGGTACTCCCAGGTTTGTGAATACGATGATTATTTGAAAATATCTAGACTTAGGCTTAAAAACATGGCGCTATAGGTGGAAAACTCGAAACCGTCCCCGAGCGGCCCAGTGAGAGGCACTAACACCTTGCATAGAACCAATGTAACTCGTAGGAACTGATCGCGCGATCACGGTACTCCCCGTTTGAGAATACGATGATAATTTTAAAATTTGTAGACGTTGGCTTAAAACTTTGGCACCAGAGGTGGGAAACCCGAAACAACCCTCAAACGGCCCTGTGAGAGGCACCAACACCTCGCACGGGACCAATGTAACTCGTAGGAACTGACCGCGCAATCACGGTCCTCCCATTTTGAGAATACGACGATAATTTGGAAATATCTAGACTTAGGCTTAAAAACATGGCGCTAGAGGTGGAAAACTCGAAACAGCCCCTGAACGGCCCCGTGAGGGGCAGCAACACCTCGCACGGGACCAATGTAACTCGTAGTAACTTTGGCGCTTGAGGTAGGAAACCCGAAATAGCCCCCGAACGGTGCCGTGAGATAGTCCTGTAAACGGATCGGATCAGGCAAATCCAATTCCATACTCATTTATCTTAAACGGATTCGGATCCGATTCGTTTATTAAACGGATCGAATCAGGCAAATCGAAATCCTTATCCGTTTATTTTAAACGGATTCCGATCTGATCCGATTATCCTTTTATGTTAAACTTAATTTGCAACATTTTTATTTTCAACTCTTATTGCATAAATTTATTTTCCAAATGTTAAAAAAAAAATAGATAATGAAATAAAGAACTATTATAATATATATTTAAAATATTATTAAATACAATATGTATTAGTTATATATATATATATATATTAAAATTATTAATCGGAACGGATTATTAACGGATTGGAGCAGATGAATTCAAATCCTCTCCATTTAATAAACGAGTAATCGAATAATCGGATAATCAGATTTTAAGCATGATCCATATCCGCTTAAATGGATCGTATTCGGATTCGGATTCGGATAAAATTCGATCCATTGACAGGCCTACCGTGAGAGGCACCAACACGTCGCACGGGACCAATGTAACTCGTAGAAAACTGATCATGCGACCACGGTACTTTCGGTTTGAGAATACGATGATAATTTGGAAATACCAAGACTTAGGCTTAAAAACAAGGCCCTAGAGGTGGGAAACCCAAAACATCCCCCCAGCGGCCCCGTGAGAGGCACCAACACCTCGCACGAGACCAATGTTACTCGTAGGAACTGACCACGCGATCACGGTACTCCTGGTTTGAGAGTACGACGATAATTTGGAAATATCTAGACTTACGCTTAAAAACTTCGCGTCAGAGTGCGAAAACCCGAAACAGCCCCCGAGTGGACCCGTGAGAGGCACCAACACCTCGCACGGGACCAATATAACTCGTAGTAACTGACCGCGTGATCACGGTACTCTCGGTTTTAGAATACGACGATACTTTGAAAATATGTAGACGTAGGCTAAAAACATTGGCGCTAGAGGTGGGAAACCCAAAATAGCCCCCGAACGGCTTCGTGAGAGGCACCAATGCCTCGCACGGGACTAATGTAACTCGTAGGACTGGCCGTGCGATCACGGTACTCCCAGTTTGAGAATACGATGATTATTTGAAAATATGTAGACTTAGGCTTAAAACTTGGCTTCGGAGTGCAAAAACTCGAAACAACCCCCAAGCGGCCCCGTGAGAGGTACCAACACCTCGCACGGGACCAATGTAACTCGAAGGAACTAACCGCGCGATCATGGTAGTCCCTGTTTGAGAATATGATGATAATTTGGAAACATCTAAACTTAGCCTTAAAAACATGGCGCTAGAGGTGGGAAAACCCGATACATCCCCCGAACTGCGTCGGGAGTGGCATCACACCTCGCTCGGGACCAATGTTACTCGTAGGTTTGACCCCGCGATCACGGTACTCTCGATTTGATAATACTACGATTATTTGAAAATATCTAGGCTTAGGCTTAAAAACGTGACGCTAGATGTGAAAAACCCAAAATGGCCTCGTGAGTGGCATCGACACCTCGCACGGGACCAATATAACTCGTTAAAACTGACCGCGTGATCACGACACTCTCAGTTTGAGAATACAATGATTATTTGAAAATATGTAGACTTAGGCTTAAAAACATGGCGCTAGAGGTGGGAAACTCGGAATAGCCCCCAAGCGGCCCCATGAGAGGCACCGACACCTCGGACGGGACCAAGGTAACTCGTAGGAAATGACTGCGCGATCACGGTACTCCCGATTTGAGAATACAAAGATAATTTGGAAATATCTAGACTTAGGCTTAAAAACGTGGCGCTAGAGTGCTAAAACACGAAACAACTATCGAATTGCCCAGTGAGAGGCATCGACACCTCGTACGAGACCAATGTAACTCGTAGGAACTGATCGCACGATCATGTTACTCTCGGTTTGAGAATACGACGGTTATTTTAAAATATATAAACCTAAGTTTCAAAAAAAAAGTTTAAAACTTGGCGACAGAGGGAAAAAAACTCAAAACAGCCCCTAAGCGATCCCCTGAGAGGCACCAACACCTTGCACAGCACCAATGTAACTCGTAGGAAACTGATCATGCGATCACGGTACTCTCGGTTTAAAAATGCGATGATAATTTGGAAATATCTAGACTTTAGCTTAAACATATGATCTAGAGGTGGGAAACTCGAAATAGCCCCCGAACGGCCTCGTGAGAGGCACCCACACCTCGCACGGGACCAATTTAACTCAGAGGAACTGGCCGCGCGATCACGGTACTCCCGATTTGCGAATACGCCGATAAATTTAAAATATCTAGACTTAGGATTAAAAACTTGGCGTCAGAGTGCGATAACTCGAAACAGCCCCCGAGTGATCCCGTGAGAGGCACCAACACCTCGCACGGGACCAATGTAACTCGTATGAACTGATCGCGCGATCACGGGACTCCCAGTTTGAGATTACGACGATAATTTGAAAATATGTAGACGTAGGCTTAAAACTTTGGCGCTAGAGGCAGGAAACCCGAAATATCCCCCGAACGTCCCCGTGAGAGGCACCAACACCTCTCGAGGGACCAACTTAACTTTTAGGAACTGACCGCGCGATTATGGTACTCCCAGTTTGAAAATACGACGATTATTTTAAAATATGTAGACTTAAGCTTAAAACTTGGCGTCAGAGTGGAAAAACTCGAAACCCCCAGTGACCTCGTGAGTGGCACAAACATCTCGCACGATAATAATGTAACTCGTAGGATCAAACCGCGCGATCACGGTACTCTCGGTTTGAGAATAAGATGATAATTTTGAAATATCTAGACTTAGACTTAAAAACAAGGCGCTGGAGGTGGGAAACTCGAAACTGCCCCCGAACGACCCCGTGAGAAGCACCGACACCTCGCGCGGGACCAATGTAACTCTTAGGAATGGACCGCGCGATCACGACACTCCCGGTTTGAGAATACTATGATTATTTAAAAATATGTAGACTTAGGCTTAAAACTTGGCGTCAGAGAGCGAAAACTCAAAACAGCCATGTGAGACGAACCAACACCTCGGACTGGACCAATATAACTCGTAGGAAATAACCGCGCGATCACGGTACTCCCTATTTGTGAATATGATGATAATGTGAAAACATCTAAAATTTGGCTTAAAAACAAGGCGCTAGAGGTGGGAAACTCGAAATAGCCCCCGAACGTCCCCGTGAGAGGCACCGACACCTCGCACGGGACCAATGTAACTCGTAGGACTGATCGCGCGATCACGCTACTCCCGGTTTGTGAATACCATGATAATTTGGCAATATTAAGACTTAGGATTAAAAACTTAGCGTCAGAGTGCGAAAACTCGAAGCAGCCCCCGAATGGCCTCGTGAGAGGCACCAACACCTCGAACGGGACCAATGTAACTCATACGAACTGATCGCATGATCACGGTGCTCCCGATTTGAGAATACGATGATAATTTAGAAATATATAGACGTGGGCTTAAAACTATGGTGCTAGAGTTGGGAAACCCGAAACAGCCCCCGAACGGCCCCTTGAGACGCACAAACAACTCGTATGGGACCAATGTTACTCGTAGGAACTGATCGCGCGATCACGGTACTCCCGGTTTGAGAATATGGCGATAATTTGGATAATTGTTGCAGATGGTGACGATGTTGTGCTTTTGTCAGTGTTGATATTAATGCTTCCTTTTGAAGGGAGCTAAAAGAATTGGAGAATTTAGTCAGGGAGTAAGACTGAATGTAACGGTGCTTGCGAAACACCGCAAGGGGGAGACCCCCATTGGGGGACCCATTTAAATGATTCAGATAGCTGAATTCCTATCGAGTGGCGGTGGATTCAGTTGGGACATGTAAGGACAGTAGTATGTTCCTTAGGGCCAGCGAAACTAAGGGAATAATGAGGGTGGCCATAGGGGTCGAGGTTACCAGGGTTCGAGATAAGGACAACCCTAATATGGTCTGTATAGCCAAGACTAGGGGATTATATGAAGAGGCTTTTTATGTGGATAGTAGTACCGCATGCATGGATTTTTCTCGAAGTGAGTAAAAGGATAAGAGTATGGAGCCTAGCTAGGGCAACGATTAAGATAGTTTTGGTTCAGTTCGGACGGGCGTGTCATGTCCAAGAACCATCTGAGCCACCAGCATTATTGACAATTGGAAGTATGAGTTTTATTCTCGGGTTAGTGGGGTAAGTTTTATGTGATATGAGCGAGTCATAATATTTTGTTAGCACTAGATTCGCGTGTGAGACGGGTTTAGTTGGGATATCATTGATAGCATTTTAATGTGTATATTATTGCCTTTGTATAATGGGGCTCTCTTTAGTACTACTGGCAGGGGGAGCGAGTGCAAACATAGGGAGTATATGTATATTAGAATTGCTCATTCTGGTGAAGTATCATACGAGTGTGATATTATCCTGGGTATGGAGTGATTAACAATGTGGGTGGAACACTAGAGGGTTGTGATAGCAAGACCACCGTGTCTAATGTTTCAGGGCAGGATGTGTTGTTTGACGAAGCCTCGCCTGAAAGAAGGTTAGGCTCGCATTTATATTATATTACGATAAAGACTTCGAAGAGTATGGTTGTCTCGAGATGTTTGATCCCGGTGTGTAGGGACTTTATTGATGTGATGTGAGGTATATTGGATTTACTGTTGCTCGAAGAAATTTAGCTCATCATTATGTTTAGTGCTCAGAACTTGGTGACAGGGAGAGCGCATTATTATATCACTCCTTTTAGAGACATGGGAGTTGAGATTTATTTTTTATATATCACGGGATATGATTTTGAGAGTCCCGGTTATGAGATCGAGTTTTATGGAATTTGATTACCGAAAATGCTGAGAGATAGAGTATTGGGGAAAGTTCCTTGTTTGAATGTTGTTGAGTGATGAGATACGCATGGATCTTGATGAACGTCATGAGTAGAGAGACATTGATAGATGCTAGGGCATCAGTTTCGAATATTAATTAATGAATGTGTAGAGAAAAAAACTCTGAACAGAGAGCTATTATATAGTATAAGGCATGTGGGGCCGGTAGTGCCGTGAGAGAGCATTGAAAATTTTTCCTCTCACCGCGAGTTGAAGGGTGGAACGATGTTAAGGAGAAATAAATTTATAGGATGATTGAGAATAGCCATGTGTTATAGCCACGTCCAGAATACGAGGCCAGTTTTAAGGAAAAAATGTGTGTTGTTTCCAATGTTGTGCAGATATGCACCAATTATAGGGCGTATGGGCGCCCTACTTAGTTGGTTTATAAATCGTCCGAGATAGGAGGACGTAGGAATCAATGTGTGGAACATATGCCTGAGGACAATTATAGACAAATCCGGAATGGTATGGTGTCTTGAATGTCGTGCGAGAATGACGAGAACCCATTATATGTGTGCAATGAGAGTAACACACCGAGATGGGCTAAAATGCTGTGGGAAGCCATTCAAAAAATATCTCTTGATAAAGAGGAGGCCGAACTGTTGGGGGAAAATATAGCGGAGCTTTACTCAATTGAATGTTGAGAGTGGCTTGCGCATAAATAGGACGTTGATCACTATGGGGAAAAAGAGAAGACCCAAGAAGTGTGCCAGTTACGAAAAGTGCACGAGTCGTGACTTTTGGCATACCGTGGGAAGAAGGGGAGTATAAAGTACCATATAATTTGAGATGTTATAAGTGGGAATTGGTGTGGGGTGAGACATAGTGAGATTATCTCCGAATGCACTACTCATAGATGGAAATGAGTTGGTTCGGGATGATAAACCAGAAATTTCGTATAGTCCGATGAGTTGGTGCATGGTGCCTCCCAATATTGTTGTGAATCAGGATGAGATCCTGCAATCCCACCTCTGATAGGGATTATCAGGTAGCGATGGGGATGAAGTTTTCTTTTGGGTATATTGTATCACCTATACAAACTATTATGGGTGACTTTTAAATGTTGTAAGAGTTTGGTCACCCTGAACCTAAGTTCTAAATACTGACATGAGTGGTCAGAGGTTCTCGTGATTTCTCCCATGAGTTGCGGTGAATAAGGGGAGTTGGAACTTAGGTATGTATGACCTTTTCTCAGTATGGAGACGATAGAGCCAGTATTGAGATCACATGACTGACAGAGCGTATCAGTATGTACTAAATTGAGGAATTTTGTAGATAAACTTGGGCTATAGTGATTAAGTCGTTTGATAGGTGGGTACCACTAGCGGGTATATAGTGGAGTGACCCTTATGTTATTATGATTTGAATTTGGGTCCTAGAGGATTTCGTGATGTTAAAGATCCTAAGTTTTAGTATCGGTCTTGTCCTAATTTCGAGGACGAAATTCCGTTGTAAGGGGGGAAAGTATGTAATATCCCGTATTTCTGCATATATTTTTTATTAAATTGAGAAATTAATCGGGGAAAAACATGTTTTAATTAAATTATGCGAGTGCAGTAATTTAATGCGATTAGATGATGATTCTGACTATTAAATATTAATCGAGAGATGGATACTGATTAATATTGCATTATGATATTTACTAAGTGCGAAAAGTAAATAATTGATAATTATGGTTATACGACATAGCGAGTGATATGTGGGTATTTTATTCTATCTCACCGGGAGTCGCATGTAGACTATTTTGAGGTGAGAAATGAGAAATGTATTTTAAGTGACTCGGATGATAATTTAGAGGTCACGAATGGTTTCAGATGGGTCGAAATAGTTGGAATAGTGTACCCGGGAGTATAGTTTGGATCCCGGGTCAATTTTGGACTAAATTATCACCTATTAAGGGCGTTTCAGTCATTTTTGAAAAAGAGGTTAAATAACCTACGAAATTTAGAGCCATATATATGATATTTAGAGATTGGGGTTAGGTCTCATACACAAATAGATTATAAAGGCCATTAGAGAGAAGAGATAACCATTTTCCAAAACCTAAGGAGAGATTTATGAAGGTGGTGAAGGGTTTCTTACACCTCAAGGCAATCGGAAAGGAAAATTTGAGAAGAAGAGATCAATCATCAACCAAGAACCATCAAAGCAGATCAATCAGTTAAAAGAAAGTGTTTATTTCAAATCAAAATGATGTTATAATACCAATGTGTAGGGATTTCATGAATAATTTGATTTTTCTAAAAAAATCTTGGATGAAAAGTATAAATTAATTATATGTTTGGGTAGGATTGAATGTAGTTAGAATTTACATCTGTGGAGAATTATAAATCAGAAGAGTTTTGATTGTTGCTACGAATTTAAATCTGGGTTTTGAATTGAATGAAATAGATGAAAACAAAACTAGATTTATGAAAGATTTTTGGGAGTTTGATTCGTTATTGGGTTGATTTTGTATAGATTTTATAATGTTTTATGTTAGAAATGATTTCTATATATGTGTTTAATGTTTGGTTATGTTGGGAGAAATTTACAGGAGGTTTTATGAGAGTTTGATGGGGTAAACATGGTGAAAAATTGAAGAAGATGAAGCTGCACCTGCTCGATTGATCGATGAATCCATGAATGTCGATCGATTGATGGAGCCGATCGATCGATCGACCCTAGCAGAATTTGGGTTCTTTTGTTGGTTGAGTTTACTTTGATTGCCAACTATGGGGGGGGAACCTTGGGAGTCATATTTTACCTATGTAGGGACTTGATAAATACCAGTAGGGTATAGCTAAGGTCTATTAAGGTCATTGAGTGTAGGCCTTAGAGCTTGGACCGGACGGGATAATCGATTGAGATATATGTCGAAAAAATTTGGGAATTGAGCTACAGAGAGAGAGTAAACACCAATCATACATGAATACCAGTAGGTTAAAGATGGTAACTACTGAATTTATATATCAAGGTGTAACTAGGGGCCTTAGAGTTGTGTGAACACTCAAAGAGACACGATAGTGAGATAAATTCGTAAATGAAATGTATGGTAAGTATTAGAGAGAAATATACTACGTACATAAAGAAATAATTTGGTTGTGTAAATACTTATTATATTGATACATAGATTGTGTGAATACGTAAAGTATATTTATATATATATATATATATATATATATATATATATATATATATATATATATATTGGTGATCGAGGTATGATTTCGAGCTAAGAGATATAAATTACTATTGGTGATTAAGGTAGGATTCCGAACCAATAACCTAAAAAATGTGATACATGGAGGTGATTATATAGTATGTGTTTGTAGTATATATTGTGTGCGAAATATATATACATAAAGTGTGCTTAATTTTGTATTGGGGTCGATGATTATCCGGACCAATACATGAAAGTTCGATTTGGGGTCGATGATTATCCGAACCAAATCGAAGATGAATGATATTGGGATCGATGAGTATCCGGACCAATATACATATGCATAACATTTACTTTGGGTCAAGGGATATCCGGACTAATGTAAATGATAGGATGGTTGGGGTAGATTATTATCCAAATCAATAATCCCTATATTATATATTGTGTGTGAAATATATATTTCATGATATTCTAGTTATGTGCGAAAGTAGACTTGTAGTTGATATATATATATATATATATATATATATATATATATATATATATATATATATATATATATATATATATATATATATATATATATATAGAGAGAGAGAGAGAGAGAGAGATCTAAATGATAAATTAAGTAGAGAGAAATTTAATTTCAAGATTTAAAAATAGATTGGGAATATCTATAGTAAAGTAAGTAGTGAAACTTAATTATGGAAGTTGAATGATCTTAGATATGAAAATGCTATATTAATTAAGTAGTGAGACTTGATTATGATGAGGATATTTAACATATGTGAATGTTACGTAAGAAATGAAGAACATGCAAGAAATGTTAATAATGAATCGTGTTGTATGGGCAGTACGGGATAGTATACTATTGATAAGATCGACTATATACTTTAGTCGAGATAGCTTTTGTATGATAGCTGGGTGGGCTAAGTATAAAACGTTAATTGTGCACATTAGATGTGAAGTGAGGAAACTCAAGGGCGTGTGCGTAAACCTAACATGTGTAATCAATAACCGATTTTAATTGCGATAAATTACTTGCTAAATGTTTTCAAATATTTTTAGTACTAACTCTTGCTATAAAAATATTTTCAAAACCTTTTAGGTGTCCAGCCATAGGGACGCCATACTTGATTTCATCCCACGGACTCGGAGTTGTAGCACTGTGGTTGTTGAAAGGGTTTGAGTAGCCGATTCTTTCATTGAGATCTAACATAGGATCTCACTTTTGTATCTCATGTTTGGTCATGTGGTCCGTTGTCGGTATTACAGTTTTAGTTTTGTATTAGCATTACTTTGCAGTTTGGACTTGGATTATTACATTGTTTTGGGTTGTTTTAGTCGATGGTTTATTCGGCATGACTTTGATTCACTTACATATCATGATGGTTTATTCAGTATTTGATATAGGACTGATCACCAGATATTTTATTAGGCGGGGTGTCACACTGGGATCTTATTTCATCACCATTTATTGTTACTTGTCAATGTGATTTCTTTCTGCATGCCACAAAGTACCTTCGTTGTTACATAGTACGAGAAGGGATCTTATCAACTCATCCTGAACTTCATTAATTGCCATTGTAATCAAACCCACTAGCAAATGCTTTGCATTAGAATTTTCTAGTTGCCCTGATAGTTTGGAATTGGATTATAAACTAGCAAGAGCCTCTATTGTACGTTCCTGCATGAGAAATTATAAGTAGGGTTTAAATTTCTTAACCACTCAATATCCATAGAATATATAACACTCGAGTAGTTTTTTCTTTACTGTCATATATCGTAAGAGCTGAAGCTAAAGCCCCTAATGTGTCAGCAACCTGCTTAACCACTCTATTATACGTTCCTGCATGAGCTAAAGCCCCTAATGTGCTAGTTACCTGTGCGGGTGAACATGATTCAAGGCTTGACCAAGGCTCGAGATGACATATGACAAACCACCAAAAATGTTTGCAAGAGAGCACATTGCATTCTCCTGCAAAGGTTGGGCATGCTCACCTTGCATGAATTCTTTTGGAGTAGCTATTGTGGCATATATCAAAGCAGGTATACCATTGGAATGGCTATCCCCCGTCTTGCTTCTTTGGATTGTGCAGAGGGAGATTTTAGAGCAACTACAACTTCTGCACTGATAGAAGCTCATTACCAGGCCCAATAGATTACTGAATATCTCCTCCGAGATTGTTGGTAACCATTTTGAATATATTCATAAGTGTTTTAGGGTATATCAAATACACTAATCTTGATTAAATAGTTGATCTGGGTCGAGCAGCTTTTCTAGCATGTTGGGCTGGTCGGCTACTCTCTTGGCCAAGATATTTAGGTCCCATAGATTACTTGATCCATAAATCATTGAATAGAGTAGATATAGTTGTATTCAAACTCAAACTTCATCCCTAAACTTTTCTCATTAAGAAGTTGGTAAGCACACTTATTGAACATGTGCTAGCTGGTACAAAATGAGTGGACAATGGATTCATAACAACTAATATTTTAAAGGTGGTTGAGCGCATATATTTTGGATGTGGCATATTGTTGAGAAGAATGTAAGAGAACATCGTACATATTATTGGTGATAAGGATAACTATTTCGTTTAAGAGGAACTCTCCAACGGTTACCTACTCCTTATTGGGAACCGTCTTCCTAAAATCCCTTGCTGGGAATATCATTACTGACATCTAATATTTCGTGTGAATATCTAACTATGCTTCTGCTCGTTCCTAATTTTCCTTCCGCTTGCTCCGATAATATGAAAACGTTCTAGTGTTGGTACATTTGAATAAGAGTTTTGCATTTTGACAAATAAGTAAATTTGGTTATTTATTTATTTTCATACATTTTGTATTTAGGATAAACCCGAACCATCAAAGTTAAAGGGAAATGCGTGTCTTCACTACCACAATTTGGGTATTATTTTTGGCGATGATATTGCCACAGGTGATCAGGCTGTATTAGAAAATGATTCCACCCTAATGAATGCAAATGTTGGTGAAAATATTAAGGTGGGCTTAAACGATAAAAATGAAGCATACGAGAATGTTACTACCGGGGCAAGTGATAGGCTGGGGTTTCTCCACGGCGTGAGAGTCACCTACGCGCCGGTCGTGTTATATTCGGATCACCAACTTTATACAAAAACCTAAACTATGACTACACTCTTTTAAGGGAGTATAGAGGCCAATCCGGGTATCGAATCCACAAAGACAAGTTGCTGGAATTTAATTGGTTTAATACTTCTAAAATAAAAGTGTAAAAGATAATTTTAACAAAAAGGAAAAGGGAAAAGATTAAACTAGGCGAGTGTATTTAAATTACGTTAACAAAGCGAATAAAAACTATAGGTTGCGTTGAATATCCCTCACCCTGAGTTAATTAGTATAAAATGGTTAGATGGGTCGACGAGTTATTAAGACCGAGTCTCGTTTCGACAGTTAATTAAATCAAGAGTTGTCACACCCCTAAATTCGCATAAAATTCTAATAAGATTTTGACGTCAATAAATATCCTAGAAATTACGCACGCAAGGTCGTAAGCACGGAGCATACATGATATACCCCGTCAAATCTCCTAGGCAAAATAACTAGGACAACCCACTCGAAATAAACCCGTAAAACTCCATCACCAAAGCAAAGCAACATGTCAACCCTATGTGAGCTCAATCTGACACAACCTAGACTAAATTAGCTAGAAAGCATGGTAAATGACATGTATTGAAAGAAAGAAAGTAAACCTAATTATGAAAGCAATAAATAAATGAAATACAGGTTACTCTAGGCAAGGGAAATTAATGGCAAATAATGTAAATAAAGCTAAAATAAGTAAACTACAACAAAGAAGATGAATGAATAGTATATTAACTTGCAAATAATGGGCAAAACACCCAAAATGGATAGTAGGGAAAATCTCTCTCTACAAACCCTAAAATCTAAGACAAAATGTAGATGTCTCACAATAGAAACCAAAATTGGTTTATATAGTAAGTTGGAAGACAAGAAAAGAAGAAAGTGGTAAATATCTGGTGATCGTAGTCGATCGGTTGCAGAGGCGCGGTCGACCGCACTTTTAAGTTAAGCCACACTGTCTTCGAGCCAAGGAAAAATTCCAATACGCGATCGACCGGCATCAGAAGCGCGGTCGACCGATACTCTGTTTCCTGCTGCTATTTGCTCTTCACATGGGAGGAAAAGGTCGAATATGGAAATGGCCATATCTTCTTCGTCCGAACTCAAAACAACGTGCAGTTTGCTGCCACGCGACACTAACGAAATAAACTACGCATCCGTGGAATTCTCATGAGCTGGGGATGAAATGTGAGTTGATTAAAATGCCCTTGAAGTAGCATCCGACGGCGAATTCGAAATGCGACCGATCCTCACTTTTAGCATTCCAATACGTTCAAAAGCACAATTAACCCCTGTAAAGCATGTATATATCCAAATACAAGGTTTTCTGGTTAATGATAATAAATATAGGCATTTAGGACCGTAAAAGTGCTAGAATACTTAAAGATATCGGGTAGAAATTTGCAATATTCGATATGAATCAACAAGCCCTTCAATCACATCCAAATTAACCTCGCAAGGACCAAAATCAAAAGTTCAACGTAAATGTAATAAACCTATAGATGATGCTTCTGGTGCCTTATTTTTCATTGCTGATTTATAAAAAAAAAAATAGCGGTTGCTTTGGAAACTCAAGTTGTTGAATTTAAAAAATGAGCAACGCAAACTCACGTCAATTGAAAAGTTATATTGGATAGGGTAAAGGCCATGAACATTTATAAAACTTATAGAATGCTACTCATGAAAGTTTTTGAGCAAGATAAGGAGCTAGGATAAGTATTCTTTGGCTTTGATGTTGATGAGTTTATAGGTGTTTGGATCGTTGACAAGTTTGGGCGGGAGTCACCAAATTGACATCGTATTTTAGTAGTTTTAATACTTGTTAATTTTGTTAGGTTAATTATAATTCCTACAATTGATAAATGTTAAATATTTCGTAGTTTGTTTGAACATTCTATATTTTTGTATTGTGAATGAACTTTTAAACATTATAATGTTGGAGTTTTTATTACTACCATTTTAATGATGTGTCTTGGGACATAAAGGGTGAGTTATATAATATTTATTCATTAAGTTTTAGATTTAGAACTTTGCAAGAAAAAATAAACTACTACATATATAGCTCTCACGAATCTCTTATTTTACAATTAGAAAATAATGCCCATCAAACAATAAAATTTGAAAAATACTTAATTTTGCACTTAAAATATAAAAACAATCAACATCGAGTATATAATAACTTTTCATGCAAAATATTTTTATAAAATAAAAGAAATTATCTCCGCTATTTTTTTTCCCGCCTTTTGTATGCTAGATTTTCGCTAAAAGGGCCTCCTCAAAAGTTGTTTGAGAGTTGTATACTTAATTAATCAGATGAACAAAAGTGTAAATGTGGTTTGAGAAAATGTCAAAAAAAATTCTGACATGGATAACTTGCTTCCCAAATCAAATCATTGAATATAGTAGATATAAAGTTGTATTTGTAATACCCCGTATTTTTATGCTACATTAATTTGGGGATTTATACAATTTAATGTGAATTAATTATTTAATATAAATCCGGATATTAATTATGTTATGATTATTAACGCGATGAGAGTTAGTAATTATGGGAAATTTGTTGAATATTACTAATGAGCAAGTAATATATAATATTGATTATATTGAATGTCACGAGTGAATAAAATGACAATTTTGGAAATTTAAGTCGGGACGTGCTCGTGTCGCGTCGGGACTAAATATTGCTAAATAAAAGTGAATATTTTATAAGTTGTTCATATGGTTGTTCTGAGTGCGCCAACGCGTCCGGAAGGGTCGAGATAGTCAGAAAAGTGTACCCGGGGGTTTGATTTGGGTCTCGGGGCGTTTTTAGGCCTAATTAGTAACCCGGGAGGTCATTTTGCATTTTTGGGTAATTAAACCCACGAAAATTTGTAACCTATATCAGCCGTTTAGGTTAGTCACTTAGGGTTAGAAAACTCAAAACCCTAGAACGGCCATTGGAGAAGAGAGGAGAGAGATCTCAAGGCATTCCAAGGCCCAAAACTCAACCGTTTGCACCGCCGCCGCCACCAACGCGTAGATCGCGAGACGGGGAACGCAACCATACTGAATTCGGCACCGAACCAGACTTCTAAAAATCCCAGGCAAGTGTTTATCTTGCTTATTTCGTTGATGCATCTTTCATATTAGTTTAGGAGTGATTAGAATGAGTTTTATTGAAGAAAATCAAAGATATGATATAGGAATCGCATGTAGTTATGGTTTAAATGATAAATTCTGGAAACCCTTGCCATGTAGAGGAATTACCCACGAGAATTCTAGGGTTCTTGATAATTATAATAATCTTTGGGCTATTCTATCATGTATAATGATATAAATCTTCATGCTTCACGTTGGAAATACCTAATAGGATGTTAAAATGTTTGTAGTATAATTTTTGAGACGTTTGGGATTGAAAAATATGGATTTGGTGAAGGTTAGAAGATGAAACCCGTAACTGCAATTCTGCAGATTTTTGCAGACCTGCTTGATCGATCGATCGAGACTAGAACTTCGATCGATCGATCCCCAAACCTCGATCGATCGACCCCTCCTGGCAGACTCTTATTTCCCCTTTTTAAATGAGTTAAATTCAATTTATCGTGAAATAATTCATGGACATCCTTAAAATAGGTTTTGGGAGATGAAAAGGACCAGTAGGGTATATGAATAAATATTGGGATCTTTAATATATGACGAGAATTGTATTTATGGGATAATTACATAAGGAACGATGAAATCTTGTGTTAAAGGGAGAAATTACGTAAACATGATTACGACGGAAAATAGATGAATTTCCTACTGAGTTTATACTTGGGAGAATAGAGTCCATGAGTGTTACCCCGAATTAAAGTTAGAGACGAATGGTTGAGCGTGAGACTAATATATGTGAAAATAAGGATAATGTCGTAACTATGGAATTGAGATATACCTAATATTGATATGATGATATTAGTATAGTTATATGATTGTGTTTACATATACTATCTATGTGTGAAAAACGTACCCGCGCTACTTGCTATCCCTGAGGTTACCGCGCTGGGACGATCTTATCCTGTGTTTCCTTATGGGGGATATTGATTCGTACCCTAGGAGATAGATGTCCTTGGTACAGGCTATCGGAATGATAGTTCAGACGGTCCTAAGAGGCGTGGGGTATGTACTGACCTCTTAGAGACTTGGAATCTATGCTTCGCCTCAATCTTGTTGGTATATATGTTGATACAGTTCGAGAGTGATTCCGAACTTGTATTTCCCTTAGTGTGAGCGATACGGGGATTGGATAGTAGAGTATGCCCGCACCATAGTTTTATTTGGGGTGCTGTTATTATATATATATATATATATATATATATATATATATATATATATTATACGAGTAGTTAATATATATATGTGAAATTATGAAATTTGGAACTGCCTACTGTGATTTTGTAAGTAGGACATGGTTGATGACTCAAATTGTAAATATTTGTTTTGAGAAAATATAATATGACACTGGGAAACTTTGTTAGCAAATAAAATAAAAATGAGAGCATTGTTACTAAATAAAATCCTCCCTTTAAACAATTATATTGTTCGGCTTTGAAATATTACGAGTAACCTAAGATAAGTTAAATCATTGGGAAGACTAGTGCGATAAATGATAAGATAAACCGTTGGGAAGGTTAGTACAATAGGCGTGCACATTAAAAGAGAGGTGAGAATTTCTCAAGAGAGTGTCGCACTAATATGTTGTTGCATTGGCCTGTATCAATTTAAATACTTGCTAAAACGAATTTTAAATCATACACACTATCGGGCTCTGACCCGTTTCTTTTTCTCTCTCTCTTGTATATATATGTATATATTACAGGTGCCCAGCCACAGGGGCGTCTTGCTTAGGATCCCTTGGAAGGAACGCGCTGCAGCTTAGGTGGGAGTTGTAGGCCACTTGCATAGACGACTTCATTTATTGATTCCACTTCTATCATTCTCATTTATTGGGCATGTGTCGCCCTTTCCACTATTTATCTGTTTTATTGGGACATTCGCATTTCAGTTGTTTCTAGTACTGTTACTTTGTGATTTATTCAGTATGGATGTTTTACTTTAAGTTTTAACTGTTGGGATTTTCGGATGATTGAATGTTTTAATTAATTGGATTATGATCCAAGATTATTGTGGTGTGATTCTTATTTATTGAATGCTGTTAATAAATAAATAAATTTTCTTTAAATAAAAATTGGATAGTAATGTTTGAAAATGGTTTTGACACTTAGCTTAATTAATTAGGGTGTTAAATTGGAAAATTTATTTTTCGACAGTGATGCTGAGAATGAACCAACTGTTCACCTTGAATTAATTTTATACAGGAGTGATCGCCCGGTATTTAATTATTTGGGGTGTCACAGTATTCTATTTCAAACTAAAACTTGATCCTCAAATCATGGAATAGATAACTTGATCCCCAAATCAAATTGCCGAATAAAGTAGAGATAAAGTTTGAGTTGTAGTCAAACTCAAACACCTCAATTGAAACCACCTCATGTCATCTCTCTATCTCTCAATTTATATGTATGAAGTCTCACGATTTGAAATCCAAAGATTTTGAAGCTCCATCCCAATATTTGAATATTAATGTAAGTTTGAATTTTTATTTTATTTTATGTTTATTTACCCCATTCAGCTTAACATTGTTTAACTTTCATTCATTCATTTAACTCTATGAAGATTGAGCCATTTTGGCCAACCAATTATTCAATTAAACCAGCTTCTCAAACCTCTTCGCCCTATCCAAGTCGAAGAGCTTTGGGAATAATTATGAAGTATAAGCTAAGTGACCCCAAACATAAAGGACCAAATAGGTTCGGATCCCAAAAAATGGCCATCCTAATACATAACAGGCAAGGAACATTATGGGAGATAAACCCAAAGGGATTATTTGACAAGAATAGATTTCGAAGGAGATTAGCATGGATCAAGTAGCGGCCCAATCAATAACTCTAATAAGTCTAATTGAACTCTGCCTCCTCCACATCTATAAATGTAACCCTCACACCAAGGAAAAAATGATATGCAACTTATGGATATCGAATCACAAAAAGAGTAATAAAAAGGAGAGAAACACCCGTGGACGTAGGGCATTGGCGAATCGCACAAATCTATTTGTTGTGAGAATGTTCTATTCTTAGTTTGGTCCTAACTGCTTACATTCATTCATTGTGAGTAATTGCACTTGTTGCATTTGAAAATAAAGCAACACAAACTCACGTCAATTGAAAAGTTATCTTGAATAAGCTAAAGGCCATGAACATAGAGAAGCAAATACAACACAACTCGTGAAAGTTTTAAAGCTGGATAAAGAGCTTAAGACGAATATTCATTGGGTTAGATGATGATGAGTTTACAGGTGCTTGGATCGTTGACATGTATGTATGAGAGTTGTCAACTTGAAATTGTATTTTAGTAATTTTAAGAATTATTGATTTTGTCGGATTAATTTTTATTCTTTATGATTGACACGTATTAAATATTACGCAGTTTATTTAGACATTCTAGTTTTTTAGTTACGAATGAACGTTTAAGCATTTTAATATTTGAGTTTATATTATTACTACTTTAATGATATGTGTCTTGGGTTATAAATGAAGCGAGTTACATCATATTTATTTATTAAGTTTTAAATTTGAAACTTTACAAAAGGATGAATTATTACGCGCCTTATATTTTTTATTTAGAAAATAATTCTAATTAAAGCTTCTTCTTTCACCCCACATATGGTCGATTTTTTTTATTTCCTAAAAAGACCTCTGCAAAAGTTGTTTAAGAGTTATATACTTAATTAATTAGATGGATAAAAGTGTAAAAGTGGTTAAAGCAAACGTCTGGCATCGCCCAAAAAATAAAAAAAATATGATACAGATTATTTGATCCCCAAATCATCGAATAAAATAGAGATAAAGTTGTATTCAAACTTAAACTCAAACTTCCTCCATAAACGTTTCTCGATAAGAAGTTGGTAAACATATTCATTGAACAAGTTCTAGTCAGGACAAAATGAGTGGACAACGGATTCACAACAACCCATATTTTAAAGGTGGTTGAGCACATATATTCTGGATGTGGCGTAGTTGTTGTTAAGAAGAATGTAAGAGGACATCATACATATTAATGGTGATAAGGTTACCCATTCCGTTTAAGAGGAACTCCAACGGTTACCAACTCCTTATTGGTAACCGTGTTCCTCGATTCCCTTGTTGGGAATGTCATTAATGACACCTGATATTTTGTGTGAATATCCAACTATGCTTATACTCATTCTTAATTTTATTTTTCTTCGCCGTGGCAATATGAAAATGTTATACCGTTGGTACATTTGAATAAGAGTTTTCCATTTTGACAAATAATTAAATTTGGTTATTAATTTATTTTCATATCTTTTGTATTTAGGATAAACCTGGATATCTCCTCCGAGATTATTGGTAACTGTTTTGACTATCTCCGTAAGTATTCTAGTGTATTTAAAATACTCATGTGCGAATTAAATTATGATTTGGGCTGGGCAGCGTTCTAATGGATCCAAGCTGGTCGGCTACTCTCATGGGCTATGGTAAATGGGTCCCCACATTGAAATACTCAAAAATTTGATGTAAAAGCAGGAACCTGCGGGCGATACTTCTACTGATTTATCTGGTGTTGTTGATTCATAAAAAAAAGATTGTGGTTGCTTTGGAAATGCAAGTTGTTTTGGGTTGTAAAAATAACCAAATGCCCTTTTGAATTGTCTTTTCATTTTCAAATGACCCGAGACCCAAAACCAACGTCCAAATAGACTTTTCTGATTATTTCAACCCTTCCGGACGCAACGACGCAGTCAAAACGACTATAAGGTCGATATAAAAATAAGTTCCCTTTTTAATTTAACAAATTAGTCCCGACACGTCCCATACCGCGTCCGACTAAAAATTCAAATAACTGAATTAATATCACACAGACATATCAATGACATCACATTCATATATTACCTAAATATCTTTAAGCACCGATGCGGCTTAACCATCGTTTATCCACATATGCTACTTTGAAACGGAGTTTAGACTTGTTAATTTTATTGGGTTAATTATTATTCTTACGAATGACACATATTAAATATTTTGTAGTTTGTTTAGAGATTTTAGATTTTTAGGTTATGAATGAAAATTTAAATATTATTATAGTAGAGTTTATATTACTACCGTTTTAATGAAGTGCCTTGGGTTATAAATGGTAAGTTATATAATATTTATTTGTTAAGTTTTGAATTTGAAATTTTACAAAAAAAAAAAGCTATTAAGTATATAGTTCTCATGAACCTCCTATTTTACAATTAGTAAATAATGATAATCAAACAATAAAAATTAAACGGATCCTTATTTTTGCACTTGAAAAAATTAAAACAATTAACATCGAGTATATAATATTTTTGATAAAATGTATTTTTCTAAGATTTATCTTGTCCAAAAGAAATTTCTATCCCTCCACCAATGCTAGATTTTTTTGTTTCCTAAAAGGGCTCGGAACAGGTTGTTTGAGAGTTATATAGTTAATTAATTAGATGGACAAAAGTGTAAAAGTGATTAACCGCAAACGTGCGACATATCGGCCAAATCAAATCCTCGAATAGACTAGATAGAGTTGTATTGAAAGTGAAACACCTCAACTGAAAGTTGATCCCCAAATCATGGAATAGATAACTTGATCCCCAAAATCAAATCAAATCGTCCAATAGTAGAGTTTGAGTTGTATTCAAACTCAAACCCCTCCATCAACTGAAACCGGCTCATCTCTCTTCTATTTCTATTTATATATATGGAGTGGAGTCTCCAAAGCTCCGTCCCAGCATTTGAATAACATTGTAAGTTTTCTTTTTTTTTTTACCCCCATTCAGATTGTTTAGGTTTTCATTCATTCATTTATTTTATTTAACTCAGATTGTCTATCATGATTGAGCCTCTCTTCTCCTCCTCTGGTAACGATATAAACCCTAGCCCTAGCTACTGCTCTAAATATTTAACTATATCATTGAGTCTTTGTTCTTTCTTTAATGGCTATGCGTGGTATGTTGGTGTTAAACACTTTTTTAATGCCTTTCGTTTAAACAACTTTCTTTGTTTATCAATCGGTGCCATCACGTAATTTTTGTTCTATGTTTTAACTACTATTCATTTGGGCCTTTGATTGTTCTGTCTTTTCTAATAAATAAAGTATAGTTCTTAAAAATTTGCCTTTGCCTTTGACTGTTCTGCCTTTTCTATGTTTTAACTACTATCTTTGTTTATCAATCGGTGTTAACTATGTTTTAACTACTGCTGGCTTTTCGTTTAGTCTTTTAGTCTCATTTTGGGGGCTTTGATTGTTCTGCGTTTTCTAATTGATCCCTTTGTTTGATTTGCAATATTAGGTTGACTATATATGTGATTTTTAAGAACTAAACTTCCAGTTTAGAATTTCATTTATGTTCCAAATAACCATATGTGAAATAACTCTTCTTGAACCATCAAATACGGTGATGCATCTATTTTATTTATTTCAAAAGAGACATATGCTTATAACCGGGAATATACAATCTTCATGATGTATACCGTAAAAAAATATTTCAATTGTCCTAAAGACACTTACCTTTTTTTGCTTACTTCCCATGTTGGCTTTGTTATATTTAAAATGCAATTCTTAACCCATGTTATTGGTTTTATTATATTTAAATGGAATTTTCAAAATGGAGAGCAACTTTTAGCGGGAATAGCAGCTTTCTAATAAATAATATTAGTATTCATTCGTAAATTTGATTGAATGTTATTTGTCTTTGAATTCCACGATTACCAGAGGGGAGGTTTCAATTGTGGCCGTGTGTTTGGACATTTTCCTTGGTTAGAATGATACACCCGGTTTGTCAAAATACGCCTTTCTGCTCCTGATTATGGCGCGCTAGGGAAATGCGTGTTTTGATTGATCGCGTGCGTCTTTTTGAGTAGGGAAGGTGCTCAAATACACCGCCACAATTGAAGTCTTTCTTCCGGTTATCGTGAAATGCAAAGCGAAATATATTATAAATCAAATCTACGAATGATAAAAAATATTTTTATAGGATGCTTATATTTCCGCTAATAGTTTTTCTAAATAGATGAGCGGAAGTGTGAAATTGCCCGCGCGCCTCGGGTTTTTGTGACTCCTATGGGCTGTATGCTCTAAATAAGCCATCTGAATCAGCGCAAATGTCTCTCAATATCATTGTTTTAAATCACAGTTGCACCTTCACGTAAATAGCGTAAGTTGACTTCAATTTATATGGGACTAAAACCTTATAAACAGTCCTTGAAGAGAAGGTGGAAATCGAGAGTATCTTTCTCAATCCCTCTCTGACACCTTCAGGCAATGGGTCTGTTGATCCTTATCAGAATGATGGTGCTGTTACTAAAAACAACTTTCCAGAGTTTAAGGTTTCATTCAGCAGACATCTGTTATCAATTTATAAGTTCAATTTCATATTTGTGCGTAGATATTAGGTTTTGTTATAGAAATGCATAAAATATTGTCTTATTGTTATTTTTGTTGTATGAATAGTTATTCTCTAATTGTCAATAGTAGTTGAACATCGGAGAGACTGTTAATCAAGTTCTTTTATAACCATGTAATTGGTATCCATGGTTCATGAATGACTACCTTATTTTTATTTACAAGTCCTAAATAATTTTATATTTAGTCCTCTTTATAGAAGGAAAAAGTAAGGTATTTCTTATATTATTAAGTTTTAATTTTTTAGTTGAGTTTGTATATATCAATTTGAACGAGGGTATTTTTGTTTGACATGTATTACTCTTCTTTCTCTATATCTTAGTTCATATTACAATCTGTTTATCATAATTTTAGTAAATGATTCTACATATCTGTTTTCATGATGACAGAGCATTCCTTGATTGTTTCACTTGAATTTAGCACGTATTGAAATTTCCTGCTGAGTAACACGTGTGGTTAACACTTTGTTATTGTTTTACAGATTATCAAGGTAATAGCTAAAGCTGAAAAAGGTAACTAATGACGATGCTTTAGAATTTTCGCTTCTTCATTTAATGCGGCGTACATTGTAGATTGTTTTTATGATTCCCGTGATCCAATTGTTTAAACTGAAACTCATTTCCAGTGGTTAGTAAGTATTATACGAACAATGTTTTACCCAAACAAATTTTGGGTTCGTTTTTGCAGATCTATGACCGTTGTTGTATGGTGGTGAGCTACGATTGAACGTGCATTCCACTTCTCACAAGTTGGTCTGAAGCACATGACAGGTGGTAAGTGAATTAAATATGTAAACGGATATCATTAATTGGATCAAATCATAAGGATTGCTTTTTTTTTTTTAATTTTTTTAATTTTGTTATGTACATTATTGGCCTATTTAAAGGTCTATCTTTTGAAAACTTTCTACTTTCTTTGTTTGCACAGCTGGGCAGGTTCTTATCTTGAAGAGCAGGCATCATTTAAAGCTATAAATTTTTGTGTTGTTAGATCAAGTTTAATAGTCCTCACCTACAAATGCTAATTGTCTCGGGGTTTGGAGCATGTTATTGTATGCTTTTAGTGACACTAGACTTTGGTGTATTTATAAAAGATATCATCCAGCTCCTCCAAAGTTAATATCTCGAACATATAGCATAGTAGGTTCTTCTTATTGGGAGTTATTGGATTGTGTTTAGAGGATGTCTACTATGACATTATTTGATTTTGTTCCATTTTGTTTTGATTTTTGAGGTTTGATTGATAATTGCCTAAGCCTCTCTTAGATTTTTTCAAATTTTTTAGGTTTGGTTAATGCGATTATCCTCTCTTGGAGATTTATAATTTTTTTCTATTTTACATATGTTTGGGCTTGATTTTTTTACATGTATCCATAAGTAGCATCCTACATCTTTTACAGGTGGTTTCAATATATGGCATCTCATCCTCTGTTTTCCCATTTTTTTCAGTTCACCTTTGAAGGTTTTCATTTGTATTCTAGATTTTAATCTCGAATCTAATTTTTATTGCAATTTTGGTGATTCCTATTAAGTGGTTTAAAGTTGATTATAATTACTTATTTCTCTTTACTATTACATTTATTGTTGCAGGTTGTTTCGGGTTTTTTGGTTACAAATTTTGGTTATTCGTTTCAAATTTTTGGATGTTCATACGACTATATCGCTATTTGCTTTTACATCTATCTAATTTGTTGCTTATATTTTTTGCAGTTCATTTACAGGTATTGCAAAATCAGATATTCCAGTTATTGTATGGATATTCATCTTCTCCTTACCGTATTGAACGAGCTGCACATTTCAATGGTATATGTATTTTGTTTGGATATTCATCTTCACCTTGAGTCAAACCTTATCAGACTTCTCTATATTCCATTAATTTCAATTCCATCATGCTCTTCTACTTTATTGTGTTCTCTTCTGCATCTTAGAGCTAACGCATCTTAGAGCTAACGAACAAATATTTGTTATTCATACATTTTGTAGGTGATATAATTTTGTTCATTAAGGTTGCATATTTCTCTACTTGCTATCTTTTTTTTTTATCTTTTTGGAGATACAACGAACAATTCTCCACTCCTTTGTTAATTTTTATATTTGACCTCCCCTGATCTTATATATTATTTTTTGTCTTGAATTTACTAATTTCTTAAATGATTACAATGGTGAAGTTAGTCAATTTCTCTCCTCAGACTTATAATAGTGAAGTGAATTATTACTACCAAAGTACACTACACACATGTAAAATTAAGTGGATGCCAATTAACCTGTGACTTATTTTTGTTCCCATTAGTTCTATTAATCAATCACATACATGTTTGAATCTCTTAGCAAAGTTTTATTTATTTATATAGAATAAGAATTTCTTATCCAATGCTTTGTACATTTCATGTGATGTCCCTCTTTTTTTCTTCTACAGAATCCATACGCACAACAAGTTATTGTTATATTTTTCTTTAATTAAAAAGTATCTTTTGTTTCTTTGCAACTTTACTATGACCTTACAAATTATAGAAATACTCCCTGCAAATTTACTGTCATGTCTTTAGCTACTACACCTTACTGTGCTCTTATTTAAAAATAAGTGATAGTATTGTATTCATAATCTAAATTGTATTATATTCATAATCTAAATTGTCATTATAATCTAAAAGAAATGATAGTATTGTATTTGAATTAGTAACCATTGTACCTTCTGTTGTTCTTTACCGAACTCAGTGAATGCCGGGAAATCTGTGGGCCATCAAACAATATGATGAAAGTGATGTAAGTTCTCCCAGTATCATTTCATCTTGGTTACATTTGTTAGAGACGACATCTCTATTTGCACAGATAGTTGGGTAATGGTTGATTATTTTAAGTTCTTAATATTCAATCAAATACTGAACTTTTTTTTTAAATCAGTAGAGTACTCTTTTTACCACAGATAGTATTTGTACCCCTTTTCTGTTTTGGGTGACAAGACTTTCGAGGTTGGATTGTTATGTTGCTGCATTCATGTGTTTTTTTTGGTAGCATACCATGAGGTGTCCGGGCCAGCTTACGCGCACCTCGGCTAATCCCCATTCGCGGTTCGTGGCTTCCGCTGGTCAAGCATTATTTTGACAGTGCCAGTGCCATGGATCGAAGTGGGGACCAAACCCAATTTACCCCCAAGACTGACCCAGTGGCAGCCTTATACCACTGGGCCAAGAGGCTTGGTTGCATTCATGTGTTTGCAAACTGGTAATTTAGTAGTCTTCTTTACCAGATCCAATACTTGAGGAGTAGATATATATTTTTACATCAATCTAACATCAAGAGATAGAGTTGAAGAATTATTCAGAGATGTGATAAATTCTTGGTTCTTTTATCTGATCGAGGTTCCCTCACATGTTTTAATGAGAATTAAATTGTCCGAAAGAATAATCTCGATATTGATTATGTGAAACAATTATAAATTTATTTTTCCTATGTCTACCTCTATGGCTGATTTTGCCTTTCATAGATTTTTTTAATGATATTGTGATCAATGAATTTTTTTGATTAAGCAGGTGATACGAAGATGTTTGGCCAAAAATCATGTATATTTGAAACTCCTAAATACTTCCTCTTCTCATATCATATGTGGTGTATGTGATGTAAACTTAATTTGCAAGTTATTTTTTAGCATGAATTTTGTTTTTTCTATCTGCATTCTCGGTATGGTATGTACATGGAGGTATTTTACGATTATTATCACTATTTTATCTTAGAGGGTTGTGTCTAACACGTGTAATGTTTACATTATATTTTTTTACAATTTAACAAGTGTTAAATGTGTCATTATTTAACATGATTCTTAAAAAGCCAGATTATTAATGAATTGCAGGTTTGTGTGGGAGATCATTATATTGAAATTTTTTGCTTTACTTCTCATTTGGAGTTTACAAGTCGTTGTTTGTTTACATTTACTAATATTTTTGCAAACTAATATTCTTTTAACCGAATGCCATTGTATTTGGTCAATGATTTTTTTGCAACTATATTTGAAATTTTGGTCCAGAAGCTTTGATATTATTATTCACTCATAAATTTTGGTCCAGAAACTCGAGACTCGATTTCACCATACATGTTGTAAGCATGTGCTATATCTTCAAAATTTACAGTCGTGCCTTCAGGCACGGGCATCCGCTAGTATATATATATACTAGTACAAGCCCGTGCCTAAAGGCACAATTCAAACTTTGCAAAAAACACAACACATTCTTGCAACATGAATGGTATACGGACACGACGTTCCAAGAAATATAATACATTCTCGCTATAGATAAACAATATTTGAAATAACCTATAGTACGAACCTACTAGTTTTAAAAAACTTGGGCAAACTTTCCTTTATTTCTGAAACAATCCATTTTGTTTAAGAACAAAAATACCAACTATACTATTATTAATGTTGAGTCTGATAATTTAAAAAATTTGAATAGAGTTTTCTTTGTTTATTATACAATTCGCCCTGTTTAAGAACAAAAATATTAACTACACTATTATTAATACAGGTACTACGATATTAAAAAAATTAGGCAAAATTTCCTTTGTTTATAGAAGAATCCGTCCTATTTAAGGGGAGACAAACAGCAACAACTATACTACTATTTCACAATAGCCACCGTATAAATAATTAGAAACAATATAATCCATCATAGACCATAATTTGTATCACAACTAAATCAGTATAAACAATCAAAAGTTGTAACTAACATATACACTCCTTAGTAGCCAGACTTTTAGAAAAAAAAATATAGAAAGAAGAGAATCAAATAAAACCTGTATGCCGCTTGAAATTGTTATTAAAACGTTCAACAATAAAAAGCCACGTACTATTGAAAAAAAATATAACGTTCGTCTCTAATCCCGAATGACCTATGTTTTGCGCCCGTAAGTTTGTTTACATGTTCTCTAATTTCATCCCAAGTATCATAAATCCCAGGTTTATGTCCCACAAAAACAACATATATTTTTCACTTAATGAAAAAATTCCAAGCAAACAAAAGGGGAGACACCAAAACACACTAAGAAAATAATTTTGGAAATGTGATTTTCCAGTAAATTTTAAAATCAGTCTTGGGAAAATAATATTATATAAATAAGTTTGAATCTCCGGCCTAAGTCGTTGTGTTGTTGCAGCAACGGCTGCTGTGTTGTTGCAGCAGCAGCAACAACGTCATCGACATCTTGCTGCTTTTGGAATTGCTCGGACAACACCCAAACGACAAAGGCCATTCAAGAACATAAACTGATTCGTTGCTACTACGTTCTACTCTATAACGAAAAAAAATTCAACTTAATATTGAGCTTGATGGTTACCTCGCTCCTGTGAATTTAAGCCACCCACCAACCAAAAATTGCAACTGAGAACAAAGGTCATCCGTTAGCTATTGAAATTGATGAACTTACATACTATTTTAAATAGTAAAGAAGTTCTAAAATGAGTACATAAGCACGAGTACCTCGACAACATTGGTGAATACTAATTTTGGAGTGAGGAATACAGAGGATGGGAGAGAATACTTCTTTAAGTTCCTGTCATTCCAAGATTTTTAATTCAGTCCAATGCCAATAATATGAAGGTATAGGATATAAAAAATTGTTTGAAACTACAAGAACCAACAATTACTTCCAAAGTTTGGGGCTATATATGTAAATAACTAAAAAAGGGAGTTTATTATCTTCAATCATAACCACTAATTTTTTTTAAGTTAAGACACTTTCTATTTCATTTAATAAAAAACAATACATATAAGTCTTTCTGTTCCATCAGAAAATTAAACATTACTGTCAACAAGGTATAAATATGATTCACATAGTGTTTCAACTGCCAGTCATCTAAATCCATTACGTGAAGTCTCCAAGTTCTATGACTCACCAAATAATGTTCAAGTTGTAGAGAAGCTTCAAACGGCCAGTATAATATAATAGAATAAAACAAAATATTTTGTTCAATAGCATCTTTCCCTTACACGTAAGAACCTTCGCTATGCCCATTAGTAGTCAGTGGTATTATTCACGTCAGTTTCACAAACTTCATCCTGTGATTGGCATAAGATTTCTTGAGCTTCTGCAAGTACAGGCTCCTTTGCATCAGTTGCATACAGTATCTTCTTAATTGCCACAACCATCTTGAAAGCATGGATACTTTTGAGAAGATGACAAATCCATCATCAATGCCGGATATATATTGAATACTGGTAACTTTGAGTTGCGGATACCCATGATCTGTAGATGTAACGGAAGATGCTCCAATTCAGGCATCTGACAGAGTACTTCTATGTCCCGTAATTTTGCAAAATAAAAATCTCTCTCTCCAAAAGTCCCACTGAAAGCTTCAGGTCTGTAATCTCCTGGGACAAAGCCTGAATTTCCCCTAAAAAATTAGCCCCGGCTGCTATTGCACCTGTTTTCCCTTGCTTGGTCCTAGAGATCTTGTAATTTTGCGGATAACCACTAAAATTATGTTTTACACATTTCTTGAAACTTACATATACCATTTAGTTCATTAAAAATCATCCCCACTCATCACCCTAAAGAGAAAAAACTTACATATACCATATAGTGGATTAAAAAGTATCTTAAACTTACCTTAACTACTTTAACATCCCAAGACACACCTAAGATAATACATAAAAGTAATAAACAACAAATTCAACATGTTAAAACTTACAACAGTAATTATAAATGAACTATAAGTTAGCAACACTCCCTATTGGATTTCAGCAACAGTAGCCCTGCTCAGTTTATTCCATTTCAATTTTGCACTGTGCTCAACATCAGTAAATCTACACCAAAAAATCCACAATAAACTAAAAGTAAAGAAAATTAAAAAGATCTTCATTAACATTGACTCTTTCATGTTTGATATGCCTTGAATCATTGCATTAAACAAATAGAAAGAAAAACAAAAGAATCATACTTCAATATGAGTATCCGTATCTTTTAAGTGGCATGAAATGAGAATTCATCAATTCTTGCTCCAAGAATAATTAAAAATTACCATTCAATAACAAACCAAAAATAAAATAGACACGTGGAATGGAGAGAAATGTGAATAACATCATTATTCACTAAAAAACCAAATCAAATTTGATAAGAGAGAATACCTGATTAGGTTCCTTGTTGAAGAGTTAGATTGCAAAACAGAAGAATGAATATCAGCCTTCAATAAAATACTCACAAAATATCAGCCTTCAATAAAATACTCAAACACTCTAAAAATATCAACTTTATCATAACATATGAAATTAGGGGAAATCAATATAGTTACCTTAAGTTATTATTGCATTCAAATGTTGTATCAAACAAAGTTCAAAGGTAAACGAACTCCATATGGAATCCCTAAATGAACCTCCATATGTAAGCGCTAAAATTGAAGGTTAAATCAGAAACTTAAATCGAAAGTTAAAACATTTGAATCAAATATGAATATAAATCAATGGCGTGGGGATTTATATGGAGGGGAGGGGAGGGAGGTTCATTTTTTTTTTTGGATGGGTGGGGGGTGGAGGGTTGGCTGATGAGGTTAAACCATTTGAATCTTACCTAAGAGGAGCGGCGACATGTAGAGAGGTACGACGGGGTGGATAGAGGTGCGGCGGCGTGGGGCTGAGGTAGGGGGAAAGTTTTGTGTGAGATGGGTTTTGATTGGGGGGCTGATGAGGGAACGGGAGAAAGGTAGAGAGAGAGAGAGAGAGAGAGAGAGAGAGGATTAATGAATGGGTACTCTTCGTTTTTCCATCTCATTGTATTTATTAAGAAGTTTCAGAAATTATATAAATAACCTTCACAACATAACACAACTGTTACAAACAAGTCACTCACAACATCAATGCTGAAATTGCTTGAAATATGTTTTATTGTTTATGCTTATTGTATATATCATTTGTCCAGGGAACCTATAAGGAAATTAACTGAATATGTTGTAGATAACATTCCATGTGAGTTTCTCTTTTAAGTTTGGTTTATTTTGCTAATTGTACATTTATAAATTAAAAAAGTGTATACATTATATGTTTGAAAGTTTTATTTATTAGATCGAAATGCAAGCTTTTTGCCATTTTCTTCCACGTGTACCACATTTACTTGTAATGAAATAGGTTTTTATATTATTTTCATATAATAAGACATTCATTATAAATTATCCGAACAGGGCCTTACAAAGAAGAGGGGCCTATGTTCTGCTCAAGCTCAGAATACATCTTCATTTTCAAAGAGATGTTTATCTTAATAGGTACGTAAAGCATCATATTTTTGTTGTTTCAAGCCTATGTGAATTGACTATTCTACTTGTGTCACCATTTTCACGCCCCAAAGGCTATTTTATAGGATTCTCCATTGCATATAAAACATAAATGGCTTTTGCATACATATTTTGGCCATACATGTATATGCCTTTGGTTTCGTATTTGTTTACGATGGGATTACTTATTCTTTTTTTTTTTTGATACATTTGTTTATGATAATATGAATTTATTCAAGTTAAATGTGATAATTTCCATCTCGATGGGGAAGTGAACTGCTACTCTTAATAATGTTCTTTTTCTTCCCACAACTGAGTTTGGTTAGCAACTTGATTTGTATGTTTGGGACATTTTTGTGTCTTTCTGTATTTACATGTACAGATAACGTGTGTAAATATATCACAGTTGAAATATCATCATGCAATCTCGATTTTAATCGGTTGAATGTTAAGATCGTTCAGTCAGAATTAGTTGACAATATAACCTGTTGTTTCCATAATAAATATATATATATTTTGGTAGTATGTTTGGATCCTACTGTTGTCAGTTGATTTATGCGTTCACATATATATCCTACTGTTGATTTATGCGTTCATATATATATTTTGGTAATATGTTTGGATCCTACTGCTGATTTATGCGTTCATATATATCCTACTGTTTATTACCCCCATTCTCTCTCTCTCTTCCTCCATTCTCATCACGCTGGCATTTCGATCTCTAACCTAGTTATACTCACGCCTGAGGTTTCGCATTCCGTCTTCTTCTACTCGGGTAACCTTTTGTCAAAATCATATAATGAAATCAACAAATTCGCGAATCAATTAAACCGGAATGAGAGAGATTTAAGGGAGACTCTTAACTGAAACTTGAATATGTGTATGTATTGCTTGGATTTGATTACAGGTATCTATGGCTTGGATTTAGGGTTTGGTTGATTTGGGTTGAATCATTTAGGGTTTGGTTGATTTGATTTTGTGTATTTATGTTTTGTCTGCTGTTAATAATGTATTGGAGTTAGGTTTTGGGGTATTTAAGTTTTCAGTCATTTCATTATTCATTTTCTGCATGATTTCATTTGTTTTATCTATTACAAACTATTTCATTTTCTGCTGTTAATAATGTATTGGAGTTAGGTTTGGTGTCGGTCGAGCGCGACGTGTGGTCGGTTGTTTTCATCGAGCATTGATGGATCCGTTTCAGAGTGGGACCTTTTTCATCTCAAACAGAAGGTATCACCAAACTCTTGGGTGAACAGGAATTTATAATGCAAACCAAGACCCTTGGCACAATTGGTTACATGGCACCAAGTCATATTTTTAGTTAAAAATATGACTTCTGATAAAGTATTGTATTAATGATTTGAAATTATATCTATCCATTCTATTGTAAGAATCTTATTATATTCATTTAGTCTATAATAAATTTCGTTTTGATTAACAGGCTATGGATTGGAAGGAAAAGTGTCTACATGGGGAGATGTCTATAGTTATGGTATTGTGTTGCTCGAAACATTTACAAGAAAGAAGCCCACGGATGGAATGTTTGTAGGAGAAATGAACTTAAAGCACTGGGTGGATCACACCATACAGAAATCGATAACTGAAGTTGTGGACATCAGTTTGCTAGAAGAGAATGATAAAATTTTAAATGCAAAGAAGCCGTGTGTGTCACTGTCATCTATCTTCAGCTTGGCAATGGATTGATCAGCAGATTCACCTCGAGAGAGGATCAGTACGAAAGAGGTAGTCATGAGACTGAACAAGATAAAACCCAATTTCTCCGCAAATATTGAAATGCCACAGAGCACAAGAGCTCGTCACACAGAAAGGTACCAGAGAGGTAAATGACTATTGATAGTCTCACCCCATTTCTTTCTTTCAGCACCGCGCCCCCCCACATCCCCCTCCCCTCCCCTCCCCCCCCCCCCACCCAACTCACAGACATTTATCGAGAAACAAATACTAAAACGTGCCGAATAGAATTCTAAATTGATATTTCAATTACTGTTTTTTCTAAATTGATATTTCAATCATGCTCTGATGGGCAGGGTGGGCGACGCTAGTAGCATTCAACCGTCTATTGAGCAGATGAAAGAGTGGGTCAAGGAGCATTGGAAAATGATAGGCGGGACTGACTCGTTACATGTCTCCCTTTTCATTTTTTTTGTTTTCTTGTCGGAAGCAGAAGCGACCAGAGTTTTGAACATTTAGAAATAGTGGTTTTTTGGGTTACCTTTGTGTCTTGACAAGTGGCATCCTCTGGGATGCAGTCCCTAGAATTTACAAAATCCAAATTTTCGATGGATCAGGGTGATGGGTTTACCTCTCCATCTATGGGGAGGGGAAGTTTTCTAGCCCATTGGTGATAGATGCGGTGGTTTCACTACGGTGGACTGTGACACACAGACGGGGGAAGAACTTAGGTAGGCAAGAATCTTGATTTCAATGAATCAATTTCTCCCGGAGACAATGATCATTAACTGTGGTGGGTGGGTTTTTCGTTTACCAATCTGGGTTGAAGACATGGGTTCATGCTACTTTGGTGGTGGTGACCATGTGTTTAAGATGAGGAATTGTAGTGCCGAGGTCGAGAGGTGTGGAAGGATGGCTTCAAAATCGCAAGCGGGGGGAATATCTATACCCATTCATGTCGACAAAGTTAGTGTTTATGCAGGTCATAAGGCCCAGAGGGAGATAAACATCAATCTTCCAAGTCCTATTGGAGCGGGATTTAATCGAGCTAGTGAGCGGGCAGTTGACGTTACTCAGAGGGAGCCTTATGTCAAGATTCTTAGGCCGGTAGCATGATTTATTTTTGTGTTTCCTGGCGAGACCTCGGACAGTGGAGCTGTCATACCCGACCTTGATCACAGTGAGAAGTTGGCTGTTGCATTCGGGTTGCTAAATGCATCAAATGGCATGCCAATACGAGTTATTAAGAGTATTAGCATGTGTAGAGATTGTCACGTTTTTATTAAACTCGTTTCTGCATTGACAGAAAAGGAGATCCTCATAAGAGACAGTAAGCAGCTCCACAAATTTGTCAATGGAAAGTGCTCATGTGGGGATTTTGGGAGTCTTCTTTGATATCATTTGAACCCAATTAATGAGGTCCTTTATCTGGTCATTCTTTTGACCTTAATCTCTCATGAATTATTTTTGTATGGCCTTGGGTGTTTTCTTCCTTCTTTTTTCCCTGACCCTCACTGGTTAATCAAGGTTAAATTATAGATGTTGTAGCAACTTGAGTTATTCATATATATACTCGCAACATAAAATTGAATGGAGCAACCTAAGGGTGAGGATTCGAACATGTCTCCGATGAAAGCGGATCAGGTGCAACAGAGTATGATGGTGGTGGTGAGGCCGAGACATGCATAGACTTAGTGGTGAATGTGATTTTGGAGAAAAAAGATGATGGGTTGGGTGTAGATGTAAACACAAGTTGACAGTTGTATACGTTGCTGGTGACGAAGGGAGTTTGAAAGAGATTACTGGTTGTCAGATGGGTTTGGTCGTGGGTTGGAGCAGGTCTAGGGTCGGAAGTGCAAGGGCTTAGGGTAGACTTCGGTCAGGGCTGGTTTGGAGCTGGGTTTAATGGTGTTTGGATTTGGAGGTCGCGGGTTCCGGTCGGTTTGTGGGTTAATCCGATTTGGCAGGAGGTAAGCGGACCGGAGGTGGTCGGATTGAAGATTGGAGATGGTTGGGTTCGAATCTCCAATCAGATATGACTAGAATGCTTAATTAATGGTTTTAACTAATTTCCAATCAGATATGACTATTTTGAATGGAAATTCTCCATTCAAAATCATTTATATCTACTCAAGTTTTCACTATTGACAGGTAAGAACTGCTTTGAATGTGTTAATTAGGTGATTGTTCACAGATAACAGAAACATGGAAGCTACGCAAACTTCCGCAAATTGAACATTGGGGACAATTTAGAGATCCTTAAGACTGGTTTGTGACATACACTCATGCGCTCTCCACAGAACAATTTGAATTAATGGTGATGACCACAAGGATATGGTATAGCAGAAATAAAAAAAAATACCACAGTGAGGAGTCAATCAAGCCGTGCCCAATACTTGTGCAAGCATCAGCGATGTACCATCAATTCAGGGAGTCAATTACTGGAGTATTTCAAATAATCCCTCATTCATTCACTTACTAGACTTCTCCCCAAGTAGTATTTTTAGAAATAATTTTGATGGGGCTGTTTTTAAAGAGCTGAATAGTATAGGAATTGGTGGTGTCCTCCAAAAATCAAGGGGAGAATTTATAGAAGGAATATCACAAAAGTTTAAGTATCCAGTAGTGGCGGAATCCATTGCTGGCCGTGAAGCCATCCAAATGGCGTTTGAGTGTAAGTTTGCTAATGTCATTTTTGAAGGCTTTTATAGCAATAGTACAAACCATCAACCACCACCATGGCATCAATTCATATAGCTTATTCAATTATATAGAAACCATGATTCTTCAATGCATATACACCACATGGAAACAAACTTTTTTTAAATGAAGAATAACCACAAATCACAGCATATGATACTTCACTTCGAAATCTAATATTTCTTAATTAATATCACATCACATATGGATCTTAATATATGTGTATGTATGCATGTATATAAATCTCAATTCAATTAGTCGGTGGGATTCGAAATCTCATTGTGATTTGTTTGATTAATCATTATCACCAATATAATCACGATCTTTGTTTAATACAGTCAACTTGATTAGACTGAAGAAAAGCTCCAGATGAATAACATGTGAGATTGAAATCGCTAGATGGTGGTCAGTTCATGCATTTGATTTTGCTTTTACCAACGATGAGTTTCCGACCTGTTTGTGTCCTACCTTTTAGAATGTTTCAAGCTTCCATTATATGTCCATGAGAATCATAGATGCATCTTGATAAAATTTAAGTTGTGAAGTTTTCATTTATGATCATTGTAAAATTGAAATGATCGACACTGTTTATTCTTGGACCATCAAATAAATCTTATAAACTATTCGTATAAATCTTTTGAATTCTTATGAACTATTCTTGAGTTCATAATGATATTATTTATTAAGTTAGAATTCTTTAAAAGTTGCATTTTCCCCTTCTTGTTTGTGCTAATACAGGTTATGCTATAATTGGATAGTATAGTTACATTTGATTGATTTAGTAGATACTATTGGTGTGTTCTTTTGGTGCTCGTGTTAAATTTTCTAATCATTTTGCAGAGGATGAACTTCAACTAGTTGGAAATCCAGTCCCAAATGATGCACTTGGCTTTCCCGTACCAAATGATGCACTTGCTTAGGTATTTTCTTAAGAATTAGAATTATTTTCCTAATAATTTGAGATTAAGCTAGGCCGTGTGGGCCAGTGAATATTTATGATGATGAAATTAATTTATGTGCTCATTTGAGATTTTGTTGTTGTTGAGTGGCATTTTAATGTTAAAGCATGTTGGTTTCCACGAATAAACAAGGGAAATTCTGTCGAATTTTTTTAAAAATAACAAATGATTTAAAAGTAGTTAAGACGATAACATACGGATTACCATAGTTGAATATTGTACTAATTTATGTTTATTTTCTCTTTCACAGGTCCGGACATCATTTGGAATAGGTGTTGGCCATCTCTATTTTTTGGGTTTCCTATGTCTTCGAATTGATTATTTGATATTATTTTAGGTGGGTTGTTTTATTTTTTGGAGATGTTATGTTGGAAACTTCAAATATGAATGAATGAAGGAATTTTCGGAGTTTCGTTGATATTTTGTTTTCGATATTTATTTATCATAACTTGTACATTTGTTGATATTGACTAATAATGAACGAGGCTAGAACCTTCCCTAAAATGTCGTGTCATAATAGAAATTTTGGTGGCAATTATGGTGGCAAGTTTTTAAGGGACGATTAATAGTGTCCCAAATAATATTATTAGGGACGACCAAGAGCTTGTCCCTAATAATATTATTAGGGATGGCCAGCCCCGTCCTCAATAATATTATTAGGGACAACCAAGCTCCAGTTCCAATTAATATTATGGCTTTAGGGACGGCTAGATCCGTCCCTAAAATGCAGTTGCACAATAAAAATTTTGGCGGCACTTTTGGCGTCGTCCCTAATACATTTGGGACGCATATCAAATGTGACCATGCATTGCCGTCCCTAAAGGTCTTTAGGGACGGATTTTACCCGTCCCTAAAAGTGAGTATTTTTATACTGACGATAATTTGAAAATATGAGGACGTAGGCTTAAAACTTTGGCGCTAGGGGTGGGAAACCCGAAATAGCCCCCGAACTGCCCCGTGATATGCTCCAACACCTCGCACGGGATCAATATAACTCGTAGGAAGTCACCGCGCAATCACGGTACTCCCGGTTTGAGAATACGATAATTATTAGAAAATATCTGGACTTAGGCTTAAAACTTGGCGTCAGAGAGCGAAAACTCGAAACAGCAATGTGAGAGGAACCAACCCCTCAGACTGGACCAATATAACTCGTAGGTACTAACCGCGCGATCACGGTACTCCCTGTTTGAGAATATGATGATAATGTGAAAACATCTAAACTTAGGCTTAAAAACATGGCGCTAGAGGTGGGAAACCTGAAACATCCCTCGAACGGCCCCGGGAGAGGCACCGACACCTCGCACGGGACCAATGTAACTCGTAGGACTGACCGCGTGATCACGGTACTCCCGGTTTGTGAATACGACGATAATTTGGAAATATCTAGACTTAGCGTTAAAAACTTGGCGTCAGACTGCGAAAACTTGAAACAGCCCCCGAGTGGCCCCGTGAGAGGCACTAACACCTCGCACGGGACCATTGTAACTCCTACGAACTGACCGCGTAATCACGGTGCTCCCGATTTGAGAATACGATGATAATTTGGAAATACGTAGACGTAGGCTTAAAACTTTGGCGCTAGAGGTGGGAAACCCGAAACAGCCCCCAAACGGCCCTTTGAGAGGCACAAACACCTCGTATGGGACCAATGTAACTCGTAGGAACTGATCGCGCGATCACGGTACTCCCAAGTTCGAGAATATGACGATAATTTGAAAATATCTAGACTTATGCTTAAAAACATGGCGCTAGAGGTGGGAAACCCGAAACAGCCTCCGAACAGTCCCGTGAGAGGCACCGACACCTTGCACGGGACCAATGTAACTCGTAGGAACTGATCGCACGATCATAGTACTCCCGGTTTGAGAATATGACGATTATTTAAAAATATGAAGACTTAGGTTTAAAACTTGGCTTCAGAGTGCAAAAACTCGAAACAGCCCCCAAGCGGCCCCGTGAGAGACACCAACACCTCGCACGACACCAATGGAACTCGTAGGAACTGACCGCACGATCACAGTACTCCCGGTTTGATAATACGATGATAATTTGGAAATATCTAGACTTAGGCTTAAAAACATGGCGGTAGAGGTGGGAAACCCGAAACTGCCATTGAACGGCCCCGTGAGAGGAATCGACACCTTGCACGGGACCAATATAACTCGTAGGAACTGACAGCGCGATCACGGTACTCCCAGGTTTGAGAATACGATGATTATTTGAAAATATCTTGACTTAGGCTTAAAAACATTGCGCTAGTGGTGAGAAACCCGAAACAGCTCCCAAGCGGCCCCGTGAGAGGCACTGACACCTCGCAAGACACCAATGTAACTCGTAGGAATTGATCGCGCGATCACGGTACTCCCGGTTTGAGAATACGACGATAATTTGAAAATATGAAGACGTAGGCTTAAAACTTTACTGGTAGAGATGGAAAACCCGAAACAGCCCCCGAACGAACCCGTGAGAAGCACCAACACCTCGCACGGGACCAATGTAACTCGTAGGAACTGACCGCACGATCACAGTACTCTCGGTTTGAGAATACGATGATAATTTGGAAAATTTCTAGACTTAGGCTTAAAAACATGGCGCTAGAGGTGGGAAACCCGAAACATCCCCCGAACTGCCCCGTGATATGCTCCGACACCTCGCACGGGACCAATATAACTCGTAGGAAGTGACCGCGCAATCACGGTACTCCCGGTTTGAGAATACGATAATTATTTGAAAATATCTAGACTTAGGCTTAAAACTTGGCGTCAGAGAGCGAAAACTCGAAACAGCCCACGAACGGCCCCGTGAGAGGCACCAACACCTCGCACGGTACCAATATAACTCGTAGGAACTGACCGCGCGATCACGGTACTCCCAATTTGAGAATACGGTGATAATTTGGAAATATCTAGACTTATGCTTAAAAATTTTGCGTCAGAGTGCGAAAACTCGAAATAGCCCCCAAACGTCCCCATGAGAGGCACAAAGACCTCGCTCGGGACAAATGTAACGCGAAGGAGCTGATCGCGCGATCACTGTACCCCTGATTTGAGAATACGATGATAATTTGAAAATATCTAGACTTAGGCTTAAAAACATGGCGCTGGAGGTGGGAAACTCGAAACAGCACCCGAACAGCCTCGTGAGAGGCGTCGACACCTCCCATGGTATCAATGTCACTCTGAGGAACTGACCACACGAACCGGGTACTCCCGGTTTGAGTATACAATGATTATTTGAAAATTTGTAGACTTAGGCTTAAAACTTGGCGTCAGAATGGGAAAACCCAAAACAGCCCCCAAGCGGCCACGTGAGAGGCACTAACACCTCGCATGGGACCAATGTAACTCGTAGGAACTGACCGCGCGATCACGGTACTTCCGGATTGAGAATACGAAGATAATTTATAAATATCTAGACTTAGGCATAAAAACATGACGCTAGAGGTGGGAAGCCCGAAATAGCCCCCAAGTGGCCCCGTGAGAGGTACTAACACCTCGCACGGGACCAATGTGCTCGTTGGAACTGACTGCGCGATCACGGTATTCTCAGTTTGAGAATACGACGATAATTTGAAAATATGTAGACTTAGGCTTAAAACTTGGCGTCAGAGTGCGAAAACTCGAAAGAGCCCCCGAGCGGCCCCATGAGAGGCACCAACAGCTCGCACGGGACCAATGTAACTTATAGAAATCCGAAACAGCCCCATGAGAGGCACCAACACCTCGCACGGGACTAATGTAACTCGTAGGAACTGACTGCGCGATCACGGTACTCTCGGTTTGAGAATATGACGATAATTTGAAAATATGTAGAGTTAGACTTAAAACTTGGCGTCAGAGGGCGAAAACTCGAAACAGCCCCCAAGCGGCCCCGTGAGAATCACCAACACCTCGCACGGGACTAATGTAACTCGTAGGACTAACCACGCGATCACGGTACTCTTGGTTTGAGAATATGACGATAATTTGGAGACATCTAGACTTAGGCTTAAAAATATGGCGCTAGAGGTGAAAAACCCGAAACAACCCCTGAACGGCCCCGTGAGAGGCAACAACACCTCGCACCGGACCAATGTAACTCGTAGGACTGACCGCGCGATCACGGTACTCCCGGTTTGAGAATAAGATGATAATTTGAAAATATGTCGACTTAGGCTTAAAAACATAGCGCTAGAAGTGGAAAACCCGAAACAGCCCCGAACGGCCCTGTGACAGGCATCGACACCTCCCACGGGACCAATGTAACTCTTAGGAACTGACTGCGCAATCATGGTACTCCCAATTTTAGAATACGACGATAATTCGAAAGTATGTAGACGTAGGCTTAAAACTTTGGCTCTAGAAGTGGGAAACCCGAAACAGCTCCCGAACGGCCCCGTGAGAACCTCCAACACCTCGCACGGGACCAATATTACTCGTAGGAAGTGACCGCGCGATCACGGTACTCCTGATTTGAGAATACGATGACTGTTTGAAAATATGTATACTTAGGCTTAAAACTTGGCGTCAGAGTGCAAAAACTTGAAACAACCCCCAAGTGGCCCCGTGAGAGGCACCAATGCCTCACACGGCACAAATGGAACTCGTAGGAACTGACCGAACAATCACGGTACTCTCGGTTTGATAATATGACGATAATTTGGAAATATCTAGACTTAGGCTTAAAAACATAGCGCTAGAGGTGGGAAACCCGAAACTGCCACCGAACGGCCCCGTGAGAGGCATCGACACCTTGTACGGGATAAATTTAACTCGTAGGAACTGACAACGCGATAATGGTACTCCCGGTTTGAGAATATGACGATAATTTGGAAACATCTAGACATAGGCTTAAAAACATGGCGCTAGAGGTGGGAAATCCGAAACAGCCATCGAACGGCCTCGTGAGAGGTACCGACACCTCGCACGGGACCAATGTAACCCGTAGGAACTGACTGCGCGATCAAGGTACTCCCGGTTTGAGAATACAACGATTATTTCAAAATATGTAGACTTAGGCTTAAAACTTGGCGTCGGAGTGCGAAAACTCGAAACTGCCCCCAAGCGACCCCGTGAGAGGCACCAACACCTTGCACGGGACCAATGTAACTCGTAGGACCTGACTGCACCATCACGATAGTCCCGGTTTGAGAATACGATGATAATTTGGAAATATCTATAGACTTAGGCTTAAAAATATGGCGCTAGAGGTGGAAAATCCGAAACTGCCACCGAACGGCCATGTGAGAGGCATCGACTCCTCGCACGGGACCAATATAACTCGTAGGAACTGAATGCGCGATCACGGTACTCCCAGGTTTGAGAATACGATGATAATTTGAAAAATATCTAGACTTAGGCTTAAAAACATGGCGCTAGAGGTGGGAATCCCGAAACATCCCCCGAACGGCCCCGTGAGAGGCAATAACTCCTCGCAAGGGACCAATGTAACTCGTAGGAACTCACCGCGTGATCACGACACTCCCGATTTTAGAATACGACGATAATTTGGAAAATATCTAGATTTAGGCTTAAAAACATGGCGCTAGAGGTGGAAAACTAACGGTCCCGTTAAAGCCACCAACACCTCACCCGGGACCAATGTAACTCCTAGGAACTGACTGCGCGATCACGGTACTCCCGGTTTAAGAATACGACAATAATTTTGAAATATCTAGACTTAGGCTTAAAAACACGACGCTAGTGGTGGGAAACCCGAAACAACCCCCGAACGGACCCGTGAGAGGCACTCACACCTCGCACGGGACCAATATAACTCATAGGAATTGACCGCGCGATCACGGTACTCTCGATTTGAGAATTCGATGATAATTATAAAATATCTAGACTTAGACTTAAAAACTTTGCGTCATAGTGCGAAAACTCGAAACAGCCCCCAAGGGCCCCCGTGAGAGGCACCAACACCTCGCACGTGACCAATGTAACTCGTAAGGACTGACCGCGCGATCACGGTTCTCCCGATTTGAGAATACGACGATAATTTGGAAATATCTAGACTTAGGCTTAAAAACATGGCACTAGAGGTGGGAAATCCGAAATAGCTCCCGAACGGCCCCGTGAGAGGAATCGACGCCTTCCACGGGACCAATGTAACTCTTAGAAACTGACCACGCGATAATGATACTCCCAGTTTAAGTATACGATGATTATTTGAAAATATGTAGACTTAGGCTTAAAACTTGGCGTCGTAATGCGAAAACCCGAAACAGCCCCAAGAGGCCCCGTGAGAGGCACCAACACCTCGCACGGGACCAATGTAACTCGTAGGAACTGACCGCGCGATAATTGTACTCCCGATTTGAGAATATGACGATAATTTGGAAATATCTAGACATAGGCTTAACAACATGGTGCTAGAGGTGGGAAACTCAAAACAACCCTTGAACGGCCTCGTGAGAGGCACCGACACCTCGCACGGGACCATTGTAACTCATAGGATTTGATCGCACGATCAGGGTACTCCCGATTTGAGAATATAATGATTATTTCAAAATATGTAGACTTAGGCTTAAAATTTGGCGTCAGAGTGCAAAAACTCGAAACTGCCCCCAAGCGGCCCCGTGAGAGGCACTAACACCACGCACGGGACCAATGTAACTCGTAGGAACTGACCGCACGATCACGGTAGTCCCGGTTTGAAAATACAATGATAATTTGGAAATATATATAGACTTAGGATTAAAAACATGGCTTTAGAGGTGGGACATCCGAAACTGCCACCGAACGGCCCCGTGAGAAACATCGACTCCTCGCACGGGACCAATATAACTTGTAGGAACTGACCGTGCGATCAAGGTACTCCCAGGTTTGTGAATACGATGATTATTTGAAAATATCTAGACTTAGGCTTAAAAACATGGCGCTATAGGTGGAAAACTCGAAACCGTCCCCGAGCGGCCCAGTGAGAGGCACTAACACCTTGCATAGAACCAATGTAACTCGTAGGAACTGATCGCGCGATCACGGTACTCCCCGTTTGAGAATACGATGATAATTTTAAAATTTGTAGACGTTGGCTTAAAACTTTGGCACCAGAGGTGGGAAACCCGAAACAACCCTCAAACGGCCCTGTGAGAGGCACCAACACCTCGCACGGGACCAATGTAACTCGTAGGAACTGACCGCGCAATCACGGTCCTCCCATTTTGAGAATACGACGATAATTTGGAAATATCTAGACTTAGGCTTAAAAACATGGCGCTAGAGGTGGAAAACTCGAAACAGCCCCTGAACGGCCCCGTGAGGGGCAGCAACACCTCGCACGGGACCAATGTAACTCGTAGTAACTTTGGTGTGACGCCCCGACTAATTAAATACCGGGTAGCTACTCCTTTATTAAATTAAATCAAAACGCCAAGTTGGCTCAGTTAATAGCATCACTGTCGAAAACATTTTATTATTACTAACCACCTAGTATTTAAAAAGTAGGTTGCCAATTTTTAATTAAAGTCTGATTAACATGCAACAAGTGTAATGAAGAAATAATAACACCATTCACCATAATGAAGTAATAGAATAACCAACGCAAGATATAAATAAATCTGGAGGAAAACTCCTCACAACATAATCCCACAACTGAAGTAAATAAAGAAATACTGAATACTGAATGAATACATGCCAAAGTCTGAAAAACTGAAATGAAAATGTATTTAATAGAATTTGGGCAACATGCCCTACAACTGAGGAATACTGAATAAGGAATCCAAATGATATAAGCGTCTAAAGCAAATCCCTGTAGCTTCCACAAGCAGCTACAGCTCGTCATCTGAATAAGAATCCTAAGCATGGTGTCCTTGTGGCTGGGCACCTAAAATGGTTTTACAAAAAAGTAGATTTGAAAGCAAACGGGTCAGAGCCCGAATGTGGAGATATTTTAAAAACCTGCAAGTGCTTTCAAAACAATTAAAACAGTATATGAAAAATACATGTTAGGACGTGCTCTCACATGATATACTCACCTCTCGTCTAACTGTGCACTCCTAACGCTCCTGTACCCATTCATGTGTTACCTCATAACTATCTAACTCTAAAGAGTTTCTAACACTTCTACTCGGTTCACGTTTAATTTCCAACCTTAACAATTAAATAGAGAGTTCTACTTTAATTCTCGGATTCCCAATTATTAACAAACCATTTATTGATAAAAGTTCCCTTTTTATCTTTTCATAACATTACCATAATTATACTCACAATTTAACATAACAAATTCCTTCTCATTTAACCGTATATTTTCACATCATAAATATACAATACAAGCACCCAAAGGCTAAGCTGCGGTGCACACATACTCTGCTATCCATCCCGGTACATCACGTACATAAGGATCACACATTCCGAATCTCTCAGGAATTGTTCAGATAACAACATCACAAATAGTGGAGGCGAACACAGTCACCATCACATGGGTCACGCACATACCTACGCTCCCACGATCAGCAAACTTATTAACATCTCAATAAGTCCTTCAATGACCTATGTTCATCGAGGTAACCAATCTAAATCCGGGCAACACAAGGATAAGAAGTCCCTAAGCGAACGTAAACCTCCCGTGATAGCAAGTATGGTAGGTATGTCATACACATAAGATTTTATACTAAGCATTCACACATCTTAGATATCTCAATATTAATAAAGGTATACTCTACATCATTACACCATTATTCCAAATTCATATATTTCAAGTATCCCGATAATATATAAATTAAATAGTCGACACGTCTCACGTCGTAATTTCTTAAACTTAAAACCTATCTCAAATAGACTATTAAGTTCCCATTATTCTCACATAAAACGCCTTTACACCTAAGGTCTTTACTTCTGCCCCAAATCTTATTTCATCAAAATTTTCAAATTTACACTATTAACCCAAATATTATTTCACTTATCGAATTTCATTATTTAGAATAATCCTCAAATTAAATTCCAATTAAAGTCCAATCTCATAATCATGTCTACTGGTCTTCCTTAAGGTTAAGGGTATTCACAATGTCTCCAATAATATTATTCAAGGGTTAACACCATTAAAATTGAAGTAAGGAAAAACTTTATTCATTCTGGGAAGGTCGATCGATCGACCTTTACCTTCGATCGATCGATGGTGGTCGATCGATCGACTGAAGAACATCGATAGATCGATCGCACCAGGTCTGTTACGGACTGCTTCGTTTTGCAGTTACAGTTTCGACCCAAAACTCCATTTTTAAGCATGAAACTCCAAGATAAGGTTACTCTAACATTATACTAACATCCTACAACAGTAATAACATTCTAAGTCCCATAATTCATCATTTAAAAGCTTAGTTTAGATCAAAATTACATCAAAATAATTTCCAGAATTCTTCCATTCAAGAACATCATCAAACTTCTTCAAATTCCACTTTTAGATCATCAAGGTTCTGTTTATAACATATAAATTCGTCCAGAATATACTACATGCAATTCCTACATAAATCATGGCCTTTAACTTTCAATTCATGGGTCTAATTTATCTCCAAACATCAATTTCGAAAATTCCTAAACATGGAAACATATCTTGAATCAAAGAGTTTAAATCACTTGCCTTAATTTATCTCAGAATTTGGTGTAGAATCTTGAAGTTAGGTTGTTCTCCCTCTGTTTTTCTGCAGAATTCTCTTCCTTCTCTCTCTCTCTCTCAAGCTCTTCCCAAGGTTGAAGATAATGGAGTATGGAGGTGTGTTATGGTTTTTGGAAGTTGGAATGATATATCAACTTCTCCCGTAGCCCATATTGACATATAGTGTGGTTAGTGGGTTAAGTGGGTTGAGGAAATAGTCAGATTGAAATCTCTATTTTCGTCACTTTTTAATTCCCGAAAATGCAATTTACCAAAATGCCCCTATAAGTTACCGGTATGACCCAAAAATGCTCCGGGACCCAAACTAAACTCCCGGCTAGTGTTTTCTGACTATCTCGACCCTTCCGGACGCGTTGGCGCACTCAAAACGACCATACGGTTAATGGAACTAAAATTCACTTTTTAATTTAATAATAAAATACCATGACGCGGCGGTCACACGCGTCTCAACAAAATTCCCAAATTGCCGTATTTCAATCACATGACAATTTCAATATTACCAATATTCATATAATGCCAAGTATGCACATTATAATAAAATACTAACTCACATCACGTTAATATTTTTATCCGGATTAATTTCCAATTAATAGACATTTAATTCAATAATCCCCAAAAATAAATATCACAGAAAATACGGGGTATTACATACTTCCCCCCTAATAACTGAATTTCGTCCCGAAATTCGGAAAAGTAAGGTACGCCTAAAAATAGGTATCCTCCAGTGTTCAAAACAATTATATAGAGAAGTCCAAATTACTAAAACCCTCGCTTCACAATGAGTTTGTTTAACATACTCGATACCTTATCAGAATAGTCTCGATAAATGTACTTCGCGTTGTGCTTATTAAACAACAATTTAGTAAAAATACCTTATACATCATTGGCCATTTTGTCTCAATAACCTTATGAGTCCGCACCTCACCACGCATTTACTCCCGCTTTTATCAAAACATGAGACACCCATTCTGGAAGGAATCCATAACATATCTGACTACTCTTGCCCCCTCTTTGAATCTCTATTCCCGACGTTGTGACCTTTACACAAGTGAAAACCACGTCAGCCTGTTGGTGTTACACTAACCTTTATACGTACCTTGTCCACCATAAATATATACGGGTGCTTTCCCCCCTTAGCGTTACCATTTGGTAATATATGTTCCTCATGTCTACCATGTACCTCAGTAGTTATACCCGATTTGTAATTGAAAATATCGCAATGGGTCCAAAATTTCTTTCATACAATCCATCAATTGTTAGTCACCTTGCTCCTGCACTTCGGGTTTTAGGTGATGCAACCCTCCGTTTGAATCGCTATATCTCACTACTTATAGTCACCCCACTTGAATGTGGATATCGGGGATTTAATCCCAGTTCTAAATAGCACTACGTCAAACCACGTATCGGCGTGTTCACTATCTAATAGTGTAAATTACTCCAAGTATATAACCATTTCTCTCTTTCTGGACAACATGTACCACATAACCATTCTCACTTTTTCCACTAGACCCTCCATTCTTGGAATCGTCGACTTGGTACAAAATTATTTGGTGGTTCATCTAACCCTAACTGGTCTATTATTTACTATCCCTCTTTCAATGCCGATATTCACATAAACTTTCCCCCGTTCGAATTACTTGATGATCTTATTCTCCCGACGAATACCAAAAGTTTGGAACTATACCCCTTTCCACTACTTTGTACATAACTAGACTTCATACCTGATTGACATCCCCATTTTATTTACGCTTGAGTTATTCTCAACATTCGATTTATGGGAAAAACACCCCGCCCGCTCGGAGAGAGCGAACGATGCGCTACTATCGATAAACTAAACTAATCCACAAATAACAAGGTATACAGCATCCAAATCCCACAATAAAACAAGAAACCACTATTCTCATCTTCAATTTCATACAACAAATCTCTCGAAAATAATTACAACAATCCAACTATCTCGAAAATAAAATAAATCTCCAAATTTGAACGTGCTACACTGACTACACATGATATTCACTTATACCTTTTCTTATGACGTTTAACCTCATAAGCAATAATCTTGCCCGTCCATGTTCCCTCTTCCTTTTATTTACACTTTAGCAATTCAAGGTGTCTCTGCCCCTTATATCCCAACTATATGGTTCTTAAACATTATACGCTTCATACAAATCTCAAACTCTTTATCGTCACTGTAAATACAACGGCGCTATACTACTTGGGCGTTCTCAATCGCTACTGAATTACTAATCCTAAATTCTCCTTATCCTCAATGCGTCCCTCAACATGCCGTGCCAAAATTAATATTATTAGTACTTACATCGTAATTTACTAACAACTGGCTCTAATGGCCTTACAACATAATTTACTCCTTGTAACTTCCCGTTATAACTACATACTCCCGTATCGATAGAGGTATCCAATTCATGAACGAAGGGCCACACTTCTTCTTACTACCAATCTTACGCTAAGTTTCATGCGTGGAGTGTCTCGCAAAGCGAAATCCAAACAAGGAACCCCCCCGATACACTACTACCTAACATTGTTGGTCATCGGAATTCATTAAGCCCTGTCCATAGCATGTACCCCTCCACTCTCGTTTCTCAAAAAAGTTACATTTTGCCGCAATGACACTTAAACAAGGATCTCCCTTCGAATGTCACTTTCTCTTGACACTGATGGTAATCACATTCCATATACACCACGTAATTAAGATCGGGGTTCTCAAAATCCCGTCCCCAGACATACAACTATGAGTATAAACTCCCAAATCTCTAACGGGGAATAAGACAATGCACTCTTTTTGTTACTTCATCTCTATCGTTAATTATAAAAACCAACTAACTCTTAGTTGTATAGAAAATCAATTTCATACTACTCATAATAATGAAATCCCTACGCATAATGGGATTCAATATACGAGACCCTTATACCACTATGAAATCACAACATTTTCAATTATATGTATATATATTCCTATATACAAAAGTACAATTGCGAGTCCGACCCTCTCACAGATGGGGCCTCGCCAGAACAAAACATGCTACCCCAAGGTGGCAATCCAAATAAACTTGTAATACCAGCACACTATCGGTATAATCATATATATATAAAGTCATAAATAATAACATCTCATACTCGTATAATACAGCATTAAAACGAGTAATAACAATAAAGCAACACCGCTATTATTATACCCATTCATCCTCCGCGGATGACGATAAAAGTAAATCCCCCACGCTATTAGGGAAAAATGTTCTCATATATAATAAAGTTACTGATATACTTATTAATTCGACTCTCAAGTGAAAATAACAATAGTGACAAATGTAGCAACTCATTCACGCTACAACTAATATGCATCAACATCTGAGAATGTAACTCATACTTCCATTTTATCAATCGTCCCGGCTACTCAAATGGTTCCTGGACATACCACACATATCTGTCCCACACCGAATATTTCGATAACTGTTGCCCTCTCCAGGCACAATACCTAGATCCCTACTCTTGTATCGGGAATTTTTTTTATAACGCACGGGTTTCACTCCTCACAGAAATACCTCTACACATACTCTACTTATCTTTTGTCTCACAAATCATGTTAAGGTGGTCCATCTCTCGAACATTGGTAGTCTTGACTCAAACGACTATCTCTGTTGTTTCCTTAGTGTTGACGGCCCTAAGGATCACGCTACTAATTTCCCTACCTCTTTTACTGAAATTACCATCGCTCGGTAGTAATTCCTCTATCGGATTATTATAACGGTTTCTCCATTGGGTCTTCCCATTGTGGTGCTTCTTCAACACCAGTTTTTTTTTCCCCAGTCTTACTTTATGTAAGGTTCTCGATTCTCGTGTCTCCCCACTCGGGGATGTTTAACTCCAAATTAACACTGCAACAATACCATTTGCTTTAACCGTCCAAGCAGAATCCTGCCCGAAGGACTTGCGACTCTCCTCTGTAAATTCTTCCTTTAATATCCCCTTTTCCGTTTCACCTACTTCACCCGGTGTAGGGTTCACTAAATAATTTTATTTCTCCTCACAAAGTGACCTCTGTCCGGACCTTTCGTGTGAGTTCAAAACGACATTCGTTTCTCACCCTAAACATTTGATCACGTAATTTATGGTCAAACCATTCGTGTACGCCTTCTCACGACGTTACATCCCACTTATAAGTGTGGTGATTGTTTCTCCTCATAGAAGCTCCGCTCCCACGAGATGAGAAATTTTTTCTCAAATTTTCACTCTCGATTAGCCATACTCCGACACAAGTCCAAGCCTTTGGAACTTTGCGTTCGTTTGGCTAGCACATGTCGTCCTCTTCTTTCGAGTATTGTTACTGCTGGTTCTTTTCAATGTTACATTAATTCTTTCTCTCCCATTCCAACCTTGTTGGATGTGTCGAATTTGACTCCATTCATACGATATCCGTACCCGGAAGTTTCAAGTCGCGCCTTAGCCTTCTATATCTTCCAGGACGTTCGTGCCATAACATCGGTGACTTCAACTACGGTCGTCCTTCATTAAATAAATCAATTATTCTCAATATAAGTTTGCCTCCTGCTGTTCACCCATCTGTCTTCGCCTGACGTACTGCATTGTTCGGTACTCGAATACACCCGATCGCAAATAAGATTCACTACCATATGTATTAAAGTAGGAGAACGAAATCTCACCAAAGATATCAACAATCCTAAGCATAGGGCTCTATATCAAAGAAAGCTCAGCGGAAACATAACAAGCCGTACAGATCCTAAAGGACACTAGACCCTGATGCTCTGATACCACCTGTGACACCCCGACTAATTAAATACCGGGTAGCTACTCCTTTATTAAACTAAATCAAAACGCCAAGTTGGCTCAGTTAATAGCATCACTGTCGAAAACATTTTATTATTACTAACCACCTAGTATTTAAAAAGTAGGTTGCCAATTTTTAATTAAAGTCTGATTAACATGCAACAAGTGTAATGAAGAAATAATAACACCATTCACCATAATGAAGTAATAGAATAACCAACGCAAGATATAAATAAATCTGGAGGAAAACTCCTCACAACATAATCCCACAACTGAAGTAAGTAAAGAAATACTGAATACTGAATGAATACATGCCAAAGTCTGAAAAACTGAAATGGAAATGTATCTAATAGAATTTGGGCAACATGCCCTACAACTGAGGAATACTGAATAAGGAATCCAAATGATATAAGCGTCTAAAGCAAATTCCTGTAGCTTCCACAAGCAGCTACAGCTCGTCATCTGAATAAGAATCCTAAACATGGTGTCCTTGTGGCTGGGCACCTAAAATGGTTTTACAAAAAAGTAGATTTGAAAGCAAACGGGTCAGAGCCCGAATGTGGAGATATTTTAAAAACCTGCAAGTGCTTTAAAAACAATTAAAACAGTATATGAAAAATACATGTTAGGACGTGCTCTCACATGATATACTCACCTCTCGTCTAACTGTGCACTCCTAACGCTCCTGTACCCATTCATGTGTTACCTCATAACTATCTAACTCTAAAGAGTTTCTAACACTTCTACTCGGTTCACGTTTAATTTCCAACCTTAACAATTAAATAGAGAGTTCTACTTTAATTCTCGGATTCCCAATTATTAACAAACCATTTATTGATAAAAGTTCCCTTTTTATCTTTTCATAACATTACCATAATTATACTCACAATTTAACATAACAAATTCCTTCTCATTTAACCGTATATTTTCACATCATAAATATACAATACAAGCACCCAAAGGCTAAGCTGCGGTGCACACATACTCTGCTATCCATCCCGGTACATCACGTACATAAGGATCACACATTCCGATACTCTCAGGAATTGTTCAGATAACAACATCACAAATAGTGGAGGCGAACACAGTCACCATCACATGGGTCACGCACATACCTACGCTCCCACGATCAGCAAACTTATTAACATCTCAATAAGTCCTTCAATGACCTATGTTCATCGAGGTAACCAATCTAAATCCGGGCAACACAAGGATAAGAAGGCCCTAAGCGAACGTAAACCTCCCGTGATAGCAAGTATGGTAGGTATGTCATACACATAAGATTTTAGACTAAGCATTCACACATCATAGATATCTCAATATTAATAAAGGTATACTCTACATCATTACACCATTATTCCAAATTCATATATTTCAAGTATCCCGATAATATATAAATTAAATAGTCGACACGTCTCACGTCGTAATTTCTTAAACTTAAAACCTATCTCAAATAGACTATTAAGTTCCCATTATTCTCACATAAAACGCCTTTACACCTAAGGTCTTTACTTCTGCCCCAAATCTTATTTCATCAAATTTTTCAAATTTACACTATTAACCCAAATATTATTTCACTTATCGAATTTCATTATTTAGAATAATCCTCAAATTAAATTCCAATTAAATTCCAATCTCATAATCATGTCTACTGGTCTTCCTTAAGGTTAAGGGTATTCACAATGTCTCCAATAATATTATTCAAGGGTTAACACCATTAAAATTCAAGTAAGGAAAAACTTTATTCATTCAGGGAAGGTCGATCGATCGACCTTTACCTTCGATCGATCGATGGTGGTCGATCGATCGACTGAAGAACATCGATGGATCGATCGCACCAGGTCTGTTACGGACTGCTTCGTTTTGCAGTTACAGTTTCGACCCAAAACTCCATTTTTAAGCATGAAACTCCAAGATAAGGTTACTCTAACATTATACTAACATCCTACAACAGTAATAACATTCTAAGTCCCATAATTCATCATTTAAAAGCTTAGTTTAGATCAAAATTACATCAAAATAATTTCCAGAATTCTTCCATTCAAGAACATCATCAAACTTCTTCAAATTCCACTTTTAGATCATCAAGGTTCTGTTTATAACATATAAATGCGTCCAGAATATACTACATGCAATTCCTACATAAATCATGGCCTTTAACTTTCAATTCATGGGTCTAATTTATCTCCAAACATCAATTTCGAAAATTCCTAAACATGGAAACATATCTTGAATCAAAGAGTTTAAATCACTTGCCTTAATTTATCTCAGAATTTGGTGTAGAATCTTGAAGTTAGGTTGTTCTCCCTCTGTTTTTCTGCAGAATTCTCTTCCTTCTCTCTCTCTCTCTCAAGCTCTTCCCAAGGTTGAAGATAATGGAGTATGGAGGTGTGTTATGGTTTTTGGAAGTTGGAATGATATATCAACTTCTCCCGTAGCCCATATTGACATATAGTGTGGTTAGTGGGTTAAGTGGGTTGAGGAAATAGTCAGATTGAAATCTCTATTTTCGTCACTTTTTAATTCCCGAAAATGCAATTTACCAAAATGCCCCTATAAGTTACCGGTATGACCCAAAAATGCTCCGGGACCCAAACTAAACTCCCGGCTAGTGTTTTCTGACTATCTCGACCCTTCCGGACGCGTTGGCGCACTCAAAACGACCATACGGTTAATGGAACTAAAATTCACTTTTTAATTTAATAATAAAATACCATGACGCGGCGGTCACACGCGTCTCAACAAAATTCCCAAATTGCCGTATTTCAATCACATGACAATTTCAATATTACCAATATTCATATAATGCCAAGTATGCACATTATAATAAAATACTAACTCACATCACGTTAATATTTTTATCCGGATTAATTTCCAATTAATAGACATTTAATTCAATAATCCCCAAAAATAAATATCACAGAAAATACGGAGTATTACATTTGGAGCTTGAGGTAGGAAACCCGAAATAGCCCCCGAACGGTGCCGTGAGATAGTCCTGTAAACGGATCGGATCAGGCAAATCCAATTCCATACTCATTTATCTTAAACGGATTCGGATCCGATTCGTTTATTAAACGGATCGAATCAGGCAAATCGAAATCCTTATCCGTTTATTTTAAACGGATTCCGATCTGATCCGATTATCCTTTTATGTTAAACTTAATTTGCAACATTTTTATTTTCAACTCTTATTGCATAAATTTATTTTCCAAATGTTCAAAAAAAAAATAGATAATGAAATAAAGAACTATTATAATATATATTTAAAATATTATTAAATACAATATGTATTAGTTATATATATATATATATCAAAATTATTAATCGGAACGGATTATTAACGGATTGGAGCAGATGAATTCAAATCCTCTCCATTTAATAAACGAGTAATCGAATAATCGGATAATCAGATTTTAAGCATGATCCATATCCGCTTAAATGGATCGTATTCGGATTCGGATTCGGATAAAATTCGATCCATTGACAGGCCTACCGTGAGAGGCACCAACACGTCGCACGGGACCAATGTAACTCGTAGAAAACTGATCATGCGATCACGATACTTTCGGTTTGAGAATACGATGATAATTTGGAAATACCTTGACTTAGGCTTAAAAATAAGGCCCTAGAGGTGGGAAACCCAAAACATCCCCCCCAGCGGCCCCGTGAGAGGCACCAACACTTCGCACGGGACCAATGTTACTCGTAGGAACTGACCACGTGATCACGGTACTCCTGGTTTGAGAGTACGACGATAATTTGGAAATATCTAGACTTACGCTTAAAAACTTCGCGTCAGAGTGCGAAAACTCGAAACAGCCCCCGAGTGGCCCCGTGAGAGGCACCAACACCTCGCACGGGACCAATATAACTCGTAGTAACTGACCACGTGATCACGGTACTCTCGGTTTTAGAATACGACAATACTTTGAAAATATGTAGACGTAGGCTAAAAACATTGGCGCTAGAGGTGGGAAACCCAAAATAGCCCCCGAACGGCTTCGTGAGAGGCACCAATGCCTCGCACGGGACTAATGTAACTCGTAGGACTGGCCGTGCGATCACGGTACTCCCAGTTTGAGAATGCGATGATTATTTGAAAATATGTAGACTTAGGCTTAAAACTTGGCGTCGGAGTGCGAAAACTCGAAACAACCCCCAAGCGGCCCCGTGAGAGGTACCAACACCTCGCACGGGACCAATGTAACTCAAAGGAACTAACCGCGCAATCATGGTAGTCCCTGTTTGTGAATATGATAATAATTTGGAAACATCTAAACTTAGCCTTAAAAACATGGCGCTAGAGGTGGGAAAACCCGATACATCCCCCGAACTGCGTCGGGAGTGGCATCACACCTCGCTCGGGACCAATGTTACTCGTAGGTTTGACCCTGCGATCACGGTACTCTCGATTTGATAATACTACGATTATTTGAAAATATCTAGGCTTAGGCTTAAAAACGTGACGCTAGATGTGAAAAACCCAAAACGGCCTCGTGAGTGGCATCGACACCTCGCACGGGACCAATATAACTCGTTAAAACTGACCGCGTGATCACGACACTCTCAGTTTGAGAATACAATGATTATTTGAAAATATGTAGACTTAGGCTTAAAAACATGGCGCTAGAGGTGGGAAACTCGGAATAGCCCCCGAGCGGCCCCATGAGAGGCACCGACACCTCGGACGGGACCAAGGTAACTCGTAGGAAATGACTGCGCGATCACGGTACTCCCGATTTGAGAATACAAAGATAATTTGGAAATATCTAGACTTAGGCTTAAAAACGTGGCTCTAGAGTGCTAAAACATGAAACAACTATCGAATTGCCCAGTGAGAGGCATCGACACCTCGTACGAGACCAATGTAACTCGTAGGAACTGATCGCACGATCATGTTACTCTCGGTTTGAGAATACGACGGTTATTTTAAAATATATAGACCTAAGTTTCAAAAAAAAGGTTTAAAACTTGGCGACAGAGGGAAAAAACTCAAAACAGCCCCTAAGCGATCCCGTGAGAGGCACCAACACCTTGCACGGCACTAATGTAACTCGTAGGAAACTGATCATGCGATCACGGTACTCTCGGTTTGAAAATGCGATGATAATTTGGAAATATCTAGACTTTAGCTTAAACATATGATCTAGAGGTGGGAAACTTGAAATAGCCCCCGAACGGCCTCGTGAGAGGCACCTACACCTCGCACGGGACCAATTTAACTCAGAGGAACTGGCCGCGCGATCACGGTACTCCCGATTTGCGAATACGCCGATAAATTTAAAATATCTAGACTTAGGATTAAAAACTTGGCGTCAGAGTGCGATAACTCGAAACAGCCCCCGAGTGATCTCGTGAGAGGCACCAACACCTCGCACGGGACCAATGTAACTCGTATGAACTGACCGCGCGATCACGGTACTCCCAGTTTGAGATTACGACGATAATTTGAAAATATGTAGACGTAGGCTTAAAACTTTGGCGCTAGAGGCAGGAAACCCGAAATAGCCCCCGAACGTCCCCGTGAGAGGCACCAACACCTCTCGAGGGACCAACTTAACTTTTAGGAACTGACCGCGCGATTATGGTAGTCCCAGTTTGAAAATACGACGATTATTTTAAAATATGTAGACTTAAGCTTAAAACTTGGCGTCAGAGTGGAAAAACTCGAAACCCCCAGTGACCTCGTGAGAGGCACAAACATCTCGCACGATAATAATGTAACTCGTAGGATCAAACCGCGCGATCACGGTACTCCCGGTTTGAGAATAAGATGATAATTTTGAAATATCTAGACTTAGACTTAAAAATAAGGCGCTGGAGGTGGGAAACTCGAAACTGCCCCCGAACGACCCCGTGAGAAGCACCGACACCTCGCGCGGGACCAATGTAACTCTTTGGAATGGACCGCGCGATCACGACACTCCCGATTTAAGAATACTACGATTATTTAAAAATATGTAGACTTAGGCTTAAAACTTGGCGTCAGAGAGCGAAAACTCAAAACAGCCCTGTGAGACGAACCAACACCTCGGACTGGACCAATATAACTCGTAGGAAATAACCGCGCGATCACGGTACTCCCTATTTGTGAATATGATGATAATGTGAAAACATCTAAAATTTGGCTTAGAAACAAGGCGCTAGAGGTGGGAAACCCGAAATAGCCCCCGAACGGCCCCGTGAGAGGCACCGACACCTCGCACGGGACAAATGTAACTCGTAGGACTGATCGCGTGATCACGCTACTCCCGGTTTGTGAATACCACGATAATTTGGCAATATCAAGACTTAGGATTAAAAACTTGGCGTCAGAGTGCGAAAACTCGAAACAGCCCCCGAATGGCCTCGTGAGAGGCACCAACACCTCGAACGGGACCAATGTAACTCGTACGAACTGATCGCATGATCACGGTGCTCCCGATTTGAGAATACGATGATAATTTAGAAATATATAGACGTGGTCTTAAAACTATGGCGATAGAGTTGGGAAACCCGAAACTGCCCCCGAACGGCCCCTTGAGGCGCACAAACAACTCGTATGGGACCAATGTTACTCGTAGGAACTGATCGCGCGATCACGGTACTCCCGGTTTGAGAATATGTCGATAATTTGGATGATTGTTGCAGATGGTGACGATGTTGTGCTTTTGTTAGTGTTGATATTAATGCTTCCTTTTGAAGGGAGCTAAAAGAATTGGAGAATTTAGTCAGGGAGTAAGACTGAATGTAACGGTGTTTGCGAAACACCGCAAGGGGGAGACCCCCATTGGGGGACCCATTTAAATGATTCAGATAGCTGAATTCCTATCGAGTGGCGGTGGATTCAGTTGGGACATGTAAGGCCAGTAGTATGTTCCTTAGGGCCAGCGAAACTAAGGGAATAATGAGGGTGGCCATAGGGGTCGAGGCTACCAGGGTTCGAGAGAAGGACAACCCTAATATGGTCTGTATAGCCAAGACTAGGGGATTATATGAAGAGGCTTTTTATGTGGATAGTAGTACCGCATGCATGGATTTTTCTCGAAGTGAGTAAAAGGATAAGAGTATGGAGCCTAGCTAGGGCAACGATTAAGATAGTTTTGGTTCAGTTCGGACGGGCGTGTCATGTCCAAGAACCATCTGAGCCACCAGCATTATTGACAATTGGAAGTATGAGTTTTATTCTCGGGTTAGTGGGGTAAGTTTTATGTGATATGAGCGAGTCATAATATTTTGTTAGCACTAGATTCGCGTGTGAGACGGGTTTAGTGGGGATATCATTGATAGCATTTTAATGTGTATATTATTGCCTTTGTATAATGGGGCTCTCTTTAGTACTACTGGCAGGGGGAGCGAGTGCAAACATAGGGAGTATATGTATATTAGAATTGCTCGTTCTGGTGAAGTATCATACGAGTGTGATATTATCCTGGGTATGGAGTGATTAACAATGTGGGTGGAACACTAGAGGGTTGTGATAGCAAGACCACCGTGTCTAATGTTTCAGGGCAGGATGTGTTGTTTGACGAAGCCTCGCCTGAAAGAAGGTTAGGCTCACATTTATATTATATTACGATAAAGACTTCGAAGAGTATGGTTGTCTCGAGATGTTTGATCCCGGTGTGTAGGGACTTTATTGATGTGATGTGAGGTATATTGGATTTACTGTTGCTCGAAGAAATTTAGCTCATCGTTATGTTTAGTGCTCAGAACTTGGTGACAGGGAGAGCGCATTATTATATCACTCCTTTTAGAGACATGGGAGTTGAGATTTATTTTTTATATATCACGGGATATGATTTTGAGAGTCCCGGTTATGAGATCGAGTTTTATGGAATTTGATTACCGACAATGCTGAGAGATAGAGTATTGGTGAAAGTTCCTTGTTTGAATGTTGTTGAGTGATGAGATACGCATGGATCTTGATGAACGTCATGACTAGAGAGACATTGATAGATGCTAAGGCATCAGTTTCGAATATTAATTAATGAATGTGTAGACAAAAAAACTCTGAACAGAGAGCTATTATATAGTATAAGGCATGTGGGGCCGGTAGTGCCGTGAGAGAGCATTGAAAATTTTTCCTCTCACCACGAGTTGAAGGGTGGAATGATGTTAAGGAGAAATAAATTTATAGGATGATTGAGAATAGCCATGTGTTATAGCCACGTCCAGAATACGAGGCCAGTTTTAAGGAAAAAATGTGTGTTGTTTCCAATGTTGTGCAGATATGCACCAATTATAGGGCGTATGGGCGCCCTAGTTAGTTGGTTTATAAATCGTCCGAGATAGGAGGACGTAGGAATCAATGTGTGGAACATATGCCTGAGGACAATTATAGACAAATCCGGAATGGTATGGTGTCTTGAATGTCGTGCGAGAATGACGAGAACCCAATTATATGTGTGCAATGAGAGTAACACACCGAGATGGGCTAAAATGCTGTGGGAAGCCATTCAAAAAACATCTCTTGATAAAGAGGAGGCCGAACTGTTGGGGGAAAATATAGCGGAGCTTTACTCAATTGATTGTTGAGAGTGGCTTGCGCATAAATAGGACGTTGATCACTATGGGGAAAAAGAGAAGACCCAAGAAGTGTGCCAGTTACGAAAAGTGCACGAGTCGTGACTTTTGGCATACCGTGGGAAGAAGGGGAGTATAAAGTACCATATAATTTGAGATGTTATAAGTGGGAATTGGTGTGGGGTGAGACGTAGTGAGATTATCTCCGAATGCAATACTCATAGATGGAAATGAGTTGGTTCGGGATGATAAACCAGAAATTTCGTATAGTCCGATGAGTTGGTGCATGGTGCCTCCCAATATTGTTGTGAATCAGGATGAGATCCTGCAATCCCACCTCTGATAGGGATTATCAGGTAGCGATGGGGATGAAGTTTTCTTTTGGGTATATTGTATCACCTATACAAACTATTATGGGTGACTTTTAAATGTTGTAAGAGTTTGGTCACCGTGAACCTAAGTTCTAAATACTGACATGAGTGGTCAGAGGTTCTCGTGATTTCTCCCATGAGTTGCAGTGAATAAGGGGAGTTGGAACTTAGGTATGTATGACCTTTTCTCAGTATGGAGACGATAGAGCCAGTAGTGAGATCACATGACTGACAGAGCGTATCAGTATGTACTAAATTGAGGAATTTTGTAGATAAACTTGGGCTATAGTGATTAAGTCGTTTGATAGGTGGGTACCACTAGCGGGTATATAGTGGAGTGACCCTTATGTTATTATGATTTGAATTTGGGTACTAGAGGATTTCGTGATGTTAAAGATCCTAAGTTTTAGTATCGGTCTTGTCCTAATTTCGAGGACGAAATTCCGTTGTAAGGGGGGAAAGTATGTAATATCCCATATTTCTGCATATTTTTTTTAATTAAATTGAGAAATTAATCGGGGAAAAACATGTTTTAATTAAATTATGCGAGTGCAGTAATTTAATGCGATTAGATGATGATTCTGACTATTAAATATTAATCGAGAGATGGATACTGATTAATAATGCATTATGATATTTTCTAAGTGCGAAAAGTAAATAATTGATAATTATGGTTATACGACATAGCGAGTGATATGTGGGTATTTTATTCTATCTCACCGGGAGTCGCATGTAGACTATTTTGAGGTGAGAAATGAGAAATGTATTTTAAGTGACTCGGATGATAATTTAGAGGTCATGAATGGTTTCAGATGGGTCGAAATAGTTGGAATAGTGTACCCGGGAGTATAGTTTGGATCCCGGGTCAATTTTGGACTAAATTATCACCTATTAAGGGCGTTTCAGTCATTTTTGAAAAAGAGGTTAAGGAACCTACGAAATTTAGAGCCATATATATGATATTTAGAGATTGGGGTTAGGTCTCATACACAAATAGATTATAAAGGCCATTAGAGAGAAGAGATAACGATTTTCCAAAACCTAAGGAGAGATTTATGAAGGTGGTGAAGGGTTTCTTACACCTCAAGGCAATCGGAAAGGAAAATTTGAGAAGAAGAGATCAATCATCAACCAAGAACAATCAAAGCAGATCAATCAGTTAAAAGAAAGTGTTTATTGCAAATCAAAATGATGTTATAATACCAATGTGTAGGGATTTCATGAATAATTTGATTTTTCTAAAAAAATCTTGGATGAAAAGTATAAATTAATTATATGTTTGGGTAGGATTAAATGTAGTTAGAATTTACATCTGTAGAGAATTATAAATCAGAAGAGTTTTGATTGTTGCTACGAATTTAAATCTGGGTTTTGAATTGAATGAAATAGATGAAAACAAAACTAGATTTATGAAAGATTTTTGGGAGTTTGATTCGTTCTTGGGTTGATTTTGTATAGATTTGATAATGTTTTATGTTAGAAATGATTTCTATATATGTGGTTAATGTTTGGTTATGTTGGGAGAAATTTACAGGAGGTTTTATGAGAGTTTGATGGGGTAAACATGGTGAAAAATCGAAGAAGATTAAGCTGCACCTGCTCGATCGATCGATGGATCCATGAATGTCGATCGATCGATGGAGCCGATCGATCGATCGACCCTAGCAGAATTTGGGTTCTTTTGTTGGTTGAGTTTACTTCGATTGCCAACTATGGGGGGGGGGAACCTTAGGAGTCATATTTTACCTATGTAGGGACTTGATAAATACCAGTAGGGTATAGCTAAGGTCTATTAAGGTCATTGAGTGTAGGCCTTAGAGCTTGGACCGGACGGGATAATCGATTGAGATATAGGTCGAAATTTTTTGGGAATTGAGCTACAGAGAGAGAGTAAACACCAATTATACATGAATACCAGTAGGTTAAAGATGGTAACTACTGAATTTATATATCAAGGTGTAACTAGGGGCCTTAGAGTTGTGTGAACACTCAAAGAGACACGATAGTGAGATAAATTCGTAAATGAAATGTATGGTAAGTATTAGAGAGAAATATACTACGTACATAAAGAAATAATTTGGTTGTGTAAATACTTATTATATTGATACATAGATTGTGTGAATACGTAAAGTATATATATATATATTGGTGATCGAGGTATGATTTGGAGCTAAGAGATATAAATTACTATTGGTGATTAAGGTAGGATTCCGAACCAATAACCTAAAAAATGTGATACATGGAGGTGATTATATAGTATGTGTTTGTAGTATATATTGTGTGCGAAATATATATACATAAAGTGTGCTTAATTTTGTATTGGGGTCGATGATTATCCGGACCAATACATGAAAGTTCGATTTGGGGTCGATGATTATCCGAACCAAATCGAAGATGAATGATATTGGGGTCGATGAGTATCCAGACCAATATACATATGCATAACATTTACTTTGGGTCAAGGGATATCCGGACTAATGTAAATGATAGGATGGTTAGGGTAGATTATTATCCAAATCAATAATCCCTATAGTATATATTGTGTGTGAAATATATATTTCATGATATTCTAGTTATGTGCGAAAGTAGACTTGTAGATGATATTGATATATATATATATATATATATATATATATATATATATATATATATATATATATATAGAGAGAGAGAGAGAGAGAGAGAGAGAGAGACATCTAAATGATAAATTAAGTAGAGAGAAATTTAATTTCAAGATTTAAAAATAGATTGGGAATATCTATAGTAAAGTAAGTAGTGAAACTTAATTATGGAAGTTGAATGATGTTAGATATGAAAATGCTATATGGATTAAGTAGTGAGACTTGATTATGATGAGGATATTTAACATATGTGAATGTTACGTAAGAAATGAAGAACATGCAAGAAATGTTAATAATGAATCGTGTTGTATGGGTAGTACGGGATAGTATACTATTGATAAGATCGACTATATACTTTAGTCGAGATAGCTTTTGTATGATAGCTGGGTGGGCTAAGTATAAAACGTTAATTGTGCACATTAGATGAGAAGTGAGGAAACTCATGGGAGTGTGCGTAAACCTAACATGTGTAATCAATAACCGATTTTAATTGCGATAAATTACTTGCTAAATGTTTTTAAATATTTTTAGTACTAACTCTTGCTATAAAAATATTTTCAAAACCTTTTAGGTGTCCAGCCATAGGGACGCCATACTTGATTTCATCCCACGGACTCGGAGCTGTAGCACTGTGGTTGTTGAAAGGGTTTGAGTAGCCGATTCTTTCATTGAGATCTAACATAGGATCTCACTTTTGTATCTCATGTTTGGTCATATGGTCCATTTTCGGTATTACAATTTTAGTTTTGTATTAGCATTACTTTGCAGTTTGGACTTGGATTATTACTTTGTTTTGGGTTGTTTTAGCCGATGGTTTATTCGGCATGACTTTGATTCACTTACATATCATGATGGTTTATTCGGTATTTGATATAGAACTGATCACCAGATATTTTATTAGGCGGGGTGTCACACTGGGATCTTATTTCATCACCATTTATTGTTACTTGTCAATGTGATTTCTTTCTGCATGCCACAAAGTACCTTCGTTGTTACATAGTACGAGAAGGGATCTTATCAACTCATCCTGAACTTCATTAATTGCCATTGTAATCAAACCCACTAGCAAATGCTTTGCATTAGAATTTTCTAGTTTCCCTGATAGTGTGGAATTGGATTATAAACTAGCAAGACCCTCTATTGTACGTTCCTGCATGAGAAATTATAAGTAGGGTTTAAATTGCTTAACCACTCAATATCCATAGAATATATAACACTCGAGTAGTTTTTTCTTTACTGTCATATATCGTAAGAGCTGAAGCTAAAGCCCCTAATGTGTCAGCAACCTGCTTAACCACTCTATTATACGTTCCTGCATGAGCTAAATCCCCTAATGTGCTAGTTACCTGTGCGGGTGAACATGATTCAAGGCTTGACCAAGGCTCGAGATGACATATGACAAACCACCAGAAATGTTTGCAAGAGAGCACATTGCATTCTCCTACAAAGGTTGGGCATGCTCACCTTGCATGAATTCTTTTGGAGTAGCTATTGTGGCATATATCAAAGCAGGTATACCATTGGAATGGCTATCCCCCGTCTTGCTTCTTTGGATTGTGTAGAGGGAGATTTTAGAGCAACTACAACTTCTGCACTGATAGAAGCTCATTACCAGGCCCAATAGATTACTGAATATCTCCTCCGAGATTGTTGGTAACCATTTTGAATATATTCATAAGTGTTTTAGGGTATATCAAATACACTAATCTTGATTAAATAGTTGATCTGGGTCGAGCAGCTTTTCTAGCATGTTGGGCTGGTCGGCTACTCTCTTGGCCAAGATATTTAGGTCCCATAGATTACTTGATCCATAAATCATTGAATAGAGTAGATATAGTTGTATTCAAACTCAAACTTCATCCCTAAACTTTTCTCATTAAGAAGTTGGTAAGCACACTTATTGAACATGTGCTAGCTGGTACAAAATGAGTGGACAATGGATTCATAACAACTAATATTTTAAAGGTGGTTGAGCGCATATATTTTGGATGTGGCATATTGTTGAGAAGAATGTAAGAGAACATCGTACATATTATTGGTGATAAGGATAACTATTTCGTTTAAGAGGAACTCTCCAACGGTTACCTACTCCTTATTGGGAACCGTCTTCCTAAAATCCCTTGCTGGGAATATCATTATTGGTGATAAGGATAACTATGCTTCTGCTCGTTCCTAATTTTCCTTTCGCTTGCTCCGATAATATGAAAACGTTCTAGTGTTGGTACATTTGAATAAGAGTTTTGCATTTTGACAAATAAGTAAATTTGGTTATTTATTTATTTTCATACATTTTGTATTTAGGATAAACCCGAACCATCAAAGTTAAAGGGAAATGCGTGTCTTCACTACCACAATTTGGGTATTATTTTTGGCGATGATATTGCCACAGGTGATCAGGCTGTATTAGAAAATGATTCCACCCTAATGAATGCAAATGTTGGTGAAAATATTAAGGTGGGCTTAAACGATAAAATGAAGCATACGAGAATGTTACTACCGGGGCAAGTGATAGGCTGGGGTTTCTCCACGGCGTGAGAGTCACCTACGCGCCGGTCGTGTTATATTCGGATCACCAACTTTATACAAAAACCTAAACTATGACTACACTCTTTTAAGGGAGTATAGAGGCCAATCCGGGTATCGAATCCACAAAGATAAGTTGCTGGAATTTAATTGGTTTAATACTTCTAAAATAAAAGTGTAAAAGATAATTTTAACAAAAAGGAAAAGAGAAAAGATTAAACTAGGCGAGTGTATTTAAATTACGTTAACAAAGCGAATAAAAACTATAGGTTGCGTTGAATATCCCTCACCCTGAGTTAATTAGTATAAAATGGTTAGATGGGTCGACGAGTTATTAAGACCGAGTCTCGTTTCGACAGTTAATTAAATCAAGAGTTGTCACACCCCTAAATTCGCATAAAATTCTAATAAGATTTTGACGTCAATAAATATCCTAGAACTTACGCACTCAAGGTCGTAAGCACGGAGCATACATGATATACCCCGTCAAATCTCCTAGGCAAAATAACTAGGACAACCCACTCGAAATAAACCCGTAAAACTCCATCACCAAAGCAAAGCAACATGTCAACCCTATGTGAGCTCAATCCGACACAACCTAGACTAAATTAGCTAGAAAGCATGGTAAATGACATGTATTGAAAGAAAGAAAGTAAACATAATTATGAAAGCAATAAATAAATGAAATACAGGTTACTCTAGGCAAGGGAAATTAATGGCAAATAATGTAAATAAAGCTAAAATAAGTAAACTACAACAAAGAAGATGAATGAATAGTATATTAACTTGCAAATAATGGGCAAAACACCCAAAATGGAGAGTAGGGAAAATCTCTCTCTACAAACCCTAAAATCTAAGACAAAATGTAGATGTCTCACAATAGAAACCAAAATTGGTTTATATAGTAAGTTGGAAGACAAGAAAAGAAGAAAGTGGTAAATATCTGGTGATCGTAGTCGACCGGTTGCAGAGGCGCGGTCGACCGCACTTTTAAGTTAAGCCACACTGTCTTCGAGCCAAGGAAAAATTCCAATACGCGATCGACCGGCATCAGAATCGCGGTCGACCGATACTCTGTTTCCTGCTGCTATTTGCTCTTCACATGGGAGGAAAAGGTCGAATATGGAAATGGCCATATCTTCTTCGTCCGAACTCAAAACAACGTGCAGTTTGCTGCCACGCGACACTAACGAAATAAACTACGCATCCGTGGAATTCTCATGAGCTGGGGATGAAATGTGAGTTGATTAAAATTCCCTTGAAGTAGCATCCGACGGCGTTCTTCGAAATGCGACCGATCCTCACTTTTAGCATTCCAATACGTTCAAAAGCACAATTAACCCCTGTAAAGCATGTATATATCCAAATACAAGGTTTTCTGGTTAATGATAATAAATATAGGCATTTAGGACCGTAAAAGTGCTAGAATACTTAAAGATATCGGGCAGAAATTTGCAATATTCGATATGAATCAACAAGCCCTTCAATCACATCCAAATTAACCTCGCAAGGACCAAAATCAAAAGTTCAACATAAATGTAATAAACCTATAGATGATGCTTCTGGTGCCTTATTTTTCATTGCTGATTTATAAAAAAAAATAGCGGTTGCTTTGGAAACTCAAGTTGTTGAATTTAAAAAATGAGCAACGCAAACTCACGTCAATTGAAAAGTTATATTGGATAGGGTAAAGGCCATGAACATTTATAAAACTTATAGAATGCTACTCATGAAAGTTTTTGAGCAAGATAAGGAGCTAGGATGAGTATTCTTTGGCTTTGATGTTGATGAGTTTATAGGTGTTTGGATCGTTGACAAGTTTGGGCGGGAGTCACCAAATTGACATCGTATTTTAGTAATTTTAATACTTGTTAATTTTGTTAGGTTAATTATAATTCCTACAATTGATAAATGTTAAATATTTCGTAGTTTGTTTGAACATTTTATATTTTTGTATTGTGAATGAACTTTTAAACATTATAATGTTGGAGTTTTTATTACTACCGTTTTAATGATGTGTCTTGGGACATAAAGGGTGAGTTATATAATATTTATTCATTAAGTTTTAGATTTAGAACTTTGCAAGAAAAAATAAACTACTACATATATAGCTCTCACGAACCTCTTATTTTACAATTAGAAAATAATGCCCATCAAACAATAAAATTTGAAAAATACTTAATTTTGCACTTAAAATATAAAAACAATCAACATCGAGTATATAATAACTTTTCATGTAAAATATTTTTATAAAATAAAAGAAATTATCTCCGCTATTTTTTTTCCCGCCTTTTGTATGCTAGATTTTCGCTAAAAGGGCCTCCTCAAAAGTTGTTTGAGAGTTGTATACTTAATTAATCAGATGAACAAAAGTGTAAATGTGGTTTGAGAAAACGTCAAAAAAAATTCTGACATGGATAACTTGCTCCCCAAATCAAATCATTGAATATAGTAGATATAAAGTTGTATTTGTAATACCCCGTATTTTTATGCTACATTAATTTGGGGATTTATACAATTTAATGTGAATTAATTATTTAATATAAATCCAGAAATTAATTATGTTATGATTATTAACGCGATGAGAGTTAGTAATTATGGGAAATTTGTTGAATATTACTAATGAGCAAGTAATATATAATATTGATTATATTGAATGTCACGAGTGAATAAAATGACAATTTTGGAAATTTAAGTCGGGACGTGCTCGTGTCGCGTCGGGACTAAATATTGCTAAATAAAAGTGAATATTTTATAAGTTGTTCATATGGTTGTTCTGAGTGCGCCAACGCGTCCGGAAGGGTCGAGATAGTCAGAAAAGTGTACCCGGGGGTTTGATTTGGGTCTCGGGGCGTTTTTAGGCCTAATTAGTAACCCGGGAGGTCATTTTGCATTTTTGGGTAATTAAACCCACGAAAATTTGTAACCTATATCAGCCGTTTAGGTTAGTCACTTAGGGTTAGAACACTCAAAACCCTAGAACGGCCATTGGAGAAGAGAGGAGAGAGCTCTCAAGGCATTCCAAGGCCCAAAACTCAACCGTTTGCACCGCTGCCACCACCAACGCGTAGATCGCGAGACGGGGAACGCAACCATACTGAATTCGGCACCGAACCAGACTTCTAAAAATCCCAGGCAAGTGTTTATCTTGCTTATTTCGTTGATGCATCTTTCATATTAGTTTAGGAGTGATTAGAATGAGTTTTATGGAAGAAAATCAAAGATATGATATAGGAATCGCATGTAGTTATGGTTTAAATGATAAATTCTGGAAACCCTTGCCATGTAGAGGAATTACCCACGAAATTATGATGTATATAGGAAGAAATTTCTGGAAATACTTATTAGAACCATGTTTAAGAGAATTCTAGGGTTCTTGATAATTATAATAATCTTTGGGCTGTTAATCCATGTATAATGATAGAAATCTTCATGCTTCACGTTGGAAATACCTAATAGGATGTTAAAATGTTAGTAGTACAATTTTTGAGACGTTTGGGATTGGAAAATATGGATTTGGTAAAGGTTAGAAGATGAAACCCGTAACTGCAATTCTGCAGATTTTTGCAGACCTGCTTGATCGATCGATCGAGACTAGAACTTCGATCGATCGAAGGCTCGATCGATCGAGCCCCAAACCTCGATCGATCGACCCCTCCTGGCAGACTCTTATTTCCCCTTTTTAAATGAGTTAAATTCAATTTATCGTGAAATAATTCATGGACATCCTTAAAATAGGTTTTGGGAGATGAAAAGGACCAGTAGGGTATATGAATAAATATTGGGATCTTTAATATATGACGAGAATTGTATTTATGGGATAATTACATAAGGAACGATGAAATCTTGTGTTAAAGGGAGAAATTACGTAAAAATGATTACGACGGAAAATAGATGAATTTCCTACTGAGTTTATACTTGGGAGAATAGAGTCCATGAGTGTTACCCCGAATTAAAGTTAGAGACGAATGGTTGAGCGTGAGACTAATATATGTGAAAATAAGGATAATGTCGTAACTATGGAATTGAGATATACCTAATATTGATATGATGATATTAGTATAGTTATATGATTGTGTTTACATATACTATCTATGTGTGAAAAACGTACCCGCGCTACTTGCTATCCCTGAGGTTACCGCGCTGGGACGATCTTATCCTGTGTTGCCTTATGGGGGATATTGATTCGTACCCTAGGAGATAGATGTCCTTGGTACAGGCTATCGGAATGATAGTTCAGACGGTCCTAAGAGGCGTGGGGTATGTACTGACCTCTTAGAGACTTGGAATCTATGCTTCGCCTCAATCTTGTTGGTATATATGTTGATACAGTTCGAGAGTGATTCCGAACTTGTATTTCCCTTAGTGTGAGCGATACGGGGATTGGATAGTAGAGTATGCCCGCACCATAGTTTTATTTGGGGTGCTGTTATTATATATATATATATATATATATTATACGAGTAGTTAATATATATATGTGAAATTATGAAATTTGGAACTGCCTACTGTGATTTTGTAAGTAGGACATGGTTGATGACTCAAATTGTAAATATTTGTTTTGAGAAAATATAATATGACACTGGGAAACTTTGTTAGCAATTAAAGTAAAAATGAGAGCATTGTTACTAAATAAAATCCTCCCTTTAAACAATTATATTGTTCGGCTTTGAAATATTACGAGTAACCTAAGATAAGTTAAATCATTGGGAAGACTAGTGCGATAAATGATAAGATAAACCGTTGGGAAGCTTAGTACAATAGGCGTGCACATTAAAAGAGAGGTGAGAATTTCTCAAGAGAGTGTCGCACTAATATGTTGTTGCATTGGCCTGTATCAATTTAAATACTTGCTAAAACGAATTTTAAATCATACACACTATCGGGCTCTGACCCGTTTCTTTTTCTCTCTCTCTTGTATATATATGTATATTACAGGTGCCCAGCCACAGGGGCGTCTTGCTTAGGATCCCTTGGAAGGAACGCGCTGCAGCTTAGGTGGGAGTTGTAGGCCACTTGCATAGACGACTTCATTTATTGATTCCACTTCTATCATTCTCATTTATTGGCATGTGTCGCCCTTTCCACTATTTATCTGTTTTATTGGGACATTCGCATTTCAGTTGTTTCTAGTACTGTTACTTTGTGATTTATTCAGTATGGATGTTTTACTTTAAGTTTTAACTGTTGGGATTTTCGGATGATTGAATGTTTTAATTAATTGGATTATGATCCAAGATTATTGTGGTGTGATTCTTATTTATTGAATGCTGTTAATAAATAAATAAATTTTCTTTAAATAAAAATTGGATAGTAATGTTTGAAAATGGTTTTGACACTTAGCTTAATTAATTAGGGTGTTAAATTGGAAAATTTATTTTTCGACAGTGATGCTGAGAATGAACCAACTGTTCACCTTGAATTAATTTTATACAGGAGTGATCGCCCGGTATTTAATTATTTGGGGTGTCACAGTATTCTATTTCAAACTAAAACTTGATCCTCAAATCATGGAATAGATAACTTGATCCCCAAATCAAATTGCCGAATAAAGTAGAGATAAAGTTTGAGTTGTAGTCAAACTCAAACACCTCAATTGAAACCACCTCATGTCATCTCTCTATCTCTCAATTTATATGTATGAAGTCTCACGATTTGAAATCCAAAGATTTTGAAGCTCCATCCCAATATTTGAATATTAATGTAAGTTTGAATTTTTATTTTATTTTATGTTTATTTACCCCATTCAGCTTAACATTGTTTAACTTTCATTCATTTATTTAAATCTATGAAGATTGAGCCATTTTGGCCGACCAATTATTCAATTAAACCAGCTTCTCAAACCTCTTCGCCCTATCCAAGTCGAAGAGCTTTGGGAATAATTATGAAGTATAAGCTAAGTGACCCCAAACATAAAGGACCAAATAGGTTCGGATCCCAAAAAATGGCCATCCTAATACATAACAGGCAAGGAACATTATGGGAGATAAACCCAAAGGGATTATTTGACAAGAATAGATTTCGAAGGAGATTAGCATGGATCAAGTAGCGGCCCAATCAATAACTCTAATAAGTCTAATTGAACTCTGCCTCCTCCACACCTATAAATGTAACCCTCACACCAGGGAAAAAATGATATGCAACTTATGGATATCGAATCACAAAAAGAGTAATAAAAAGGAGAGAAACACCCGTGGACGTAGGGCATTGGCGAATCGCACAAATCTATTTGTTGTGAGAATGTTCTATTCTTAGTTTGGCCCTAACTGCTTACATTCATTCATTGTGAGTAATTGCACTTGTTGCATTTGAAAATAAAGCAACACAAACTCACGTCAATTGAAAAGTTATCTTGAATAAGCTAAAGGCCATGAACATAGAGAAGCAAATACAACACAACTCGTGAAACTTTTAAAGCTGGATAAAGAGCTTAAGACGAATATTCAATGGGTTAGATGATGATGAGTTTACAGGTGCTTGGATCGTTGACATGTATGGATGAGAGTTGTCAACTTGAAATTGTATTTTAGTAATTTTAAGAATTATTGATTTTGTTGGATTAATTTTTATTCTTTATGATTGACACGTATTAAATATTACGCAGTTTATTTAGACATTCTAGTTTTTTAGTTACGAATGAACGTTTAAGCATTTTAATATTTGAGTTTATATTATTACTACTTTATTGATATGTGTCTTGGGTTATAAATGAAGCGAGTTACATCATATTTATTTATTAAGTTTTAAATTTGAAACTTTACAAAAGGATGAATTATTACGCGCCTTATATTTTTTATTTAGAAAATAATTCCAATTAAAGCTTCTTCTTTCACCCCACATATGGTCGATTTTTTTTATTTCCTAAAAAGACCTCTGCAAAAGTTGTTTAAGAGTTATATACTTAATTAATTAGATGGATAAAAGTGTAAAAGTGGTTAGAGCAAACGTCTGCCATCGCCCAAAAAATAAAAAAAATATGATACAAATTATTTGATCCCCAAATCATCGAATAAAATAGAGATAAAGTTGTATTCAAACTTAAACTCAAACTTCCTCCCTAAACGTTTCTCGATAAGAAGTTGGTAAACATATTCATTGAACAAGTTCTAGTCAGGACAAAATGAGTGGACAACGGATTCACAACAACCCATATTTTAAAGGTGGTTGAGCACATATATTCTGGATGTGGCGTAGTTGTTGTTAAGAAGAATGTAAGAGGACATCATACATATTAATGGTGATAAGGTTACCCATTCCGTTTAAGAGGAACTCCAACGGTTACCAACTCCTTATTGGTAACCGTGTTCCTCGATTCCCTTGTTGGGAATGTCATTAATGACACCTGATATTTTGTGTGAATATCCAACTATGCTTATACTCATTCTTAATTTTATTTTTCTTCGCCGTGGCAATATGAAAATGTTATACCGTTGGTACATTTGAATAAGAGTTTTCCATTTTGACAAATAATTAAATTTGGTTATTAATTTATTTTCATATCTTTTGTATTTAGGATAAACCTGGATATCTCCTCCGAGATTATTGGTAACTGTTTTGACTATCTCCGTAAGTATTCTAGTGTATTTAAAATACTCATGTGCGAATTAAATTATGATTTGGGCTGGGCAGCGTTCTAATGGATCCAAGCTGGTCGGCTACTCTTATGGGGTATGGTAAATGGGTCCCCACATTGAAATACTCAAAAATTTGACGTAAAAGCAGGAACCTGCGGGCGATACTTCTACTGGTATATCTGGTGTTGTTGATTCATAAAAAAAAGATTGTGGTTGCTTTGGAAATGCAAGTTGTTTTGGGTTGTAAAAATAACCAAAATGCCCTTTTGAATTGTCTTTTCATTTTCAAATGACCCGAGACCCAAAACCAACGTCCAAATAGACTTTTCTGATTATTTCAACCCTTCCGGACGCAACGACGCAGTCAAAACGACTATAAGGTCGATATAAAAATAAGTTCCCTTTTTAATTTAAGAAATTAGTCCCGACACGTCCCATACCGCGTCCGACTAAAAATTCAAATAGCTGAATTAATATCACACAGACATATCAATGACATTACATTCATATATTACCTAAATATCTTTAAGCACCGATGCGGCTTAACCATCGTTTATCCACATATGCTACTTTGAAACGGAGTTTAGACTTGTTAATTTTATTGGGTTAATTATTATTCTTACGAATGACACATATTAAATATTTTGTAGTTTGTTTAGAGATTTTAGATTTTTAGGTTATGAATGGAAATTTAAATATTATTATAGTAGAGTTTATATTACTACCGTTTTAATGAAGTGCCTTGGGTTATAAATGGTAAGTTATATAATATTTATTTGTTAAGTTTTGAATTTGAAATTTTACAAAAAAAAAAAAGCTATTAAGTATATAGTTCTCATGAACCTCCTATTTTACAATTAGTAAATAATGATAATCAAACAATAAAAATTAAACGGATCCTTATTTTTGCACTTGAAAAAATTAAAACAATTAACATCGAGTATATAATATTATTGATAAAATGTATTTTTCTAAGATTTATCTTGTCCAAAAGAAATTTCTATCCCTCCACTAATGCTAGATTTTTTTGTTTCCTAAAAGGGCTCGGAAGAGGTTGTTTGAGAGTTATATAGTTAATTAATTAGATGGACAAAAGTGTAAAAGTGATTAACGGCAAACGTGCGACATATCGGCCAAATCAAATCCTCTAATAGACCAGATAAAGTTGTATTGAAAGTGAAACACCTCTACTGAAACTTGATCCCCAAATCATGGAATAGATAACTCGATCCCCAAAATCAAATCAAATCAAATCGTAGGGAAGAGATAGAGTTTGAGTTGTATTCAAACTCCATCAACTGAAACCGGCTCATCTCTCTTCTATTTCTATTTATATATATGGAGTCTCCAAAGGTTTTGAAGCTCCGTCCCAGCATTTGAATAACATTGTAAGTTTGCTTTTTTTTTCTTACCCCCATTCAGATTGTTTAGGTTTTCATTCATTCATTTATTTTATTTAACTCAGATTGTCTATCATGATTGAGCCTCTCTTCTCCTCCTCTGGTAACGATATAAACCCTAGCCCTAGCTACTGCTCTAAATATTTAACTATATCATTGAGTCTTTGTTCTTTCTTTAATGGCTATGCGTGGTATGTTGGTGTTAAACACTTTTTTAATGCCTTTCGTTTAAACAACTTTCTTTGTTTATCAATCGGTGCCATCACGTAATTTTTGTTCTATGTTTTAACTGCTATTCATTTGGGCCTTTGATTGTTCTGCCTTTTCTAATAAATAAAGTATAGTTCTTAAAAATTTGCCTTTGCCTTTGATTGTTCTGCCTTTTCTATGTTTTAACTACTATCTTTGTTTATCAATCGGTGTTAACTATGTTTTAACTACTGCTGGCTTTTCGTTTAGTCTTTTAGTCTCATTTTGGGGGCTTTGATTGTTCTGCGTTTTCTAATTGATCCCTTTGTTTGATTTGCAATATTAGGTTGACTATATATGTGATTTTTAAGAACTAAACTTCCAGTTTAGAATTTCATTTATGTTCCAAATAACCATATGTGAAATAACTCTTCTTGAACCATCAAATACGGTGATGCATCTATTTTATTTATTTCAAAAGAGACATATGCTTATAACCGGGAATATACAATCTTCATGATGTATACCGTAAAAAAATATTTCAATTGTCCTAAAGACACTTACCTTTTTTTGCTTACTTCCCATGTTGGCTTTGTTATATTTAAATGCAATTCTTAACCCATGTTATTGGTTTTATTATATTTAAATGGAATTTTCAAAATGGAGAGCAACTTTTAGCGGGAATAGCAGCTTTCTAATAAATAATATTAGTATTCATTCGTAAATTTGATTGAATGTTATTTGTCTTTGAATTCCACGATTACCAGAGGGGAGGTTTCAATTGTGGCCGTGTGTTTGGACATTTTCCTTGGTTAGAATGATACACCCGGTTTGTCAAAATACGCCTTTCTGCTCCTGATTATGGCGCGCTAGGGAAATGCGTGTTTTGATTGATCGCGTGCGTCTTTTTGAGTAGGGAAGGTGCTCAAATACACCGCCACAATTGAAGTCTTTCTTCCGGTTATCGTGAAATGCAAAGCGAAATATATTATAAATCAAATCTACGAATGATAAAAAATATTTTTATAGGATGCTTATATTTCCGCTAATAGTTTTTCTAAATAGATGAGCGGAAGTGTGAAATTGCCCGCGCGCCTCGGGTTTTTGTGACTCCTATGGGCTGTATGCTCTAAATAAGCCATCTGAATCAGCGCAAATATCTCTCAATATCATTGTTTCAAATCACAGCTGCACCTTCACGTAAATAGCGTAAGTTGACTTCAATTTATATGGGACTAAAACCTTATAAACAGTCCTTGAAGAGAAGGTGGAAATCGAGAGTATCTTTCTCAATCCCTCTCTGACACCTTCGGGCAATGGGTCTGTTGATCCTTATCAGAATGATGGTGCTGTTACTAAAAACAACTTTCCAGAGTTTAAGGTTTCATTCAGCAGACATCTGTTATCAATTTATAAGTTCAATTTCATATTTGTGCTTAGATATTAGGTTTTGCTATAGAAATGCATAAAATATTGTCTTATTGTTATTTTTGTTGTATGAATAGTTATTCTCTAATTGTCAATAGTAGTTGAACATCGGAGAGACTGTTAATCAAGTTCTTTTATAACCATGTAATTGGTATCCATGGTTCATGAATGACTACCTTATTTTTATTTACAAGTCCTAAATAATTTTATATTTAGTCCTCTTTATAGAAGGAAAAAGTAAGGTATTTCTTATATTATTAAGTTTTAATTTTTTTGTTGAGTTTGTATATATCAATTTGAACGAGGGTATTTTTGTTTGACATGTATTACTCTTCTTTCTCTATATCTTAGTTCATATTACAATCTGTTTATCATAATTTTAGTAAATGATTCTACATATCTGTTTTCATGATGACAGAGCATTCCTTGATTGTTTCACTTGAATTTAGCACGTATTGAAATTTCCTGCTGAGTAACACGTGTGGTTAACACATTGTTATTGTTTTACAGATTATCAAGGTAATAGCTAAAGCTGAAAAAGGTAACTAATGACGATGCTTTAGAATTTTCGCTTCTTCATTTAATGCGGCGTACATTGTAGATTGTTTTTATGATTCCCGTGATCCAATTGTTTAAACTGAAACTCATTTCCAGTGGTTAGTAAGTATTATACGAACAATGTTTTACCCAAACAGATTTTGGGTTCGTTTTTTCAGATCTATGACCGTTGTTGTATGGTGGTGAGCTACGATTGAACGTGCATTCCACTTCTCACAAGTTGGTCTGAAGCACATGACAGGTGGTAAGTGAATTAAATATGTAAACGAATATCATTAATTGGATCAAATCATATGGATTGCTTTTTTTTTTTTAATTTTTTTAATTTTGTTATGTACATTATTGGCCTATTTAAAGGTCTATCTTTTGAAAACTTTCTACTTTCTTTGTTTGCACAGCTGGGCAGGTTCTTATCTTGAAGAGCAGGCATCATTTAAAGCTATAAATTTTTGTGTTGTTAGATCAAGTTTAACAGTCCTCACCTACAAATACTAATTGTCTCGGGGTTCGGAGCATGTTATTGTATGCTTTTAGTGACACTAGACTTTGGTGTATTTATAAAAGATATCATCCAGCTCCTCCAAAGTTAATATCTCGAACATATAGCATAGTAGGTTCTTCTTATTGGGAGTTATTATTGGATTGTGTTTAGAGGATGTCTACTATGACATTATTTGATTTTGTTCCATTTTGTTTTGATTTTTGAGGTTTGATTGATAATTGCCTAAGCCTCTCTTAGATTTTTTCAAATTTTTTAGGTTTGGTTAATGCGATTATCCTCTCTTGGAGATTCATAATTTTTTTCTGTTTTACATATGTTTGGGCTTGATTTTTTTACATGTATCCATAAGTAGCATCCTACATCTTTTACAGGTGGTTTCAATATATGGCATCTCATCCTCTGTTTTCCCATTTTTTTCAGTTCACCTTTGAAGGTTTTCATTTGTATTCTAGATTTTAATCTCGAATCTAATTTTTATTGCAATGTTGGTGATTCCTATTAAGTGGTTTAAAGTTGATTATAATTACTTATTTCTCTTTACTATTACATTTATTGTTGCAGGTTGTTTCGGGTTTTTTGGTTACAAATTTTGGTTATTCGTTTCAAATTTTTGGATGTTCATACGACTATATCGCTATTTGCTTCTACATCTATCTAATTTGTTGCTTATATTTTTTGCAGTTCATTTACAGGTATTGCAAAATCAGATATTCCAGTTATTGTATGGATATTCATCTTCTCCTTACCGGATTGAACGAGCTGCACATTTCAATGGTATATGTATTTTGTTTGGATATTCATCTTCACCTTGAGTCAAACCTTATCAGACTTCTCTATATTCCATTAATTTCAATTCCATCATGCTCTTCTACTTTAATGTGTTCTCTTCTGCATCTTAGAGCTAACGCATCTTAGAGCTAACGAACAGATATTTGTTATTCATACATTTTGTAGGTGATATAATTTTGTTCATTAAGGTTGCATATTTCTCTACTTGCTATTTTTTTTTATCATTTTGGAGATACAATGAACAATTCTCCACTCCTTTGTTAAATTTTATATTTGACCTCTACTGATCTTATATATTATTTTGTCTTGAATTTACTAATTTCTTAAATGATTACAATGGTGAAGTTAGTCAATTTCTCTCCTCACACTTATAATAATGAAGTGAATTATTACTACCAAAGTACACTACACACATGTAAAATTAAGTGGATGCCAATTAACCTGTGACTTATTTTTGTTCCCATTAGTTCTATTAATCAATCACATACATGTTTGAATCTCTTAGCAAATTTTTATTTATTTATATAGAATAAGAATTTTTTATCCAATGCTTTGTACATTTCATGTGCTGTCCCTCTTTTTTTAATCTATAGAATCCATACGCACAAGTTATTGTTATATTTTTCTTTAATTAAAAAGTATCTTTTGTTTCTTTGCAACTTTACTATGACCTTACAAATTATAGAAATACTCCCTGCAAATTTACTGTCATGTCTTTAGCTACTACACCTTACTGTGCTCTTATTTAAAAATAAGTGATAGTATTGTATTCATAATCTAAATTGTATTATATTCATAATCTAAATTGTCATTATAATCTAAAAGAAATGATAGTATTGTATTTGAATTAGTAACCATTGTACCTTCTGTTGTTCTTTACCAAACTCAGTGAATGCCGGGAAATCTGTGGGCCATCAAACAATATGATGAAAGTGATGTAAGTTCTCCCAGTATCATTTCATCTTGGTTACATTTGTTAGAGACGACATCTCTATTTGCACAGATAGTTGGGTAATGGTTGATTATTTTAAGTTCTTAATATTCAATCAAATACTGTACTGTTTTTTCTAATCAGTAGAGTACTCTTTTTACCACAGATAGTATTTGTACCCCTTTTCTGTTTTGGGTGACAAGACTTGCGAGGTTGGATTGTTATGTTGCTGCATTCATGTTTTTTTTTTGGAAGCATACCATGAGGTGTCCGGGCAGCTTACGCGCACCTCGACTAATCCCCATTCGCGGTTCGTGGCTTCCGCTGGCCAAGCATTATTTTGGCAGTGCCAGTGCCATGGATCGAAGTGGGGACCAAACCCAATTTACCCCCAAGACTGACCCAGTGGCAGCCTTATACCACTGGGCCAAGAGGCTTGGTTGCATTCATGTGTTTGCAAACTGGTAATTTAGTAGTCTTCTTTACCAGATCCAATACTTGAGGAGTAGATATATATTTTTACATCAATCTAACATCAAGAGATAGAGTTGAAGAAATATTCAGAGATGTGATAAATTCTTGGTTCTTTTATCTGATCGAGGTTCCCTCACATGTTTTAATGAGAATTAAATTGTCCGAATGAATAATCTCGATATTGATTATGTGAAACAATTATAAATTTATTTTTCCTATGTCTACCTCTATGGCTGATTTTGCCTTTCATAGATTTTTTTAATGATATCGTGATCAATGAATTTTTTTGATTAAGCAGGTGATACAAAGAGGTTTGGCCAAAAATCATGTATTTTTGAAACTCCTAAATACGTCCTCTTCTCATATCATATGTGGTGTGTGTGATGTAAACTTAATTTGCAAGTTATTTTTTAGCATGAATTTTGTTTTTTCTATCTGCATTCTCGGTATGGTATGTACATGGAGGTATTTTACGATTATTTTCACTATTTTATCTTAGCGGGTTGTGTCTAACACGTGTAATGTTTAAATTCACTTATGTGATATTTTTTACAATTTAACAAGTGTTAAATGTGTCATTATTTAACATGGTTCTTAAAAAGCCAGATTATTAATGAATTGCAGGTTTGTGTGGGAGATCATTATATTGAAATTTTTTGCTTTACTTCTCATTTGGAGTTTACAAGTCGTTGTTTGTTTACATTTATTAATATTTTTTCAAACTAATATTCTTTTAACCGAATGCCATTGTATTTGGTCAATGATTTTTTTGCAACTATATTTGAAATTTTGGTCCAGAAGCTTTGGATATTATTATTCACTCATAAATTTTGGTCCAGAAACTCGAGACTCGATTTCACCATACATGTTGTAAGCATGTGCTATATCTTCAAAATTTACAGTCGTGCCTTCAGGCACGGGCATCCGCTAGTATATATATATACTAGTACAAGCCCGTGCCTGAAGGCACGATTCAAACTTTGCAAAAAACACAACACATTCTTGCAACATGAATGGTATACGGACACGACGTTCCAAGAAATATAATACTTTCTCGCTATAGATAAACAATATTTGAAATAACCTATAGTACGAACCTACTAGTTTTAAAAAACTTGGGCAAACTTTCCTTTATTTCTGAAACAATCCATTTTGTTTAAGAACAAAAATACCAACTATACTATTATTAATGTTGAGTCTGTTAATTTAAAAAATTTGAATAGAGTTTTCTTTGTTTATTGTACAATTCGCCCTGTTTAAGAACAAAAATATTAACTACACTACTATTAATACAGGTACAAAGATATTAAAAAAATTAGGCAAAATTTCCTTTGTTTATAGAAGAATCCGTCCTATTTAAGGGGAGACAAACAGCAACAACTATACTACTATTTCACAATAGCCACCGTATAAATAATTAGAAACAGTATAATCCATCATAGACCATAATTTGTATCACAACTAAATCAGTATAAACAATCAAAAGTTGTAACTAACATATACGCTCCTTAGTAGCCAGACTTGTAGGAAAAAAAAATATAGAAAGAAGAGAATCAAATAAAACCTGTATGCCACTTGAAATTGTTATTAAAACGTTCAACAATAAAAAGCCATGTACTATTGAAAAAAAATATAACGTTCGTCTCTAATCCCGAATGACCTATGTTTTGCGCCCGTAAGTTTGTTTACATGTTCTCTAATTTCATCCCAAGTATCATAAATCCCAGGTTTATGTCCCACAAAAACAACATATATTTTTCACTTAATGAAAAAATTCCAAGCAAACAAAAGGGGAGACACCAAAACACACTAAGAAAATAATTTTGGAAATGTGATTTTCCAGTAAATTTTAAAATCAGTCTTGGGAAAATAATATTATATAAATAAGTTTGAATCTCCGGCCTAAGTCGTTGTGTTGTTGTTGCAGCAACGGCTGCTGTGTTGTTGCAGCAGCAGCAACAACGTCATCGACATCTTGCTGCTTTTGGAATTGCTCGGACAACACCGAAACGACAAAGGCCATTCAAGAACATAAATTGATTCGTTGCTGCTACGTTCTACTCTATAACGAAAAAAAATTCAACTTAATATTGAGCTTGATGGTTACCTCGCTCCTGTGAATTTAAGCCACCCACCAACCAAAAATTGCAACTGAGAACAAAGGTCATCCGTTAGCTATTGAAATTGATGAACTTACATACTATTTTAAATAGTAAAGAAGTTCTAAAATGAGTACATAAGCACGAGTACCTCGACAACGTTGGTGAATACTAATTTTGGAGTGAGGAATACAGAGGATGGGAGAGAATACTTCTTTAAGTTCCTGTCATTCCAAGATTTTTAATTCACTCCAATGCCAATAATATGAAGGTATAGGATATAAAAAATTGTTTGAAACTACAAGAACCAACAATTACTTCCAAAGTTTGGGGCTATATATGTAAATAACTAAAAAAGGGAGTTTATTATCTTCAATCATAACCACTAATTTTTTTTAAGTTAAGACACTTTCTATTTCATTTAATAAAAAAAAATACATATAAGTCTTTCTGTTCCATCAGAAAATTAATCATTACTGTCAACAAGGTATAAATATGATTCACATAGTGTTTCAACTGCCAGTCATCTAAATCCATTACGTGAAGTCTCCAAGTTCTATGACTCACCAAATAATGTTCAAGTTGTAGAGAAGCTTCAAACGGCCAGTATAATATAATAGAATAAAACAAAATATTTTGTTCAATAGCATCTTTCCCTTACACGTAAGAACCTTCGCTATGCCCATTAGTAGTCAGTGGTATTATTCACGTCAGTTTCACAAACTTCATCCTGTGCTTGGCATAAGATTTCTTGAGCTTCTGCAAGTGCAGGCTCCTTTGCATTAGTTGCATACAGTATCTAAAATTATGTTTTACACATTTCTTGAAACTTACATATACCATTTAGTTCATTAAAAATCAGCCCCACTCATCACCCTAAAGAGAAAAAACTTACATATACCATATAGTTGATTAAAAATCGTATCTTAAATTTACCTTAACTACTTTAACATCCCAAGACACACCTAAGATAATACATAAAAGTAATAAACAACAAATTCAACATGTTAAAACTTACAACAGTAATTATAAATGAACTATAAGTTAGCAACACTCCCTATTGGATTTCAGCAACAGTAGCCCTGCTCAGTTTATTCCATTTCAATTTTGCACTGTGCTCAACATCAGTAAATCTACACCAAAAAATCCACAATAAAGTAAAAGTAAAGAAAATTAAACAGATCTTCATTAACATTGACTCTTTCATGTTTGATATGCCTTGAATCATTGCATTAAACAAATAGAAAGAAAAACAAAAGAATCATACTTCAATATGAGTATCCGTATCTTTTAAGTGGCATGAAATGAGAATTCATCAATTCTTGCTCCAAGAATAATTAAAAATTACCATTCAATAACAAACCAAAAATAAAATAGGCACGTGGAATGGAGAGAAATGTGAATAACATCATTATTCACTAAGAAACCAAATCAAATTTGATTAGAGAGAATACCTGATTAGGTTCCTTGTTGAAGAGTTAGATTGCAAAATAGAAGAATGAATATCAGCCTTCAATAAAATACTCACAAAATATCAGCCTTCAATATCAGATACTCACAAAATATCAGCCTTCAATAAAATACTCAAACACTCTAAAAATATCAACTTTATCACAACATATCAAATTAGGGGAAATCAATACAGTTACCTTAAGTTATTATTGCATTCAAATGTTGTATCAAACAAAGTTCAAAGGTAAACGAACTCCATATGGAATCCCTAAATGAACCTCCATATGTAAGCGCTAAAATTGAAGGTTAAATCAGAAACTTAAATCGAAAGTTAAAACATTTGAATCAAATATGAATATAAATCAATGGCGTGGGGATTTATATGGAGGGGAGGTGAGGGAGGTTCATTTTTTTTTTGGATGGGTGGGGGGTGGAGGGGGGAGGGTTGGCTGATGAGGTTAAACCATTTGAATCTTACCTAAGAGGAGCGGCGACATGTAGAGAGGTACGACGGGGTGGATAGAGGTGCGGCGGTGTGGGGCTGAGGTAGGGGGAAAGTTTTGTGTGAGATGGGTTTTGATTGGGGGGCTGATGAGGGAACGGGAGAAAGGTACAGAGAGAGAGAGAGAGAGAGAGAGAGAGAGAGAGAGAGAGAGAGAGAGGATTAATGAATGGGTACTCTTCATTTTTCCATCTCATTGTATTTATTAAGAAGTTTCAGAAATTATATAAATGACCTTCACAACATAACACAACTGTTACAAACACGTCACTGACAACATCAGTGCTGTAATTGCTTGAAATATGTTTTATTGTTTATGCTTATTGTATTTATCATGTGTCCAGGGAACCTATAAGGAAATTAACTGAATATGTTGTAGATAACATTCCATATGAGTTTCTCTTTTAAGTTTGGTTTATTTTGCTAATTGTACATTTATAAATTAAAAAAGTGTATACATTATATGTTTGAAAGTTTTATTTATTAGATCGAAATGCAAGCTTTTTGCCATTTTCTTCCTTGTGTACCACATTTACTTGTAATGAAATAGGTTTTTATATTATTTTCATATAATAAGACATTCATTATAAATTATCTCAATAGGGCCTTACAAAGAAGAGGGGCCTATGTTCTGCTCAAGCTCAGAATACATCTTCATTTTCAAAGAGATGTTTATCTTAATAGGTACGTAAAGCATCATATTTTTGTTGTTTCAAGCCTATGTGAATTGACTATTCTACTTGTGTCACCATTTTCACGCCCCAAAGGCTATTTTATAGGATTCTCCATTGCATATAAAACATAAATGGCTTTTGCATACATATTTTGGCCATACATGTATATGCCTTTGGTTTCGTATTTGTTTACGATGGTATTACTTATTCTTTTTTTTTTGATACATTTGTTTATGATAATATGAATTTATTCAAGTTAAATGTGATAATTTCCATCTCGATGGGGAAGTGAACTGCTACTCTTAATAATGTTCTTTTTCTTCCCACAACCGAGTTTGGTTAGCAACTTGATTTGTATGTTTGGGACATTTTTGTGTCTTTCTATATTTACATGTACAGAAACGTGTGTAAATATATCACAGTTGAAATATCATCGTGCAATCTCGATTTTAATCGGTTGAATGTTAGGATCGTTCCGTAAGAATTAGTTGACAATATAACCTGTTGTTTCCATAATAAATATATATATATTTTGGTAGTATGTTTGGATCCTACTGTTGTCAGTTGATTTATGCGTTCATATATATATATCCTACTGTTGATTTATGCGTTCATATATATATTTTGGTAATATGTTTGGATCCTACTGTTGATTTATGCGTTCATATATATCCTACTGTTGATTACCCCCATTCTCTCTCTCTCTCTTCCTCCATTCTCATCACGCTGGCATTTCGATCTCTAACCTAGTTATACTCACGCCTGAGGTTTCGCATTCCGTCTTGTTCTACTCGGGTAACCTTTTGTCAAAATCATATAATGAAATCAACAAATTCGCGAATCAATTAATCCGGAATGAGAAAGATTTAAGGGAGACTCTTAACTGAAACTTGTATATGTGTATGTATTGCTTGGATTTGATTACACGTGTCTATGGATTGGATTTTGGGTTTGGTTGATTTGGGTTGAATCATTTAGGGTTTGGTTGATTTGATTTTGTGTATTTATGTTTTGTTTGCTGTTAATAATGTATTGGAGTTAGGTTTTGGGGTATTTAAGTTTTCAGTCATTTCATTATTCATTTTCTGCATGATTTCATTTGTTTTATCTATTACAAACCATTTCATTTTCTGCTGTTAATAATGTATTGGAGTTTAGGTTTGGTGTCGGTCGAGCACGACGTGTGGTCGGTTGTTCGCATCGAGCATTGATGGATCCGTTTCAGAGTGGGAACTTTTTCATCTCAAACAGAAGGTATAACATTTCAACACTTTTGAATGCCCAACTGTTTCAATGCAAAAAAACAATGGCGGAATGTGTTAGATTCAATTTGTATAAAGGAATGATGTTTGTGTTTGCATACTGTGTTAGATTCAATTGGTTCGTCGATTTGGCAAATGGCTGCTTCGCCTTTCGACAATCCGCAGCTAGATAAAACGAGGCAGGATTTTGGGTTTGTTGAAAACGGGCATGCTAATGGTAACTTTGATAATGGTGACGATGAAACTAGTGACAGTGAGGATGATGTGGGCTCGGTCGAGTTACACGAGAAATTCGTTGTTGAAAATACACGTGTTGCAATTGCATGTGATGATGGTTGTGTTAGGATATACAGAATGTCTGACTCAGATCATATCAGTTGATTTACAATAAATCGCTGCCAAGGGTCAGTGGTGAGATAGCTACTCCCTCTAGTTAAAGCACCTTATTTGGTAACTTCGTCAGTTTTGTTACAATAACATTGTTTTTCTTTGTCATTTATTATCTACAGAATGGGTTTTAAGTGTGACTTGGAGTCCTGATGCAAATATGATATATTCAGGGAGTAGTGATGCGTGTATTTGCTGAGATAAGCCTTTACTGTTGTGATATATATAGTGGAGTTTCTCACGTCAATATGTTATTTTCAGGTTTATAAGATGCTGGGATGCTAAATTGACTCGCGAAATCTACAGGATAACAGTTGGGCTTGGTGGTTTGGGAGCCTTGAGAAGTGGTTGTTTCTCACAACTATTTCTTAAATATTCAACAGAGACTAAACGTAATGATAGACATTGCTTCAGTCTTGTAATACCTTCATCATGGTTACACATCACCTATTGTTTATTGCGATTTAAAGCCAAGCAACATTCTGTTAAATGAAGACCAAGACCCTTGGGTGAACAGTCATATTAGTGATTTCGGTATCACCAAACTCTTGGGTGAACAGGAATTTATAATGCAAACCAAGACCCTTGGCACAATTGGTTACATGGCACCAAGTCATATTTTTAGTTAAAAATATGACTTCTGATAAAGTATTGTATTAATGATTTGAAATTATATCTATCCATTCTATTGTAAGAATTTTATTATATTCATTTAGTCTATAATAAATTTCGTTTTGATTAACAGGCTATGGATTGGAAGGAAAAGTATCTACATGGGGAGATGTCTATAGTTATGGTATTGTGTTGCTCGAAACATTTACAAGAAAGAAGCCCACGGATGGAATGTTTGTAGGAGAAATTAACTTAAAGCACTGGGTGGATCACACCATACAGAAATCGATAACTAATCGATAACTGAAGTTGTGGACATCAGTTTGCTAGAAGAGAATGATAAAATTTTAAATGCAAAGAAGCCGTGTGTGTCACTGTCATCTATCTTCAGCTTGGCATTGGATTGATCAGCAGATTCGCCTCGAGAGAGGATCAGTATGAAAGAGGTAGTCATGAGACTGAACAAGATAAAACTCAATTTCTCCGCAAATATTGAAATGCCCCAGAGCACAAGAGCTCGTCACACAGAAAGGTACCAGAGAGGTAAATGACTATTGATAGTCTCACCCCATTTCTTTCCTTCAGCACCGCGCCCCCCCACATCCCCCCCCCCCCCCACACACCCACCCACCCACACGCGCACACACATTTATCGAGAAACAAATACTAAAACGTACAGAATAGAATTCTAAATTGATATTTCAATTACTGTTTTTTCTAAATTGATATTTCAATCATGCTCTGGTGGGCAGGGTGGGCGACGCTAGTAGCATTCAACCGTCTATTGAGCAGATGAAAGAGTGGGTCAAGGAGCATTGGAAAATGATAGGCGGGACTGTGACTCGTTACATGTCTCCCTTTTCATTTTTTTTGTTTTCTTGTCGGAAGCAGAAGCGACCAGAGTTTTAAACATTAAGAAATAGTTGTTTTTTGGGTTACCTTTGTGTCTAGACAAGTGGTATCCTCTGGGATGCAGTCCCTAGAATTTACAAAATCCAAATTTTCGATGGATCAGGGTGATGGGTTTACCTCTCCATCTATGGGGAGGGGAAGTTTTCTAGCCCATTGGTGATAGATGCGGTGGTTTCACTATGGTGCACTGTGACACACAGACGGGGGAAGAACTTAGGTGGGCAAGAATCTTGATTTCAATGAATCAATTTCTCCCGGAGACAATGATCATTAACTGTGGTGGGTTGGTTTTTCGTTTACCAATCTGGGTTGAAGACATGGGTTCATGCTACTTTGGTGGTGTTGACCATGTGTTAAAGATGAGGAATTGTAGTGCCGAGGTCGAGAGGTGTGGAAGGATGGCTTCAAAATCGCAAGCGGGGGGAATCTCTATACCCATTCATGTCGACAAAGTTAGTGTTTATGCAGGTCGTAAGGCCCAGAGGGAGAAAAACATCAATCTTCCAAGTCCTATTGGAGCGGGATTTAATCGAGCTAGTGAGCGGGCAGTTGACGTTACTCAGAGGGAGCCTTATGTCAAGATTCTTAGGCCGGTAGCATGATTTATTTTTGTGTTTCCTGGCGAGACCTCGGACAGTGGAGCTGTCATACCCGACCTTGATCACAGTGAGAAGTTGTCTGTTGCATTCGGGTTGCTAAATGCATCAAATGGCATGCCAATACGAGTTATTAAGAGTATTAGCATGTGTAGAGATTGTCACGTTTTTATTAAACTCGTTTCTGCATTGACAAAAAAGGAGATCCTCATAAGAGACAGTAAGCAGCTCCACAAATTTGTCAATGGAAAGTGCTCATGTGGGGATTTTGGGAGTCTTCTTTGATATCATTTGAACCCAATTAATGAGCTCCTTTATCTGGTCATTCTTTTGACCTTAATCGCTTATGAATTATTTTTGTATGGCCTTGGGTGTTTTCTTCCTTCTTTTTTCCCTGACCCTCACTGGTTAATCAAGGTTAAATTGTAGATGTTGTAGCAACTTGAGTTATTCATATATATACTCGCAACTTAAAATTGAATGGAGCAACCTAAGGGTGAGGATTCGAACATGTCTCCGATGAAAGCGGATCAGGTGCAACAGAGTATGATGGCGGTGGTGAGGCCGAGACATGTATAGACTTAGTGGTGAATGTGATTTTGGAGAAAAAAGATGATGGGTTGGGTGTAGATGTAAACACAAGTTGACAGTTGTATACGTTGTTGGTGACGAAGGGAGTTTGAAAGAGATTACTGGTTGTCAGATGGGTTTGGTCGTGGGTTGGAGCAGGTCTAGGGTCGGAAGGGCAAGGGCTTAGGGTAGACTTCGGTCAGGGCTGGTTTGGAGCCGGGTTTAATGGTGTTTGGATTTGGAGGTCGCGGGTTCCGGTCGGTTTGTGGGTTAATCCGATTTGGCAGGAGGTAAGCGGACCGGAGGTGGTCGGATTGAAGATTGGAGATGGTTGGGTTCGAATCTCCAATCAGATATGACTAGAATGCTTAATTAGTGGTTTTAACTAATTTCCAATCAGATATGACTATTTTGAATGGAAATTCTCCATTCAAAATCATTTATATCTACTCAAATTTTCACTATTGACAGGTAAGAACTGCTTTGAATGTGTTAATTAGGTGATTGTTCAAAAATAACAGAAACATGGAAGCTACGCAAACTTCCGCAAATGGAACATTGGGGACAATTTAGAGATCCTTAAGACTGGGTTGTGACATACACTCATGCGCTCTCCACAGAACAATTTGAATTAATGGTGATGACCACAAGGATATGGTATAGCAGAAATAAAAAAAATACCACAGTGAGGAGTCAATCAAGCCGTGCCCAATACTTGTGCAAGCATCAGCGATGTACCATCAATTCAGGGAGTCAATTACTGGAGTATTTCAAATAATCCCTCATTCATTCACTTACTAGACTTCTCCCCAAGTAGTATTTTTAGAAATAATTTTGATGGGGCTGTTTTTAAAGAGCTGAATAGTATAGGAATTGGTGGTGTCCTCCAAAAATCAAGGGGAGAATTTTTAGAAGGAATATCACAAAAGTTTAAGTATCCAGTAGTGGCAGAATCCATTGCTGGCCGTGAAGCCATCCAAATGGCGTTTGAGTGTAAGTTTGCTAATGTCATTTTTGAAGGCTTTTATAGCAATAGTACAAACCATCAACCACCACCATGGCATCAATTCATATAGCTTATTCAATTATATAGAAACCATGATTCTTCAATGCATATACACCACATGGAAACAAACTTTTTTTAAATGAAGAATAACCACAAATCACAGCATATGATACTTCACTTCGAAATCTAATATTTCTTAATTAATATCACATCACATATGGATCTTAATATATGTGTATGTATGCATGTATATAAATCTCAATTCAATTAGTCGGTGGGATTCGAAATCTCATTGTGATTTGTTTGATTAATCATTATCACCAATATAATCACGATCTTTGTTTAATACAGTCAACTTGATTAGACTGAAGAAAAGCTCCAGATGAATAACCTGTGAGATTGAAATCGCTAGATGGTGGTCAGTTCATGCATTTGATTTTGCTTTTACCAACGATGAGTTTTCGTCCTGTTTGTGTCCTACCTTTTAGAATGTTTCAAGCTGCTATTATATGTCCATGAGAATCATAGATGCATCTTGATAAAATTAAGTTGTGAAGTTTTCATTTATGATCATTGTAAAATTGAAATGATCGACACTGTTTATTCTTGGACCATCAAATAAATCTTATAAACTATTCGTATAAATCTTACGAATTCTTATGAACTATTCTCGAGTCCATAATGATATTATTTATTAAGTGAGAATTCTTTAAAAGTTGCATTTCCCCCCTCTTGTTTGTGCTAATACAGGTTATGCTATAATTGGATAGTATAGTTACATTTGATTGATTTAGTAGATACTATTGGTGTGTTCTTTTGGTGCCCATGTTAAATTTGCTAATTATTTTGCAAAGGATGAACTTCAACTAGTTGGAAATCCAGTCCCAAATGATGCACTTGGCTTTCCCGTACCAAATGATGCACTTGCTTAGGTATTTTCTTAAGAATTAGAATTATTTTACTAATAATTTGAGATTAAGCTAGGCCGTGTGGGCCAGTGAATATTTATGATGATGAAATTAATTTATGTGCTCATTTGAGATTTTGTTGTTGAGTGGCATTTTAATGTTAAAACATGTTGGTTTCCACGAATAAACAAGGGAAATTCTGTCGAATTTTTTTAAAAATAACAAGTGATTTAAAAATAGTTAAGACGATAACATACAGATTACCATAGTTGAATATTGTACTAATTTATATTTATTTTCTCTTTCACAGGTCCGGACATCATTTGGAATACGTGTTGGCCATCTCTATTTTTTGGGTTTCCTATGTCTTCGAATTGATTATTTGATATTTTTGGGGATGATTGTAGTCTGAATCATATAGTTTATGTTTTAGGTTGGTTTTATTTTTTGGAGATGTTATGTTTGAAACTTCAAATATGAATGAATGAAGGAATTTTCGGAGTTTCGTTGATATTTTGTTTTCGATATTTATTTATCATAACTTGTACATTTGTTGATATCGACTAATATTGAATGAGGCTAGAACCTTTCCAAAAAAAATGTTGTGTCATAATAGAAATTTTGGGGGAAATTATGGCGGCAAGTTTTTAAGGGACGATTAATAGTGTCCCAAATAATATTATTAGGGACGGCGAAGAGCTTGTCCCTAATAATATTATTAGGGATGGCCAGCCCTGTCCCCAATAATGTTATTAGGGACAGCCAAGCTCCAGTTCCAATTAATATTATGGCTTTAGGGACGGCTAGATCCGTCCCTAAAATGCAGTTGCACAATAAAAATTTTGGCGGCAATTTTGACGTCGTCCCTAATACATTTGGGACGCCTATCGAATGTGACCATGCGTTGCCGTCCCTAAATCCGTCCGTAAAAGTGAGTATTTTTGTAGTGACGATAATTTGAAAATATGAGGACGTAGGCTTAAAACTTTGGCGCTAAGGATGGGAAACCCGAAATAGCCCTCGAACTGCCCCGTGATATGCTCCAACACCTCGCACGGGATCAATATATCTCGTAGGAAGTGACCGCGCAATCACGGTACTCCCGGTTTGAGAATACGATAATTATTTGAAAATATCTAGACTTAGGCTTAAAACTTGGTGTCAGAGAGCGAAAACTCAAAACAGCCCTGTAAGAGGAACCAACACCTCAGACTGGACCAATATAGGAACGAACCGCGGATTCACGGTACTCCCTGTTTGAGAATATGATGATAATGTGAAAACATCTAAACTTAGGCTTAAAAACATGGCGCTAGAGGTGGGAAACCCGAAACATCCCCCGAACGGCCCCGTGAGAGGCACCGACACCTCGCACGGGACCAATGTAACTCGTAGGACTGACCGCGTGATCACGGTACTCCCGGTTTGTGAATACGCCGATAATTTGGAAATATCTAGATTTAGGGTTAAAAACTTGGCATCAGACTGCGAACACTTGAAACAGCCCCCGAGTGGCCCCGTGAGAGGCACTGACACCTCGCACGGGACCATTGTAATTTGTACGAACTGACCGCGTGATCACGGTGCTCCCGATTTGAGAATACGATGATAATTTGGAAATACGTAGACCTAGGCTTAAAACTTTGGCGCTAGAGGTGGGAAACCCGAAACAGCCCCCAAACGGCCATGTGAGAGGCACAAACACCTCGTATGGGACCAATGTAACTCGTAGGAACTGATCGCGTGATCACGGTACTCCCAAGTTCGAGAATATGACGATAATTTGAAAATATCTAGACTTATGCTTAAAAACATGGCGCTAGAGGTGGGAAACCCGAAACAGCCCCCGAACGGCCCCGTGAGAGGCACCGACACCTTGCACGGGACCAATGTAACTCGTAGGAACTGATCGCACGATCATAGTACTCCCGGTTTGAGAATATGACGATTATTTAAAAATATGAAGACTTAGGTTTAAAACTTGGCTTCAGAGTGCAAAAACTCGAAACAGTCCCCAAGCGGCCCCGTGAGAGGCACCAACACCTTGCACGACACCAATGGAACTCGTACGAACTGACCGCACGATCACAGTACTCCCGGTTTGAGAATACGATGATAATTTGGAAATATCTAGACTTAGGCTTAAAAATATGGCGGTAGAGGTGGGAAACCCGAAACTGCCACTGAACGGCCCCGTGAGAGGAATCGACACCTTGCACGGGACCAATATAACTCGTAGGAACTGAGAGCGCGATCACGGTACTCCCAGGTTTGAGAATACGATGATTATTTGAAAATATCTTAACTTAGGCTTAAAAACATTGCGCTAGTGATGAGAAACCCGAAACAGCTCCCAAGCGGCCCCGTGAGAGGCACTGACACCTCGCAAGACACCAATGTAACACGTAGGAATTGACCGCGCGATCACGGTACTCCCGGTTTGAGAATACGACGGTAATTTGAAAATATGAAGACGTAGGCTTAAAACTTTACTGGTAGAGGTGGAAAACCCGAAACAGCCCCCGAACGAACCCGTGAGATGCACCAACACCTCGCACGGGACCAATGTAACTCGTAGGAACCGACCGCCCGATCACAGTACTCTCGATTTGAGAATACGATGATAATTTGGAAAATATCTAGACTTAGGCTTAAAAACATGGCGCTAGAGGTGGGAAACCCGAAACATCCCCCGAACGGCCCTATGAGAGGCACCAACACCTCGCACGGGACCAATGTAACTCGTAGGAACTGACCGCGCGATCACAGTACTCCTGGTTTGAGAATACGACGATAATCTTGAAATATCTAGACTTAGGCTAAAAAACATGGCGCTAGAGATGGGAAACCCGAAACAGTACCCGAACGTCCCCGTGAGAGGCACCAACACCTCGCACGGGACCAATATAACTCGTAGGAACTGACCGCGCGATCACGGTACTCCCGATTTGAGAATACGATGGTAATTTTGAAATATCTAGACTTATGCTTAAAAATTTTGCGTCAGAGTGCGAAAACTCGAAATAGCCCCCAAACGTCCCCATGAGAGGCACAAAGACCTCGCTCGGGACAAATATAACGCGAAGGAGCTGATCGCGCGATCACTGTACCCCCAATTTGAGAATACGATGATAATTTGAAAATATCTAGACTTAGTCTTAAAAATATGGCGCTAGAGGTGGGAAACTCGAAACAGCACCCGAACGGCCTCGTGAGAGGCGTCGACACCTCCCATGGGACCAATGTCACTCTTTGGAACTGAACACGCGATCAGGGTACTCCCGGTTTGAGTTTACAATGATTATTTGAAAATTTGTAGACTTAGGCTTAAAACTTGGCGCCAGAATGCGAAAACCCAAAACAGCCCCCAAGCGGCCACGTGAGAGGCACCAACACCTCGCACGGGACCAATGTAACTCGTAGGAATTGACCGCGCGATCACGGTACTCCCGGATTGAGAATACGAAGATAATTTAGAAATATCTAGACTTAGGCATAAAAACATGACGCTAGAGGTGGGAAACTCGAAATAGCCCCCAAGCGGCCCCGTGAGAGGTACTAACACCTCGCACGGGACCAATGTGCTCGTTGGAACTGACCGCGCGATCACGGTATTCTCGGTTTGAGAATACGATGATTATTTGAAAATATGTAGACTTAGGCTTAAAACTTGGCGTCAGAGTGCGAAAACTCGAAAGAGCCCCCGAGCGGTCCCATGAGAGGCACCAATAGCTCGCACGGGACTAATGTAACTCGTACGAACTGACTGCGCGATCACGGTACTCTCGGTTTGAGAATATGATGATAATTTGAAAATATGTAGAGTTAGACTTAAAACTTGGCGTCAGAGGGCGAAAACTCAAAACAGCCCCCAAGCGGCCCCGTGAGAATCACCAACACCTCGCACAGGACTAATGTAACTCGTAGGACTAACCGCGCGATCACGGTACTCTTGGTTTGAGAATATGACGATAACTTATAGACATCTAGACTTAGGCTTAAAGACATGGCGCTAGAGGTGGAAAACCCGAAACAACCCCTAAACAGCCCCGTGAGAGGCAACAACACCTCGCTCCGGACCAATGTAACTCGTAGGACTGACCGCGTGATCACGGTACTCCCGGTTTTAGAATAAGATGAGAATTTGAAAATATGTCGACTTAGGCTTAAAAACATAGCGCTAGAAGTGGAAAACTCGAAACAGCCCCGAACGGCCCTGTGACAGGCATCGACACCTCCCACGGGACCAATGTAACTCTTAGGAACTAACCGCGCAATCACGGTACTCCCAATTTTAGAATACGACGATAATTTGAAAGTATGTAGACGTAGGTTTAAAACTTTGGCTCTAGAGGTGGGAAACCCGAAACAGCCCTCAAACGATCCTATGAGAGGCACCAACACCTCGCACATGACCAATCTAACTCGTAGGAACTGACCGCGCAATCACGGTCCTCCCATTTTGAGAATACGGTGATAATTTGAAAATATCTATACTTAGGCTTAAAAACATGGTGCTAGAGGTGGGAAACCCGAAACAGCCCCAGAACGGCCCCGTAAGAGGCACCAACAGCATGCACGAGACCAATGTAACTCGTAGGAACTGACCGCGCGATCACGGTACTCCCAGTTTTAGAATACGACGATAATTTGGAAATATCTAGACTTAGGCTTAAAAACCTTGCGCTAGAGTGCGAAAACCTGAAACAACCCTCGAACAGCCCCGTGAGAGGCATCGACACCTCGCAAGGGACCAATGTAACTCGTAAGAACTGACCGCACGATCACGGTACTCTCGGTTTGAGAATACGATGATTATTTAAAAATATGTAGACTTAAGATTAAAACTTGGCGTCATAGTGCAAAAACTCGAAACAACGCCTAAGCGGTCTCGTGAGAGGCACCAAAACCTCGCACGGAACCAATGTAACTTTTAGGAACTGACCGCGCGATCAAGGTACTTCTGATTTGAGAATACGATGATAATTTTAAAATATGTAGAGGTAGGCTTAAAACTTTGGCGCTTGAGGGAGGAAACCCGAAACAACTTCCGAACGGTCCTGTGAGAGGCACCAACACCTCGCACGGGACCAATGTAACTCGTAGGAACTGACCGCGCGATCAGGGTACTCCCCGGTTTGAGAATACGATGATAATTTGAAAAATATCTAGGCTTAGGCTTAAAAACATGGCGCTAGAGGTGGGAATCCCGAAACATCCCCCGAACGGCCCCGTGAGAGGCAATAACTCCTCGCAGGGGACCAATTTAACTCGTAGGAACTCACCGCGCGATCACGGTACTCCCGATTTTAGAATACGACGATAATTTGGAAAATATCTAGATTTAGGCTTAAAAACATGGCTCTAGAGGTGGAAAACTCGAAATATTTCCCGAACGGCCCCGTTAAAGCCACCAACACCTCACCCGGGACCAATGTAACTCGTAGGAACTGACTGCGCGATCACGGTACTCCCGGTTTAAGAATACGACAATAATTTTGAAATGTCTAGACTTAGGCTTAAAAACATGGCGCTAGTGGTGGGAAACCCGAAACAGCCCCCGAACGGACCCGTGAGAGGCACTCACACGGGACCAATATAACTTATAGGAATTGACCGCGCGATCACGGTACTCTCGGTTTGAGAATTCGATGATAATTTGAAAATATCTAGACTTAGGCTTAAAAACTTTGCGTCATAGTGCGAAAACTCGAAACAGTCCCCATGGGCCCCCGTGAAAGGCACCAACACCTTGCACGTGACCAATGTAACTCGTAAGGACTGACCGCGCGATCACGGTTCTCCCGATTTGAGAATACGACGATAATTTGGAAATATCTAGACTTAGGCTTAAAAACATGGCACTAGAGGTGGAAAATTCCAAACAGCTCCCGAACGGCCCCGTGAGAGGAATCGACACCTTCCACGGGACTAATGTAACTCTTAGGAACTGACCACGCGATCACGATACTCCGAGTTTGAGTATACGATGATTATTTGAAAATATGTAGACTTAGGCTTAAAACTTGGCGTCATAATGCGAAAACCCGAAACAGCCCCAAGAGGCCCCGTGAGAGGCACCAACACCTCGTACGGGACCAATGTAACTCGTAGGAACTGACGACGCGATAATGGTACTCCCGATTTGAGAAAATGACGATAATTTGGAAATATCTAGACATAGGTTTAACAACATGGTTCTAGAGGTGGGAAACCCAAAACAGCCCTTGAACGGCCTCGAGGGAGGCACCGACACCTCGCACGGGACCATTGTAACTCATAGGATCTGATCGCGCGATCAGGGTACTCCCGATTTGAGAATATAATGATTATTTCAAAATATGTAGACTTAGGCTTAAAATTTGGTGTCAGAGTGCAAAAACTCGAAACTGCCCCCAAGCGGCCCCGTGAGAGGCAACACCACGCACGGGACCAATGTAACTCGTAGGAACTGACCGCACGATCACGGTAGTTCCGGTTTGAAAATACAATGATAATTTGGAAATATATATAGACTTAGGCTTAAAAACATGGCGCTAGAGGTGGGACACCCGAAACTGCCACCGAACGGCCCCGTGAGAAGCATCGACTCCTCGAACGGGACCACTATAACTTGTAGGAACTGACCGCGCGATCACGGTACTCCCAGGTTTGTGAATACGATGATTATTTGAAAATATCTAGACTTAGGCTTAAAAACATGGCGCTATAGGTGGAAAACTTGAAACCGTCCCCGAGCGGTCCCGTGAGAGGCACTAACACCTCGCATAGAACCAATGTAACTCGTAGGAACTGACCGCGCGATCACGGTACTCCCCGTTTGAGAATACGACGATAATTTTAAAATTTGTCGACGTCGTCTTAAAACTTTGGCACCAGAGGTGGGAAACCCGAAACAACCCTCGAACGGTCCTGTGAGAGGCACCAACACCTCGGACGGGACCAATGTAACTCGTAGGAACTGACCGCGTAATCACGGTCCTCCCATTTTGAGAATACGATGATAATTTGGAAATATCTAGACTTAGGCTTAAAAACATGGCGCTAGAGGTGGAAAACTCGAAACATCCCCCGAACGGCCCCGTGAGAGGCAGCAACACCTCGCACGAGACCAATGTAACTCGTAGTAACTTTGGCGCTTGAGGTAGGAAACCCGAAACAGCACCCGAACGGCACCGTGAGATAGGCCTGTAAACGGATCGAATTCGGATCGGATCAGGCAAATCCAATTCCATACCTGTTTATCTTAAACGGATTCGGATCCGATCCGTTTATTAAACGGATCGAATCAGGCAAATCGAAATCCTTATCCGTTTATTTTAAACGGATTCCGATCTGATCCGATTATCCTTTTATATTAAACTTAATTTGCAACATTTTTATTTTCAACTCTTATTGCATAAATTTATTATCCAAATGTTCCAAAAAAAAATAGATAATGAAATAAAGAACTATTATAATATATATTTAAAATATTATTAAATACAATATGTATTAGTTATATATATATATATTAAAATTATTAATCGGAACGGATTATTAACGGATCGGAGCAGATGAATCCAAATCCGCTCCATTTAATAAACGGGTAATCGAATAATCGGATAATTAGATTTTAAGCATGATCCATAACCGCTTAAATGGATCGAATTCGGATTCGGATAAAATTTGATCCATTGACAGGCCTACCGTGAGAGGCACCAACACCTCGCACGGGACCAATGTAACTCGTAGGAAACTGATCACGCGATCACGGTACTTTCGGTTTGAGAATACGATGATAATTTGGAAATACCTAGACTTAGGCTTAAAAACAAGGCCCTAGAGGTCGGAAACCCAAAACATCCCCCAAGCGGCCCCGCGAGAGTCACCAACACCTCTCACGGGACCAATGTTACTCGTAGGAACTGACCGCGCGATCACGGTACTCCTGGTTTGAGAGTACGACGATAATTTGGAAATATCTAGACTTACGCTTAAAAACTTCACGTCAGAGTGCGAAAACTCGAAACAGCCCCCGAGTGGCCCCGTGAGAGGCACCAACACCTCGCACGGAACCAATATAACTCGTAGGAACTGACCGCGTGATCACGGTACTCTCGGTTTTAGAATACGACGATACTTTGAAAATATGTAGACGTAGGCTAAAAACTTTGGCGCTAGAGGTGGGAAACCCAAAATAACCCCCGAACGGCTTCGTGAGAGGCACCAATGCCTCGTACGGGACCAATGTAACTCGTAGGACTGGCCGTGCGATCACGGTACTCCTAGTTTGAGAATACGATGATTAATTGAAAATATGTAGACTTAGGCTTAAAACTTGGTGTCGGAGTGCGAAAACTCGAAACAACCCCCAAGCAACCCTGTGATACAAACACCTCGCACGGGACCAATGTAACTCGTAGGAACTGACCGCGCGGTCATGGTACTCCCTGTTTGAGAATATGATGATAATTTGAAACATCTAAACTTAGGCTTAAAAACATGGCACTAGAGGTGGGAAAACCCGATACATCCCCTGAACGGCGTCGGGAGTGGCATCACACCTCGCATGGGACCAATGTTACTTGTAGGTTTGACCCTGCGATCACGGTACTCCCGATTTGAGAATACGATGATTATTTGAAAATATCTAGACTTAGGCTTAAAAATGTGAGGCCAGATATGAAAAACCCAAAACGGCCCCGTGAGTGGCATCGACATTTCGCACGGGACCAATATAACTCGTTAAAACTGACCGCGTGATCACGACACTCTCAGTTTGAGAATACAATGATTATTTGAAAATATGTAGACTTAGGCTTAAAAACATGGCGCTAGAGGTGGGAAACTCGGAATAGCCCCCGAGCGGCCCCGTGAGAGGCACCGACACCTCGGACAGGACCAATGTAACTCGTAGGAAATGACTGCGCGATCACGGTACTCCCGATTTGAGAATACGAAGATAATTTGGAAATATCTAGACTTATGCTTAAAAATGTGGCGCTAGAGTGCTAAAACACGAAACAACTTCGAACAGCCCAGTGAGAGGCATCGACACCTCGTACGAGACCAATGTAACTCGCAGGAACTGACCGCACGATCATGTTACTCTCGGTTTGATAATACGATGGTTATTTTAAAATATATAGACCTAAGTTTCAAAAAAAAGTTTAAAACTTGGCGACAGAGGGAAAAAACTCAAAACAGCCCCTAAGCGACCCCGTGAGAGCCACCAACACCTTGCACGACACCAATGTAACTTGTAGGAAACTGATCATGCGATCACGGTACTCTCGGTTTGAAAATGCGATGATAATTTGGAAATATATAGACTTTGGCTTAAACATATGATCTAGAGGTGGGAAACTCGAAATAGCCCCCGAACGGCCTCGTGAGAGGCACGCACACCTCGCACGGGACCAATTTAACTCAGAGGAACTGGCCACGCGATCACGGTACTCCTGATTTGTGAATACGACGATAAATTTAAAATATCTAGACTTAGGCTTAAAAACTTGGCGTCAGAGTGCGATGACTCAAAACAGCCCCCGAGTGATCCCGTGAGAGGCACCAACACCTCGCACGGGACCAATGTAACTCGTATGAACTGACCGCGCGATCACCGTACTCCCAGTTTGAGATTACGACGATAATTTGAAAATATGTAGACGTAGGCTTTAAACTTTGGCGCTAGAGGCAGAAAACCCGAAATAGCCCCCGAACGTCCCCGTGAGAGGCACCAACACCTCTCGAGGGACCAACTTAACTTTTAGGAACTGACCGCGCGATTATGGTACTCCCAGTTTGAAAATACGACGATTATTTTAAAATATGTAGACTTAAGCATAAAACTTGGCGTCAGAGTGGAAAAACTCGAAACCCCCAGTGACCTCGTGAGAGGCACAAACATTTCACACGACTATAATGTAACTCGTAGGATCAAACCGCGCGATCACGGTACTCCCGGTTTGAGAATACGATGATAATTTTAAAATATCTAGACTTAGACTTAAAAACAAGGCGTTGGAGGTGGGAAACCCGAAATAGCCCCCGAACAACCCCGTGAGAAGCACCGACACCTCGCGCGGGACCAATGTAACTCTTAGGAACGGACCGCGCGATCACTATACTCCCGGTTTGAGAATACGACGATAATTTAAAAATATGTAGACTTAGGCTTAAAACTTGGCATCAGAGAGCGAAAACTCGAAACAGCCCTGTGAGAGGAACCAACACCTCGGACTGGACCAATATAACTTGTAGGAAATAACCGCGCGATCACGGTACTCCCTATTTGAGAATTTGGTGATAATGTGAAAACATCTAAAATTAGGCTTAAAAACATGGCGCTAGAGGTGGGAAACCCGAAATAGCCCCCGAACGGCCCCATGAGAGGCACCGACACCTCGCACGGGACCAATGTAACTCGTAGGACTGATCGCGCGATCACACTACTCCCGATTTGTGAATACCACGATAATTTGGCAATATCAAGACTTAGGGTTAAAAACTTGGCGTCAGAGTGCGAAAACTCGAAACAGCCCCCGAATGGCCCCGTGAGAGGCACCAACACCTCGAACGGGACCAATGTAACTCGTACGAACTGACCGCGTGATCTCGGTGCTCCCGATTTGAGAATACGATGATAATTTAGAAATATATAGACGTAGGCTTAAAACTTTGGCGCTAGAGTTGGGAAACCCGAAATAGCCCCCGAACGGCCCCGTGAGAGGCATAGACAACTCGTATGGGACCAATGTTACTCGTACGAACTGATTGCGTGATCACGGTACTCCCGGTTTGAGAATATGACGATAATTTGGAAATATCTAGAATTAGGCTTAAAAACATGGCGCTAGAGGTGGGAAACCCGAAATAGCCCCAGAACGGCCCCTTGAGAGGCATCGACACCTCGCACGGGACCAATGTAACTCGTAAGAACTGACCGCGTGATCACAGTACTCCCGATTTGAGAATACATCGATAATTTGAAAATATGTAGACTTAGGCTTAAAACTTGGCGTATGAGTGCGAAAACTCGAAACAGTCCCCGAGCGGCCCGATGAGAGGCACCAACACCTCGCACGATACCAATGTAACTCGTAGGAACTGACCACGCGATCACGGTACTCCCGGTTTGAGAATACGACGATAATTTGAAAATATCTAGACTTAGGCTTAAAAATATGGCGCTAGAGTTGGGAAACCCGAAACAGGCCCCTAACGGCTCCGTGAGAGGTTCCTACACCTCGCAGGGACCAATGTAACTCTTAGGAACTGATCGCGGGATCACGGTACTACCGATTTGAGAATACGACTATAATTTGGAAATATCTATACTTAGGCTTAAAAACATGGCGGTAGAGGTGGGAAATCCAAATCAACCCCCGAGCGTCCCCGTGAGAGGCACCGATGCCTCGCACAGGACTAATGTAACTCGTATAAACTGACCGTGCGATCATGGTACTCCCAATTTGAGAATACGACCATAATTTGACAATATATACTTAGGCTTAAAACTTGGTTACTGATAATTTGAATAAGATTTTTGTAAAACTACTTGATTACTGATATCACTTTTTCTTGTATCCTATCATTTGCAGGATGACATTGTATCGCTTGCTTTTTTGCACGTGGAACAAATTGAATAGGCAATGGTTTGCAACATGAAGTTTGTGTATATAATGTTGTGGACATTCAGGATTATGTTTTTTTTATGTGTTACAGCCTACAGCCGTGCGGAGTTTTATTATTTTATTGGTTAGTTTTATGGCCGTGGAAGCTTTATAATTAGCAGGTTTTATTTTAACAGGGTTAGGAATGTCCACAAAACAGTGGAAACTCTGCACAATTTTTTTGGTTTGTGAATTATTAAGACGTGTAATATTTTTAAGTTTGTATAAATATTAGTTTATTAACAACGTACCCGATTCCCAATTTTTGATTTTTTTATCATTTTGTCAATAATAAATATTTGTAAAACGTCGTAAGCGTCCAACGTTATAGATAGTAACCGACCGTTTGGACAAAAAAAACATTTTTTTAATTAGATTTAAATATGGGCATTGACTTTGTCCATGGCCATTTCTATTTTTTCCGTCGCGCGTAAAAATTGTCGCGGCCAAAGTTTGTAATCGACAACGTGACAAAAATGGAAAAAATGGGAGCGGTATGAGACACGGACTTTGGCCGCGACCAGTTTTTTACTTTTTTTTCGTCGCGGTGTGGGTCATGGACTTTGGCCGCGACCAATTTTGTCACGGTTGTGGGTCATGGACTTGGGCCACGGCCATTTTTTTTCCTTTTTTTTTTCGTCGCGGTGTGGGTCACGGACTTCAGCCGGGACCAATTTTTGTCACGGTTGTGGGTCACAGACTTGGGCCGCGACAATTTTTTTCCCGTCGCTGTATGTTTCACTGCCCAAGTCCGCAACCATCTGCCTGACTTGGGCCGCGACCCACAAAATTGATCGCGCTCGAAATGGTCACGACTCAAGTTTGCGGCTCACAGTCTTGGTCAGTGATTTGGTCGTGACCATTCGCCAGTTTTGTTGTAGTGATGTGTAATCAATAATCGATTTTAGTTCCGATAAACTACTTGCTAAATGTTTTGAGTACTAACTCTTACTGTAAAAATATTTTCAAAATATTGTAGGTGTCTAGCCACAGGGACGCCATACTTGATTTCATCCAAGGGACTCGGAGCTATAGCACTGTGGATGCTGACATGTTTGAGTAGCCGATTCTTTCATTCAGATCTAGCATAGGACCTCACTCTTGTATCTCATGTTTGGACAAGTGGTCCATTGTCGGTATTACAGCTTCCATTTTTTATCAGCTTTATTTTACAGTTTGGACTTGGATTATTAGTTGGTTTTGGGTTGTTTTAACCGATAGTTTATTCGGCATGCCTTTAATTCACTTACATATGATGATGGTTTGGATTCTAGTATATTGTGAATGTTGTTTTAGTTTTAGAATTATTTTATTTATCCTGTTTAATAAAAAGATAAAATTTGACATCGTATCTTTTGAATACTAGGTGGTTAGTAAACTTTAAAAAGTTTTCGATAGTGATGCTAAGAATGAACCAGGTGAGATTCCTATTTAATTTAATATAGGATTGATGACCCGGTATTTTATTAGGCAGGGTGTCACAGATGGTATCAGAGCATCAGGTTCTAGTGTCCTTAGGATCTGTACGACTTACTACATTTTCAGCGTATTGTTTGATTGATATAGAGCCCTATCATAGGAATGTTGTATTCCTTTACGTACGTGGCTTACGTTCTCCTGTTATAGTGTCTAAATATTAGTGTATCTTTTGTGTGTACGGGTGTGTTTTGTATGCCGATTACGCAGAGGATGACCAGTGAGGACCGTTGGGAAGACAACAGGAGGCGGGGATCAGTTGGAGTTGAGGAATATTTTGGGATCGAGGACCGTTGCAGAGGTTACCCTTATTATTGCTCGAAATGACGGAGCTGTAAGAACTGCTAGAGTGCATCATATATTGTTATACCATTATAGCAGAGAGTGGTGCTAAATTAGTCTCACCCAGTGTGGTTAGTATGGGAGAGAGTCGGAGGGGTCTTTAAAGAGGACCACCCGTTGGAATTTTGTTATATGCGGAGATGGTGCGTGTAGCCAATGGATGTAGACTACCCAGAGGCTTTGGCATATAGCAGGAAATAATATATACCCGAAAGTGAATTAGGGTAAAAAAAAATTCTTGGCTCGTAGGAGCAGTGTTTTAATGGTGGGAGTAAATCACCATATTTGTTATAATGGAGAAAAAAGCCTTTAAGGTGGGTAATGGACTCATGAGAGGAGTCAACGCGAATTAAAGGAAAATTCTGCTTGGATGATTGTTGCAGATGGTGACGATGTTATGCTTTTGTCAGTGTTGATATTAATGCTTCCTTTTGAAGGGAGCTAAAAGAATTGGAGAATTTAGTCAGGGAGTAAGACTGAATGTAACGGTGCTTGCGAAACACCGCAAGGGGGAGACCCCCATCGGGGGACCCATTTAAATGATTCAAATAGCTGAATTCCTATCGAGTGGCGGTGGATTCAGTTGGGACATGTAAGGCCAGTGGTATGTTCCTTAGGGCCAGCGAAACTAAGGGAACAATGAGGGTGGCCATAGGGGTCGAGGCTACCAGGGTTCGAGAGAAGGACAACCCTAATATGGTCTGTATAGCCAAGACTAGGGGATTATATGAAGAGACTTTTTATGTGGATAGTAGTACCGCATGCATGGATTTTTCCAGAAGTGAGTAAAAGGGATAAGAGTATGGAGCCTAGCTAGGGCAATGATTAAGATAGTTTTGGTTCAGTTCGGACGGGCGTGTCATGTCCAAGAACCATCTGAGCCACCAACATTATTGACAATTGGAAGTATGAGTTTTATTCTCGGGTTAGTGGGGTAAGTTTTATGTGATATGAGTGAGTCATAATATTTTTTTAGCACTAGATTCGCGTGTGAGACGGGGTTATTGGGGATATCGTTGATAGCATTTTAATGTGTATATTGTTGCCTTTGTATAATGGGGCTCTCTTTAGTACTACTGGCAGGGGGAGCGAGTGCAAACATAGGGAGTATATGTATATTAGAATTGCTCGTTCTAGTGAAGTATCATACGAGTGTGATATTATCCTGGGTATGGAGTGATTAACAATGTGGGTGGAACACTAGAGGGTTGTGATAGCAAGACCACTGTGTCTAATGTTTCAGGGCAGGATGTGTTGTTTGACGAAGCCTCACCTGAAAGAAGGTTAGGCTCGCATTTATATTATATTGCGATAATGACTTCGGAGAGTATGGTTGTCTCGAGATGTTTGATCCCGATGTGTAGGGACTTTATTGATGTGATGTGAGGTATATTGGATTTACTGTTGCTCGAAGAAATTTAGCTCATCATTATGTTTAGTGCTCAGAACTTGGTGATAGGGAGAGCGCATTATTATATCACTCCTTTTAGAGACATGGGAGTTGAGATTTATTTTTTATATATCACGGGATATGATTTTGAGAGTCCCGGTTATGAGATCGAGTTTTATGGAATTTGATTACCGACAATGCTGAGAGATAGAGTATTGGGGAAAGTTCCTTGTTTGAATGTTGTTGAGTGATGAGATACGCATGGATCTTGATGAACGTCATGAGTAAAGAGACATTGATAGATGCTAGGGCATCAGTTTCGAATATTAATCAATGAATGTGTAGAGAAAAAAACTCTGAACAGAGAGTTATTATATAGTATAAGGCATGTGGGGCCGGTAGTGCCGTGAGAGAGCATTGAAATTTTTTCCTCTCACCACGAGTTGAAGGGTGGAACGATGTTAAGGAGAAATAAATTTATAGGGTGATTGAGAATACCCATGTGCTATAGCCACGTCGAGAATACGAGGCCAGTTTTAAGGAAAGAATGTGTGTTGTTTCCAATGTTGTGCAGATATGCACCAATTATTGGGCGTATGGGCTCCCTAGTTAGTTAGTTTATAAATTGTCCGAGATAGGAAGACGTAGGAATCAATGTGTGGAACATATGCCTGAGGACAATTATAGACAAATTCAGAATGGTATGGTGTCTTGAATGTCGTGCGAGAATGACGAGAACCCAATTATATGTGTGCAATGAGAGTAACACATCGACATGGGCTAAAATGTTGTGAGAAGCCATTCAAAAAATATCTCTTGATAAAGAGGAGGCCGAAATGTTGCGGGAAAATATAGCGGAGCTTCACTCAATTGAATGTTGAGAGTGGCTTGTGCATAAATAGGACGTTGATGACTATGGGGAAAAAGAGAAGACCAAAGAAGTGTGCCAGTTGCGAAAAGTGCACGAGTCGTGATTTTTGGCATACCGTGGGAAGAAGGGGAGTATAAAGTACCATATAATTTGAGATATTATAAGTGGGAATTGGTATGGGGTGAGACGTAGTGAGATTATCTCCGAATGCACCACTCATAGATGCTAATGAGTTGGTTCGGGATGAGAAACCAGAAATTTCGTGTAGTCTAATGAGTTGGTGCATGGTGCCTCCCAATATTGTTGTGAATCAAGACGAGATCCTGCAATCCCACCTCTGATAGGGATTATCAGGTAGTGATGGGGATGAAGTTTTGTTTTGGGTATATTGTATCACCTATACAAACTATTATGGGTGACTTTTAAATGTCGTAAGAGTTTGGTCACCGTGAACCTAAGTTCTAAATACTGACATGAGTGGTCAGAGGTTCTCGTGATTTCTCCCATGAGTTGCGGTTAATAAGGGGAGTTGGCACTTTGGTATGTATGACCTTTTCTCAGTATGGAGACGATAGAGCCATTATTGAGATCACATGACTGAGGGGCCTTAGATGGTAACTACTGAATTTATATATCAAGGTGTAACTAGGGGCCTTAGAGTTGTGTGAACACTCAAAGAGACACGATAGTGAGATAAATTCGTAAATGAAATGTATGGTAAGTATTAGAGAGAAATATACTACGCACATAAAGAAATAATTTAGTTGTGTAAATACTTATTATATTGATACATAGGTTGTGTGAATACCTAAAGTATATATATATATATATATATATATATATATATATATATATATATATATATATATATATATTGGTGATCGAGGTATGATTTCGAGCTAAGAGATATAAATCACTATTGGTGATTGAGGTAGGATTCCGAGCCAATAACCTAAAAAATGTGATACATGGAGGTGATTATATAGTATGCGTTTCTAGTATATATTGTGTGCGAAATATATATACATAAAGTGTGCTTAATTTTGTATTGGGGTCGATGATTATCCGGACGAATACATGAAAGTTCGATTTGGGGTCGATGATTATCCGAACCAAATCGAAGATGAATGATATTGGGGTCGATGAGTATCCGTACCAATATACATATGCATAACATTTACTTTGGGTCAAGGGATATCCGAACTAATGTAAATGATAGGATGGTTGGGGTAGATTATTATCCAGATCAATAATCCCTATAGTATATATTGTGTGTGAAATATATATTTCATGATATTCTAGTTATGTGCGAAAGTAGACTTGTAGATGATATATATATATATATATATATATATATATATATATATATATATATATATATATATATATATATATAGAGAGAGAGAGAGAGAGATAGAGAGAGAGAGAGATAGAGATTTAAATGATAAATTAAGTAGGGAGAAATTTAATTTCAAGATTTAAAAATAGATTGGGAATATCTATAGTAAAGTAAGTAGTGAAACTTAATTATGGAAGTTGAATGATGCTAGATATGAAAATGCTATATGAATTAAGTAGTGAGACTTGATTATGATAAGGATATTTAACATATGTGAATGTTACGTAAGAAATGAAGAACATGCAAGAAATGTTAATAATGAATCGTGTTGTATGGGAAGTATGGGAGAGTATACTATTGATAAGATCGATTATATACTTTAGTCGAGATAGCTTTTGTATGATAGCTGGGTGGGCTAAGTATAAAACGTTAGGTGTGCACATTAGATGACAAGTGAGGAAACTCAAGGGAGTGTGCGTAAACGTAACATGTGTAATCAATAACCGATTTTAATTGCGATAAATTACTTGCTAAATGTTTTCAAATGTTTTTAGTACTAACTCTTGCTATAAAAATATTTTCAAAACCTTTTAGGTGTCCAGCCATAGGGACGCCATACTTGATTTCATCCCACGGACTCGGAGCTGTAGCAATGTGGTTGCTGATAGGGTTTGAGGAGCCGATTCTTTCATTGAGATCTAACATAGGATCTCACTTTTGTATATCATGTTTGGACATGTGGTCCGTTGTCGATATTACAGTTTTAGTTTTGTATTAGCATTACTTTGCAGTTTGGACTTGGATTATTAATTTGTTTTGGGTTGTTTTAGCCGATGGTTTATTCGGCATGACTTTGATTCACTTACATATCATGATGGGTTGGATTATAGTATATTGTGAATGTTGTTTTAGTTTTCGAACTATATTATTTATCCTATTTAATAAAAAGATAAAATTTGACACAGTGTCTTTTGAATACTAGGTGGTTAGTAAGTTTTAAAAAGTTTCGACAGTGATGCTAAGAATGAACCAGATGATACACTTGTTTAATTTGATATAGGACTGATCGCCAGGTATTTTATTAGGCGGGGTGTCACACTGGGATCTTATTTAATCACCATTTATTGTTACTTGTCAACGTGATTTCTTTCTGCATGCCACAAAGTACCTTCGTTGTTACATAGTACGAGAAGGGATCTTATCAACTCAACCTGAACTTCATTACTTGCCATTGTAATCAAACCCACTAGCAAATGCTTTGCATTAGAATTTTTTAGTTTCCCTGATAGTGTGGAATTCGATTATAAACCAGCAAGAGTCTCTATTGTACGTTCCTGCATGAGAAATTATAAGTAGGGTTTAAATTGCTTAACCACTCAATATCCATAGAATATATAACACTCGAGTAGTTTCTTCTTTGCTGTCATATATCGTAAGAGCTGAAGATAAAGCCCCTAATGTGTCAGCAACCTGCTTAACCACTCTATTATACGTTCCTGCATGATCTAAAGCCCCTAATGTTCTAGTTACCTGTGCGGGCGAACATGATTCAAGGTTTGACCAAGGCTCGAGATGACATATGACAAACCACCAGAAATGTTTGTAAGAGAGCACATTGCATTTTCCTACAAAGCTTGGGCATGCTCACCTTGCATGAATTCTTTTGGAGTAGCTATTGTGGCATATATCAAAGCAGGTATACAATTGGAATGGCTATCCCCCGTCTTGCTTCTTTGGGTTGTGCAGAGGGAGATTTTAGAGCAACTACAACTTCTGCACTGATAGAAGCTCATTACCAGGCCCAATAGATTTAGAAGCTGCTTTGCAGCCTCAGTAGGAAAGACACTCTCTCGAGACCTCGACTCTTTCTTTGACTCGAGTCAGACTTAGATTCATGGGGGACATGCCCCAATATGCAACGATACACTTGACACACCCCAACCCAATTACTTATAATTAAGTCTGGAAGTCAAAGTGAGTCAAACCATAATTAATCTAACCAAACCATAAACACGAGTTTTGATTTCAGAGTCATCATTGTAAATCCATATAACTGAAAACCTTTTTACCACATCAAAGTAGTCATGCCCATAAAACTTTCTTAAAGGATAACTTAACTTAATTACATCATTTACATTTACACAAAATCATTGTTTCTCCCATTCCTGGCTAACCCAACCCGACCTCCTAGATTTGGCAGTGACATCGCGTTTCCTGAAAAATGTGAACATAGGAATCATGAGCAAAATAGCCCAGGGAATGTATCACTACTATACTATTGCATGAATTTAAATGTAATAAATCATGTCCATATAATTATGTATTAACTTATCCGGCTCATGCATAATGAGTGACCAACTTTTCCGAATCATGATTCACATATCCTGTCTAAATAGACAATTCTCTCCCAATCCTGGTCGAGGAGTAACCCCTTGTCATTAATAGACAAATCTCCCCCATTCCTGGTCGAGGAGTAACCCCTCATTTCTGTAAACCGAAATGAACAATTTTATATTCATAACATTATGATCACATTTGTAACAGTAGACAAATACATCATTCCAGTGAGTACACTCACCTTGGGTTGTCAACTACGTATCCAGGTTTCCTTCTGGTGGAGCTGAACTGGGTTTATTAGACCTTACACCTGTCAATCCAACTAGATCAGTACTGAACCTCAATCATAAATATTATCCTAACATAATTATGTAACTTTCCATGACTATACATCAACAATATAATTCCAATTAAGTCACATTCCATAAAACATAGGTAAAGGCAAAACAATGATATACATGTTGATAAAGTTACGGACATTCAACCGTAAGAAATACCTTATAAGTAATTTATAACCAAAATCAAGTAAATATGAAATTATACTTGTCAATGTATATACACATGAAACATGTACTCAAAGTACCCTTCGTAAGGACGAAATACAAACATTCATTCAAGGGGTATCCAATATGGCCTGAAATTATTGTCATACATACTTAACCATCCTATATTTCTAAATTGTATAAATGCCGGGGTCCAACCTTATCAATATGAAAACATATATGAATATATTATCCAGTACAAGTGACGGTGTAATTTTTCAAGCTTCCTAGGGCAAGTTATGACCATTTCTCTACAACACAAGAAATCTGCCCTACAAGCTCCTCTATTGATCCTTCGAATTCCCAGAATTTTCATAATTTTTATACAGCATAACTTTCCATGATTTTGAACACACTTTCAGTAGACATACTTAATAGTACATAATTAAAGTTTCATAATATTTGGACTTCATTTGCTATCTCAAAATCTTGACCAAACTCAGGGCATACCGAAATCAAGTATACAAACAGCAACTATGTACCAACTTGAAATCATCATTACGGCCTAACCACAAGGAGATAAATTCTAATTTTTAGATATTATATGAATATATGAGTATAATTTCATTTCCAATTGGAATTTCTCAATTACAGTAATCACACAAAGAGATATGCAGATTTGAATACAAGAGGTTTCAACACAAAGCAATTTTAAGGGTTTCTACACTCAACTTAACATAAGCTTGCATCTAACCATACATATATATAAAGGGCTGAAACTTTCGTAAAATTATGATGATTTATATCATATAAATCAGTAATATAAGATAAATAACAAGAATTACAATTAGGATTACCTTCAGGGCTTTTTACGTAATTTCTACGGATTTTTCTACACTTTTTCTCCTTACTTTTCTTCCTTAACTTCTACTTTCTCTTTCCCTAAGCTTAAAACCCTTTCATGGCTGGTTTTGGCTGAAGGATAAGTATATTTCAAGGGTATAAGGTCGGCCAAGTCTGCCTCCCAAGCCAACCAATCAAATTAAACCATTTGGTTTAATAAAAGACAATTTACCACTTAAGGGAATTGACATATTTGCCCCTTCTCGTAATTTCGACCTAACTTCTTCCTCGAGCTTCCGTTTGATGCACCGTTTGTTGTGTTACGACCCTAACTCACATGTCTACAACTATGTAGTTTTCACCTCAAGTCAATTGTAATGTTACAATGGTCAAAACTAGTCTTAAACAGGAATATTTCTATCGAAAATAACCAAATCTTGTGTTCGTACATAACTCGACATTTCATGATTTATGAAAGTAGGATTAGACTAAACATAAGTACTTAATATTAGATATACTAATAATACATTATTCATATCACATAATATAAACATGATTTAAATATAATTTATCAAAATTATATTCGGGTTGTCACAACTTCCCCCCCCTAGAAAATTTCGTCCCCAAAATTTAATATAAAGGTCACTTACCAAACAAATGGGGATACTGTTTCCTCATGCTATCCTCCGTTTCCCATGTTGCTTATTTAACTCCATGGCTCATACACATAACTTTAACTAAGTGAATAACTTTATTCCTCAATACCTGCTCCTTACGATCAATAATTTCCAATGGTTCCTCGATGTACGACAAGTCTTCCTTCAGTTCAATTGGTTGAGTTTTCAACTGATGAGATGGATCCGCCAAATACTTACGAAGCATCGATACATGAAACACATCATGTAAACGGGATAAATATGGAGGTAATGCTAATCTATAAGCCAGGGGCCCAATTCTTTCCAACACTTCATATGGTCCAATGTATCTTGGACTTAGTTTCCCCTTTTTGCCAAATCTCATAACGCCTTTCCACGGTGAAATACGCAAGAATACAAAATCTCCCTTCTGAAATTCCAATGGATGCTTCCTCTTATCTGCATAAAATTTCTGCCTGCTTTGCGCTATCTTTATCCGTTCCCGAATCATTTTGATCTTTTCAGTTGTCATATCTATCAATTCCGGACCCAAAATTTTTCTTTCACCTACTTCATCCCAACACAAAGGCGTCCTACATGTCCTCCCATATAAAGCTTCATAAGGAGCCATACCAATGGTGGACTGATAACTATTATTATACGAAAATTCCATCAATGGCAAATGATCATCCCAACTACCTTTGAAGTCAAATACACAAGCCCGTAACATGTCTTCTAATATTTGAATTGTCCTTTCAGATTGCCCATCGATTTGTGGATGAAATGCAGTGCTGAACTTCAAACTTGTGCCCATGGAATTCTGTAAACGAGGCCAAAACTTAGAAGTGAACGTTGGATCTCTATCTGATACAATTGACACTGGTGTCCCATGTAAACGAATAATCTCATCAACATATATACGTGCATACTTGTCAATAGTGTAGGTGGTTTTAACTGGAAGAAAATGAGCTGACTTCATCAATCGGTCTACAATCACCCCAATAGAATCATGCCCCTTTGGTGACTGTGGTAATACCGTAACAAAATCCATCGTTATATGCTCCCACTTCCATTCCGGAATAGGCGAAGACTGCAATAATCCTGCCGGCTTCTGATGCTCTGCTTTTACTTGCTGGCATACTAAACATTTAGCTACGAATTCTGCAATTTCACACTTCATATTGTTCCACCAATAATACTCCTTCAAATCTCTGTACATTTTGGTAGCTCCCGGATGCATAGAGTAAATAGAACTATGTGCCTCTTCTAATATATCCTTCTTTAAGGGTGGGTCATTTGGTACACAAATTCTATTTTTATAACACAATGATTCATCATTCTTAATCTCAAAGTCACTCTCTCTACCATCCCGAACTTCTTGTTTCTTCTTCTCAAGGAATGGATCACTGGTCTGCAAATTTCGTATGCGTTCGGCCAATAAAGGTCTCACTGTGACATGTGCTAATAATCCTCCACTTTTTGAAAACTTCAATTCAATCCCCATCAATGCCAAGTCAAGAATATTTCCAACACGAGCACACCGCATTCAACCGAGAATCCCTGATGATTTTCGACTCAAAGCATCTGCTACTACATTGGCCTTCCTAGGGTGATGATGAATGGTACAGTCATAGTCTTTAATCAGCTCTATCCAACGCCTCTGTCTCAAATTCAGTTCTTTCTGTGTGAACAAGTATTTCAAACTTTGATGATCTGTAAATATCTCACAAGTTTCTCCATACAAGTAATGTCTCCACAACCTTAAAGCAAAAACAATGGCTGCTAGCTCCAGATCGTGTGTAGGGTAGTTTCGTTCATGCGTCTTTAATTGTCTGGAAGCATATGCTATTACCTTCCCATTCTGCATAAGAACACATCCTAACCCCTGAAATGAAGCGTCTGTATAGATCACAAAAGACTCATTCCCACATGGAATAGCAAGTATAGGGGCTGAAACCAACCGCTTCTTTAATTCTTTAAAACTCATTTCGCATTCTTTATCCCACACAAACTTCACTTCTTTACGGGTCAACTTTGTCAATGGTAATGCTATTGCTGAAAATCCCTTAATGAATCTGCGATAGTAACCTGCCAATCCTAGGAAACTCCTAATTTCTGTCACATTCTTAGGACTCTCCCATTCAACAATTGCTTCCACCTTCCTTGGATCAACATATATCCCATCTCCTGAGACAAAGTTCCCTAAAAACATAATTTCATTCAACCAAAACTCACACTTGCTGAATTTAGCAAATAATTTCTTCTCTCTCAAAATCTGCAATACGAGTCTCAAATGTTTCTCATGTTCCTCCATGCTACGCGAGTAAATCAACACATCATCTATGAATACTATCACAAATGAATCAATGAAAGGGTGGAATACCCGGTTCATCAAATCCATAAAAACTTCCGGAGAATTAGTCAATCCAAAAGGCATCACCAAAAACTCATAGTGCCCATATCGAGTCCGAAAAGCTGTTTTGGAAATATCACAATCCTTTACTTTCAGTTGGTGGTAACCCGATCTCAAATCAATCTTCGAAAATACAGTGGCCCCCTGTAATTGGTCAAACAAGTCATCGATACGAGGTAGAGGGTACTTATTTCTAATGGTCACCTTATTCAACTGCCGATAATCAATACATAATCGCATTGTCCCATCTTTCTTTTTCACAAATAACACTGGTGCTCCCCATGGCGAAACACTAGGCCGAATGAAACCTCTGCTTATCAGATCTTGTAATTGCACTTTTAATTCTTTCAACTCCGCTGGTGCCATTCTATATGGAGAAAGAGAAATTGGACCAGTACCTGGAATTAATTCAATAGAAAACTCTACTTCCCTATCGGGTGGCAATCCTGGCAATTCCTCTGGGAAGACATCAGAAAACTCTCTAACCACTGGTATATCTTCAACTTTAAGTGCTTCCTTACTAACATCAACCACATACGCTAAATACCCTGTACAACCCTTACTCAATAACTTTCTGCTCTTAATTGCTGAGATGAGACAAGTAGGGACAACATTCCTTTCCCTGTAAATTGGAACTCGGGTTCACCAGCCAAATGAAATGTAACTTCTTTGCGAAAACAATCAATGGAAGCATGGTATGATGATAACCAATCCATCCCCAATATAATATCAAAATCTCGAATGGCCAACGGTATCAAATCAACATAGAAATCTCGCTCACCCATTCGTAATACACAATTTTTATAAACATGCTCAACCAGAATCACACTTTCCATTGGGGTAGAAATATATAAGGCACAATTGAGAAATGAACATGGTCTACCCAAGTATGAAATAATATGTAATGCCACAAATGAATGCGTAGATCCAGGATCAATGAGTGCATATAAATCTTTGTTTGCAATAGAAAGTTTACCTGTAACCACTTTCGGGGTAGCATGGGCATCTTGTAGCGTCATCGCAAACACTCTTCCTCCTGCCCTCGATCCAGTTTCTTGTTCTGTACCTCTCCCCCTGGTGGCAGTGCCTGGAGAAGATCCTTTATGAGGCCCCACACTACTGACTGAAACTGTTCTTGCCCACATAGGACAATTCTTTATCAGATGACCCTTTTGGTGACAGTTGAAACATTCTATATTCAGTAACTTTGGGCAATTTCTCTTTATATGACCCGATGACCCACAAAAGAAACAAACATCAGCATCTCCTTGTGCTGAAACTCCTGAACCTCTTCCACCACTAGCCTCACCCCTTTGCAAACTACTTCCACCTCTACCCTGTTGGAATTTCTGCCCTCCAAACCTCGAATATTCTGTACCACTACTCTTTTGATAATTTGGATCAAATCTGCTTCTCTTCACACCTCGTTCTTGATTCCCTCTAGCTTCATTCACGTCCCTTTCTACCAACATGGCTTTGTTCACCAAGGCTGAATAATTAACAGTCTCTAAAGCCGACAACCGTGATTTAATGACTAACTCAAGCCCATCGAGAAATCGACTGCACATATCTTCCTCATTCCGTATAAACCTCGAAGCAAATCGAGATAAAGCTGTAAGTTTAGCTTCGTATTCTCTAACTGTCATACTCCCCTGATTCAACAGGAAATATTCTTTCTCCTTTTGTTTTTGATACATCGGAGGAAAATACTTATCATACAAGGCTTTAACAAAAGCATCCCATGAGATCACATTCCCACCTCCTGGAGTAATCAACAAATGTTTTGTGGCATCCCACCAGTACTTAGCTTCTCCTCTTAGTATATACGTCGCCAAGGTCACTCGTTGATTGTCAGGCATTCTCATTACCCCAAAAATAATTTCAATCTCTTTAACCCAGACTTCTGCCTCTGCTGGATCAACTGCTCCTTCAAATGGGGGTGGACTCATTTTAATAAATTTCTCATGTGAAGTACTCCTTTCTTCCCGTTGTATAACCTCCTGAGCCCTGGCCAATGCTTGTGCCTCCAGTTGCCTGGCCTATTGTGCTTCCATCTGAGCCATAAATCTAGATTGCTGCTCTGCCATTAAAGTCATAGCACGTGCCAATTTTTGCATGTCTGTCAATTGTTCCGGGTCGGGTTCTACATATCCATGAACAGGTTGTTCAACCTCTGCTTCCGCTGCCATATTTGAAGCCTCATCTTCTATTCTCTCATTAACATTCCCTCGTTCCATTCTCTTATATCTGAAATGAATCAAAGATATAACAACATGCAGATATACATATCTTTCCTAACATGATCGTTAGTATCAAATAAAATATATTTCTGACATTCACTGCCAAATCTAGACTCTTCTCACTCCAGAACCTCTAAAACCTAGGCTCTGATACCAAAAGATGACACACCCCAACCCAATTACTTATAATTAAGTCTGGAAGTCAAAGTGAGTCAAACCATAATTAATCTAACCAAACCATAAACACGAGTTTTGATTTCAGAGTCATCATTGTAAATCCATATAACTGAAAACCTTTTTACCACATCAAAGTAGTCATGCCCATAAAACTTTCTTAAAGGATAAGTTAACTTAATTACATCATTTACATTTACACAAAATCATTGTTTCTCCCATTCCTGGCTAACCCAACCCGACCTCCTAGATTTGGCAGTGACATCGCGTTTCCTGAAAAATGTGAACATAGGAATCATGAGCAAAATAGCCCAGGGAATGTATCACTACTATACTATTGCATGAATTTAAATGTAATAAATCATGTCCATATAATTATGTATTAACTTATCCGGCTCATGCATAATGAGTGACCAACTTTTCCGAATCATGATTCACATATCCTGTCTAAATAGACAATTCTCCCCCATTCCTGGTCGAGGAGTAACCCCTTGTCATTAATAGACAAATCTCCCCCATTCCTGGTCGAGGAGTAACCCCTCATTTCTGTAAACCGAAATGAACAATTTTATATTCATAACATTATGATCACATTTGTAACAGTAGACAAATACATCATTCCAGTGAGTACACTCACCTTGGGTTGTCAACTACGTATCCAGGTTTCCTTCTGGTGGAGCTGAACTGGGTTTATTAGACCTTACACCTGTCAATCCAACTAGATCAGTACTGAACCTCAATCATAAATATTATCCTAACATAATTATGTAACTTTCCATGACTATACATCAACAATATAATTCCAATTAAGTCACATTCCATAAAACATAGGTAAAGGCAAAACAATGATATACATGTTGATAAAGTTACGGACATTCAACCGTAAGAAATACCCATTGTTCTAAAAAACCCGCCTAGGCTCCGCCTAGGCACGCTTAGGCTTAAGGCTTAGGAGAAACGCCTCGCCTTACGATTTTCACGCCTTATTCTTGGTAAAACCCTTACGGTGCACTTTTTTCTAAAAACAACAATGCCTTAGTGAAACGATGTCGCCTTTTAAAGAATTTGTTTACAAACCGAACCATTATCTTATCCAAAATAATCAGATAGTATTTTAATTTGCATATATTCAGACATATTTTTATGACATGTGTAATTTTTGTATTTTAATAGCCTTGTTATGGTTAAAAAAATATTAAAATATATTAAGAAGGTTTAAACGCCTTTTCACGCCTTTTTACGCTTAGGCCCGCCTAGGCTTGTAAGGCTTAAGGTTTGACCTCCACGCCTCAATCACGCCCCGCGTTTTTTAGAACCTTGGAAATACCTTATAAGTAATTTATAACCAAAGTCAAGTAAATATGAAATTATACTTGTCAATGTATATACACATGAAACATGTACTCAAAGTACCCTTCGTAAGGACGAAATACAAACATTCATTCAAGGGGTATCCAATATGGCCTGAAATTATTATCATACATACTTAACCATCCTATATTTATAAATTGTATAAATGCAGGGGTCAAACCTTATCAATATGAAAACATATATGAATATATTATCCAGTACAAGTGACGGTGTAATTTTTCAAGCTTCCTAGGGCAAGTTATGACCATTTCTCTACAACACAAGAAATCTGCCCTACAAGCTCCTCTATTGATCCTTCGAATTACCAGAATTTTCATAATTTTTATACAACATAACTTTCCATGATTTTCAACACACTTTCATTAGACATACTGAATAGTACAGAATTAAAGTTTCATAATATTTGGACTTCATTTGCTATCTCAAAATCTTGACCAAACTCAGGGCATACCGAAATCAAGTATACAAACAGCAACTATGTACCAACTTGAAATCATCATTACGGCCTAACCACAAGGAGATAAATTCTAATTTTCAGATATTATATGCATATATGAGTATAATTTCATTTCCAATTGGAATTTCTCAATTACAGTAATCACACAAAGAGATATGCAGATTTTAATACAAGGGGTTTCAACACAAAGCAATTTTAAGGGTTTCTGCACTCAACTTAACATAAGATTGCATCTAACCATACATATATATAAAGGGATGAAACTTTCGTAAACTTATGATGATTTATATCATATAAATCAGTAATATAAGATAAATAACAAGAATTACAATTAGGATTACCTTCAGGGCTTTTTACGTAATTTCTACGGATTTTTCTACACTTTTTCTCCTTACTTTTCTTCCTTAACTTCTACTTTCTCTTTCCCTAAGCTTAAAACCCTTTCATGGCTGGTTTTGGCTGAAGGATAAGTATATTTCAAGGGTATAAGGTCGGCCAAGTCTGCCTCCCAAGCCAACCAATCAAATTAAACCATTTGGTTTAATAAAAGATAATTTACCACTTAAGGGAATTGACATATTTGCCCCTTCTCGTAATTTCGACCTAACTTCTTCCTCGAGCTTCCGTTTGATGCACCGTTTGTTGTGTTACGACCCTAACTCACATGTCTACAACTATGTAGTTTTCACCTCAAGTCAATTGTAATGTTACAATGGTCAAAACTAGTCTTAAACAGGAATATTTCTATCGAAAATAACCAAATCTTGTGTTCGTACATAACTCGACATTTCATGATTTATGAAAGTAGGATTAGACTAAACATAAGTACTTAATATTAGATATACTAATAATACATTATTCATATCACATAATATAAACATGATTTAAATATAATTTATCAAAATTATATTCGGGTTGTCACAACACTAGTCCAAGAGTATTTTTTTTTCTTGAGTATGATATTTTAATCTTATAATTTATACTGATTAGAACATGTGTTCGTAATGTTTGGAAGGTAAAAATCGTACAACATTCAAATGGGTGCCAGTTAACTCTGAAACATTTTACAGATTCAACCATGGTATGTTATTGTTTTTATTAATCTTTAGGCCATCTACCTGTCAACGTCTTTTTAGATTTTTATGTGATAAACATTTTTTATTGGTGAAGGAGGCTCTCTACGGTAGCAATATAGCCATGGTCCTTTACCTCACTTTCTCCCAGGAAACATTACAATCTAACTACTTGACTTGATGCAAGTGAACTGTCACAATTTAATTTTATGTTCAAATCAATATAATATGATAGCATACGATTATGTATTAATGTTAAACTTTTTTTCCTTTCCTTGATGATACATAATAAATCTCATTCTTTTTACTTGAACTTCAAATAGTCAAAATAACTAGATGAGAGAACAATCTAAGGTGGTAAATCCCTCAAATAATATCATTGTGATTTGCTTGTCTCTTTCTTTGTTTTGAACTGTGTTACGTTGTCTATATAAAAATAACCTCATTGAGATTTTTGTTTGTCTATTTCATACTTATAGTTGCTTAAATTAATCTCTGCTCAATGAACAAGTCGTGTTATGTTTCGAACGATCTGTGGGACAACTTCTCGAACCACTTCTGTGCTACGTCAGGTACGCTAAAAGGGAAAATTTAACACATCAAAGCATCGTTGTGGCTCCAGAGGGTCATTGACTGCCTATATTACCAAACATGGTCGATGGGATCCGTCTTCCTATTATAAATCTTGAATTTGGGAACGACAAACTTCTTTGGGGGTTCTTCCTCCTCAATTGCCCTTGGGAAAGGGGATTTTATTTGGATGTTGAAAGCTCTCTTATCTAGCCCTCTGGTAGACCTGGATCCTCGATGGGCTAGATGTTGGTCCACCTCTATACAAACCAAAATTCTGTTGTCCTCATCTTAATGATCGTTACTTCTGCGATGCCTCTTTGGTCGGTCACGCTCTGACCTGCCACCTTTAGATCTGCCTCTGTTACACCTGGAGCTCCTCCCTTGGCTGCGAGTATTGCTTGCTTGAGAGATAGAAGTCCTATTACGATGCTTCCTTGTGTCCCCATGGAGATCTCTCTCCATTCTTTCAAGTCGCCTTTGTAGGCGAGCATTTTCATCCACCTGGTAGCGTGTGGTCTCCTCTTATTCTCCAAACCTATCTTTATAAGCTTCGATGGACTTAGAGATCTGTGTAGACCTCTGTGGCCCATAACTTTCTTCAGAAGGTTGCCTCTCTTGGCAAAACCTTGGATTTAGTGGCTGGCGAATGTATATAGTTCAGTAAATTTTCCACATCCATGTAGAGGTTACTATGTTCTTATTAATGTCTCTCAATTCTCGAGGTTACATCCCTTTGACCTAAGTCAGGGTTTATAACTTATAGATGTGTAAAAATATGAGATTAAGTTGTACAAGAAACTCAATTAATATGTGGATAATTTGTGGTGTCCCTGAATATCTCCTCCGAGATTGTTGGTAACCATTTTGAATATATTCATAAGTGTTTTAGGGTATATCAAATACACTAATCTTAATTAAATAGTTGATCTGGGTCGAGCAGCTTTTCTAGCATGTTGGGCTGGTCGGCTACTCTCTTGGCCAAGATATTTAGGTCCCATAGATTACTTGATCCATAAATGATTGAATAGAGTAGATATAGTTGTATTCAAACTCAAACTTCATCCCTAAACCTTTCTCATTATGAAGTTGGTAAACACACTTATTGAACATGTGCTAGCTGGTACAAAATGAGTGGACAATGGATTCATAACAACTAATATTTTAAAGGTGGTTGAGCGCATATATTTTGGATGTGGCATATTGTTGAGAAGAATGTAAGAGAACATCGTACATATTATTGGTGATAAGGATAACTATTTCATTTAAGAGGAACTCTCCAACGGTTACCTACTCCTTATTGGGAACCGTCTTCCTAAAATCCCTTGCTGGGAATATCATTACTGACACCTAATATTTCGAGTGAATATATAACTATGCTTCTGCTCGTTCCTAATTTTCCTTTCGCTTGCTCCGATAATTTGAAAACGTTCTAGTGTTGGTACATTTGAATAAGAGTTTTACATTTTGATAAATAAGTAAATTTGGTTATTTATTTATTTTCATACATTTTGTATTTAGGATAAACCCGAAGCATCAAAGTTAAAGGGAAATGCGTGTTTTCACTACCACAATTTGGGTATTATTTTTTCCGATGATATTGCCACAGGTGATCAGGCTGTATTAGAAAATGATTCCACCCTAATGAATGCAAATGTTGGTGAAAATATTAAAGTGGGCTTAAACGATAAAAATGAAGCATATGAGAATGTTACTACTGAGGCAAGTGATAGGCTGGGGTTTCTCCACGGCATGAGAGTCACCTACGCGCCGGTCGTGTTATATTCGGCTCACCAACTTTATACAAAAACCTAAACTATGACTACACTCTTTTAAGGGAGTATAGAGACCAATCCGGGTATCGAATCCACAAAGACAAGTTGCTGGAATTTAATTGGTTTAATACTTCTAAAATAAAAGTGTAAAAGATAATTTTAACAAAAAGGAAAAGAGAAAAGATTAAACTAGGCGTGTGTATTTAAACTACGTTAACAAAGCGAATAAAAACTATAGGTTGCGTTGAACCCTGAGTTAATCAGTATAAAATGGTTAGATGGGTCGACGAGTTATTAAGACTGAGTCTCGTTTCGACAGTTAATTAAATCAAGAGTTGTCACACCCCTAAATTCGCATAAAAGTCTAATAAGATTTTGACGTGTATAAATATCCTAGAAATTACGCATGCAAGGTCGTAAGCCAGGAGCATACATGATATACCCCGTCAAATATCCTAGGCGAAATAACTAGGACAACCCACTCGAAATAAACCCGTAAAACTCCATCACCAAAGCAAAGCAACATGTCAACCCTATGTGAGCTCAATCCGACACAACCTAGACTAAATTAGCTAGAAAGCATGACAAATGACATGTATTGAAAGAAAGCAAGTAAACCTAATTATGAAAGCAATAAATAAATGAAATACAAGTTAATCTAGGCAAGGGAAATTAATGTCAAATAATGTAAATAAAGCTAAAATAAGTAAAATACAACAAAGAAGATGAATGAATAGTATATTAACTTACAAATAATGGGCAAAACACCCAAAATGGAGAGTAGGGAAAATCTCTCTCTACAAACCCTAAAATCTAAGACAAAATGTAGATGTCTCACAATAGAAACCAAAATTGGTTTCTATAGTAAAATGGAAGACAAGAAAAGAAGAAAGTGGTAAATATCTGGTGATCGCAGTCGACCGGTCGCACAGGCGCGGTCGACCGCACTTTTAAGTTAAGCCACACTGTCTTCGAGCCAAGGAAAAATTCCAATACGCGATCAACCGGCATCAGAAGCGCGGTCGACCGATACTCTGTTTCCTGCTGCTATTTGCTCTTCACATGGGAGGAAAAGGTCGAATATGGAAATGGCCATATCTTCTTCGTCCGAACTCAAAACAACGTGCAGTTTGCTGCCACGCGACACTAACAAAATAAACTACGCATCCGTGGAATTCTCATGAGCTGGGGATGAAATGTGAGTTGATTAAAATGCCCTTGAAGTAGCATCCGAAGGCGTTCTCCGAAATGCGACCGATCCTCACTTTTAGCATTCCAATACGTTCAAAAGCACAATTAACCCCTGCAAAGCATGTATATATCCAAATACAAGGTTTTCTGGTTAATGATAATAAATATAGGCATTTAGGACCGTAAAAGTGCTAGAATACTTAAAGATATCGGGCAGAAATTTGCAATATTCGATACGAATCAACAAGCCCTTCAATCACATCCAAATTAACCTCGCAAGGACCAAAATCAAAAGTTCAACGTAAATGTAATAAACCTATAGATGATGCTTCTGGTGCCTTATTTTTCATTGCTGATTTATAAAAAAAAATAGTGGTTGCTTTGGAAACTCAAGTTGTTGAATTTAAAAAATGAGCAACGCAAACTCACGTCAATGGAAAAGTTATATTGGATAGGGTAAAGGCCATGAACATTTATAAAACTTATAGAATGCTACTCATGAAAGTTTTTGAGCAAGATAATGAGCTAGGATGAGTATTCTTTGGCTTTGATGTTGATGAGTTTATAGGTGTTTGGATCGTTGACAAGTTTGGGAGGGAGTCACCAAATTGACATCGTATTTTAGTAATTTTAATACTTGTTAATTTTGTTGGGTTAATTATAATTCCTACAATTGATAAATGTTAAATATTTCGTAGTTTGTTTCAACATTTTATATTTTTGTATTGTGAATGAACATTTAAACATTATAATGTTGGAGTTTTTATTACTACCATTTTAATGGTGTGTCTTGGGACATAAAGGGTGATTTACATAATATTTATTCATTAAGTTTTAGATTTAGAACTTTGCAAGAAAAAATAAACTATTACATATATAGCTCTCACGAACCTCTTATTTTACAATTAGAAAATAATGCCCATCAAACAATAAAATTTGAAAAATACATAATTTTGCACTTGAAATATAAAAACAATCAACATCGAGTATATAATAACTTTTCATGCAAAATATTTTTATAAAATAAAAGAAATTATCTTCGCTATTTTTTCCCCGCCTTTTGTATGCTAGATTTTCGCTAAAAGGGCCTCCTCAAAAGTTGTTTGAGAGTTGTATACTTAATTAATCAGATGGACAAAAGTGTAAATGTGGTTTGAGAAAACGTCAAAAAAAATTCTGACATGGATAACTTGCTCCCCAAATCAAATCATTGAATATAGTAGATATAAAGTTGTATTCTATTTCAAACTCAAACTTGATCCTCAAATCATGGAATAGATAACTTGATCCCCAAATCAAATTGCCGAATAAAGTAGAGATAAAGTTTGAGTTGTAGTCAAACTCAAACACCTCAATTGAAACCACCTCATGTCATCTATCTATCTCTCAATTTATATGTATGAAGTCTCACGGTTTGAAATCCAAAGATTTTGAAGCTCCATCCCAATATTTGAATAATAATGTAAGTTTGAATTTTTATTTTATTTTATGTTTATTTACCCCATTCAGCTTAACATTGTTTAGCTTTCATTCATTTATTTAACTCTATGAAGATTGATCCATTTTGGCCGACCAATTATTCAATTAAACCAGCTTATCAAACCTCTTCGCCATATCCCTGTCGAAGAGCTTTGGGAATAATTATGAAGTATAAGCTAAGTGACCCCAAACATAAAGGACCAAATAGGTTCGGATCCCAAAAAATGGCCATCCTAATACATAACAGGCAAGGAACATTATGGGATATAACCCCAAAGGGATTATTTGACAAGAATAGATTTCGAAGGAGATTAGTATGGATCAAGTAGCGGCCCAATCAACAACTCTAATGAGTCTAATTGAACTCTGCCTCCTCCATATCTATAAATGTAACCCTCACACCAGGGAAAAAATGATATGTAACTTATGGATATCGAATCACAAAAAAAGTAATAAAAAGGAGAGAAACACCCGTGGACGTAGGGCATTGGCGAACCGCACAAATCTATTTGTTGTGAGAATGTTATATTCTTAGTTTGGTCCTAACTGCTTACATTCATTCATTGTGAGTAATTGCACTTGTTGCATTTGAAAATAAAGCAACACAAACTCACGTCAATTGAAAAGTTATCTTGAATAAGCTAAAGGCCATGAACATAGAGAAACAAATACAACACAACTCGTGAAAGTTTTAAAGCTGGATAAAGAGCTTAAGACGAATATTCATTGGGTTAGATGATGATGAGTTTACAGGTGCTTGGATCGTTGACATATATGGATGAGAGTTGTCAACTTGAAATTGTATTTTAGTAATTTTAAGAATTATTGATTTTGTTGGATTAATTTTTATTCTTATGATTGACACGTATTAAATATTACGCAGTTTATTTAGACATTCTAGTTTTTTAGTTACGAATGAACGTTTAAGCATTTTAATATTTGAGTTTATATTATTATTACTTTAATGATATGTGTCTTGGGTTATAAATGAAGCGAGTTACATCATATTTATTTATTAAGTTTTAAATTTGAAACTTTACAAAAGGATGAATTATTACGTGCCTTATATTTTTTATTTAGAAAATAATTCTAATTAAAGCTTCTTCTTTCACCCCACATATGGTCGATTTTTTTATTTCCTAAAAAGACCTCTGCAAAAGTTGTTTAAGAGTTATATACTTAAGTAATTAGATGGATAAAAGTGTAAAAGTGGTTAGAGCAAACGTCTGGCATCGCCCAAAAAATAAAAAAATATGATACAGATTATTTGATCCCCAAATCATCGAATAAAGTAGAGATAAAGTTGTATTCAAACTTAAACTCAAACTCCTCGCTAAACGTTTCTCGATAAGAAGTTGGTAAACATATTCATTGAACAAATTCTAGTCAGGACAAAATGAGTGGACAACGGATTCACAACAACTTAGATTTTAAAGGTGGTTGAGCGCATATATTCTAGATGTGGCGTAGTTGTTGTTAAGAAGAATGTAAGAGGACATCATACATATTAATGGTGATAAGGTTACCCATTCCGTTTAAGAGGAACTCCAACGATTACCAACTCCTTATTGGTAACCGTGTTCCTCGATTCCCTTGTTGGGAATGTCATTAATGACACCTGGTATTTTGTGTGAATATCCAACTATGCTTATACTCATTCTTAATTTTCTTTTTCTTCGCCGTGGCAATATGAAAATGTTATACCGTTGGTACATTTGAATAAGAGTTTTCCATTTTGACAAATAATTAAATTTGGTTATTTATTTATTTTCATATCTTTTGTATTTAGGATAAACCTGGATATCTCCTCCGAGATTATTGGTAACTGTTTTGACTATTTCCGTAAGTATTCTAGTGTATTTAAAATACTCATGTGCGAATTAAATTATGATTTGGGCTGGGCAGCGTTCTAATGGATCCAAGCTGGTCGGCTACTCTCATGGGCTATGGTAAATGGGTCCCCACAGTGAAATACTCAAAAGTTTGACGTAAACGCAGGGAACCTGCGGGCGATACTTCAACTGATTTATCTGGTGTTGTTGATTCATAAAAAAAAGATTGTGGTTGCTTTGGAAATGCAAGTTGTTTTGGGTTGTAAAAATAACCAAAATGCCCTTTTGGGTTGTCTTTTCATTTTCAAATGACCCGAAACCCAAAACCAACGTCCAAATAGACTTTTCTGATTATTTCAACCCTTCCGGACGCAACGACGCAGTCAAAACGACTATAAGGTCGATATAAAAATAAGTTCCCTTTTTAATTTAACAAATTAGTCCCGACACGTCCCATACCGCGTCCGACTAAAAATTCAAATAACTGAATTAATATCACACAGTCATATCAATGACATCACATTCATATATTACCTAAATATCTTTAAGCACCGATGCGGCTTAACCATCGTTTATCCACAGATGCTACTTCGAAACGGAGTTTAGACTTGTTAATTTTATTGGGTTAATTATTATTCTTACGAATGACACATATTAAATATTTTGTAGTTTGTTTAGATATTTTAGATTTTTAGGTTATGAATGAAAATTTAAATATTATTATAGTAGAGTTTATATTACTACCGTTTTAATGAAGTGCCTTGGGTTATAAATGGTAAGTTATATAATATTTATTTGTTAAGTTTTGAATTTGAAATTTTACAAAAAAAAATAGCTATTAAGTATATAGTTCTCATGAACCTCCTATTTTACAATTAATAAATAATGATAATCAAACAATAAAAATTAAAAGCTACTTATTTTTGCACTTGAAAAAATGAAAACAACTAACATCGAGTATATAATATTTTTGATGAAATGTGTATTTCTAAGATTTATCTTGGCCCAAAGAAATTTCTATCACTCCATGTATGCTAGATTTTTTTGTTTCCTAAAAGGGCCTCGGAACAGGTTGTTTGAGAGTTATGTAGTTAATTAATTAGATGGACAAAAGTGTAAAAGTGATTAACCGCAAACGTGCGACATCGGCCAAATCAAATCCTCGAATAGAGAGACTAGAGTTGTATTGAAAGTGAAACACCTCAACTGAAGCTTGATCCCCAAATCATGGAATAGATAACTTGATCCCCAAAATCAAATCAAATCGTAGGGAAGAGATAGAGTTTGAGTTGTATTCAAACTCAAACCCCTCAATCAACTGAAACCGGCTCATCTCTCTTCTATTTCTATTTATATATATGGAGTCTCCAAAGGTTTTGAAGCTCCGTCCCAGCATTTGAATAACATTGTAAGTTTGCTTTTTTTTTTTTTTTTTATTTTAACCCCATTCAGATTGTTTAGGTTTTCATTCATGATTGAGCCTCTCTTCTCTGTTTGCTCTGGTAACGATATAAACCCTAGCCCTATCTACTGCTCTAAATATTTAACTATATCATTGAGTCTTTGTTCTTTCTTTAATGGCTATGCGTGGTATGTGGGTGTTAAACACTTTTTAATGCCTTTCGTTTAAACAACTTTCTTTGTTTATCAATCGGTGCCATCACTTAATTTTTGTTCTATGTTTTAACTACTATTCATTTGGGCCTTTGATTGTTCTGCCTTTTCTAATAAATTAAGTATAGTTCTTAAAAATTTGCCTTTGCCTTTGATTGTTCTGCCTTTTCTATGTTTTAACTACTATCTTTGTTTATCAATCGGTGTTAACTATGTTTTAACTACTGCTGGCTTTTCGTTTAGTCTTTTAGTCTCATTTTGGGGGCTTTGATTGTTCTGCGTTTTCTAATTGATCCCTTTATTTGATTTGCAATATTAGGTTGACTATGAGCTCTATATGTGATTTTTAAGAACTAAACTTCCAGTTTAGAATTTCATTTATGTTCCAAATAACCATATGTGAAATAACTCTTCTTGAACCATCAAATACGGTGATGCATCTATTTTATTTATTTCAAAAGAGACATATGCTTATAACCGGGAATATACAATCTTCATGATGTATACCGTAAAAAATATTTCAATTGTCCTAAAGACACTTACCTTTTTTTGCTTACTTACCATGTTGGCTTTGTTATATTTAAATGCAATTCTTAACCCATGTTATTGGTTTTATTATATTTAAATGGAATTTTCAAAATGGAGAGCAACTTTTAGCGGGAATAGCAGCTTTCTAATAAATAATATTAGTATTCATTCGTAAATTTGATTGAATGTTATTTGTCTTTGAATTCCACGATTACCATAGGGGAGGTTTCAATTGTGGCCGTGTGTTTGGACATTTTCCTTGGTTAGAATGATACACCCGGTTTGTCAAAATACGCCTTTCTGCTCCTGATTATGGCGCGCTAGGGAAATGCGTGTTTTGATTGATCGCGTGCGTCTTTTTGAGTAGGGAAGGTGCTCAAATACACCGCCACAATTGAAGTCTTTCTTCCAGTTATCGTGAAATGCAAAGCGAAATATATTATAAATCAAATCTACGAATGATAAAAAATATTTTTATAGGATGCTTAAATTTCCACTAATAGTTTTTCTAAATAGATGAGCGGAAGTGTGAAATTGCCCGCGCGCCTCGGGTTTTTGTGACCCCTATGGGTTGTATGCTCTAAATAAGCCATCTGAATCAGTGCAAATATCTCTCAATATCATTGTTTTAAATCACAGCCGCACCGTCACGTAAATAGCGTAAGTTGACTTCAATTTATATGGGACTAAAACCTTATAAACAGTCCTTGAAGAGAAGGTGGAAATAGAGAGTATCTTTCTCAATCCCTCTCTGACACCTTCGGGCAATGGGTCTGTTGATCCTTATCAGAATGATGGTGCTGTTACTAAAAACAACTTTCCAGAGTTTAAGGTTTCATTCAGCAGACATCTGTTATCAATTTAGAAGTTCAATTTCATATTTGTTCTTAGATATTAGGTTTTGTTATAGAAATGCATAAAATATTGTCTTATTGTTATTTTTGTTGTATGAATAGTTATTCTCTAATTGTCAATAGTAGTTGAACATCGGAGAGACTGTTAATCAAGTTCTTTTATAACGATGTAGTTGGTGTCCATGGTTCATGAATGCCTACCTTATTTTTATTTACAAGTCCTAAATAATTTTATATTTAGTCCTCTTTATAGAAGGAAAAAGTAAGGTATTTCTTATATTATTAAGTTTTAATTTTTTAGTTGAGTTTGTATATATCAATTTGAACGAGGGTATTTTTGTTTGACATGTATTACTCTTCTTTCTCTATATCTTAGTTCATATTACAATTTGTTTATCATAATTTTAGTAAATGATTCTACATATCTGTTTTCATGATGACAGGGCATTCCTTGATTGTTTCACTTGAATTTAGCACGTATTGAAATTTCCTGCTGAGTAACACGTGGGGTTACCACTTTGTTATTATCAAGGTAATAGCTAAAGCTGAAAAAGGTAACTAATGACGATGCTTTAGAATTTTCGCTTCTTCATTTAATGCGACGTACATTGTAGATTGTTTTTATGATTCCCGTGATCCAATTGTTTAAACTGAAACTCATTTCCAGTGGTTAGTAAGTATTATAGGAACAATGTTTTACCCAAACAGATTTTGGGTTCATTTTTGCAGATCTATGACCGTTGTTGTACGGTGGTGAGCTACGATTTAACGTGCATTCCATTTCTCACAAGTTGGTCTGAAGCACATGACAGGGGGTAAGTGAATTAAATATGTAAACGAATATCATTAATTGGATCAAATCATATGGATTGCTTTTTTTTTTAAATTTTTTTAATTTTGTTATGTACATTATTGGCCTAATTAAAGGTCTATCTTTTGAAAACTTTCGACTTTCTTTGCTTGCACAGCTGGGCAGGTTCTTATCTTGAAGAGCAGGCATCATTTAAAGCTATAAATTTTTGTGTTTTTAGATCAAGTTTAATAGTCCTCGCCTACAAATACTAATTGTCTCGGGGTTCGGAGCATGTTATTGTATGCTTTTAGTGACACTAGACTTTGGTGTATTTATAAAAGATATCATCCAGCTCCTCCAAAGTTAATATCTCGAACATATAGCATAGTAGGTTCTTCTTATTGGGAGTTATTATTGGATTGTGTTTAGAGGATGTCTACTATGACATTATTTGATTTTGTTCCATTTTGTTTTGATTTTTGAGGTTTGATTGATAATTGCCTAAGCCTCTCTTAGATTTTTTCAAATTTTTTAGGTTTGGTTAATGCGATTATCCTCTCTTGGAGATTTATAATTTTTTTATGTTTTACATATGTTTGGGCTTGATTTTTTTACATGTATCCATAAGTAGCATCCTACATCTTTTACAGGTGGTTTCAATATATGGCATCTCATCCTCTGTTTTCCCACTTTTTTCAGTTCACCTTTGAAGGTTTTCATTTGTATTCTAGATTTTAATCTCGAATCTAATTTTTATTGCAATTTTGGTGATTCCTATTAAGTGGTTTAAAGTTGATTATAATTACTTATTTCTCTTTACTATTACATTTATTGTTGCAGGTCGTTTCGGGTTTTTTGGTTACAAATTTTGGTTATTCGTTTCAAATTTTTGGATGTTCATACGACTATATCGCTATTTGCTTTTACATCTATCTAATTTGTTGCTTTGATTTTTTGCAGTTCATTTACAGGTGTTGCAAAATCAGATATTCCAGTTATTGTATGGATATTCATCTTCTCCTTACCGGATTGAACGAGCTGCACATTTCAATGGTATATGTATTTTGTTTGGATATTCATCTTCACCTTGAGTCAAACCTTATCAGACTTCTCTATATTCCATTAATTTCAATTCCATCATGCTATTCTACTTTATTGTGTTCTCTTCTGCATCTTAGAGCTAACGCATCTTAGAGCTAACGAACAGATATTTGTTATTCATACATTTTGTAGGTGATATAATTTTGTTCATTAAGGTTGCATATTTCTCTACTTGCTATTTTTTTTTATCATTTTGGAGATACAACGAACAATTCTCCACTCCTTTGTTAATTTTTATATTTGACCTCTACTGATCTTATATATTATTTTTTGTCTTGAATTTAGTAATTGCTTAAATGATTACAATGGTGAGGTTAGTCAATTTCTCTCCTGAGACTTATAATAATGAAGTGAATTATTACTACCAAAGTACACTACACACATGTAAAATTAAGTGGATGCCAATTAACCCGTGACTTATTTTTGTTCCCATTAGTTCTATTAATCAATCACATACATGTTTGAATCTCTTAGCAAAGTTTTATTTATTTATATAGAATAAGAATTTTTTAACCAATGCTTTGTAGATTTCATGTGATGTCCCTCTTTTTTTCTTCTACAGAATCCATACGCACAACAAGTTATTGTTATATTTTTCTTTAATTAAAAAGTATCTTTTGTTTCTTTGTAACTTTACTATGACCTTACAAATTATAGAAATACTCCCGCAAATTTACTGTCATGTCTTTAGCTACTACACCTTACTGTGCTCTTATTTAAAAATAAGTGATAGTATTGTATTCATAATCGAAATTGTATTATATTCATAATCTAAATTGTCATTATAATCTAAAAGAAATGATAGTATTGTATTTGAATTAGTAACCATTGTACCTTCTGTTGTTCTTTACCGAACTCAGTGAATGGCGGGAAATCTGTGGGCCATCAAACAATATGATGAAAGTGATGTAAGTTCTCCCAGTATCATTTCATCTTGGTTACATTTGTTAGAGACGACATCTCTATTTGCACAGATAGTTGGGTAATGGTTGATTATTTTAAGTTCTTAATATTCAATCAAATACTGTACTTTTTTTTGAAATCAGTAGAGTACTCTTTTTACCACAGATAGTATTTGTACCCCTTTTCTGTTTTGGGTGACAAGACTTTCGAGGTTGGATTGTTATGTTGCTGCATTCATGTGTTTTTTTTGGTAGCATACCATGAGGTGTCCGGGCAGCTTACGCGCACCTCGACTAATCCCCATTCGAGGTTCGTGGATTCCGCTGGCCAAGCATTATTTTGACAGTGCCATGGATCGAACTGGGGACCAAACCCAATTCACCCCCAAGACTGTCCCAGTGGCAGCCTTATACCACTGGGCCAAGAGGCTTGGTTGCATTCATGTGTTTGCAAACTGGTAATTTAGTAGTCTTCTTTACCAGATCCAATACTTGAGGAGTAGATATATATTTTTACATCAATCTAACATCAAGAGATTGAGTTGAAGAATTATTCAGAGATGTGATAAATTCTTGGTTCTTTTATCTGATTGAGGTTCCCTCACATGTTTTAATGAGAATTAAATTGTCCAAATGAATAATCTCGATATTGATTATGTGAAACAATTATAAATTTATTTTTCCTATGTCTACCTCTATGACTGATTTTGCCTTTCATAGATTTTTTTAATGATATTGTGATCAATGAATTTTTTTGATTAAGCAGGTGATACGAAGAGGTTTGGCCAAAAATCATGTATTTTTGAAACTCCTAAATACTTCCTCTTCTCATATCATATGTGGTGTGTGTGATGTAAACTTAATTTGCAAGTTATTTTTTAGCATGAATTTTGTTTTTTCTATCTGCAGTCTCGGTATGGTATGTACATGGAGGTATTTTACGATTATTATCACTATTTTATCTTAGAGGGTTGTGTCTAACACGTGTAATGTTTACATTCACTTATGTGATATTTTTTTACAAGTTAACAAGTGTTGAATGTGTCCTTATTTAACATGATTCTTAAAAAGCTAGATTATTAATGAATTGCAGGTTTGTGTGGGAGATCATTATATTGAAATTTTTTGCTTTACTTCTCATTTGGAGTTTACAAGTCGTTGTTTGCTTACATTTATTAATATTTTTGCAAACTAATATTCTTTTAACCGAATGCCATTGTATTTGGTCAATGATTTTTTTGCAACTATATTTGAAATTTTGGTCCAGAAGCTTGGATATTATTATTCACTCATAAATTTTGGTCCAGAACCTCGAGACTCGATTTCACCATACATGTTGTAAGCATGTGCTATATCTTCAAAATTTACTGTCGTGCCTTCAGGCACGGGCATCCGCTAGTGTATATATATACTAGTACAAGCCCGTGACTGAAGGCACGATTCAAACTTTACAAAAAACACAACACATTCTTGCAACATGAATGGTATACGGACACGACGTTCCAAGAAATATAATACATTCTCGCTATAGATAAATAATATTTGAAATAACCTATAGTACGAACCTACTAGTTTTAAAAAACTTGGGCAAACTTTCCTTTATTTCTGAAACAATCCATTTTGTTTAAGAACAAAAATACCAACTATACTATTATTAATGTTGAGTCTGATAATTTAAAAAATTTGAATAGAGTTTTCTTTGTTTATTATACAATTCGCCCTGTTTAAGAACAAAAATATTAACTACACTATTATTAATACAGGTACTAAGATATTAAAAAAATTGGGCACAACTATTCTACTATTTCACAATAGCCACCGTATAAATAATTAGAAACAATATAATCCATCATAGACCATAATTTGTATCACAACTAAATCAGTATAAACAATCAAAAGTTGTAACTAACGTATACACTCCTTAGTAGCCAGACTTGGAGAAAAAAAAAATATAGAAAGAGGAGAATAAAATAAAACCTTTATGCCACTTGAAACTGTTATTAAAACGTTCCACAATAAAAAGCCACGTACTATTGAAAAAAAATATAACGTTTTACACATGAATTTCCCCTAAAAAATTAGCCCCGGCTGCTATTGCACCTGTTTTCCCTTGATTGGTCCTAGAGATCTCGTAATTTTGCGGATAACCACTAAAATTATGTTTTACACATTTCTTGAAACTTACATATACCATTTAGTTCATTAAAAATCAGCCCCACTCATCACCCTAAAGAGAAAAAACTTACATATACCATATAGTTGATTAAAAATCGTATCTTAAACTTACCTTAACTACTTTAACATCCCAAGACACACCTAAGATAATACATAAAAGTAATAAACAACAAATTCAACATGTTAAAACTTACAACAGTAATTATAAATGAACTATAAGTTAGCAACACTCCCTATTGGATTTCAGCAACAGTAGTCCTGCTCAGTTTATTCCATTTCAATTTTGCACTGTGCTCAACATCAGTAAATCTACACCAAAAAATCCACAATAAAGTAAAAGTAAAGAAAATTAAACAGATCTTCATTAACATTGACTCTTTCATGTTTGATATGCCTTGAATCATTGCATTAAACAAATAGAAAGAAAAACAAAAGAATCATACTTCAATATGAGTATCAGTATCTTTTAAGTGGCATGAAATGAGAATTCATCAATTCTTGCTCCAAGAATAATTAAAAATTACCATTCAATAACAAACCAAAAATAAAATAGACACCTGGAATGGAGAGAAATGTGAATAACATCATTATTCACTAAGAAACCAAATCAAATTTGATTAGAGAGAATACCTGATTAGGTTCCTTGTTGAAGAGTTAGATTGCAAAATAGAAGAATGAATATCAGCCTTCAATAAAATACTCACAAAATATCAGCCTTCAATATCAGATACTCACAAAATATCAGCCTTCAATAAAATACTCAAACACTCTAAAAATATCAACTTTATCACAACATATCAAATTAGGGGCAATCAATACAGTTACCTTAAGTTATTATTGCATTCAAATGTTGTATCAAACAAAGTTCAAAGGTAAACGAACTCCATATGGAATCCCTAAATGAACCTCCATATGTAAGCGCTAAAATTGAAGGTTAAATCAGAAACTTAAATCGAAAGTTAAAACATTTGAATCAAATATGAATATAAATCAATGGCGTGGGGATTTATATGGAGGGGAGGGGAGGGAGGTTCATTTTTTTTTGGATGGGTGGGGGGTGGAGGGGGGAGGGTTGGCTGATGAGGTTAAACCATTTGAATCTTACCTAAGAGGAGGGGTGACATGTAGAGAGGTACGTCATGGTGGATAGAGGTGCGGCGGCGTGGGGCTGAGGTGGGGGAAAGTTTTGTGTGAGATGGGTTTTGATTGGGGGGCCGATGAGGGAACGGGAGAAAGGTACACACACACAGAGAGAGAGAGAGAGAGAGAGAGAGAGAGAGGATTAATGAATGGGTACTCTTCATTTTTCCATCTCATTGTATTTATTAAGAAGTTTCAGAAATTATATAAATAACCTTCACAACATAACACAACTATTACAAACAAGTCACTGACAACATTAATGCTGGAATTGCTTGAAATATGTTTTATTGTTTATGCTTATTGTATATATCATGTGTCCAGGGAACCTATAAGGAAATTAACTGAAAATGTTGTAGATAACATTCCATGTGAGTTTCTTGTAAGGACACAAATTTCCAATTGAGTCCATATATAGTTTTGGCTCAATTCCGGATAAAAACATTTATTCATAGGATTGTATTTAATTGTAATATTCTCAAGCCTATGAAGTGTTTGTTGAAGACGTAGCGGCAAAGAGTATAAAGCTTCATCAATATGCCGGTTTGCGTGCCTCGTTTCTACGTCATCAACTATGGTTTCATGCTCCCAAGGTATGAATGCAATATTATATATATAGGAGCTTGGAACTTGTTTATTGGGTGTTAGGTTTTATTAAAACTATGTTTTATTTTCAGAAAGAATTAATTAAAACTTTAAATAACTTTATAAAGTTTTTCTGGGCCAAAAATCGAATTTATGAACTTTCTGGAAGTTCGTTTGATATGTCGTTCGAACCAGATGTATTTCGAACGAGTTTGCCAACGAGTTCCCAGTATAGGTCTTTGAAATGTCATTCGATATGTCGTTCGAACGAACCTTATGTTCGAACGAGATATCCAACGAGATTTCTAACGAGTTCAATCTGGAACTTCGTTAGAAGTCTCGTTCGAACGAAATGTCGTTCGAATGAGATGCCAGGCGGGAACAGTTTTAAGCAGTTTTTCACCCACTTCCCCACTCGGTTCTTAACCAACTTTTTCAGACTTAATTATGTGCGGGAATAACATTTTCCAAACAAAATTTTTTCACATTCTAAGAGTCTTTTGAGAGCAAAACTTTTAAGAAAAAGTTACATGTTTTGTATTTGATTTTTATGGATTAAACTCATCAAAAAACACATACACACCCATTTGTTTAGTTTATTCCAAGTACCTATTGATATATCATTGCTTGGAGAGTTTTGGCACCTAGTTTTCTCTACACCAACAAGAAGAGAGTTTGGGTTCTTCTCTATCCCAAAAAGGAGAAAAGTTTATTGCGGTGTTCTCACTCGAAGAAAGGCTTCGCGTGTGGGTTGACGGTGACCATAGCCCCATCGATGGAGTTCGAGACTGTGGAGGAGTCCACGGTTATACACTAGGCGGAGGTTGAAGACCAAGGAGCACGTCAAGGCTTGGACGGACTCAAGTCAGTTTGTGTAAGTCCTCTTGTGTCGAGTGTTTGTAAAAACTACCATACTTAGTGAATTCGTGGCTAGGGCCGTCCGAGGTTTTTCCCATTTGGGTTTTCCTCGTACATCGGCGCGTCGTGTGATATTGTTTAATTTTATCTTGCTTAAATCACGTAGATGCATGCTTAGGTAATTCAAGATAAAATTTGATTTAATTATCACACTTATGTTCTTTGGTGTTAAAATATATTTGGGCGAAATTGAAATTAATTCAATTCAAAGATAATATATTTTGGTAAAATTTGGTTTGGCCTAATGGATTATTCTTGTTAGGCAAATTTCTAGGACTTGAATTGAAATATTTGGTTTAAGTGAAAAATCAACTTGTGTGGATTTAATCTTATTTCACTTGGTTTAATTTTAATTTGAAAAGAAATTAAAGTTTGAGAATTTTTTTTTAATTGAACCATCATCTTCGCTTCCGCATATCAAAAAAGGAAATTATTACTTTTTGGAGTATAAGAAGGTTTTAAATTAAAAATTGGGGGCCTATCGCACTTTCATTTCTCTTTTAAGTTTGGTTTATTTTGCTAATTGTACATTTATAAATTAAAAAAGTGTATACATTATATGTTTGAAAGTTTTATTTATTAGATCGAAATGCAAGCTTTTTGCCATTTTCTTCCACGTGTACCACATTTACTTGTAATGAAATAGGTTTTTATATTATTTTCATATAATAAGACATTCATTATAACTTATCCCAACAGGGCCTTACAAAGAAGGGTCCTATGTTCTGCTCAAGCTCAGAATACATCTTCTTTTTCAAAGAGATGTTTCTCTTAATAGGTACGTAAAGCATCATATTTTTGTTGTTTCAAGCCTATGTGAATTGACTATTATACTTGTGTCACCATTTTCACGCCCCAAAGGCTATTTTATAGGATTCTCCATTGCATATAAAACATAAATGGCTTTTGCATACATATTTTGGCCATACATGTATATGCCTTTGGTTTCGTATTTGTTTACGACGGGATTACTTATTCTTTTTTTTTGATACATTTGTTTATGATAATATGAATTTATTCAAGTTAAATGTGATAATTTCCATCTCGATGGGGAAGTGAACTGCTACTCTTAATAATGTTCTTTTTCTTCCCACAACTGAGTTTGGTTAGCAACTTGATTTGTATGTTTGAGACATTTTTGTGACTTTCTATATTTACATGTACAGATAACGTGTGTAAATATATCATAGTTGAAATATCATCATGCAATCTCGATTTTAATCGGTTGAATGTTAGGATCTGTTGTTCAGTCAGAATTAGTTGACAATATAACCTGTTGTTTCCATAATAAATATATATATATTTTGGTAGTATGTTTGGATCCTACTGTTGATTTATGCGTTCATATATATATATATATATATATATATATTTATACTTGATTCGCAAAGCAGAGGTGGGATGATCTAGTGTTTCTGCAAAACGGCTCTGCAACAAAGTTATCACTTAATGCGAAACATAATCTTCGGACTATATTTGAAGGAGATAAGCCCTGATGGTACTCTTCTGTTTCTTGTATAGTCTAGGTAGTGTTTAGTTTCCTTTCCTTTCCTGTTTTCTGCGTTAATAGCCACGGGAACTGATCGAGTCGTAAAACCGAGCGTCCGTGTACTACGCTAGTCGTTGTTATCGGCTTCCAACCTCAATACAAAAAAAACCTAAACTTTTAACTACACTTTTATGGAGTATAGTAGTAAGTCTGGGAATCGAATCCACAGGGAATGTTTTATAGAATTTAATTGATTTATTACTTCTAAAATAAAAGTGAAAAAGATGATGATGGTTGAAAAGGGGAAATAAGTTGGAACAAATTTATAAAACTAATTAAAATGAATGAGGAAATAGGTTGGAATACAATCCCCCAATCCCTAGTAATTACCCATTAGAATACTAGAATTGTAAATTATAAATTTGAATGAATACAGTCTTTATAGATCCTAAGCATTACATATATGAGGTTCAAGCCCGCATCATATGAAATCAAAGATAAATATAAAGCGGTGCTAAATAATTACACGCACATCATATTCTTAAATATCCCAAGTACCTAGGGCAAGAGAGATTAAAAGATCTAGGGTGATTGTGAACTTATCTTACACGATTCTTTCAAATTTAAATTTAAATTCTATTTCCTACGTAGATAAATTACATCGGGATGGGTTCATGCATCCCAACCCTTAAAAATTAGCTAAACATGATGAAAACAAAAGAAAACTCTAACAAACATTGTTAACAATTTGCAAAACAATTGAGAATTGAATGGAAAAATAAAATAGAGAATAGAAATTGATACTTGTATTTAGCAAGAGGAGAAAGAGATGAATTTGAATCCAGCAAAACTTCTTCTTCAAACTTACAACTAGGGTTTATGAAAACTTCTACCAAAGAAAACTACAATCTAACTTTCTCTCTCTAATCCTACTCCTACCCTCTAGAATTTGACTCCCTCTCTCTAGAATTCAACTCCTCCTTGAAAATGAGGTAGGGATTGGTCTTTTATAGCACCAAGTTGCACGAATTTGGCATCAAATTTCTCTTGTGGCACAAGTTTTCCAAGAGTTGCACTGCATTAAATGCATAATTAATTACAGAAATCCGCACATCCAGACTCTTCATTATCGCGCAACTTCAAAACATCGTAACTTCTTCACCGTAGCTCGGATTGAGGTGCCGTTTTTCCAGTATTCTTGTAATTTAGTGCTCTTCAACTTTCTAGTTGGCCCCACCTTCGGACTAAGGCTGAAAAATTACGAAAATGCCCTTCAACTCTCAATTTCTTGGTTTCTTTCACTGTTTTGAGCTCTCCTTCGCACTAACTTGCGTGAAATACTTGTAAAACACATGAGAAATACACAAAACAAGAAATACTTGCCAACAAAGGTTAGTAGCATAAATAAGAGACAAATCCAAGATATTTACACTACACGGGATCATAAAAATACCGAAATTAAGGGGATAAATACGAAGAATATGTGCCTAATCACACCCCCTAACTTAGAACTTTGCGCGTCCCGAGAAATGTAATAGAAATTAGTTTAAAGTTCAACTCTTGAAAATTCTTTTATTGGGATAGAATACCTTTTTCGCGGGAAAGCGATTGCGTTTAGCGTATGCAACAAGCCTTTAAACCCCTAGGTTACCCTAGTAGGACGAGTTTTGTCTCGTGAGGGTTTGTAGTGAATACACCCACAAAATTCTTTATTGACTCAAATAAATATCAAAATACTTAAAAATTGTACAATTTAAACTTTTTGAAAAGTAATCACCATAAATTCATATTCAAATGTCTCAAACCATAGTGTGTGTGTGTGTGCAAAGCCAAAAATTAAACCTCAAATTTCCACCGATTGAGCATTACGTTACTTTCCGAAAATTCGTTTTGATTCAAATTCTTACGGATTCACTCACAAACGAATCACTCGAATTGTGGCTATTTTCTCTCAGTATGCATGATATAAAGAGTAAATATAATGGACACAAATTCACACATACAAAATTGAAAAGAAGGAAATATATGGTGAAAATATCTCATCATCGGAATACAGTTATTTAGAAATGGGAACATCACCTCTAATTCACACCATTTAATCTCTCATATTATCTTTTCATGTCTTAGCTCTCCACGCGGTAACCAATTTCGCCATTCGGACTCGGTTAGGACTTTTTTGGGTTAAAAGGTGTAAAGGGTAAAAATGAGAATGGATGGGCTTTTCGGAATTGGAAAATGTTCTGGTGATGTCCATTTGTGCTTCTTTGGGCATTTGCTCATTTTTCTCTTTTTTTTTTTTTTGTTTTCATTTTTTCTTTTCTTGCTATTTTTTTTTTCTTGCTATTTTTTTTTCTATTTTTCTCTTGCCCCTTTTTATTACACAATTTGGACTTACTTGATGAATTTTCTCAATTTTCACAATTCCGGGCTATTTGGGTTTCTCTGGTTATCAAACGAAAGGAAAATATTTTATTAGGCTCAAAGTGGGTTGCAAAGGGATAATTTTGTTTTTCACAACTTTTTATGGCAATTATATTTTTGGGTAACAAACGAGGGCCTACTTCATTGTCCAAATTGCTAATCACATTACTATATGCATCTCGAGATTAATTATGTTTAGAGATATATTTAGCACGAATTTCGAGACAACATTTCACACATTTCCCATAACCGATCAAAACAAAGGATTGAGATCATCAACGACTTATTAACACGCTGAAAAGAACTTTGAGTTAATCATAAACTCGGATTGATTTAAAAACTCATAAAAAATTGAAAGGCTCGAAATCTCACCGGGTTTGATCAATCTCCACACTTATTCGTAAAGTCATCAATTTTCTTTCAATTTCCATCTCTGGTCAATTTTGGCTTAGTGCATTTGATTTAACAATTTGAGACTTTAAATAGAATAAAGGTGATATTTTTGATAAATTTAAATTCCAATTTTTATTTATTTTGAAGAAAAAAAATTTTTACTTTTTTTTTTCAAAAATTTTCAATTTTTTTTTTTAAAAATACACTTGGAAAGAACATGTGATCGAATCAATGAATCTAAACAATAAATGGGAAGAATATCCCACACCCCCTAACTTAAATGTTGCATTGTCCTCAATGCGAATCAAGAACACAACATAAAGAGAGGAAAAGAAAGATATTACCCAAATGGAGCGATCCCCGATGAGTACGAGTCCATTGAATCTACAAAACAAGTTAGAACCAAGCATAACAAAAAGAATAACAAAAACTTTAACTAATGACACTACACTATTAAAAACGGAAAGAAAAAGAAAAAGAAAAAAAACTACTTATGTACAACCTACGATTTTAACTTCTAATAACTCATATAGTAGAAGTCGAAAAATTTGAGGGTCCACCCAAAATACAATATGACTTTGAGGGATTAATGGTGTACCCTCACTAGAGAGCATGCCTCCCGAAAAATAAGAATTCCGTTTGAAAAAAGGAAGGCATGTGCAAATTTTAAAAAATGCACCATCACCAATTAAAAAATTTAGGGGGATAATGAGGGATTTGAGTGTACAGGGGAACAAGTACCATTGGGATCCAAGAAAAATATAATCACTTCCCAAAGATTTTTCAAGTAGTATGGGAAGCGGAGAATACAAACTAAAAGAGTCCATCTTGGAAAACAATTCAAGTATAGAGTCCTTGTCCTCAAAATCTTCTCCCTCAAAATTTTCAATTGGATCTGGTGGAGTGACACGTCTAAGTGTATGGCCCATAATATGAAGCATCTCAAAATAACATTCCCATACAAGAAGCGGATCAACATCCTCAAGACATTCATCCAGTTCATGCGATGGATTTAATGGTTCGATAATAGTGGGGACACAAGGAGACAAATGATCCTCAACCTCAGTAGATTTTGCAATATTTATAATAGGTTGAGATTCAAAAGAACTTGGATCACTCTCAATGATTTCATTCTCAAAAGTATTAGGTGAATCGCAAGTCTCGACCTTTTCTAAGTTGTCCAAATAATCATTCAACTCCTTGCAAGTTGCTATAATTTTCGACTCGAGAACAGCACGGTCATCAGATTGCTTTTTTATATCAAGCAAGAGTTCTTCCAAAGTAGGCTTCCTTGGTTCTAGCACCTCGAATTCCTCATTTGGTTGAAAACTTACTTCATCTTCAAAACTATCGGAAAAAAAATCCTCATTGGGTTCAAATAATGCATCTAACTCTTGCTCCCAATAACGATTTTTTTCGCGATATTCTTTTTCAAGTCTTTCTTCTTCAAGCAATTGATTTGGATAAATTTGGAGTTTCTCAGCACTAGGCTTGTATTTAATATAATCATCTTTAGTGATATTGATCCAATGGTCATAAGTCTTGAGTGCCTCCTCCTCCTCACTATTAGCATAACAATTAAAGCCACCAAAAGAGTTAAAATAAGACATTTCGAAGTGGGCAATTCAAAAACGTGACACACATTTTTCTTTTGTTATTTATTTATTATTATTATAATTTTTTTCTTTTTTTTTACGAAGCAGTAAGTCAATTATAATCTATAACAAACACTCCCCGGCAACGGCGCCATTTTGATCGAGTCGTAAAACCGAGCGTCCGTGTAATACGCTAGTCGTTGTTATCGACTTCCAACCTCAATACAAAAAAAACCTAAACTTTTAACTACACTTTTATGGAGTATAGTAGTAAGTCTGGGTATCGAATCCACATGGAATGTTTTATAGAATTTATTTGATTTATTACTTCTAAAATAAAAGTGAAAAAGATGATGATGGTTGACAAGGGGAAATAAGTTGGAACAAATTTATAAAACTAATTAAAATGAATGAGGAAATAGGTTGGAATACAATCCCCCAATCCCTAGTAATTACCCATTAGAATACTAGAATTGTAAATTATAAATTTGAATGAATCCAGTCTTTATAGATCCTAAGCATTACATATATGAGGTTCAAGCCCGCATCATATGAAATCAAAGATAAATATAAAGCGGTGCTAAATAATTACACGCACATCATATTCTTAAATATCCCAAGTACCTAGGGCAAGAGAGATTAAAAGATCTAGGATGATTGTGAACTTATCTTACACGATTCTTTCAAATTTAAATTTAAATTCTATTTTCTACGTAGATAAATTACATCGGGATGGGTTCATGCATCCCAACCCTTAAAAATTAGCTAAACATGATGAAAACAAAAGAAAACTCTAACAAACATTGTTAACAATTTGCAAAACAATTGAGAATTGAATGGAAAAATAAAATAGAGAATAGAAATTGATACTTGTATTTAGCAAGAGGAGAAAGAGATGAATTTGAATCCAGCAAAACTTCTTCTTCAAACTTACAACTAGGGTTTATGAAAACTTCTACCAAAGAAAACTACAATCTAACTTTCTCTCTCTAATCCTACTCCTACCCTCTAGAATTTGACTCCCTCTCTCTAGAATTCAACTCCTCCTTGAAAATGAGGTAGGGCTTGGTCTTTTATAGCACCAAGTTGCACGAATTTGGCATCAAATTTCGCTGTGGTACAAGTTTTCCAAGAGTTGCACTGCATTAAATGCATAATTAATTACAGAAATCCGCACATCCAGACTCTTCATTATCGCGCAACTTCAAAACATCGTAACTTCTTCACCGTAGCTCGGATTGAGGTGCCGTTTTTCCAGTATTCTTGTAATTTAGTGCTCTTCAACTTTCTAGTTGGCCCCACCTTCGGACTAAGGCTGGAAAATTACGAAAATACCCTTCAACTCTCAATTTCTTGGTTTCTTTCACTATTTTGAGCTCTCCTTCGCACTAACTTGCGTGAAATACCTGTAAAACACATGAGAAATACACAAAACAAGAAATACTTGCCAAAAAAGGTTAGTAGCATAAATAAGAGACAAATCCAAGATATTTACACTACACGGGATCATAAAAATACCGAAATTAAGGGGATAAATACGAAGAATATGTGCCTAATCAGGAACCTACTATCATCTCCCTTACTTTTCGAATGGAACATCATTACTCATGGTTGTTGTGATCCGTGTTCCGATATACTTATATGATCATTATTCTGTAAAACTATTTCCTCATTGATTGACCCTCATAATGATGTTTTTATCGCAACAAAAATTACATCAAGGAAGAAATCATTGAACTTTACTATCTATATTTCCGTCAATCGGGTTGGGAGGGGAGTTTTTATCGTTGATTTGACCCACTTGGGCGAGTGAGGGAGGAAGAATGATTGAGTAGAGCAACCAATCTTGGACTAGTCGCCTGCAATCTTGAATTGAGCCTCGGGAGTTAATCGGGGTGAAAATGTCATTTTTTTTTATGCTTGGGGTTAGGGTTTTGGAAAGGTATGGATTTGTTATTGTGATTGCACCCAATCTCTCGTTCGTCTTTGAATCTCCTCAATTAGTTGTTTGGATTTTTTGGGAGCCATTGAAGAGTAATGTACGATCTGATAAAAATAAACACTGATATACCAAACACCAATGTGGAGTGACACCCGCTCTAATACTAATTTGACGTAAACCACCCGTCGAAAGGCTCCAAAAAATTATCTAAACACCAATTTAGAGAGAGAACCACTATTTTCTAATTTTAAATTCAACTCTACCTCAAATGAGGCTTATAAGTAGGTATTTAAAAAGGGGAGGAGTAGCTTAGGCTCCAAGTTAAGTCCCTAATTACAAAAATGCCATTACTACTCCTTACCTCTAAATAATAAAGCAAAAGAAAGAAAAATACGATAACTAAAAAATAAAAATGACAAATAATCGCTAAAAATGGCCTATTTCCATAAAAAACGCTAACCATAATTTTTTGCATAGCAACTTAGTTTATTAAACTTTTCCTTTTATTGGTGTACAATAGTATAAAGGATGTTATAGATCTAGTTATATCAATTTTTTTGTAAAATAGAAAAAAGCATTTAACTTCTAAGTTTATTGTTGTTTTCTTTGTCAAATTATTTGTTTGTATTTTTTTCAATGGCCTGTAACGAAAGATAGTTTGTAACTTCCTCAACTGTTTGCGGAGAATATAGAAACGATGTCAACAAGGAATGATGGTTAAGTGACGATAAATTTTTCCCTTTTATGATTTCTTTCTCTCATTTTTTCAATTGTTTTAATTTTGGTATAACTATTTTCGGTTATGCCTCAATTTTTATTTATAAATAATATACTCCATTTGTCCCAAATTAAGGGCCGTATTTTCCTTTTGGGGGGACATCCCAATTAAATTTCATTTTTTTGGACATGATCCGATGAACCAAATTTGACAATGGTGAATAATTTTTTATCTTGGTCACTGATAAAGAGTGTCCTTAATATTTACCAAAAATAAGTAAAATAATGATAGGGAATGTTATCTGGAAGGAGGGAGTAGGCATCACATTCACCATTAAAGTAATTAAGTAATAGTCAACCCCAAGCACTCCTCCCTTATTCTAGGCTGTGCCGCCATGAGTTCGTGAAGGAGGTGCTCATCTTTTGGGGAAGGGAATCCTTTCAACCCAATTAGTCCTGTAAATCCACCTGCCATACGGAGATTCCCCTCCTCCCCTCATGTCCTCTATTCAGTCATTGAGGTATGTTTTGTATTTGTTGTTCAATTATACAATGTTGTAGACACTGATAATAGTTCCTTTAGTTTTTAGATAGGCTATCCAAATGATATTGACATTAATTTCATGTTTTTTTAATTGATTAGAATTACCATATGTTGTTTAATAAATGTATTTATGAAAGTCTGATATTCTAAATAGTTTCGATAATCAGTCAATGTAAAAAAAATAAAAAAGGGTCGTACATAGTGCACAAGACTCCCGCTTAACTGCAGGGTCTTGGAGAAGTGGATGTGGGCTGGCCTTACCCCCATATATGTAGAGGCTGCTCCCATGTCTCTAACCAGAGACAAACCATAGCTTGGGCTAGGGCACTTGCCATCGCACCATGGCACGATCTCTGGGTCAGTATGTTTAATATAATTAATCAAACACCCCATAACCACAAGGTCCATAACTTAGCGACTCTACCCTCAAGTCGCTTAGTCTCACTGGCTCAATCATTGCATACTTGACATTATTACCCAAATTTGGTTATTAGTGTTATAGATTTAGGTAGTCTGACATATGATCATTTTGAAGCTTTTATGATCCGAGAGATTCAAACTTATTTCACCATTATGTTTTGTTATGTAGTTTTTTATGTACAACAAGTTAATAACGGGATAGAAGTGAATGGAAAATATAATATGCAATCTGGGAGCTTTGTAGATAATCAATTAGAGATATTTGAAAAAAAAGTAGCTTAGGAATTTTAAGAATAGTTTTGGGGTCCTTGATAGTTCTTCTCATATACCTCATCTCTTTATAAATTTTAAAGTCCTACCTTTTGCAATTCTTTGGTGTTGTGGTGTAACTATGTTATGGGCTCGTGCACAGGGTGTAGATTTTGGTTTACTGAGAAATTGAGTAGAAAATACATTTATGAGTTTAGCATTAAAGATTGAAGCAACACAAGTGTAGTAAATATAAAATATCATTATTTTGCCACTACTTTAGTGTTGTATCATCTGTTTTTTTTTTCATATGATATATTTGTGTTGGGGTACAAATAAACTATTGGTTGAAGATTGTATATAACTTACCCTGTTTTGACTTCATCATATAATGTATGTTTTTTAAGTGTTTGATCAATTATATATCTATATTCAATTTTATAAGTGCAGTTTAGTTTTGCTATTTTGGTATTTACACTGGATTCAAAATATGTTGGTCTCTGTATACTTTGTTAATACAATAATGACATAGTACCCCAAATGTATCTTTCAAAGTACATTAAGTGATTGTACCTTGTGTGGGTCCCATCCCAATATACTAGCACTCAATGCAGCACTTTGGGGGATGCTTGGGATATGTAGCATTACCCTCGTTAATAATGTTAACGAGTAGTGCAACATCTTTTATGACATAAATTTTTGTTTTTATAGACCTCGGCGCATATGCATATATATGTGATGTGAGTGTTATATATATATATATATATATATATATATATATATATATATACACACACACACACTAGGGTATGCCCGTGCCTGAAGGCACGTTGATAATCGTAAAAAGGCAAATAGTCCAACAACGTTTAAATAGTTTAAATTCATCACTCGAATTAACAAAGTGTGAATTCTAAAAAAATAGGCATAGTCTCATTTGTATATTGGAATATCCACCATGGTTAAGGGGTAACAACCAATCGTACAATATTCAAAATGTCTAAATTCATGAAACAAATGCTTGAACGAAACATATTTAAAAAATCATGACGATATTCGGGGAAAACTAACATAACAACAAAATAAGGGTCAACCTGATTTAAGGTATAAAAATCACAAATAACAATACCGTTGTATTTCCGACGCGGGATATGAATCTATACAAAAAATTAAAAAAAAAAGTGAGGAAGAAAATCAAGAGCATATCCAACCTATAACATGTTAATATTTAAACTTTATAATAGCTTTCCAACGGTAATATGACAAAACTTACCGACTGTGAGGAGGCATTCTCCTTCCCTTTCCCTTTATCCTGAAAAATAAAAGGAAACATATGAAATCCGAAAAATATAAATGAAATAGCAAATTATTCAAGACATGACATAAAAATGGGAAGAAATTAATACGTGAGTCGGCGGTATGTTTTCCTCTCCCTTCGACCGTTGGTTGGCATGTTTGTTGCTATTAGTTGGTCAACCCTACAAATATGAAAAATAACATATATATATATATATAAATGAGGATGTTGATAAGAACTTTACACGCAAGTTTGATGAACGTGATTACCATATATAGATAAGAACATTGATATTATTGTTGCGCAACCTTTGAATCTCTGATTGTAAACACAACCATGTAAGTTAAAGCGAAAGATATTATTGTAATATATTGGGAAGTGGTTGGTACAACATATGATGCATCGTCATTCACCTATCAGAATGAGATGAAACAAAAATCATAAATAAGTTAAAAATGTTATAAGGAGCACCAAAGGACATAAGAATGAAAATTAACATACAATGCCGTATACGATAATGTTCTCCATGTGAAGGAAGATCAACCAAAAACAAAAACAGATTAGCATAAACCTACCAAAAACAAATGAAAATGACCATAAAATCAAAAACTAAAACACAAACAAACGCACTAATAAATAATAAAATTGAATCTATTTTGCAGCAACTAAAACTGAACCAAACGCTAAAATTAGAAACGAAAACTACTAAAACTGAGCCGAAAGCTAATTTACATCAAGTAAAACCTAATTACTTGTTTGAAACATACCAATTAAATAGGTATCAATTATAAAGATTTCTTTAGTTAACAAAAGATAAAGAGAGATAAGGAATTGGGTACTAAACATTTCTATCACAACCAATATATAAGATTAAAAAGTAAAAAAAAAAGAAAAAAAAAAAGAACACGACTACTTATGTGCATGGAATCACATTGAGGACCATAAAAAGGGGAAAAGTTTATGGATGAGCATAAACTCTACACCGAGTTGTAAACCTAGTAGTCCGTGTAAACCAATAAATCCATAAACCCAGCCATTAAGTTTTTTATAAACGATTGCAAATTTAATATCAAACAAAGCATACAAATACACAATGAAGAAAGCGAGAGATGTGGGTAAATTTTTAAAGCGGCATTTTTTAAACTATAATGGTATTATTGTACAATGACCTCAGTTATACAATGAAGAAAGCGAGAGATGTGGGTCAATTTAATTTTTATAAAGAATGATGCGTTTAGAGGTTTACACAATTATACAATGAACCAGTTTAATACATAGATATCTGCTTATGTAGAAAGTCACATATCCAGTTTAATCACACTTCAATACATACAAATACATACGTACAAACCGAGTTCCTCATCTATCTTTAAACCCATAAACACATAACTAGGGTTGACAATTTTAGAAACGACACGAAAAAATGACACGGAACGACACAAAATTGACCAGAAATTAACACGATATGTCGTGTTCGTGTCTGAATTATGAGTCGTGTCGTGTTATCGTGTTTTTTGGGTTGAAATTTAAGAAATTATGTTATTCGTGTCGTGTTGTTTTTTATTCGGATCGTGTTCGTGTCAACTAAAAAAACACGAATTCGTGTCGTGTCGTGCTCATGTCCGAAAAAATCTTTTCGTGTCGTGTCGTGTCGTGTCTACCCAAAACATGACCCGTTGACCCGTTTTGCCACCCCTACCCATAGTCCCACCGTGAGACACCCAGTTCCATATCTCTTTTTAAACCCATAGATCCAGTTCCAGTGTTTACATACATACAGTTTAATACATACATATATGCTTGCTTATGTAGAATAAATAAACAACTATTGAGAGAGAGGGAGTCCTATATCTAGTTTTTTCTTTTTAAAATCTGCGTTTACATACATACAACATTTAAAATTAGTTTAATACATGCATATATCCAATTTAATTTTTTTAAATAAAAAAATTGGGAAGGTTACTCTTATATATGGCAGACATATACATATACACCCTCCGTTACATACATATATGTCCAAAAGATACCGTTTTTAACTCCTCTTTCAGGATAATTAAACCCCCAACAAATGAAAAAAAAAGATAACAAAGAACCCGAGTCCCCGCCCCGCCCCATCCCCAAACCCAACAATTAAACCACTAAAACAGGCCCCGCAAGAAAAGAACCGAGAGTACAGATTTCTCCATCTTTTCACCCCTTTTGAGTGTCCTTCACTGCATTGGCCCAACACTCTTGTCATGCAAAACACCTTGATCAATTATCCTTTCCTCCCACCATCGAAAAACCGAATCCCTCTGAACAATGCTTGCTTATGTAGAATAAATAAACTACTATGCTTGCTTATAATTCCTTATGCTTGCTTACATTTTACTGACATACAGTTTAAAATAAATAAAACGCCAAATAAATACAGCGTTTAAATACAGTTTACACGTACACGTTTACATGCATACATCGTTTGTATGCTTGCACACATCGTTTATATACAGTTTACATATACACGTTTACATCCACTTTAGATACATACAACGTTTGTATGCCTTCTTACAGTTTGTAAGAGGGTAATTTAGAGTAATGGAGGCGTAACTCCTTTTGAGTACAGTAATCTCAGGTTAAATATCAACACTATTGATCAACAATGAGATACGCAAACACAGCTTAATGAAGATAGACTCAGTTTAAACTCAGAAATCTCTCGTGTATAACTCAAAGGATAGTAATGAACTCAGAAGTAACTCATTTAGAGGGAGAGAGAAGTAAGCACCCTAGATAAATGTTGGTAGGCAGCCAAACACATTAACAACCCTCAGAGGTACCTGTCAAGCATTAAAAGCTTTGTAATAAATGATAATGATGAGTGAGTAAACTCTATGGTTTGTAATAAATCCCTCTCTGGTGTATATTCTCTCTAGTAGTAACTCTTGAATTTTCAAAAAGAACATGATCTCTCCCCAGAGGTGGTTGGGGTCCTTGTATAGCCCCCCACACCACCCCCAAGGCAACTCAGTCATTAATGCCTGTGAAAGACATCCCTCATACTTTATGTCACCAACATTAAATACCTGATGCACTAGTTATCTCCACGTTATAGACATTAAATGCCAAGACATGCCTTTTGCCTAACCACTGTGTGTCAGGGGGCTGGCGCCACAGAGGTGACTCACCAACTGTCTGACAACCCCAAATACCACAGTGGTTTACTCAAGTGCAGGTCTAACATTGTCTAGCTGGTTAGTGACATCAGATAAAGTGGATGTGACATTAAGTATAGGATTATTTGGCTCACAACTCAACGCCCAATGGAACTCAAGGTTGTTCCCTCTGAGGTTCCACGGTTAGGGTCCTTCGATGTTTTACCAGGTGTATCTAAGATGGTCAGGACAAGCCCCAACGGTGCCGCACTTCTCAATCCTCCAAACCAAGTCCCTCTGAAGTTCCCACGGTGAGGTCGTTAGATAGAGCATGAAAGCTCTCCCAGGCCCTGACAAGCCTGGTCTCTCATGAATACCGTTCAACCTCACACTAAAAATCATTATTCACATTACATCATTACAACCGTTATAGCTCATAGCCAGTATAAACAAAGATACAATATGACTAGATAACACAACAAACTAAAGTATGAGTGCCACGCTAAGCTGCCTCGCTTGAGCTACCTTAATCCCAAACACTGTTGTTAATGAGGGAATTATCCCTAATCTCAGGATTACCTTCAAGCCCCCTCTACATTTGCCCATTCGTGGAGAGATTTGTTGTGGGAACAAGAAATGTCTGCACGAAAACTTTTCAATCCGATGAACCTTCTCTGTGTGAAAAAATTCTGGCATCTTTTCCTTCGTTATAACCACTGCGTTAAAACCTCTAGGAAAAAGAAAAATTCTCCCCGATGTACTTTAGTCGAAGCACTACGGCCTATTGGTGCTCTGGCGAAGGGTCATTGCCACATTTTCCTCACACTGATCGTCAACCGTTCTAGCTTGACTATTTGAAATCTCCCCAAAGGCCTGCTAAACTGCCCCAAATACTCGTTTGGACTCTGGAAATGAAATTCTCTAGTGTAACGTTTCGGTATATTCGAAAAAAGCTGAAATTCTCCTCGATGTAGCTCAGTCAGAATTAAACCACGTTTAGACTTGTGGCGAGGGAATATCATAGATTTTTTAAACCGTTGGGACAGTTTCTTCATTGGGAGTTTATTGGATACGCCTGACAAAAATTCTGGCTCCAAAACTCAAACTTGCTTAAGAAGGCAACCCTTTTATTCCCCAGGCATCACTTCATAAATGATGTGGCGCTGTCAGAGTGCGAAAACTCGAAACAGCCCCCAAGCGGCCCCGTGAGAGGTACCAACAGCTCGCACGGGACCAATGTAACTCGTAGAAACCTAAAAAATCCCGGAACGTCCCCGTGAGAGGCACCAACACCTCGCACGGGACCAATATAACCCGTAGGAATTCGCCGCGCGATCACGGTACTCCCGGTTTGAGAATATGACGATTATTTGAAAATATGTCGACTTAGGCTTAAAAACATGGCGCTAGAGGTGGGAAACCCGAAATAGCCCCCAAACGGTCCCGTGACAAGCATCGACACCTCCCACGGGACCAATGTAACTCTTAGGAACTGACCGCGCGATCACGGTACTCCCGGTTTGAGAATACGATGCACTACAAAAAAAAGAGGTAATTGGGACTGATATATTAGGGCGGGCGTTTAAAATCGTCCCTAAAAACCTATAATTTGGAACGGCTATTAAATCCGTCCTATATAGTTACATTATTGGGGACGGCTAAACTTATCCGTCCCAAATAACAGAAAATCTGTCTTATATACTTACATTAATAGGGACGGCTATGCTCACCCGTCCTAAATAACAAATATGGAAGGTGTTATATAGGACGGTTATTTGGGTGTCCCTAAAAATTTGTTCTTAAAACTTTTAAGGGACGGAGTTTTTTTCATTTTGCTGAAACTGTACGCGTTCCCCCCATTACCAAATTTCATTTCTCCCTCAATAATCTGATTACCCCCATTCTCTCTCTCTCTCTTCCTCCATTCTCATCACGCTGGCATTTCGATCTCTAACCTAGTTATACTCACGCCTGAGGTTTCGCATTCCGTCTTCTTCTACTCGGGTAACCTTTTGTCAAAATCATATAATGAAATCAACAAATTCGCGAATCAATTAAACCGGAATGAGAAAGATTTCAGCGAGACTCTTAACTGAAACTTGTATATGTGTATATATTGCTTGGATTTGATTACATGTATGTATGGCTTGGATTTAGGGTTTGGTTGATTTGATTTTGTGTATTTATGTTTTGTCTGCTGTTAATAATGTACTGGAGTTAGGTTTTGGGGTATTTAAGTTTTCAGTCATTTCATTATTCATTTTCTGCATGATTTCATTTTTTTTATCTATTACAAACTATTTCATTTTCTGCTGTTAATAATGTATTGGAGTTAGGTTTGGTGTCGGTCGAGCGCGACGTGTGGTCAGTTGTTTTCATCGAGCATTAATTGATCCGTTTCAGAGTGGGACCTTTTTCATCTCAAACAGAAGGTATAACATTTCAACACTTTTGAATGCCCAACTGTTTCAATGCAAAAAAACAATGGCGGAATGTGTTAGATTCAATTTGTATAAAGGAATGATGTTTGTGTTTGCAGACTGTGTTAGATTCAATTGGTTCGTCGATTTGGCAAATGGTTGCTTCGCCTTTCGACAATCCGTAGCTAGATAAAACGAGGCAGGATTTTGGGTTTGTTGAAAACGGGCATGCTAATGGTAACTTTGATAATGGTGACGATGAAACTAGTGACAGTGAGGATGATTTGGGCTCGGTCGAGTTACACAAGAAATTCGTTGTTGAAAATACACGTGTTGCAATTGCATGTGATGATGGTTGTGTTAGGATATACAGAATGTCTGACTTAGATCAGATTAGTTGATTTACAATAAATCGCTACCAAGGGTCAGTGGTGAGATAGCTACTCCCTCTAGTTAAAGCACCTTATTTGGTAACTTCGTCAGTTTTGTTACAATAACATTGTTTTTCTTTGTCATTTATTATCTACAGAACGGGTTTGAAGTGTGACTTGGAGTCCTGATGCAAATATGATATATCCAGGGAGTAGTGATGCGTGTATTTGCTGAGATAAACCTTTACTGTTGTGATATATATTGTGGAGTTTCTCACGTCAGTATGTTATTTTCAGGTTTATAAGATGCTGGGATGCTAAATTGACTCGCGAAATCTACAGGATAACAGTTGGGCTTGGTGGTTTGGGAGCCTTGAGAAGTGGTTGTTTCTCACAACTATTTCTTAAATATTCAACAGAGACTAAACGTAATGATAGACGTTGCTTCAGTCTTGTAATACCTTCATCATGGTTACACATCACCTATTGTTCATTGCGATTTAAAGCCAAGCAACATTCTGTTAAATGAAGACCAAGACCCTTGGGTGAACAGTCATATTAGTGATTTTGGTATCACCAAACTCTTGGGTGAACAGGAATTAATAATGCAAACCAAGACCCTTGGCACAATTGATTACATGGCACCAAGTCATATTTTTAGTTAAAAATATGACTTCTGATAAAGTATTGTATTAATGATTTGAAATTATATCTATCCATTCTATTGTAAGAATTTTATTATATTCATTTAGTCTATAATAAATTTCGTTTTGATTAACAGGCTTTGGATTGGAAGGAAAAGTATCTACATGGGGAGATGTCTATAGTTATGGTATTGTGTTGCTCGAAACATTTACAAGAAAGAAGCCCATGGATGGAATGTTTGTGGAGAAATGAACATAAAGCACTGGGTGGATCACACCATACAAAAATCGATAACTGAAGTTGTGGACATCAGTTTTCTAGAAGAGAATGATAAAATTTTAAATGCAAAGATGCCGTGTGTGTCACTGTCATCTATCTTCAGCTTGGCAATGGATTTATCAACAGATTCGCCTCGAGAGAGGATCAGTATGAAAGAGGTAGTCATGAGACTGAACAAGATAAAACTCAATTTCTCCGCAAATATTGAAATGCCCTAGAGCACAAGATCTTGCCACATAGAAAGGTACCAGAGAGGTAAATGACTACTGATAGTCTCACCCCATTTCTTTCCTTCAGCACCGCGCCCCCCCACATTCCCCTCCCCCCCTCCCCTCCACCCACACACACACATTTATCGAGAAACAAATACTAAAACGTGCAGAATATAATTCTAAATTGATATTTCAATTACTGTTTTTTCTAAATTGATATTTCAATCATGCTCTGGTGGGCAGGGTGGGCGACGCTAGTAGCATTCAACCATCTATTGAGCAGATGAAAGAGTGGGTCAAGGAGCATTGGAAAATGATAGGTGGGACTGTGACTCGTTACATGTCTCCCTTTTCATTTTTTTTGTTTTCTTATCGGAAGCAGAAGCGACCAGAGTTTTGAACATTAAGAAATAGTGGTTTTTTGGGTCACCTTTGTGTCTAGACAAGTGGTATCCTCTGGGATGCAGTCCCTAGAATTTACAAAATCCAAAATTTTGATGGATCAGGGTGATGGGTTTACCTCTCCATCTATGGGGAGGGGAAGTTTTCTAGCCCATTGGTGATAGATGCGGTGGTTTCACTACGGTGGACTGTGACACACAGACGGGGGAAGAACTTAGGTGGGCAAGAATCTTGATTTCAAGAAATCAATTTCTCCCGGAGATAATGATCATTAACTGTGGTGGGTGGGTTTTTCGTTTACCAATCTGGGTTGAAGACCTGGGTTCATGCTACTTTGGTGGTGTTGACCATGTGTTTAAGATGAGGAATTGTAGTGCCGAGGTCGAGAGGTGTGGAAGGATGGCTTCAAAATCACAAGCGGGGGGAATCTATATACCCATTCATGTCGACAAAGTGTTTATGCAGGTCGTAAGGCCCAGAGGGAGAAAAACATCAATCTTCCAAATCCTATGGGAGCGGGATTTAATCAAGCTAGTGAGCGGGCTGTTGACGTTCGTCGGAGGGAACCTTATGTCAAGATTCTTAGGCCGGTAGCATGATTTATTTTTGTGTTTCCTGGCGAGACCTCGGACAGTGGAGCTGTCATACCCGACCTTGATCACAGTGAGAAGTTGTTTGTTGCATTCGAGTTGCTAAATGCATCAAATGGCATGCCAATACGAGTTATTAAGAGTATTAGCATGTGTAGAGATTGTCACGTTTTTATTAAACTCGTTTCTGCATTGACAGAAAAGGAGATCCTCATAAGAGACAGTAAGCGGCTCCACAAATTGGTCAATGTAAAGTGCTCATGTGGGGATTTTGGGAGTCTTCTTTGATATCATTTGAACCCAATTAATGAGCTCCTTTATCTGGTCATTCTTTTGACCTTAATCGCTCATGAATTATTTTTGTATGGCCTTGGGTGTTTTCTTCCTTCTTTTTTCCCTGACCCTCACTGGTTAATCAAGGTTAAATTGTAGATGTTGTAGCAACTTGAGTTATTCATATATATACTCACAACCTCAAATTGAATGGAACAACCTAAGGGTGAGGATTCTAACATGTCTCCGATGAAAGCAGATCAGGTGAAACAGAGTATGATGGCGGTGGTGAGGCCGAGACATGCATAGACTTAGTATTGAATGTGATTGTGGAGAAAAAAGATGATGGGTTGGGTGTAGATGTAAACACAAGTTGACAGTTGTATACGTTGTTGGTGATGAAGGAAGTTTGAAAGAGATTACTGGTTATCAGATGGGTTTGGTCGTGGGTTAGAGCAGGTCTTGGGTCGGAAGGGCAAGGGCTTAGGGTAGACTTCGGTCAGGGCTGGTTTGGAGCCGGGTTTAATGGTGTTTGGATTTGGAGGTCACGAGTTCCGGTCGGTTTGTGGGTTAATCCGATTTGGCAGGAGGTAAGCAGACCGGAGGTGGTCGAATTGAAGATTGGAGATGGTTGGGTTCGAATCTCCAATCAGATATGACTAGAATGCTTAATTAATGGTTTTAACTAATTCCAATCAGATATGACTATTTTGAATGGAAATTCTCCATTCAAAATCATTTATATCTACTCAAGTTTTCACTATTCACATGCAAGAATTGCTTTGAATGTGTTAATTATGTGATTGTTCACAGATAACAGAAACGTGGAAGCTCCGCAAACTTTCGCAAATTGAACATTGGGGACAATTTAGAGATCCTTAAGACTGGTTTGTGACATACACTCGTGTGCTCTCCACAGAACAATTTGAATTAATGGTGATGACCACAAGGATATGGTATAGCAGAAATAAAAAAAATACCACAGTGAGGAGTCAATCAAATCGTGCCCAATACTTACTAGACTTCTCCCCAAGTAGTATTTTTAGAAATAATTTTGATGGGGCTATTTTTAAAGAGCTGAATAGTATAGGAATTGGTGGTGTCGTCCAAAAATCAAGAGGAGAATTTATAGGAGGAATATCACAAAAGTTTAAGTATCCAATAGTGGCGGAATCCATTGCTGCCCGTGAAGCCATCCTAATGGGGTTTGAGTGTAAGTTTGCTAATGTCATTTTTGAAGGCTTTTATAGCAATAGTACAAACCATCAACCACCACCATGGCATCAATTCATATAGCTTATTCAATTATATAGAAACCATGATTCATCAATGCATATACACCACATGGAAACAAACTTTTTTTAAATGAAGAATAACCATAAATCACAGCAGATGATACTTCACTTTTCTTAATTAATATCACATCACATATGGATCTTAATATATGTGTATGTATGCATGTATATAAATCTCAATTCAATTAGTCGGTTGGATTCGAAATCTCATTGTGATTTGTTTGATTAATCATTATCACCAATATAATCACGATCTTTGTTTAATACAGTCAACTTGATTAGACTGAAGAAAAGCTCCAGATGAATAACATGTGAGATTGAAATCGCTAGATGGTGTTCAGTTCATGAATTTGATTTTGCTTTTACTAACGATGAGTTTACTTCCTGTTTGTGTCCTACCTTCTAGAATGTTTCAAGCTGCCATTATATGTCCATGAGAATCATAGATGCATCTTGATGAAATTTAAGTTGTGAAGTTTTCATTTATGATCATTGTAAAATTGAAATGATCGACACTGTTTATTCTTGAACCATCAAATAAATCTTATAAACTATTCGTATAAATCTTACGAATTCTTATGAACAATTCTTGAGTTCATAATGATATTATTTATTAAGTTAGAATTCTTTAAAAGTTGCATTTTCCCCCTCTTGTTTGTGCTAATACATGTTATGCTATAATTGGATAGTATAGTTACGTTTGATTGATTTAGTAGATACTATTGGTGTGTTCTTTTGGTGCTCATGTTAAATTTTCTAATCATTTTGCAGAGGGGGAAGTTCAACTAGTTGGAAATCCAGTCCCAAATGATGCACTTGCTTAGGTATTTTCATAAGAATTAGAATTATTTTACTAATAATTTGAGATTAAGCTAGGCCGTGTGGGCCAGTGAATATTTATGATGATGAAATTAATTTATGTGCTCATTTGAGATTTTGTTGTTGTTGAGTTGCATTTTAATGTTAAAACATGTTGGTTTTCATGTATAAACAAGGGAAACTCTGTCGATTTTTTTTAAAAATAACAAGTGATTTAAAAATAGTTAAGACGATAACATACGGATTACCATAGTTGAATATTGTACTAATTTATGTTTATTTTCTCTTTCACAGGTCCGGACATCATTTGGAATAGGTGTTGGCCATCTCTATTTTTTGGGTTTCCTATGTCTTCGAATTGATTATTTGATATTTTTGGGGATGATTGTAGTCTGAATCATATAGCTTATGTTTTAGGTTGGTTGTTTTATTTTTTGGAGATGTTATGTTGGAAACTTCAAATATGGATTAATGAAGAAATTTTCAGAGTTTCGTTGATATTTTGTTTTCGATATTTATTCATCATAACTTGTACATTTGTTGATATTGACTAATATTGAATGAGGCTAGAACCTTTCCTAAAATGTTGTGTCACAATAGAAATTTTGGTGGCAATTATGGCGGCAAGTTTTTAAGGGACGATTAATAGTGTCCCAAATAATATTATTAGGGACGGCTAAGAGCTTGTCCCTAATAATATTATTAGGGATGGCCAGCCCCGTCCCCAATAATATTATTAGGGATAGCCAAGCTCCAGTCCCAAATAATAGTATGGCTTTAGGGACGGCTAGAGCCATCCCTAAAATGCAGTTGCACAATAAAAATTTTGGCGGCAATTTTGGTGCCGTCCCTAATACATTTGGGACGCGTATCAAATGTGACCATGCGTTGCCGTCCCTAAATCCGTCCCTAAAGGTCTTTAGGGACGGATTTATAGTTTTTAGGGACGGATTTTCCCCGTCCCTAAAAGTTAGTATTTTTGTAGTGACGATAATTTGAAAATATGAGGACGTAGGCTTAAAACTTTGGCGCTAGGGGTGGGAAACCCGAAATAGTCCCCGAACTTCCCCGTGATATGCTCCAACACCTCGCACGGGACCAATATAACTCGTAGGAAGTGACTGCGCAATCACGGTACTCCCGGTTTGAGAATACGACGATAATTTGGAAAATATCTAGACTTAGGATTAAAAACATGGCGCAAGAGGTGGGAAACCCGAAACATCCCCGGAACTGCCGCGTGAGAGGCAATAACTCCTCGCAGGGGACCAATGTAACTCGTAGGAACTCACCGTGCGATCATGGTACTCCTGCTTTTAGAATACGGCGATAATTTGGAAAATATCTAGACTCGGGCTTAAAAACATGGCGCTAGAGGTGGAAAACTGGAAATATCCCCCGAACGGCCCCGTTAAAGCCATCAACACCACATCCAGGACCAATGTAACTCGTAGTAACCTGAACGCGCGATCACGGTACTACCGGTTTAAGAATACGACAATAATTTTGAAATATCTAGACTTAGGCTTAAAAACATGGCGTTAGTGGTGGGAAACCCGAAACAGCCCCCGAACGAACCCGTGAGAGGCACTCACACCTTGCATGGGACCAATATAACTCATAGGAACTGACCGCGCGATCATGGTACTATCGGTTTGAGAATTCGATGATAATATGAAAATATCTTGACTTAGGCTTAAAAACTTTGCGTCATAGTGCGAAAACTCGAAACATCCCCCAAGCTCCCCCGTGAGAGACACCAACACCTCGCACGTGACCAATGTAACTCATAGGGACTGACCGCGCGATCACGGTACTCTTGGTTTGAGAATAGGATGATAATTTGGAGACATCTAGACTTAGGCTTAAAAACATGGCACTAGAGGTGGAAAATCCAAAACAGCTCCCAAACGGCCCCGTGAGAGGAATCGACACCTTTCACGGGACCAATGTAACTCTTAGGAACTGACCACGCAATCACGATACTCCCAGTTTGAGTATACGATGATTATTTGAAAATATGTAGAGTTAGGCTTAAAACTTGGCGTCATAATGTAAAAACTCAAAACAGCCCCAAGAGGCCCCGTGAGAGGCACCAGCACCTCTCACGGGACCAATGTAACTCGTAGGAACTGACCACGCGATAACGGAACCCCCAATTTGAGAATATGATGATAATTTCGAAATATCTAGACATAGGCTTAACAACATGGCGCTAGAGGTGGGAAACCCAAAACAGCCCCTGAACGGCCTCGTGAGAGGCACCGACACCTCGCACGGGACCATTGTAACTCGTAGGATTTTATCACACAATCAGGGTACTCCTAGTTTGAAAATACAACGATTATTTCAAAATATGTAGACTTAGGCTTAAAACATGGCACTAGAGGTGGGAAACCCGAAACATCCCCCGAACGGCCCCGTGAGAGGCAACAACTCCTCGCAGGGGACCAATGTAACTCGTAGGAACTCACCGCGTGATCACGGTACTCTCAGTTTTAGAATACGGCGATAATTTGGAAAATATCTAGACTTAGGCTTAAAAACATGGCGCTAAAGGTGGAAAACTCAAAATATCCCCCGAACGGCCCCGTTAAAGCCACCAACACCTCACCCGGCACCAATGTAACTCGTAGGACCTGATCGCGCGATCACGATACTCCAGGTTTAAGAATACGACAATAATTTTGAAATATCTAGACTTAGGCTTAAAAACATGGCTCTAGTGGTGGGAAACCCGAAACAACCCTCGAACGAACCCGTGAGAGGCACTCACACCTCGCACGGGACCAATATAACTCATAGGAACTGACCGCGCGATCACGGTACTCTCGGGTTGAGAATTCGATGATAATTTGAAAATATCTAGACTTAGGCTTAAAAACTTTGCGTCATAGTGCGAAAACTCGAAACAGCCCCAAGCGCCCCCGTGAGAGACACCAACACCTCGCACGTGACCAATGTAACTCGTAGGGACTGACCGCACGATCACGGTTCTCCCGATTTGAAAATACGATGATAATTTGAAAATATCTAGACTTAGGCTTAAAAACATGGCACTAGAGGTGGGAAATCCGAAACAGCTCCCGAACGGCCCCGTAAGAGGAATCGACACCTTCCACGGGACCAATGTAACTCTTAGGAACTGACCACGCGATCACGGTACTCCCAGTTTGAGTATACGATGATTATTTAAAAATATGTAGACTTAGGCTTAAAACTTGACGTCATAATGAGAAAACCCGAAACAGTCCCAAGAGGCCCCGTGAGAGGCACCAACACCTCGCACGGGACCAATGTAACTTGTAGGAACTGACCGCGCGATAACGGTACTCCCGATTTGAGAATATGACGATAATTTGGAAATATCTAGACATAGGCTTAACAACATGGCGCTAGAGGTGGGAAACCCAAAACAGTCCCTGAACGGCCTCGTGAGAGACACCGACACCTCACACGGGACCATTGTAATTCGTAGGATCTGATCGCACGATCAGGGTACTCTCGGTTTGAGAATACAATGATTATTTCAAAATATATAGACTTAGACTTAAAATTTGGTGTCAGAGTGCAAAAACTCGAAACTGCCCCCAAGCGGCCCCGTGAGAGGCACCAACACCTCGCACGGGACCAATATAATTCGTAGGAACTGACCACACGATCACGGTAGTCCCGATTTGAAAATACGACGATAATTTGTAGGAAACCCAAAACTGCCACCGAACAACCCCGTGAGAAGCATCGACTCCTCGCACGGGACCAATATAACTTGTAGGAACTGACCGCGCGATCACGGTACTCCCAGGTTTATGAATACGATGATTATTTGAAAATATTTAAACTTAGGCTTAAAAACATGGCGCTATAGGTGAAAAACTCGAAACCGTCCCTGAGCGGACCCGTGAGAGGCACCAACACCTCGCATGGAACCAATGTAACTCGTAGGAACTGACCACGCGATCACGGTACTCCCCGTTGAAGAATACGATGATAATTTTAAAATTTGTAGACGTTGGCTTAAAACTTTGGCACCAGAGGTGGGAAACCCGAAACAGCCCTCGAACGGCCCTGTGAGAGGCACCAACACCTCGCACGGGACCAATGTAACTCGTATGAACTGATCGCGCAATCACGGTCCTCCCATTTTGAGAATACGATGATAATTTGGAAATATCTAGACTTAGGCTTAAAAACATGGCGCTAGAGGTGGAAAACTCGAAACAGCACCCGAACGGCCCCGTGAGAGGCAGCAACACCTCGCACGGGACCAATGTAACTCGTAGGAACTGATCGCCCGATCACGGTACTCCTAATTTTAGAATACGACAATAATTTGGAAATATCTAGGCTTGGGCTTAAAAACATGACGCTAGAGTGCGAAAACCAGAAACATCCCTCGAACAGCCCCGTAAGAGGCATCGACACCTCGCAAGGGACCAATGTGACACGTGAACTGACCGTGCGATCACGGTACTCTCGGTTTGAGAATATGAGGATTATTTGAAAATATGAAGACTTAAAATTAAAACTTGGCGTCATAGTGCAAAAACTCGAAACAACCCCCAAGCGGCCCCGTGAGAGGCATCGACACCTCGCATGGGACCAATGTAACTTTTAGGAAGTGACCGCGCAATCACGATACTCCTGATTTGACAATACGACGATAATTTGTAAATATGTAGACGTAGGCTTAAAACTTTGGCGCTTGAGGTAGGAAACCCGAAACAGCCCCCGAACGACGCCGTGAGATAGGCCTGTAAACGGATCGAATTCGGATCGGATCAGGCAAATCCAATTCCATACCCGTTTATCTTAAACGGATTCGGATCCGATCCGTTTATTAAACGGATCGAATCAGGCAAATCGAAATCCTTATCCGTTTGTTTTAAATGGATTCTGATTTGATCCGATTATCCTTTATGTTAAACTTAATTTGCAACATTTTTATTTTCAACTCTTATTGCATAAATTTATTTTCCAAATGTTCCAAAAAAAAAATAGATAATGAAATAAAGAACTATTATAATACATATTTAAAATATTATTAAATACAATATGTATTAGTTATATATATATATATATATATATATATATATATATATATATATATATATATATATATATATATATATTAAAATTATTAATCGGATCGGATTATTAACGGATCGGAGAAGATGAATCCAAATCCGCTCCATTTAATAAACGGGTAATCGAATAATCGGATAATCAGATTTTAAGCATGATCCATATCTGCTTAAATGGATCGGATTCGGATTTGGATAAAATTTGATCCATTGACAGGCCTACCGTGAGAGGCACCAACACCTCGCACGGGACCAATGTAACTCGTAGGAAACTGATCACGCGATCACGGTACTTCCGGTTTGAGAATACGATGATAATTTGGAAATACCTATACTTAGGCGTAAAAACAAGGCCCTAGAGGTGGGAAACCCAAAACATCCCCCAAGCGGTCCCGTGAGAGGCACCAACACCTCGCACGAGACCAATGTTACTCGTAGGAACTGACCGCGCGATCACGGTACTCCTGGTTTGAGAGTACGACGATAATTTGGAAATATCTAGACTTACGCTTAAAAACTTCGCGTCAGAGTGCGAAAACTCAAAACAGCCCCCGAGTGGCCCGTGAGAGGCACCAACACCTCGCACGGGACCAATATAACTAGTAGGAACTGACCACGTGATCACGGTACTCTCGGTTTTAGAATACGATGATACTTTGAAAATATGTAGACGTAGGCCAAAAACTTTGGCGCTAGAGGTGGGAAACCCAAAATAGCCCCCGAACGGCTTCGTGAGAGGCATTAATGCCTCGCACAGGACCAATGTAACTCGTAGGACTGGCCGTGCGATCACGGTACTCAGGGTTTGAGAATACGATGATTATTTGAAAATATGTAGACTTAGGCTTAAAATTTGGCGTCGGAGTGCGAAAAATCGAAACATCCCCCAAGCTGCCCCTTGAGAGGTACCAACACCTCGCACGGGACCAATGTAACTCGTAGGAACTGACCTCGCGATAATGGTACTCCCTGTTTGAGAATATGATGATAATTTGGAAATATCTAAACTTAGGCTTAAAAACATGGCGCTAGAGGTGGGAAAACCCGATACAATCCCCGAACGGCCTCGGGAGAGGCATCGACACCTTGCACGGGACCAATGTTACTCGTAGGTCTGACCCTGCGATCACGGTACTCCCAATTTGAGAATACGATGATTATTTGAAAATATCTAGACTTAGGCTTAAAAACGTGACGCAAGATGTGGAAAACCCAAAACGGCCCCGTGAGTGGCATCGACACCTCGCACGGGACCAATATAACTCGTTAAAACTGACCGCGCGATCACGATACTCTCACTTTGATAATACAATGATTATTTGAAAATATTTAGACTTAGGCTTAAAAACATGGCGCTAGAGGTGGGGAACTCGGAATAGCCCCTGAGCAGCCCCGTGAGAGGCACCGACACCTCGGACGGGACCAATGTAACTCGTAGGAAATGACTGCGCGATCACGATACTCCCGATTTGAGAATACGACGATAATTTTGGAATATCTAGACTTAGGTTTAAAAACGTGGCGCTAGAGTGCTAAAACACGAAACAACTATTGAACAGCTCAATGAGAGGCATCGACACCTCGTACGAGACCAATGTAACTCGTAGGAACTGACCGCACGATCATGGTACTCTCGGTTTGAGAATACGATGACTATTTTAAAATATATAGACCTAAGTTTCAAAAAAAAAGTTTAAAACTTGGCGACAGAGGGCAAAAACTCGAAACAGCCCCCAAGCGACCCCGTGAGAGGCATCAACACCTTGCACGGCACCAATGTAACTCGTAAGAAATTGATCTAGCGATCACGGTACTACCGATTTGAAAATGCGATGATAATTTGGAAATATGTAGACTTTGGCTTAAACATAAGGCGCTAGAGGTGGGAAACCCGAAATAGCCCCCGAACGGCCCCGTGAAAGGCACCCACACCTCGCACAAGACCAATTTAACTCAGAGGAACTGGCCGCGCGATCACGGTACTCCCGATTTGTGAATACGATGATAAATTTGAAATATCTGGACTTAGGCTTAAAAACTTGGCGTCAGAGTACGATAACTCGAAACAGCCCCCGAGTGATCCCGTGAGAGGAACCAACACCTCACACGGGACCAATGCAACTCGTAGGAACTGACCGCGCGATCATGGTACTCCCAGTTTGAGATTACGATGATAATTTGAAAATATGTAGATGTAGGCTTAAAACTTTGGCGCTAGAGGCGGGAAACCCAAAATAGCCCCCGAACGGCCCTGTGAGAGGCACCAACGTAACTTTTAGGAACTGACCGTGCGATCACGGTACTCCCAGTTTAAGAATACGATGATTATTTTAAAATATGTAGACTTAAGCTTAAAACTTGGCGTAAGAGTGGAAAAACTCGAAACAGCCCCCAGTGACCTCGTGAGAGGCATAAACATCTCGCACGACAATAATGTAACTCGTAGGATCAAACCGCGCGATCACGGTACTCCCGGTTTGAGAATAAGATGATAATTTTGAAATATCTAGACTTAGACTTAAAAATAAGGTGCTGAAGGTAGGAAACACGAAACAGCCCCCGAACGGCCCTGTGAGAAGCACCGACACCTCGCGCGGGACCAATGTAACTCTTAGGAATGGATCGCGTGATCAAGAAACTCCCAGTTTGAGAATACGATGATTATTTGAAAATATGTAGACTTAGGCTTAAAACTTGGCGTCAGAGAGCGAAAACTCGAAACAACCCTGTGAGAGGAACCAACACCTCAGACTGGACCAATATAACTCGTAGGAAATAACCACGCAATCACGGTACTCCCTAATTGAGAATATGATGATAATGTGAAAACATCTAAAATTAGGCTTAAAAACATGGCGCTAGAGGTGGGAAACCCGAAATAGACCCGAACGGTCCCGTGAGAGGCACCGACAACTTGCACGGGACCAATGTAACTCATAGAATTGATCGCGCGATCACGCTACTCCCGGTTTGTGAATACCATGATAATTTGGAAATATCAAGACTTAGGGTTAAAAACTTGGCGTTAGAGTGTGAAAACTCGAAATAGACCCCCGAATGGCCCCGTGAGAGGCACCAACACCTCGAACGGGACCAATGTAACTCGTACGAACTGACCGCGTGATCACGGTGCTCCCGATTTGAGAATACAACGATAATTTGGAAATATGTAGACGTAGGCATAAAAATTTGGCGTTAAAGGTGGGAAACCCGAAATCGCCCCCGAACGGCCCCGTGAGAGGCACAAGCACCTCGTATGGGACCAATGTAACTCGTAGGAACTGATCACGTGATCACGGTACTCCCAATTTGAGAATATGGCGATAATTTGGAAATATCTAGACTTAGGCTTAAAAACATGGCGCTAGAGGTGGGAAACTCGAAACAGCCCCCGAACGGCCCTTGAGAGGCATCGACACCTCGCACGGGACCAATGTAACTCGTAAAAATTGACCGCGTGATCACAGTACTCCCGATTTGAGAATACGACGATAATTTGAAAATATGTAGACTTAGTCTTAAAACTTGGCGTATGATTGCGAAAACTCGAAATAGCCCCCGAGCGGCTCCATGAGAGGCACCAACACCTCGCACGATACCAATGTAACTCGTAGGAACTGACCACGCGATCACGGTACTCTTGGTTTGAGAAGACGACGATAATTTGAAAATATCTAGACTTAGCCTTAAAAACATGGCGCAAAAGTTGGGAAACCCGAAACAGGTCCCTAACGGCTTCGTGAGAGGTACCTACACCTCGCAGGGACCAATGTAACTGTTAGGAACTAATCGCGGGATCACGGTACTCCCGATTTGAGAATAAGATGATAATTTGGAAATATCTAAACTTAGGCTTAAAAACATGGCGGTAGAGGTGAGAAACCCAAAACAGCCCCCGAGGTTCCCCGTGAGAGGCACCGATGCCTCGCACGGGACTAATGTAACTCGTATGAACTGACCGCGCGATCACGGTACTCCTGATTTGAGAATACGACGATAATTTGACAATATATACTTAGTCTTAAAACTTGGTTACTGATAATTTGAATAAAATTTTTGTAAAACTACTTGGTTACTGATATCACTTTTTTTTGTATCCTATCATTTGCAGGATGACATTGTATCATTTGCTTTTTTGCACGTGAAACAAATTATATAGGCAATGGTTTGCAACATGAAGTTTGTTTATATAATGTTGTGGACATTCAGGATTATGTTTTTTTTATGTGTTACAGCCGTGCGGGGTTTTATTATTTTATTGTTTAGTTTTATGGCCGTGGAAGCTTTATAATAAGCAGGTTTTATTTTAACAGGGTTTGGAATGTCCACAAAACAGTGGAAACTCTACCCAATTTTTTGGGTTTGTGAATTATTAAGACGTGTAATATTTTTAAGTTTGTATAAATATTAATTTATTAACAACGATCCCGATTCCCAATTTTTGATTTTTTTTATCATTTTGTCAATAATAAATATTTGTAAAACGTCGTACGCATCCAACGTTACAGATAGTAGCCGACCGTTTGGACAAAAAAAAACATTTTTTTAATTAGATTTAAATATGGGCATGGACTTGGGCCGCGACCCACGAAATTGGTCGCGCTCGAAATGGTCACGGCCTAAGTTCGCGATCCACAATCTTGGTCAGAGATTTTGGTCGTGACCATTCACCAGTTTTGGTGTAGTGATGTCTAATCAATAACCAATTTTAGTTGCGATAAACTACTTGCTAAATGTTTTTAGTACTAACACTTATTGTTAAAATATTTTCAAAATATTTTAGGTGTCTTGCCACAGGGACGCCATACTTGATTTCATCCAAGGGACTCGGAGCTATAGCACTGTGGATGCTGACAGGTTTTGAGTAGCCGATTCTTTCATTCAGATCTAGCATAGGATCTCACTCTTGTATCTCATGCTTGAACATGTGATCCATTGTAAGTATTACAACTTCTGTTTTTTATCAGCTTATTTTACAGTTTGGACTTGGATTATTACTTGGCTTTGGGTTGTTTTAACCGATGGTTTATTCGGCATGGCTTTAATTCACTTACATATCATGATGGTTTGGATTCTAGTATATTGTGAATGTTGCTTTAGTTTTAGAATTATTTTATTTATCCTGTTTAATAAAAAGATAAAATTTGACACCGTATCTTTTGAATACTAGGTGGTTAGTAAACTTTAAAAAGTTTTCGATAGTGATGCTAAAAATGAACCAGGTGAGATTCCTATTTAATTTAATATAGGATTGATCACCCGGTATTTTATTATGCAGGGTGTCACAGATGGTATCAGAGCATCAGGTTCTAGTGTCCATAGGATCTGTACGACTTACTACATTTTCATCATATTGTTTGATTGATATAGAGCCCTATCATAGGAATGTTGTATTCCTTTACGTACGTGGCTTACGTTCTCCTGTTATAGTGTCTAAATTTTAGTGTATATTTTATGTGTACGGGTGTGTTTTGTATGCCGATTACGCAGAGGACGACCAGTGAGGACCGTTGGCGGGGATCAGTTGGAGTTGAGGAATATTTTGGGGTCGAGGATCGTTGCAGAGGTTACCCCTATTATTGCTCGAAATGATGGAGCTGTAAGGACTGATAGAGTGCATCATATATTGTTATACCGTTATAGCAGAGAGTGGTGCTAAATTAGTCTCACCCAGTGTGGTTAGGATGGGAGAGAGTCGGAGGGGTCTTTGAAGAGGATGTAGACTACCCAGAGGCTTTGGGTTATAGCAGGAAATAATATATACTCGAAAGTGAATTGGGGTAAAAAAAAATTCTTGGCTCGTAGGAGCAGTGTTTTAATGGTGGGAGTAAATCACCATATTTGGTACAATGGAGAAAAGAGCCTTTAAGGTGGGTAATGGACTCATGAGAGGAGTCAACGTGAATTAAAGGAAAATTCTGCTTAGATGATTGTTGCAGATGGTGACGATGTTGTGCTTTTGTCAGTATTGATATTAATGCTTCCTTTTGAAGGAAGCTAAAAGAATTGGAGAATTTAGTCAGGGAGTAAGACTGAATGTAATGGTGCTTGCAAAACACCGTAAGGGGGAGACCCCCATCGGGGGACCCATTTAAATGATTCAGATAGCTGAATTCCTATCGAGTGGCGGTGGATTCAGTTGGGACATGTAAGGCCAGTAGTATGTTCCTTAGGTCCAGCGAAACTAAGGGAACAATGAGGGTGGACATAGGGGTCGAGGCTACCAGGGTTCGAGAGAAGGACAACCGTAATATGGTCTGTATAGCCAAGACTAGGGGATTATATGAAGAGGCATTTTATGTGGATAGTAGTACCGCATGCATGGAATTTGCCCGAAGTGAGTAAAAGGGATAAGAGTATGGAGCCTAGCTAGGGAAATGATTAATATAGTTTTGGTTTAGTTCGGACAGGCGTGTCATGTCCAAGAACCATCTGAGCCACTAGCATTATTGACAATTGGAAGTATGAGTTTTATTCTCGAGTTAGTGGGGTAAGTTTTAGGTGATACTAGCGAGTCATAATATTTTGTTAGACTAGATTCGCGTGTGAGACAGGTTTAGTGGGGATATCGTTGATAGCATTTTAATGTGTATATTGTTTCCTTTGTATAATGGGTCTCTCTTTAGTACTACTGGCAGGGGGAGCGAGCGCAAACATAGGGAGTATATGTATGTTAGAATTGCTCGTTCTAGTGAAGTATCATACGAGTGTGATATTATCCTGGGTATGGAGTGATTAACAATGTGGGTGGAACACTAGAGGGCTGTGATAGCAAAGCTGGAATGGTATGGTGTCTTGAATGTCATGCGAGAATGACGAGAACCCAATTATATGTGCGCAATGAGAGTAACACACCGAGATGGGTTAAAATGTTGTGGGAAGCCATTCAAAAAATATCTCTTGATAAAGAGGAGGCCGAACTATTGGGGGAAAATATAACGGAGCTTTACTTAATTGAATGTTGAGAGTGGCTTGCGCATAAATAGGACGTTGATGACTATGGGGAAAAAGAGAAGACCCAAGAAGTGTGCCAGTTGCGAAAAGTGCACGAGTCGTGACTTTTGGCATTGGGAAGAAGGGGAGTATAAAGTACCATATAATTTGAGATATTATAAGTGGGAATTGGATTGGGGTGAGACGTAGTGAGATTGTCTCCGAATGCACCACTCATAGATGGAAATGAGTTGGTTCGGGATGAGAAACCAGAAATTTCGTATAGTCCGATGAGTTGGTGCATGGTGCCTCCCAATATTGTTGTGAATCAGGACGAGATCCTGCAATCCCACCTCTGATAGGGATTATCTGGTAGCGATGGGGATGAAGTTTTGTTTTGGGTATATTGTATCACCTATACAAACTATTATGGGTGACTTTTGAATGTCGTAAGAGTTTGGTCACCGTGAACCTAAGTTCTAAATACTGACATGAGTGGTCAGAGGTTCTCGTGATATCTCCCATGAGTTGCGGTGAATAAGGGGAGTTGGCACTTAGGTATGTATGACCTTTTCTAAGTATGGAGACGATAGAGCCAGTATTGAGATCACATGATTGATAGAGCGTATCAGTATGTACTAAATTGAGGAAGCTTGCAGATAAACTTTGGCTATAGTGATTAAGCCGTTTGATAGGTGGGTACCACTAGCGGGTGTTTAGTGGAGTGACCCTTATGTTATTATGATTTGAATTTGGGTACTAGAGGATTTCGTGATGCTAAAGATCCTAAGTTTTAGTATCGGTCTTGTCCTAATTTCGAGGACGAAATTCCGTTGTAAGGGGGAAAGTATGTAATATCCCGTATTTCTGCATATTTTTTTAATTAAATTGAGAAATTAATTGGGGAAAAACATGTTTTAATTAAATTATGCGAGTGAAGTAATTTAATGCGATTAGATGATGATTCTGACTATTAAATATTAATCGAGAGATGGATACTGATTAATATTGCATTATGATATTTACTAAGTGCGAAAAGTAAATAATTGATAATTATGGTTATACGACATAGCGAGTGATATGCGGGTATTTTATTCTATCTCACCGGGGGTCGCATGTAGACTTTTTTGAGGTGAGAAATGAAAAATGTATTTTAAGTGACTCGGATGATAATTTAGAGGTCACGAATGGTTTCAGATGGGTCGAAATAGTTGGAATAGTGTATCCGGGAGTATAGTTTGGGTCTCGGGTCAATTTTGGACTAAATTGTCACCTATTAAGGGCGTTTCAGTCATTTTTGAAAAAGAGGTTAAGGGACCGACGAAATTTAGAGCCATATATATGATATTTAGAGATTGGGGTTAGGTCTCATACACCAATAGATTATAAAGGCCATTAGAGAGAAGAGACAACCATTTTCCAAAACCTAAGGAGAGATTTATGAAGGTGGTGAAGGGTTTCTTGCACCTCAAGGCAATCGAAAAGGAAAATTTGAGAAGAAGAGATCAATCGTCAACCAAGAACCATGAAAGCAGATCAATCAGTTAAACGCAAGTGTTTATTGCAAATCAAAATGATGTTATAATACCAATGTGTAGGGATTTCATGAATAATTTGATTTTTTTTTAAAAATATTGGATGAAAAGTATAAATTGATTATATGTTTGGGTAGGATTGCATGTAGTTAGTATTTGCATCTGTAGAGAATTATAAATCAGAAGAGTTTTGATTGTTGCTACGAATTTAAATCCGGATTTTGAATTGAATGAAACAAATGAACACAAAACTAGATTTATGAAAGAGTTTTTTGAGTTTGATTCGTTCTTGGGTTGATTTTGTATAGATTTGATAATGTTTTATGTTAGAAACGATTTCTATATATGTGGTTAATGTTTGGTTATGTTGGGCGAAATTTCCAGGAGGTTTTATGAGAGTTTGATGGGGTGTAAACATGGTGTAAAATCGAAGAAGATGAAGCTGCACCTGCTCGATCGATCGATCGACCCATGAATGTCGATCGATCGATGGAGCCGATCGATCGATCGACCCTAGCAGAATTTGGGTTCTTTTGTTGGTTGAGTTTGCTTCGATTGCCAACTATGGGGGGGGGGGGACCTTGGGAGTCATATTTTACCTATGTAGGGACTTGATAAATACCAGTAGGGTATAACTAAGGTCTATTAAGGTCATTGAGTGTAGGACTTAGAGCTTGGACAGGAAGGGATAATCGATTGAGATATAGGTCGAAAAAATTTGGGAATTGAGCTACAGAGAGAGAGTAAACACCAATTCTACATGAATACCAGTAAGTTAAAGATGGTAACTACTGAATTTATATATCAAGGGGTAACTAGGGCCTTAGAGTTATGTGAACACTCAAAGAGACACGATAGTGAGATAAATTCGTAAATGAAATGTATGGTAAGTATTAGAGAGAAATATACTACGTACATAAAGAAATAATTGGGTTGTGTAAATACTTATTATATTGATACATAGATTATGTGAATACCTAAAGTATATATATATATATATATATATATATATATATATTGGTGATCGAGGTATGATTTCGCGCTAATAGATATAAATCACTATTGGTGATTGAGGTAGGATTTCGAGCCAATAACCATGGAGGTGATTATATAGTATGTGTTTATAGTATATATTGTGTGCGAAATATATATACATAAAGTGTCTTTAATTTTGTATTGGGGTCAATGATTATCCGGACCAATACATGAAAGTTCGATTTGGGGTCGACGATTTTCCGGACCAAATCGAAGATGAATGATATTGGGGTCGATGAGTATCCGGACCAATATACATATGCATAACATTTACTTTGGGGTCAAGGGATATTCGGACTAATGTAAATGATAGGATGGTTGGGGTAGATTATTATCCAGATCAATAATCACTATAGTATATATTGTGTGTGAAATATATATTTCATGATATTTTAGTTATGTGCGAAAGTAGACTTGTAGATGATATATATATATATATAGAGAGAGAGAGAGAGAGAGAGAGAGAGAGAGAGAGAGATATAGAGAGAGACATCTAAATGATAACTTAAGTAGAGAGAAACTTAATTTCAAGATTTAAAAATAGATTGGGAATAACTATAGTAAAGTAAGTAGTGAAACTGAATTATGGAAGTTGAATGATGCTAGATATGAAAATGCTATATGAATTAAGTAGTGAGACTTGATTATGATGATGATATTTAATATATGTGAATGTTACGTAAGAAATGAAGAACATGCAAGAAATGTTAATAATGAATCGTGTTGTATGGGCAGTACGGGAGAGTATACTATTGATAAGATCAATTATATACTTTAGTCGAGATAGCTTTTGTATGATAGCTGGGCGGGCTAAGTATAAAACGTTAGGTGTGCACATTAGATGAGAGGTGAGGAAACTCAAGGGAGTGTGCGTAAACCTAACATGTGTAATCAATAATCGATTTTAATTGCAATAAATTACTTGCTAAATGTTTTCAAATGTTTTTAGTACTAACTCTTGCTATAAAAATATTTTCAAAATCTTTTAGGTGTCCAGCCATAGGGACGCCATACTTGATTTCATCCCATGGACTCGGAGCTGTAGCACTGTGGTTGCTGACAGGGTTTGAGTATCCGATTCTTTCATTGAGATCTAACATAGGATCTCACTTTTGTATCTCATGTTTGGATATGTGGTCCGTTGTCGGTGTTACAGTTTCAGTTTTGTATCAGCATTACTTTGCAGTATGGACTTGGATTATTACTTTGTTTTGGGTTGTTTTAGCCGATGGTTTATTCAGCATGACTTTGATTCACTTACATATCATGATGGTTTGGATTCTAGTATATTGTGAATGTTGTTTTAGTTTTCGAACTATATTATTTATCCTATTTAATAAAAAGATAAAATTTGACACAATGTCTTTTGAATAATAGGTGGTTAGTAAGTTTTAAAAAGTTTCGACAGTGATGCTAAGAATGAACCAGATGATACACTTGTTTAATTTGATATAGGACTGATCACCCGGTATTTTATTAGGCGGGGTGTCACACTGGGATCTTATTTCATCACCATTTATTGTTACTTATCAATGTGATTTCTTTCTGCATGCCACAAAGTACCTTCGTTTTTACATAGTTAGAGAAGGGATCTTATCAACTCATCCTGAACTTCATTACTTACCATTGGAATCAAACCCACTAGCAAATGCTTTGCATCAGAATTTTCTAGTTTCCCTGATAGTGTGGAATTCGAATATAAACTAGCAAGAGCCTCTATTGTACGTTCCTGCATGAGAAATTGTAAGTAGGGTTTAAATTGCTTAACCACTCAATATCCATAGAATATAACACTCGAGTAGTTTCTTCTTTGCTGTCATATATCGTAAGAGCTGAAGCTAAAGCCCCTAATGTGTCAGCTACCTGCTTAACCACTCTATTATACGTTCCTGCATGAGCTAAAGCCCCTAATGTGCTAGCTACCTGTGCGGGTGAACATGATTCAAGGCTTGACCAAGGCTCGAGATGACATATGAGAAACCACCAGAAATGTTTGCAAGAGAGCACATTGCATTCTCCTGCAAAGCTTGGGCATGCTCACCTTGCATGAATTCTTTTGGAGTAGCTATTGTGGAATATAGCAAAGCAGGTATACTATTGGAATGGATATTCCCCGTCTTGCTTCTTTGGATTGTGCAGAGGGAGATTTTAGAGCAACTACAACTTCTGCACTGATAGAAGCTCATTATTAGGCCCAATAGCTTTAGAAGCTGATTTGCAGCCTCAGCAGCCAAGACACTCTCTCGAGACCTCGAATCCTTCTTTGACTCGAGTCGGACTTAGATTCATGGGGGACATGCCCCAATATGCAAGGATACACTAGTCCAAGAGTATTTTATTTTTTTCTTGAGTATGATATTTTAATCTTACAATTTATACTGATTAGAACATGTTTTCGTAATGTTTGGCAGGTAAACATCGTACAACATTCAAATGGGTGTCAGTTAACTCTGAAACATTTTACAGATTCAACCATGGTATGCTATTATTTTTATTAATCTTTAGGCCATCTACCTGTCAACGTCTTTTTAGATTTTTATGTAATAGTCATTTTTTATTGGTGAAGGAGGCTCTCTATGGTAGCAATATAGCCATGGGCCTTTACCTCACTTTTTCCCAGGAAACATTACAATCTAATTACTTGACCTGATGCAAGTGAACTCTCAAAATTAAAGTTTACGTTCAAATCAATATAATATGATAGCATACGATTATGTATTAATGTTAAACTTTTTTTCCTTTCCTTGATGATACATAATAAATCTCATTCTTTTTACTTGAACTTCAATTAGTTAAAATAACTAGATGAGAGAACAATCTATGGTGGTAAATCCCTCAAATAATATCATTGTGATTTGCTTGTCTCTTTCTTTATTTTTAACTGTGTTACGTTGTCTATATAAAAATAACCTCATTGGGATTTTTGTTTGTCTATTTCATACTTATAGTTGCTTAAATTAATCTCTGCTCAACGAACTAGTCGTGTTATGTTTCGAACGATGCTAAATTGTCCTCTCTCTCTCTCTCTCTCTCTCTCTCTCTCTCTATATATATATATATATATATATATATATATATATATATATATATATATATATGTATGAAAGAGACTCTATATAAGGTACTATATAATGAATTTGTAATGCTCTTTAGTCTTTATATAGTTTTAATCAAACCACTTAGGTAGTTTATGGTTGGGTTTATGGTTGCAAGATCAACTTTGTTCCCATTCTTAGAACTGTGCTTGCCCCTGTTCTTGTTCCCTTTCTTTAGAGTATCACTCTTGTCTCCTTCTTTGTCTACTTTTGCTCGATCGTTTTCCCCTGCATTAAAGTGAACCACATCTTCGATCTTGGCATATTGTTTAATATGAGTCATGAGGTCGTCGATGGTACTCGCTCCCTTATTTGTTAGGGACTGGTGCAGTATAGATATGGTCGAAAGACCAATCTTAAAGGGCGCAACATCGACTTGATCCGAGCAATCCTCTACTTTATTGAAAATCTCCTAGTACCTCTTGGCATATTCGCAAAAGCTTTATTGTGGCATCTTCTTCATCATGAGCAGTGAATCCATCCACTTAAAGAAAGAGTTGTTGGTTATGAAGCGAGTAGTATAGGCCTATGCTAGGGCCTTGAAGCTCCTAACTGATCTGTGGGACAACTTTTCGAACCACTTCTGTGCTACATCAGGTAGGCTAAAAGGGAAAATTTAACACATCAAAGCGTCGTTGTGGCTCCAGAGGGTCATTGACTGCCTATATTACCAAACATGGTCGATGGGATCCATCTTCCCATTATAAATCTTGAATTTGGGAAAGACAAACTTCTTTGGGGGTTCTTCCTCCTCAATCGCCCTTAGGAAAGGGGATTTTATTTGGATGTTGAAAGCTCTCTTAGCTAGATCCCGGGTAGACCTGGATCCTCGATAGGCTAGATGTTGGTCCACCTCTCTACAAACCAAAATTCTGTTGTCCTCATCTTGATGATCGTTGCTTCTGCGACGCCTCTTTGGTCGGTCACGCTCTGACCTGCCACCTTTAGATATGCCTCGGTTACACCTGGAGCTCCTCCCTTGGCTGCGAGTATTGCTCACTTGAGGGCTAGAAGTCCTATTACGATGCTTCCTTGTGTCCCCATAGAGATCTCTCTCCATTCTTTCAAGTCACCTTTGCAGACGAGCATTTTCTTCCACCTGGTAGCGTGTGGTCTCCTCTTATTCTCGAAGCGTATCTTTGTAAGCGTTGATGGACTTTGAGATCTGTGTAGACCTAAGTGGCCCATAACTTTCTTCAGAAGCTTGTCTCTCTTGGCAAAACCTTGGATTTAGTGCCTGGCGAATATATGTAGTTCGGCAAATTTTCTACGTCCATGGAGAGGTTACTATGTTCTTATTAGTGTCTCTCAATGCTCGAGGTTACATCCCTTTGCCCTAAGTCAGGGTTTATAACTTATAGATGTGTAAAAATATGAGATTAAGTTGTACAAGAAACTAAATTAACATGTGGATAATTTGTGGTGTCCCTGAATATCTCCTCCGAGATTGTTGGTAACCATTTTGAATATATTCATAAGTGTTTTAGGGTATATCAGATACACTAATCTTGATTAAATAGTTGATCTGGGTCGAGCAGCTTTTCTAGCATGTTGGGCTGGTCGGCTACTCTCTTGGCCAAGATATTTAGGTCCCATAGATTACTTGATCCATAAATCATTGAATAGAGTAGATATAGTTGTATTCAAAATCAAACTTCATCCCTAAACTTTTCTCATTAAGAAGTTGGTAAACACACTTATTGAACATGTGCTAGGTGGTACAAAATGAGTGGACAATGAATTCATAACAACTAATATTTTAAAGGTGGTTGAGCGCATATATTTTGGATGTGGCATATTATTGAGAAGAATGTAAGAGAACATCGTACATATTATTGGTGATAAGGATAACTATTTCGTTTAAGAGGAACTTTCCAACGGTTACCTACTCCCTATTGGGAACCGTCTTCCTAAAATCCCTTGTTGGGAATATCATTAATGACACCTAATATTTCGTGTGAATATCCAACTATGCTTCTGCTCATTCCTAATTTTCCTTTCGCTTGCTCCGATAATATGAAAACGTTCTAGTGTTGGTACATTTGAATAAGAGTTTTGCATTTTGACAAATAAGTAAATTTGGTTATTTATTTATTTTCATACATTTTGTATTTAGGATAAACCCGAAGCATCAAAGTTAAAGGGAAATGCGTGTCTTCACTAACATAATTTGGGTATTATTTTGGCGATGATATTGCTATAGGTGATCAGGCTGTATTAGAAAATGATTCCACCCTAATGAATGCAAATGTTGGTGAATATATTAAGGTGGGGTTAAACGATAAAAATGAAGCATATGAGAATGTTACTACTGAGGCAAGTGATAGGCTGGGGTTTCGCCACGGCGTGAGAGTCACCTACGCGCCGGTCGTGTTATATTCGTCTCACCAACTCTATACAAAAACCTAAACTATGACTACACTCTTTTAAGGGAGTATAGAGGCCAATCCGGGTATCGAATCCACAAAGACAAGTTGCTAGAATTTAATTGGTTTAATACTTCTAAAATAAAAGTGTAAAAGATAATTTTAACAAAAAGGAAAAGAGAAAAAAGAGAAAATATTAAACTAGGCGAGTGTATTTAAACTACGTTAACAAAGTGAATAAAAACTATAGGTTGCATCGAATATCCCTAAGTAGTATAAAATGGTTAGATGGGTCGACGAGTTATTAAGACTGAGTCTCGTTTCGACAGTTAATTAAATCAAGAGTTGTCACACCCCTAAATTCGCATAAAAGTCTAATAAGATTTTGACGTCAATAAATATCCTAGAAATTACGCACGCAAGGTCGTAAGCCTGGAGCATACATGATATACCCCGTCAAATCTCCTAGGCGAAATAAATAACCCATTCGAAATAAACCCATAAAACTCCATCACCAAAGCAAAGCAGCATGTCAATCCTAGGTGAGCTCAATCCGACACAACCTAAAATAAATTATCTAGAAAGCATGGTAAATGACATGTATTGAAAGAAAGCAAGTAAACCTAATTATGAAAGCAATAAATAAATGAAATACAGGTTAATCTAGGTAAGGGAAATTAATGGCAAATAATGTAAATAAATCTAAAATAAGTAAACTACAACAAAGAAGATGAATGAATAGTATATTAACTTAACAATAATGGGCAAAACACCCAAAATGGAGAGTAGGGAAAAGCTCTCTCTACGAACCCTAAAATCTAAGACAAAATGTAGATGTCTCACAATAGAAACCAAAATTGGTTTATATAGTAAGTTGGAAGACAAGAAAAGAAGAAAGTGGCAAATATCTGGTGATCGCGGTCGATCGGTTGCAGAGGCGCGATCGACCGCACTTTTAAGCTAAGCCACACTATCTTCGAGCCAAGGAAAAATTCCAATACGCGATCGACCGGCATCAGAAGCGCGGTCGACCGATACTCTGTTTCCTGCTGCTATTTGCTCTTCACATGGGAGGGAAAGGTTGAATATGGAATTGGCCATATCTTCTTCGTCCGAACTCAAAACAACGTGAAGTTTGCGGCCACACGACACTAACGAAACAAACTACACATCCGTGGAATTCTCATGAGCTAGAGATGAAATGTGAATTGATTAAAATGCCCTTGAAGTAGCATCCGATGACGAAACTTCTCTGAAATGCGACCGATCCTCACTTTTAGCGTTCCAATACCTCCAAAAGCACAATTAACCCCTGCAAAGCATGTATATATCAAAATACAAGGTTGTCTGGTTAATGAGAATAAATATAGGCATTTAGGACCGTAAAAGTGCTAGAATACATAAAGATATAGTGCAAAAAGTTGCAATATTTGATACGAATCAACAAGCCCTTCAATCACATCCAAATTAACCTCGCAAGGACCAAAATCAAAAGTTCAACGTAAATGTAATAAACCTATAGATGATGCTTCTGGTGCCTTATTTGTCATTGTTGATTTATAAAAAAAATAGCGGTTGCTTTGGAAACTCAAGTTGTTGAATTTAAACTCACGTCAATTGAAAAGTTATATTGGATAGGGTAAAGACCATGAACATTTATAAAACTTATAGAATGCTACTCATGAAAGTTTTTGAGCAAGATAAGGAGCTAGGATGAGTATTCTTTGGCTTTGATGTTAATGAGTTTATAGGTGCTTGGATCGTTGACAAGTTTGGGCGGGAGTCACCAAATTGACATCGTATTTTAGTAATTTTAATACTTGTTAATTTTGTTGGGTTAATTATAATTCCTACAATTGACAAATGTTAAATATTTCGTAGTTTTGTTCGACATTCTATATTTTTGTGTTGTGAATGAACATTTAAACATTATAATGTTGGAGTTTATATTAGTACCGTTTTAATGATGTGTCTTGGGACATAAAGGGTGAGTTACATAATATTTATTTATTAAGTTTTAGATTTTGAACTTTGCAAGAAAAAATAAACTATTACATATATATCTCTCACGAACCTCTTATTTTACAATTAGAAAATAATGCCCATAAAACAATAAAATTTGAAAAATACTTAATTTTGCACTTGAAATATAAAAACAATCAACATCGAGTATATAATAACTTTTCATGAAAAATATTTTTATAAAATAAAAGAAATTATCTCCGCTATTTTTTTTCGCCTTTTGTTTTCTAGATTTTCGCTAAAAGGGCCTCCTCACTAGTTGTTTGAGAGTTATATACTTAATTAATCAGATGGACAAAAGTGTAAATGCGGTTTGAGAAAACGTCAAAAAAAAATTCTGACATGGATAACTTGATCCCCAAATCAAATCATTGAATATAGTAGATATAAAGTTGTATTCTATTTCAAACTCAAACTTGATCCTCAAATCAAATTGTCGAATAAAGTAGATATAAAGTTTGAGTTGTAGTCAAACTCAAACACCTCAATTGAAACCACCTCATGTCATCTCTCTATCTCTCTATTTATATTTATGAAGTCTCAGGGTTTGAAATCCAAAGATTTTGAAGCTCCATCCCAATATTTGAATAATAATGTAAGTTTGAATTTTTATTTTATTTTATGTTTATTTACCCCATTCAGCATAACATTGTTTAGCTTTCATTCATTTATTTAACTCTATGAAGATTGAGCCATTTTGGCCGACCAATTATTCAATTAAACCAGCTTCTCAAACCTCTCCGCCCTATCCAAGTAGAAGAGCTTTGGGAACAATTATGATGTATAAGCTAAGTGACCCCAAACATAAAGGACGAAATAGGTTCAGATCCCAAAAAATGGCCATCCTAATACATAACAGGCAAGGAACATTATGAGAGATAACCCCAAAGGGATTATTTGACAAGAATAGATTTTGAAGGAGATTAGCATGGATCAAGTAGCGGCCCAATCAACAAATCTAATGAGTCCTCCTCCATATCTATAAATGTAACCCACACACAAGGGAAAAAATGATATGTAACTTATGGATATCGAATCACAAAAAAAGTAATAAAAAGGAGAAAAACACCCGTGGATGTAGGGCATTGGCGAACCGCACAAATCTATTTGTTGTGAGAATGTTCTATTCTTAGTTTGGTCCTAACTGTTTATATTCATTCATTGTGAGTAATTGCACTTGTTGCATTTGAAAATAAAGCAACACAAACTCACGTCAATTGAAAAGTTATCTTGGATAAGCTAAAGGCCATGAACATAGAGAAACAAATACAACACAACTCGTGAAAGTTTTAAAGCTGGATAAAGAGCTTATGACGAATATTCATTGGGTTACATGATGATGAGTTTACAGGTGCTTGGATCGTTGACATGTATGGATGAGAGTTGTCAACTTGAAATTGTATTTTAGTAATTTTAAGAATTATTGATTTTGTTGGATTAATTTTTATTCTTATGATTGACACATATTAAATATTACGCAGTTTATTTAGACATTCTATTTTTTTAGTTACGAATGAACGTTTAAGCATTTTAATATTTGAGTTTATATTATTACTACTTTAATGATATGTGTCTTGGGTTATAAATGAGGCGAGTTACATCATATTTATTTATTAAGTTTTAAATTTGAAACTTTACAAAAGGATGAATTATTACGTGCCTTATATTTTTTTTATTTAGAAAATAATTCTAATTAAAGCTTCTTCTTTCACCCCACATATGCTCGATTTTTTTTATTTCCTAAAAAGACCTTTGCAAAAGTTGTTTATGAGTTATATACTTAATTAATTAGATGGACAAAAGTGTAAAAGTGGTTTGAGCAAACGTCTGGCATCGCCCAAAAAATAAAAAAATATGCTACAGATTACTTGATCCCCAAATCATCGAATAGAGTAGAGATAAAGTTGTATTCAAACTTAAACTCAAACTTCCTCCCTAAACGTTTCTCGATAAGAAGTTGGTAAACATATTCATTGAACAAGTTCTAGTCAGGACAAAATGAGTGGACAACGGATTCACAGCAACTCAGATTTTAAAGGTGGTTGAGCGCATATATTCTGGATGTGCCGTAGTTGTTGTTGAGAAGAATGTAAGAGGACATCATATATATTAATGGTGATAAGGTTACCCATTTCGTTTAACAGGAACTCCAACGGTTACCTACTCCTTTTGGTAACCATGTTCCTCGATTCCCTTGTTGGGAATGTCATTAATGACACCTCATATTTCGTGTGAATATCCAACTATGCTTATACTCATTCCTAATTTTCTTTTTCTTCATCGTGGCAATATGAAAATGTTATACCGTTGGTACATTTGAATAAGAGTTTTCCATTTTGACAAATAATTAAATTTGGTTATTTATTTATTTTCATGTCTTTTGTATTTAGGATAAACCTAGATATCTCCTCCGAGATTATTGGAAACTGTTTTGACTATTTTCGTAAGTATTCTAGCGTATTTAAAATACTCATGTGCGAATTAAATTATGATTTGGGCTGGACAGCGTTCTAATGGATCCAAGCTGGTCGGCTACTCTCATGGGCTATGGTAAATGGGTCCCCACATTGAAATACTCAAAGGTTTGATGTAAACGCAGGGAACCTGCGGGCGATACTTCTACTGATTTATCTGGTATTGTTGATTCATAAAAAAAAAGATTGTGGTTGCTTTGGAAATGCAAGTTGTTGCATTTGAAAAGCAATCAACGAAAACTCGCGTCAATTGAAAAGTTTTCTTGGATAAGTTAAAGGCCATGAACATAGAGAAAAGTGATAGAATACATCTCATGAAAGTGTTTGAGCAAGACAAGGAGTTGGGATGGATATGCATCGACTTAGATGATAATGAGTTTTCAAGTGCTTAGAGGAGTCGCCAAATTGAAATCGGTGAGTAGGAAAAGGCTTTCTTTCCCACTCAAGCGGGAAGCATGAAAAGTTTGACGCACGACCGGACGTGAATTGTCGACTGGAGAAGTTGCTCCCGACAAATATTCTGGGCGAGATAGTGACAAAGGGGAAAGTCGAACCCCCTATAAACGTAAAGGCAACCACTGCTACGCTCGATCTTCTTATTCAAGGATTCTTCTACCTCACAAGTGGCGGGCGATCCCGACCGCACCGATGCGGCTTAACCATCGTTTATCCACAGATGCTACTTTAAAATGGAGTTTAGACTTGTTAATTTTATTGGGTTAATTATTATTCTTACGAATGACACATATTAAATATTTTGTAGTTTGTTTAGAGATTTTAGATTTTTAGGTTATGACTGAAAATTTAAATATTATTATAGTAGAGTTTATATTACTACCATTTTAATGAAGTGCCTCGGGTTATAAATGGTAAGTTATAAAACATTTATTTGTTAAGTTTTGAATTTGAAATTTTACAAAAAAAAAAATCTATTAAGTATATAGTTCTCATGAACCTCCTATTTTACAATTAATAAATAATGATAATCAAACAATAAAAATTAAAAGCTACTTATTTTTGCACTTGAAAAAATTAAAACAATTAACATCGAGTATGTAATATTTTTAATGAAATGTATTTTTCTAAAATTTATCTTGGCCAAAAGAAATTTCTATCACTCCACGTATGCTAGATTTTTTTGTTTCCTAAAAGGGCCTCGGAACAGGTTGTTTGAGAGTTATATAGTTAATTAATTAGGTGGACAAAAGTGTAAAAGTGATTAACCGCAAACGTGCGACATCGACCAAATCAAATCCTAGAATAGAGTAGAGATAGAGTTGTATTGAAACTGAAACACCTCAACTGAAACTTGATCCCCAAATCATGGAATAGATAACTTGATCCCCAAAATCAAATCGTCCAATAGTAGAGTTTGAGTTGTATTCAAACTCAAACCCCTCAATCAACTAAAACCGGATCATCTTTCTTCTATTTATATATATGGAGTGGAGTCTCGGGTTTGAAATCCAAAGGTTTTGAAGCTCCGTCCCAGCATTTGAATAACATTGTAAGTTTGCTTATTTTTTTTAATTTTATTTTATCCCATTCAGATTGTTTAGGTTTTCATTCATTCATTCATTTATTTTATTTAACTCTGGTCTATCATGATTGAGCCTCTCTTCTCCTCCCCTGTTTTCTCTGGTAACGATATAAACCATAGCCCTAGCTACTGCTCTAAATATTTAACTATATCATTGAGTCTTTGTTCTTTCTTTAATGGCTATGCGTGGTATGTGGGTGTTAAAGACTGCTGGCTTTCGTTTAAACAACTTTCTTTGTTTATCAATCGGTGCCATCACTTAATTTTTGTTCTATGTTAACTACTATTCATTTGGTCCTTTGATTATTCTGCCTTTTCTAATAAAAAATAAAGTAAAGTTCGTAAAAATTTGCGTTTGATTGTTCCGCCTTTTCTATATTTTAACTATATTTATTTTATCAATCGGTGTTAACTATGTTTTAACTAATGTCGGCTTTCGTTTAGGCTTTAAGTCTAATTTTGGGGGCTTTGATTGTTCTGCCTTTTCTAATTGATATTGTTGTTTAAATTTTTGGCTCCCTTTATTTGATTAGCAATATTAGGTTGAGTATGAGCTCTATATGTGATTTTTAAGAACTATACTTCAATTTTAGAATTTCATTTATGTTCCGAATAACCATATGTGAAATCACTGTACTTGAACCATCAATTAGGTAAGGTGTCTATTTTATTTATTTCAAAAGAGACATATGCTTATAATCGGGAATATACAATCTTCATGATGTATACCATAAAAAATATTTCAATTGTCCTAAATTCACACTTACCTTTTTCTGCTTACTTCCCATGTTGGCTTTGTTATATTTGAATGCAATTTTTAACCCATGTTATTGGTTTTATTTTATTTAAATGGAATTTTCAAAATAGAGAGCAACTTTTAGCGGGAATGGCAACTTTCTAAAAAATAATGTTAGTATTCATTCATAAATTTAATTGAATGTTATTTGTCTTTGAATTCCACGATTACCTGAGGGGAGGTTTCAATTGTGGCCGTGTGTTTGGACATTTTCCTTGGTTAGAATGATACACCCGGTTTGTCAAAATATGCCTTTCTGCTCCTGATTATGGCACGCTAGGGAAATGCGTGTTTTGATTGATCGCGTGCGTCTTTTTGAGTAGAGAAGGTGCTCAAATACACCGCCACAATTGAAGTCTTTCTTCTGGTTATCGTGAAATGCAAAGCAAAATATATTATAAATCAAATCTACGAATGATAAAAAATATTTTTATAGGATGCTTATATTTCCGCTAATAGTTTTTCTAAATAGATGAGCGGAAGTGTGAAATTGCCCGCGCGCCTCGGGTTTTTGTGACTCCTCTGGGCTGTGTGCTCTAAATAAGCCATCTGAATCAGCGCAAATATCTCTCAAAATCATTGTTTTAAATCAAAGTTGCACCGTCACGTAAATAGCGTAAGTCGACTTCAATTTATATGGGACTAAAACCTTATAAACAGTTCTTGAAGAGAAGGTGGCAATGGAGAGTATCTTTCTCAATCCCTCTCTGACACCTTCTTCCTTTTTCCAAAACCTGTTGGACCGTTATCTTCCTCGAAACCAAGTTTAAGAGACAACATGACATAAAATCAATTTCAGAAAACTCTCAAGCATTACCTATTTTCGTAGAATCAAAACCTGGTTGAATATTGGAGAACTCCAACATTGGATGGGAACAGATCTAGGGTCATTAGGACCACTGTATTCTCTATTTTCTTGGGTTTAATATTAACAGAGAAAAGCCAACAATATATAATTATATATGTAAAGGTACCTCTCTCTCTCTCTCTCTCACACACACACACGCATGCACACACACTCACACGCGTTGTGCTCTTTGCTTCTTTTAATTCTTATAAATCAAATCTTGATTGTTCATTTTTTGTTGTATTCACTTTCCTACTAATATGAGATCCTTTTGATTAGGATATGGAATTTCGGACTTTCTCATTGATTAAGCTCATGTTCACACTTCTTTCATCGACCATTTTGTTTTAAACAGTTTAATTCAAAATTTCCAATTACAAAACCTAGAAATCAAGCAACTAATGTATTGATTATCAATTGAACTATTACATATTTATCTATGAACTTATTAGCTGGCTGAATATTCTACCCATCAAATATTCATGTACCAATTTTCCGAACAAATAACTTCATTTACTTTTGTCATGTAGTTAGCTTCAGTAAACCACAATATTGTACTCAATTTTTAAGTTGTGAGAAGATTATTTGTTGGGAAAAAGAGTATAAAGTTTTGTGTCTTTTATTTTCATTGATCATATTTGAATACATGTAATCATGATGCAAAGTAATGTCCGTAACCAAGTTGATACTACCGAGTTGACTAGGTATTGGCAGTCATCTATCCGAAACTATTAAGCGTACCTATATGTCGACAAACCAAACCAAGGGAGAAGGGTTGTTGGTTTTAATGATGGTGGTTGTTAAGGGATTCATGAACATTTAGAAAATGTATTACCTAATTTAATAAGTCACGGAATAAGTAGAATGGGATAAGTCTGGTCGTTTGCATTGGAGAGTAAAGAGTCTCCTGATTTGTCCATCTCTAGCAGACTGTTTCGTCAGAGTAAATGATTATAAAGATCATAACTATCATTTATTTTCTCAATCTCACACTCAGACTTTAACCAAGACTCTCAGATATATTTTCATTTCACCCAATGTACACATGCACGCCCACAGGCACACACGAATTATTACACAAACACTATACACACTAAACCTATGTAGCACCGATACTTAAAAATAGCAAAAATGGAGTTTAAGATATGGATACAGCCCCGATGCGGCTCTGTACGTATCCGATACTCCTACTCCATATGCATTGACCAAATCAGCAATCGTGACCTTCTGATACGGCTTGGATACGTTCCGATTCTTCAGGAATATATCGGGGATACTTCAAGGATACGGCGGGAGCCATACTGTATTGTTTTAAAAAGGAAAACGGGAGTTAGTCTGTAATTTTAATAAACTTAAAACCATTAAGCCAAATAAATGTTAATGAGTTACTCTCATTTAATAATTTGTATATATTGACCATCTGTTGTGATATTCTTGATCGCATAGGTTAATCTTATTGTCAACAAATATGTTTTTGCTAATGCTGAAATTGTGTTATTTCCTAAAAGAATATATACAAATATTATATATATATTATTTATTGTCATATCGGTGGGGTATCCGAACTCTATTTTTCAGATTTTTCGTATTGTCGTATCCGAACATATACGAAATCATATTGAATATCTGTATTCGTGCAACACAGACTACAACACACAAACATGACTTCAAAATTCTATTAAAATTCCACATAAATTCTACAGGGAACCTAACAATTGACTAACATCACTAATCTTGAAATAATTGAATTACGATTCTACATGATTACAAAGTCAATTGAATCCCAATATTACGCATCCAAACATATCCAAAGTAAATTTATATTAGTTAAATGTTTGTATGATAGAACTAGGGTTTTATAGATAGGAATTTTGGGAACCAGTGTATGCAGATCGTAACACTATTGTAATGGTAAAACAAAACAAGTCCAAGATCAATACACCAAAACAGAAATTATGAATCTTTAAGTCCATCCCATTGCTAACTCAACAAAAAATAATATCTACTATGACTAAGTTCATAAGAATTTATTTTATAACCTACGTGCACAGTATGTATTTTAACAATGTTAATACAATAAATCAACTTTCTTAGTCCAAAAGTTTTCTAGGTTATTATTGCAATTAGAAAGTAATATAATAAGTGACAATTTTAGAATTTGGTAGTTTCATTACAAGTATGACATTGAATCTATGCATGCCTTTGATTCAGAATGCATCACTATGGCCGATCATTCTTCGGTATGTGATATGCATACGCACTGATTGAGCCAACTACATATAATTTGTCTCATCCAGCCTGGCAGTAGTGATATATAGGATGGATGATCGTTGTTACATCACATTATTGGAGTAAGGCTTGATGAAGACCCAGCTCCTCCAGAGCTCACCTCTGAACCAAACATGTTCTTAAAACTATTTTGGGTATACAATACAAAAAAACTGAATAATAAATGTGTAAAGAACCACTGTGGATGTGAATCACGAAAAACAAAATCAAACAGATTGCAAAAAAATGGGTAGAACAAATCTGCGAAAGCTATGGATGTGATTAACCTTACATCCTTGCAAACAAATCCCATTTTGTATATTCATCAAACCCTTCACAAACTATGGTTTATACTTTCCCTAAGGATTTAGCTACATATCTTAGAGCTTTACAAACCACGCTTTGATACCTTGTCAGATTTATGAGAGAGAAAGAGAGGATTAATGAATGGTCAGAAATTATATAAATAACCTTCACAGCATAACACAACATAATTATTACAAACAAGTCATTGACAGCTTCAATGTTGTAATTTCTTGAAATATGTTTTATTGTTTATGCTTATTGTATATATCATATGTCCAGGGAACCTATAAGATAATTAACTGAATATGTTATAGATAACATTCCATGTCAGTTCTCTTTTTAAGTTTGGTTTACTTTTCTAATTGTACATTTATAAATTAAAAAAGTCTATACAATATATGTTTGAAAGTTTTATTTATAAGATTGAAATGCAAGCTTTCTGCAATTTTCTTCCATGTGTACCACATATACTTTAAATTATTTTCATATAATAAGACATTCATTATAAGTTATCCCAACAGTGCCTTACAAAGAATAGAGGCCTATGTTCTGCTCAAACTCAGAATACATCTTCATTTTCAAAGAGATGTTTATCTTAATAGGTACGTAAAGCATCATATTTTTGTTGTTTCAAGCCCATGTGAATTGACTATTCTACTTGTGTCACCATTTTCACGCCCCCAAAGGCTATTTTATTGGATTCTCCATTGCATATAAAACATAAATGGCTTTTGCATACATATTTTGGACATACATGTATATGCCTTTGGTTTCGTGTTTGTTTACGATGGGATTACTTATTCTTTTTTTATTTATTTGATACGCTTGTTTATGATAATATGAATTTATTAAAGTAAAATGTGATAATTTCCATCTGGATGGGGAAGTGAACTGCTACTCCCACAACTGAGTTTGTTTAGCAACTTGATTTGTATGTTTGGGGCATTTTTATCTCTTTCAATATTTACATGTATGTATAACATGTGTAAATATATCATAGTTGAAGTATCATCATGCAATCTCGATTTTAATCGGTTGAATGTTAGGATCTATTGTTCAGTCAGAATTAGTTGACAAGATAACCTGTTGTTTCCATAATAAATATATATATTTTTTGTAGTATGTTTGGATCCTATTGTTGATTTATGCGTTCATATATATATATATATATATATATATATATATATATATATATATATATATATATATATATATATATATATATATATGCCGATGGCGCGATTGTAAAAATGTTCCAAACATTTCGTAATTGTGATTAGGTCTGAAAAAATAAGATACTCCATAATTTTAGATCATATCGGCAACAAACCAATAAAATATTATAGTTAACGGGTAGAATTTGTTTCGAACTGCTTCAATCATTAATAACCTAAGATCCATCAAGCTTTGTAAATAAGAAAAATTGTTTTAGGGTCAAAGTTTTTGTAGATTATATGTTATAAATTTATTACCGGTTATAAATTTATTGTTGCCCGCACTTTGCCAGAAGTTCTACCCAACGGTGTTGCACTGCCAGAAAAACAATGACCTGATGGTTCTTGATGGTTGCGCTGCCAGAAAAAAACATGGACCTGCTATGTGGATTCTTGATTTTTGGAGGTTATCTTTTCCTTGTTTCATATTCTCCATCTCGAGAAACCAATTATGTGGATTCTTGATTTCATGTAATAACAAACTTACAAATAAAATTAATAAAGTGAACTCACCTCCAATTAATTGAACTCACCTCCAATTAAAATAGTTAAAAATAATTTTTAGTAGTTTAAAACAATTTATTTATGTAAAAAACATTGTTTATATTTCTTTAAAAAACAATTTTTTATTTTTTTATAAAACTAATCAAACTTTTTTTCTAACTAATAAAATAGTTTAGACAATTTCTTTATTTCTTATAACATTTAAAAAGGCTAGAAGCAGTTTTTTTAAATAGTTCTTAACTTTTGGTAAAATATTGTTTTCAAAAAATAAAAAACTTTTTAATACAAAAAAGAGTTGTTAACATTATTAATTGTTTTAAAATTAAAAACAATGTTTTAACTTTTTTCAAAAAAATAAAAACTATTCTTAATAAAAAAAAATATTTTAAAAAAACAAATTTTTTAATATAAAAAATTATTTGAATCCTCGCTTTTTCTATTACATGCCAACTAATCTGGGCAGTTCTTCTCCCCGGTCTTCTGGCTTTACCCACTTGCCTTGGGCCCTGCGCCACGTATGGCCTTTAGCAAGCCTATGGTTTTATGAATCAAAGTAACTTTTTTTGGCAACAGCAATAAAATTTCACTTTTGAAAAAAACAGAAAATAAAACTTTATCATTTTTAAAGTAAAGGCCCAATATATTACCATCGCATAAATTAAAAGCTCAAAATTACATTAAAAAAACACAAACAGAAAGAAATTATATCTTCACATCACTTTCAAACATGAAATAAATCACAACATAAACTAAAGTAAAAGTCCCAACACACGCATAATAAGATTAAAATAAAGAAATAGAAAACCCAATTCCTACGAATTAATTTGTGTTCTCTTGGAGCTGGTGGTGATGCCTACTATGAACCTGTTTAAACAATTATGATGTTCAGTAAAAAATCATAATACTGTGCCCGTACAGTACCATGTTGAGTAAAAATTCAGCTACACAATATTAAACGCCCGTACAGGACCATGGAGTAAAAAAATAAAACTCAGTTTTTGATAAAAATAAATAAATAACAGGAACCCAAAACAACAAATATACTCAGAAATCATACGTCCCCTACAATACCTTGTTGAATTAAAAATCAGCTATACAATATTAAACGTCGTACAGTACCATGTAGAGTAAAAAAAATAAAACTTGTTTTTGAAAAAAGAAAATAACTCAGATCGAAACAATCAAGAACACAGCACAGATCGATATTTTCTTTTTGAAATCAGCAAATGAAATCGATTTCTGTAAAAAAACAGATCAAAATATTTCTTGAAATCGATTTCTTGAAAAATAGATCAATAAAAAAAAACTTCAGATCAAAATAAAACCTCAACAACTCTCCATTCGGTTTTGAAATCAGCAAATGAAATCGATTTTTGTAAAAAAAATAAAAATCGGTTTTGAAATCAGCATATATTTCTTGAGGGAGAGAGACTTCAAAAAACAAAAACTACAATATAAAAACAGCAAAATCCATGTCGAGAAAGAGAGAAAAAAACGCACTAAGCCACTGAACGGTCTGAATTGTAAAAAAAAACATCGGAGCGGCCTGAACCTTACCGGAGCAGATCTGCTACAGGCTATCTGAACGGCCTGAACCATAAAAAATCCATGCGAGAGAGAGAGAGAGAGAAAGATGCACTAAGCTACCTGAACGGCCTGAACCGTAAAATAACCTAGATTCGAACCGGCACTACCTGAACAGACACAAAAAACCAAGAACCTTAACATAAAATATATATTCGAACAATGAGAGAGAGAGAAGCTCTCTGGGCTTGGCGGAGTTATTGTCGAGAGACAGAGAGGCTTTGTGTTTGATGTACTCTACCCACTCTATAATTGTGAGTTCCAAAGTTCTATGCCATTGGATTCGAACCCCACTAATTTAATCTCAACCATCAATTGACAAAAGACCAAATATATAGATACAAAATCTGTTTATATAGGTTTTGTATACAAAGTTGAATGATGTGGCAAAACCCCCCTCCTCCTTTATTTTATATATATATATATATATATATATATATATATATATACATACTTGATTCGCAAAGCTGAGGTGGGATGATCTAGTGTTTCTGCAAACGGCTCTGGAACGAAGTTATCACTTAATGCAAAACATAATCTTCAGACTATATTCGAAGCAGATAGGCCCTGATGGTACTCTTCTGTATCTTGTATAGTCTGGGTAGTGTTTGGTTTCCTTTCCTTTCCTGTTTTCTGCGTTAATAGACACGAGAACCTACCATCATCTCCCTTACTTTTTGAATGGAACATCATTGCTGATGGTTGTTGTGATCCGTGTTCTGATATACTTATGTGTTCATTATTCTTTAAAACTATTTCCTCGTTGATTGACCCTCATTATGATGTTTTTATCGCAAAAATTACACCAAGGAAGAAATTATTGAACGATTGAGGCTAGATGAAGAGGATCACATGGATTTATTTATGGAGTACATTAGTGTATTGTAGAAGCAACACCAAATTCATAACTCCCTCTAATTTGAGTGTGGATGGAGCAAAAGTTCGATTTCTTAATTTAAATATTTTCGTACAAGTCCTTTAAATGATATTAGCAAATTTTCAATTATCAGTTTCAATTTCACACTATCATGATTGCCCTCCATATATTTAAAAATATATAATGTACTACAATTAAAACTAAAACTCTCGAACATCATGTGGGGTCGAAAACAAGTAAAATATATTTGGAAAAATGGAAGCTTTTAACTTGGCTTCACCACGTGTCAGCAATTATTTCCTCACTTATGAATTGGAACCACTCCACTCCCTTGTCAAGAGCAAGTAAGACTCACCGCTCTCTCATTTAGTCTCCATATATTCTCCATAATTTCTTGTAGGATTAAATTCTTCTCGATGCATATATGTGCGTCACGGAATTTAATTATATTTTTAATACCTTTTGTAAGGACACAAATTTCCAATTGAGTCCATATATAGTTTTTGGCTCAATTACGAACAAAAACTTTTATTCATAGGATTGTATTTAATTGTAATATTCTCAAGCCTATGAAGTGTTTGTTGAAGACGTAGCGGCAAAGAGTATAAAGCTTCATCATCATGCCGGTTTCGTACCTCGTTTCTATGTCATCAAACTAAGGTTCCATGCTCCCAAGGTATGAATGCAATGTTATATATATAGGAGCTTGGAACAAGTTTATTGGGTGTTAGGTTTAATTAAAACTGTGTTTTATTTTCAGAAAGAATTAATTAAAACTTTAAAATAAGTTTATAAAGTTTTCTGGGCTAAAATCAAATTTATGAACTTTCTGGAAGTTCGTTAGATATGTCGTTCGAACGAGTTTTTTTTCGTTCGAACCAAATGTCGTTCGAACGAGTTTGCCCACGAGTTCCCAGTATAGGCCTTTGAAATGTTGTTCGAATGAACCTTATGTTCTAACGAGATATCCAACGAGATTTCTAACGAGTTCAATCTGGAACTTCGTTAGAAGTCTCGTTCGAATGAGATTTCATTCGAACGAAATGTCATTCGAACGAGATGCCAGGAGGGAACAGTTTTTGGCAGTTTTAAGCAGTTTTTCACCCACTTCCCCACTTGTTTCTTAACCAACTTTTCACAGCATAACTATGTGCGGGAATCACTTTTGAAGAAATATCTTTTTCACATCCTTCTAACTCTTAGAGAGTGTTTAGAGAGAAAAATTATAAAGAGAAAAAGATCAAGTTTTGAGTGTTAATTTTCAAAGAGAAAACCATTTACCACTCTAGTTTACACCCAAATTAGTTTCTTCCAAGTTCCCATATTTATATATCTTGCTTGGAGTTTGGCATCGGGTTCATCTCTTCCGTTCAAATAGAAGTTTTGGGTTTTCTTCTACATCCCATAAAGAAAGAAGAAGAGTTTTTTGTTATAACATTACCCACTTGGAGAAAGGCTCCTTGCTCGGGTGACCATATAAAGTCCGATCGGTGGATTCCGAGATCGCGGTGGAGTTCTAAGGTTATCTGCTAGGAAGAGGTATCTACAAGAAGAAGCGTCGAGGCTTGAGAGGGATCGAGTCGTGTATTGTAAGCCTTTCTGTCTTGTATTTGTAAATCCGTATCTAGTGGATTTGTGGCTAGGGCCGTCCGAGGTTGTTTCCCGTCTTGGGTTTTTCCTCGTACATCGCGGCGTAGTGATTTATTGTTTTATTTTATCTTGCATAATAATTTGGAATGCATGCTTAGGATAATTCAAGATAAAATTTGGTTTAAATTATCACACTTAATGTAATTTGGTGCTAAATTAAAGATTGGGTAAAGTTTTTAATTTGTTTAAGAAAATTAAAATTTGGTAATCCGTCTGTTTTGTTGAACCATCCTAACGCTTCCGCATCTCGATATATATATAAAAGGAAATAATAATATTTTAATTGAGAAAATTAAAATCCGGGGATCCATATCTTCTAAACCTTTTAGGGATATTAGGATCCAATTATGTATTTTTCAAGTGCCAACGCATACAAACACACACATTTGTACGAAAATGTAACTAAATAATGAAAACCGATAACTAAATAATGAAAAATGCAGTCTAATAAAAAGAAACAAAGTGGTTCAAAACGACGGGCGTTCTATTCCCCTGACAACTTTCTTCAAGCGCCCCTTCCACCTTAGACCGGTTGTTAGTCTTCATCATTTGCTCCCTTTATTTTAGTAGGCGCCAATCTTCTTCATTTGGCCGATTTTCCCACTTTCTTGTCAAAGTGGACTAAGAAGGTTATAATTTTCAGATGTGGAGGCCTTTTCAGATGTTGGGTAGTTTTTGAAGAATACATTATTGTTGTTAAAATCAATTTAGTGGAGCAAATTAATTTATTAAAATCAAGTTTAAGAATATATCAAAATATGGATCGTAATTTCCTCCATTTTTATTTCGTTCTGTAATTAATTCCTAGGAAAGTTGACGTAAACCACACGCCAAAAGGCTCCTAAAAATTATCTAAACACCACTTTAGAGAGAGAAACACAATTTTCTAATTAAAAATTCAAGTTTACCTCAAATGAGGCTTACAAGTGAGCATTTAAAGGGGGGAGTAGCTTAGGCTCCAAGCTAAGGCCCTAATTACAAAAAGGCCATTATTACTCCTTACCTCTAAATAATAAAGCAAAAGAAAGAAAAATACAATAACTAAAAAAATAAAAGAAAATAAAAATGACAAATAATCCCTATAAATGGTCAATTTCCATCACTCCCCTCGGCTTCGAAAAGCTTGTCCTCGAGCGTAGGAGATGGACGGTAAGAAAGCAAGACACCTATCAAAGAGCTCCTCAAATGGAAGAAGCGTCGTCCTCAGAAATGCCCCTTGTTCTGTCTTGCAAGAAGTCCATGGAGGATAGGAACACAACCCAAACATGTTCGACTAACAAAATCGCGACCTGAGATCCCCATGACGAGACCCCTATATTCTACGCCGCGAAAAATTGCTCCCAGCGCATATCGAATGACAAATAATCCCTAGAAATGGCCTATTTCCATAAAAAACGCTAACTATAATTTTTTGCATAGCAACTTATTTTATTAAACTTTTCCTTTTATTGCTTTACAATAGTAGACAGGATGTTATAGATCTAGTTATATCATTTTTTTTGTAAAATAAAAAAAGCATTTAACTTCTAAGTTTATTGTTATTTTCTCCGTCAAACCATTTGTTTGTACTTTTTTCAATGGCCTGTAACGAAAGATAGTTTGTAACTTCCTCAACTGTTTGCAGAGAATATAGAAACGTTGTCAACAAGGAGTGAAGGTGAAGTGACGATAAAATTTTCCATGTTATGATATCTTTCCCTCATTTTCTCTATTGTTTTAATTTTGGTATAACTATTTTCGGCTATGCCTAAATTTTTATTTATAAATACGTCCCAAATTAAGATTTTTATTTTCCTTTTAGGGACATCCCAATTAAATTTCATTTTTTTGGACATGATCCGATGAACCAAATTTCACAATGGTGAATAATTTTTTATCTTGCCACTAATAAAGTGCGTCCTTAATATTTACCAAATATAAGTAAAATAAAGATAGGGAACTTTATTTGGATGGAGGAAGGAAGTAGGTTTCACATTCACCATTAAAGTAATTAAGTAATAGTCATCCCCAAGCTCTCCTCCCTTATTCTAGGCTGTGCCTCCATGAGTTCGTGATGGAGGTGCTCATATTTTAGGGAAGGGAATCCTTTCAACCCAATAAGTCCTGTAAATCCACCTTCCATACGGAGATCCCCTCCTCCCCTCATATCCTATATTCCCTCGTTGAGGTATGTTTTGTATTTGTTGTCCAACTATACAAATGTTATAGGCATTGATAATAGTTCCTTTAGTTTTTAGATAGGTTATCCAAATGATGTTGACATTAATATCATGTTTTTTAATTGATTAGAAAAACCATATGTTGTTTAATAGATGTATTATGAAAGTCTGATATTCTAAATAGTTTGGATCATCAGTCAATGTAAAAAAATAAAAAAGGTCATACCAGCACATAAGACACCCGTTTAACTGCAGTCTGGGAGAGGCGGATGTGGGTTGGGCTTACCCCGATATATGTAGAGGCTGCTCCCATGTCTCGAACCAAAGAACAATTGTAGCTTGGGCTAGGGAACTTGCCATCGCACCAAGGTACGATCTCTGGGTCAGTATGTTTAACATAATTAATCAAACACCCCATAACCACAAGGTCCATAACTTAGCGACTCTAACCTTGAGTCTCTTCATCTCACTGTCTCAATCATTGCATACTTGACATTATTACCCAAATTTGGTTATTAGTGTTATAAATTTAGATAGTCTGACATATCATCATTTTGAAGCTTTTATGATCTGAGAGAGTCAAACTTATTTCAATATTATGTTTTGTTATGTAGTTTTTTATGTACAACAAGTTAAATAATGGGATTGAAGTGAATAGAAAAGATAATATGCAATCTGGGAGCTTTGTAGGTAATCAACTAAAGATATTTGAAAAAAAAGTAGCTTAGGAATTTTAGGAACAATTTTGAGGTCCTTGAAAGTTCTTCTCATATACCTCATCTCTTTGTAAATTTTAAAGTCCTACATTTTGCAATTCTTTGGTGTTGTGGTGTAACTATGTTATGGGCTCGTGCACAGGGTGTAGATTTTGGTTTGCTGAGAAATTGAGTGGAAAATTCGTTTCTCAGTTTAGCATTAACGATTGAAGCAACACAAGTGGAGTAAATATAAAATATCATTATTTTGCCACTACTTTAGTGTTGTATCATCTGTTTTATTTGCATATGATATATTTGTGTTGGGGTATAAATAGACTATTGATTGAAGATTATATATAACATACCCTGTTTTGACTTCATCATATAATGTATGCTTTTTAAGTGTTTGATAAATTATATATATGTATTCAATTTTATAAGTGCAGTTTAGTTTTGCTATTTTGGTATTTACACTGGATTCAAAATATGATGGTATTTGTATACTTTGTCAATAAAATCATGATCCAAAGTACATTAAGTGATTGTACCTTGTGTGGGTCCCACCCCAATATATAAGCACTTAATGTAGAACTTTGGGGGATGTTTGGGGTATATAGCATTACCCTCGTTAATAATGTTAATGAGTAGTGCAACATCTTTTCACTACACCAAATTCTGTGAATGGTCACACCCAGCTGGTCAAGACCCAAGTTTGCGACCAGCTCAATTTTTGGCATGACCATATTTATTACCACTCTAAATCATGGATGCTCTGGAAGTGGTCACGGACCAAATCCCTGACCACTATGGGTCACGGACTTGGGCCGCGACCAGGGTGTGACAACCTTGGCACCAAATTCGCGCCAAAATTCTCTCAAACTGGTCGCGGATGGGTCACGGACTTGGACCATGACCATAGGCATGACGAAGCACAAAACATACACAAATTGGGTCACGACTGGGGGCCGTGACCATTTCTGGGTCTGGGTCACGGCTATGGGCTGTGACCAATCTCCATTCCAGCAGTGATTTTGATGGAGAAAGGGTCGTGCATGGTGGGTCACGGCCTAGAGTCGTGACCAGGTTCAATCCAGCAAGTTACCCCTTCATTTATTGGTCGCGCATGGTGGGTCACGGCTATAGGCCGTTACTTGGTTTAGAACTTAAAAAAAAGACGCGCTCAAAATCATTTCTATCGAACAAATTCTCTCTCAAGGCTTGTGCGATTTTGTTTCGATTTGTGCGATTTCACAACATCAGGTGGGATTTCATCTCATTTCTGTATATAGATTTATTTTTGTATGTGTGTGTGTGTATGTATAGATATATGTGTATATGTGTGTGGATGCATAGATTTATGTGTGTTTATTTATGAACAAATAGATTGTTTTTTATGTCAATAAACCCTTAATTTTATGTATGTGTATTTATAGATTGTATGTGTATGTATGTGTATGTGTGTATAGATTTATGTCAAAAAATATTAGGGTTTAAGTAAACCCTAGATTGTATGTGTGTATGTATAGATTATGTGAATAAACCCTAGATTGTAAGTTTGTATTTTTTTTGACAAAATATTATTCGAAACTCTAGATATTATATTTTTTTGAACAAATATAATTAAATGGATTTATAATAAGTAAAAAAAATTACAACCGCTTTGTTGTAGGTTATATATATGCATAGATTTATGTCAAAAAAATATTAGGGTTTAAGTAAACCCTAGATTGTATATGTGTGTATGTATAGATTATGTCAATAAACCCTAGATTGTATGTATGTATTTTTTTTTGACAAAATATGCTTGTCTTGTTTTTTTTTGACAAAATATAATTAAATGATTTTTTTCGACATACGAGTCGCAAACACGTGTGCACATTACTATAGTGAGATATTGTTGGCTTGTTTGTTGGATACTATGTTGGATTTATTGAATTGATACTCGTGTCGATAAATGTACATGTTATTAAATTTGTTGGTTGTGTTCTTGATTTGCCTATGAAAAAGTATATCACATATCTTGCGATTAATGTGCATTTTTTGACGTTTACGTCAAGATATTAGGAGGCTACAACTTGACATGGAACAAATACAACTTGATTCCGTTCATTCATATTTTAACTTGACATGTATGCCATAATTATGTTGATTTCATACAGTTCTGTTTTAGTTTGAGATTTGTTGTGATCAACTTGATTGGAAATGTATTTTAAAACCTTAAAATGGCGGCGTAATAAACACAACTACATTGATATTATAGGCACCGGGTTGATATTATAGATTTTTGTTCTCCTTTTTCTTTGTGTACTTTTCTTTACATATTATAGGCAGCAGGTTGCTCACGTTCGTTCGAATTGCGGTGTTAAAATGGGGGAATAAATATGCGTCATATGTAAATCTACGACATATTATAGGCAGCAGATCTAATTCTTCAGTGATTTTGTGAGGTACTTTATTTAATTTTACATACTCGTTATTCATAACACATTGTTTATGTATTGCAGATCTAACCAATTAGATACCAGTTCTTCATTACATACCAGTTCTTCATTACACACCAGGTACTCTTTAGTTTAACTAAAGTAGTTATATAATTGATATACATTATCTATTAAATCTTTTAGATGATAGAAGGGGTACGGGATGATTATTGGTTTTGTTTGGTTTGGTTGTTGGATAATTATTGGTTGTTGGCTTGTTGTTGGATAGTATGTTAGAAGGAGTATGGGATAATTAGAAGGAATACGGGCTAATTATTGGTTTGATTGATGGATAATGTTGAAAATATTTTAGACTCCCGATTTCAGAATACGACTATAACTTTCTAATGTCTAGACATAAGCTTAAAAACATGGCGTTAGAGGGGAGAAACCTGAAACATCCCACAAACGGACCCGTGAGAGGGTAAACACACGAAACAACCCCCGTACGGTCCCGTGAGAGGCACCAAGACCTCTCACGGGACCAATGTAAGTTGTAGGAACTGATCGCGCGATAACCGGACTCCCGATTTGAGAATACAACGATAATTTAAAAATATGAGGACTTAAGCTTGAAAACAAGGCATTAGAGGGCGAAAACACGAAACAGCTCCCGCACGGTCCCGTGAGATGCACCAACACGTCTCGCAGGACCAATGGAAAAATGTAGGAACTGACCGCGTGATAATGGGACTCCCGGTTTGAGAATACGACGATAATATAAAAATATGAATACTTAAGCTTAAAAACAAACCGTTAGAGGGTAAATCTCAAAACAACCCCCGTACGGAACCTTGAGAGGCACCAACACCTCTCGTGGGACCAATGTAACACGTAGGAACTGACCGCGCGATCACAGGACTCTCGATTTGAGAATACAATGATAATTTGAAAATATGAGGACTAAGCTTGAAAACAAGGCGTTAGAGGGTGAAAACTCGAAACAGCCCCGTACGGTCCTGTGAGAGGCACCAACACCTCTCGCGGGACCAATATAACACGTATGACCTGACCGCGTGATCACAGGACACACGGTTTGAGAATACGACGATAATTTGAAAATATAAGGACTTAAGCTTGAAAATAAGGCGTTAGAGCGTGAAAACTCGAAACATCCCCCGTACGGTCCCGTGAGAGGCACCAACACCTCTCGCGGGACCAATGTAACACGTAGGAACTGATCGTACAATCACAGAACTCTCGGTTTGGGAATACGATGATAATTTGAAAATATGAGGACTTAAGCTCGAAAACAAGGCGTTAGAGGGGAAAAGAAGAAGCAACCCCAGTACGGTCCCCTGAGAGGCACCAACACCTCTCACGGGATCAATGTAACACGTAGGAACTGATTGCACGATAACGAGACTCTCGGTTTGAGAATATGATGATAATTTTAAAATATGAGGACTTAAGCTCGAAAATAAGGCGTTAGAGGGTAAAACTTGAAACAGCCCCTGTAAGGTCCTGTGAGAGGGCACCACTTCTCGTGGGTCCAATGTAACACGTAGGAACTGATCGCGCGATCACAGGACTCTCGGTTTGAGAATACGACAATAATTTTATAATATGAGGACTTAAACTTGAAAACGAGTTGTTAGAGGGTGAAAACTCGAAATAACCCCCGTATAATTTCGTAAGAGGCCCCAACACCTCTCACGGGACTAATGTAACACGTAGGAACTGACCGCGCGATAACGGGACTCTCGATTTGAGAATACGATGATAATTTGAGAATATGAGGACTTAAGCTTGAAAATAAGGCGTTAGAGGGTAAAACTCGAAATAGCCCCCGTACGGTCCAATAAGAGGCAGCAACACCTCTCGCGGGAGAAATGTAACACGTAGGAACTGACTGTGCGATCACGGGACTCTCAATTTGAGAATTCGATGATAATTTTAAAATATGAGGACCTCTCACGGAACCAATGTAACACATAGGAACTGACCGCGCGATAACGGGAATCCCGATTAGAGAATACGACGATAATTTGAAAATATGAGTACTTAAGCCTGAAAACAAGGCGTTAGAAGGGAAAAACACAAAACAGCCCCCGTACGGTCCTGTGAGAGGCACCAACACCTCTCACGAGACCAATGTAACACGTTGGAACTGACCACGCGATCACGGGACTCCCGTCTTGAGAATACTATGATAATTTGAACATATAAGAACTTAAAGTTGAAAACGAGGCGTTAGAGGGTGAAAACTCGAAATAGCCCCCGTACGCTCCCGTGAGAGGTACCAACTCCTCTCACGGGACCAATATAACACGCAGGAACTAATCGCGCGATAACGGGACTCTCGGTTTGAGAATACGATGATAATTTGAAAATATAAGGTCTTAAGTTTGAAAATTAGGCGTTAGAGGATGACAACTCGAAACGGCCCCCGTACGGTCCTGTGAGAGGCACCAACACCTCTCACGGGACCAATATAACATGTAGGAACTGTCCGCATGATAATGGGACTCCCGAGTTGAGAATAAGACGATAATTTGAAAATATTAGGACTTAAGCTTGAAAATAAGGCGTTAGAGGGTAAAACTCAAAACATCCCTCGTATGGTCCCGTGAGAGGCAGCAACACCTCTCGCGGGAGTAATGTAACACGTAGGAACTGACCGCGCGATCACAGGACTCCCGGTTTGAGAATATGAAGATAATTTTACAATATGAGGACTTAAGCTTGAAGATGAGTCGTGAGAGGGTGAAAACTTGAAATAACCCCCGTACGGTGCCGTGAGAGGCCCACACACCTCTCACGGGACCAATGTAATACGTAGGAACTGACTGTGCGATAACAGGACTCCCGATTTGAGAATACAATGATAATTTGAAGATATGAGGACTTAAGCTTGAAAATAAGTTGTTAGAGGGTAAAACTCGAAACATCCCCCGTACAACCCCGTTAGAGGCACCAACACCTCTCGCGGGAGTAATATAACACGTAGGAACTGACTGCGCGATCATAGGACTTCTGGTTTGAGAATACGACGATAATTTTAAAATATGAGGACCTCTCACGGGACCAATGTAACACATAGGAACTAACCGCGCGATAACGGGACCCCCGGTTTGAGAATACGATGATAAATTGAAAATATGAGGACTTAAGCTTAAAAACGAGGCGTTAGAAGGGGAAAACACGAAACAGCCCCCGTACGGTCCTATTAGAGGCACCAATACCTCTCACGGGACCAATGTAAGACGTAGGAACTGACCCCGCGATAACGGGACTCACGGTTTCAGAATACGACGATAATTTGAAAATATAAGGACTTAAGCTTGAAAACAAGGCGTTAGAAGGTGAAAACACGAAATAACCCTCGTACGGTCCCGTAAGAGGCACCAATACGTCTCGCATGACCAATGGAAAAATGTACGTGAGAGGCACTAACACCTCTCGTGGGACCAATGTAACACGTAGGAACTGATCGCGCGATCACAGGACTCCCGATTTGAGAAAACGACGATAATTCGAAAATATGACGACTACGCTTTAAAATAAGGCGTTAGAGGGTGAAAACTCAAAACATCCCCCGTACGATCCCGTGAGAGGCACCAACACCTCTTGCAGGACAAATGTAACATGTAGCAACTAACCGCGTGATAACGGGACACCCGGTTTGAGAATACGATGATAATTTAAAAATATGAGGACCTCTCACGGGACCAATGTAATACATAGGAACTCACCGCGCGATAACGGGACACCCGGTTTGAGAATACGATGATAATTTGAAAATATGAGTACTTAAGCTTTAAAACAAGGCGTTAGAAGGGGAAAACACGAAACAACCCCCGTACGGTCCTGCGAGAGGCCCCAACACCTCTTATGGGACCAATGTAACACATAGGAAGTGATCGCATAATCACGGGACTTTCGGTTTGAGAATACGACGATTATATGAAAATTTGAGAACTTAAACTCGAAAACAAGGCGTTAGATGGGGAAAACACGAAACAACCCCAGTACGGTTCCTTGAGAGCAACCAACACCTCTCGCGGGACCATTGTAACACGTAGGACCTGATCGTGCGATAATGAGACTCCCGGTTTGGGAATACGATGATAATTTGAAAATATGAGGACTTAAGCTCGAAAACAAGACGTTAGAGAGTAAACTTGAAACAGCCCCCGTACGGTCCCGAGAGAGGCACTAACACCTCTCGCGGGACCAATGTAACACGTAGGAACTGACCGCATGATCACGGGACTCCCGGTTTGAGAATACGACGATAAATTTAAAATATGAGGACTTAAGCTCGAAAACAAGGCGTTAGAGGGGAAAAAATGAAGCAGCCCCTCTACAGTCTCATGAGAGGCACCAAGACCTCCCTCGAGATCAATGTAACATATTGGAACTGACCGCACAATAACGGGACTCCCGATTTGAGAATACGATGATAATTTGAAAATATAAGGACTCAAGCTCGAAAATAATGCGTCAGAGGGTAAAACTCAAAACAGCCCCCACACTGTCCCGTAAGAGGTACCAACACCTCTTGCGGGACTAATGTAACATGTAGGAACTGACCTCACGATCACGGGACTCCCGGTTTGAGAATACGACGATAATTTGAAAATATGAGGACTTAAGCATGAAAACGAGTTGTTAGATGGTGAAACTCGAAATAACCCCCGTACGATCCCGTGAAAGGCATTAACACCTCTCGCAGGACCAATGTAACAGTAGGAACTGACCGGGCAATAACAGGACTCCCGGTGTGAGAATACGACGATAATTTTAAAATATGAGGACTTAAGCTCGAAAATAAGGCGTTAGAGGGGGAAAAAAGAAGCAGCCCCACTACGGTCCCGTGAGAGGCACCAACACCTCTCACGGGATCCATGTAACACATAGAAACTGACCGCATGATAACGGGACTCCCGGTTTCAGAATACGATGATAATTTGAAAATATGAGGACTTAAGCTAAAAAACAAGGCGTTAGAGGGTAAAACTCGAAATAGCCCCCGTACGGTCCTGTGAGAGGGTACCAACACCTCCCGCGGGATCAATGTAACACGTAGGAACTGACCGCGTGATCACAGGACTTTCGGTTTGAGAATATGATGATAATTATAAAATATGAGGACTTAAACTTGAAAACGAGTTGTTAGAGGGTGAAAACTCGAAACAACCCCCGTACGATTCCGTAAGAGGCCCCAACACCTCGCACGGGACCAATGTAACACGTAGGAATTGACCACGCGATAACGGGACTCCCAGTTTGAGAATACGACGATAATTTGAGAATATGAGGACTTAAGCTTGAAAATAAGGCGTTAGAGGGTAAAACTCGAAAAAGCCCCCGTACGGTTCTATGAGAGGCAGCAACACCTCTCGCTGGAGCAATGTAACACATAGGAACCGACCGTGCGATCACGGGACTCTCAATTTGAGAATACGATGATAATTTTAAAATATGAGGAGCTCTCACGGAACCAATGTAACACATAGGAACTGACCGCGCGATAACGGGAATCCCGATTTGAGAATACGACAATAATTTGAAAATATGAGGACTTAAGCTTGAAAACAAGGCGTTAGAAGGGGAAAACACAAAACAACCCTCGTACGGTCCTGTGAGAGGCACCAACACCTCTCACGGGAACAAATTAAAATGTAGGAACTGACCACGCGATCACGGGACTCCCGGCTTGAGAATACGACGATAATTTGAATATATAAGAACCTAAAGTTGAAAACGAGGCGTTAGTGGGTGAAAACTCAAAACAGCCCCCGTACACTCCCGTGAGAGGCACCAACTCCTCTCACGGGACCAATGTAACACGCAGGAACTAACCGCATGATAACGGGACTCTTGGTTTGAGAATATGACGATAATTTGAAAATATAAGGTCTTAAGCTTGAAAATTAGGCGTTAGAGGATGACAACTCAAAACAGCCCCCGTACGGTCCTGTGAGAGGCACCGACACCTCTCACGGGACCAATGTAACATGTAGGAACTATCCGCATGATAATGGGACTCCCGGGTTGAGAATACAACGATAATTTGAAAATATGAGGACTTAAGCTTGAAAATAAGTCGTTAGAGGGTAAAACTCGAAACATCCCCCGTATGGTCCTGTGAGAGGCAGCAACACCTCTCGCGGGAGTAATGTAACATGTAGGAACTGACGGCGTGATCACAGGACTCCCGGTTTGAGAATATGATGATAATTTTATAATATGAGGACTTAAGCTTGAAGATGAATCGTTAGAGGGTGAAAACATGAAACAAACCCCGTACCATTCCGTGAGAGGCCCACACACCTCTCACGGAACCAAGGTAACACGTAGGAACTGGTCGTGTGATAACGGGACTCCCGGTTTGAGAATACAACGATAATTTGAAGATATAAGGACTTAAGCTTGAAAATAAGTTGTTAGAGGGTAAAACTTGAAACATTCCCCGTACGGTCCCGTTAGAGGCAGTAACACCTCTCGCGGGAGTAATGTAACACGTAGGAACTGACGACGCGATCACAAGACTTCCGGTTTGAGAATACGACGATAAGTTTAAAATATAAGGACCTCTCATGGGACCAATGTAACATATAGGAACTAACCGCGCGATAACGGGACCCCCGGTTTGAGAATGTGACGATAAATTGAAAATATGAGGACTTAAGCTTAAAAACGAGGCGTTAGAAGGGGAAAACACGAAATAGCCCCCGTACGGTCCTATTAAAGGCACCAATACCTCTCACGGGACCAATGTAAGACGTAGGAACTGACCGCGCGATAATGAGACTCACGGTTTGAGAATACGACGATAATTTAAAAATATAAGGACTTAATCTTGAAAACAAGGCGTTATATGGTGAAAACACGAAATAACCCCCGTACGGTCCCGTGAGAGGCACCAACACGTCTCGCAGGAACAATGGAAAAATGTACGTGAGAGGCACTAACACCTCTCGCGGGACCAATGTAACACGTAGGAACTGATCGCGCGATCACAGGACTCCCGATTTGAGAAAACGACGATAATGTGAAAATATGAGTACGCTTTAAAATAAGGCATTAGAGGGTGAAAACTCAAAACATCCCTCGTACGATCCCGTGAGAGGCACCAACACCTCTCGCGGGAGCAATGTAACACGTAGGAACTGATCGCGTGATCACGGGACACCCGGTTTGAGAATACGATGATAATTTAAAAATATGAGGACCTCTCACGGGACCAATGTAACACATAGGAACTCACCGCGCGATAACGGGACACCCGGTTTGAGAATACGACGATAATTTGAAAATATGAGGACTTAAGCTTTAAAACAAGGCGTCAGAAGGGGAAAACATGAAACAGCCCCCGTACGGTCCTGCGAGAGGCACCAACACCTCTCATGGGACCAATGTAACACGTAGGAACTGATCGCGCGATCACGGGAATCTACGACAATTATATGAAAATTTGAGAACTTAAGCTCGAAAATAAGGCGTTAGAGGGGGAAAGCACGAAACAACCCCAGTACGGTTCCGTGACAGCAACCAACACCTCTTGCGGGACCATTGTAACACGTAGGAACTCATCGTGCAATAAGGAGACTCCCGATTTGGGAATACGATGATAATTTGAAAATATGAGGACTTGAGCTCGAAAACAAGGCGTTAGGGGGTGAAAACTCAAAACAGCCCCCGTACGATCCTGAGAGAGGCACTAACACCTCTCGTGGGACCAATGTAACACGTAGGAACTGACCTCGTGATCATGAAACTCCCGGTTTGAGAATACGATGATAATTTTAAAATATGAGGACTTAAGCTCGAAAACAAGGCGTTAGAGGGGGGAAAAATGAAGCAGCCCCTGTAAGGTCTCGTGAGAGGCACCAATATCTCCCTCGGGATCAATGTAGCACGATGGAACTGACAGCGCAATAACGGGACTCCCAATTTGAGAATACGATGATAATTTGAAAATATGAGGACTCAAGCTCGAAAATAATGCGTTAGAGGGTAAAACTCGAAATAACCCCCACACGGTCCCGTAAGAGGCACCAACACCTCTCGTGGGACCAATGTAATATGTAGGAACTGACCTCGCGATCACGGGACTCCCGGTTTGAGAATACGACGATAATTTGAAAATATGATGACTTAAGCTTGAAAATGAGTTGTTAGATGGTGAAACTCGAAACCACCCCTGTACAGTTCCGTGAGAGGCCCCAACACCTCTCACGAGACCATTGTAACACGTAGGAACTGACCGCGCGATAACGGGACTCCCGGTTTGAGAATACGATGATAATTTGAAAATATGAGTACTTAATCTTGAAAACAAGGCATTAGAGGGTAAAACTCGAAACAGCCCCCGTACGGTCCGGTGAGAGGTAGCAACACGTCTCGCGGGACCAATATAACACGTAAGAACTGATCGTGCGATCACAGGACTCCCAATTTTAGAATACGATGATAATTTTAAAATATGAGGACCTCTTATGGGACCAATGTAACACATAGGAACTGACCGCGTGATAACGTGACTCCCGGTTTGAGAATACGATGATAATTTGAAAATATGAGGACTTAAGCTTGAAAACAAGGCGTTAGAAGGGGAAAACATGAAACAACCCCCGTACGGTCCTATTAGAGGCACCAATACCTCTCACGGGACCAATGTAAGACATTGGAACTGACCACGCGATCACGGGACTCCCGTCTTGAGAATACTATGATAATTTGAACATATAAGAACTTAAGCTTGAAAACAAGGTGTTAGAGGGGGAAAACACGAAATAACCCCAGTAAGGTTCCGTAAGAGGAACCAACACCTCTCACGGGACCAATGTAACACGTAGGAACTGACCGCGCGATAGCGGGACTCCCGGTTTGAGAATACGACGATAATTTGAAAATATGAGGACTTAAGCTTGAAAACAAGGCGTTAGAGGGTAAAACTCGAAACAGCCCCCGTACGATCTCGTGAGAGGCTGCAATAACTCTCGCGGGAGCAATATAACATGTAGGTACTAACCGCGCGATCACAGGACTCTCGGTTTTAGAAGACGATGATAATTTTAAAATATGAGGACCTCTCACAGGACCAATGTAACACATAGGAACTGATCGCGTGATAACGGGACTCCCGGTTTGAGAATACGATGATAATTTAAAAATATAAGGACTTAAGTTTGAAAACAAGGCGTTAGAAGGGGAAAACACGAAACAACCCCCGTACATTCCTGTGAGACGCACCAACACCTCTCGCGGGACCAATGTAACACGTAGGAACTGACCACGCGATCACGGGACTCCCGGCTTGAGAATACGACGATAATTAGAAATTTTGAGAACTTAATCTTGGAAACAAGGCGTTAGAGGAGGAAAACACGAAACAACCCTAGTACGGTTCCGTGAGAGGAACCAACACCTCTCGCGGGACCATTATAACACGTAGGAACTGACCGTGCGATAACGGGACTCCCAATTTGAGAATACGATGATAACTTGAAAATATAAGGTCTTAAGCTCGAAAATAAGGCGTTAGAGGGTAAAAACTCGAAACAGCCCCCGTACGGGCACGTGAGAGTCACCAACACCTCTCGCGGGACCAATGTAACACGTAGGAACTGACCGTGAGATAATAGGACTCCTAATTTGAAAATACGATGGTAATTTGAAAATATGAGGACTTAAGCTTGAAAACAAGGCGTTAGAGAGTGAAAACACGAAACAATCCCCGTACGGTCCCGTGAGAGGCACCAACACGTCTCACGGGACCAATGGAAAAACGTAGGAACTGACCGCGCGATAACGGGACTCTCGGTTTGAGAATACGATGATAATTTAAAAATATGAAGACTTAAGCTTAAAAACAAAGCGTTATAGGGTAAAACTCAAAACAGCCCCCGTAGGGTCCCATGAGAGGCACCAACACCTCTCGCGGGACCAATGTAACACGTAGGAACTGACCGTGCGATAACGGTACACTCGGTTTGAGAATACGATGATAATTTGAAAATATGAGGACCTCTCACGGGACCAATGTAACACATAGGAACTCACCGCTCGATAACGGGAGACCCGGTTTGAAAATATGAGGATTTAAGCTTGAAAACAAGGCGTTAGAAGGGGAAAACATGAAATAGCCCACATACGGTCCAGTGAGAGGCACAACACCTCTCACGGGACCAATGTAACACGTAAGGAATGATTGCGCGATCACGGGACTCTCGGTTTGAGAATACAATGATTATATGAAAATTTGAGAACTTAAGCTCGAAAATAAGGCGTTAGAGGGGGAAAACACGAAACATCCCCGGTACGGTTCCGTGTGAGCAAACAACGCCTCTCGTGGGACCATTGTAACTGGTAGGAACCGACTGTGCGATAACGAGACTCCCCATTTGGGAATACGATGATAATTTGAAAATATGAGGACTTATGCTCGAAAATAAGGTGTTAGAGGGTGAAAACTCGAAACAGCCCTCATACGGTCCCTTGAGAGGCACTAACACCTCTCGCGGGACCAATGTAACATGTAGGAATTGACCGCGCGATCACGGGACTCCTGGTTTGAGAAAACGGCGATAATTTCAAAATATGATGACTTAAACTCAAAAACAAGGCGTTAGAGGGGAAAAAATGAAGTAGCCCCTGCACGCTCCCGTGAGAGGCACCAATACCTCTCTCGAGATCAATGTAACACGTTGGAACTGATCGCGCGATAACGGGACTCCCGATCTGATAATACGATGATAATTTGAAAATATGAGGACTCAAGATCGAAAATAATGCGTTAGAGGGTAAAACTCGAAATAGCCCCCGTACGGTCTCGTAAGAGGCACCAACACCTCTTGCGGGACCAATGTAACACGTAGGAACTGACCGCGCGGTCACGAGATTCCCGATTTGATAATACGATGATAATTTGAAAATATGAGGACTTAAGCTTGAAAACGAGTTGTTAGAGGGTGAAACTCGAAACAACCCCCGTACGGTTCCGTGAGAGGCCCCAACACCTCTCACGGGACCATTGTAACACGTAGGAACTGACCGCGCATTAACGGGACTCCCGGTTTGAGAATACGACGATAATTGGAAAATATGGGGACTTAAGCTTGAAAATAAGGCATTAGAGGGTAAAACTCGAAACAACCCCCGTACGGTCCCATGAGAGGTAGCAACACCTCTTGCAGGACCAATATAACACGTAGAAACTAACCGCGTGATCACAGGACTCCTGGTTTTAGAATACAACGATAATTTTAAAATATGAGGACCTCTCACGGTACCATTATAACACATAGGAGTTGACCGCGCGATAACGGGACTCCCGATTTGAGAATACATTGATAATTTGAAAATATGAGGAATTAAGCTTGAAAATAAGGTGTTAGATGGGGAAAACACGAGACAGCCCCTGTACGGTCCTGTGAGAGACACCAACACCTCTCATAGGACCAATGTAACACGTAGGAACTGACCGCGCGATAACGGGACTCCCGATTTGAGAATACGACGATAATTTGAAAATATAAGAACTTAAGCTTGAAAACAAGGCGTTAGAGGGTGAAAACTCGAAGCAGCCCCCGTACGGTTCCGTGAGAGGCACCAGCACCTCTCACGGGATCAATATAACATGTAGGAACTAACCAATGGGATCCCAGTTTGAGAATACGACGATAATTTAAAAATATGGGGACTTAAGCTTGAAAACAAGGCCTTAGAGGGTAAAACTCGAAATAGCCCCAGTACGGTTCCGTGAGAGGAACCAACACCTCTCACGGGACCAATGTAACATGTAGGAAATGATCGCGCGATAGCGGGACTCCCGGTTGGAGAATACGATGATAATTTGAAAATATGAGGACCTAAGCTTGAAAACAAGGCGTTAGAGGGTAAAACTCGAAATAACCCCCGTACGGTCCTGTGAGAGGCAACAACACCTCTCGCGGAAGCAATGTAACACGTAGGAACTGACTGCGTGATCACAGGACTCTCGGTTTTAGAATACGATGATAATTTTAAAATATGAGGACCTCTCACGGGACCAATGTAACACATAGGAACTGATCGCGCGATAACGGGACTCCCGATTTGAGAATACGATGATAATTTGAAAATATGAGGACTTAAGTGTGAAAACAAGGTGTTAGAAGGGGAAAACATGAAACAGCCCCCGTACGGTCCTGTGAGAGGCACCAACACCTCTCACGGGACCAATGTTACACGTAGGAACTGACCGCGCGATCAGGGGACACCCGGCTTGAGAATACGACGATAATTTGAAATTTTGAGAACTTAAGCTTGGAAATAAGGCGTTAGAGGGGGAAGTACAAAACAACCCCAGTACGGTTCCGTGAGTGGAATTAACACCTCTCGCGGGACCATTGTAACACGTAGGAACTGACCGTGCGATAACGGGACTCCCGATTTTAGAATACGACGATAATTTTAAAATATAAGGTCTTAAGCTTGAAAATAAGGCCTTAGAGGGTGAAAACTCGAAACAGCCCCCGTACGGTCCCGTGAGAGTCACTAACACCTCTTACGGGACCAACGTAACACGTAAGAACTGACCGCGCAATAACGGGACTCCCGATTTGAGAATATGATGGTAATTTGAAAATATGAGGACTTAACCTTAAAAACAAGGCGTTAGAGGGTGAAAATATGAAACAACCCCTGTACGGTCCCGTGAGAGGCACCAACACGTCTCGCGGGACCAATGGAAAAACATAGGAACTGACCGCTCGATAACGTGACTCCCGGTTTGAGAATACGATGATAATATAAAAATATGAAAACTTAAGCATAAAAACAAAGCGTTAGAGGGTAAAAGTCAAAATAACCTCGTATGGTCCCTTGAGAGGCACCAACACCTCTCGCGGGACCAATGTAACACGTAGGAACTAACTGCGCGATCACAGGACTCCCGATTTGAGAATACGACGATAATTTGAAAATATGAGGACAAAGCTTGAAAACAAGGCGTTAGAGGGGGAAAACACAAAACAGCCCCAGTATGGTTCCGTGAGAGGAACCAACACCTCTCACGGGACCAATGTAACATGTAGGAACTGATCGCACGATAGCGGGACTCTCGATTTGAGAATACGATGATAATTTGAAAATATGAGGATTTATGCTTGAAAACAAGGCGTTAGAGGGTAAAACTCGAAACAGCCCCCGTACGGTCCCGTGAGAGGCAGCAACACCTCTCGCGGGAGCAATGTAATACATAGGAACTGACCGCACGATAACGGGACTCCCGATTTGAGAATATGATGGTAATTTGAAAATATGATGACTTAAGCTTAAAAACATGGCGTTAAAGGGTGAAAACACGAAACAACCCCCGTACGATCCCGTGAGAGGCACCGACACGTCTCGTAGGACTAATGAAAAAATGTAGGAACTGACCGCGCGATAACGGGACTCCCGATTTGAGAATACGAAGATAATTTGAAAATATGAAGACTTAAGCTTAAAAACAAAGCGTTAGAGGGTAAAACTCGAAACAGCCCCCGTACGATCCCGTGAGAGGCACCAACACCTCTCGCGGGACCATTGTAAGACGTAGGAACTGACTGCTCAATCACAGGACTCCCGGTTTGAGAATACGATGATAATTTGAAAATATAAGGACTAAGCTTGAAAACAAGGCGTTAGAGGGTGAAAACTCGAAACGTCCCCTGTACGGTCCCGTAAGAGTCACCAACACCTCTCGCGGGAGTAATATAACACGTAGGAACCGTCCGCGCAATAACGGGACACCCGGTTTGAGAATACGATGATAATTTGAAAATATGAGGACTTGGGCTTGAAAACAAGGCGTTAGAGGATGAAAACTCGAAACAACCCTCGTACGGTCCCGTGAGAGGCACCAACACCTGTCACGGGACCAACGTAAAACATAGGAACTGATCGCGTGATCGCGAGGCTCCCTATTTGATAATACGACGATAATTTGAAAATTTGAGAACTTAAGCTTGAAAACAAGGCTTTAGAGGGGGAAAACACGAAACAACTATAGTACGGTTCTGTGAGAGGAACCAACACCTCTCGCGAGACCATTGTAACACGTAGGAACAGACCGAGCGATAACGAGACTCCCGATTTGAGAATATGGCGATAATTTGAAAATATGAGGACTTAAGCTTGAAAACAAGGCGTTAGAGGGTGAAAGCCCAAAACTGCCCCCGTACGGTCCCGTGAGAGGAACCAACACCTCTCACGGGATTAATGTAACACGTAGGAATTGACCGTGCGATCACGGGACTCTCGATTTGAGAATACGACAATAATTTGAAAATATGAGGACTTAAGCTCGAAAATAAGGCGTTAGAGGGGGGAAAAAATGAAGCACCCCTGTACGGTCTCGTGAGAGGCACCAACACCTCTCACGGGATCAATGTAACACGCAGGAACTGACCGCGCGATCTCGGGACTCCCGTATTGAGAATGTGGTGATAATTTTAAAATATGAGAACTTGAGCTTCAAAACAAGGCATTAGAGGGGAAAACACGAAACAGCCACCGTACGGTCCCGTGAGAGGCACCAACACCTCTCGTGGAACCAATGTAACACGTAGGAACTGACCGCGTGTTAACGGGACTCTCGGTTTGAGAATACGATGATAATTTAAAAATATAAGGACTTAAGCTTAAAAACAAGGCGTTAGAGGGTGAAAACTCGAAGCAGCCTCCGTACGGTTCCGTGAGAGGCACCAACACCTCTCACGGGACCAATGTAACACGTAAGATCTAACCAACGGGAATCCCAGTTTGAGAATACAATGATAATTTAAAAATATGGGAACTTAAGCTTGAAAACAAGGCGTTAGAGGGTAAAACTCGAAATAGCCCCCATACGGTTCCGTGAGAGGCACTAACACCTCTCGCGATCACGGGACTCTCGGTTTGAGAATACGACGATAATTTAAAAATATGAGGACTTAAGCTTGAAAACAAGGCGTTGGAGGGTGAAAACTCGAAACAACCCTCGTACAGTCCTGTGAGTGGCACCAACACCTCTCGCGGGACCAATGGAAAAATGTAGAAACTGATCGCGCGATAACGGGACTCCCGATTTGAGAATACGATGGTAATTTGAAAATATAAGGACTTAAGCTTGAAAACAAGGCGTTAGAGTGTGAAAATACGAAACAACCCCCGTACGGTCCCGTGAGAGGCACTAACATGTCTCGCGGGACCAATGGAAAAACGTAGGAACTGATCGCGCGATAACGGGACTCTTGGTTTGAGAATACGACGATAATTTACAATATGAAGACTTAAGCTTAAAAACAGAGCGTTAGAGGGTAAAACTCGAAAAAACCCCTGTACGGTTCCGTGAGAGGAACTAGCACCTCTCGCGGGACCATTGTAACACGTAGGAACTGACCGGGCGATAACGGGACTCCCGATTTGGGAATACGACGATAATTTGAAAATATAAGGACTTAAACTTAAAAGCAAGGCTTTAGAGGGTGAAAGCTCGAAACAACCCCCGTATGGTCCCGTGAGAGTAGGGGTGTAAACGGATCGGGTCTGGGTATATCCAGAGCCGATATGGGTATTTTTTTAACGGATCGGGTCTTACCCGATTACCCATCGGGTCTCAGAAAATGGATCCAGACCCGGATCCGTTAAGTCGGTGTGCCTCTAAATATCGTGTCTGACCGAGACAAGAGATTTGTTTCACGATTTTGGGAGAGTTTCCAGGAGGCCATGGGCCCTGAATTACGGTTGAGTACGACTTACCACCCGTTGTAAGGACATTTTTGTTCATTATCAATTTGTATGTCGTACGCCGTTACACCGTTGAAGAAACTCAAGATTGCATCTACATCAACGGATCCGAATAGCAAAGCATCTTCAACATCATAGCCTCTGCGAGAATGAACTTGGTAAAATTTTGTTTTTACGTTCCTTAAAGTTCATATTTAGTATTGGGAAATTTTTATAAAATGTTTTTTATAAAAATAAGGCGTAAGTTTTTTCAAGCAAAATGAGGCATTTATTTTTCTGGGTCAACCGGACCGATCCGGTCACAAACGGACCGATCCGTTATGCTGAAGGCCAGTATACCCCGGACCGATGGCAAACCGATGTAGAAGAAATAGCCGAACCGATCCGACCTCATCCGGACCGATCCGCCTCTTAATAAAAGAACCGATCCGGTCAAATCGGACCGATCCGCCCTCAATCCGGACCGATCCGACGGGGATAATCACTGCCAGATTCGCTGCAGATTTTTTAGGCTCAAAGACTTCTTATTTAAATCCAACTTCGGGAAGTTATTTTAAAAAGACTTTTCAAGACGATATTCAGAGTCCTAAATACTCTAAGTCTTCACCTTTTTGAGTCCCAAGACTTTTTTTGATTCACACCAAAAATCCCAATTACTTTTGTGAATCTTTTGGAACCCTAGAACACAAGCTTTGTTGTTGTTCATCTTTGTGGAGAGATCTTTGCAACCGAGGGCTGCGTGTCATTGCTGAGGGAGTCTCTACAAAGTGTTATGGCTGCGTGTCATTGAGGAGAGCTGCGGTTCTTTCTTCGTTGTTTGGGCTGCGAGTCCTTGGAGGGTGCTGCGTGTATTCTCTTGCTGAGTTCAAGACTGCGTGTCTTTGTGGGTTGGCTGCGCGTTGATCCATTGCAGATTTCTCTATGTAATTGTAAGTTGCGGCTTGTATATTCATAGTGAAATAAAGGTTTTACCCGAAAGGGGTTTTTTCCTGAATTCTGTGTCTCAGCATATTCTTGTGTCACATGATTTATTTGTTTTTGGGTTGACACACGCACGCACTTTAGATGCATGTTTAGGGGCTGAAATTTAATAAGTGTGTCAAATTAGAAATTTACGAAGTTAATCAATATCACGCATTCTCACCCGTAGACTGATGGGCAAACCGAGCATACAAATCAGATGTTGGAGGACATGTTGCGTATGTGCATCATAGACTTTGGGGGTGGATGGGAGCAGTACCTTCCACTGGTGGAGTTTGCTTATAATAACTCCTACCAGTTCACCATTGGCATGACTCCATTTGAGGCGTTGTATGGTAGACCTTGTCGTTCCCCAGCATGTTGGTTAAAAGTGGGGGACAACAAGCTACTTGGGCCAGAGGTGATTCAGGATACTTTGGTAAGGATATAATGGATACGGAGTCGCATTCGGGTAGCTCAGGATCGGCAGAAGAGCTATGCTGATGCGAAGAGGTTCTTCAGAGAATTCAAAGTGGGGGACCAGGATTTACTCAGAGTATCTCCTATGAAGGGGATTATGCATTTTGGGAAGAAGGGGAAACTGGCACCGAGATATGTGGGGCCATTTCCTATTATCGAGCGGATTGGGCCAGTTGCGTATAGACTTGGGTTACCGGAGCACTTACATAAGATTCATGATGTGTTTCATATTTCATCTCTAAGGAAATATCTTAGGGATGATTTGGCCCATACTCACATTGCTTTGGAGGACATCGATCTCCAGCCCGATAGTTCCTATGAGGAGGGGCCGATTGCTATTTTGGACCGAAGCGAGCGGAAACTGCGGTCAAAGATAGTACCGTTGGTACGTGTTCAGTGGCGGCATCATAATGCTGAGGAGTCCACATGGGAGCGCGAGGATGAGATGCGCGAACGTTATCCAGAGTTATTTTTACCAGGTACTTCTTAGTTCCGAATTTCGGGACGAAATTCTGTTATTAGGGGGAAGTATGTAATACCCCGTAATTTTATCGATATTTATTTAAGGGATTAACTAAATTATATGTGAATTAATTGAGAATTAATCCAGATATAAATACTAACGATATGTTAGTTGGTATTTGATTATGATGTGTATATATGGCAACATATGAATATTGAAGATATTAAAATTATCGCGAGACTGAAATACGACAATTTGGGAAATTTAGTTGGGACGCACGTGTCAGTCGCGTCAGAAATGTAATTATTTGAATTAAAAAGTGAATTTTATTTTTATCAACCGAATAGTCATTTTGAGTGCGCCAACGAGTCCGGAAGGGTCGAAATAGTCAGAAAACATTAGCCGGGAGTTTAGTTTGGGTCCCGGGGCATTTTTGGGCCATACCGACAACTTAAAAGGGTATTTTAGTAATTTTAAAAATTAGGAAATTAAAACCCACGAAAATTAGAGTTAATATTTATTATTTTAGAAGGGCCACTAAGGCCATTACCAGCAAAAAGTTTAGAGAGTGGTTACGTGAGTTTTGAGAGAAGTGGGAAGAGGAGTTACAAGAGCCAAAATTCAAGCCATCACCATTCTTGGGAGAAATTCTGTAGAGAGGAAGAAGAAAATCAATTTTCAATCCTTCAACATCGAGTCAAACCATAAGGCAAGTGGTTTAAATACGTTAATTTCAAGCGAATGTTTCTTCCATGCTTAGAATTGAAATAATTGCATTATATTGGGGGTTTGATGACAACCCATGAAATTGGAGATAGAAATTCATGATATGATATAAGGATTGCATGTAGATTATTATTGGATTATTGTCCTATACAAAATACAACTTTTTATGATGTAAAAACGGATTTATAAGGAAAAATTGAAGACATTAAATTCTGGGTTCATATTCATAGGGTTTGGGGTAAGATTTGGGGATTTATGATAATTATATGTTGTTTAGGAAGATTGGACCCCAAAAATATGTTAAGATACGACCTAAGAAGGTTTAGTGATGTTTAAGAACCTTAAAATACTATTGGGATGTTCTTAGGATGAGTTTAGAGAAGAGAAAAATTGAGAAAAACGAAGTAGGGAATTTCTGGGTTCAAACTGCCATCTCGTTAGAAGTTTTGCCCAGGTCGTTCGAACAACCTCATTCGATCGAACTTCTAACGAGGTGACAGTATGCCTTCTAACGAGTTGGTAGTTCGTTCGAAGCCTTTCGTTCGAACGACCTCGTTCGAACGAGACTTCTAAAGAGTTGACAGAATGACCTTTTTGGCCTCATTTCATTTCAAATGTTCCGTAAACTTATTTAATTGGAGTATTAACCTTCCTTATTGATTTGTGAGTATAATTGTGAGAACCGGGGTACGATGAGGAGTATAACTTAAAACCTCATAATAATATTGGATGTCATTTGTGGAATATGAAACGAGTACCTAATTACGACGTGAGAAGGGTTGATAACTTGAATATACAAATCGGAGACTTGAAATCGTATAACATTAAACGACGGTATAAGAATGACAAGTGTACCTATATTAATATTACGAGATATCTAAGATGTGTGAATGCTTAGTATATGTGATTTTATGTGTATAACATACCTACCATACTTGCTATCATGGGAGGTTTGCGTTCGATTAGGTCCATCTAATCTTTGTGTGCCTACGGGGGGATTTAGATTGGTACCTCGAGGACATAGGTCAGAGAAGGACTTATTGAGAAGTTGATAAGTCTGCTGATCATGGGAGCGTAGGTATGTGCGTGACCCATGTGATGTGAACTATGTTCGCCTCCATTATTTGTGATTGTTATTAATTGAGAACGATTCCTGAGAGATTCGGAATGCGAGATCCTTATGTACGTGATGTACCGGGATTGGATAGCAGAGTATGTGTGCACCGCAGCTTAGCCTCGGGGTGCTAGTACTGTATATTTATGATGAGAATAATATAAGGTTAATTGAAATGAATTGTCAGGTTTAAATTGTGAGTATAATTATAGTAACGTTCTGTAAAGATAAAAAGGGATGATCTCTAGTAAATTGTATTGCTAATAATTGGGAATCCGAGAATTAACGTAAAGCTCTCTATTTAGTTGATGATGTTGGAATTAAAGCGTGAACCGAGTAGAAATGTTAAAATTCATTTTGGACTAGTTAGATATGAGAATCACTAGAAAGGATACGGGTATGTTAGGAGTGCACAAATAGTCGAGAGGTGAGTATTTCATGTGAGAGCACGTCCTAACATGTATTTTGCATTCATTGTTTTAATGTCATTAAATCACTTGCTATATTTTAAACTATTTTCCACAATCGGGCTCTGACCCATTTGCTTTCAAATATATTTTCTTGTAAAAACTTTTAGGTGCCCAGCCACAAGGACACCATGCATAGGAGTTCTATTCAGGTGACGTGCTGTAGCTACTGTGGAAGTTACAGGACCTTGACAGTAGATGCCTCCATTTCTGATCTTGACTCCATTATCAGTTTTATCATCTGTTGGGCATGTCGCCCATTCCTTAGAGACATCTTACTTATTCAGTTATTTCGGACTTTGGGTTGTAATTAATTTTAGTGATGCAGACTTTGTATTTATTTATTTTGGAATTCGGTTTGCTGTGAGGAGTTTTCCGCCAGACTCATTATTATTGGACGGTTATTCTATTGTGACTATATTGTGTTGGATATGTTAAGTTTTCATAATTCTTTTATTGCATGTTAATCAGAATTATTTTAAAATGGACAATTCACTTTTTAAGTACTAGGTGGTTAGTAAATATTAAAATGTTTTCAACAGTGATGCTATGAACTGAACCAACTTGACATTTTGTATTAATTTAATAAAGGAGTAGCTACCCGATATTTAATTAGTCGGGGTGTCATATCGTTCTCTCTCTCTCTCCGCGTGTATAATATATATACGCAAGTGATTTAGTTTGTGTTCGATATAATTTCTCATGTGCATATATTAAATGTTTTGCATTTTCTTCCCTCCATCCGATTTCCAAACCCATTTGTATATAAAAAACAAATTGTATTAACTTTTATAGTTTTACTTCTTATGATTGGCATTACTCTTCCCCTTTTAAGAGGCCTATAGTTTTTTTATTAACTATTCTTGTGTATTTTCAATAATTAAACGAGTCTAGAGTTCAGAAAAATCACAAACATACTATTAGGCAGCCAAAAGGTAATGATAAAAAAAACAAGCTAATAATAAATTTCTAATCAGGTGTTTGATTCTAAAATTGAGTTTGGAATTGTGAATTGAATTTAATTCTACGAATTCCAGTTTCATAAACTGAATTCCAAAGTGAAGTAGCTAATTAAAAATCATATTTTTATGGAATTGATTACACAACAAATTCACACACCCCCACATTGCACATAGGTTTTCAAAAACACAGTTTAAAAAACACACAGTTTCACACACATACAGCACACAAAGTTTCTAACACACAGTTGCCCACATACATTGTACATAGAGTTTCACACATTGCATAGACTGATAGATACAAGAGCAGAGCATACACACAGACACACAAACATTTCAGTGTTACACATACACATTGCACATAATCTCACATAGTTTTGCACAGAGCACATATTTCACAAACACGCTCACAGGCACACACGAATTATTACACAAACACTATACACACTACAACCTATGTATAACCGATACTTCAAAAATAGCATAAATGGAGTTTCAAATACGGACATGGCCCCGATGTGGCTCTGTATGTATCCGATACTCCAACTCCATATACGTTTACCAAATCAACAATTTGACTTGAGGAATATGCTGGGGATACTTCAAGGATTCGGCAGGACCCATATTGTATTTTTTTTTAAAAGAAAACAGGGATTAGTTCGTATTGTGTAACCATATCCGTGCAATACAGACTACAACCCACGAACATGACTACGAAATTCTAATAAAATTCTACAGGGAACCTAACAATTGAATAACATCACTGATCTTGAAATAATTGAATTACGATTCTACATAATTACAATTTCAATTGAATTCCAATATTAGGCATCCAAACAAATCCAAATTCAATATTATCTAAGTTAAATATCTGTATAATAGAAGTATGGTTTTATAGATAGGAATTTTGGGATGCAGTGTATGCAGATCTTAGCACTATTGTAATGGCAAAACAAAACAAGTCCAAGATCAATGCACCAAAACAGAAATTATGAATCTTTAAGTTCATCGCATTGCTAACTCAACAAAAAAATAATATCTATTATGACCAAGTTCATAAGAATTTATTCTATAACCTACATGATTGTTGGCACTTTTATTATGCAGTATGTATCTTAACAGTGTTAATGCGATAAATCAACTTTCTTAATCCAAAAGTTTTCTATGTTCTTGTTGCAATTAGAAAGTCATATTATAAGTGACAATTTTAGAATTTGTTAGTTTCTTAATAAGTATTACATTGAATCTATACATGCCTTTGATTCGGAATTAAAGTAGATGCTTTGCAATATGAGTGTGATCATTGCTTTTATTATCACCGCTATTATATTGATCTTATATATATGTAGGTTTTGGGAATCCTTTAGATAATTATTAATGTTTAGTCTCTTGTTCAATATATATATATGCTTGATTCGCAAAGCAGTGGTGGGATGATCTAGTGCTTCTGCAAAACGGCGCTGCAACGAAGTTATCACTTGAAGCGAAATATAATCTTCAGACTATATTCGAAGCCTACAGGCCCTGGTGGTACTCTTCTGTTTCTTGTATAGTCTAGGTAGAGTTTGGATGTTTTCTTCCCTTTCCTGTTTTCTGCATTAATAGCCATGGGAACCTACCACCATCTCCATTATTTTCGAATGGAACATCATTACCGATGTTTATTGTGCTCCCTATTCCGATATACTTGTGTGAGCATTATTCTTTAGAACTATTTCCTCATTGATTGACCGTAATAATGATGTTTTTATTGCAAAAATTTACAGCAATGAAGAAATCATTGAACGGATATGGCTAGATGAATAGGATTATATGGATTTCTTTGTGGAGTACATTAGTATATTGTAGAAGCAACACCAAATCCAGAACTCCCTCTCCTTTGAGTGTGGCTGGAACAGGAGTTCGATTTCTTAATTTAAATATTCTCGTACAAGTTGTTTGAATGATATTAGCAAATTTTTATTATCAATTTCAATTTCACACGATCATGGTTGTCAATAATACCTCCATATATTAAAAACATGTAATGTACTATAATTAAAACTATTAACACCCTCACACATCATATGGGGTTGAAAACTAGTACTATCTATTACAATATACTAAAATGGAGGCTTACTCTCTCCAGAATGTGCCACGTGTCATGTTATTAGAGTGTTCTCATCTATTACAATATACTAAACTAGAGGACTTTACTGCCTCCAAAATGTGACACATGTCATGTTATTAGAGTGTTCTCATTAAACCTTAAGTCTCTTCTCTGATCTATATTCCCATTCTCACCGCATGGCCCAATTCATCCTCTAATAGTAACTAAATAGACCCTCAACTATTCATCTTCTGTATCAATACTTAAGGATACCAAATATAATCATCTTCTCTGTAACTTTCTGTCCCCAGCCTCATCACGCATGATTGATCTATATATTTTTCTGTATGTTAAATTTTTTGGCTTGGTCCGTACTTGGCTAAGTTCTTCTGTGTAGGTATCCCCCTTTAAAGTTATCCATTCAGTAGGATTCTTTGCTCAATTCAATTTTATGCAGATTGTAGATTTATTATTGGCAATCTTCTAGCATCCTTCAACTTATTGAAAACTATTTTTTGAAGATATAGTGGTGGTTGAGTACACCTGTATATGAGTTTAGAAACCAACTCCTGCACGCGCCATCATCAAACAGAGCCTCCTTTGGATCTGGAAAAAGGTAAGCTATCTTTTCTCTCTTTCTCTCAGTCATAACCCACCATTGTTTAAAAATCACGCTAGTTATCTACATTTTTGTGATGGTTGTGATTTTTTTTATATTTTTTCCCTCTTAAGAGAGTTGATTTGATTTAGTTGACTGATTATTTTCTTCATTTTAGTTCGTTGAGGAATCCCTCAACACATTATCACTTACCAACTGCCAACATACGCTGTTCATCTCGTGTAAACTCCATCTTGGAGACAGCTCTATGTATGTTCCTTTGATTTTGAGTTCTTACCATCATTTCAAGATTTTAGTGATTCTTTCTATTCAAATGGTAAAAATAACATATTTTATAGTTAGCACAGCATTTGCATTGCAAAATAGATTCTAAAAACTTTGAGCCTTTCCTCATATGCTATTATGATTTTTAAATTGATGTTTTTATTTGTTCACTATTTTGTATGGGTCTTTCTCATTTGGTAAGTTGGAATGATTAATATGTGAAAAGGTGCATTTTTTTCTTTATTTTATTTTATGTTTGTGTGTGTAGGGGGGGGGGGGGATTATGTGCCTATTTTTAAACATATGTGATTTTAATTTGTTAAGCACATTTCAGGGACTAGAACATGTAAAAGAACAGTTGGATTTGGAACTGTTTCATTATTTTGGTTGAATCCAAGTTTTGGTTCAGTTCCATAGAATTTGTAAATCGGTTCCAAGGGGTTTCATTGCGGATGCCAGTTAGCATTTGGCACTTATAACCTCTCTTAAGTCAAAGGTTCTCACTTTCCAATTGTAATGGATTATGGAATTACCTTACTTATCCTCTCACTCTCTCTCTTACACTCACTCTCTCACACACAAAACCATAGACATTAATTTATTAACTGCATTCGTTGCAAAACCCTAAAAAAATACACCTCTCTCTCCGTTTTCATCCTCCTCTAGTGCATCCAGCTCCGGGCACTTATAGGGTACCTGAACCGCCAAGAATTCTAACTAGTCAGTCTCGGATCCTGTTTCCATATCTTCTCTGAATTATCAGATGAAGAAGCCTGAATTTGTTGAATCGGAGGTACGTCGTTTAAATGGATGGAAATTGGATCGTCCGGATCGAAATCTATTTTTTTGTTAAATAGAAAATGCTTTTAAACTTTTAAGTTTATTGTTATTTTCTTGGTTTAACCACTATCTTTGTACTTTTTTCAAGGGCCTGAAGTGAAAAATAGTTTGTAGCTTCGTCAACTGGTTAAAGAGATTATAGAAAGGATGTCAACAGGAATGAAGGTGAAATGACGACAAATTTGGCCCTGTTATGATCTCTTTCCCTCATTTTTTCTATTGTTTTAATTTGGATATTACTATTTTCGATTATGCCTCAATTTTTATTTATTCTATACTCCATTTGTCCCAAATTAAGAGTTTTTCTTTCCTTTTGAGGACATCCCAATGAAAGTTCATTTTTTTGGACATGATCTGATGAACCAAATTTCACAATGGTGGACAATTTTTGATCTCGACCATTGATGAAGCGTGTCCTTAATATTTACCAAAAATAAGGAAAATAAAGATAGGGAGTATTAATTTGGGACCGAGGAAATAGGCATCACATTCACCATTAAAGTAATAGAATTAAGTAATAGTTTTTGTGGTAGGTTTTTATATTTGTTGTCCAACTATGCCGATGTTGTAGAAACTAATGTAGTTCCTTTAATTTTTAAATAGGCTATCAAAATGACGTTGACATTAATATCATGCTTTTTAATTGATTAGAAAACACATATATTTTTAATAGATGTATTATGAAAGTCGGATATTCTAACTAGTTTGGATCATTAGTGTTATAGATTTAGGTAGTTTGAGAAATGATCATTTTGAAGCTATGATGATTTGAGAGAGTAACTTATTTCACCAGTATGTTTTGTTATGTAGTTTCATGTGTACAACAAGTTAATGGGATAGAAGTGGATGGAAAAGATATTATGCAAGATGGGAGCTTTTTAGGTAACCAATTAGAGATATTTGAAACAAAAAGGTAGCTTAGGAATTTAAAGAACAATTTTGAGGTCCTTGATAGTTATTCTCGTATTCCTCATCTTTTTGTAAATTTCAAAGTCCTATATTTTGCAATTATTTGGTGTTGTGGTGTAACTATGTTGACGGACTTGTGCACATGGTGTAGTTTTGGGGTTGCTGAGAAATTGAGTAGAAAATACATTTATGAGTTTAGCATTAAAGATTGAAGCAACAAAGGTGGAGTAAATATAAAATATTATTATTTTGCAACTACTTTACTGTTGTATCATCTGTTTAATTTGCATATGATATATTCATGTTGGGGTATAAATAAACTATTGGTTGAAGATTATATATAACATACCATGTTTTGACTTTAGCATATACTGTATGGTTTTTAAATGTTTGATCAATTATATATCTGTATTCAATTTTATAAGTGAAGTTTAGTTTTGCTATTTTGGTATTTACATTGGAGCCAAAATATGTTGCAATAATGACATGTACCCTAAACATATAATCCAAAATACATTAAGTGATTGTATCTTGCGTGGATCCCACCCCAATATACAAGCCCTTAATGAAACACTTTGTGGGATGTTTGGGGTATGCAACATTACTCTCGTTAATATTGTTAACGAGTAGTGCAAAATCTTTTATGACATAATTTTTGTTTTTGTACACCCTTGCGCGTATGCATGTGTGTGTATATATATGCAATGTTCATAGTTGCTATGGATTTGTGGAGTTCAAAATTAAATTTTGTGAGTTGATGTTATTGCGGGATAACATGTGGTAATCTACTACTTGTTACGTGTTAATAATGATTCCGTTATTATAGAAAATAAATGTATGATGGCATTTTATGCAACTTGTCGGTGCATCGCAAGTGTAGATGAAAATGTAGGTACGCCCTCTATCTCAAATTAATAGTTGTCATTTGGAAGTCTTAACATTTTAAAAAAGGTTTTAACTTTCCAAATGTATCCGCCTAAAAATGATAAATACCTTTAAATGTAAGATATGCACTTGGATCATTATTATGTACTTGGATCATTATTCGTTGTTCTCTTATGGGAAATGTTTGGATGTGTATCTTTGAAATATCACCCAGTTTCATATGCTATTTTTAGAAACACAACCAGCGATAATACCAAGTATGGTTTTTAGCCTCAAGTCTGGAGAAAAGGTCTTAGGCCCTCGTTCTAGATAGAGAGATATATGAAAGGACATCAACATTCTAGTCTCAGGCTTCAACAACAAGTCATACTAAATAGTTTAGATGAATGACCCCCATGGATTCCTCTAAGATTGTATCGAACCCGTAAAATCTCCTGCTCAATTCCTATCCAGCAGAACTTGCACCGCCAATAAGGGACCTTTGTCGCCCTTCACACTACATCCCTAAGTATCAAAAGGACGTCAAGGGGTTTTTAGTCACATACACCAACTCAACTTCTAAGGAAAGTGGCGACCAAGCCCTAGAAAAGCCTCTTATAAGCAGAGTCCACATCATTCATAGTCGTATTCTCCAGACCACAACAGATTCAAAGCCTTTTTACTTAACAGTAAAAAATCCTCAGTACCTCGTACCAACATCTACAGGATCAAGGCTGCCAGACCAATCTAGCAGGTGGGTAGAAAGTACACGTTGTTCAACGTACCCCCAATTACGCTTTGCAGTTTGTCGTGGAGCATTAATGCTCTCAACAACCATCACCACTAACCTGTAACTTTTTTCACCGAAATTCGACCCTTCTGCAGTATTGGTAGAAGTCGGACATGGCCGCCATGACTTTAATATTACTTCCCTAAAATTCCTAACAACTGGCTATATATGAGTGCTTGGGAAAGCAACGAAGATTCGAATTCAAGCAATTGTTTATGATATCAAGTGTGAACGACTAATATTTTGCTTTTGCAGAATAGGTAGAAGCCCTCTTGCTCATACATTGTATTTTTAGCACCACATTTAGATGACTTCTTGTGAGCCATGAGTGAGTAAGAATTTGATGAAAATGGCATCCATTTAGGGTTTAGTTGTCATTTTATTTTCTTTGGATATTTTGTTTTGTTATTGTATGTAAGGACTTATTTTATTGTCCGATTTACATTTGAGTATGTCGTATATTGCTACAACCGTCGAAGACTTATTCAAGTTCAATCATGCATCAAAACGGATCCGAATATCAAAGTTCTTCAACATTCAAGCCTCTACAAGATTAATTTTGGTAAGGTTGTGTTTTGGTTACTTTACGGTTCACTTGGAGTGTTGGGATAATTTTTCTAAAATATTTTCTAAGTGTTGAAGCGAAGTTTTTCGTCAAAGAATTTTTTCTAAGTGTTGACGCGGATTTTTTGACGAAATAATTTTTTTAATTTTTGCTCAGTCGTTCGAGCGACTTGAGCTCCTCGTTCGAGCGACAAGCTGATGTCACGCAAAGCTCGTTCGAGCGACATGTGGCATCGTTTGAGCGACATGATGATTTCGTTCGAGCGACGTGACACCTTATATTTTTTTTTATATACAAAGTGTGTTAAACCACTCCGTTTTCGTAAACAAGACCTGACGTTTTTTATTCTGCACAAACTGCAAACCAGCAGAATTCTTTGTCTTCTTCGTTTAAGGGTTTAATAATTTTTGTTTTCAATTCACAAAACATCCTAAATCTTTATGTGAATTGTTTTGGAACCCAAGATTCAACTTTGGTGGAGTTATTTCTTTGTGGAGTATTATCTCTACGTCTGCGTGTCGATTGAGAGTGCTTGAGGGTGTTCATGGTTGATTGGACTGTGTGTTCGTGTGGACTGCTGCGGTTGTTCCATTGCTGACTCTAGGCTGCGTGTCTATGTGATTATTCTGAGGAGTAATCATTGTAGATTTCATTGTGTATGTAAGTTGCAATTTATTTTACACAGTGAAATAAAAGTTTTACCCGAAAGATTTTTTTCTAGAAATTTGTGAGTTAGCAATTTCATTTGTGATGGTTTGACACACATACACACAGACACACACTCACACACACACACGTAGTTGCATGGTTCAGGGGATGAATTAATTTGTTTTAAAAATTGACACCGCTTAAATAAGGTTAACTTGGAAATTTGCGAATTCGGTTTAAATAGTATCACACCGTGCATTTACATTGTATTTTTTTGCTTGGTATTTAGGGGTAGAAGTAACAAAAGGTAATTAAGGGAATTTTTTAAATTAGAATATTAGCTTAGAGCCTAAGCTACTCCTCACCTTTAAATACCCCATTGTATTCCTCATTGGAGGACACTCTTAATTTTGAATATAAGAAATCTCTTGATTATCTCTCTAAAAGTTAAGGTTTGGTTTATTTTCTTGATCATTGACGTGTAGTTTACGTCAAATTGATATCAGAGCGATGTGTCACTCTAACATTGGTGTTTGGTGTGTTTTTATCAAATCGTACACTACTATCGATGGCTTCAAGAAAACCTAAACAACAACAAAAAGAGATTCAAGAGGTAAGGGACGGTATTCAAGAGTTGATGCAAGAGATGAGGCAACAATAACAAAAAATAACCCTAAAGTTTGATCTCCTCGTTAAACTCATTTCCTCCAAAATCCAAAACCCTAACCCTAGTCCCTATCCTACCCACCCAGCAACCCCCACCACTGTTCTGCCCACTTTCCCCCACCCCGCCGCCCATCCCCCGGACCTCCTCTGTACTCCCTTCCCACCCGACGATCACCCCAAACCCCCTGATGCCCGCGACCCAAACCCCTGTTCCGACCACGATCCACACCTTTTGGCCCCCAAAATAGCCCCTAACCCATGACCCCCGACCCAAAAAAAGCCCCATCCGCTGCCCGGAATCCACCGCTCGACCTCCCAAACACATCCCATGTTGTCGTCGACCATACAAGCCCCCAAACCCTAGGAATCTGCCCTTGTTTTGCACAAAAACCACTTGGGTTGTCCCTTTCCAACCCAAACCCAATTTGGTACTCCAAAATCGTGATTTTTGACATGGGTGGAAGTTTTTAGGGCAGATTTGGGTGAAGAGAAGAAGAAAATTTGTGGGATGTGCACTCCTCAACTTTCAAAAAATTATTTTTGAGCCCCCATAAGTTTTTGGCATTTTTTTTGGAATTTCCTCAAGTTTCCCCCAATATTTTTCATGCTCGAGGACGAGCTTGGTTTTAAAAGGGGGAGAGTGATGGAAATGGGTTCCTTTTAGGGTTTAGTTGTCATTTTATTTTCTTTTGTTATTTTTTTTGTTATTGTGTTTCTTTTTGCATGGTATTTAGGGGTAGAAGTAGCAAAAGGTAATTAAGTGCGTTTTTATAATTAAAATATTAGCTTAGAGCCTAAGATACTCCTCCCCTCTAAATACCCCCTTGCATTCCTCATTTGAGGACACTCTCCATTTTGAATATAAGAAATCACTTGATTCTCTCTCTAAATGTTAGGGTTTGGTTTATTTTCTTGACCATTGATGTGTAGTTTACGTCAGAATTACTTAAAGGAGTCTTTCAGTTACTACCTCAGATTACTCTTCTCATCATATAAAGACCTTAGAAACTTCTTCTCAACCATATCCAAGGCCTAAGGATGTTCCTATTTGTATTATTCACAACAACACTGAATATACTAAAGAGAAACACCTTGATAATGAACGTACGTACCTAATCAGTAAACCACTATACATCTTTGTGTCTTTATTATTCTCATTTGTAAAATACTCCCGATCCTCCTCTTCTTCCTCCACCAAGGAGGAATATTTGGTGAGGATAGCACCATCAAATATTAATTTGGGACAAATAGAGTAAAACTCACCCGTATGGTTGTAAACACTTGAATTATACAACTCTCCTAAATTCATACCTATGCAATATTTTAACGTCTTCAATCTTTCCATTGAAAATCTATATTTCTTAGTTGTACTTTACCCCTTATTAATCATTATGACCTTAACACCCTTAATTACATAAATTTCAACAGTGAAATATAGTTTTTGAAACTCCCAGTGGGACTAAATGTCAGTATAGTGAGTAGAAATTTGAGGCGCAAATGAGTGGGATAAAAAATGAAAATTGAAGACAACTACTTTAATGAGGTTGTGGGAAATTAGTGTAGCATGCATGAGTTGAAAAAGATTTGTCCTATGTAGTTTATCTGGTTACTAAATTAATTTTAAAATAATTAATGTCTTTGTCAAAACACTTCATAATTGAAAAACCGTGTGAATATTAATTCGTTACGGCATGAAATAGTTCAATTGATATTGAATTTTAATTTTACTTGAAAAAATTATTTTGGTCCAATCTTACAAACCAATTATAGGCACACGTAGTCTATGGAGAAACCCAAACTACTCACCCATGGGGAGAAAACTCTCAGCCTACTAAAGGTTTGGAACTATGAGTCTCTAATGGAACAAGGTGAGGAACATCACTCCTACCAACCTATTGAGAAACAAGTCGTATTTCCTAACCCAAATAGATCTAACAATAGGGCCATGGGGTTCACTACACCAAAAATAGCAAGTTGGTACGGTTTAAAACTGTGCCAGATCAAATCTGGCACGACTTTGAACTGTGCCAGAATCATGTGTTTCAAACTGACATTTTTCTTCTGGAACGGTTTAAAAGTGTGCCAGATTCTACCAAACAGGTTCACTTTTAAATCATGTCAGAATTTGATATTTCTGGCACACTTTTGACACAGTTTGTAACTGTGCCTGATTGAGCACCTTTTGGTACACTTTTGGCACAGTCAAAACCGTATCAAAATTTGGTTCGCTTTTGGCACGGTTTTGAACGGTGCCAAATTTTCGAATTAGTAAAAAAATAATAAAAAATAATGTTACAAAAAAATTAATTAATCCTACATATTGAGCAACAAAGAATTAATGAGTAACTTTAGCTAATTAAATCTTCTAGACAAATTCACAGATGAAGACTATTTTTATAAAAAAACTCGGAGAGCCAAATTTATTACAACAAAAAGAAGAACAAGCAGACAAAAAATCCCCAAAATGAAAATAATGGAAAAACATAAAGCCTTATAGAGATGGCTGCAAGAAACTAAAGTCTTCGGTTGAGTATTAAACTAATGATACCCAAGCTAAGGATAATCAAAAAAGGAAAAGTGGGAATTTTTTTAGATGCGAATGAAATAGATACATATAAGGAGCACAAGTAATAAAAAGCAAATCCGAATATGGATCACAGAGATCCGTTGATAAGAAGTTTGCAACTTTCCATCATCCAAAACACCATGAGATCTATGCAAATAAAATGCTCTTGCATCAACTTCACGAGGCTTTGTCGACATGAATTAACTTCACATCAACCTGTTATAAGCTCCAGTAATAGAACCCCAAAAGAAAAAACACTCGTATCCTCATACAACTTACACAACGACGACCAAATACTGTATCTAAGTTGCCTCTCTTAACTTTACGGTCCGTAGAAATAACATTTTCATTGCTTGCGAAAATCATCTAACCATCTTAAGCGTAAATCATGATTTAAAAAGGAAAAAAAACGAAACGATCAACTCTTACTTACTCTCCATAGCATCTTCCATTAATGTTGTAGATGCACTGAGATCCCCTCAACATAGAATTTTCCCACTATTGTCATGTGCATAGTAAATAAAGTCAGTAATATCTGAATTAATGTTGTAGTTGCACTGAGATCCCCTCAACATAACTAAAGTTGAAAACAAAAAATATATGACATGAAACATGTTACCAATGGAATGGACACCATATATTCAATGCTACATATGTTAAGATAACCTTCCTTGCTACACCTAGGTGTGAGTAGATGTAAACACAAAAAATAGTACAAATGCCCCATCATTAGATGATCCAACTAACAAAAACCCAAAGCTATCATATCCTTAATCTCAATTTATTGATCTAGTATTGTAAAACATCATATCTATATTAGGTACTGAAAAACTAACCAAACTAAATAGATAAAATATAGTTATTACTCGTATGAAAGTTAGCAAATTGTTATCCAGATCATTTAATTAGCTAAGTGACATTGTTTGGTATGAACTCAGTTCATTGCAGCTATTACTCGAATGAAAGTTTGCACAGAAATGCAATACATGTGTAAGAACCAACACGTATATTTCCTGTGGCCATTTCAACAACTCATCACTTGGAACAGGTGCATAGTCAGCCATATATGTGATAAGGATGCATTTAACACAAAGATACTATCAGGGAGAGAAAATATAAGAAATAAAAAATCTTCAACATGTATTACATACTTCAGTCTCATAAATCAGCAAATTAGTCACTTCATATTCCACAATTATTTTTTGAGATATGATTATTTCATAACAGAGAAATGAATGGGACTTTAAATTAATAAATTTATGCCCAGAAAAATAATTTTATATCAAAGAAAAGTACTAAGCATACAATTATTTATCTACCGAGTACATGTAACGACTTGGACAACTGGTACACTCAAATAACCAATACCCAAACCACCTACCAACTACATTTCCCTATGAAAAAGGGTCAATCTTTGATAAAAACCATCTAGGTTTGTTTTACTAGTTGCGTCTCATGTTATTATTATGTCAGGTTTATAAGCATGTGTCATGTTTGGAGTCGAACCATCTATAATGTGTATGAGTCCCTCGTATGAAATTATACTAGAAATTTAAACATTTAACAAACATGAATGTGATTGAGTCAATTATATACACCGTGCACAAATGTAATCCTCGTGCTCATTATCTACTCATAACACCTGCTGTATCGCCTATTATGTTCCAATTACTCAAAGCATGCATATTTCTAATACATATACATTAACAAAAGTTCAGCACACCAAATAAAATAATAATATGGTTTCGAGTGACAGCTTGGTTTTGAGTGAGATCACATGAAATAAAATAATATGTAGTAACTTTAACAAAATAGATAATAGCGTTAACAACGGATGTGTACCGGTTTAGGCGTTTGAGCAAACAACACCAGACACTGAGGAAGTGTACCGGTGTTCTAGCTTAAACATAACGAATCCTCACAGTTGCAATTGAAGGACCACACATAAATGAACATCTGTAAAATCACACAGTCAATTGGTTTTCATTAAAATTGAGAGAGAGAGAGAGAGAGAGAGGAATACATACTTTGTCACAAAGTAACTCACATCTTGAAGACTTCTTAAATCAGGCACTTGATGGTTCTGCACAAATTTTCTAATTCTGCGTGACACACCAATAGGCTGTAGCCTGATAGAGTAATGCCGAAAATCAATATGCTTTGTATCCTTATTGTAAATAAGTAAACAATTGAAAGTTTGACCTGCAACAAATGTAACTATAAGAGGCCATTACTCAAGTTGATACCAGGATTTAATTAATGATGTTTCATTCAGTGTTGATATCAATCCCTAGGAAAATATTCTAAAACATGATAGTTGTGAACTTTAAATGTTGCTCCCGAGTCCCGAAACCAGAAAGGACAATCTGCAAAATTTCATCCAAAAGTTCTAATATGGACAAGCAACTTGTATGAAAAATAAGAGAAAGTACAATTTTTGATTGATCTTTGAATCAAAATATTTGATAACTGATATAAGAAAGACCGAATACACATATAAATAATTCAAAGTTTAACTAATCAGTAGATTCGTCATATATATAATCAGATTCTAAAAAACAATCATACATATTTTCAGGAGGAAAGTGTTACGAAACAACAACATACCATACCTGTTAAATAATGAGACAAAAGTAAGAAGTTCTACCCTAACATTTATCAAATAATAATAACGAATGGGTATACTAGGGATTCAAAAAGTAACATATAGTTGTAACAGAAAATTTGAGAATAATCATAATAAAAGAATATTGAACAGATTGATCATTGATTTAAAAAGTAACATACAGTTAGGATTGGAATGTAATTTTTTGTCTTGCATGCTTGCATAAGAAAAAAATGTCCAGCTATTTTGCACGATCGCATACTAGTTGTTCTGCACGACAGACTTTGTCAAGAAGTTGTTTGGCACGATTTTCTCAAGAAGTTGTTATCACAACTATGAGTTTTTTACCAGACTTTGTCAAGAAGATTGGTCAGTTGAATTTTGAATAGAAATACATTCCAGTTTGTGCAATTTTCACATAAATTAAGCTTGCAGTATAATATGATTATAACCCACTAGTTACTATCATATGGAGTTACAAAATGGTTAACTAATCACTATGAAAAAAATATACCAGTGGAAGTGGAACATCTATCGACCAAATCAGCTAAGTACATCTATGATCTATCAACCAATCAAATTCAAATCTTGATGTCAAAAGAGTAACTTCCGATTCACTAAAAGAAAAGTAGAGTCAAAAGAACAGAGCAATGAAAGTTGGTTTGATTTGTTTCCACAAAAATTACATTCCCCAATTTGTTATTAATTAAGAAAAGGAAAAATTGTAATAAGCATAACATTTTTACATCAAAGACTCGCTCGAAAATATCCACAGTGCTAGAAAGTTACCGACACCATTTAACAATAATACAAACAAAATTAGATGCGATGCATCTGAAAATAATTGGATTAAATGCAACATTGTGACTGATTGCATTTACTTCAAAAACACATATATTTATCCACACATCCTTGGAACTAACATCTTCTTTGGTTATGTAATTTAAAACTAATCAATTATTTAAAATGTTAATTCAAACACTCAAAGCCATTATATATTACCTTTAAAAATCTGCAGTAAGATCACAACAATCTCGACCCGTGTGAGTGAGCATGTGTCCTGTTTCAACACAGCAAAATCAAAAGACAGAAATAACATGTGCCAGAATTTTTTTCAAAATAACTCAAATACATAAACATCCATTAAGTCTTACCTAAGTCTTTACTTTCAACAATCACATAAGATGCCAACTAACAATATAAGTCTTACCTTAAAAATTATGAGTCTGAACTTTCATGAAAGTCTTAAAAATTATGTACTTTCATGATAATGAATAAACATAGTGGTGGGAAGGCCAAATTAACATAAAACTAAGTAAAACACATTACCCTTGCTATAACCAAGCCTAGAGGAAGGACAAAATAACAAAAAATCTACAAATAACTAGGATGAGAAAATCAGTAAGAACAACTAATGGACTTTGATCAATATGAGATTCAAGTATTCTTGACTGATGCCACTGGACTCTGATCCATACCTGAGTATTGGTTTGGACTTGGTTTTCGAGTTGAACGTTGCCCAAGGCAGTAGTTTGAACATACATGGCTTCATGAGTATGGTGACCGTGCTCCAATAATTATACTAATACAATTGGCATACTCTGAAGTTGGCATAGTGGTATAAATACGCAATAGTGTTCTTTGTCTCCCAATCGTCCACTCTTAAAAATTAAAGTCCGTGGGGATGCCGTTTAAAACGCGATCGAAAGCTAAGAATAGTGAAATGTAGGGACATGATGATATGCGAGAGAGAAATGTAAGGACTTGAACAAAATCACCATTAAACAAAGGAGATCATAGATACGAAACTGATGTATGTTATACAAAATGTTCATTTATGAAACTTGTAATGAACACAACACTCAAAATTGGGGGACGACATTATACAAAATTGGGGGACGACGCTATACACTAATTAGCATGCCATCTCATGCAATACGAAAACAAACAAAATAAAGAACTATAACGCACTCAACATAAACTAAATATATTGGAGAATCAATGTGAAACTAATAATGGTGAGTACTGCACTAATTATCCAAATGTAATGAAAAAAACTGCATAGACAAAAAATATGGATGCGAAACATATAGCATATCTTTTTTTTATAAACAGATGCCAAACATATAGCATATCATAACAGTAAAAGAGTTGAAGGTCATTGTACTTATCTTTCCTACCACATAAAAAAGAAGCATCATCTTTACAGCAACTGACAGGCAGAAATAAGATCGAGATTGATTTTACCCGTTGATAGCAGAAATAAGCACTGATGTTCTTAAACTTTAACATGGTTTTCTATGATCTACACAGTGTTATGGGAAATTAGACAATGTTAAACAACTATGTCCATTGTAGCTAAGTCCACAATACATCGGGAGGGTTGTAAAAAGAACTATGGCCACACCATCACTGCGATCAACCTTTTTCGAGAAACTCCCTCTTTGAAATGCTTCACGTAGTCCTTGAGGGACTCGTGGTTCTGTTACTTCACGTTTAGAAGGTAGGTTTTGGGATTAAGATGGTTTCTCCTACCTATGAAATTAACTACATATAGTGTGCCTTGCTCTTTGAAAGATGTGATGGATGGTAGGGAGTTGGTTATACCATTGTCTTCCCGAGCTCTTCAGAGTAGTAGTTAGTTTTCACAATGAATCTTTGCTTGCCGCTTGAAAGTACTGCTTAACATCTTCCATATTTAAAATGGTGAAATCAATTGGCATCCTGAACAATTCTTCCAATATGGCCTAAACAAAGAAAATCACTATTCGAACATATATAAAAATGCAGGTGGAAAAAAATAAAACAAACAGAGGTACCTTACTAAAAGTTAGTCTCTATTCGAAGAGGTAACACCGATACGAAGTCGAAACACCAAATCCCATACCGAAGTAGTAATATCAGGGGCCAAAATGTAATTTATAGATAATGGCAAAAAAACCAATCCCATACAGTAAACGTCGAAGGGAATTTAAATAGTGTTAAAACAACACGTACTAAAGGCGTCGCATTGCAATATTGAACAAGACGCTCTCATTTAGAGATGTAAATCAAGATATTTAGTGTATAGATATTCAAAAACCTAGACAAAGATCAAACATATATAAAAATCCTAAACGAAAAACAACAATTAACAATGAGAAAACATAGAGAGTATGAGATTAAAAAAACTGCATATGTGATTTTTTACTCTACAATGCATGGACACATCACTGCTTTCATTCATTAATAACCCACAACACCACCCGCACATTGAATAATATATTTATGGCCATCCCCGATCCCCGCCGCGGAGGGAAAGGATCCTTCGGGTCCCGCGCATCCCTCTCGGGAGAGCGCTTCGGCCGGCGTCGATTTGTGAGGTGTGAAAATGTAGAGAGACTCAGAGTCTCCAGTATATTTTAATCAAAACAGACAAAAGAAAGGGGGAGCCACCCCAAAGGATGGCATCCAAAGACATACTGGTGCGTGCAAAACCAAAATGATTCAAGAAGGGTTCAAAAGCTTAGTTACGAAATGGGAAGGCGTTAGGCACCCATTCCGCCCTTTCAGTCTCTCATGAATATTTTCTATTTTCCCTTATATTTCTCCCGTGATATGTGTGCATGTGTATATATAGAATGGAGGTAGGAATCCTCGACTTGTATCATTGAAAAGATAAAGCGAGTCATCCGTAGGAATATGAGGTTAATGTTACAAAATAAGATTTACGCGATTACCTCTACGTTGATCGTTATAAGGGAACGATAACGCATATGGGGTAATACGTTACTAAGAACAAGTATATAGAATATAATAGAAAATGAGATAAAGATAAGGTAGAAAATAAGAGAAAAAGTGAAAAAGGACTCGAGTCTCGGGTTTTACCCCGAGACGCCTACGTAGCCTATAAAGGCATCAAAGTCCACGTAGTTCGTGAGGAGAGTACGCTTGCGTTCAAATAAGGAAGTTATTTAATTAAACACAGTTTTCACCACTTAAGTCCTAAACATGCATCCATATGAGATTAAATATGAAGATAAAACATGCAAGAACACATATATGAGGAAAAAATCCCCAACGGGGTAAAACCTTTTATTTTCATAATAATTTTTGTAAGAAGACGGCTTACAATGGATTACAATGAAAATACAGTGACACAGAAATACCCTCGGGTGTCGGTTCTGTTATCGGCGGCTGGAACAATCCCTTTCCAGTAGGGCAGCAGTGACGAAGAGAGCAGCTTCCTCACAAATTACTCCAGATGAGTAAATGATCTTCTTGAAGGTTTAAAGATTCACACACATATATGGGAACGGTTTTGTGAATCAAAAAGGTTTAGAAAACCTTAAAAGGTGAAGTCTAATTCTGGGCTGTTTTTCGCAGATTTTAAGATTGCAGAAAGACTTAAAAAAAACGTGTAGAAGGAGATCAGATATTTATACAAAAATTGAGGCGGTGGATCGTTCGAACGAGATAGCATGTCGCTCGAACGAGATAGCCTGTCGCTCGAACGAAGTACAGAAGTCGTTCGAACGATATCGCGCGACATGTCTATCTCGTTCGAATGAGCGGAGTGCTTACGCCCCGATAGGGGCGAGGGCGGCGAGAGCTCAGGGTCGAAGGTGGCTTCGCTTAGTACATAAGCGGATAAGACCTGCGGTAGATACAGTAGAGCGCATGCAAAAAGGAGCAGTAGACAGCAAAAAGTAAATTGCCTGCCATGAGGCAGACAAGCCGCTCTGCAATAGTGAAGGAGCTGCTTCGCTCAATCAATGCTACAACATTTTCGTGGAGTCTAAGAATGTGGTTTTTACTAGTGGATTGGAGCGGCTTCGCTATCCCATGCAAGTGAAGGGTCAGTCCTCCTATCACGAACCTATCCACTTATATACCGCATCGAGGCAAACATCTCGGCTTGGTTGGAAAGCTTTTATATAGCAATTAACCGGAAGGCTCAGGTCTTTTTGAGGCCAGGCAAAGGGTTTGGAGTTGGGTCGAAGGAGGCCAACTAAAACGGAGTTGAGTCTTAAAAAAGAGCTTGGGAGAAAAACCTCACCCTAGGAGTCGGAGTCCCCTGTGAAAGGAACGGAGTTGGGTCCTACGCCTAAATCGGATTGGCTTGGGTTCGTATGAATTGAACGGCATAGGAAAGCAACCATTGTACGCTACCACGCTATAATTTTCATTCCAAAAGATTTGATCGCTACTATCGGGGCGGGGGGGCGTTTTTTGAGTCGTTCTTACGGCCGTGGTAGCTGCGAGCCTCCTGGGGCTTGCTCTCTCGTCTTTTTTCCTCCGCCTTCCTCTCGTAATTGACCCTATCTTTTCTTTTCTGCTAGGCCTATCCATCCGTCAAATTGACATCCAGCCGGGTGAGAGATAGCGGCTCCCGTTTACTAATAGATCTGCCGGCGCTAGTATAACAAAAAAAGCACATAAGGATCCGGAATATTCAAATATACTGATCACTGATCAAGATTATATAAATCCCGGTATTACCAGAAAGGATAGTCGTGATGTCCCTTCATGGCCGGCCGGCCTGATCAGTATGGAGCCAAAGGCGAGGTTTTCCAGCAGGCCCCCTTCTCTTGCTTTCCCTTTAAGTGACAAGGGGGGTGAGCCGCTCCAAGCCGAAAACGATAGCGAATCCCGAACTTGCCCACGCTCATCCAAACCGGCCTCAAAAAGCGATCGAAAAGCGAAGCCCTTCCTTCCAATCCAAGCCGGCGAGAATTAGACTTCTGTACTTCTGTACTTCGTTCGATAGACATGTCGCGCGATATTGTTCAAACGACAGGCTATCTCGTTCGAGCGACAGGCTATCTCATTCGAACGAGGCACCGCCTCCATTTTTGTATAAATATCTGATCTCCTTCTACACGTTTTTTTTAAGTCTTTCTGCAATCTTAAAATCTGCGAAAAACAGCCCAGAATTAGACTTCACCTTTTAAGGTTTTCTAAGCCTTTTTGATTCACAAAACCGTTCCCATATATGTGTGTGAATCTTTAAACCTTCAAGAAGATCATTTACTCACATGGTTCAAAGTCAAGGCCGATACCGCGACGATACGGCCGAGTTGACTAGGTATCGGTGCCCACCGATCCGATTCCGAGTTACGAGTTGAGTTTTCAATTATTGATGTGAATCGAAATTTCTCGGTAGTATCGGTGATATAGCGGTATAATCGGCCCATATCGGTGATATCGCGATGGAATCGGCCCATATCGGCGATATCGCGATCGAATCGACCCATATCGGCGATGTCACAATAGTACGACCCATATCGGTGATATATCGGGCGAGATTTACAAGTTACTAAGAATCTGTGTGTGGGGGTTATTTGATCATCGTGTGGGTTTAATTTATTGTGTTGTATATGTGCCAGTTTTGTTTTAAAAGAATGCAAATGATCCAAATGTTATTTGTTATTATTTTTTATAATAATGTTCCCAATGTTATATTTTAATATGTTATTATTTATAAAAAAACGTAAATGTTATTCTTTTACAAACAAATATACAACTGCAATTATTGTAAAAATAATATTTGTATCCTCTAAACATTTGTAAAAATAATATTTGCATCCCTTATGTAAAAATAACATTTGCAACACAAGTAAAAAAAAAATATTTGCATCCTCTTTGTAAAAAAATAACATTTCCGTCAATTTAAAAAAAACATTTGCAACCCAACAAAAAAAAAATAACATTTACATTCCTTTTATAAAAAAATAACATTTGCATCATTTTTTGTAAGAAAATAATATTTGCATCCTTTTTGTAAAAAACGATGGTAAAAAAAACGTAGTGTTTTGTCAAAATCACTATTTGTATCATCTTTGTGAAAAAATAACAATACGAAAAAAGAAACATTTCTATCATTTTTAGGAAAATATAACATACTTAAAAAACACATTTGTATCCTCTTACTAAAAATAATAGTAAGAATATACTAGTTGTATCCTCTTTGTAAAAAAAAATATCCTCTTACTAAAAAAGTAACCTTTGTTTTTCTTTGTAAAAGCATAATATTTGTATCCTTCGTGAAAAAAAACATTGATTTATTATGGAACATTGAATCCGGCAAGTTCACAGCACGTCAATATAATCAATTGTACAATGTTATGCATATTAAAGGGTAGTTTTAAACTTATCTGATTGGTCCACATTGTTAATCGTATTTTTTTAAAATTTTCTAGATTTTTTTCGGAATTTTTTGCGCTCTCTAAATAGTGTATCTTTGCGTATCGCCCGATACCGTGACCGATACCGCGACCGAGTTGAAAATCGAGTGGCCGATACCGGGATCGATACCGAGACTTTGAACCATGTTTACTCATCTAGAGTAATTTGTGAGGAAGCCGCTCTCTTCGTCACTGCTGCCCTACTGGAAAGGGATTGTTCCAGCCGCCGACAACAGAACCGACACCCGAGGGTATTTCTGTGTCACTGTATTTCCATTGTAATCCGTTGTAAGCCGTCTTCTTACAAAAATTATTGTGAAAATAAAAGGTTTTTCCCCGTTGTGGATTTTTTCCTCATATATGTGTTCTTGCATGTTTCATCTTCATATTTAATCTCATATAGATGCATGTTTAGGACTTAAGTGGTGAAAACTGTGTTTAATTAAATAACTTCCTTATTTGAACGCAAGCGCACTCTCCTCAAATTGGTATCAGAGCTTAGTGGAGTAGTGGGAATGAGCTGAGCATCACGTTGCATGTAGCATGATGCACGTGAAGAAAGTGGATGCAATGAATTCGGATGCAGGCCGTCGAGGATGATCGTGTTGACGTGCCGAATGTAGCGGTATCAGACATATGAACTGTGATCTAGGAGAAAATAGAAAAATCCTAGATTCTACCCCGGACATTTATAAAATTATGTCCTTATAGTTCGCATACAAAACGAGGGGTGGGGTTTATCCCATAAATCCAAATGGAGAAGTCTCTTATTTGTAAATGTGTGTGTGTAGAAAAAGTGTTTTAGTTGTGAGAAAAGTGTGGAAAAAGTGTGAGAATCCCTATTTGGAATTTATGAGCAAACCCTCTTTTTCTTATTTTTTGGGTTTTATTTATATGAAAATAAGAGATGTGCAATAATACTAAATAAAAAGTATATTAGGATGTGTGAGATGAGATAATAAAAGTGCTAAGTAAGAAAACAAGTTATTGGGAATTCAAGAGAATTTAGGAGAGAGTTTGAGAAAGTTGGACCTTCTTGAAGATCTCGAGCTTGATCTTGAATGTTGGAGAGCAGCCCTTGCACTTGGATGATGATGGAGAGTGGCTAATTCACCAAGTTTGATGAAAAGGATGATGAAAAGTGGAAGTAAAAAAGGGATTTGGAAGTTGAAATCACGCTGCCTTCGAGAGAGGTTTCTGGGATTCGCTGAGAGTGATTTGCTTCTGATCTGGGCTCCCCTTGCAAATGAGGCCAAGGCCTCCTTTTATAGGCCTAGGGGCCTTCCGATCAGCATTGCCATGGCACTACCTATCGGCAGGTGCCGATAGGCGGGGTCTGGGACCTGCCATTTGGCAGTGCGCTTCAGGCTTTTTAGAGCAATCGGCCGCCGAGGGCAAACCGTTGGTCAGAATCATGCACGGGGCATACCGTTGGAAAGGTAATTCAGATACCTTAGAAAGTCCTTTGGACCGCTCCTGAGTTTGGGAGTTTACTTTGGGTCAAATGTGGCTCGGAAGAGTTTGTCAGTCCGTTGGACGGGGAACCGTTCGGACGCAAATGGATCGTTCGTCCGCATGGTAAGTCCGAATCGTGCACGGAGCATACCATTGGAAAGGTTAGGATATGTACTTCGACATTCCAAAGAGTTTGACCCAGTTTGGAGAGTTGGCTTTGGTCAACCGGGCCCGGGAAGCGCCCGGTGGCCTCCCAGAGTCAAGCGGATCGTTCGTCCGCATGGAAAGTCGGAATCGCGCACGGGGCGGACCGTTGGAAAGGGTATTCAGGGCCCTTTGAAGATTCATTCAGCCTCGATTGACCTGAAGAGTTGACTTAGGTCAAACAGATCCCGGGAGCACCCGGTGATGAGTGGAGGTACTAGGGACCTAAGGTGAGTTAGGAGGTAACAGAATGAGGTGTCTACAATAGTAATGTAAGAGCAACAGACTCATCATTCAAACATAACAAAATGGATCTCAACTCTGAGGCAAAAACATGGATATAGAGAAAAATATTCATGCTTTGATAACAAACTATACTTAATTAGAATGTTATAATGCAATAAAATCACAATATTTATGGCAGTAAAATATGACAAATCTCAATTTTGTTCGTAGAGAGAAACTCAGTTTTGTATCCAATATCAATAAATTCAACCTTACATTATTACATCAAACGATTCAGGAGCTGCTAAGTTATTCAAATTCTTGTATCTATTTCAACCTAAGTATGAACACAAAGGAAAGTGCTAAGAAAAATGTACGCCTACCTGATGGATATTAGAGATAATGAAAACAAAAAAAATTATGAATCGCTTTTTCTCGTGATAGAAGTATTGATAAAAAATAAATACATTTAAAAAAACAAAAAAAAACTGAAGTGGTATACAAACGCCTAAAACGCCATACTATAGTAACCGACTCTTGATATTAGCATCCATTTAGATAAAGCAGTGAATTTCTTGTTAAAGAATCACAAGTAGAAAACAAAACCGAAGTTGCAATACATATTTAGTAATTCCAATTTCAAATTGCTTCAACATCTCAAACCGGGGAAATGGGAAATGTAAAAGAATGTAATGTATTCATGTGAGATACTTCATTATTGCATCACAATGAATGAGATATTCTCAAACTGAAATTAGCCCCGAAAAATATCATGGAAAAAGATAAAATTATCGAGACATTCACAAAAGTATGTTCACGACATTTTATGGGTTCCAAAGCATACAAATATTACTTCAAAACAACAGAGTCAATAACTACATTTAGGTACACAAAGACATGTATGGATATAAGGCGTCATCTTCATAATTTCCTCACCTTTAAAATGTGAAGATAATTCATACCCATATAAAGCATTGGTTAAGAATCAGTAAAGGTGGCAGAGATGTGTGTTTCAGTTCAAAAACTTACACTCATAGGCTCTGTATCAAACAAAAAAAGACTTAGAAAAATGATTTACAAATAGTTTTGCAAATAGTGGAAAAAAATGAAAAGAGAGGCTCACACACCTTTCTTTTTGCCCATCCATTTTGCCCTCACGTTCTTCAAAAAATGCATATTGAGTTAGATCCATTAAAAAATTAATAACAACATAATTAAGAATTTCCATATTTTATCAATTCAAGATCCCAAAACAATGAATGTCACTCATCATTTTCAAAGAATTAAATAGAAGAAATGAAAAACAAACCTCACAAATGACATATAGTTATAGTAATCTATGAAAAGCAACCATATCGTACAAATCTCCTTTAAAACCTAAAATTCAACAACATAATAGCACAATCAAAATCTGAAGTAAAAAATACCCAAAATAGCATTTGAAACCTAACTGGAAAAAAAATAATCAAAATCCCTAATCGAAATGCAATAAAGACTCAAAAAACTGGAACAAAAATCAACTGTCTATTTAAAATCTAAATGTAACAAAGAATTGAAAAAAGCAAGAAAGTATAAAAAAAGCCCTAATATAAAACATAACTTCTTTTATATAAAAATAAGCCACCATATCACCATCCATAGCAACCACCATATCACCATCCACACAACTAAACCTCAATAAATCTCCCCTGATGCAAAATCGAGCAACAAGGAGAGAGAGAGAGAGAGAGAGAGAGAGAGAGAGAGAGAGAGAGAGAGAGAGAGAGAGAGAGAGAGAGAGCTGAGCCGAGAGAAATCGAAGTGGAGAGAGGATGAGAGGGTGAGCGGTAATGAGAGCTCGAGAAACCACAAACTTAGGTTGCGTTTGTTTTTTCATCTGAATCTGAAGTCTGAATCTGAAATCTGAAGACTGAATCTGAAGTCTGAAATCTGAATCTGAAAAATATGTTTGTTTTTATATCTGAATATAGCTCTGAATGAATGTATTTAGACTGATTCAGACTTCAAATTCAGACTTCAGACGTAACTTTACCTCTTAATCATTAAGAGCCAAATATAGCCGTTAACATCTTAATCATTTAAAAAAACAAACACTTTTTGGTACCTCTTAAATCTGTATGGTTCAGATTCAGACTTAAGAGGTAAAAACAAACGAGACCTTAGTATAATGATTTTTAGGGTATTTTATATTTTAGTCAAATGTACTCAATTTTGGCACACTTTAAAACAATGCCAAATTTTGGCACTGTTTTAAAGTGTGCTAGATTGTCATTAAACCTTGTCAAAATTTGGCACAGTTTTAAACTATGCCAGAATTTTAATATCAGGGTGTGCCAAATTGTTATTTTTGGTGTAGTGGTTTTGACAATTGGTTTGGTTCTAGCCTTGAAGGTACCTTAGCCTTAAGATTTGAACTGACAAATTTCACAACTTTAGTCATATCATTGAGTTCTCTAATGAGGTTCTTAATCCTTCGACCTATATGATTTGACTTATACTTCGGCCACTGAAACGGTTAGCTCTAGGCATCCTAGGAACTATCCTAAGATCAAAACAAAAATCACTTAGGTGAAAACATACGGTTTTGGGGTGTTCACCTTCGTTGATTTAAGAGAGTTCTTAGGTGGGGTATGCGTAGGAGTCTTGTTTAACCTTTTACACGATCTCGACTTTGGGAGTAATCCCTTTGGAATAGTCATATCTAAGTCCATTCTTATCCTTTGGGGGATTAGGGTGGTGCAAGGAGCATGTCCTTAACTTCTTGAATCTCCTTCTTAGATTCCTTAAGGTCCTTTTTTGAGTTGGTTTAAATAATCAACCCTCACCTTCTTAGACCCCCCTTAAGGTCCTTCTTTAGTCTAACATTGTTATAATCTATTAATATTCCAGTTTATGAAGACTCAAAAAATAACTTCTTTAGGCTAACGACCTTGGCATGAAAAAGCGTACGATTTGGATTTCCTTCCTTAAACTTCTCTACAAGAGTATCTTCTCAAAACTTCAACTGGATCAAAAATATCTCACCCTTCTTCATGGCAAAAAACTCCTCCTCATGCTTTTTGAGCTTAGTGACAAGCCTAAGATTCACCTTGTCCATCCAGAAGGACATATAAAGAATCTCGAATAAAGCCTTTTCAATGTCATTATCCCTATCTCCATCTTCATCATAGGATCTATTAAATGGGAATCTATGCCATCATCCTCAACCTTGTCTTCAATAAGGGAAGACTTGTGACTAAACACATCCTTGATGGCGGTGAATGCGGTAATGTTGCATACAACGAAAGACTCACTCGTGGATCTCGATTCACTATCACTAAAAGTAGTATGAAATTTCTCCTTGCTCTTACTCTTTAGTTTAGTGGGGGGTTCAAATGACTCGACAAAATACTATTACAAATATGCTCATCTAACAACATTAAATGTTCAATCATATGAACTTTCAAATAGGAATAATTGCTACCATATGTGCAATCAGATGTGTAGCTACCCAAATAAAAATCAAGTACCAATTAAAAGATGATTTTCTTCTTTTTTAATAAAGGGTAAATATAATCCTAAAAGTCTATGTCCCAAAATGTTTTATAAAGATTATAATCTAACCAAATTTTATATTCTTATCTTATAATACGAGTGATTTCTAATAGTGAGGAAAGATAAAACAATTCACACGACACTAGTTAGTCGTCACCAGCGGGGAGACGAGTCACGGTGGGGGTGGTAGTGTTGGAGAAGAGACAAGCATACGCAGGATAAAGCGTCATCGGTTAGGGGCCTTAATGCTTTCAGATAACCCTTATGAGTATATTTTTCATATATGAGTTTTTCGATTTCATATATGGGGTTAGGATTTACGTATTTGGGATTTTTATTATGTTCTAGGGTTTTCGTCTGTGGGGTTAATAGGGCAAGCATATATAAATGTAGGGATTTCATAGGGTCAAAAACTTATCCATACTTTACTTCCGTAGGGGTTATCATATGTCTTTAATTTGGTATATGACAACATGATTCTTGCAATTTGATTATTATAACTTCTTGTGGCATTTTTGTTTTCATATGATTTATTCATCAATTTCATTCTAATAGTACCACCCCTATCCTCCTTAATTTGGATAGCCCCTAAAATCTTATCTAGATTTTTGGACAGAGACTCCAAATCAAATTTTACTTTATCAAATCTCTCCAATGTTTCTCAAGTTCACCTATCCTTAATTCAAGTAAGTGCCTAGAATCCTCAAACTCAAGAAGCTCCTTTTTCATAGATTCCATCACGCCTCGAAGATCATCTCTCTCACCCTCGACATATCCAAGCTTCTCTCTCAAAATTTTCTCTCGTGCCCTAAGTTCTTTAACCAAAGCATCACACGCCATTGCAATTGTGCTTTCAATTTCAAATTTTCTTTCTTTATTTTCAAAGCTTCAGCATAAAGTTCATTAAAAACTGCTTGCAAGTCACGCTCATCTACACTTCCATCCTCACTCTCATCACTCTCACTATCATCACTATCACACGGGTGGGAAAATCTCGCCTAGAAGCATAAAAAACTTCTTCTTCCGAATCGTTGTCACTAAGAGTAGAAACATAAGTTGTCGGTTTATTCGATTTCTTCCTTAAATTTGTAGGACACTCTTCTATTTTGTTACCAACACCCTCATAACTCGAACACCTCTCAGAATCGTTTCCAATGGAAGATTTAAAACAATGGTTCGTGTGAATTTTCCAATCAGATTTTTCAAAAAGTTGACATCGAAAATCATCAAAACCACCAAAAGCCATTTTTTAGGAAAGAAATCAGGATCAAACACTATAAGTTAGTGCAATAAGCTCTGATACCAATTTGACGACGTGAGTAGTCAAATTGTATCAGCAAAAAAAGTGAAAAATCAGGATCACACGATAAATTAGCGTAACCCGCTATGATACCAATTTAAGAGTGCTACAGCGAAATAAATGTGACTTCTCAAATAAATCAATTTTAATTATGTGTCAGCCAAACCAGTTTTAATGAAACTCAAGTTTTAATTCAGTCCTAACACATGCATCTAAGTGATATGAAATCATAAAGCAGTAAGCATGTAAAGGAAACCAAATAACAGGATAGTCACAATATGAGGAAAAATCCTCCATAGGGGCAAAACCTTTTATTCCACTATAATTGTAAATCACAACTTATACGGTTATAATAAAATAGATTTTTAACACACGAATACCCTCAGGTGTTGGTCGGTGTCGTCAGCAGTAAGTCTACACGCAGCGAACCCAAAAGAACTGCAGTCCCATCTTCTCTGGTGTAGGTTTATCCTCTCTACAAAGAGTAAGATCAGCAAGATCGTATTTTGGGTTCCAAAACAATTCACTAAAGGATTGGGATGTTTTGTGAATTGAAAAATAAGATTTTAAACTTGAAAATTGAAGAAGACGAAGTGTTCTGCTGTTAGCAGATTACTGGTATCTAAAATCATCAGGTATCCTTCACAAAAGACGCCTCATTTAACGCGCTATATGTAAAAAAATTGAGTTGGCTCATCGTTCGAACGAGATCCCATGTCCTTCGAACCAGATTCGCAAAAAATAAATTTAATTTTTATTAATTTTTTTTTTCAATCTTGGAAAACTCATTTCGACGAAAACCAATGCCTCAACACTTAGAAAATATTTTAGAAAAATATTCAAACCTCTTTTAAAAATTATCCCAACATTTTTAAGTGAACCGTAAAGGGACTTAAATACTTTCTCCCTGAAACTAACCTTGTAGAGGCTTAAATGTTGAAGAAGCTTGATATTCGGATCCGTCTTGATGCATGTACGATCTTGAATAATTCTTCGACGATTGTAGCGGTATACAACATATTTAATTGATAACGGACATTTATAAAATTATTTCCTTACAATGATATATTGGTAGCCAACAGTTATATTGATTTGTTACAAAATACCAATAACTTTCTTTATCAAAAGTTTGAAATGAAAAATATGGATGAGGCATCCTACGTGATCGGGATAGAAATATTCAGGGATAGATCATGTGGATGGTTAGGATTGTCTTCAAAAGCTTACATTAATAAATTTTTGGAAAAATTTACAGTGACTACTTATGCTTCTGTTACTATTATTATTCTAAGAGGAAACAAATTCAGCTTAAATTAATGTCCTCGAAATGTCATAGAACGAGAACAAATGAATATATATATATATATATAACTTCCTATAATAAAAGCATATACATATATATATATATATATATATATATATATATATATATATATATATATATATATATATATATATATATATATATATGTATATGCTTTTATTATAGGAAGTTTGATGTATATACAAGTTTGCACTAGACCTCACATTAGTTTCGTGGTAGGAATTCTTGGAAGATACCAAATAATCCAGGACTAGATCATTGGAAAGCTGCAAAGAAATGGTTAAGATATTTTCAGGGGACTAAAGATCGAATGCTTACATTTAGGAGGACTGATTATTTTAAAGTGGTCGGTTATTCATATTCAGATTTTGGAGGATGTTTAGACATCAGAAAAAACTCTAGCAGTTATGTGTTCCTTCTTGGAGGAGAGGCAATTTTATGGAAGAGTGCAAAGCAGACTGTTATTGCGTCATCTACCATGGAGGCTAAGTTCGTAGCGTGTTTTGAGGCTACGAATCATGGATTATGGCTGTAAAACTTCATTTCACGGCTTCATATTATGTTCGTTATTACTAAATCTCAAAAAATTTATTGTGATAATGTCACGGCATTATTTTTTTCAAAGAATGATAAATACACTAAAACATCCAAGCACATTGAGATGAAGTATTTATCAGTGAAAGAAGAAATTCAGAGAAAGACATCGTCTACTGAGCACATTAGTATGAGTGTTAATATAGCATATTCACTCACTAAAGCAATGCCTATAAAGACCTGTTTGCAATATATTGAATCGATGGGTCTTAAGCATAATGTCTAGATTAGGATTGTGGATTTATTAGTGATTGGTTTCGAAAGACACTACGTTGTTATATTAATAAAGTTATTTTTCTAATATTTCATATTTATGTCTTGCAATATTGTTTACATATATGTTATTATTGGTATATGCGATAAAAAATAGTCTCGTACGAGACATTTATAGACCATTAAAGGAAAACCCAACTTATAGGCTTTATTAAATAAGTCATTTTTATTGTAGTACATGGAAAGGAACGTGTTAATGAATTAGTGTGCAACTGCCATGACTCGCATTAGTGATTTGTTCAAATAAGGTATTAGAAACCATGATTTAAAATTATTCCCATATATACCGATCTTATGTTACTCAATAAATCATTATATTGTTATTTGGATCAAGTGGGAGAATGCTAGATTTTAATTATAATTTAGGAATTAAAATAAAATCTACAATTATGTGCTCGTAATAACAATCCGGACTTTGAAAAGTTTAATGGAATAATGAAAGGATTATTGGGAAATGTCAAGAGTTTGCTTAAATGGCTAAGCAAAATAAAGGATTAATTTGGAGACTCTTATGTCCTCCCTCTACCTTTAAATAAGTTGTAGTCTCTCCATCATTTTATACACTTTTTGAAAATTTTAAAATTTAAAAGGAAAGGGAGAGAAAACTGAATTCTCCATTTCAGTATACTTTCAAGGGTCCAAGTCTATTCAAAATTAGGGATTAATTTAGGCAATAAAGATATGTTCCAGATCAAGACAGGAGGCGCTATGGATCAAGTTACATATCTTTATAATGACTTTTGTAGTAAAAACTATGTACTCATATGATATTAAAGATCCTTATTAACGTGCATGACTCGTTATAATTGATTCTAGATTATTGTCCATGCCTAATAAAATAAATTATGTTTACAAGTTCAACAAATTATGCCAATAAATCTTTCCCTTACATAATGAAATAATAATTACTCATTACAAATTTAACTAAAATGTTTTGAAAATTAGTTTAACTAAGTGCCACCTACTTACCATGGCAAAATTATTCCTATCAAATCGGTTATCATACTTGTATATATATTTTGTATTTTTTAACTCATTAGATTTTTCATCCCCTTAGATTTAAATTTGGAGATAATCTTATTCAACCTTGCCTCTATAAAATTACTCCCGCATTTACATAATAGCATCTTATATTATACATCCGCCTCTTTGATGTCCCAAACTTATACTCGTCACAGTAATATTTGGTCTCGTTGGGAATGCTAAAAAAATATATTATGTTGCCAAACTTTCTTTAGTTGAACATAGGCGTATTTAGGTAATAAAAATTGTTAGGGGTGAAGTAATTTAAAAAATAAGTTTTTTTGACGAAAGACTGATAATTTTATAAAATGAAATTGGGAGAAAGGGATTAGTAATTTGGGATTTTGTATAATAAGAATTTATAAAGAAAATGTTAAGTCCATAAATCTCCTCGAAATAATTAACAAGTGTTACTAAAATTGGGGAGGTTAGATGGTTGCGTACATCTACCCTCCACCCCAGTACCTGCAATGGTGGGAGCCTCATACACTGGATTTTCCTTTTTACTAAAATTGGGGAGGTATCTCTTGGTTTTTCTTTTTATTTCACCTATAATAAAAATAAAAATATCGCTTTTCAGTATTATGGTTTCATTAAATTTGAAATTTATTTTAAATTGCATGTTATTGTTGCAGTTTAAAAACTCAACATTATGCATACAAAAATTGGGTCTTTCACACAAAAATTATGTAATTGGTTTAAGACAAACTCCCAAAAATCTTTTTCACCCAAAGAAAATATTTTGTGTGTTGTTACGAGCGGCATTTTATTTTTTTAACACCATTCCTACAAATTTAGTTGGAAATCATAGCATTACTCTTTTTCTTGATATTGTTCCTAACGATATTTTCCATACTGTTAGTTATATAGTTTCCTAGTTTAAAATGTGAACTCAATTTGTGTTGAATTATGTGAATTCAACTAGTGGTGATGAAGAGTTATGTATTTATTGACCTGGTTTGTGTAAATGATTGGGGGGGGGGGTGAACTGTGTGAAAGAGAATAACCCAAATTTGTTAGTTAGTTATTAGTTAGTTGAGTTTATGTTATTAGTTAGTTTCTTGATGTAACAGTTAGTTAACATATCTCTCTTTATGTAACGACATGTGTAAGTGGTTGCAACTTTAATGTACTTTGGTGTTAGTATAAATCCCTCACAAAATTTAATACTTTGAATCAAAGACATAGAGATTCAAAAGTTGATGCAAGTAATTTAGTTTCAAACTGTCTTCCTAGTATCAAATCTTTATGGCTCCAACGATCACGTTTGATCCTTCAATGGAAGAAAACAATTATGCATCATCTACACACATTCCAAATTTATTTGAATCTACAAATAAATAATCATCTCTAGTTTTTCCTCTTTATCTAAATTCTTTAATCACAATGAAACTTGATTCATCAAACTTCATCATATGGAAAAGTAAATTCCAAAATATAATAAAAGCAACAAGCTTACTTGGATACATAAATGCTATAGAAATTCCGTAAGAAATTATTCTTAATTATGAGAATAATCAAGTTCAATGTAATAACCATGTTTTTTTTTAACCGTAAAAATCTTTGTTAAATTAAAATTTTCAAAAAAATGAATTTTGAAATCAACTTAATTTTGGTATGTAAAACTGTTTGTTTTTAATTATAAAAAATAAGGTTTTAAGTGGAATTTAAATCGGGACTAAAATTTGGAAATTATAACTTTTTATATAAAAATCGGGGGAGGATCCAACCTAAGGAGGATAAAAAAAATCGACCATCCGACCGAGCTAATTTTTTAACAGAAGCTTCTTCTCGCCATCAGCTACAACATATTAAATTTTTAGCCAATTCCAACGGTTCGATAATCCGAAATGTATTTTTGAGTATTTGTGTTTGATTAGGATTCTTTCTTTAAATCCTTTACATAATGGAAGGGTTTAGACTTTTTAAAACACTTTTAACTCTTCTAAAAAAACAGTAGCCTCCCAAATTATTATCTTCTCTCATCAAAAAAAACTAACTCCATTGTACGTAACTTTCAACCCAAGTTTTGAAGATCTAAATTGAGTTTTCTCAAGAACATCCAAGAACGTGTCTTTGTTATTTTCGTGTGAAGAATGCAACCGTATAATCTGGTTTTCAAGACGACTTCTTTTACAACCATGGATACTTCTACTATTCCTCTTTAGTATTATACATTTTAAATGTTCCTAAACACTAATAAGCATTGTTTTTCTTAAATAAATTAGAGAGACTAATTAGGAAAAGTAAAACTAAATGTGGGACTGTTTTTATTCAAATCTTTAATACGAATTAAGACTCAAAACCCTTTCATGCTTATACTAGATGTTGGGATTCCTTTAGAATTTATGACGTTCGCGTGTAGAATAAATCGTAAGGATGTTATAAATTGATTTCGACATATAAAAACTATGTTATTTATGTCTTACTAGTAGAATAGAAATTTATTGTCTACGGCCTGAAATTATGCATGTGGTAGAAATCATATACGTTGTTGAAAAAAAATTAATTAATTAATATTATAATTTAACGAACATACTTGGGATAAATAGTAATATTGCGATTAATTGTAAGAATGGTTGTGATAAGTTGAAAATATGTTATGTGTGATTCGTTAATTGTATTAATAATTTGACACCGCAGGGACGACGGGATTGTTGGGATATTTAGTCTTCTCACCTTATTTTAGATTGCTTGCTAGGTATGGGACTAGTAGGTAGGGCTTAGTTATTGGTAACGCTTGCTAGGTATGTGACTAGTTAGTGTAGACTTTTACGGATGGGCATTCCGGGGTGGGGTTGATTTGTACGTCGTTTTCATTGAATCGTGAGCCTAGGTATGAGGCTAGGTAGTGGCTAGTGGTGGGTATTATTCCTAAAGGTTAGGCTAGGATACACTTGCATTTTGGAGGCCTCTAGGTATGGGACTAGGGGTAGGTTAAGGAGTTGGTGCCTGATAAAAGGGTGGGACTAATAGAAAATAATGAGAACTTCAGAAATTTGAGAATAAATGCCTAAGATAATAAATGAGAAATAAAATAAATTTACATCGCCAACAAGTGCAGGGCTAACAGAATACGGGCTAGCTGGCTATAGCGGCGTGGGTGTATGTTGGTGTCACCAATAAGTGCATGGCTAACAGAATATGGGTTGACTGGCTATTGCGACGTATCATGTGTGGAACCTCATCAATAAGTGCAAGGCTAACGAAATTGGGTCGGCTGACTATAACAAGGGGAATGTGTGTGGTGTACAACTTTAGACATGCTCGAATAAGTGCAGGACTAATAGAAAGGCCGGTTGGCTATGACGGCACCGCTATAATAATAATTTGGTCAAGTGAATTAAATTAACTTGATAGCTTTAGTAAATGATCGAAACGTCATAATTGGACTTGAACATTGGGGTGCCTTAGTTATGTGGGTAGATAGAGGTAGTTTATCTTTACTCCCATATATATATATATATATATATATATATATATATATATATATATATATATATATATATATATATATATATATATATATATATATATATATATATATATATATATATATATTATTTAATTTAAAATAATCTATTGTGATGTTTATCATGTATAATGCTATTATCTGGGTTCAGGGACCCTAATTGGGAGGAGTAGCTAGTATTCATGTGGTGGACTCTGACCCATTGTGTTGACTAACATTTCAGGTATAATTGTTAGAGTAGCTGCACAGGATTGATTGGAGATACTTTTGGGAGTGTAGATGGAGATTCATTTTACTTGCTTTAGTAGTTTAGATTTATTTTCCTTTCCGTCGCTTTTATTATGAGACTATTATTTATGGATATGGTGGGACAATCGATTTTACGATTGTTTATTATTTCAGTCAAATATTTATAGTTGGATGATTTCATTTGAGTTTATATTCATTTGAAGTGAATTTATTTTGGAGATAGCATAGTGATGGATTTTTAATATTGCATGAATGATTATAATTGTTAGATAAATTTAATTATATCTTGTGGAAAATTTTAAATGTCTCATATATCTGTCACATGCTGAGAATGATAATTTATTTAGTGATGTCCGACGTTGTTTGGCAGTGGCGGCTGACCACCTCGCTTGTTAGAATGCATGAGGTGATACATTCACAATCATAGTTTCTTGAAATAGGAAACTATTGATGCACATATCTTCATTTGCATGATTCTTACTCTTACACCAGAGATTTATGCTTCAATATTAAACTGCAATCAAAGCAAAGAAGTTTGGGATGAATTAATACTCATATTTACTACTCTTTCAAGATATCACATCACCAGTTGAAAAACAAATTGTAAAATGTAAATAAGAAATGAGTTAATATGGAAGCATATTTTACATTAATCAAAAGCCTCTCTGATCAATTGGCCCTAGAAGGCTCTGTCAATGAAGATGATAATCTTATTCTACAAACCTTAATTGGTTTATCACCAAAATATGATGCATTTAAAACTTTAAGCAGAAATAGGTCATCTACAATCACAATGGTAGGGTTATCATCTTTATTATGCTCAGAAGCTATTCATGTTGAATCTTAGAAGAAAATCATTGATTCATCAGACTTAATTGTAGCTTTTACTATGAATAAAAATCAATCCCAAGCTTCCTTTAATTCAAATGGTGGAAATTCCCAATTTCAACCATTTTCAAGAGGAAGATCTTAATTTCATGCTAACTATAAAGGAGTAAGAAACTTTGGTTACATAAGAAACATAATAGTTGGTAAGTAGGAGGAAACTATCATTTTAAATCTAGTTATAATGGATAATCAGCACATTATAGTGCTCCTATCATTTGCCAGATTTTTTATAAAGAAAATCACCCTGCTATAGAGTGTTGGTATAGACTTGATACCTCTTATCAAGGCCAAACTCCAAATTATAAAACCAATACTAATGCAAAAGCCTAATATTCCTATGAAACTCCTTCCCCGTCAGCTCCATGGTACATTGATTCAATAACCATCAACTGTGCGATAAATGATTTAGAAAATCTTCAAATTCACCAACTTTGTCAAGGCCAAATCAAGTCATAGATGGGAATGGTACCAAGCTTCATATTCAAAACTCTAGAAATGGTATTTTAGCTCAACCTTACTCATCTCTTAAACTTCGTAATATTTTATATGTTCCAAAAATACACCCAAATCTTGCTTAGTTCATAAACTCACCACTTGTAATAATTTCCCTTTAACTTTTGATTCCAATGCTTTTGTTGTTCAGGACAAAGCAATTAGTGTAATCTTATTCCATGTCAGTCATTCATAAGGTCCGTACTAGTTTCCACAATGCTCTCCATGTCCTTCAATTTAAAAAAATTCAAATAAAGTTTGTCTATCAACTCAAGTCACTTATGAACATGGCACAAAAGCCATCTCTAACTAATTTTTCTCATATTACAAACAAATTTCACATTCCAATTGTAAAAACTAAGCAACTGTGAAACCCCATAAAATTCATAACTAGATTGATAAAGTCCAACTATAAATGATGCATGAGTCTAAACAATAAGTATTATTCTAATCATGACTATAGTAAAATAAAGCGCTAATAAACTGACAGTAATAAAACATGTAAAACAAAATACAACTCTCATACCAATCTTAAAACCACAATTAAATAAACTCCGCCACTGTAATAAATAGTTGTCTCATTAACAATATCCAACTCTGAATGAATAAAAGAGACTCCAACATAATAAACTCGAAACAAAATAATCCGACTCTGACTATTAAAATGGAAATATGAGTACTAAAATGAAATATAGTAATTAAAGATGAGAAAGCAGGCTCAACACCTACATCTTAAGACTAGAAGTTGAAACTGTAAATGAATGAAAAGAAACGGGATTGTGGCAAATATTTCTCCCTAAGACCTAGAAACAAATTCCACAATCATGATTAAACATATCAAGTCTACAATGAGAAAGATTTTAACTAAAGTTGAGCCACAATAATAATAATAATAATAATAATAATAATATTAATATTATTAATAATAATAATATGCATTCGTCACATATTTTATTTGCTTTTAAGTTATACCAACCCAAACAACCTAAATATAGCATGCATGTCTAATCCCAAGCCCAGGTTAACCCACCAGTTCATAATTATAAATCTTTCTCAGTTGATGATAATTAAAGTTCCATAATTAATGTCTCATACTCATCTATTGTATAAATTTAGTAAAGGATGTAGCATCCCAAATCCAACATGTAATTGAGTATGCCCCACTTAAATACAATTAGATGGGCAATTCTTAAACCAACAAATAAATGCACGAAGGCCTAGCCTTATTGCCTTCGAGGATCATTCATGCGTACTAAGTATAGTTATAGGTCTTCCCAATCCTATAACACTACAAGAAAACTTGGATTTAACGTTTTTTAAAAGTCGAAATACACTCTAAAAATGTCAGAAATAGAAATACCGACGTTTTTTAAAAACGTCGACGTATCCACAGTCGAGAAATAAGCGTCGTTTGTTAAAAACGCCGGATAGACATTTCCCGACGCTTCCTGTTACGTTTATTAACCATCGGCAATTGTCCTTGCCCTGTGGTGTAAATGCGACTTTTTTTTAAAAACGTTGGGTTTTATCTCAACGTTTCCTCAAAAGCGTCGGGAATCTTAAATTAAGATATTAACACAAAAGTCAATCATTTACTTGAAAACATCACAATGTTAACTAAATGTTTTCCGTACTATATTCCAACATTTTTTGTAAAGCATAAATATTTTAAGTGCCATATAATGTCTAAGTACCCATCATTAATATTATAATAGATCCCTCAAAGAAATTCTCAATCAACCAAAGAAAAACTATATACTATAATATCTAATCATTGCAAAACAAAATGAAGAAATTGTGTCATCAGTGTACTATAATATCTAATCATCCCAAAACAAAATGAAGAAAGTGTATCTTCAAACATCCCAAAGTTGTCTACTAATAAGCCAAAAATTTGTATTCAAATATTCCAAGCAAAATACGAAACATATATTATCATCAAAAAATGCTTGAAGACTATTCAAAACAGTCAATACGATGTCTCTGCGACTATGGGCATGACAAAACCACCTGTAAAAAAAGAAAGAAAATAAGTATTAAAAAGTAAAAAAGTCAATGTAAAAGTGATGCACCGAAAAAAATAAAGGTAGTTAGTGACGTACTTCCTAATTCAAACTTTTCAATTAGTTGGTATTTTTTGCCTTCTTCATACGCTCCTAAAATTCGAACAAGAAAATAGTTGGAAGAGGGATGGTAATTAGGTACAATATTTTCAAATCAACAACTTATATAGTAATAATCAAAACTTGCAACTTGTATGAGCAAACTGAAAAATAGTTATGTATACAAAATTTTAAATATATAACAAAAATGTAATATGTTAGCAATCAATATTTCATATAGCTTATGAAGTTTGCGACCCGACCCAAATAAAAACCGTAACCACTTTTTTCGTTGTTGGCCACTACAATATATACTGTTATTTATATGCAATCGAATAAGTGAAATGAGAAAAACATGTGGATGTTGATAAAGTAAATAGTTATATAGTAACAGAACATGTTTAACACGCTTATTATTTTTAAAAAAATTCGGCAGAGTTTCGTTTGTTTATTCATGAAAACCAACTTATTTTAACAATTAAATTTAATTAAACAACAATAACAACAACCAAATTAAACCACAAATAAATCCCTTCCACCAATTTCAACGTATATAACCTTATAAACTAGTTCCATCAACATATGTTCAACGAATTACCATTAGAACGAGTACAGATATCATATATATTGTGGAGCTTATATGCATCGAACGATGAAAACATTAACGCTCTTGCTTTAAAATCTGCCATGAAGAATTTTAGAGACAAAAATACTAACCCCGCAATAGTTACGAAGTTGAGTTCGCGATATGATTTGTTGTGATGCCTTCATTGAGGATTGCAATCGACGTTGCGATAAATGTAAAAGTGATTAACAAAAGAAAAATTAAAGGTGATTCGGGACTTACTTTCCCATTCAAACTTTTCAATTAGTTGGTATTTTTTTCCTTCTTCATCCGCTCCTAAAATTTGAACAAAAATATAGTTGGAAGAGGGATAGTAATTAGCTTCAATGTTTTCAAATCAACAGCTTATGGAGTAATAATGAAAACTTACAACAACTTTTACGATCAAATCGAAAAATAGTGATGTATATAACTTTAAAATATATTTTCAAATATAAAAGAACCAAAATAATGTAATATGTTAGCAAATAATATTTCCGTATAGCTTATGAAGTTTGCGACTCGGCCCAAATAAAAACCGTAAGCCACACAATCTAGATCTGGTAACGTTTTTTATTTCCATGTTAAAAGATTAATTTTCAAAAGGGATCCCTAAAGTTTTAACATTTTTATGACAAATTTTGGTCAACAAATTATTATAAGATTTATAAAAATAGACGTAATATTTTGTAAATTACTTTTTTTCGTTGTTGGTTGCTATAATATATTCTGTTTTTTTATGCATTCGAATAAGTGAAGTGATAAAAACATGTGGATGTTGATAAAGTAAATAGTTATATAGTAGCAAAGCATGTTTAACACGCTTATTATTTTCAAAAAAATCGGCAAAGTTTCCTTTGTTTATTCATGAAAATAAACTTTTTTAACATTTAAAATTAAATCAACAACAACAACAACCACCGAATTAAACCACGAATAAATCCCTTTCGCCAATTTCAACAAAGTTCAATTGGAACGAGTATAACTATCATATTTATATAATGGATCTTATAAGCATCAAACGATGCAAATATTAACGCTCTTGCTTTAAAATGTGTCATGAAGGATTTTAGAGGCAAAAATACTAACCCCACAAAAGTTATGAAGTTGAGTTCACGATATGATTTGTGGTGGTGCCTTCATTGAGGATTGTGATCGACATTGCGATTGAACCTCAGAAGTTAACGATTGCAACTGTGGTGATGCTACAGGATCAACATTGGCATTAACAGGAACCTAGCAATTAGAATATACAAAATATTAGATTTAATGCACACAAAATATTAGATTTAATTCATAAAATTAAGAAATTGTACTCATACATCCAATGATTAATAAAAGTTGACATGTGCAGCGCCTAAAGAAACATCTCGCGTAGATTGGATAAAATCACCCATAGAATGCATACGAGACTCCATAAAATCCCGTATATGAGCTTCCACCCGTTCATTCATCCGAGATTCCATAAGAATTATATTTTCTTGCATCTGAGCTTCCAGTTTCTCTTTCATTTCAGTTTGTTTCCTCTCATATTTTATCTCTATCTCACGTCGCATCCTCTCTAGTTCTTGATGATTCCGTGTCTCAATATCTCTCAACTCAGATTGGGATTGCTTATATGATGGTCCAAATATCATACTCGGAGAGACACCGAGTCCAAACATGCGCACACGCCCATGTCTTTTGGGTCCCATAACTTCCCCAAATATATCATCCCGCGCAAAACCAGTCTCCGCTGTCTCTGGATGTTGTAATTCTAGATCATCCATCTCTTGCTGCAAAAATCAACCCCAGTTCTTATACAAACTTCAAATTATATCATGCACATGTAAGAATCCATATATACATTATTTAAGTTTCCATCAAAAAGCACATATATAATTCATAATATGGAACAATAAATCTAAATTGAATTCATAATCATTTTTTTTAATTGAGAATTTTATTAGATAAAGAGAGAAGAACCATCTCCAGGTGGCATGTATAATGAATCAAGCACAAGTAGCTTGTAATTCCTCCTTTTCACTTTTAGAATCCATAGAAGCTAACCCGTTTTTCCTTTTCACTTTTAGTTATTCGCTCTTAATTGAGTATTCTGTGTGTATTTTGGCTACTCACGAACATCATATCATCATTCACAGGTTTAATGTATCTAATAGTGGCTTAGAAAGATTTCTTCAAACTTAGTACCCAATTTTATTATAAAGATGATTAAAAACTGATGGTGAATGCTTACTTTATTTTCTACAAGATTCAGAGGAATGGTTTAAGTGGTATAAAAGGAAAGTTTGATGGTTTGATGATTATTCTTGATGAAAATGATTATTTAAGGCCTAACAAACACGTACACTCAGATACTATTGTGGAATTTTCATTTTAATATGCTCAATGTTATAATCATTTTTCTCTATATCAAATAGGATATCCTGCTCTGTATGTTTTCTATTTGGTTGATAATGATCTTACATATGTAGTAAATTCACATAACAATGTTCTAGGAAGACTATGATGTTGAGATGTATCAGTTATTGTAATGGTCAATGTTTGATTAAAATTTTGCGTTTGGTGTTTGATAAAGATATTACGGAATATATTGTTGGATGGTGTCAATCTTTCTTGATCATCACTATTTAATTGTTGAATCCCTTATAACAGAGGGTAGAAAAAAAGCGTTCTTACCTTACCCACACCAGCTGATGCAACTTATATACCACATGAGACTTTGTACTGTTACGGAATCAAACTCTGTTCTTTTAAAGTAGGTGAGGAATAGTATTTTCTGGTAGAGTTGGTCGTATCACACAAGGATCAATATCTCTGGCTTCTTAAATGACCAAATTCTCTGAAAATATATTAATGGTTCCCACCCGCTACACGGACCCATCTATTTTCCATAGATTCTATAGAACCTATTTCCAATTTATCCTACTGCTTTGGATTTCAAGTAGATTGCACCATTGTCAAAAAATTTAATACCATCCTTTCACAGGTTGTTTGTCTAATTTAATAATGAATGCCTTTTGGTTCTACATGCGTGCGTCCGTGAACAATTTCGTCCTTCAAACCAAACAATACTGTAGAATTATCTAGGAGGTCTCTCCAGGGCAGTCCAACCAAATTTCCCTTTTTAGAAGTCTGGCAACTCTAGATCATTTCCAAAGCGAACCCACTTTAGTTCTCTTGTAACACCTGGTCTTAGAGCCACCGGGCACATCCAACGTTTCAGCAAACGGTTTATTAAAGACGATTTTCCAACATTTGGATAACCAACTATTCCAGCTCTAACTGGATGAGGACGTAGTCCGTTTGATTTATATTTTACATTAATGCTAGAAGCTAACGCCTTTAATAACCTCCCTAGCTTCAAGACACCCATCCCAAGATGACCATTGGAGAAGACAACCTTAGTTCCCTGCCTAGCATAATAAGCTGCCCAAGCATTCTGATCTGCAGTGGATATCATGTCTTCTCTATTCAAAACTAAAACTCATTTTTTATTACCAATCCATTGATCCATCTGTGGATGACTTGTGGAATTGGAATTCTAGCATCCAGCACCTCTATAACAACATCCATCAATTTTAGTTGTTGCTTAAGTTCTATTTCTATTTTTACAATACAACCAGGATACCACTGAACTGGTCGTGATGTCTTTGTCCTGTGATAAAGATTGGCTTCTAGATCAATCCAGTCGAATTCTTCTTCGCTCGCCTCTAATGTATTACTAGAATGTGAACTCCCATTTCCATACCAATCTGGAGTTCTCCCACCAAGAATCTGAATTGTGGAGGGAGGAGGAGCCGCCACTGCAAGAGTAATGGACGCTGCTCTTATCTGGTGCTAAAGAAAGTGACCAGTTATCACTGGGTTGTTAGCCCAAATGCCAGAGACCTGGAAAGATATCGATGTATCGTCCCAATTTGGCCTGAGTTAATACTTAGATATTATACCTCTGTATGGAGACTCACATTACAAAAACCTCTCAAATTGAAAACTTAGTGGAGCAAGAGAATGAGTGATTCAGTTTGGAAGATATCAGAGTACAATGGGCGGTGTTAATCTAGAGACACCATAGAGTCTAATAAAGCAATTCCATTACATAATTCTAAAGATAATAGTTCCCTACACATAACCTCCCACCAGTTGAATGAACAAAATTTCCTGCAGTGGTCTCAATTCGTGAAGCTCTTTAAGCTCTTTATTAGAGGAAACGGGAAGATATGTTATCTGACAGGCTAAAAAATAGCTCCATCAGAAGATGATCCAGGCTTTCCATTATGGGATTAAGAAAAATCCATGATTATGATATGGCTGGTGAATTCCATGGAACCTAAGATTGGACAGACCTTTCTTTTCTTGTCAATTGCAAAAGAATTATGGGATGCAATAAGTGAAACCTACTTGTATTTTGGTAACTCAGTGCAAGTATATGAGATCAAGAAGAAGATTCGAGAGACCAAGAAAGAAAATCAAAATGTCAGCAAGTACTATAGCATTAGAAAAGGCTTATGGCATAAACTAGACATGTTTTATGATCTTGAGTGGAGTTGTACCACTGATAGTGCTCGGTTTAAGAAGATGCTCAAGAAAGAAAGAGTATTTTAATTTCTTGCAGGTTTGAATAAAGAATTGGATGAGGATCGTGGACGTCTACTTGGTAAAGAACCTCCTACTTCTACAAGAGTGACATACTATTCATACAACCTACATGGAGTTGAAAGTTTTGTTCGTTTGAAACTGCACACACTGAACTCGTGTAATTCTGATAAAATAGAGAACTAAATTTAACCTCAAATTAGTGTATAAGTATTTTTCACCCAAGTAAAAGGATTTCACCCTCTACAAGTAAAAACTAGACATTTGAATCCTAAAGCCTTACATTATGAAGAGTAGGCCCCTATGTTGGTGAAAACATTTGGCAAAATTTACCTATGAGTTTCGCAAAAGTTGACCGTTATACATACATCTAGAATTTTTCATGAAACGCAACACCTACACCTAGAATTTTTCATTCTTTTATTTCAGAATTTTTTATGAAAAGCAAAAGTAATATGGCTTTACATGTATTATTAATAGTTTGTTACTTTGATGATCAACCCTATGAAAGTTCAACCATTTTTTGTCATTCACCTTGTCATATTCAACCAACTTCACCTTTTCAGTTTGATTGGCCTTTTCTATTGGCATGTGCTCATTTGTCATTTGAACCTATTCAGATTTTTTTAGTTCTTTTTATTCTGCGCTTAAATACCTCTCTCCTTCGTATTGATATTATCCATATTCCCTAAATATTCATTTTTCCTCTTTTTATTGGCCAATAGAGATATTAATCTTAATATCTTTTCATCTTCCTTTAATATGACCAAACATTTAACGATCAGAGCATATTAGAGGTCTCCATGGGTATTTTACCATGAATTGGGATGGTCCCTCATCACTCCTTCCATTATCCACCCTAATATACTCAACGACTTCCTAATATGTGGAATTAAGGACTTGAACTACGTCAAAAGTAATTCTCCATGAGCTAGTATGTATTCCTAACTTTAACATGAGCTTAGTTATATAAAAACTATTAACGAAGAGGCTATGTATAGTTATCTAAAAAATATCACAGCACAAAAGATACATACAATCGCTTGGGCACCTGCTTCATTAACAGGCCCCTTCCTTTTGGTTACATGCGTCTCATTGTACACCATCCTACGAGTTGGTTTGAATCCCATCGCTTTAGTCATCTACAAGTACGATATAATAAGTGTCAAAGCATAACAGAAAAATACAATACAATAATAACACTGAATTATTAAGTATAAAAAATTTACCGCGTGTTTAACTTGAGCATGAGGTTTTCTACCAGATGTGTGCGGCGTTTGCAAACGCGCACGGATGGCTTTGTTGTTCGCACTTTTGACCTAATACAATGGATATATAGTTAGTTATATAACAAATTTTGATTAAATCCTAATATTGATCTTTTTAATAAATTAATTCATTTCATGATGTTCTTTATTGGCAAGATAAGCATAGTGTGTACACGTAATTCATGACTAGACTCAACAACTAGTACATACATGTGCTTCGGCGGAGTCCTATTTATAGACGAGCGTTTTCCACTGATTTTCCTCGACTCGTTGGGGAAAATTTTCCAAGCGTTCCTCATTAGTTCTATACTTAATATAACCTTGGAGCTTTGCCGTGGCCTTCCATGTCCTTCCACTTTCTTCTGACGGATTGCATCATAAATTTTCTCATCTCTTTCGTGGCATTCGTATTCTCCTACATTACACCAACGTGTTAGAGAGATAAACTTGAAAATATATATTCAAGTGTTAAAATTAGGACCACTATTTTCATTTTATTAACATTTACCTTCATATGAATCCAAACCATGTTCTTATCCTCTTCAGGTACTTGTCTCCAATTAAAATAGGTGAATGGTTCTAGTTGGCCATTGCGTGCTAGAACCCCTAAATTTGAAGCAAGTCTAGACACGAGTTCTTCAATGGGTTTCCCAAGCTCATTCACCTCAATTTCTAAAATTCCACCATCTTTACCCCACCCGATATGCATTAAAGTGGGGCCTCGAACTCGTCTATGCTCCTCTAGATCCTCCTCTTGACCGGAGCTCGGATCTAAGTGTTAAGTCGGATTGACCAAAAAAATCATTCATGAATTACTTAAATGTCAAGAATAATACTTTTCATCAATTACAAATATAAATAAGTCAACTCAAAACCATACCTATAACTTCTTGTTGTTCATTGCTACCCGACAATGGAGGGATCAATGGTGTAATAGGTGACCAATTCGATGGAGGTTCAGGCATGGAAGGGCTGGCTCCTATATGTTCTTATTACTGCTCAGGGGTTGTCATAGCTCCTCTAATGTGTTAGGTATGAGATCTATTAATCGTCATCGTACTGAATGAAACAACCTGAGAAAAAATAGTTAATGTTGCAATGCCAAATGAGTGGAGGAACAACAGTATAATACCCCAATTTACATAACAAAAGAGATTAAATCCAGCATAAAAAATGGGAAACACTGTAAAATGGTAATGATTTATGTTCAACCATTCAAACCTCTATAAAATTTTATTTTCCATTCAGTTCTTGTTAGTTATCTAAAGCTAGTACCAAGACCTGTTTCTTTAGATGCATTAATGTTGAATATTTGCCAAATGGATTTTATGTTCTCAAGACTCTAGGTCCTCTTTCTGCACACATGACTCACTCACTCTTCATTTTTTTACCTCATATACCATTCACACTAACCCTAGGGATACTTAAGTGTAGACCTGAGCTTTCGGCACCCAATAAATGTTATTTCCTGTAGGTGCTGAATAGAAGTAGAAGTAGAGCATTAATATGGCCTAAATGAAGAGAGGTGAGAGTAGTGGGATGGTGGCGAGGTTGAAACTAAAGTACAAAGAGAGAGGGAAAGAGAGGAAAATTATATAAGTGGTGTTGCTCAACTTATAACATACGAGTCTTGAGAGCAGCAACGGAGGGAGTGCGGCTAAAAAATGGAGCAAAAAATGTAGAGCCCGATAATTAGACTCGAAACTCCTAGACTTTCAATAAATTATTGGCTTTGCCTTGAATAACCTTTACGGGAATTTGCAATTCAATTCAACAATTACAAAAAGTGCAACTGCCAGAACTGAGGAGAACTTCAACAACTACCAATAACAATGTCCATTTCTAAGTAATTTGGACAGTTTAAACATTTTTAGGTTAGACGCTAACTTGACAGTGACAGCGCGTGAAAAGTGTGCGCGTGTAGGTGCACAGTCGTTGTTTTCTGTCTCGTCGCGACTATACAAACAAACCTAAATTACTACTACACTTGCAAGCACAACTGTAAGTCGGGTATCGAAAATCCACAGGGACGAGATGCTAGAATTTATATGATCTAATATTCCGAAATAAAAGTGCAAAAGGTGATTACAAACTAAAAAGGAAAAGATGCATAAAAGGGAAATGATTAATCTAGGCAAAGGTAAATAAATCTAGATTAACAAATCGAGAAAACTATAGGTTGCGTCGAATATCCCTCACCCGAGTTAATTTGTATAAAATGGATACATGGGTCAACGAGTTATTTAGAATGTGTCTCGTTTCGACAGTTAATTGAACCAAGGGTTGTCACTCCCCTAAATCCACATAAAAGCCTAATAAGATTTTGGCGTCAACAAATATGCCGAAAATTGAGCACACAAGGTTGTAAGCACGGGACATACATGATATGCCCCGTCAAATCTCCTAGGCGCAATAACTAGGACAACGCACCCGAAATACACCCGTAAACACCATCACCAAAGTCAAGCAACGCGTAAACTCGAGTGAGTTCAATTCAAACACAACCTAATTTAAATTACCTAGAAAGCATGTTAAAAACGTGGTAAATAAACGCGGTAAATAAACGCAATAAAACTATACTAGAAAGCGATTAAAGAAAGCATGTAAATTAATTTAGAAAGCAAGAATATAAGGAAAAAACAACTATATTAATGGAGAATGTGAATGAATAGTACAACTTACAACCCAAATGGAGTGTCAACCCAAGAAGAATCAAAGAAGAACTCTCCAAAATCACCCAAACCCTAAGTTATTCTAACCTAAAATCTATCCTAAACTAGTATCTCTGAATTAGAAACCAAAATTTGGTTTATATAGTAAGTGGGAAAGTAAATAAAGGAAAAAGAAAAGAAAAGAAAATATCCCAAAATATCTGGCATGCGCAGTCAACCACGTCCAGGGGACTGGTACTTCAGGCAAAATCCCACTGTCTCCTTCCCATGGCAAAACACCAAACCGCGGTCGACCGGTACTCTGTTTCCTGGAATCCTTTTGTCATCACATGGAAGAAAAGTTCAATAACGGAAACGGGCATATCTTCTTCGTCCGAACTCCAAACGACGCACCGTTTGCGGCCACGCGATGCTAACTCAATGAACTACGCATACATGGAATTTCCATGAGCCGGATAAGACATTTGAATTGACTAAAATGCCCTTGAAGTCACGTATGATGATGGAACTTCTCCGAAATGCAACAGATCCTCACTTTTAGCCTTCTAATACCTACAAAAGCACAATTAACCGCTGCAAAACATGTATATATCCAAATCCAAGGTTGCCTGGTTAATAAGTATAAATATAGGCATTAGGACCGTAAAAGTTCTAGAATGGATCGAGTTAACTGGCGAAAATATGCAATATTTGATACGAATCACCCCCCTTAACTTAAATATTGCTAGTCCCTAGTAATGAAACCAACAAAACCAAACCACATAGGGAGGTACAAGACGTATATATGCATCGAAATATAAATGCCACTTTCGTAGGGAACACAATTGTATTTAGCATTTGAAATAAGTCGTTAAACTCCTAGGTCACCCTAGTGGACAAATGTCGTCTCATGAGGGTTTTCAGGGATGATACCCACAAACATCAATTGGTTTCCTCAAAATATGCCCAACCCAACATGCGACAATCCCAACAGTGGCGAAAAAGATTTCATACGCATTATTAGCACATTGAATGAATTCAAACAAAGTCCAAATCATTAACATTATAGAATGCACCTCTTAAAATTGAAACCTTAAAATGTGGGAGGGGGAGCGAGCACATGCAAAGTGTGATTTGGCGAAAAACTTATATAATCCGGATAAATGTTAAAGCAAGAATAGATTCAATCCTCACGTGCATTACGCTCATCAAGTGAATTCACTCAAAACAGGGAGGTAACACACGGAACATGCGGGCATAAGGAGTAAATGTAAATGGAAACTAGGCCGCACACATGTCACAAATGAAGAACGCTATATATAAACTGAAAAATTGTAATCTCAATGAAAGGATACCGCACATTAAAATACGCGAAATGCATTTTCACAGATTATCAAAACTATTTTGACTTTTAAATTACATCAACCTAAGATCATATAGGACTTGTAAAGGGTTGTAATGTAGGTATGGCTAGGGTATGAAATGAAGGAATGTATATACGGATTCAAAGTGTTCGAAATGAAAACTCGGGATAATGGAAAAATGTGGGTAATAGAAAAATTGGAAAACAAGTTCCAAAACGGCATTGGATATATCATCGGGGAGAGTAATCAAAGCTTATTCAACACTATACACAACATTTACAACTTTCTCTTTCCTTTTCTTTTCTTCTTTTTCTCATTTTTCTCTTTTGTTTTCTTTTGCTTTTTGCTTTCTCTTTTTCTTCACTTTTTTCACTTCTTCTTTTCTTTACTTTTCTCACTCTCATATGCCTAAATTGCAACCGCAACAAAATAACATCATTCAATCCCAAATAACATTCCAAACAAAGGTATGGAAGGTGTATGTATAGTGTATAACTCCAATGTGGAGTTGGTATAGGATTTGGGTTATGAAACGAAAGGCTATATTTAGGCTCAAAGGGGTTAACGATGGTAAACATATAAGGGTGAGGTCAAGGCTAATATGGGTGATATAACAAAGAGGACCTATGATCATTTCACAAAGTTTACGCAATTCTCAAATCAAAACAATATATGAAAATCATGATCAAGTAACACATTTGAAGTATGAACTCAATTAATGAACGGTCAAATGAAAGAATAGTGAGATTACCAACGAATTCAACATTTTCAATGAGAAAAGAATAGTGTATAACACTCACAAACGACGAAAGGTACAAAGCTTACTCGGTGTAAGTATATAAAATGCAACAAAAGATTACCGAGTTATAAAAATCTTAAACCAAATCAATTTAACCATAAAAGTGCATGTGCTCACGGGATTAACGTTTAATTCATGAAGTTATTCATAATATCAATAAGTGAGACTAAAGTATAATAACTTCTAAAATCGAGAACATGCATCGTTGGGTTGTCTATTGGATTGGGAAATTATTGAAATTTATCATCGGAAACAAAGGCAAAAAGCCCAAAAAAAGAGAAAAAAGAAAGAAAATCTTTTTGAATTTTTCAATTTTTCTAACAAAAACATACTAAGTAACTAACATGTGAGCAAAAACATGGACTAAAATAATGAAATGGATAGAATATCCCACACCCCCTAACTTAAAACTTGACATTGTCCTCAATGTACATTAAGAACCAAGTCAAAGAGAGGAAAAGAGCGATATTACCCAAAACTGGAGCGATCCCCATAAGAACGAGTCCAAAGAATCTACAAAACAAGTTAGTACCGAGCATAGAAAAAAAAAATAATAAAAAGTTAACTAATTACACTAGACTAAATTAAAAAGGAAAGAAATGATAAAAAGCTAACTATATAAAACCTACTATTTAGGCTTCACACTAACTGTACACTAGACGTCTAAATAGGTGAGGGTCCACCATGAAAATGATTTGACTTTGGAGGAAAACCGGTGTACCCTCACATACAAGCATGCCCTCCGAAAAATAGGAATTTCGTTTGAACAACGGAAGGCATGTGTAAGGCGGAAGAAATGAACCATCGCCAATTAAAAGTTTTGGAGGGACGATGGGGGGTTTGGATTGAACGGGTGACAAAAACATGTGGGGACCGAGAAAAGCCGAATACCCTCCCAATGATTTTGAAATTGGAATGGGAGGCGGCGCAAACGAAGGCACGAATACGATCGTGGAAGGCGACTCGAGCAAGTACTCCTCATCGGCGAAAAGGTTTAAAACATAAAGGTTTGAAACCGAATCATCGGGTACTTGTGACGGTGTGATAATAGAGAATGAAAATGGGTATGAAAGAAATTCAAACTCATGAGATGAATCATCATCGCATGAAGATTGAGTTTCGAAGGAAATAATATCATTTTCAATGAAATGTTCTTCTTTGGGAGGCAAAGAAGAAATCATTTGATTGTAAATGGATATTACGTCATTTTCATCCTCACTTTCAATATCTATTACGAGATGGGCAATGTCTAGAATGGTTTGTTCCAAAGTAGGCACAAGTACCTCATTTGGTTCAAAACATTCCTCGACTTCGAAAGTCTAGGTAGAAAAATGGTCGTCGGACTCAAATAATAATTCCAACTCATGTTCCCAACAACGATTTTCTTCCTGATAGCGATTTTCAATTTTCTCATTTTCATACATACGCAAACCCTCACCGAATGTCATAGGTCGAGGTGTGGATCCATGAAAATAGGAACTTTGAAAATTACCATCGGACTTAAAGGAAAACTCATTATTATAGGAATTTTGAAAACTATTCGAATTCATTTCAAAATTCCTATTATAAGGAGGTAAAGTCCCAAAATCATTATCATCATCATCAAAATTCCAATAACCTAAGTTTTGACTTTCGTTATACTCGCCCAAAGTCATATTTGAATTTGTTGTACTTTGGGATTCTAAGTATTCACCGAAAGTCATAGGTTTGCGAGAATTTTGAGAATTATAACAATGATTTCTGAAAGAATTGGAATAAGACAAGCTTACCCCAAAAATGGCTTAAGTGGCGAAATCCACAAAGTAGGTGTGCGCGGGAAAAATTCGAGCGTTTCTAAGTGCTCAAATGTGGAAGTCCTATAAAAAGATTAGCAAATAATACAAATATAAAGAAAATACTATGAAATACTAAATCAAATAAAGTCTAAAACAAACTCATCCCCGGCGACGGTGCCATTTTGACAGCACGCGAGAAGTGTGCGCGTATAGGTGCACGGTCGTTGTTTTCTGTCTCGCCGCGACTACACAAACAAACCTAAATTACTACTACACTTGCGAGGCAAGCACATCGGTAAGTCGGGAATTGAAAATCCACAGGGACGAGATGCTAGAATTTATATGATCTAATATTCCGAAATAAAAGTGCAAAGGTGATTACAAACTAAAAAGGAAAAGATGCATAAAAGGGAAATGATTAATCTAGGCAAGGGTAAATAAATCTAGATTAACAAAGCGAGAAAACTATAGGTTGCGTCGAATATCCCTCACCCGAGTGAATTTGTATAAAATGGATACATGGGTCGACGAGTTATTTAGAATTCGTCTAGTTTCGACAGTTAATTGAACCAAGGGTTGTCACGCCCCTAAATCCTCATAAAAGCCTAATAAGATTTTGGCATCAACAAATATCTCGAAAATTTCACACGCAAGGTCGTAAGCACGGGACATACATGATATGCCCCGTCAAATCTCCTAGGCGCAATAACTAGGACAACGCACCCGAAATAGACCCATAAACACCATCACCAAAGCCAAGCAATGCGTCAACTCGAGTGAGTTCAATTCAAACACAACCTAATTTAAATTACCTAGAAAGCATGTTAAAAATGCGGTAAATAAACGCAATAAAACTATACTAGAAAGCGATTAAAGAAAGCATGTGAATCTAATTAACAAAGCATGTAAATTAATCTAGAAATCAAGAATATAAGGAAAAAACAACTATATTAATGGAGAAGGTGAATGAATAGTACAACTTACAACCCAAATGGAGTGTCAAACCAAGAAGAATCAAAGAAGAACTCTCTAAAATCACCCAAACCCTAAGCTATTCTAACCTAGTATCTATCCTAAACTAGTATCTCTGAATTAGAAACCAAAATTTGGTTTATATAGTAAGTGGGAAAGAAAATAAAGGAAAAAGAAAAGAAAAGAAAATATCCCAAAATATCTGGCATGCGCGGTCAACCGCGTCCAGGGGACCGGTCGATCGGTCCTTTAGGCAAAAGCCCACTGTCTCCTTCCCACGGCAAAACACCAAACCGCGGTCGACCAGTCCTCTGGGCACGGTCGACCGGTACTCTGTTTCCTGGAATCATTTGGTCATCACATGGAAAAAAAGTTCAATAACGGAAACGGGCATATCTTCTTCATTCGAACTCCAAATGACGCACCGTTTGAGGCCACGCGATGCTAACTCAATGAACTACGCATCTGTGGAATTTCCATGATCCAGATAAGAAATGTGAATTAACTAAAATGCCCTTAAAGTAGCGTCCGATGATAAAACTTCTCTGAAATGCAACGGATTATCACTTTTAGCATTCCAATACCAACAAAAGCACAATTAACCCCTGCAAAACATGTATATATCCAAATCCAAGGTTGTCTGGTTAATGAGCATAAATATAGGCTTTAGGACCGTAAAAGTCCTAGAATGCATCAAGTTAACGGGCGAAAATATGCAATATTTGATACGAATCAACATGGTATCAAACTGACTTTTGAAGGTTATGGGTTCGGGTCTTATTATCTCCATAACCTATAGTCCATGAAAGTTGCTCGTTTGTATTTTACATATTAGTGCACCATAAGTCTTTACTTTCTTGTTATAAGGTTGATAGACCCTGCTTTTCCTTTCATTATCTTGCAATATAATTGCAGGTTCAAAAGTATCTTTCTATCCTTCCAATATCTTGCAACAAACTATAGATTTTGCGAGCACACACACGCATATTATATATCAAATGATCCACATTATATTCTAAGAACAAATCTTGATAAATTTATGGTATGAAAAAGAAAATACATGTCAGTTTTCTTGAATGTTCTATAATTCCTATTCCTTAAGTTGGCTTTTCTGTATTTTAATCTGAGAGTTATATTAACTCAGCTGAAATTAGACATTTTATAGTAGTATAGAGATTAAGGATTTTAAAGAGTGTTTTTTAAATTCTCCAAAGTATCCATAACCAATTAAAAATAACTACAAAATGTAGATGTTTGCATTGAAGCTATAATATATGTGCTTAAGAAAACCCAACAACCACAAAATCCATGACACCTGACCAATTTGGTAAACTAGTGACATCTGTCCCAAATCATTATTATAATGATGGATTATCTCCCTAGATAGATCATTCATAAGCATGATCAATTAGTCATACTAGTGAAATCAGTTTTGGAGTTAGGTTAACTCGACATCGAGTACAAAGTAAGGATTTCCATCAAAAGATAATGACGTTATAGAGTACTTCAAATTTACAATGAATAGAATAATATAAAGTAAAATTTAAACAATCCTGCCCATTTATATGTACTCATTTGTCCGGATGAATTTAAAGTAACTTCATTGAATCAATATAAGTAATAGAAACATAAGCAAAGTGGATTTTGTTACGATGGTCGATTGTATGTATTGCATATATCTAGACATATTGTTTGATTTTGGTTTGCTCATGTTAAGGTATTTTCTTATTGGAATTATAAATGGACTTTTTATAAGTGGATTCATATGTCAGTCATGAATATTATTCATTAAGGGTCTTTACAAGGAAGGGATATGCCTTCTCACTGCATATATGTTTAGAAAATTGAATATGTGAATGGAATTCAAATAAATTTTGCACATTTAACCATAAATGACACTATAACTAACTAGTGAGATACCATATTTATAGTACTATGGGGCACTGAAGGGAGAGCAGAGCATTACATTCATTGGATAAGCTAAAGAAGTATATTAATAAATGTACTGTTAGATATGATGTGTTCCAGAGAAGTAAGTAAAATCATGTTCCTAATCAATCAGCCCCCGACCATACCCAAGGTCCCATGGTACAAAAAGTTGTTAAACCGATTGTTCAATAAGGTTAACGCAACATAAAGATATAGATAAGTTATCACAAATCAACTTATAACAAACAAAAGCACAAACCTCAATATTATTGTTCTTTTAATGGACAAGCTAAAGCAGGATATTAATAAATGTGATGCATTCTAGAGAAGCAAGTAAGAACATGTTCCTAATACAGCAGTCCTTGACCATACCCAAGGTCCCATGGTACAAAAGGTAGTTAAATAGATCGTTCAAGAATTTTAATGCAACATGAAGATAAAAGATAGATTAGAAATTAGAGGAAATCCACTCAAGTGATAATAATGCTTGATAGAATTTGAGTTAATTAATCTAGCCAAACCTCTACTCAATATCAGCTGCTAATATGAATAGGATAGGAGATATTGGACCCCCATGCCTAATACCTCTAGAAGAGTTAAAGAATCCTTTAGGATCCCCGTTATTTAAAACAGAAAATAAATTACTTAATCTCATTCTCCAAATTAAATCACGGATTGAAATTTAAAAGAGAAGATTTTCATGCCATTACCATTTGTAGATTCCATCCAAGAGTTTCTGACCACCTTTTCAAACTCAGGATGACGGCACCACATGGTTTGAAATTTAAAAGCCTTAGGAACCAGGTCAGTGCCAGTTTGAATGGAAAGACCTCTGTCTAATCTATCTAAGATCATATCATTATTTGCTCTATGATCACACCAAGTAAATTTGGATCCAATAAATCCCATGTCAACCAAACCATTATACCATTGTAATTTTGAGCCGTATAAACTATTTATAATTATAAGAACTTTAATAAAATCAATAAAATCAATACTAGTTACACATTATACCATTATAAGCAGCTTATGGAAAAAAAATGGACTAAGAAATACAAATCCACACAAGTCCTTAATGCATATTCAAATGCCTAGCTAATCAATATTTCAATTCATCTTCATCCATCTGCCTCGTGGTTTCCTCATCAACTAATGATCCATCCACACCTTGTCTAACCCAACTAACGTCATCACCACTTGTCAATGTTGCATCGTCCAAACATTGATCACTTAATACCTCTGTTTCATCATTCAGAGTGCTCTCACTTATTAATTGTTGCCCAAACACATCAAAAAAGTCTCGAGGCTTTGTTTTAACAAAATATGCCAATATTTCTCCACTAGGTATTGTACATAAAATACTTGCTTTGCCTGAGATGCTAGTATGAATGGTTGATCGATTTTTTGATGCCTAGGATACAGCAAATGGTTGAAGTTTACAAGCGTGAATCCAAAGTCATCTTGCTTAATGAGACCTCTACTATTGTCAACCCAGTCACAATTGAACAACACGAACTTATTGTCTTTTGAATAATGTAGCTCAATGATATCCGTCAAAACTCCATAAAAATTGACATCTCCAGATACGAGATTTATGTCTTTTGCACTTGCATAATTTTCAGTCGTTGCATTTAACATAACTCCACTATTTTACTTCTTTTCTCACGAGCCTTAGTGTGATACCTAACGCCATTGATAATATATCCAGTGAATCTTTTTGCCTTTTTTTGGGGACCCGTAGCTAAAATATGAATTTCTTGTGATACATCTATGTTTTTTGCCTGGACTAACTTCCTCACCTATTTTATTACTAAAAAAATGTATTACAAGTCATAGTTATGTAATAATACATGTAAATGTAAAACATTGTTTTTAATGTACACTTTACTTACATGATCCTTAAACCATAAATAAAATGTTTCGTTATGAATGCAGTCAACAACATGTGGTCTGAGATGAGAATCACTCCTAATTGATGCACGATGAGTACTGCATTAAAAAAAATCATTATATTATTCTTTACATGGCTAAAAACGAAAGAATTTTCTTCAAGAAGATACCTACTCTCAAAACGGAGCAATTGCATCTGTGTTGACAAGCACATATCGATGTGCTTGTACATATGTAATGTCATCAAGCACAAATCCCTCCACTTTTCTTAATTTATGACCACAAAAGTTATCAAAAGAACTACCATCATCATTCCTTGTTGGGCGATTAGACTCGTCTCAACATCATCACGTAGGTACCTTGAGCAAAATGTCAAGAATTCTTTTACCCAATATCCTTCTGCAATTGAACCCTCTGGATGCCTGCGGGTCTTCACATAATTCTTCAATGTTAACAAGTATCTACGGTGAGGGAAATTTCAATTAGTAAGAAAAAACTACCGTGAAAAATATTTAAATATATATATATATATATATATATATATATATATATATATATATATATATATATATATATAAAATAATACCACACCTCTCAATAGGATACATCGATCAGTATTGCGGCGGTCCTTCAATATTCGCCTCTTCTGCTAAATGAATAACCAAATGCTCCATGACATCAAAAAATGAAGATGGAAAGATCCACTCAAGTTGGCATAGCGTGAGTTCAATGCAAGATTAAACACGATCTAAGTTGGTTACATTCATCACTTTCGAGTACATATTTCTAAAGAAGTTACTTAGCTCAACTAATGGTCCAAGCACATTCTTAGGCAACACATTTCTTAAGGAAATGGGAAGTAGTTCTTGCATTAAGATATGGTTGTCATGACTCTTGAGTCCCGATATTGTATGTTGTTTAAGGTTAACACAACACGATATGTTCGAAGCATAAGCATCTGGGACTTTCACCTCCTTCAACATTTTACAAACTGTCTTTACCCTTAGTGTCCAAGATGAAACATGCAGGTGGTAAATAATATTTGTTGTTCGCCCGTTTCTGAGGATGCAACGGATTAGAATACACATATCTTCCAAGTCATGACGGGATTTTAAGTTATCCTTCCCCTTTCCATCAACATTTAATAATGTCCAAAGCACATTATCACACACATTTTTCTCAATATGCGTTATATCAAGATTGTGGCGTAACAAATTGTCCTTCCAATAATCTAACTAAAAAAATATAATTTTTTTCTTCCAATTATGTGTTAAGGTTTCATCTCTTTCATAAACCCTTTTCCTCTTACCTCGGAATCCTTCCCAAAATTATTATTGAAATTTTTTACCTCATCATATGCTTCATCTCCAGATAATCGGGTGGGCTTTGTACCCAACTCAACTGTACTATCAAAGGAGTTTTTATTTATTCTAAATTTATGCCCTTCAAGCAACCATCGACGATGACCCAAGTAGCAATGATTACCTCCGTTAAATAACTAACGGGATCGAGTGTATTTATGACAACAGGGACACACCAATCTACCATTTATGTTCCACCCCGACAAATTTGCATAATCTGGAAAATCACTAATTGTCCATAACAATGATGCACGCATTTCAAACATCTGATTGCTGGCTTCATCATAAGTGTTTACATCCATAATTCCTTTAATTCATCAATTAAAAGGCGCAAATAAACATCAATGTCATTTCGAGGGATGCGAGGACCATCAATAATTATTGGTAATATAATATATGGTTGTTTCATACACAATCACCGAGGCAAGTTATATATTATTACAATTACGAGACACGTGCTATGGACAATACTCATGCTCCTGAATGGGTTGAACCCATCACTGGATAATCCAAGCCTAACATTCTGCGGTTCTAGTGCAAAATCTGGATAAATACCATCAAATGTTTTCCAAGCAAGAGAATCAGCTGGATGTAGGGGTGTTCACGGGTCGGTCGGTTCGGTTTTGACCGGGTTTTTTGGGCCGAACCGACCATGTCGGTTTTTGGAGGAGGAGAACCGAACCGAACCGAAAATGCTAAAAAACCGAATCGAACCGAACCGAACCGAACCGAATCGGGTCGGTTTTTGACAGGGCCGGTTCGGTTTACCCGTCGATTTTTGACAGGGCCGGTTTTATACAGGGCCGGTTCGATTTTTTCCTTTATTTTAATAAAAAATATATTTTTTTAATACCTAATATAAATATAAAACTAAAAAATATAATATAATATGTCAACACTAATATAAATATAATATAAAGTATAAAATTAAAAAGTATAAAAATTAAATCGGTTCGGTTCGGTTCAAAATCGGTTTTTTTATGCCAAAACCGAAAACCGAACCGACCCTGTCAGTTTTATACCTGATTAAACCGAACCGACCCTAAAAAAAACCCGGTCCAAAATTTTCGGTTCGGCTCGGTTTTGTCGGTTTGTCGGTTTGGTCGGTTTTTTTGCACACCCCTAGCTGGATGCCTTATATTTTCATCATCAACACGTTCATCGACATGCCGTCTCATCTGTGATGCTGTCTTTGATGACATAAAGAGCCTTTGAAGTTTTGGTATCAAAGGGAAGTATCGTACCACATTTGCAGGAATTTTTTGATTTATAATGGCATCAGCATCTGATTGACCATTTACTTATTTGTACCTTGGGTTATGACACTTCCGGCATTCATTCTCTCATTATGTCTCATTCCAATAGAGCATGCAATCATTAGGGCATGCATGTATTTTCTTGTAATCTAGCCCTAAGTTTGCAATCAACTTTCTTGCTTCGTAAAAAGACTTTGGCAATGTTTCACCATCAGGAAATGAATCTTTTAATAATTCAAGCAACATTGTTAATGTCTTGTCACTCCACCCACTAAGGCAATTTAAATGAAATAATCGGACAAGAAACGAGAGAGTTGTATACTTCTTACAATCTGGGTACAACTCTCTTTCAGATTCTTTTATCAAATTGTAAAATTTCTTAGTCTCTTCATCGGGGCCATCCATATGTTAATGCGCATCACCACCACCCATAAAGTTAAGTGGACTTGTAGTAGGAATTCCAAAAGCATTATGTTTCATCTCTCGCATTTCATCACTAATAATCAAATCATGAGAAGGAATCGAAGATGCTGCAGATTCCCCATGATAAGTACAACATGTGTAGCTATCTAAAAACCGATTTAGCAATATATGTTCTACAACATCATCTTTCTTCACATATAGTATATTACGACATTTCTTACATGGACACAATATTCTTTCAGCATTCGATTTATTATCAGAGGCAAACTTAACAAATTATTCTGCTCCTTTCTCGTACAAAGGATGACCTCTATGTGCTATATTAATCCAACTCTTATCCATCAGTATGAATCGATTAACATGATGAAATGAATAAGTAAACACTACAAAATTTTGTCAATTGGCAAGTTCAAAACAAAGGTAACATGCAACATGACTTTTGTTTCTTACCAAACATCAGGGTCTAAGGTTGTCAAATATCAATAGTAAGGAGCAAAAAAAAGATGGTCGACTTAATATTTTTTTTAATTTGTTTTAAAACAACATAATAACATGCAACAAATAAAAGATTACACAACTTGTCAAATGCAACAGAAATATATAAAATCTACTATTGAGATGAAATTTACAAAATTGGACACGACTTATGACAACAAGATTATCTACCGAAACATCACTTCGTCCCCACAACAAACATAATCCAACATTTGAAACTAATTCAATCCCTCCGATAAAACATACCCTGATGGCCTAAAAAAGTTATTTTCCATTACAAATAAGAAATCTTACACATTTTCTAACTTCTGAGTGCTTTTGATATCATTTATTTGCCTTCCAATTTACATTGATGTATTATTAGTCAATGCACATTTTAAAGATGCTTTTGATATTATGTATTAATTACTATTTCATTGAATGCTGTCGTAGAAGTGAAAATGATACCTGAACGAGAAAGGGTCTCTGAAGGCCGATATTAGAAAGAGCTCGAGACAACCGGTTTGATACGCCTATTGATATCCAGGTCACGTTTGCTTCAGCAAAGAACATGATAATATAAGAAAATTAATTTTATTCTATCAAATTCAAAATAGTATACCCATATCTTTGATTGTTGAAAGGTAATTTTATTATTAATTGACTCAAAAACAATTTATCTAAGTTATCTTCATTCTACTTGTTATGTTGGACTAAATTAGGTATTTGGTTAGCATTGAAGGTCTGTATGTACATGTGAATTCCTTAATTTGTTATTGAAAGTTATACATTGGCCACAATAAACTTTTTTATGGTAATAGACGAAAGAGTGGTTGTCATGAGAAGAAACAGAGCTTTTTTAATGATACCATCAGAGTTTTTTAATTAAAATGAAAATATAATTGTTTTCAGGCCTTTAATTTTCCTTTTCGGTTTAAATTAATATTGAAAAAATTGAATGGGAATAATTTCGTAATGGTTAATTACACTTGGGTCCTTGAACTTTACCCTCTTTATCACTTCACCACCTGAACTTTCAATTTTTATACCTAACCCTTTAAACTTCCAACACGACTTCAAGTAACCTCGTACCGTTAATTTTTGGATGGTAAAAAGAGTCACGTGTTGGTCACGTGTCACTTTAGAAGAATATTTTGATATTTAACCTCATTTCAATGTTTAAAGAGTAAAAATAATCTTGTCTCTCTACCCACATTCTCTTTCACACTCTCTTTTACAGCCATAGCTCTCTCCCTCCCCTCCACCCCCTGCCATGGCTGCTGCCCCTCCCTTACCCCCTTGGTTTCGTCTCTGTCTTTATCACTCACTTCTCTTACACGCGCGCGCGCACACACACACACATGAAATTCACATTTTTGTCTTTATCACTCACGTCTCTGCCATGGAAATTTTATTAAAATGAAACATTTTTTAATAAAAATTTAGTCCAAGCCTTTTTATTTATTTCCCAAAAAGTCCTTAAAACCCTCATTTAACCAATATTCTCTTATTTTAAAGGTCCGTGCTCGCGGCACTCCCGCCTTATCTCCACCCACCCTCACCGGAGCTCATTTTTTGAATGTTTTTATGTGGTAAGGGGTTGTTTGAAACAAAATAAAAAAGTCTTGGACTATATGTGTCTTAAAATATTCGAGGAGCTATATAGTATATGTCCCCAAAATTTATGATTATATTATGTTTTATCTGAAATTTCTATAGAAACACAGAGCATACACATGTGCAATATAAAAATAATGAAACGGAGCAACCTCATCGATCAATACCCAACGTAGAAGCCCATTTGACAACAATGGGGCAAAAAAAATCCCAATCATAAACATCAGAATTAAATTAAACACATAGCTTAGAATTAATACCATCATAGCTTTTTTAATTAAAATTAAAAAAGCATGTTAGGATACCATGTGAATCACAAATTGATACCATCAGAGCTCTTTTTATAGTAATCAATGATTTAAAGAGCTTTTTTTTATTAAAATGAAGCAAGGGCGATTAAGAGATTTCACTGTGAATGAAATTAAAATTTCATTCAGAGATATTTCATCAGAGCTTTATCGTTAATGAGCTGAAATCTGCCTCCACCAACAACCACTTGATGCCTAAACACTACAACCTCGATTTTCTATTAAGGAAACACTACGGCTAAAGGTTTCATAGAGTAATGCTTTCCCACAAACATTCTTATTCCTCTTCTTTTTCTTCAAAAAAATTCTATTATATCTCTCATTCCATAGAACCCAAAACACAAACTGAATAATCTCCAAACACATTCAAATGACGAAGATTCAAAAGATTCAAGATTTACCTTGAGTCATAGATGCAGAAGCAGCGGCCTTAGGGCAACTTTGAAAAACAATTTTGTCGGAGGTTAGAGCCGTATGCAATACATGTTTTGTGAATGAGGGAAAGTAGCGGTTTGTTGGAGGGAAACGAAAAATTAGAGGGAGCAGCGCTGGGATGCACGGTAAAAAAAAATAGGTACCCGACGTTTTTATCCCAAAACTAGGGGAATTAGCCCACGTTTTAATAAAAACGTCGTTATTTTCTGATATTTTTAAATAAAATGCCACTAATTTTCGACACTTTTATAAACGTCCATAAATAGCCCACGTTATTAAATAAACGTCGGCATATACACTATACCCCAATATTTTTATAAGCATTGCAAAAAAAATGTCGTCATATCCACTTTTTTTTGTAGTGAACCTCAAAATCACAACAAGGGAACATCACTATGCTTCTTGTCTATCATATAGACTCCAAGGCTATACAAAGAACACCCCTCGTTTACCCTCACTCGGGATACAGGTACATCAGTAGTAGGATCGGGGTAAAAGGACCAAGTTAAACTTATCGCTATCAACGTGGTCAACGTCATACGCATCCCCATTAAAAACATCCTAATATGTCCCCCACGAGCACACAAACACACACGATACGCTTAAACATAAAGTAATTGCACAAAAATCCAATCTACTCAAGGATTTGCTAAAACGGTTCCACAAGTCTCATATTAATAATCATTAATTAATTAATTAATTGAGGATTAATTATCAAACCGATGCAAATTTGTTCGAACCAAACCTCATTATCATTGTAACGAAATTATTCAACTCGTTTGAACCAAAAGATAAACTCATTCAAATGAAATCCCAAACTCGTTCGAACCAAAAGATAAAATCGTTCAAACAATATCTAAACTCATTCCAGTAACACCCCTATCTCGTTTGAACGAGATCTACATAGGGGTATTTTCCCAAGTCCTAAAAATGGACATTGCCAACCTAAATCTCAAGTTTAAAGGCTATAATTAGCCTAATACCCAATCTCCTTCAAGTATAACATAATCAACAACAATATTAACCGATAACAAGAAGTTCTAGTTGACTAATCTTTTGTTATTAAATTTCAGATTATAGGATTATAAACCTTATGTTCATAACTTCAAAAAGTACTATCAAATTCACCCCGAATTCGATTAAATAACTAATTAAAGATGAGGGTTATTGTAAGTTATCATGAACATGATTCCGATGTAACATTATTCAAGAAGATTACATGATATAGTGGATTAATTCAAGGGATTCATCATCAACTACTCTAGTTTATTAACATGTGATTAAGGTCTAATTCAACAATTAAACCAATTAAAAAAAATAAGTTTTTAGATGATTAAAATTAGATTACATGATTTTTATCCAAATCCCAATGAACTATTACTACCATAACAAAAATTTAATTAATATCTTAATCAAGGTGAACTTGCTTATCGAACGATTGAAGAATCAAGTCCGAAATCCCCAAGATCTTTAAGCTCTAGTTGTTCTCTCAACCTCCTTAACTGTTAGGGTTTTCTCTAATGTGTTATGAATCTATTAGGTTCTCTAAATTAAGTTAATAAATCTCTAATTTCCGAAATTAAGCCGAGGCCCAGAAATAGCTATAACCCAATGAGTTTGAAACATGCTTCAAATGGCCTAAAACTTGGCACAAATCATATACCAACCCATCAGACTCAATTACACTATTTTAAGTAAAAAAAGGACTTTCTAAACATCTGAAATTCTATCCAAAATAGAGAAAAATTTAATAAATTTGGTAACTCTTCAAGTTAATTAATAATCTAATATGGGTCGATGAAGTTAAACTTAATTATTAAATAATTCGGTGTGGCTCAATTATTTTTTCCTCATACCTTTTCCCAAAATGCCAAAACGGAGTTGTAGAGAGTAAACATAGACATATAGTGGAAACTCCCATTGCTCTTATTCATTAATCAAATTTGCCTCTAAAATTTTGGTTTGATGCCATTATTACTTTGGTTTTTCTAATAAACAGACTTCCTAGCTCAAAACTGCATTATCACACCCCTTTTGAAAAATTATTTTATCAACCTCCTAATTTCTACTTCATGAAAGCATCATTTGGATGTAGATGTTATCCATTTCTTAGGCCATATACACAACACAGACTTGATCATAGGTCAACACCATGCATTATTCTTGGCTATCACGCATTAGTTAAAGTGTATAGATATCTCAATGCTACCACTTGAAAAATATATCTCTCCACACATGTCTTTGATGAAACCGTCTTTCCTCATCAATCTGATACTTCCTTTTTGCCTTATTCCTTAACACCCTCTCCATCTTCCTTACAATCTTTCTTTTGGCCTTTAAATTCTTCCCACTCTTCTCCATCTCATTCACCTTCTTCTAATTCCCCTGTCTCTAATCCTCTAAATTTTTATTTTTCATCTCTAATGAATTCAGTTCTCTCTAATTCCCCCAACACCTCCCTTTAATATCCCTTCTTTTTATCCATAATTCCATTATGAACTTGGATACTTCTCCTCATGTTTATTTTTCCTCTATTGCCTCCCTTTTATATTCCCAACAGCATAATGCGCATCTCATCGTTACCAGGCACAAGGTTGGCATTTATAAACCCAAACATCCCATTTTCTTTGCCTATGACTAGGGGTGGCAGGAACAAAACCGACACGCTTTAAGCGGGTTTGGGTTTAGCATTAATGTGTTTGGGTCATAAACGGGTGGACCTGCCAGACCCGTTAAGAAAACGAATCGAGTTCGTGTATATTCGCGAAACTCGTTTATGCTAGACCCGTTTATTAAACAAATTAATAACGAGTCGTGTAACCCATATTCACTCGTTAAACCCGCTAACCTTTTAAATAGACTTATTTTTGTATTTTTAGACTAAAAACATAATCTTAACATAACCCTACTTTCTTAATAACCTAGGTTCATTTCTCAATATCTTGATGGCAACGGGGCGGATTTGGGGCGGGTTTTCAAAAAACCTAACCCGCCCCATTTAATAAATGGTGCGCGTCGGGACTCCTACGGGTTGAGTTAATTTTAAAAATAGTAAAATTAAAAATATTACATTATAGTCTTAGATGTCTATAATGGTCGTATTCCAATATGTGAGACAGTCCCCCAATTGTCAAACCATGTTTCCACATAGATCTTTTACAAAATTAACATACATATAAAGAGTTTTTTTATGTGTGTGTGTGTATACACATATGGTTTAATTGTAATTAACATATATATAAAGGGTAGGGGTGTCAATTCGGGTTAGTCGTGTCATTTTCGGGTCGCGTTGATTTTTATTCTAGTATAAGTTTTGGGTACTCTTAAATCTATACAAGCTAATCGGGTCATGTTCGAGTCATTTCGGGTTATTACCATAAACGGGTTATCGGGTCAAAAATTACCAGCTCTAATAAAGGGTATTTATATAGACATAAGTTAAACGGAACAGAAAGATTCTATTTAAGTTAACTCCTAACTCGCTCCATTTAATAAATGGATTTTTTTAAAATCCATTTCCCGCTGCTAATTCATTGGTCGGGTTTTAAAACTCGCCCCCTTAGGATAGGATGGGACGGGTTCCTACGGATATGGTTAAGTTGCCATCCCTACTTCTCACTCATCCTCACACACCAAACTGAGCAAGCAACCACCGTCTAAACCTCACCGGACAAACTTCACCGCCTAACCTTTAAACGACCACCATAAGAGCCTTCATTCCTCATCGTCAACGGTGCCTTCATCCCTTTTTGTATCCCTTTTTGTTTTACAGGTAAACCACGACACCTTAGAATTTTGTATCTTATTTTTTTCTCATATAAATAGATATGACTTTGGAGAGAACTTTGACAGCGAGTTTTCAAACCCTTAAAGCTTCAAGAACTTCATATTATTTTTTTATATCTTTCCACTTTGGAGAGAACTTTGATAGCAACTAATGGATACCAAAGCCAACTCCAACAGTCTTGATCTAATTATTTTTAGATCTAACATCTCTGGAAAAAAAAATTAAAACGGGGACTAAATACAGAATACTAATTACATATTACATTTTTAAACACATTATATTTATTTACATTTACAAATTACAGAATACTCATTTTTTTATTTAAACAGTTTACATTTTTTATTATTTTATTTACAGACTACTAATTTCCTTCAAACATATTACATTTTTTTTACAGAATACCAATTACAGAATATTATTGTTTCATTTAAACAGATTAGATTTTTTTTCATTTTATATACAAAATACTAATATTTTCATACTACATGTTTTTTACATTTTTTCAGATGGAGTCATATGGAGAAGGCAATGAGTTGATATGGAGAAGATGAAGTTGTAGCAAGTTTTCATAGACTTGTCACAGTCTTTTTTTTATGTTGAATGGTTGTGCTATTTTCATTTTGAAGAACAATTTTTTTGTAGTTTGTTTGAATTTTGAAGAATATTTGTATTGTTACTTGTTTGGATTTTGGACAATTTGGTGTTGTAATTATGGTTATTTGCTCTTTGTTTAGGCTATTGTTATTTACATTTTGGATGATATTATTGAAATCATTTTCATCATTTTAGAATAAAATTGACACTTAACAATGAATTTTGAATTTATGAATTAGGTCAACGAGTGAACGACTGAAATGGGTTAACGAATGAAACGATTAATGAGAGATACGAATGAAATGGGTTAACGAGTAAAAATGGGCTGTGTCGGCTCTAACGGGTTAACATGATTCGTTTAGTTAAACGGGTGAAAATGGTGCGTGTCATGTCACCCGCTAAGCAAACGAATCGTGTGCGCATTCGATTTTACCACCTATTTAGTAAACAAATCATGTATGGGGAGCCATTTACCACACGATTCGTTTATCACTCGACTCGACACGACCCGTTGCCACCCCTACCTATGACTACTCCCAATTACTTATCACAATTTGAACCAACATCTATCAAAAGAGGCTTTACAATCTCCTCAATGGTTGCAAGCTATGAAAGAGCTGACTCTTGTTCCTCTTCCACCGACTGCCCATTCTATAGGCTACAAATGAGTGTTTAGAATTAAAAGAAAATTAGGATGGCATAATTGTAAAGTACAAGGCAAGATTAGTTACAAAAGGCTATTTACAAGAAGAGGCATTGACCTCCAGGAAACTTTCAGTCCAATAGCCAAATAACTTACGATTATACTTGTTCTAAGATCAACCTGAAGGGTTTATTGGCTCGTCTAGACCTCATCATGTTTGCAAACTTCATAAAGCTCGTCATGGTCTTAAACAAGCTCCAAGAGCTTGGTACTCCACTTTCTCCTTATATCTCCTCTTAATAGGATTTCTCTCCGGTTATTGTGACAACTCTATGTTTGTCAAGAAAACAACTACAGCTATCATTATTATTCTTGTATAGACTCATAATAATTTGTCAACTGGGAATGAACCTAACCATATTCAATCCATCTTCTCCCACATGCATACTATATTTTTTCAAATGAAGGAATTAGGAAATGTTTTGTACTTTTTAGGAGTCTTGGTAGCTAAAACTTCTAATGGCTATTTTCTTTATTAACATCAATACGCCATTGACATTTTTGTGAAAGAAGGCGTGACTACTTGCAAACCATATTCCTCTCCTCCCCCTCTTAAACCATCAATCTCTTCCCAAGCCTTTTTTTCATTCAATCAACCTTCTCTATACAAAAGTTTAATAGGGGCTCTTCAATACCTTACCATAACAAGACTAATTGTTTCCTTCTCAATCATTTATGCTTGCCAATACATGTAAAATTTACCATCATTGATTTATGCAATATCAAGAGAATTGTCTGAAAATCACCAGTTTTGGTTAGGCATTCCTCTTTGGGTTCCATTTTCTGATGTACCAGTTTCCTATTGGTCGGCATTCGGATCTTGCTATGTGGCAAGTGCTCTTGGGAAGCTATTACACGCAGATAAACTTACAGAGAGTCGCCAAAGAATTCGCTTTGCTAGAATTTGCGTGGAGGCATCCAAACCTCTTGTGGAAAGATTTGATCCTGATATAGAAAAGAACGTTTTCGTTGAAATTAATGTTGTCTTATGAGTGGAAGCCTAAATGTCATGTCTGTAAGCTTTGGGCACATCTCAGATATCTCATAGGGGCTATTGACAATAGACTTAGGTTTAGTTCTAGTTCTTTTCATCTCACTCATTATGCAGACTCAGGTTGCGTTGGTGATGGTGCCGATAGAAGATCCACATCAGGTTAGTATTTTTCTCGGTTCAAAACTTATTTATTGATCAACAAATAAGCAAGTTATTATTTCCAGATCTTCAACAAAGGTTGAATATCGTGTTATTGCCCAAGCTATTGCTGAACTCACTTGGCTTCGAATGTTGCTTCATGATCTTCACATTCAACTTCCCTTTACTCCCGCTTCATGGTGTGACAATATTTCAAACATTGTTTAAGCCTATACTCTTGTTTTTTATGCTAGGACCGAGCACATTGAAGTAGATGGTCACTATATCTGTTAACAAGTTATGTCCAATAATGTTGTCATTAAGTATGTGTTTTCTTTTAACTAACTAGTTGATATCTTTACCAAAGCTCTTTCTCCATCTCGTTTTCATTACTTAATTCCCAAACTCAAGGTAGTCTCCTCCCCCATGAGTTTGCGGGAGGCTGAAAAGGAATCACCCAAATATGTTAGGTAGTCATTAGTTAGGTGAGTTGCTATTATTACTTAGTTTCTTAACATAACAGTTAGTTACGATATGTCTCTTTATGTAATGACACATGTCACTAGTTGTAATCGTAATGTACTTTGGTATCCGTATAAATCCCTCACAAAACGTAATTCTTTAAATCAAAGACACAGGGAAACAAAAATTGATGCAAGTAGTTTCAAATTGTCTTCAATGTGAAAGGTAGTCTCCTCCCCCATGAGTTTGCGGGAGGCTGAAAAGGAATCACCCAAATCTGTTAGGTAGTCATTAGTTAGGTGAGTTGCTATTATTACTTAGTTGCTTAACATAACATTTAGTTAGGATATCTCTCTTTGTGTAATGACACATGTCACTAGTTGTAATCGTAATGTACTTTGGTATCCGTATAAATCCCTCACAAAATGTAATTCTTTAAATCAAAGACACAGGGAAACAAAAATTGATGCAAGTAGTTTCAAATTGCACAATTGCTAAAAGGCAATTGAGTAAAGGCATGAAGGAGGGAGATGCACTTCACATCTATCGATTTTGAAGATGGACAAAACAAATTTAAGGATGTAGATACCGGCAACTGTAAATACATACCGATCACCACGTGAAATGTATATAGAGACAGCTAGACACCATTAACGGACTTGGCACTGGCTTTAAAAATATATATCGACAACTATGAATCAAGCGAGGTGAGCTAATTGGGATAAAATCATCATTTTACACTTGCAATATTTAAAATTTTATAAAGTTAGGATGGTTTAATTACAAAGTTGAAAAATGATTAAAATAGTAAGACTGGTTTGATCTTGCTTTTGGTGTTCTCCACATAAATCAATATTTTTAGGGTGACTATTGGCTAGACCATTTTCTCTTGGATTTTTTATCAATTAGTCTTGTTTACTAAGTATGTAGTTGCCTTTTTTTTATCCAACAGGTCCCATGAAAAAATATTTTTGCTTCAATAAATCCTATTTGTAAACATATAGTGGATATTCGCTAAATGGTTACTATGACCTATTGGGAAAAAATATTATGATAAGAAATGTTTTATGTAAATAAAACTTATTTTTCAAGCTCCCTTCTCTCTTCTGCCTAATCCAAACTCAACTTATTATTTATGTAATTTATTTATTATATTTTTTTAAATTCTTAATATGTATAAATCTTACTTCTTTTTGGAACTTCATGCGTTGGGATTTGTGTGGATTTAGGAGCGTCATATGACCTTATTTGGAACCAAGATCCTCAATAGGCAAGCTGGACTCTTAAGCATAACTCTAGGGGTACTTGGAGAGAGGCCCCTAAAACAAACCCAAAAATGAGACAAACCAGTCAAAACTCAAAAGAATCCAAACAAATTCACATTAACAATGGAAAAAACTGAAAAGAAAGAAACTATCTGTAAACTGTCGAATAAATCTTGTGTATAGAAAGGTAAAAAACAAGGAAAGTAAAAAACACTTTAATGTTTGTACTAAATCTACTGTGACTATGTGCATTTTCCTTTTTCAATCCTAATGATCAACTGTACACTCTTCATTTATTTGAAGACTTCCAAACATGTCTCATCACTGAAAACTGTGCATCAAAAAAAAAAATATATACTCCCCCAACTCCTGGCTGATAAGCAAATATAACGACCCGCGACTCATCAAATCTAGGGTCAAGCCTAATCCTAGCAAGCCTTCGGTAACTGAGATGCTTCAACAATCGATAATGATATCTCTCCACGAGAGCCTTGATAACCACCATAGATAATCTGCTCCATAAATTCTTTCTTGACCCTATCTAAGTCCATGAAATAACTCCTATCAGGTCGTAATCCCCAGTAGAACGCAATGTTGGGCTGAGCCACATCAAAATCAACATGTTCGGAAGAATTGGGGTCACAAAAATCAAATACTTCCTCCAGCTGCACACCCAAAAATACATAAAGCCTCAGAAAGTGTTGAGAAAAGAGAAGACAGAACAATTTGGTAATCTTTCTCAACATAGCTATAAGAATTGTGCTTTTGGAGTGTGCATATGTAGTAATTTTGAAGTACATACCTTGAGAAGTAAAGTACGAAATCGTGATTTGATCCAACCTGCCCAATCTTGTAATGCTCTTTGATCCGGAGCAGAAAGACATATTTTGACAAACTGTTTGTATCTTTTTTGATAAGCAAAGCTCTCAAATAAGCTACTATAATTGAAGTCCTTCTTTCGATTCTGAAATGCCCAAGAGAAATATTGTTCTATTAAATTTTACTAATAATAACACTAGTAAACAATTTTACAGCAATTTTGATCTATTATTCCCTTTGGTCTGTGTTTTAGTATATCAATTATATATGCATATTTACATACATATTGAAGTTCATATGTGGCGAAAGTTAAGTCTATATTAGTGCTTTCACGTTTTGTAAGAAGTACTACTAGAAACTGAATATTTTCTGACAAGATTTTATTTATCAAAAAAAATTGTCAGGGTTTCAAGAATGTGGGGAAATTGTAATTAATATTCAGTACCGTACATTCATTCCTACAAACACTAATTTAGAAGAAACTTCTGACATATGAACCTGGATAACTTTGCATATTGATGCACACGCATACATTAAAAAATTATTAGATGGAAACACGGACCAAAAGGATTGCAAAATCGACGAACAACTATTTAAACATCAATGGGCAAGCTTATTGAGAGAAATATATATTTGCTAGAGGCAGGTAGTTTTAGTAAACATGGTGGTGTATAAACCTCATGATCTTTTCAAGAAAATAAATAAATAAATAAAGGAGGAGGAGGAGGAGATAAATTCAATAATAGGTATTAAAACAGAAAAATATACCTTAGTCAAAGCATGTCCCAGAACGAACTCTTCCTTTATTCTCAAGAACGTGCTATTGGTGATCTTTGAATGGCAATATTCATATGGGCTACAGGGTAACCGAATAGGCATTAAGAAGCATGTGTTTCTGGGCATAATTGATTCCATCGTTCCATCATGAAGCATTACTGGTGTTTGTGGCCAAGGCCAAAAGGCAAATGTTTGGAAGAATATTGAAAAAAGAAATCCCACGTTGGCATTTGGAAACCATTGGCAAACATATGCTGCAAGTATGGCCAAGTGAACCCCTCCTAAAAACCCATGTAACTGCATTAAAAACACTATTAGCCAAGGAATAAAAATGACAAATTGAAAAACACACGAAGGCAACGCATCCATAAAAGGTGCATACACTTACATTACCATACACTCCTCGTCTTTTCGCCCATAATTTAACACATCGCAACAGTGATTGGAATTTCTGTAACAGGCCAATCCATGAATATATGAGATTTACAAGAAACTCAAAACAGTGACATGTAGAAGAGAAAATTATCCTGATATACAGTCATGCACACTTGATGCGTGAGGAGTAAAAAACACGTCATATAAAATTAAATTGTAAATAAATGGAATTAATTGTTCAAGACTTTTGAACAAAAATCTAAAAAAAATTACAGATTTTGAGTTGTTAATACTCCCTCCGTCCCAAATTAAAAGCCCGCTATTCCTATTTAGGCCGACCCAAATTGATAGTCCACTTTCCTTTTTTTTTGGACATAATCAAGGATCAAAATTTCCTGATACTGAACATGTGATGATCATGGCCATTGATTGAAGATAGGGGTTTTTACCAATTAGTCCCGTTTACTAAGTATGTAGTTCAATAAGTCCTATCATCTTTTTTTTGGTCCAATAGGTCCCATGAAAAAAGATTTTGGTTCAATAGGTCCTATTTGTAAACATATAGTGAATATTCATTGTATGTGTAAATAGGACCTATTGGGAAAAAAATATTATGACGGGACCTATTAAAAAATGTTCAATGTAAATAGAACTTATTTGTCAAGCTCCCTTGAAAATATCCTTAATCTATACAAAAAGTGAATAGGGACTCTTAATTTGGGATGTGGGAAGGAATAAATTAGGAGATTTCATGTAATTTGGATAATTTATAACAAGATATATGAAACCACATCTCTCCTTAATATAAAGTGCATATTATGCTTGGTCCAGATTCAAGTGGATAAATTAAAACTATGATTACAATTTTGTAGTATAACACCACAATAACTCATCTGTTTCACCCCCCGTTTACTGGAGAAAAGCAAGTACACTTCGCACTAACAATCAGAACAGTGAGAATATCCCTTGAACAGGCATTAACTAAATATCAATCAACCATCAAAGTTTACCATTTAGTATATATTTTTTTAACAAGACCCACACACTTGTTACATTTTCTATAGGATTGCACACTAGTTATGTATAATTAAACCTAAGCAAGCAGACATTAAATGTCAAACTAGGACCCTCGAAGGAAATTTGATCGACATGGCAACAATATATATGGGAGTTCAGATAAGCTAGATAAAAATTCATCAAAACATCACCAATATCTTCCGCTATACCCTTTTTCATAAAATTTCCTACTAGTGTTCATGACTACAAGCCACTTAAAACAAATTAAGTAGACTTTCAGTTCACACAGTATCATGTAACAAGATTAACTGAGTGCCAAGTTTTGATGGGCTTAAAAATTTCAAATATACCAAGATTCCTTAAAATTTTCCACAATCAACATATTTAAAATAAAATAAAAAGGCATCTCCTACATCTTTTAACAAGGCTTTAAACAAACTCTACATGATTACGAAGGTGCCCAAGATACTATAGATGAAATTTAGACTGCTAAGAGAAACTCAACTCCCGAATGGAAAAAAAACATCTAGAGAAAGAGATAAATGCTTACCTCTGCATTAGGCACAATCTGAAGGATTTTTTTATTGGCACGTACGCCAGATAAACTCAGCAAACTGGTATCGTCTATACCCGAAAGAAAAAATGGGTCGAGTAGGTCCACATTCTACACATTTATATATTAAGCGAGTCAGTAGAATTGTGTAAAAAGAACTAACGACGAGTATAATTGCTCAACAAACGTGCCCCAGTTATGTAAATAAGAAAAGGATAAGTAAAGAGGCACCAATTTGATATGGCCTTGACATGTCCTGAAAATATTATGGTATTGCGAAAATCCATAGCCACTAAAATGAGCGTAGTCTTAGTATTCACCTCAGGAACAGATGCTACTTTAAGTTGAGCATACGGAAGATCAATTGGGATCCCGTCAAATTCAAAACGCATGAGTGGGACCCTTGCATCCTTGATGCATAGGATCTTGGATACCTCTGGTCTGCTTGCAAGCATGTTGTGCAGAACATTAAAAAAATCCTCCTGCATTATTAACAATATTACGACTTAAGAAATACTTTACATGCACTAAATATGATACTTTATAATAAAAAAACGAAGATAAGAAAACTTACTGCCATTGTGGCAAAGTATGGCGCAACACATAGAGCATCGATATCAGATTCAGAATCATGAACCTAAAATAAATAACAAAAGAAATTAGATGGCAGAAAAGCTGAAAAAATAAATTATCTTTTATACTAATTGGCGTCAAATATACTAGGTAAAGGTTTTAACTCTATGGTCACATAAAGCAATTTGTTTTTATGCAACTCGAGTTTATTTTGAAGGCAATATTACATTTAACTTTAGATAACTGCAGCTATCTGTAGTAATGCAGCAAGCTGAAGTATATATAATAATGAAAGGTTGTCTAAACTTGAAAGAATTAAATGAATGTTGTTGGAACTGAACACAAATTGAGAAAGAATGCACTCAAGGAGTTTTTATGTAGATTAATCTAATATATACATTAAAAAACGGTGGCTCCAATTTGTTGCTTGAGACATGGCACCATATTTTATAACCCAATTGATGTAATCTAGGGTGCGGAAGCGTAAAAAAAAAGTTATCTACACAACAATAACAAAAAAGATCAGGGTTTCTTATTTCTCTCTCTAGTCTCTCATTCTCAATTAGGCAAACGTGATACAAATGAGGACCTTCTAGCTATTTATACTAAAGAAACAAAAAGGGTAAATATAACAAAAAATTAATAAAAAAATGCAAAAATGACGGATAGGTCCCTATGCTCTTGCATCATTCTCCCCTACTTGAGAGAGCTCGTCCCGAGCGAAGAAAGTGTGTACTAGGACATCAACCGCGGGCTCCCCTACTTGAGAGAAAAGTCGTCCTTTAAAGCGTCCCGTGTAACGACTCGCAAAATTTCCTTGAAGAGAAACCACAAATTTACGCCCTGGCTGATGAATAGGAATGTGGCCTCTAATCCATCCAAATGAAGAACTAACACAAGATCAACGCGTAGAGGGCCATTGATGCCAATTTCATCCAAATTCTCCGGGATCAACCTCCGTAGCATCAAAACATGTAAATGAATCGTCGAGCGCTCCTCATAAGCAACCCAAATGGAGTCCACATATCCCACATCAATCTTGATCACCCCACGCAACATATACTCCTCAAAGGAAACAACCACCGAACCATCATCATAAAACTCATCATCGTGACCAAAAATTGGAAAGAAATCCGTCAAATCTAATATTTCCACCTCGCGATAGTGAGTGCGAGTCTCTCAACCGTCTTCAACAAATAAATCGAAAAAATCACATAGAAAGTACCCATCATCTTCTATCCCAAAGATAGGAATGAAGTCCACAATCTCAAATGCCTCCAAATCCCTATGTTGAGTACGAGTGATCCACCCATCCTTCTCGAATAAGGGAATAAAGTCACATGGAAGGAATGCGTAGTCACTATCAAGCATCGTCGGGGTCTCAACAACCTCGAAAACATCCTCATAAAGCATAACCGAAGAGATAGTATCATCGGTGTATGTGGGAATGACATCGGATGTAGTAGGAGGTACACCGGTGGACAAGTACTCGAAATATTGGACCAAGTGTCTCGCTCGTGCACGTACCCATTGTTCAAGTGTCGTTTCCATCTCAAGATACTCGGCTCGACACCTATTTAGGTGTTGACGGTACATCTCATACTCCCCAACTGAGTAAGCACTATACGCGAATGTGTGAAGCTTTTGAGATAGAAATGAATTCGTCGCGGCCCAAGAATCTAGAAGACTTTGGACTTTTTTAATGATGGCACAACTTACCTTATCAAAATCGGCACATGCATTCATATCGAGCCCGTATTTGGTACCATCCCACGATAATTTGGAAGAAAGGTATTCTTCGGGTGGGGGAGGGATGAAATCATAGTGTCTTGATAGATTTGGGACAAATTTGTAATTTTTAGAAAATTCAGGGGGCTGAATTGTAATTTTCAAAAATTGGTAGGGGATTAGTGTGTTGAAGAGGTCCGAGTGGTGGAAAAGTTTGATTAGGGTTTGTGATGGGAGTTGTGGTGGGAGGTTGTTGGAGTTGAATATGAATGTCTATTAGGGTTAGGGTTTTTAGATGGAGTGGGTTTTAGAGTTTCTTGCGGATGCGGAAGGTAGGATTTGGGGTTTGTGGGGGAATGATTTTTGGATAGTTCCCGGTGGATCAGGGGCAAGAAAATTTGGTTCTTGATCATGTGCAATACAACCTTGAAAATCCGGGTGGGAAAAATAGGTTTGGATATGATGTATGTGGTCACCGGGGTCAACAAGGGTAGGTAATGGTCCGTCAGAGGAAAAATGTCGGCCTCTATATGTGTAGGCGGCTGTCGCGGGGTGGGTTTCAGCCTTATTTTGGGCAGATCCGGCCACTGGGATTGGTCGGCGAGGGAGTAGAGGGATGTTGGGCCTGTTTCGGGCTTAGGAGGGGCTGGAGATGGGGAACCGGCACCGAAAATGGGTCTGGAGTTCTGGCCGGTGGTCGACGACGGTCGAGGAGGGGGTGGGGGTTGCTGGTGTGGCCGGAGTAAGGCTAGGGAGGTTAGGAATAGGGCAGGGGTTTCTAGGGTTTTGATGGTGGGACTTGTGGTATGTAGAATGAAGTCGAAGTGGTCCCATCCTAAATTCGACTCATATTTGATAATCATCCTCGCTCCAAAAACAAACGCGACTCTGATACCAATTTGATGTAATCTAGGGGGCGAAAGCGTAAAAAAAGAAGTTATTTACACAATAACAACAACAAAAAAAAAAAAAAAAAAAAAAAAAAAGATCAAGGGTTTTTTATTTCTCTCTCTAATCTCTCATTCTCAATTAGGCAAAAGTGATACAAATGAGGACCTTCTAGTTATTTATACTAAAGGTACAAAAAGGGTAAAAATAACAAGAAATAAATAAGAAATGCAAAAATGACAGATAGGTCCCTATGCTCTTGCATCACCAATTCTAAATCCCTCTCTCCATTAAAGTCCCCAACCGTCTAAGACTCTTCAGTCATCCTCTCCTCTGTCTACCGACTTTCTCCCTTTCTCCCCTGCCTATTTAACTTATAGAAACTCTTATACGATTTTTGCATCTCCTTTGTTTCCTCTTCCTCTTCCTCTTCCTTTTCCACAATCCGTTTATTTTTCCTCTTCTAAAACTCCCACATACAAATGGTTCAAAAAATCATATCTTCTACGGCATTGCCGAGTAGTAGACGGGCACACCACATCATTGGCTTGCTCCAATACCAAATTGAGTAAAAAAAGAATGGAGAACAGAGAGAAGGGGAACACACAAAACTCGACATTTTATGAAGTTATCCTCAAATTGGTGTTGTTTCTGCGGGAATACTAAAGAATCCAGTAGGCATATTTTTCTCCTATACCCCTTCATTGAATTTATGAGAAGAAAGTTTTCAGAATTTAATATTATTCTAAAAAACCCGCCTAGGCTTGAGGCTTGGAAGAAAAACCTTGTCTTAAGATTTTTACGCCTTATTCTTGGTAAAACCCTTAAGGCGCACTTTTTTTCTAAAAACAACAATGCTTTAGTGAAACGATATAGCCTTTAAAAGAATTTTTTTACAAACCGGACCATTATCTCATCCAAAATAATCAAATGGTATTTTAATTTGCATATATTCAGATATATTTTTATAATATGTACAATTTTAGTATTTTAATAGCCTTGTTATGGTTAAAAAATATTAAAATATATTACGAAGGCATAAATGCCTTTTCACGCCTTTTTAAGCCTAAGGCCCGCATAGGCTTCTAAGGCTTGGCGCCTCCACGCCTCGATCACGGCCCACATTTTTTAGAACCTTGGAATTTAATATTGTGGGAGCATTGCGTTAAGATCTGGTTGACGTTCTGCTTTCGGAACGGAAGGGTTTTTGGGTCAGTTCTAAAAGGTGAACTTCCTGTGGAGAATGTTGTTTTGGCTACTTTTTGGCACTTGGATGGAATGGAACAACAGAACTTTTGAAGAAAAAGAGGATAGAAAGAAATGGATTTGGGAAAAATCAGATTTACAGCATCTTCTGCGAATGCTCTCGGCACTTTTCTCTCTGTCAAAGTAGTTGTGATACTTCATCACGGACACCGAACAAGGGAATTCTCTCTCCTCAACACCACCTAAACAGTTGTCATTTGTCACTCATTCAAACAATGAATGAGTCAACAAAACCTGTTTTCAATCGGTGTATATTTTATGAAAATTGGGTTGCATTTTGTTTTTTGCATTAATTATTTAGTTGGGTTGTTATATTAATATATTTGTTTGGGTGTTGACTTAACATTTTTTGTTTGTTTTTATTAATTTATGACCATTAATTTTGCATTGTTTAGAACAACTATGTCAAGAAAAATTTAGAGAGAAGTTTTGGATCTAAGATGTTTTTTGCTTTTCTATTGAGAGAAGGTTATACTTTGTTTTGAGTTGATGTGGGAGTGTTACTTAATTTTCAGCTTTTGTTGTTTATATGTCATAAAAGAGGGAAAACGATTAACTTTATTATTGATGGACTTTTTCTCTTTTGATCACGTTGTCTTAGTGTTTGATAAAATTCCTAGGATTTGATTTCGTAGATCACCGACAATCAGATAAATGATAACGGATTGGCATGAAAATTCATCTGGGTTTGTAGTGAAAAGGATTCATAGTTTTTTACATGTTTTCATAGACCTTATGTTGCTTTGTTTTCATTTGGATGTGATACATAGTAGCCATTGTATTTGTAAATTGTCTTTTTTTTTAATCTCTGTCTTTAAACATGTATGTGTCATATGTTTCATGTTTTTTTAGAGTAATTTCAAAATAAAAGAAAAGTCTCCTTTCCACATCTTCTTTGCGAAAAGCTTAAAACCCAATTCCATATCTCCTTTGCTAAAAGCATTAGTGGATTGTAGTTAAATTATTGATTGACAGTTCTTTTGATGATACAAAACCTTAGCATTTGAAAAAGGTAATTTTTTATTAGACCCTAAAGTTACAATATTACAAAAAATTCTCCATCTCAACCATGCCATATTAACTAGAAAATAACCATCCAAACAAAAACTTGCCCCTAACTAGCCTATAATTGAATGCAAACCAACTAGGAAATCTCTTCCAAGAACAAAATTAAACCAACCCACAAACCCAAATACTTTATTCCTCTTACAGAACTTTTGCAATGTACTTTTTTCTCTTGGCCTTCTTGCAATGTAGTTTAGCAGCAGTAGTTTTATGTAGCAAAAGGATTATAAGTTTCGGGAAATATCCAGGTGGGTCTATTTATATTTGTATACAAAGATTTTGTAATTCTTTTACATGGATTTGGGTACTTCCCTATAAATATTGTAATATTGGTTATGGACTTATTCTTACAATTTTAATATTATGTTTGTATTACTGCTCAATGCAATATTTTGTGTCTCGAAAATTGAGTTGGTTATATTATGCAAAACTTTATAAGTATAGTGGATTTAAAAAATGGGCTCCTCACGTATACGACACGACCTTCTATTTAAGAAATTTAACTTTTCATGTGAGGTTATTATTGGCATTTTTATGTGACAAGAAACTTAAAAATCTAAAATTTAGTGCCTATTATTTTGAATAGTCTGCAGTACCCATCCGCGGAGAAACTTCTATAAATGAACGAGTCTACATGTTGAGATGAAAACAATATTATACAATTTACATATGTCATGATAGGATGCAACTCCACCAACTATATTAACTTCTCTCCCTTCTATTTACTTTTTGTCTTTAAAAAATGTCAAAAAATAAAATTCTTTCGTGACCCAAAAAAAGTGGTGGCACTTGTCTATTCAGCAAAATTGTGCTAATGAGGAGAAGCCATGGAAGAACTTGAAACTAATTGCATATCATGTTCACTTCTTTACCATCTGTCTTAAAGTTTTTTCAAAATTGTGGATTAGAATCCATATTAACAGCAATAAACTTCATAGATTGTGAAAGCACACTTGTATACAAAAAGATGTTTCTAGAATAAATACTCACAGGGATTTACAAGAAAATCAAACAAGGAGAAAAGTGGTCTTCCTATGAAACAACAATTTTTACCATAATGCAAGAGGTAGGAACACAACCAACAACATGAGACTAGAAGAAAAAGACAGAACAAAAAACTCACTCCAAGACCGTACGATCCATAAGTTAATATCGTGGCAGAAGCAGCTGCAATATGATCTTTGGGCATGCAACATCTGCGGGCGACCGTTTTAATCCACTCCATTATGATCTTGCAGGACAATAAAAAATTGAGGAATAGAAATATAGTGAATCCATAAAAGTAGTATTTAGGGGAAAAAGAAATGAATTGTGGAAGTATGAAGTATACAGACCAAGTCATAGAGGCTTTAAAAAACCCATAACTTGATAGAATTTCTTAAAGAGTAATACATTTCTACCCTTGTCCATATCAAACTTGTATTGGGTAAATTGTTGTTAAACTATTTTTACCCCCCACTATTAACAAGAAATAAAAAGAACAAGGAAAGATTAAAAGGAGATATTATAGTAACCACGGATTACAAGTATTTGCAATGTCCCACCTTCTTGAGCTGGTCAATGACACGTCTCCTCCTGAGTTCCTCCTCTTGAGAAGGCACGAGACCCTGATCGTGCATAAACTGTGGCAGGCAGTTGAAAACAAATAACAATTCAAGATCAAGATATTAAACAAACTCAAAAAAGAATTTATAAATTGACCTGTAACAGAGAAAGTGATCTTGTCATATCCATTCTGGTCAAGATGGCGAACGAAGGTGGAACCACAACCCGAACGAACTCCACAGGATATATGGGCCTCCCTTGGCCATCAAATATGGTTGCCATTGGCATGTTTAAAGAATGGATAAAAACTATAATTTATGGAAACGAGTGAATAGAATAGAGCTATACAAGTCAAGTGTTTGGGTTTTGGGGGATGGTTTTAGAATGAGCTACTTTTTGAAATGCAACGGTGTAAAAACAGACAGAGTGGGAGGGAGGGGGTACGGGTGTTGTTTGTGTGTGTTGTGTTGTGTGTCTTTTATAAGGTGAGTCCACGTGTGTACAACTAGTGGGCGGCGACATCCGTTTTGAGGTGAGGGACTTTCCTAAACGAGCTATATTTATTTTTTTCCTAAACGAGCTATATTTAAAAAAATTAAACTCTCTCTTTCTTACACACATACATATAGGGCGGTGGTGGTTGGGGGGGGGGGGGGGGGGGGGGGGTAGGTGGTAACGGTTTGTGGTGGTGGGTTGGGGTGGGCCATAGTTGGGAGTGGGTCGTGATGGGCAGGGACAGAGGCAGCCTTTACTGGGTGGGGCAACTGCCCACGCCAGAAATGTTGGAAAAAAAATTTAAAAAAATTGGGTAAATTCGTAAAACTCTGAAAAATTAGGGTAAAAATTAGAAAAACAAAACTTATCCCACTTAAAACCTACCCAAAACACCAAATGGTTTCGTTTCAGAAGTCACAGCCGTCATATGCTTCTCCATTCCTCTCTCAAGGTAATCAGTAAGCCTCTTTCTTTTTCATTCAATTTTTCAATTTGTATGTTGTGTTTCATTTTGTAAAGAACAATATGTATGCTTTTTGTAATTTGTAAAGAACAATATGTATTTTTATGACCAAATGTATGATGTTTGCTCAAATGTATTTTTATGCGCAAATATAAAGAACAATATGTAAATTAGTACAAAGAACAACCGTGTTTGCTCTGTTATTTCAACTAGTATGTTGTTATATTTTTTTTATGCCCAAATGAGTTATATGATTTTTTGGTATGGTGTTTTATATTTTTTTCAATTTGTGCCCAAATGGATTATATATTTTTTTGGTATGCTGTTTTATATTTTTTTCAATTTGTGCCGTGTTTTATATTTCAATTTGTATGATTATTTTCAGGTATGAAAAAATATTTTAAAAGGACTCATGAAACTGATTCTGATAGAGTGATGCCTTCACCCACTGAAAATATTAATGTTCAAGTGGAATGTACATAAAAAAAGACGAGACGAGAACTCATTACGTGTGACCTTTCAAATCTTCCTTCTGATCCGGCTTTAAGACCTCAGATTTCGAATTATGATCCAAATGATCATGACAACATTAGACGAGCCTACTTACAAATAGGTCCTTGTCAACCCTCTATGCAAATATTTCCTCAAACGATGTTTGGAAACTTAGCTCGTCGTTTCAATCCAAAGTGGTTCATCCAATATGGGAGTTGGTTAGAGTACAGCGTAAAAAATGATGCTGCATTTTGCTTGCCGTGCTATTTATTTCAACCACAATCCGTGGACAGAAATAAAAGTGATGTTTTTGTAAGTGGTGGATTTACGAATTGGAAAAATAGTGGAAGACTCCTAGATCATGTTGGACCCCATACTAGTTCTCATAATGTTGCTTATATGAAGAGTCGAGATTTATTGAAGCAAAATCAACATATTCAGGCCCTAATTGATAACAAATCGAAGGAGCATCGAATTGAGTATCGTATCCGGTTAAATGCAACCATTGATGTGATTCGATTTCTTTCAACGACAAGGGCTATCTTTTCGAGCCAATGATGAATCGGAAGGGTCATTGAATAAAGGTAACTTTATTGAACTTTTACAATTGCTTGCGGATAGAAATGATATTGTTAATAATGTTGTGCTTAAAAATGCTCCTGGGAACCACTCATTGACATCTCCGGAAATTCAAAAAGATGTTGTAAATGCTATTTCTTTTGAGATAACTAAAGAAATTTTAAAACATCTCACTGAAGAACCATTTGCGGTATTAATTGATGAAGCTCGTGATGCATCAATTAAAGAGCAAATGGCCATTGTTTTGCGGTATGTGGATGATCGTGGTTTTGTGATGGAAAGATTTTTGGGCGTTCGTGACACTACGACAATTTCACTTAAAACATCACTTGATGCTTTCTTTAACAAGCATAAGTTGAGTATGGCAAACTTACGTGGTCAAGGTTATGATGGGGCGAGTAACATGCAAGAAAAGTATAATGGCCTAAAATCATTGATTCTTAATGAGAACTAGTCGGCGTTTTATGTGCATTGTTTTGCACACTAACTTCAATTGGCACTTATTCACGTTGCAAAAGATCTTGACCACGTTGCTGAATTCTTCTTCTTAGTGAATAGTATGGTGAATATTGCTGGGGTATCATGCAAGCGTAGAGACATTCTTCTAGAAAAGGAAGCGGAACGTGTGTTTAAGAAATTAGAATGTGGTGATTTATCAAGCGGTCCAGGATAAAATCAAGAGACTAGACTCAAACGACCTGGTGATACACGATGGGGATCGCACTATGGTACATTGATAAATTTGATGATTATGTTTGGATCCGTACTTGATGTTCTTGTGGATTTAGTAGAGGATTCTCCGGATAGAATAGGTGAGGCATTAAAGATTAAAACAATGCAAACTTTTTATTTCATCTTCACGATACATTTGATGAAGAATGTACTTGGATTCACTAATGATCTTTCAAAAGCATTGCAACGAAAAGATCAAGATATTGTGAATGCTATCACTTTGGTTAGATTTTCGAAGCTACGTTTACAGAAAATGAGAGAGTGTGGATGGGATAAGCTATTGATGGAAGTGTCCTCTTTTTGTACAAAACATGGTATCCCCATTCCTTATATGGAGGATAAATATATTCTTTTAGGAAGATCGAGAAGAGGACCTTTAATAACAAATATACATCATTATCGAGTTGACATGTTCTACCTTTGTGTGGATAAGAAACTTGTTGAGCTTAACAACCGTTTTGATGGGGTGAATTCAGAATTGCTCATGTGTATGGCATGCTTAAACCCAAGTAATTCATTTGCTTCTTTTAATATCACCAAATTGGTTCGTCTCTCTGAATTCTATCTAGTTGATTGCACAGAACAACAGCGTATTGTCCTTGAGAATGAACTAGAGATGTATGAATTCGATATGAAATCTAATGATGACTTTCTAGAGTTGGAAGGGATTGGTGATTTGGGTAAGAAGATGTTTGAGACAAGAAAGCATATTGTGTATGGATTAGTTTATAAGCTTATAAAGTTGTCACTAATTCTTCATGTTTCCACTTCTATAGTTGAGAGGGCATTTTCAGCTATGAAAATAGTTAAATCTGACCTCCGAAATCGCATGGGGGATGAATGTTTAAGTGATAGTTGTGTGACATACATTGAAAAGGATGTTTTTGATTCCATCTCCAATAAATCAATCACGGATCGCTTTCAGAAGATGAAAACATGCCGAGGGATATTATAGAATATTTGTACTCTATTGTGGTGTATTTCAACTCTACTTTTGTATGAAAAGATGTGAATGTATTTTAATTCTTTTTGGGTAATGAAATGTATTTGTTCTATTTCTATCAATCTTGCAATATTATGTGAATATTTATATTTGTTCAGATATTTGAATAACACTTGCAAAAAAAAATCGGGGGCTACCGCCCCCAAACCCCCGTCATTTTTTTATGTTTGCCCCACCCCGTGACAAATCCTAGCTCCGCCACTGGTGGTGGGATGCGGCACGTGGTAGTGCTGGGTCGAGGTTGGAGCGGTGGTGGGCAATGGTTCCTACTTGATGATGAAAATAAAAATCTACAAACAGGTTTGAAAACGCCTCAAACCCGTTTTCAAAACATGGTGTTTTAAACATGGATTTTTGTAAATTGATTTTAGAAACAAGTTTTGGAAAACCGGTTGTCAAACGCATGTTGTAGCATTTTTGGGTTTTTAACACGGAAAACAGTTTTCAGAAACATAAACCAAACAGTCCCTTAATGTCTCTCCTCTACTATTATGAGGAGCTATCACTTTGCCTAAAAAAATTTATGCATATCCTCGTCTTAACATTGAATTGGGGTGAATTAATAGGGTTGCAAACGAATCGAGTTATTCGTGAACAACTCGAGCTCGGATTGATTAAAGCTCGAGCCCGACTCGTTTGTTAAGAAAATAAACGAGCTTGAATACGATTTTGAGCTCTTTTAAAAATTACGATCATTGGGATCGGCTCGTGCTCGAGTTTTAAGGAATAAATGAGTTCGATTTGGCCTCTTAAAATCGAGTTGCTAGAGCTCAACTCTTGTCCGACTCATTTAAAACTCGTGCTTGGCTTGTTCATTTAGTTTATGAATTAAACTCGAATATAATTTTAAGTTTGTTTAATAAATGAGCTTAGTGAAGCTCGACTCGACTCGGTTCGTTTGCAGCCCAAGAATTAATAATATTTTGATTAGCTGGTCATTTTCCTCGACAGGTGGCATTAAAAGGAATACGAATGAAATCTCTATAGTCTATTCGGGAATAAATAGTTTTGGGGGACTTGCAAGAAAAGATTACGGGAATTGGATTGAAGGCTTTTTTTGCAAAATGAGATGCGAGGCCATTTGTTTACGTGTTGATCTTGAACATATTTACTGAGGGTTACGGTTAATTAAAGAGAGAAATTAGTCCAATGCCACTCTCGAAACCGACTTTATGACCGTTGTGTCTCTCATTTCCAACAATTATGAGGAGAGGGATTCGCTCCCATACAAAGATATTACTATGGGGTTACTAAAAACGCTCTATAAAAATGCTCCTTCAACACCATGCTTGGTGTACAAGTAAACCACCTAGACCATCCATCTCAAGAGGGTGGAAATTGTGGGAGAACCTCTCCACCACTGTCTACCAGCAACTCCAAAGAGGAAGAAGACCTCCTTTTAAGGAGCACCAAAAAACAAAAAGACAGTCATGAAACACTTGTTGACATGGACTTGGAGAACTATGATGATACCACCACCACCAATCAGAATAATGACGAGGTTGCATGTCCAAATACAGATGGGAATAACATAGACATGATTTTGGATGGGAACCCGACCATGATGACAACTGAATCAACCACGACCCAAGTCTGTGAGGAAACTAAAAGACCAAGAAAGATGTTATCTTACAAGGATGTAGTGGGTAAGAAACAAAACTCAGATATATTTTTTATGATGCAAACTGTTTGTGGTCTCATGATGATATGGAGGAATCACATGAAAATAACTGTCACTCCATGGACCTCAACTCCAACCCGGTGGATGAGGAGGAGGATCCATTGTGTCCAGTGGTCTCTATTCCACAAAAACACGTTGAAAAACTAAGGGAAAAATGGAATGACAGTGTCATTGTTAGCCTCCTTGGTAGGAATATTGGATTTAAGGTACTTAATGCAAGAGTTCCCTCACTATGGAACCTATAAGGTGATTACCAAATTGTAGACCTGGAGGAGGGAAACTACCTATTTAAGTTTATGATAAAGGATGACTATTACAATGTCTTGACAGGTGGCCCATGGGTAATAAACAACCACTACTTAATTGTTAGGAAATGGGTGTTGAATTTAACCCTCTTGAAGTTAACCATGTTACTACAGCTTTGTGGGTTAGATTGCCTCGGCTCCCTATTGAATGGTTTGATGAAAGAGCCCTCTTCTAGATTGGTTACAAGCTTGGGAGACCAATTAAGACAGATTTCAACTCGGTTTCATCAACCAGGGGCAAATATGCAAGGATTTTTGTTGAAGTGGATCTTGCAAAACCTTTAATCGCATGTTACAAACTAGATGGCTGAAAATATAGATTGGAATATGAGTTCCTACCGTATATATGTTTTAAGTGTGGTAAAATTGGTCACAAAACTGAATTTTGCCCACTACATGCTCCAAACCAAACTATAAATATCCCACCTGAAAACAAGTCTTCTGGTAAAATGGGAGGTGCTCCGTCCAAGCCAACTGATAACGGCTACTTACCAAAAAACTCATATGAAGGTAACTATGGCAATAGTAACGTTGATGTGGAAAAGAAGCAGGACCAATTTGGCCCATGGATGTTAGTGCAACGAAACAAAAAATATGGGAACGATAGAAATAAGTCTCGGGAAAGCTCGTTGTGAAATTTTGAAAGATTTGCAACAAGAACTTTTGTGCTTTGGGAATTAGATATCCTTCATAAAAATCTTTTGAGACACATTGTCAAGATATTTCTTAAAGCATAGATTTTTTGTCCAAGGGAATTATAGCTTAATAAATAATTAATATTATCATTTATACATAGGTGGACGAAATAAGAGTTAAATGAAATTAGTTCGAAATTTAGTTTCCCCTTATTTTTAATCTCTCCTTAAAAAAATTGGGTTGGATTGATTGTTTACATGCTTCCAACATGTGGATTTTACCAGAGACAAAAATGTTTTTGTGTTCCAAAGTGCTTTATATTATACTTGTACTAAAAAGAGAATTTTCCATGTTGAAACAACATGGGACTATAATACTCCATTCTCATACGAACGATATATACATATACAGTACACAAGTTTTTTCCATAATGAACACCTAATGAATTTGGTATTTAATTGGCAAGTTAGTTACGTGAAAGTTCATTACATGTTATTTTTAGGTGAATATTATGAATTTGCATAAATATGTAAGATGCAACTTAAACCCTAATGCTTTTATCTAATTTTGTGTGTGTCATAAGTATATCTCCTTATCCATATTCTCTATATCCATCTTTGTCCTTTCTAAAAGATTGTCACAACCTCTAACTAATAATTTCCATTTTAAATATATTGTATAAATATATAAGTACTCAACTTGAACCGTATTTATTTCTCACCGTATCCTTATTGCGCTACATGTCTATTTTCAAACTCATTCTCCTATTTTCTTCCTTTCTCATGTTTTCTTATATCCTTTGAATCTAATGGTTTATCTCTCTTGAAATATCCCCTATATATTCTTTCCCAAAATGTCCTCATATTATCTCCTTATAAGTGTCATTTTATATTTTTTTAAATATATAGATATATAACAATGTTAATTATGACAATGTTTATTACTTATCCTATTCTTTTTATGTCACATGTCTATCTCCAAGCCATTTTACAATTTTTCACAACTTATCTCTTATAATCTTTATCTCCACATTTTCTCTCTTATTAATGTGACTATTATCTCTCTCTCTCTCTCTCTCTCTCTCTCTCTCTCTCTCTCTCTATATATATATATATATATATATATATATATATATATATATATATATATATATATATATATATATATATATATATATATATGTAACACCCCGTATTTTTGTGCTTTTAATATTTAATTAATTCGAGGATTTTAAATTACTTGTGGGTTGTAATTTTTAATTGAATTAATTATGGCAATATATGTTTAAATATTAATCGGGGAGTGAATGGCCAAAATTTAGGTAAATTTATTTACTAAGTGAATAGTAATAATTTAATTGCGTCATTTCGGGTAGTAATGACGGGGTATGCGATTATCTTAGCCGGGAGTCGGTATAGACTAAATTGGGGGTGAGGTAAGGATTTTTATAATTTAATTCGGATGGCGATTCTGAGTGCGCGGTTGAGTCCGGATGGGTCGAGATAGTCAGAAAAGAGTACCCGGGGGTAGCATTTGGGTCTCGGGATATTTTTGGGCATAGCCGGGCCCGCACGGGATGATTTGGGCTATTTTAATTTAGCCCATTAGGCTAAAAACGGGATTTGTATTTTTAAACCTAAACCTAAGAAAAGGAAAAGGAGCAGCCACCATTATTCTAACCTAGGGTTTGAGAGGAAGATTGGGGGAAAACAATCAAGAACAAATTGGGAGCTTTTGGAGCCAAATTGAGGGACTCCGCCAACGGAATCAGACACTACGAACACTTTCAGGCAAGTGGTTAACTGTTTTGATTCTTAAAGCATGATAATCAATTTATATTATAGTGATGTGGAGATAAAAATCTGTTTTTGGGTGTAAATCCGTTTTTGGGTATAAATGGGTACAATAATGGAGTTTTATTTTTGGAACGATTGAATGAGATTCAAAGTAAGAAATTGTTGGGTTATATAATTCTGAATATGATTATAAGGTTTGAATGTGAAAAACCGGAATATAAAAGGGTGAGATTTGAATCTGAAATTGGGAGTTTACCCTAGAAATTTATGTTCTTGAGTGGATCACGATTTGTAGGATTAATGATGTAAAAAGGTTTAGATAACGTTTGTAGTTCATGAGAAATGCTATAAGACGATTAACAGGGTGATTTGAGGCTGGATTTTGAGGAAAGAAACCTTGGGATTTCATTAATGGAGGAAACAGCTCGGTGGAGGGGGCGGACACCTGTTCGATCGATCGATCGACGGGTGGGGGTCGATCGATCGACCATACAGTTATTTTGGCAGTTTGCTTTATGGATTTTTATGGGTTAAGATTTTAGTTGTAGATTTCCCCTAGCATAATTAAGAGAGAAAGATTTATTTATGGGAATAAATTCTTAACAATTATAAGGGAATATAATTGGGGGTAGTGGGGGAATTATATGCAACACTTTGCAAATTAATTTTGGCGAATAAATTCTGGGAATATAAGATAACGAAATCGGTGAATAAGTTCGGGTATAGTAGTAGTGTAACGCTGCTCATTTAAATAAATTAATTTGGAGTCGGAACATAGACTTGGAAAATATCAAGTTACGGACCAAGTAAGCGAGTTCGGGGACAATGGTTGAGTGACACCAAGTTATTAAATTAATAAAGGTGTTAATTAATTTAATTAGGGTCGGATCGTAGACTCGGGTATGATTAAATTAATGGGTGGAATAATTAGTTTAATCGGGATCGGATTGTAGACTAGTGAAGGGTACTTATTAATTAATGTGATAATTAATTAAATTAGAGCCGGACCATAGGCTTGGGATTATGATAATCTAATAAGTGAGACAACTTATTTGGTTGAGTCGGGCGAGAGACTCAGGACATTATAGGCTAGTGTTACAGGTTATGAGTGCACGGAGGAGCCGGAGTTTATGTTATATATATATACGGTGTAGTGATAGTATATATATATATGTGTATATATTGTCTGTGCTATTAAGTATCAATGAGTAGATATTTATTTTAGTTATACTCTAGTGCCATAGGGGGAGGTTACGCGCAGTGGATGAATCCCCTAGCTTGAGGAGTAGGGCGAGTAGATTCCCAGGTCATAACGTCCGTTACAGGGGGTGAGGGGCATCTCACTTTCCGGGAAGGAATATGACCGCCTCCAATCGTATATTAAACCAAGTTAGTGAGAGACTCTAACTTGGGTAACTAGGTTATGTGAGCACACCTAGTGAGATGGCGCTTTAGAGAAAATCATCCGGTGAGGACATACTCGGAAGGATGAGTACACGTGTGATATGTGTGGTTATTGGTAAAGGTACGTATAATGTAGTAGTGAATATTATACGTAGATGATAATACAGTGTGTGATGTATTTTACTTTATATAACTTGGGTTACAGTTATATGTTGTTAATTAATGAGAAATTAATTAAGTTAATCATATATGGGTAATACAGTGCGTGATGTATTTAATTTATATAACTTATGTTACGGTTATATGCTTTTAAGTAAGAAGGAATTAAATAAGTTAAATAGTGAGATAACTTATATTTCAAGAATCATTATACTCGGGTTAGAGTAGTATGGCAAGGGAAGGTTATACCAGGACTAGTTGGACGGGGTAGTACAACTAGGTGGGGTTAAAGTAACCGGTAGGTGTGCACAATAGTGGAGGGGTGAGAATGTCCACAAGGGAGTGCGACACTAACTTAAATATGAAGCGCATTCATGCATTTTAAATTACTGCAGTTAATTCACTTGCTAAATATTTTCAAAATGTTTTGGGTTCTAACCCTTGCTATAAAACTATTTTCAAAACCTTTTAGGTGTCCAGCCACAGGGACGCCAGGATTGATATTCTATTCCAGGGACACGGAGCTGCGGCATATGTGGATGCTAGCAGGAGTTTGGATTAGACGCTTCATTTATTCATTCCTAGAGTAGGAATCTTGTATCAGTTTCAGTTTCATTTAGGGCTTGTCGCCCAGACTTCTCAGTACAGTTTACAGGTGTTGTATATTTGTATATGGATTGTTTCTTTGGTTGCCAGTGAATTTATTCGGCATGTTGTGTATTTATGATTCAGTTTACTTTCATTTAGTTGTGTGAATGGTTTATATTTATTCCGCATGTATCGTTTTGGTTTAATTAAAAAGTTAAAATTGGCACCAGTCTTTGGAATACTAGGTGGTTAGTAAGTTTTAAAAAGTTTTCGACAGTGATGCTAAGGATGATCCAACTGGGATTCCTGTTTTAATTTGGTATAGGACTGATCACCCGGTATTTTATTAGGCGGGGTGTCACAATATATATATATATATATATATATATATATATATATATATCACATTCTCTATAGTTAATGACATTTTGAATAAATTTTAAAAATAAAAAACTTCATATATTTTAAGAGTATTTCTCTCTCTAAATATGATTATTAATTTATGTATATCAAGTTGTTGAATTTACTATAATGGATCAATAAATAAGTTCTTACCGTGCCAAATTGAAGTCCATATACATTTATCTTTAAAATAGCATGTTCTTATTTGGTTTGTGTGAATTTTCTTTCTATGTTTCTAAACTATTCCAAAACCTTGAAGATTCAATTTCCTATAAATTTTTATTATGTGTGGTTTTGTTTAAGCAAACACTCTAACAATTATTCTATAACAATTTAATTTTGTTACATCTTCATTCACTGAAATTCTAGCACAACTCATATTTCAGATGCTATGAAAAAAATTATAGAGTTGTGGGTAATAAGGAAGGTTGCAACTTTTACTTTTTAGTTTATTGTTTGTTTACGTTTTTAACGTGCTTACATGCACAACTTTCTTAAGGTGTGTCATTTTAGTTATTTTACTAAAAGTTAACTAAACCATGATCCTTTTTTATTAAATATATATGAATGAATATAAAGGCATATAAGGTTGGTGTTTTATTTTCTTTTCTAAATTTGACTTTACTTTTATTCAGCTTTTGACTTTATTTTTCTCTAATTTATCTCTTTGAAATGAAACCATAGTTATATTCAATAATCAATTTTCTTTTTACCATCAAAGTTGTCGATTTCCCTTTGAAATTTATCTCTTTAATGGGACCTTGATTTCTAGAGAAGGCCCTAAAGTAAGACTGTGAGTAGAACATTAAAGAGTATAAATCACAACTGGACTCGACCCCAATTGAATTATGCCTTTTCAAGATCGAGCTCGACCTGAAATAAAATTAAGCCTTATGGCTCATGCTTAACTCACACTCTAGTATGATCTTTGGCCCGAGTTCGGGCCAGCCCTAACTCGATATTAGCAAACATTTATTTAAAATGTTTTTTCTTTTAAGGCATAAATAACCATAAAATTTAAGGTAAAATAAAGGAAAATAATAAAAAAATTAAATGTCTAAAACCCTTAAATAAACATTATTAATTTCAAAAAGTTTTAGTATCAAAGAATAAGATAGCAAAACCATTTTCTAAATCTCCTCAAATCTCTTGTTTAAATCCATAACACATTACATTCATTTGTACACACACACACACACACACATATATATATATATATATATATATATTCAGTTTCGGGTCCAATTCGGGATCCAACACACATATCTCAAGCTCAACCCGAATAGAATTTTTGTTTGAAATTTTGGATCAAGTTCAGTTTGGCTCAAACTCAGTTAAAGTTCGGTCCGAATTTAGTGGGATGAATGAGCAAGCTTCGGGCTTACTTGGCTCAATTTACAAGCCTAGTCATTTCCATTAAGTTATTTCATTATAATAAACTTAGTGAAGCTTCACTTGAAATTGGGGGATGCTAATGGTTATGCTATTTTTAAACATTAATCTATTATTAAAGTATAACCACGCACACACACACACACACACACACACACACACACACACACACACACACACACACACACATATATATATATATATATATATATATATTATGTTAGAATCAACTTTTATGTGGCGTGTGCATGATTTTTAATGAGTGGATAACATAGGGGATTAAAAGATTTTGAATAAAATAAAATACATTTTATTAAAGATCGTTGGCATATATATTATATAAATCTATACCACATAGTTGTCATGGCATCCGTTTTTTGCAAGAAAATATTCCAATAATGAATAATGAGAAAACAATTTCAAGAAATTTATTTCCCTTTTCATAGAAAATGTAGAGAATCTAGAATATTATGTTTTATAATATAGGTACGCACATAACTCAAAATAACAACAATAAAAAAAATATACAATGACAAATTTCAATATTATATTATTCAAATAATTAACAATGTATTTTCCTTTCGATAAAAAATGAATTGAAACTTTATTCCAGCTAAATATTTTTCATTAGCTAACTATGTTGTCAAAAATCAGTTATAGGGATAAAATCTACACATAACAATCGAATAAATAACAACCAAATAAGTTAAGTGAGTGGCGTCATACAAACATAAATTATATTGATACAAACTTCAATATTAAATTATTAAAACAAATAAAAATCATAAATATTTGCAATGAATATGCAGAAGAAGGCAACACAAATAGAAAGCCTATTAACAATTAAGTTTTCTTAAAATTTGCATTGCTTGTACTCCTTTACCAAGTTAAGAAAACAAATCGATCATTTCCCAAAGATGACACGAATCACATGGGAAAAATTACACGTACTAAAATAACAAGTAATAAATCAACTAGAATAATGTAAATAAAGGAAGAATGAAGATGACACAAATGCAAATGTGGTTCAACAAATTGCACATGTCAATGAGAAATGCTATTTTCTAATCGATTAAACTATTAAATAATGTGTAATTAAAGAAAACAAGTCCCCATACACACATACACATGTATATTTAATTGCTTTTAGGTAATAATACATATAAATTTAGCATTTTTTTCGTGTCCAAGTCGAGTCCACCACAAGAGTCCAATAAGAATAAAGTCCACGGGTTATACATTTTTTGAATACCATGATAAAGGTTTGTGGATTATCTCTCTTGATAACATGTATTATTTCCTCAACGATTGCATAAGGATCCTCTCATTCCTCAATCAATGGTTATGCCAAATGGACCCAAATTCATAGACGCATGTCCACTTTCCAAATGAGCCTATGATACCATTGTTCACCTGTGACTTGGAGACTTTGACAATCCATTATGAATTAAAAACTTATGAGGAAGTATCAAAAGAGAATTTATTGACTTTGAACAAGGTATGTTCCCAGTTCAGAATGTTTTAAAGCTCCAAACCTCAGGTAAATAGGTTATTGGAGAGGTTGGAAATTAATGACTTCCAACAACCCCAATGAATGTATTTTTTCTTCTTAAGCTCAAACAAGCACACTCCACCAACTATAAATATTGAGAACTTCATTTTTGGAATGTAAGTTGGTGGTTGAGTTGTATTTACTAAACATTCACATTTTATCTCTTGATATCTTGTAATCATTGTATTTGGCCTTTGGGTAATTTAGCTCAGCCTCTGAGCACTTGAAACTCAGTCTACGGACACTTCTAACTTGGTTTTGTCCCATTATTAATATAAGAGATAGAAAATCCATTTATTTCATAGACGTATGCTCGACTCCATGGATTTAACTACGTTAAACATATGTGCTCAACTCATTTATTACTTTTAATTATTCAAGTCCTACTCACATACTTCATACAAGATGACACCCATGGTCATATAGATTTTGGCTTCATCATGTACTAAAACTCATAATGTACTAAATTTATATTAAGTGAGCATATATACAAGCCCTCTTGAAACTTTATTGTTTATATTCCTTACCAAACTTGAATTTTCATATAATCAGGAAAATATCTTGAATTAGTTTTAAAGTGTAGGGTTATTTGTTTATGATTGTGGCCATGATATACCAATTTTTACTTTCATAATGCAACTCGGTTTTTCATTTTATTTAGGTATAAAGGTATACTAAGATTGATAAACTTTTTGATAACTTTGCGGTATGTACCCTTTCTTACCACAGTTGAAGAAAGTGGTTCATATTACTTTTGTAATACATTTATAATCTGTAATATTGGTTTTAGTCCGTTGGAAAAAACTATTTGAGTTATGGGTTGGGTTGTTTATGTTTATGCCATCAAGCTTATGCAATGAAGACATGAAGCGACTCGAATAAAGTGACATCACATTCATGTCAAGTTTCTATCTTAAACCTTGAGATCTAGAAAAGGAATAAAAGTTTTCTTATGTTGATCCCTAGTTTTCTATTTTAGGTCCTTTTGTTTTATTGAGGAATTTTTCAAAAAAAAATTAGAAACGTGTTTTTTTGGGAGTCGTTCCGAAAAGATAATGGTTTTCATTCTAATGAGTTTTGTAATCTCGTTAAAACGAGTTTAGTTACTGGTTCGATCAAGATTGATGTTTTTGGTTCGAATGATCTTATTATGACCTTCAAATGAGAGCTTTCTACCTAACTTTATAAAATGTGATTAGATGTTCATTTGATCCTCGTTATAGCGGGTTTAGGTATTGTGACAACCCGCTTATTAAAATAAGAGGTGGCCATCCCTATATTCCAATAATTTTCGGAATCATAGATGGTCCATTCTTAGCATCATTGTCGTTAAAATAAATATACGAGATAACCACCAATTATTTTAGAAAAACGGATGTCAAATTAAATTTTGTAAGTTTAAATAAAACCATATAGACAATCCAATTTAAAGGAAGGTGTGTATAAAAAAAAGGCAGATAGTTGTTTAACAATCATTTACAACATACTAACCGAATAAGTTATCGGTTAACAAACCAATACAAGCGATTACGCCGAGTATTACAAATAAGTATCACAATATATACGTAATTACAAGATTTGGGCAACACGCCCGAATGTTTAGACTGAACATAACTAGAATATACAAAAGATGGAGGCGTCTATCACAAACATCCTACAACATCCACAAAAATGTTATAGCTCCTGGACCCTTAGAAGGAAAGATCAACACGGGCGCCCTTGCGGCGGAGCACCTGGACGTAAAAGAAATCCATATAAGACAAGGAGATAGAAACGGGTCAGGGCCCGGTTTGATATGATATACAAGTGAATAAAATGCAAGACAGTTATGAATTGTTAACATCATAAACAAGATTAACTCGCTCTTCACAATAAGAATAGTCCTCACATCTCATATAAATGCACAACCTAGCGCAATGTCAGTTATAACGTAAACTATGAAATTTATGCAAGAGAAATAAATAGATTTCAACTTAATGAGCTTATATTTCAGTTTTGCACAATATGACGTCACTTGTCCAATTTCTCATTCGGAAACTTATTTGAAACCTTTGATTTATAAAATGCTTTAGCCATTTATAGAATACTGTTTTTGTGAGAGTAGTATAATCATAATACATAACGATTCTAAGACCATCCTTCCGGGAGTCACCCCACTGGATGCGCCCCTAAATAGCTATCATCTTCCAGGGCCTATCACCAACACAACCTGGGCATCCTAAATCGCGTCGCATGGGAAACGGTCATATACCTTCGACAGTGAGTCATAACCATACCCTGCAAATGAAATAACGTCAAAATATAACAACCGGTCCTATGGCCGAGGAATATATTCACCTTGCATTCAATAGCCAGGGGAATTCACCTCATTCGCGTAACTTCCCTTATGATAGCATTTAGAGAGGTATGTGTATGCAATTTAATATTCACAAGATATGCCAATGAGATGTGCCCTATATTATATCCGGAGCCATAAGCGTTTATCGTCATGAATTATAAATCCCAACATATAATTATCCCTATACTAGTCTCCTAGAGTTAACAATATCCCTATGAGTCAACAAATGTAATTTACCTCATACAATACTCTAAAACTCTCTAACTATGAAATCCTACTTTCCTTTAGTCCTAGACTAGCTTACTAAATAAAAAGCTACCTTAGCTTCTATTAAATAGCCCCCGAGCTATGACCAAATACCCTCTTTCTATTCTAAGGTATTTAACTCCCTAATCTAAGACTCTAATACTCTATTTTACTTCATAAGAGAAGGTTCCTAGGCAATAAACCTAAAAGAAAAGGGCTAAAAACTAAAGTAGAAAAATTTCTCAAAATAGCAGGATTTCGAATCGGCGAATCGATTCACCGTTAAAAGAGAATCGATTCAGCTGAGGATACCAACTTCCTGTCTCACACCGAATCGATTCAGTCTTAACCAGAATTGATTCGGACCCCCAAACCTGTAGCCACCCATTTTAGCGAATCGATTCACTAGGGAGGGCGAATCGATTCGCCCTGGCAGATTTTCCAAGTTGGGGGCTACGATTTATATGAACCCTAATTTTCCCAAATCCCATTTCTCTTCCCTCTAATCAATACCCACAATCAATGATCCCACCAATTCAATCCTATACAACCAATAGATAAAATAATCAACACAATTTATATCCAAATCAATGTTTAAGGGTTTAAACACCGAAAATCATAAAAACCCATAAATAATTTACACATCCAAGAACACAACCCTCAACACAAATTATTCACTCTAAATCATATAATTGCAAGTTAGAAACTTGCCTTAGGATCGTAGTCTCGGACTATCTTTCGATAGCAACAAATTCAAGCTCCAATCTTCAATTCTCTCCCTTTTCTCTCTTTCTCCCAAATTCTCTCTCTCTCTCTCTCTCTCTCTCTCTCTCTCTCTCTAAGTTTAGAAGATATAAATGAGAATAAATGTTGTTGGAAGACTTAAATGCTCGATAACACTAAATTCCAACTTTAAATGATACTACACAACTAAAATGACTCGTAACTACATAATTAAGTCATAACTGGTCAAAAGTATCCGGAACTCGAAAATACAACATGGCACTTATTTTGACTATCTCGACTATTTCAGGACTAACCGCGCCCTCTAAATTGGCATCTGGAATAACATAAATCATTTCATGTTCCAAAATCATTTTTAAACCATAATTGTCGCTTAAAGCACAACGACACAATAAAACATAACATGATGCTATTTACATTCACTTAACAGTAATTATGCAAAACTTAGTAAATATTATCTTTTAAATCACTTAAAATAATATTTACCCCAACCTCCATTATTTTATATAATTACCCTACATGGAAAATTTATATAGAAAAACAATTACTCAAAAATAAGGGTTATTACAGGTATGTCGTTCGAATAAGTTTTTTTCCACTCAAACGAGATAGCCTAAGTCATTTGAACAAGATCCCATTTTCGTTCAAATTACATAATTCGTGCTATTTTTTCACGTTTTTAAGATTAAAAGTCTAGAGGGAGTTAATTTTTGTTAGGTTTCGAAAATGTTTTTATATAGTAAAATCATATTGCTTATTTTACTTGTTTATAATGTGGTTTAGAGATTTGTGAATCATTATAATTTTTTGTGTTAATATCTCATGTCTTGAGTCCCGAAGTTGTTTACTTTTCTTTGTTTGAGTATCATTTGGAACAGTGGGTTTCGTGTTGCTATGTGATATTGTCTAGTCAGAGATCGGTGGATACCGAGATGAGGGAGGACTGTGTTTTGAGTTGTTGGTGGATTTCTATGGTTGGTGTGAAGAAGGTTCAAGTAGTGAAGATTAAATCAGACATTAAGAGAGTCTAGTTAATGGGTAAGTTATTTCTCATCCTTGTATAAACCCTTTATCATGGTGGATTTGTGTAGGCTTCATTTGAGATTTTTTTTCGTATTGGGTTTTCTTCATACAACACGACGTTGTGTGATTGCTCTTTACTTTGTTTATTTTATTCTTCCATGCTCACATAGTAATGATTTATTAAAAATAAATTGGATATAAAGTTTACTCGACTTTTGTTTAACTCGTGTTGAAATTAAATTGGTGTAATTTCTCACTCAGCATAATTAATTGGATTAAAATTTGGAATTTGGTCATCCTTCACACACTTTTAGCATTTTCATCTTTCCTACAATATTTTGGATTACTATCCATTCACAACTTCTACACCAGTCATTATGAGCTATGAACTTCATTCTTTGGACGATCCCACCCCCATTCATTTCTCTTATTGACCTTCCTCTTCAAGCTATTCTATTAATTCTTACTAAATCATCTATCGCTCTTATTTTTCAATAATATTGAAATTCCTTGATTATTATTACTAAAATAAATAACAAAATTACAACATTAAAATATTCAAATTATTAAAATACATATGTTCCACTATCCATTTTATATGAGATGTCGAAATGGTTTTTAACCTTAGAATGGCGATGCATAATATAATTTTATATCAAAAAATTATTGATCATGTATTTATCCATTTCAATTACTCCCCAAAACTTACACAAGTGAACAAATCCACATATTATTGTCACTGAAACATTACTTGCCCCGTAACTTATAATACTTGAATGGAATTGGATCCCTTGATATATAATAAATTCAATAGAACTTCATGTGGTAGAAAAGAAATTTGACATAATTGAATGTCTAAATTTGTTATACATATTTTAATGTCGAACATGCTAGAATAAATTATATATATAAGTACTCATATTTTAATATTCTAAATGCTTGAAGACATTACTAAAACTGCTAAAAATATTTTAATGTAACAAGCATAAGTCACATGAACTCTTAACTATAAATTTGAAGAACAACTATGATTTTCTTTGAATTAATTGAGATAGTATTACCATCGTGATCTTGTTCCAAAATAAAATTGTTAAAAGGATTGATTGAAAATTAAAAGTATGCAAAATTAAAGAAATTAATCTGCTTATTATCTATTGAATTTGGTTTTGAAAATTACGAAGAACTATTTTTTAAAGTCACTTTTAATGGGTTACACCAAAATTTTGACATTTTGTGGTTTTTTGTTCCCAAAGATGGTTTACTACATAAAAGCCAAGAGAATATAAATTAGATACTGTTATGAGATTTTTCAAATTTACACAATTAGAGAAGACAATGTATGTTTGAGTGATATATATATATATATATATATATATATATATATATATATATATATATATATATATATATATATATATATATATATTTGTGTGTGTGTGTGTGTGTGAGAGATAAATTAAATTATATAAGAAATATGTAAAAATAACAACAATATTGCATTTAAGAAATAATTTTAGTCTCCATTTTTATCTCAATAACCTGTACAATTCCTATTTCTTCTTATATAGTACAACTAGAAAGATGCATATACAAAGAAAAAAGAAATAATAAGGAAATGTAGGAGATTAGCCAAAACAGGTTATAATGTTATGAAATAGGGAGGCATAACCCATGATAAATACAAATCAATACAAGACCAATAGGATAAATGTTATAATAAATCACTAAAATAAATTTCAATATAGTAAATATGATTTATGCAACTTCAGTTTATAATATCTTGAGAAATAACTACTAAACAATTAAAAATGTCAATTATGACCTTTTTCTCAAAACAATTTTCTCAAGATGGTGTTCAGGACCAATTGTTGAAAGTAATTCATCATCAAATCTCAGGAGAAATGAATTCTTTCCTAGTTCATTGGCCAACAATGGAAGAGTTGGAAGTAGCAGTAAAAGGTCTGAATGCCAATAGTTGCCCTGGAGTTGATGGTTTTGATGGGAAATTCTTCAATTTCTATTGGGAAGTAGTAAAGGAAGACTTGCTAAAGGCAGTTCACTCCTTCTTTGCAGGTAATTATCTTCCAAAGATTTGCACTACTACAAGAATTGCTTTGGTTCCTAAAAAAGATAACCCCCAAACTTTTAATGATTATAGGCCATATAGTATGCAAAACTTCATAAATAAAATATTCTCAAGGATTCTTAATGATAGAGTATCCAAATATCTTCCATCTATAATCTCTCCATTGCAATCAGGCTTTATTAAGGGGAGATCTATTTCTAAAAATGTCTTATTAGCTCAGGAATGTATGTCCAGAATCAATGCAAAGAATGTGGGGGGGTAATATTATCATGAAATTGGATATGACCAAGGCCTACGATAGAGTTAACTGGTTGTTTCTGATCAAAGTAATGAGGAAATTGGGCTCTTGCGAACAATGGTTAGACTTAGTGTGGAGAATAATATCTAATAATTGGATAACCATTATGGTAAATGGGAAAAACGTGGGATTCTTTCATGCTACAAGGGGTATTCGTCAAGGGGACCCGCTATCTCCAACACTCTTTGTTATTATGGTGGATGTGCTCTCTAGAAACTTACATGAGATAGTTCAAAGCAACGGGTATGTTGGGTTTAAGATGCCAATTTCATGTCCCAAATTTAATCATTTGGCATTTGCAGATGACTTGATAATCTTTAGCTTTGGGATGAAGAGAGAAGTTAAGAAGATCATGGGAGTGTTGAATTTTTATGAGCAGGGATCAGGACAATTGGTAAATAAGGACAAAAGCTCTATAGTTATATCTCAGCAAATAAAGCCTCAAGCAGTTTCAAACCTGAAGATGATTACTCAGATGCAATTCAAAAATGGCCCTCTGACTTACCTGGGTTGTACTCTATATAATGGGAGAAAGAATATATGCTTCTTTGAAAACATGGTGCGTAAAGTGAGAAAAAAGCTAGCTGGATGGAAGGCAAAGTGTCTATCAGCAGGAGGAAAGTTAGTGTTAATAAAATCAGTCCTGGTGTCAATGAATTTATACCTGCTTACAGCTTTATCTCCCCCAAAAGCAATTATTTCCAGACTGAACAGGATTCTAGCAAATTTCTTTTGGGGTTAAAGCTTTGGGGAGGATAGACTTCACTGGTGTAAGTGGGATCAAATTACAAGACCTGTCAAAGAAGGTGGTTTGGGGATCAGAGATCTTCAAGAGATTATAAACTCATTGAGTATGAAGTTGTGGTGGGTTTTTAGAACTCAAAAGTCATTATGGGAAATTATATGTGCGCAGCTTACAGTAGAATTCATCATCCTACTATAGCACCTAGAAGGAGTGGAGCTCATACATGGAATAGGCTTTGTACAGTGAGAACAGTAGCAGAAGAAAATATGTTATGGCAAATAGGAAAAGGTGACATATCTATATGCAAAGACAATTGGGGTTTTGAAGGTTGTAAGAATTATGAGGAAATAGAAGATCAGCCAATAAACAATTTTTGGGGTTCAAATCAGACCTGGGAGAAACCATTACTAGAAAATTTATTTCCTTCTGTCGTAGCTGCTGAAATTTGTAGATTCAAGGAGATATGGTATGACCATCCAGATACACTGATCTGGAAACCAAATGCATCAGATACGTTTAATGCAAAATCTGAATGGGAAATATGTAGGACCAAATACTCCTCCCAAATCAATTCAAAATTTATCTGGCATAGTCTAATCCCATTTAAAAGTGTCAGTTTTTATGTGGAGACTGTTAAAAAATCTTATTTCAACTAATGATAAAATAAAATCAATTAGAGTAAGGGGCCGGTCTAAATGTAATTGTTGTGTTAGTTCAGCAAAAGAAAGTATATATCATATATTTGGGAATGGCGAAGTTCCTACAAGTGTTTGGGGAAAATTATTTCTAGAGTATGGGGTCAAGAAAACATCGGGAGGAGTCAGAAGCATCCTTTTTTAATGGTGGTTTCATGGGAATAAAGCAGATACAGTGATTAATTTTCTTGTTCCAGCCTTAACTTGTTAGTGCTTATGGTTGCACAGAAACAAATGTAGGTATGAAAATGGTTCTCCAAATGCTAAAGTTGTATTATATCAGGTCAAATATCTAAAAATCCTTTATAGTCCAAGGAAGATACCCCAAGCAGGTATAGCAAGGATGCAAATCAAATGAATCCCTCCCCCTTCAGGTGTTTTAAAGCTTAATATTGATGGTAGTGCGATAGGGAACCCAGGCAAAGGAGGGATAGGAGGTATCCTAAGAAATCAGAAAGGTGAAATGTTGTGCGCTTTTAGTGCTCCAATTGGGGTAGTTTCTAACATGGAAGCAGAGGTTTTGGCGATGAAGAGTGGAGTGGAGTTTCTAAAGGATCTGGAGCAATATGAAGTAATTAAAGAGAGTGACTCTAAAGTTATTATAGATATTCTCCAAGGAAAGGCTCAAATTCCATGGAAAATAGCTTAGTCAATTAATATCATTAAAAATCTTCTAAAGGATATCAAGTACACTCTTCCGTATTCTCATAGGGAAGCAAATCAAGTGGCCGATTTTTTGGCAAAAAGAGGTAGTATCAATGAAGAAGAAGTTTTCTCCCATTCAACAGGGGAATTTCCAAAACAATTGAAGGGGCTGATTAAAGTGGATTCATGGGGTCTTCCAAATTTCAAATATGTCTAAGTGTAAATGGAGTTTAATATCCTCAGTGTCAGGATCTAAGCTAGCTTTAATTTGTTCATTTTGTCCATATATTCTTGTAAGGGCTCTCTATTATAAAGAGCCTAATTTATGTTTAAGTCAGGATAGTAGTATTCACGAGGATATGTCATGTAATCTACCAAGTAGAGGCATGTTCTACTGATTATGCCACCTGGAGAGGCTATTTCTCTATTCATCAATAAAACTTGTGGGGGTACCATCCCTCTTCTTTAAAAAAAAAAAAAAGGGATCTCAAAGCCAATGGTAGATCTAGAAATGTAAGTAAAAGGGGGACAAATAATCTGTGTGTGTGTATATATATATATATATATATATATATATAATTTTTTCACAAAATTTAAACAATATATGGTTTAAATGAGAATTTTTCAAACGCTTCCCCCCCCCCCTTGGATGCGCCTATGCTAAGAGTTGTGGCTGAGAGGGTGAAGAAGTAAACTTTCCATACTGAAAGAGAATCAGGGTGAGAGCCTTATGAGCATATCAATGGCCCTTAAATTCTTTAATTGTGTGTATTCAATTATGTAATATAATAGTTATATGTTATGTTTTGTGTGTCGTGACTGTGAAAATGAAGCCTAAAACTTTTAAGCACATTCCAAATTGTCCTTTTGTTCATTATATGTTTTGTATTGTATTTTAAGCGCATTAAATGTCGTGGGAAACTTTATTCCCAACTCTTTTTTGTTGTGGTTAGACCACTACTATTACGAATGGGTGCAAAATTTGTTATGATGATGACAAAATGACATATTGTCAGCATGTCACTTTTTACCTATAAAAGTGTTATTTGTAACGTGTACTTTAGTATTATAAAAGTAAGTGTGCACATGTATTAATGTTGATATGAAACTTGTCATGCAAGTATTTGAATGTAATCTCATGTGAGTGACTTGGTTGATCACTGACGTTTACTTGTAATGCTATAATTACTCTTACCTATCATATGATAGGTAAGAGTAATTAAACTTATATTTAATTTATTTTTTAGAAAATCATAAAATGTACTCTCCCCACCCCATCCCCACCCATCCCGAATCCCAATGAAATTAAAACTTACCACTTTATGGGTTTCCATCTTACTCCAACAACATTATTTGGATAAGCTCGTATTTTGAAATCCATCATCGGATCAATCAAGATCCTAACTTTATAGATATCAATGCCTTCAATTTGTCTCACCTACAAAATCAAAGGGTACAAAGACATTATTTATCATCATATTTTTTAGTAGTTATTTTTCACATTATTAATTATGGCTTCACATCATGCACTGAATCCCAATCTAATTTTTCTTTCATTGCTCTCCAAATTCTCCAAATTAATGCATATTGAATTAAATTAGTATTTTTTTAGGGTTCATTTCACACCCTCAAATTTTTATTATTTGCTATGATTTGACGAAATTTTTTAATGTCATTTTATGCTAGTGTATAGATTGAGAAATACTATGTTTCTCCTTGTTGAGAACTAAGTTATAGGTTGGATACTGATTATTAGTAATATTGATAAAGTAAGTATGTTATATATTTATTTTTACAGATTTCTCCTCGATGCTTCATTTTTCACTCTTAGTAACCATACAATTTGTTATGTCCTTTAGTCTTGATGACTATGCCATTGAACTTGTGAAAGCTTTAAGTTGTCAACTTTTTATGGTTTTAGTAATTAATACAATTAATTTCATTCCTACAGTTATTCAACAAATTTGTTCATCCATTTTTGTTTATATGTTCACATCTAATGTTCAACTTTTGCAAACCAACTATATATTGTAATTCAAAATTTTAATTCTCAACATTACACAAGGCACAATTATCACCATCAATGATACGCCATTTATTAAATTTATCTTTTGTCCACAATTTGTTAATACACGCCACCCAAAGTTAAAAAAAAGTGCATTTAGTTAGTCTTTTAGGAAATGAAAAACCTTTAAACCACCCCACTTTTGGGTTAGGTTACAGTTCCTAATTGCATTATAAGTATCCTTACAATTATACATCCCCTCTCTAACCCCCTCCTAAGTAACTCAATCCTCAACCTCAATTTAGGGCCTAGCTTCAGTTATATCTAACTCAGCCAAATCATTTGAATTAAGTCTAGGAAAATCGTAACTTTAATTTATAATAAACTTGGAAGATTTAACTTTATCTCTACTGGTAGCATCTTAAATTATCCTTATCCCATAATAATTAACAAGGGAATAATTTTTCATGCTAAATATTAATCCAAAAAAAAGTTTTATCCCCCTTATCAATATTATATCTAATAAACTTCTTGCCTACATCTTTAAGCTCCCATAATTTCCTCCAAGTTCGGGAGCAATTAATCCTTAATTTTATTGTCCACGAAGACTCATTTTTAAACACAACTGAATAAATCCATTTAACCCAAAGATAATCCTTTTTCTTTGGTTATATTCCATATATGCTGAGTGTACTAGACCTATTCCAATCAAATAAATTATTAATACCAAGTCCCCTTTCTTCAATAAGATAACAAATATCTTCCCAAGACACCTTAGCTCCAGTTTTCCTCATATCAACACTAGTCCATATAAATCTTCTAATAATATGATCAATATCCTTAATAACCCTTTTATGAAGTATACAAGTATTAATCCATAAAACATGTATACTTATTAAAACAAGGATAATTAATTAAACTCTACCAGCATAAGAACAACCACCTAATAGTTCAACTCTTCACCTTGTTAATCAATCTCTCCACCAAAACTTCACAATCATGGGATTTCAGTCTCGTTGAATTCACAAGAACTCCCAAATGTCTCATAGGTAATCCACAATTCTAATACCAATAAAATTGCTTAATATAATATTAGAATCATCTTCGATTCCAACAAAAAAACATAACTCACATTTAGTTTTACTGGGCCCCAATCCACATAAATTATGAATATATCTTAAAACATTATCAACCACTCTCAAGGATTTTTTATCATCTTTGGCAACTGTAAAAAGATCACCAACAAACATAACATGTGAAAGATTCAACTGCTCACAATTTGGATGAAAGGAAAACTCCTATTTGCTCAATTCACCAACTAAAAAAAGCTTCCATTATAATAAAATCGAACAAGGAGACACATGATCTCATTGTCTAAGACCATTAGTACCTCTGAAAATCCCATTAACTACACCATTCACATTAATAGTATAAGTAGTATTTTTCGTACTTTACATGATTTAATTAGCAACCATGCTAGAAAACTCCATAACTTCCAAAACATTCCTAGTAAAGTTCCAATTAATAGAATCATAAGCCATCATCAAATCAATCTCCATGGAACATCTAGGAAACTCATTGTTCTTATGATTCCCCTTGACAATCTCATGGATAAGAAGAATATTATTAGATATATCCCTAACTTTAGCAAACAAAAATTACATATTATTAATTAGGTCGGGAATTATCCCTCTAAGTCTTCTAACAATCACTTTAGATATTATCTTATAAGTAGTATTGCAGGAAAAAAATAGGTCTAAAATCTCTCATTGTGTAGGGGTTAGGAATTTTAGATACAAGGCTAATTATATTGATATTTCACTCTTTAACAATTATGCAGATATTAAAAAGGACAAAACAGATTTAGTCACATCTCCCTCTGGTTGTATCCCATTTTTTATGAAAGAAACCCGATTTATTACCATTAGGTCCAGGTGATTTCCTAGGATTTATATCAAATAATATCTCTTTAATCTCCTTATGGGTAATAAGTAACTCGATGTTACTTTTTTAATTATCATTCAACAATATCTCCCTTATTCCTCTAAGTTTGTCTCCTTCAACCTCTTTCCAAACTAAATTCTGACCACTGTACACATTTCCTCCATCATCCTTAATTTAAAGAATCTTTTATATATATATATATATATATGTGTGTGTGTGTGTGTGTGTGTGTGTGTGTGTGTGTGTGTGTGTGTGTGACCATTGACTTTCCTATGAAAGAAGTATATTTATCCCAAAAATCCATCCATTAAATCATTTTTTTTTATAAAATTATTTTTCTAAATTTCTAAGTTCAAGATACTCCATTTGACATTTTCTTCTATCTTGAATTAATTCCCCATAATCACAATTGTCATTTAATTTCTCTTAGATATTATTAATATCCACTTCCTTAGCATTAACTTTAAAAGATAAATTGGAATGCAACCTCCTATTTAAACTTCTAAACTCCATTTTCAATAATTTTAGCCTTTTAGCAACTATAAAAATAGGACTTCCCTCTACTTGAACGTCCCAAAACTTTTGTAAATTTTTCTAAAAAGTAGAATGTTTCATCCAAAAATCAAAAAACTTAAATGGTAAATTTACCCCATCCCTCTCAATTTTAATTGAAATGATAAGAGGAGAAAGATTAGATATACTTGGGAGATCCATCAAAACTTCATTTTCCAAATATTGTTGAATCCACATCTCATTATGTAAAACTCTGTCAATTTTACTTTGGATATTTTATGCAGCATCTCTACCACTATTCCAAGTAAAAAAAATCATTTAACAAGAATATCTTCCACACACACACACACATACATATATATATATATATATATATATATATATATAATACAACCATTAAATTCCAAGTAATTTAGAAGGTTAGAAGAGTAATTTCATATCTTTTGGGGTAAACTCACCTTCATCAATCATGTCCTCCAAAGCATCATCATCTTCTTATTTTCCCGTCTTTATCCTCATAGACGAGATGTGTAGGGGATTCTTAGTTTATTTTCCCTATTTTGGGAGAAATTTGGTCAACATAAAAATTGGATTACTTAGGAGAAATGTTGCTATTGAAATAGGTTTTTCATTGGGGTATTCCGATGGGATAAGACATGGGTATAGATTGCTTGAATCTTAATGTAGATTATTTACAAGACCAGGATATATATCATATCCAGGGGCATAAAAATGCATATAATAGAAAATCAAGGTTCAAGCCACAATCATGTAATATATGCGAAACAAAGTTGATTCTAGAAAATTAATCAAAAGGACTTTTGGAGAATTTTGAAAAGTCTTAAATTGATGTCCAAGTTTTAGGAAAAATGATTTTAAGTGATTTATGTTTGCGAAATTTTAATAGTAACAAAAGGTTCGAAGTCCTATGGATTCATTTTAATATTTTTATTTAAAACAAGGACAAATACAAGAAGGAAGACACAACCTACTCGCGGCTTGTTCGTGAGTTAGCTCTATGCCATGATAGTGTCTAAGAGAATTGCGGTAGAGGGATATTCACTACGATTGTCAGTTGGTTTGTCAGATTATAATCATTGGTTATGAGGCAATTTGGATATTATTTTCTCTTTTATAGAGTTTATGTTACACTAAAACTCTTTCTTTTAGTTATAAATTTTAAAAAGTCTAAATTTTTTAGATAAAACTTTTGAGAGAGAAATTTTTTAAACCCCATGAAGTTACCAAGTGTTGTTGGTTTATTTGTTTTCACGCATGAATAGAAAAATGTTTTTTTGCTAAAAATCAATTCAATGGAGTTTTTCTTGAAAGTTTTCCTCATATATTCTTCATTCGTGGTTTAAGGCTTTGGTGGATTTTGAGGTTGAGGTTTGTCAAAGATTGGCGCGCATGGTTTATAATTGGATAGACATTTTCTGGTGAGGATAAGAAGGTATGGTTGCTGTTATAAAGGTGATGTGAAGAATGACAAACCTAGAATTGCAGAGGTTGAAAGTCAATAACGCAAAAGACTAAGGTTGCGATATGTTTTGGGTGTGTAAGTCGTGTCTTACTTTTAAAATCATGTAATCAAAAAATTTCCCTAGTGGAATTGAGATTGGACAAGGGCTCATGGTGGTTTTTCCTTTAAGGGCCTCCATTTAAAATCTTGTGTTCATTTTGTGCGATTTCTTTTAATATTTTTATTATAGTTTAATTTTCATTCACCACATATAAAATTGGATCAAAATAATGTTATTTTGGTAGAATTAAAATTTGGATTCAATAGAATGAACTATGTCGTAAACAATTAACCGAAAATAAAAATTATACAACATGTTTTGATCATTCATCTATATACAAAAAGGTCTTAGACATGGCCTTTATTTGTTTACTTCCCCCCTTAAGGATGGGATTAGTGTTAGATACCTTGGAGATCCTATTTTGGTGTGGTTAATGAAATTATCGCTTAAGGTTCGCTAACATGAGTGTTTATGAGCTCATTCCATGGAGAAAAAATATTGAGAACACCCCATCATCACAAAACTTAAATGTGAGGCGTCCTCTTGCTAGAAATGAATTATTAAAGTAATGGATGATGCTGAGGCCAACTCTTGGTGGGAAGTGGGTGATGGTCATGTTGATATGTGACATGAAATATGGTATAATATAATCTACTAGATTTTTTTATTAATGTAAGCTATTTTGGTGACCGACATCTTTGTGATTGTCCTCGGTCAAATATGCATGGGAGGTAATTTGAAAAAAAGAGGAACCTTTTTTATTTGGAAAAAATGTCGATGAATGATGATGCAAAGACTCGTATATTTTAAAATTAGGGGTTATCTCTTCCTGACATTAAAATATAAAACTTGTAAAACATTAAATACCATTCTCAACATGTAAGGAAACATATTATTATATTCTATAATTTTAAAGGATAGTAAATTAATTATAAAAAAATTAGCATGTGTGTGTACTTATCTGCGTCTATGCATGTACTTATCTACACCGACTCAAGACGTCAATAAATTATTTTATTTTATTCTAAAAATGCATGTAAGTTATTTAATTGAATTTAAGTTGGAATTAAAATAAAGGTAAATATATGTAAACGAAATTGAGTTTAACATCTTAAAAAGCTGGGTTTAAAGTCCCATTGACTATTATATGGTTTGGGTTAGACCTTAGACTATTTAGAGATGATTTTGATCTTAATTGGTCAAGGTTAATAAAGAGACCAACCCTAATTTCATGGATACAAGATAAAAAAGATATTAGAGTAAGCTTTGTTAATTCTTAATGCTTTATAGAGAAAACCTAAGTCTAAATATAGGCTAGATAGAGGAGAGTACTTAGTTCATTATTGCTTTTGATTATGTATGGTGCGGGCTAGTACCCTCATCTATATAATGCTTGAGATTAATAAAGACTGGATTTAATCAATTATCTAATTTATAAGTAGGCTTATAGTCGATAAACATACTAGGATTTGGGGGATTGTGTCCCTACCTTAATTTTTCAATTAGTTTTAGTTAACTTCTTTATTTTTCACCTTTTTCCTTTCTCACCCCATCATCATATTTTACACTTTATTGTTGAAGTAATAAATCAATTAAAATCTATCAAACATTCCGTGTGGATTCGATACCCAGACTCGCCGATATACTCCATAAGCGTGTAGTTAAAGTTTACGGTTTTTTTGTATTGTGGTTAGAAGCCGATAACAACTATTAGTGTATTTACAAGGACACTCGATTTTCCACTCAATCACATAGCCAAGAAGTGATTTATCGCAACCATCTTCTCCAAGAAAGAAAAGAAGAAGAAGGTAGAGGATGCTCAGGTGGTAACCCCAAAGGGGGTTGTACCCTCCAAATAGCAACTATGGTATGATCGACCATGGGTGGAGGAAACCAGGGTCCACCTCACTGATAGGGTCATTGAATACGTGGAAGAAGTTGGAGCCGATGATAACTTATTAGAGTGGAATTTTTTGATCGGAACCGCACTCATGTAACACCCCGCGCACCCGGGAAGGGACCACGGCGTGCTACTGCGATAAAACTAATCAAATCCACAATCAACAAGGTATAGATCATCTAAATAAATCCCACAATATAAAATAAAGGAGAAAACTCTAATCTCAATCTTCAAATTAAATACAACAATTGTCTCTCTTAAATAATACAACTAACTATCTCGAAATAAAATAAATTGCCAATGCTCTATACAACAAAATAAATACAAATCTTCTCATTTGTACTCTCGAATATTCTTCCCAAAATATCCAAGCAAAAAATCAATCTCCAATTAATCCATAGCGCCTAAAACTGCGTTAACTTGCCACTAAGAAAAAATATGAGGAAGTACACAATACGACATAAAAGATGCTCAACAAATATTAGCGGTGAATAAAGCGTAACAATACGAGTATTCAAATCAAATGCAAATCTCACAAGCATTTTATCAATATAATTTTTCAACGACACATTAATCGGTTCATCAGGCCTCACCATACCGCGCCATACTTTATCAAGTAGCCAAAAATTAGAATTTTGACGGGTGCCTAATCTCCGTGCCATATTAAAATCTCATGACAACATGCTCAACACAAAAATAATACCGCATGAATCAGAATCCGATTCCAATAATAATTTCCAGATTTCAAATGAATTTAGCAATTCAAATAAGAGTTCAATAATCACATGAAATCAAAGGGAATAACTCTCGAGATATTAAGGGGTATATTGTGTAAAACCCCATACCTTAAACCATCATAAGAAACCAATATAAATCTACCCAGAAACTCAGATCACTCCAACAAGATCATCCCATAAAGATCCACAAATCATCTCCAATATCCAACACCAAAACAAACCCCAAGAACACCTCCAAAACTAGTGTTGAATGTAAAAATATAAAGGGGCTAAGTGTATATAAAAAGAGAGGAAATAAAAATATGTTTATTGCATATTTTTGTGCCAAAAGCTGGTTCTCAAATGGTCACCCATGACCCCTTTTTATAAGGCAAAAAATAGGAGTTTGAATCAAAACAAAACTCTTTAGAAAACCTGTTAAGCACGAAATCTGCTGGGGTCGATCGATCAACCCCCTGGAGTCGATCGATCGATCACTCAGGGATTTTGAAACTGCCGACTTAAAATAATTTCAAGGGATAAACTTTAAAAATCCCTTTAAAATCTGTTTTAACTCCGATTTCGAAACCGATTGAAAATATCATCCTTAAAAATAATTCTCAACAATTTTGAGCAAGAAAAATAATTAAATCAAAAACTTTATTTCCCTCTATATTTTTGAAAAATACCCCAAAATTACGCGGGTTGTTACACTTCCCCCCTAACAATGGAATTTCGCCCTCGAAATTCGCCGAAAGCCAAACTCTCAAAATCAAGCCACTACAACAATCTCCAAAAATAATCTCGGCTCCCAAAAATACTTTCCTCACATCTAATCTCGGAACCTAACACGAATATTATCGAAAAACTCTATCTCCAAAAAATTTCTAATCACGCAATGAACCCAAAATCCAAACCCTAAGGGTTGTCGTATACCTAAGCTCTGATACCATTCTGTAACACCTCGCGACCCAGAAAGAGAGCGCGGCGTGCTACTGCGATAAAACTAACCAAATCCACAATCAACAAGGTATAGAGCATCTAAATAAATCCCATAATATAAAATAAAGGATAAACCACTAATCTCAATCTTCAAATTAAATACAACAATTGTCTCTCAAATATAATACAACTAACTATCTCGAAATAAAATAAATCGTTAATGCTCAATACAACAAAATAAATACAAATCTTCTCATTTGTACTCTCGAATATTCTTCCCAAAATATCCAAGAAAAAAATCAATCTCCAATTAATCCATAGCGCCCAAAACCACACTAACCTACCACTTGGAAAAAAATATGGGGAAGTAAAAAATACGACAGGAAAGATGCTCAACAAATATTAGCGAGGTATAAAGAGTAACAATACGAGTACGAGTATTCAAAACAAATGCAAATATCACAAGCATTTTATCAATATAGTTTCTCAACAACACATTAACCGGGTCACCAGGCCTCACCATACTGCGCCATACTTTATCAAGTAGTCGAAAATTGGAATTTTGTCGAGTGCCCAACCTCTGTACCATATTAAAATCTCATGACAACATGCTCAACACAAAAATAATACCACATGAATCAAAATCCGATTCCAACAATAATTTTCAAATTTCAAGTGAATTTAGCAATTCAAATAAGAGTTCAATAATCACATGAAATCAAAGGGAATAACTCTCGAGATATTAAGAAGCATATCGTGTAAAACACCATACATTAAACCATCATAAGAAACCAATATAAATCTGCCCAGAAACTCAGATCACTCCAATAAGATCATCCCACAAATATCCACAAATCATCTCCAAGATCCAACACCAAAACAGCCCAAAAGAATAACTCCAAAACTAGGGTTGAATGCAATAATATAAAAGGGCTAAGTGTATATAAAAATAGAGGAAATAAAAATATGTTTACTACATATTTTTGTGCCAAAAGCTGGTTCTCAAATGGTCACCCACGAACCCTTTTTATAAGGCAAAAAGTAGGAGTTTGAATCAAAACAAAACTCTTTAGAAAACATGTTGCGCACTAAATCTGTTGGGGCCGATCGATCGATCACTTAGGGATTTTGAAATTGCCGACTTAAAATAATTTCAAGGGATAAACTTTAAAAATCCTTTTAAAATCCGTTTTAACTCTAATTTCGAAACTGATTGAAAATCTCATCCTTAAAAATAATTCTCAACATTTTTTAGCAAGAAAAATAATTAAATAAAAAACATTATTTTCCTCCATATTTTTGAAAAATACCCTAAAATTACGTGGGTTATTACAACTCACTGACCAGGAGAAGAAAAACTTGATTGCGTTCCTCAAAAGTAATATGGATGTTTTTACTTGGTAACCATATGAGTTGCAAGGGATTAATCCTAATGTAGCCTGCCATTGCCTTCACGTAGATTCGGACTTCAAGCCGATCACTCAAAAGGCTCACCGAATAACCCTTGAGAAGGCTAAAGCGGTGGAAAATGAAGTAGGGAATCTACTGGATGCAGGATCTATTATGAAGTTCAGTTTCCCAAATGGTTGTCCAAATCGGTGGTGGTGTGAAAGAGCAACGATGGTTGGAGGGTTTTATCAATTTCACATACCTCAATAAGGCATCCCCCAAGGATAGCTTCACTCTTCCCAAAATAGATCAGTTGGTCGACGTTACAGTGAGGCAGGAAAGGATGAGCTTCCTAGACGCCTACTCTGTCTACCATTAGAGTCCTTTATTCGGACCCAAATAGGATAAAACTTCCTTTATAACCCCCACTGGGTTGTATTGCTACAAGGTTATGCCATTCCTCTTGAAGAACTCAAGGAAAAATTATTAAAGACTGGTCATCAAGATGTTTAAGAAACAGATGGGAGACATGATGGAGGTCTACATCGATGATATGACAGTCAAAAGCAAGAACAAAGGTGACCACTTCACAGGCCTAGCTAGAACCTTTGAAACCCTAAAAAAATATCGAATGAAGCTTAACCCGAGTAAGTATTCATTCAGTGTCCAGTCAAGAAAGTTCTTGGGCTATCTAGTTAGTAAAAGGGGGATTGAGGCCAATCTGGATCAGATCGATGATATCACTAGAGTTCAACCTTCTCAAACATTACAAGATGTTCAAAAGATCACAGGTATGATCGCGACCCTCAATCGCTTCATCTCCAAGTCTTTAGAATGTTGTCTACACTTCTTTAATCTCCTGAAGAAGGACAAAGGCCTCACATGGAATGAAGATTACTCGTAACCTCTCGAAGAGATCAAATCCTACCTTAGCAATCCACCCTTATTAGTGATTCCAAACGATGGAGACCCACTATACCTTTACCTTGTAGTATCAGACCATACTGTATGCTCCGCCCTGGTATATGAAAAAGAAGGAAGCCGATATCCATTTTATTACGCCAGTAAGACACTTCTTGATACAAAAGAGTGGTACCTGCCTTTAGAAAAGCTATCCTACGCACTGGTAGTCGCCTCGAGGAAGATGAAGCATTACTTTGAGGACCATTCGATAACCATAATCACTTTCTACACCCTTAAAGTTGTTCTGTGGAAATCCAACTTCTCCAAATGGCTCTCAAAGTGGTCGGTAGAGCTTGGGAGATTCGATATTCACTTCTAGATAAGAACGTCAATTAAGGGACAAGTCTTAGTAGATTTTATTGCTGAATTTATATAGGATCAACCAATAAACCAACTGGGAACTGAGCAGTCAACAACTGAGGAAGCACAGTCTAAGGATTGGACCCTATACGTTGATGGAGCCTCCAATTCTAAGGGGACAAGAGTAGGGATCATTCTCATCACCCCCAAAGACACTGTAATTGAGCAAGGAATCAGATTGGGATTTGAGGACTCCAACAACGAAGCTAAGTATAAAGTACTGAACGATGGTTTGCTCAAAGCCTAATTCCTTGGGGCAAAGAGCCTTCACGTATTAGGCAACTCAAAATTGGTCTCCAAGCAAGTAAGTGGGGACTTCAATGACAAGGATGATCGAATGGCAACCTACCTTGCTTTGGTAAGAGGACTCATGGAAGAATTCGAGAAGGTTAAAATTTAACAGTTCTTTCGGGGGTAGAATAGTCACACTGATTCCTTAGAGGCCATAAATTCAGTAATTGACTTCTACCTAAGAAGAACTATTTAGTTAGAGTTCCTCTCACAACCAAGTTTGATCAGACAGTCATAGTCGAGAAGGCCCTCCTCATAGAAAAGGCCCACAGTTGGATGGATCCTATCATAAATTATCTAAGGAGTGACACAATGCCTGATGACAAGATGTCGGCCCATCTGGTAAGGGTCAAGTCTACTCATTTTTATCTCTCTTTAGAAGGAAAGCTCTATAAAAAGTCATTTAGAGGTCCTTTTATCTTGTGCATCCACCCACATGACACCGAGAAAGTACTTAGCAAACTTCACGAGGGTATCTATGGGAGTTACGCAGGAGGGAGATCTTTGGCCTTTGGAGCAATTAAGGAGGGCTAATGGTGAACTCATATATAGAAGGACGTGGGCACTTATGTTCGTAAGTGTGAAAATGTCAAAATCATTGTCCTATCGCATTTGGAAATCGAAAGTATCTGCTGGTGGGCACCAATTACTTCACCAACTGGGTAGAGGAAGAACCATTGGCGAACATTCATGACTCAGATATGACCAGGTTCATCTGGAGAAACATCATAACACACTTTGGGGGTACCTAGGATTATCATCATCGATAACGATACATAATTTGAAAGTTGTTTCTTTTAAGGTTTTTGTGATGAACATGGTATCAGGCACCACTTTAGTTCTATGACATATTCCCAAAGTAATGGACAGGCAGAGGCTTCTAATAAAACCAAGCTCGATGGACTAAAAAAAGAGGTTAGAGAGATATAAGGTTGCCTAGGTGGATGATCTCCCTCATGTTTAATGGGATTATCACACCACCCATGGTCGACTAACCGGGGAACACCATTCGCGTTTGCTTATCATATGGAAACTATTATCCCACTGGAAGCAAGTATCCCCACCATGAGGATCGCTTTGGTGGACTAAGGCCTTAATGATGATGCTTTATGCACCGAACTTGACTTAGCAGACGAACGGAGGGAGCAGGCCATAATCAAGCTAGCTTCTTACCAACAGTGACTGGCCAGGCAATACAAAAAAAAAGTCAATTCAAGAAAATTTATAGTAGAAGATTATGTCCTAAGGAAAGTCCTCGATAGTGCCGTGAAACCATCAGACGGTAAATTGGGAAGGCCCTTCAGAGTAATCAGAGATGACCTTCAAGGAGCATTTCACTTGAAAATGCTAGAGGGCAGGGAGATACCAAGAACATGGATCGCAACCAATCTTATGAAGTTTTATTTCTAAATCTTCTTTATCTTTTATTAGCATATTTAGTTTTAGCAAATTTTCATTTTCAAACTTATATTGCTCATCAAACAATATTTAATGAATAAAGGTCAGTTAGCCCCTTCACTTTCGTATATTTCATTGGATGCTTAAATCTTCTTGGTTACATCTCATTAATACGCACATTTTCCAAATAATAATTCCTCTCTGCATGGCTAAATGTTTGGATTATGGAAAGTCATTCAACTTGTTTTCAATCAAGAAACTCGTATGCCGATCAGATTTCGTAGTAGTTATAACAAGTCAATAGACGCATTTCAATTAATACATCCCTTAGGTCCTTGTTTTAAACATAAGAGACCTCATGGGTTTCCCCAAGAACAATAAAAGTCCTACAGGGTATCCTTAGGCAGTAAAGCCAACTTAAGTTGGTCGCCAACTTTGCTGGTCACAAAAACCTACTCAGGCGGATGGCCTAGTTACCAGGTGCATTCTCGCCATCATCCTACTTAGGCCTAAGGAATTGTGACAACACAATCTAAAAGGTAAAGTAGATGAAATGACACTGCTAAGGCATGTTGGACTGGGAAATGTTCAAACACAAAATAATGTGTGGCTAACACTATCTTTTAATACCATTATTCAGCTGAGAAGCTCAAAATTATAAAACCCAAACAATAAAGAACCCAAGGTGGTTGATTAAATATTATACATTCAATCAATATTATTTGGTCAAGAAGTATGCATGTTTAGTCCGCACAGACTCAAAACATCAAAAATTAATAAATAAAACTTTTCATTCACCATAATGAGAAAATACATTTATAATAAAGGAAAAAAATATACAAGGGCTTAATATGTACCAGGATGGAGAGTAAGGTACTCAACAACGATCGCCCATTAACCATCATCTGGTTTGGGAGAAAACTCCTCCACATCACTGTCTAGGTCATCATCCAAGAGATGAGGAGAAATGGCATTAGCTGGGATCCATTAATCATCCCTCGAGAAAGGATTATGGTAATAGGCAGGGCATTTGGGCCGGTATTTATACCACAGTCTGGACTCCTTAGGAGTCTTGGTCTCCCTAAGGGTTCTATCTTCAGCCTTTTTACGTTTTGCTAGGGAATCTTCCCAACCTACATTATATCCCTTCGACCACACTTCCCGATGTCCTATTTTAAATGCATTCCTCAATTTCTTAACATGCTCCTCGAGCCCAACAACATTAAAATTCAACCTAGCTACATCTCTTCTCATAACATCATTTTTTACCTGAAGGAATTTAGCCACTTGGCTAACCTCAGCATTCTCCAAATTTTGGGTCCTCAAAAAATTGACTTATTCTTAAACTGAGGCACTTATCTCCTCCATCTCTTGAATATTATCTTTTAGCTTAGTGACCAACTCAGACTGGTCCATGTGCTGCTCGTTTCTTGCCCTCAAAGATTTACAGATCCTTATGAATGCTTTATGAGCCTTCAAGATGACGTTTTGCCTAAGGGTCTACTCCAGGAGGGAGTTATCATGGATATACTCATCTAAATCGATAGTCTATAATCAGCAAAATGAATGAAAGTCGGTAAACATAGACAGGATATCAATGGATACCAAATAGCTCATTTTATTTCATTCCATAAAAAGGTGACCTATGCCAGTACAATTGGTTTAAAGGGAGAGATAAGATTTTCAAAGAGAAAACTTGTACAAGGAAAGAAAATAAGTTCCTAATCTACAAGCCCTACTCTGTCACCTACTCTTCTTCCACCACGGTCTTCCCCTTATCAGAAGCTTCAAAGACTTGGCCAACGTCGATTCCACCCTCAATAAGAATAATCTTCGTACCACCAGGTTGACCATTACCTTCTTCCTCTTCCTCATATAGATCAGGGCCAAGGTAGTGAAGGCCAAAAAGTTCAGATTCAACAAAGGTTCTAGCAGGACTCAGGTCCTGGTCCTAACCCTTTTTAAAGGTAACCTTACAAGTGTAGGCGAGATGTCCCTCTTCATTATCATAGGCTTTGTTAAATCCTTCACAATAGCTGACATCCTTCTCCTAAGAAAGTTCCTCCTCCAATTTGGTGACCTTGCCCGATAAGCTCTGATTTTCCTCGATGATCTTTTCCTTTTCAGCAACCACCTTCTTTTGGGATGCGTTAATATTATCAAAAGCCTTGGACAATTTCATCTTCTCTTTCTCCCATGCCCAACGAGCTTCAGCAAAGTCCTTCATCTCAACCTTCAGAGCATCATTCAGCTCCTGCTCCTTCCTGGAGTTGTCAACATGATCATCCAAAAGAGTCGTGAAATCGGATAATAATTGCACGAAGAGAAACATAATAAAAGAGTTAACACAAAGGAAGAGAAAATAGAGAAAAGTGAAATAGCTCAAGTATGAGGACCTACTAGGGTCATTCCTTGAGCAGTTTTAAGGGCGATTTGGGATGACCCAAACCTCGTAGAACACTCACAACCAGTAGCGAGCACCTCCCTCTTCAACAGGTCGGGGTAGAAGTAGGGGGCTTCACCCATGCTAGCCCCCTATGTAGTTGTAATAGGAGGGAGAAAGCTAAAATCTTTCAGAGCTAACTTTCTTTTGGCCTTCTTCCTTTATTATTCTTTTCTTCTTTTCTCTCTCTCTCTCTCTCTCTCCTTCTCCTCTGCCTCTCTAATCTTCTCTTTTTCCTTTTCTTTCCCCTGTAGATGGACTAGAACCATTAGTCCTAGGGGATCCAGTACCAAATGTCTTTAAAGACTTTAGCCAATCAAACAGGACGGCTTGATCATCATCATCATCAGGAAGCCTTAACTTCCTTCTCTTTATAAAAGGGGTTGTGTCTTCTTATTCTTCTTCTTCCTCTTTTTCTTTTTCTTCTTCTTTTTCTTCTTCTTCTTCTTCTTCTTCTTCTTCTTCTTCTTCTTCTTCTTCTTCTTCTTCTTCTTCTCTCCCTTCCTCCTCTTCTTTAGATCCCTCTTCCTCCTTCACTATCATAATGGAGTAAGAAGGACCAACCTAAGGATCCTTTAAAATTAGAACCTTATCGACAGGGCGAGCAATAATACTAGTAACTATATTTTTGAATTCTAACAGGAAGGACACCAACCTCGGATGCTCTCCGTACGATAGCCTTTCCTTGATGTTCCAGGCCTTTATAAGCTCATCAGCATCAACCTCACTGATATTAGGCTCTTAATTTTTTTACACGAGCTGTAAGAACAAAGGGAAAAGAACATTAGCTAAGAGGACAAAGGATAAAAAATCAAGAAAAGCACAGTCAAGAATAAAAAGGAAGAAGCAACCAATTTGGACCTCTCTATTGTAGAAAAATACACGGACTCATTGTTTTTTGCCCACACTAACAGGAGGATGTTGCCAGTTTCTAGAAATGAAATCCTGCTCCTAGTAATCCTTATGGGAATCCAGAAGTTTCAACACAACCTTCCTAGTTTTTAAATACAAAAGACCTTCCTTGGTTCGCAAGCACACGTAGTAATTGCAGATCTCAGTAAAGCTTAGTTTTATCCCATAAAGGGTGTTTATCCTATGGACACAATTAACTATCTTCTAGACATTTAGGGCACATTGGGTAGGCACGATGTCAAAATATATTAAGAACCTAAGGAAAAACTGGTTTGGGGAAATGTTAAACCCCCTGGGTTATTATGAGGGTGTAAATACCGTGCCCCCTTCAACATCACGCACATTCCGAGGAAAATGGGCATAACCGATGATCACCCAGTCATGAACATTGTACTAGTGCCTAAATTCATGTATTGTCTTTTTATCTAGAATCTCCATAACTATACGAACAAAGAAGAAAACCCTAGCTACAGCTACGCAATAAGTTCTAAGAAAAGCTTGAGAAGGGAAGGGCTAGACTTACAAAAAATGATGAAGCCCCAGAGGAAAAGAAAATTCTAAAGAAGACGAACTTAGCAAAGGCTTAATAATCAAGGAAGGGAGTGAACTGAACTGAACTGAACTAACGTGAGGGACTGTATCTCCGGTTTGAAAAACGATGTCAGTGATTAACACAGTCTCCTAAACAATTTTTGGTAGTTCAAATGCCTTGACGAGTCCACAGCACGCTTGCCCATTCAAATAAATCATAAATATGCCATCGAAATATGTTCAAGATGAGCGTACCCCTGCATGTCTCTCGCATTTACAAAAATGCCATCTCAAACTCAAGGCATGAAGATTTCAAGTTATGAGACCTTTAAAAATTATTGGCCCAAAGTCCACAAGGCCCAAAAATTTTAAGGGCAATTATGGGAGCCCATTTAATAAAATTCATGAAAGTAGCCGACCAACCCAGATTGATTAAAATGATGCCCGACCCAAATCATGAGTTTATTTATACACGAGTATTTTAAATATATTAGGACACTTATGGATAGAGTCAAATCTGGTACCAATAATCTCAAAAGAGATATTCTGGTACTCCTTGGTATATCCACGTGTTATTTAGAGTTCCTTATACAACTCAAACTCTATGATGATTCACCTATAAATTTTACACCCTAACCCGGGGCAATGTAACAAACTTTGTTAAGAGACATTATAATAAATGATAACCTCTCTATGAGCATAGGTAAGTTTTCGAACCACGTATATCGTAGTATTTGTTCTTTTCTTTCTACCTTTGTGATTGTTTTCATAGATTTCTTCATTGTGATATTTCTTGTACTCACATATATAAACCCATTCGACAGAGTAAATTGGTGATTTTTAGTCCAATATTTATGTGAGACTAGTTTATGAATGTTAGAATCGTCATAATTACATCCCATTAAGTTCTAAACATCTTGATGAAGGTTTATTATCATCTAAAAGAAGATAGGATCGAATTTAAAAGTCTGGTTTGGATTTATTGCATCGAGGCAGTGAATCGGTTCATCAAAGGGGTCTAACCGGTTCAATACAAGAGCCAACTCGATTATGTTTTCTGATAGTCACCAATTTGGGTTGTTTTGATGGTTTGGATGATTTTCTGCAGATTCAAGAGAATTCAGAAACCTATAATAATTAGAGAATATTATTTGGGCAGTTTAGAAGATGTTAAATTACCTAGGAATAACGGGGTAATTAAAAGTTAGAAGAATTATAATGAGATATATAATTGATGAATAATTGTGAATTATGAACTGAGTGAAATGAGTGTAAAAATAGTTGATGAATGGGTTGGGTGGATAAGATCAAATAGCAAGGTGATGCTAGGTTGATTATTTAATTAATGAGAGTTTAATTCAACTAAGAGTCGGATAAATGGACTCTAGGATTATGGGCTAGTGTTATGGTGTTAGGCACGGGTTAGACATATTTATTATATATATATATATATATATATATATGTGTGTGTGTGTGTGTGTGTGTGTGTGTGTGTGTGTGTGTGTGTGTGTGTGTATTTATAAATATCGGTTTGCATGATATTTATGTGATTACATACCCCTCTAGTGCTATAATTAGAGGTTGCGCGATGTGGGTGAATCCCCTGACTAGTGAATGCAGAGAGAGTATAGTCCCCAGGTCATATCTCTCGGTATTTTATTATGTGATTTATGTTTTAGGTGAGATGCTTTGAGTATGATTCGGTCTCACTCTCGGGGGAATATGACCGCCTCCACTACGTTTGTGATTTTATTTACCTATTTCAATATGAGTTAACCGACTTATGGTAACCGAGTTAGAATAAGTATACCTGGGATATGATAGCATTGTAGAGACAAGTATCTAGTGAGTTATTACTTGAGATGATGGTTATTATAGGCGACATATGTGTGATTGTTATAGTATGATTATATGTATATAATAGAGTAGATAATTATATATGGATAACACAGTGTGATTGCATTACATAAATAACCAGTGTGAATGTTATATAACCAATTAAAGTGGAATTGATTAAGTAAGTTAATGAGTAAAATAACTTATGAATCAAAGGAAGGAGGTACTTAGGATAGAGTAGGGGGATAGGAAGATTTGTAATATGTCTAGTTAAGTGGTGTAGTATAACTATATATGGTTTAGGTGGTAAGCGTTAGGTGTGAATAATAGTTGAGGGGTGAGTAATATCTCATGAGAGTACGACACCCGCTTAAATATGAAAAGTCTTAATCCATATTTAATTGTTGCATCTTAATTACTTGATAAATATTTTCAAAATATATTGGGCTCTGAATCTTGTCAAAAATATTTTAGGTGTCCATCCACAGGGACGCCAAGCTTGAGAACTCATTCCAGTGATGCGTAGCTGCAACATTTGTGGAGGCTTGTAGAATTTTGTGTAGAGGATTAATTTGTTTATTCTTATATTAGGATTTATGACTCAGTCTTTTATTTGGGCATGTTTCCTCTTCTAGTTGATACACTTTTAGTTTTATTTATCAGACGAGGTATTTGAATTCAGTTTTATTTATATAGACTTATGGCTTGGATTTTGTTTTGGGAACCGATGGTTTATTCGATATTCATTATTTGTCTATTTATCGTGTGATAATTCTGACTCTTATATTTGTTATGGATGATTTATTATATTTCTATTTTTCCGCATGTAGTTACGGTAATTGTTGATACCAAAATTGACATGCTGACATGGATGAATCACAGGAAGACATATGTCAGTCCACGTGGCATATACAAACATTTCTACAATTACTTTAGCAACGAGGAACTCTGCCTCCCCGATCAACTCAGACACTCCGAATAACAGGAATACTCCGAGGAACTTCATTGCTCCGAGGAACTCCACTGCTCCGAGGAACTCCTGAATATCGAGCAACTAAGGCGGTCTGAGCTGCATCTCGACCATAGCATTAATTGTCAGATAATCAATAGTTCGACTATTCATTGAATGCTTATCATATAGACGTATACGCTTAAGGGGCATTAATTATTTACCCTTTCACATGCACAGCCTAAGGGCTATAAATACATTGTATCATCCTCATTCAAAGGGGACCGGAATTTCTTGATAAAACCTATAATCGAGAATTCCCAAACATTCAGCAATAACAGAAATAGTGGACGTAGGCCATTCTTATAAGGCTGAACCACTTTAAAAATTCTTTGTCTTATTTAAATTTATCTATGATTAAATAATTAGAAGCAATCTAATTTTTTACATCAACAGATTAGCGCCGTCTGTGGGAAACGACTGGTAGTATTGTTTTTCACCCAAAACAATTCATCATCAATGGTTGATAATCCTGAATCCATCAATCGAAATGCTGGAAACCCTCCAAATCCATCTGCACCTTCAACCGTTCCAGATCTGGATGGAATAATGACAAATCTGGCCCAGGGCTAGACCGCCATACAAGAAACCATGCGGTAACTCATACAAACCCTTCATGGCGGTGCACCTGCCCATTCAGGATAGCGAAGTGGTCAAAGGCAGACCCATTTACTTTCTTCATGATCCAGGCGTACTGATTCATATCATAATGAGGAATATGATGATTTCTCTTATCAACCTGGGCGAACTTCGTTAATACGGGCCACAGATACTGAACAACGTATTACTCTCTCTCCAGAGAGGACCAGTGCCCTGGAAAGATTGAGCAGGGTGTCTCCTTTCAGCCGATTAGGTCCTAAGAGGAATAGAAGTCCACCTAGGGCCATGTCGAGGAGTTTTCGACAACCATCAGATCTAAGAAAAGGATCAGCACAATCACGACCAGCTGCTCGTCAAGATAAATCTCAGGAAGCCACATCAGCTCGATCAATTGCTCGAACTAATAGGCCCGAGGAAGGAAATGACGCGTGGAAAGGCTCTATTCAGAGACTGGAAGATAGGTTGGGAGAAATGGCTAAAGCGAAGAATTCCTTACAGCGAACTTTTGTTCAAGGGACACCTTTTGTCCAGGCCATTGTGGATTTTCCCACACCATCAAAGTTCAAAGCACCTGTTGTGACCCCCAAATATGATGGAAAGACAAATCCTGTTCTTCACATAGAGTAGTATCAAGCTGCCGCCGACATCTATGCTGTCCCCGATGAGATGAGATTAGAGCATTCTCGGGAACTCTTACTGGATCAGCCCAGATATGGTACAACAATCTTCCTCGGGGTAAGATTTCAACTTTCTTTCAATTGGCCGAGTTATTCATTGGGAATTTCTATTTTGGAGCAAAGCCAGTAAAATGAGTAGCGCATTTGTTAAGCGTTAGACAAAAAGCTGGTGAGAGTACTAGAGACTACATAACCCGTTTCAATAACGAGAAACTAGAAGTCATAGATTATGAAGAGAAGACAGCTATCACCGCCTTGATGAGTGGGTTGTTTCCCAATAAGTTGTATTTCACTTTGGCTAAATATCCACCTACAACCATGTCAGAGTTGATGGAAAAAGCAGCCAAAATCATGAATGTCGAGGAGGCTATGGCTGCGAAGAAGAATATGGATAAAGAAACCAAGGTGGAAGTCGACAAAGCTAAGAAGAAAGAGCATAAGGGCAATGGTGGTGACAAGCAATCCAAAAATAGGTCGTCATGGGAAGTCTTGAAGAAGTTTGATAATTATACTCCTTTGAAGATGGGTATCAACCACGTCTTGGAAGAAATCAAGAATAACGAGGAGTTAAAATGGACAAAGAAAATGAAGGCAGACCCTGACAGAAGGAATAGGGAAAAATATTGCGAGTTTCATAAGGATCATGGCCATATGACTAAAAATTGCATAGCTCTCCAGAATGAGATCGAAACACTCATTAGACGAGGAAAACTGTCAAAGTATGTTGATCGTAGAAATGAAAGAGGAAATGAATACCGAACAAGAGAAAGGTTTAGATCTCCTCGTCGGGCAGAGGAGAATAGGAAAAGATATCATGAAGATGATACAGAAGATGACCCCGATCTTCCCAAAAGTCCAAGACAACCAGAACGCGAGGTATTTTCAATACGTTTTGGAACATTTGATTGTAATGTTATTACAGGTGGAGACGCAGGAGGAGGAGATCTTACTGCAGAAAGAAAAGCTTACCTCTGTGAGGCTCAAGCTTGCTCATATATTCAATGGATAAATTTGGCTGAGGAGGATCACCCGAGAAAGGTAAACAAAGAGAAGTTGGTCATTGGTTTTTCAAAAAACGACCTCACAGGTGTCCTATACCCTCACGATGACCCTTTGGTGATCAAAATGAGGATGAAAGAAGTAATGATTTCAAGAGTTCTGGTAGATAATGGTAGCTCGGCAGACATCATGTTCTACTCGTGCTTCGACAGTTTAAATCTAAAGTTATCTCAACTGGAGCCTTATCACAGACCTCTCCTTGGTTTTGCTGGCGAGAAAGTTTTTCCACTTGGGACGATCAAGTTGGAGATGTTCATTGGTACATGGCCCGCATGTCGAACAGAAAGAATACGTTTCTTTGTGATGGACAAGAATGTTCAGTCAGCTTACAATATCATCATGGGAAGAGTTGGTTTGAAGAAGTTCGAAGCGGTCCCATCTATAGTATATCAGTGCTTAAAATTCCCAACAAACTTTGGAGTAGGAGTTGTGAAAGGTGATCAAAAAGTAGCTCGGGAATGCTATTATTCATCTGCCGAACAAGAGGAATTGGAGGAGTCGAGGAAAAAGACTACTACATATCAAGTGGATGAAGGCACATAAATTGAAACATTGGATCCTAGAGATGAATCTCAACTTGTAAAAGGACAGGTGGTGGAAGCTACAGAAAATGTCATTCTGGACGACGAGCACCCTGAACGAACAACTCAAATAGGTTCATCGTTGGATGCATCAATAAAGCAGGAGTTGATAACTTTCCTAAGAAGTTAAAAGAAAACTTTTGCATGGATTCATGAAGATATGCCTGGAATAGATCCAAACTTCTTATGTCATGAGCTCAACGCGAATAAGGAGATCAAGCCTATAAAGCAGAGAAGAAGAGTATTTAGTCTCGAGAAGAATCAAGCTATACAAGAGGAGGTCGAGAAGCTCCAGAAAGATCGATTCATTGAAGATGTTAAATACCCAGACTGGTTAGCAAATGTGGTGATGGTAAAGAAGAAAAACAACAAATGGAGGATGTTTGTTGATTTCACCAATCTCAACAAAGCGTGCCCAATGGATCATTTTTCGCTGCCCCGAATTGATCAACTGGTGGATGCTACCTCGGGACACGAGCTACTCAGCTTCATGTATGCTTACTCTAGTTACAACCAGATCAAAATGAAACCTGAAGACAGGGAGAGTACTTCTTTCATTACTCCTAGGGGAACTTATTGTTATAATGTTATGCCTTTTGGTTTGAAAAATGCAGGTGTGATATATCAGCGGCTGATGAACAAGGTCTTTGCCGAACAAATCAGTTGAAATATGGAGGTCTATGTCGACGATATGTTGACAAAGAGTAAGAAAGCTACTGATCATCTAGTTGACTTAGGCCAGACCTTTGATCAACTAGACAAATACCAAATGAATCTGAACCCGATGAAGTGTATATTTGGAGTACGAGAAGGCATGTTTCTCGGGTATATCGTCAATCAACGAGGCATTAAAGAAAATCCCGAAAAGATCAAAGCTCTATTAGGGCTACGATCTCCAACGACGAAGAAAAAAGTGCAAAGTCTTACAGGACGAGTAGCAGCACTCAACAAATTTGTATCCTGAGCAACTGATAGATGTCTCCCATTCTTCAAAACACTCCGAAAAACTTTCGAGTGGAATGATGAATGTGAGAAGGCCTTTCAAGACTTAAAGAAGTATCTGGGAGCACCTCCGCTGTTGTCTAGGCCAGTGATGGGAGAAAAATTGTACTTGTATCTGGCGGTATCAGAGAATGCAGTTAGCTCGACATTGATCAAAATGGAGAATGGAGTGCAAAAGCCAATTTATTAAACAATTAAGGCCTTCCGAGGAGCAGAGATCAGGTACCCAAAGCTGGAAAAATTAGCACTGGCGCTAATTGAGGCAAGTAGGAGAATGAGGCCATATTTCCAGGCCCATACCATAGTCGTATATACCGACATGCCATTGAGACAAGCCGTTCATAAACTAAAAAAATTAGGGAGATTGATGTACTGGGCAATAGAGCTCGGCGAATATGATATAATTTATTAACCCAAGTCATCGCTTAAAGGGCAAGCAATAGCAGATTTCATAGCAGAATTCACCTATCCTGGTACCCCCGAGGAGAAAAAGCAGCTCGCCGATCAACCTGTGGATGTTACAGGATCAACAAACACTGGCTCAAACCAATTTAGTTTGGTAAAAGGGCAAGTGGATGTGACAGGATCATCAAATTCGAGCTCAGACCAACTTAGGTTAGTAAAAGGGCAAGAAAAGATGGTCGACGAAGAACAAGAAAAATCAGGGGATGGTGAAAAGAAGCAACAAATATTTCACTGAGGAACTCTGTCAGATCAGAAATTAGAAGACGAGTTGCTTATCTGGAGGTTGTATGTAGATGGCTCATCTTGTACTACAGGCTGTGGGGAAGGGATCGTTTTGCACAGCCCAGACGAAGTCGACATGGAATATGCACTACGATTTCAATTCAAAGCTTCCAATAATGAGGCTGAGTATGAGTCCATGATAGCAGGTCTTAATTTGGCAAAAACTATGGAGGCGCAACAGGTTATTGTCTTCAGTGATTCTCAATTAATTGTGAATCAGATGTTGGGAACATATGCAGCCAAAGGAGAATTAATGATTAAGTATCATGCAAAGGTGATGGAGTTGGTATCAGAATTTGTTGTCGTTCAGCTGATCAGAATACCAAGAATGGAGAATGCAAGAGCAGACGCTTTAGCCCGATTAGCATCAGCTACTCGTACCGAGTTGTGAAGAACAATACCAATTGAAGTGTTAGCTAGTCGAAGCATAAATGAAGACCCGATGATGAATTTTATCACCCTTGACTTAGGACCATCTTGGATGGATCCCATAAGGGCGTTTATCGAGGAAGGAGAATTACCAATGGATAAGCTCGCGGCCAAGAAATTGAAGTTTAAAGCTGCTCGGTATGTATTAACTAATGGTGTTTTGTACAGACGAGGAATTGTGACAGGTTTGAAAAGATGTGTACATCCCTCCGAGGTGAAAGAATTAATTGAAGAGATCCATGAAGGGTCCTGTGGAGCTCATGTAGCAGGTCGTACTCTTTTACAAAGGGTAATGACACAGGGATACTACTGGCCAACGATGAGGGCTGATTGTATAGCCTATGCCAAGAAATGTGACAAGTGCCAGCGCTTTTCCTCCATCCGAAAAACTCCACAAGCATTGTTGAAACCTATCACTTCCCCTTGGCCATTTGCCATGTGGGGGATAGATTTGGTCGGGCCACTGCCAACGACCAGGGGAAGGTTTAAATACTTCGTCGTCGCAGTGGATTATTTTACTAAGTGGGTAGAAGCTGAGCCTCTCGTCGACATGACTTACGAGATGGTCTATCAATTTGTCTGGAAAAATATCATTTGTAGATATGGTCTTCCTCATGCATTCATCACCAACCATGGAACTCAATTTGATAATGAGGAATTCGCTGCCTATTGCCATCAGTCCAACATTTTAAAGCTCCATTCAGCACCAGGTCATCCCCAAAGTAATGGACAGACTGAAGTGATGAACATGACACTGCTAAATGGTTTGAAGAAAAGGCTAAGTGAGGCTAAAGCAAATTGGATTAACGAGTTACAGTCAGTACTGTGGGCTTATCGTACTACTCCCCGAGCAGCAACTGGAGAATCCCCATATATGCTGGCATTTGGAAGTGAGGCTGTAATACCTACCGAGTTGGGTCTCCCAACACACAGAGTGCTGAATTTGAACTCCCCAGTCAGCGACTTAATGAGAAGATTGGATTTGAACATGCTCAAGGAAGTTAGAGAAGAAGCAGCCATTAGGAATGCCGCTTACCAACAACGAACAGCTCTGTTCTACAATAAGAGGGTGAAGAAGTGTGACCTAAAAGAAGGAGATTATGTGCTAAAGAAGGTCATTCAGAAGCACAATAAGTTGAAGGCAAACTGGCATGGACCATACCGAGTTACAGAAGTTGTTCGACCAGGAACTTACCGAATAACAACTTTAGAAGGAGAAGAGTTTAAGAATGCATGGAATGCTGAACACCTACGCAAGTACTATCGGTGATGTACAATGTAATGCAGTTCCATCAGTATGAATAAAATGATGATATTTTTGCCAGCCTCTTTCCTTTTATTGAAAGTTTTTCGGGGAATACTAGTGCTACACACTACACTGCTCAGCAAGATCAAAAATATCCCTAAAAATGCCAACTCGGTTTGGTTAGGGAAAGACATTCCTAAAAATGACAACTTCGGTTGGTTAGGAAACCATACTCCTAAAAATGCCAACTCGGTTTGGTTAGGAGGCAAAAATACCCCTAAAAATGCCAACTCGATTTGGTTAGGGAACGACATTCCTAAAAATGCCAACTTCGGTTGGTTAGGAAACCATACTCCTAAAAATGACAACTCAGTTTGGTTAGGAGGCAAAATACTCCTAAAATGCCAACTCGGTTTGGTTAGGAGGCAAAATATTCCTAAAAATGCCATCTCGGTTTGGTTAGGGAACGATATTCCTAAAAATGCCAACTCGGTTGGTTAGGAAACCATACTCCTAAAAATGCCAACTCGGTTTGGTTAGGAGGCAAAATACTCCTAAAAATGCCAACTCGGTTTGGTTAGGAGGCAAAATATTCCTAAAAATGCCAACTAAGGTTGGTTAGGAAGAAGAAAATATTTCTCAAAAAATTCCAAAGTTGGGCGGGAAAGAAAATTCACCAAGTTATATTGGTTGAGAATCAAAAGATGCCAACCCTTATTGGTCGAAAACATTTTACGAATATTGTAGAGACCAAGTTAAATTTTTATTACTTGTGACTTTTAATTGGTCAAGAATCAAAACATCATTATTTTGGGCAGCCAAATGATTACTACAAAGTTAAGCTAGTCGACAACAAGTTTGAATCAAATATAGTTTATCGACAAAATTATATAATGTTATTATCTTTTTAACAGAGATACATACACAAATGAAAAGTATTTTACAACTGCAAGACAATGGCAATCAATATTTGCAAACAAAATTATATGTATTTCATTAAATCCAAAAATAAAGTACATTGATTATGAAATGTATAAATAACCATTACATCAAAAGTCCTATTTTATTGGTTTCTTTCCTTGCGCTTTTGAAACAGGTTCCTCGCCAGCAAGAGGATCCTCCAAGGAAAGGGAGAATTGATGAAGTTAGGGTCTTGAAGCATTCTGATATTCATTACAGATGGTCTATCTAGTAGGTGCTCGGGACGAGATAACTCTGCATTTGAATGGAGATTATAATCACCGAGATACTTTGAAATCAGGCACCGAGGAATGGCCCGAGCAGGGATCCAGCTCATGTCAAGCTTGAAAGGCGGAACTGGTAGATCGAGCAGCCCAGGGTCATGGTAATTCCATAAATAGTGACCTTGCTCCAGTTTCAGTACACCCAGAGCGTTCAACCACCCCTATTTGTAGCCTTCATTATTAGCGTTTTCAATACGAGCATCCAAGTGGTAAAGTGCTTCGTTGTAGCCTGCCATCCAGAATTCTCGAGGTTGTTTATGGAATTGATAAGTTAATCTCTCTAATTGCTCGTGAAGGCTTCTGGCAAAAATCTCTTTATTCTCCAAAGCAGACTTCTGCACAGCAAGTTGCTCCTCCAGACTCTGGATTTTCTTAGACATTTCAGACAAGGCTTGATTTTTTGCCATCAACTGGAATGCTTGGTTTTCCAAAGCTGATTGAGTGCGAGTTTCTTCAATAGTAGGCCGAAGAACTCTTGGTCATCCCCGAGCAAGTGGAGTACCTTGTTCCTCGACAGCACTCAGAACAACTCTTGCTCGACCCCGAGAACCTCTAGCTCATCCCCGAGCAGGAGTAGAAGGAACAGCTCTTCTCAAAGTCTCTAATTCTTCCCGTAATTTAGCGTTTTCAAATTCCAAAAAGGAGAATCCCTCGTCAGTCACAGGTACCAAGGCATTTGAGGATGATGCAACAGACCTCAACTGAGCTAATTCCTTTTGTAGATTATTATTCTCTTGCTCCAACAGCTCAGCGATTTGCATGTGCTCCTCGACTTCTATTTTTAAAGTTCTCTCTCTCACTTCATAAGCAGCAAATATCTTGTCATGGCCTTTGTCAGCACTGAGTTATTGATATTTGTTTTCATACCCTTCATGCAAAAGAGCTGAAGATTCTTTGTATTGCCACTGAAGCTCATCAAAAGTACCTTGTAAGTCTTCAATCATTTCGTAATAAGCCACATTATTGGCTATGGCACGATCAAGAAGACAGTTCAGGTATTGATAGGCCTCAACTGCCTGTTCTTAAGCATCTTGGCCAAGGATGTCTACAATTTGTGACTTATCAAAATCAGTATGACCTGCCTTAAAGTATTCATTGCATTGTCTCAGCAGTTTTGTGTCATGAGCAGACAGCAATTCCATTCTGGCCATAAACTAATAAAGAGGAGAAGGCAAGAGTTAATAAGAATGCAGACAGAGTATCAACAAAATATATGATCAAAAATGCAAGTTTTATTACATCATAGAAAAAGAGTACAAAGTTTAGAGTATATATATCAAAAGAAAATAAAACAAATACCGAACAACTTCATACCTTTTCCTTGTCTCCCAAAACTTTCTCGGGAGGCTGGGATGAGGAGCTAGGTTGCTCGGAAGAAACAAATAGTTGTTCGGCAGGTGCAGGAGGTTGCTCAGATGGGGCAGGCAGAAGTGGAAGCTGCTCGTTGATTGGCTGGATAACTTGTGGGGCAAGGATTTGATCACCCACAACCATGGAGGACTCCTCGGAGGCAGCTTCGTCCTCTTCTTCATCCTCGAGAGTTGGAGGGGGGCCAGGAATATGTTGTTGAAATAGGTCAGAACCCTCATCAACCTTCAATTCTCGTAGAGCAGTAACCCAGCCATCTCTGAAGTACTTGAGACTGCCATACTCCACCTGGGACATCATTGCAGCCACCCCCTTATTCCATCCCTTGTCCCAGCCAACGCTGAAGGACTTCTTCACAGCCGATTTTCTTTTCACTTTTTCCGAGGAGAGCTTCTCGGATAGAAGTTCCTCGGTGGCCTTCAATTTGCCTTCCACCTCCTCCTTCTGACAATTTACCTCGCGAAGAAGGGTTAGTTCCTCCTCAGCAATTTTGAGCTTGTTCTCAAGCTCACCAAAATTCTTGAGCTTCTCGTTTGGCTATTTATTCTTCTCTTCTAAATTTTTCTCTTTGCTCTCCAATCCCTTGGAGACTTCAGCAATCTGAACCTTCTCTTCCTCGACCAAGGCCAGTTTCTTCTCCCAATCAGCTTTGTCCTCGTCGTATTTCTGACGGGAGTCCTTCAGAGACTGGGTCAAACCCACTAAAGCTTCCTCCACACCAGGCGAGGAGCTAGAAGCCTTGATTGCTTCATCTTTATTCACAATTGTGTTAAAACAACTCACCAATTGGAAAAAGGAAATAACGACAAGTCAGTACAGAGATATATGTAATAAGGGAAAAAAGGAAAGTTCAAAATAAGAGAAACTTACTAAAGCAATATGGCGAGTAGCCAAAGAGGTGAGCATATCCCGAGGAAGATTTTCTTCAAGTCCTTGGATCTCGGGGATGATCCAAGTCTTCACCGAGCTCATAGCAGAGCTCGGGGGAACAATAGTAGGAACACCAGCACCACTAACTGGGAGCTGGGACATGGTTTCAGTCAAATTGACCGAGGAGCTTTTCTTCAGCCTTCTCGGGGGCACAGGAACAGTTTCAACCAAGGAAGAACTCTTGGTCGGAGAAATGGTAATCACTTCCTTGGGAGCATCATTCTTGCTCGAAGCCACTGGGGGCTTCTCGGCAGCCTTCTTGGTTGCAACAGAAGGAGCAGCATCTATTTTCTTTGTCCCCTCTGGGACATCAGACTTATTTCTTTTTGCCTCTCCAGCAGAGGCAGATGTCTCGAAGATAGCAGGAGCTCTTCTTTTACCCATCTTCTGACTCAGGGGAATGTGAGATTCAGGAGAAGAGTCTTCAGGAACTGGCACTGGTTCATTATTGCTGATCACAGGGCGAGCAGTAAAAGAGGATGTGTAGCTCTTATACTGCAGCAAGTATGAAGCAGACCTAATGTGCTCGTCTGCAACTGACTGATGCAAGCCCCAGATAAGAACGACATCAAAGTATTGCCAGAATTCTAAACATAAGGAATTTGGTGGAAAAGAAAATCCACACTCAGCAATAAAGAGGATGGGGAACCAATGTCCCTCAGCCAAACGAAAATAATCTGAAGGTTCAAAAAGTTCCTCCAGAGTTACCCAAGAAGGGATAGAAAAATTAGAGCGAAACTTCTCAAGAGATTCAACAAGATAAACCATGATGAATAAAAGAAATGAAGAAGAAGGAAGAAGATCTTACAGAAAAAAGGGGATCTGTTGACAACGAACGATGGAAAAGATGAACGCACAAGAGAGAGAGAGAGAATGGAAAACTCGAAAACAGAAATTTAAAAAAGTAGAAGACGATGGGATTGTCTGCGACGCTTAAATACTTTGCCTCGGGAAACGGTGAAGGAAATGATTACAAAAAGAAACGATTACGCTACCAGCGGCTAAAAGGACAAAAAATGCGCGAAGATCGAAGCTGTTATAAAAATTCAAAAAGGCTGATTCTGCGAATTTGGAAGGAAAAATAAATACGAAGGAAACGCTCCTAAAAATCAGGAGGATCATTTAAAATTTCCATATTCCGAGAAAGAATGTTCCATACTCCTCAAATTTCGAACTATGAAACATTGGGGGCTGTTGTTGATACCAAAATTGACATGCTGACATGGATGAATCACAGGAAGACATGTGTCAGTCCACGTGGCATATACAAACATTTCTATAATTACTTTAGCAACGAGGAACTCTGCCTCCCCGATCAACTCAGATACTCCGAATAACAGGAATACTCCAAGGAACTCCACTGCTCCGAGGAACTCCTGAATATCGAGCAACTAAGGCGGTTCGAGCTGCATCTCGACCATAGCATTAATTGCCAGATAATCAACAGTTCGACTATTCATTGAATGCTTATCATACAGACGTATACGCTTAAGGGGCATTAATTATTTACCCTTTCACATGTACAGCCTGAGGGCTATAAATACATTGTATCATCCTCATTCAAAGGGGACCAGAATTTTTTGATAAAACCTATAATCGAGAATTCCCTAACATTTAGCAATAACAGAAATAGTGGACGTAGGCCATTCTTATAAGGCTGAACCACTTTAAAAATTCTTTGTCTTATTTAAATTTATATGTGATTAAATAATTAGAAGCAATCTAATTTTTTACATCAACAGTAATAAAAAGTAAAATTGACACTGGCTTAATTTAACATAGGTGGTTAGTAATTTAATAAGTTTTTGACAGTGATGCTAAGAATGAACCAAATGGGATTCTTGTTTATTTTCATAAAGGACTTATCACCCGTGATTAAAATAGGCAGGGTGTCATAATAACTTAACATTTATCACCACATTATTACTTTCCATTAACCCCCACCCTTCAGGCCATTATAATCTAATCCATAAACCAAATGTTACGTCATTTAATTAAAGACCAAAGGGATTCTCGAACCATTCATATAGAAATTCAAACAAAGAACCCTCTGATACACTTCCGTCTATATAAATATTCATTAAGACATTATAACTAGTTAATGATTTATTTGGTGTGAATTGAAATAAGGATTAAGCAAATTAAACAATCGACTTCCATTTCCAACCGTGTCCACTCAATATATACCAACAACCACCACAAACCCATAATCTAACAAACATTTATCCCATACTCCTTTCAATAGATCAACTCAATTATTGCATTTCTAATAACATAAGAAGAAAAATTAAGGGCTTAAGTTAACTCCTTGTGCAATTAGCTTCTATTCTCAAATTTAAAAGCATAAATCAATGAGAGGATTCTAATTAATTTTCAAGATTATAAACACGGGGATAATCAGCATTCATACATTTATATAAGTAATTAAGCTCTAAATATAGATCAATGTGCTTATAATTTCATCGATTAAGCAATTATTCTCAAAGATACAGCTGATAGAGCTAAATGTATAACCCTACTTAGCACGTGTATTTATAACACTAATTAAATCTCAAATAACTTAATTGCACATCATACCTTCAAATTAACATGTCTTAAACCCTAATATGCAAGTTTATTACCAAGGGTTCACTTTTAAATTCCATACATTAACTAAGGATCAAATCCTAGTATGTCCATGCCAAAAGAAGGTTGTGAAGATTTTCCCACGTCCTAAAGCCAAACCTCTTCGTCTTATTGTCCATGGACAGACGTTAAAGTACAACATGAAAGTTTGGTCTGGGAGGGGATATTCCCTTGACGAGCTCAAGGTTGCAGGCATTCCAAAGAAGCTTGCCCCAACCATTGGCATCTCAATTGATCATCATCATCGTGGGAACCGTTCCCTCGAGGGTCTCCAGACCAATGTCCAGAGGTTGAAGACTATCAAGGCCAAATTAGTTGTCTTCCCAAGGCATTCTCATAAGTTTAAGGCTGGTGACTCTTCTCTTAAGGAACTCGTAACCACCACCCAAGTCCAAGGTGATTTCATGCCTATTGTTCATGAGAACCCAGCTGTGGAGATTTTTAAGATCACATACGAGATTAAGTCTCTCAACGTGTACCAAAAATTGAGTGTGGAGACGACAAACGCGCGTCACATCGGTGACTGAAGAGAGCTGCTAAGGCCAAGAAGGAAGAGAAGAAATAGTGAGTCTCAAGTAAAATCCAACATTTTTGTTTTCTTTCATAAACGTTGTTTTATTTTTTGGAATTACTCCTCTATTAAACTAATAGTGTTAACCAACTTATTTATTACTTCTGAGTGTATGGAGTTGAAGATTTGTTTTGTTTATATTATTTTTATGTATTTTTTTGTTTTGGAAAAAAAATCCTAGTATGTAACATATGAGGATTACCAATTTGTTGTAAATGAGATACTACAATTAGGGATATCAAAACCCTAAGGGTTACTATCACCTTTTAAGCCTAATATTAGGGTTTAAGTGATTACAAAGTTTATATATAAAAGGAGAGAAGTAGTTTAACAACTTGAATAAAAAAATAGCCCAAAACTTAATTAGTTGAGTGAGAAGAAGTACTTGAAAATTAGCCTTGAACTCCCCCCCCCCCCCCCCCCCCCCTGAATCACTTTGAATATTTTTAAATTTCTTTAAAACCTCCCTTGAATCTTCCCTTGAAATATGAAATAATAATCTAGGGTTTATTTTGTATTTGGGATGTAAGTTGGGTAGATTTAGAAGGCATGTTGAGTATAAAAATAAAATTACGTGCATAAGGGGAATAGGAGATGATTGCCCATCATTACCAATCATGCCCGCTATATCGACTGCCTAGGCCCGCTATAGAGGTTTGATGACCATTCATGTTAACAAATCATGCCCTCTATAGCGCCTGCCTAGGACCACTATAGAGGTTTGTACCTCGTTATAGCATGTTGGCAAGCCCGCTACAACAATCCTCCAATAGTTGTGCCACCAAAGCCCTAAATTGTTCCCCTGTTTCTTAAACCCCTCATGCCCTAAACCTAACCCTAAAATTTCCTCACAAAAAATATACTAAATACCATCATACCCTTGGTCTTTTCCCTTAATACCCATATATCCAAACCACCTTATAACTTAGAATAATTACTATTTATCCCTAAAACTTTAAATTAATTACACTTAAGCCCATAAAAACTTTAATAATTTACTAAATCATTCCAATTAAAATCATTTTTCTTTAAATTCTCATAAATTACTTTAAATTTGCAAATTAAATTGCAAAAATAACCTGAATTCCCATTAATTAATTAAATCTACTTATAATTTATTAATTACTAAATTCCTTTAAAATCATAGGGTATGACATTATCCCCATGACAAAAAGCATTATGTCCTTAGAATTCACTAAAAATAACACATACATGCCGCAAAATAAATACGGTTATTGTTGCCTCAACATATCCTCTCGCTCCTACGTGTACTCATCCTCACTATGGTGACCCCATTGTACACAAACTAAGGGTATCTCCTTATACCTCAAGATCTGGACGCTATGATCTAAAATATGCAATAACTCCTCCTTATATGAAGCTAGACCTTGAAATGGATATCCCTAAGTCACTATATTGATAGGTGGCCTCTAAATGGATACCCCCTAATTAAGTCTTAATTATTCATCATACCTTCAAATTAATATGAATTCAAAATTAGTTCTCTAAACGTAATAGTTAAGTCTACTACCAAGGGTTCAATTTCTAATTTCATACTTTAACTAAAGTCCAAAAATTAATATATATCATATGAGGCTAACCAATTTTACCTAAACAAGAAAATACAATCAAGGGTTTCAAAACCCTAAGGGTTACCAAATCCTTTTAAGCCTAATATTATAGTTTAGATGAAATTACAGGTTTATATATAAAAATGAGGAGTAGTTTAACAACTTTTTTTTAAAATAGCCCCAAACTTGATTTAATTAAGTGCAAAGCGGGCAGTGGCTTCGCATATTGGATAGCCAGGAAAGAAATAAGCCTACCATATTTTTTGAAATCCCGATAGGCCTTAGGGGGTCGGTTCCATCCCAGTAACACTTTATTCGCTTCTTGTTCTACACCCGCGTGTACGACTTGGATAAATCAAGGATCGTGGCAACCCTTCTTACCTGAATGATCCAGCGTATAAAGCAACCTACTCGAATCGCAAAAAGTCCTTGAAAATTATACCTGAAACCCACCTTGAATCACTTTAAAAACTTATTTGAATTTCTTTAAAACCTCCTTTGAATGTTGCCTTGAAATATGAAATAATGATCTAAGATTTTAATTTTGTCTTTAGTATGTAATTTGGATAAGGAATTAAGATCTGATAGGGTTTGGGGATATAAAAAAGTAGGTTTACATTTCGTGTTGAGTATAAAAATAAAGTTGCGTGCATAAGGGAGAAATAAGATCTCACTACCCATTTTAACAAATCGTGCTTGCTATAGCACCGCCTAGGCCCACTATAGCGGCTTGAAAAGCCCGCTATTAGGGATGAAGACAGGGAGGGTTGGTGTCAGGGAAGCTGCCTCTATCCTCATCTACGTTAGAAATCTTAGCTCCTATATCCACCCCCATTCCTTATTTAGTTCAGGTCGGGAATTCCCAGTACCCGTTATAACGGGTATTGAATACCCCGTGGGGAATCGTTTGGAAAAAATGTTTATTTTACATTTATTTATTTCCTTCTTTCATTGGAGATGTTGTTAGCATACAAAGTACAAAAATGCTAAATAATTAACATATAAGTGAGCTCATGTAAACACACAATGACACCTAAGAGTAACACCTTATTATTCATATAACCATTAAATATATACTTAATTTTTAATCATACCAATAACCATATCTATCACATAGTTATTATATATATATTAATGAAAAAGAATTTATTGATAATTAGAGAGAAAAGCCCTCTCTAGGTGGCTACAAAGAAGAGAAAACAACATCAGTTTTTCCTAATGATAGGAATTTTAAAGGAATATAGCAAAATTTCCACCTTAATGTGTCTAGGGAGATCTTCTATGCTTGCAAAAGAGGATAGATTTTTATAATTTTCTCCATGTGAAGATAAAAGAACATCAACCTTATTCCTTTATTTTGAGAAGCAACTGAGCAGAACCTGATTTGTCTTGGATTTCTTTGATCCTTGATCTAATCTTCCAAGGAATCTTAGAAGAAAAAGAAAGAATATACTCTCTTAATGTAAAATCCATCTCCAAGTCAATATTTGTAAGATTGTTGACTATGAAGTGACTAAATCCTCCTTCAATTGATTTGACTTGAGCTTCCAATAAACATTCAATAGCTTGATTATTTGACGAAGCCCATTTAAAGTTCCCTTGATCATCCCTTAAAACATCCCCTGATCCCATGTGTAGATGATTATTTTGATAAGCTGGGACATTAAGCTTCATTCTTCCTGATGATGAACTCTCCTAATAAACATAACTTCTACTCGAAGTTGACTTCTGAACTAACCCCTTTGATATTGAATTGTTGCATTACTTCTTGACTTATCTCTTTATCACCCTATTTAAATTTGATTAGATTAGTAAGGTTTGAAATTCTAGATATCACTTTTTGCACAATGATATTAGAATTCATAGTCTTATCATCAAATTTTGATTTATTTCTAGTAAGCTAAAGTAACTACATTGTGCTGATTGAATAACCTGATGAAGCCACGTAGACATATTTGATCTACCTGAGTGCAACCACCACTGTATTATGATTCCATGAACTGAATTTGGAAAATTCTTGATTCCCATTATTCTTTTGAATACCTCCAATGTTTTTTATGCTACTGAACCTGAAATAAGAAGATGATTAAGGGAATCAACAGCAAACTTACAACATTGACATCTGGAAGCCATTCTAACTCCAACAGTTTGAATTAGATCATTTAATGGAACACTTTTTTAAAGGACTTTCCACATGAATACATACATATTTAGGGGGGATTTTCTGATGCCAAATGAATTTGAAAGCCAAAGATGAAAGTTTTTATGTCTGACTTGCTCATAAGAAGAGGCAAAGCTGAAGGAACCATTAGTTAAGGATTTCCACATTAGAGCAATCTCTATCCAAACTGATTTGGAATCCACTATCTCCCAAACTGATTGAATCCTTTTAAAAGTCATTGAACCATTGGAACTTTCTAGATTTGAATATTTTTCCATCATAAACTGAGTCCATAGGCTTCTACCTTCTTTAAAATGCCAAGCCAATTTGATTTTTGTTGCTTTAGCTACTGAGAAAATATTTCGTATACCTAGACCACCTTCTTATTTAGGCAAGCAGATAGAAACCCACATAATCAAATAAATTTTTTTCCCATATTCCTTAATAATCCCCCACCACCACCACCACCAAAAAAAAGGAACTTATTAATTGGTTAACAAATTAAAGGATTAGTTTAGGAGGGTTCAAGGAAAGGACGGTATATATTGACATTGAAAAGTGAACTAAGGTTAATATACTCCCCATAGTTAGAAACTTAGACTTCCAACATTAAATTCTTCCTACTATATCTTGGACTAAAGGCTCAAAGTAAATTTATTTTCTCCTACCTTTGAATAAAGGACATCCAATATATCTTAAAGAGCCAATATGATATGTGAAGCCACTAACCTGTGAAATTTTAGATCTAGTCAAATGGGGGGATTTTGAACTCAAAGTGAAGTAACTTTTATCTTTACTAATGAGTTGACTAGATTCCATCTCATAATTCTCTAAAAACTTCATCAAATTCTTTAGGTTTATTTTCACTCCTCGTGTGAAGATAACTATGTCATTAGTATAACTTAAATGCCTTGTCATTGGAGTCCCTCTTGGATGGGAAAATGGAAGTATTTGCCAGTTGAAATTTGTTCATTAAGACCTATACTAAACGTCTCTTACATAATACTAAATAGGCTTGGGTATATTGGATCCCCTTGCCTAATACCTATTGAAGATTTGAAGAATCCCATTGGCTGCCCATTTATAATAACTGGAAACCAAGTAAATGAAATACATCTCCAAATTAAATCTATAAAAGTCTTTAAAAAACAAAAGCTCTTAAAGATTTAATGAGAAAAATCCATGATGTTCTATCATATACTTTGGACATGTCCAGTTGTATAATAACATTGTCTCCTTCTGCCTTTTTATCTATAAAGTGCATAATTTCCTGAGGTAATAAGATATTATCTAGAATTTTCCTCCCTTGAACAAAGCCTTTGGAATGAGGCAAATTTGAGTTAAGCTCCACGACTTTGGGATTTCATATCCTAAGAATAATGAATTGATTGCCTTGGTGAAGTCCAATTTGATGATATCCCAGCATAAAACATAGAAAAAAACATTATAGCCTTCTAATCCTGCTGAGCTTTATTGATTCAGGTCCTTGATAGCCTTAAAAATCCCCGCCTCCTTTGGAATTTCAACCAAACTTCTATTATTGTCAACTGAAATTATTTTTGGAATCACCTTCAGAATTTGATTGTCTTTTAAGGGACCTGCAATAAATAAATTTGTAAAATAAGAAATGAAAGTGTTAGTAATGGCATATTTGTCTTCATGAGTCCCTCCTTCTTCATCTTTGATTTTAAGAATTCTAAGCTTCCTTCTTCTTTATTCGACATGAGCACGATATAATTTTGAGTTCCTATCTACGTTTTTGAGCCAAATACTTCTTGATTTTTTATGCCAGTAAATCTCCTCCTTTGCCAAGGCTGAATTTATAGGTACTCTAACATTTGAAAAAAAATTCTTTGATCTCCTGTAGAATCTAACTCCAATGCTAATTCTGCTTGAATAAGGCTTTCTTCCAAGGATTGAATCTCCTCAAAAATATCTTCAAAAGACACTTTGCTCCAACTTTTTAAGCATGATTTTAACCTCCTTAATTTGAAAGCAAATATGTCCATTGGCCTGCTTGAAGCAAACTCTCTCCGAGATTCTCTAATAATCTTTAATAAACCTTCATCTTTAGCCCACATATTTTGAAACTTAAAGCATTTGATCATTGTATCTTAAGGACTTGGCATTGAACGAAATAATGGACTATGATCAGAACATTTTTTATTTAAGTTATTAACGGACGAATTTGGGAAAGAATTAATCCATTTAGGATATATCAAACCTCCAATCTTTTTAAAATAATGCAACCATTTGCCTCTCTAATCCAGGTAAATCTGGTACCTTGAAACCCCATATCTAGTAAAGAGCTACTAGTTATACACGAGTTGAAGTCTACTACTCCTCTCTCATCAATATTGCCCCATCTATCTCTTTCTTCACTATTTAGAGCAATGCTAAAGTCCTTCACAATAATTAAAGGAATGTCTAAATACATCGTAGAACTTTTAATCGTAGCATCCCATAACTCTTGTCCTTCTTGTCCAGTGCCTTTTTCATAAATTAGATTAACTCCTATTTCATTTTACATATGGGTATGGTCTATTTTAAGCAGCATATTTTGATCTCCATCTTCTATTTTCTCAGTAGTTATTCCATGCCTCCAAAAACACCGATTTTGTTATTTATATTGAAATAACTTTCATCAAAATTCAAGATTCTCCTTATTTATTTCAATTTTAGAATGATCTATCATTGGCTCAAGAATTGATAAAAATGAAAGACAGTGAGACTAACAAAGTTTTTCCCACCTTCTTTTTGTGGACTTATTCCCCACTCCTATTGCATTACAAATGAGACCTTTTATCATTGAGACTTTTCATAATTAACTTGCTTGAATCCTTTGCTTATTCATCTCGTATATCTTTTCTTTGTTACTAATTGCCTTTTTAGAGACTTCTTTACTATTTTAGAGGCTTTCACTTGTTTCTTTGATGATGTAATTTTCTGCTATGGACTTTTCTTCTACCTTTCTTCTTTGGATTTTTAGTAAGCTGCTATTTTTTCTAGTTAGTATAACAGAAAAATGAATTAGCTCTTCCCACACTGATTCCTCTTAACCTTCTACTCATTTATTATTTGAGTGGTGGCCTCTTCTTTTTGTTTTAGTCATCCATTCTAATTTTTTTCACCTTTAAATCTGAATTATAATATCTGTCAACATCTTCTTGACGTTTTTTCTTAGACTTTAACAGTTCTTCTATTTCTAATTCTTCTTCTTACTCATCCTTCCATTCTCCTTCTTCCAATGGATCGCTATCTTCCTGTTGAGAATCGGATTTCTTTGTCTTCTATCTCTGCTTATATTGTGTATTTTATTAGAAGTTTCATCTATTCTTTGGATTTCTCTAGATTCCTGATGTTTAGTTGCTTCTTGATCTTCTGCTTCTTGATTTTTCTTCTGATTTTACTAATCTCCACTTCTTTGATTGCTTCCTGCCCGTTATATTCAAGGGACTTTTGTTGGTTTTGGTTTTTTATTCTGAAAGTTCTTATTACTTCTTGAGGGATTCCTGGATTCTTTTGGGCAAATGTTCTTTGCCATGGATTTCTTTACCTTTTCTGTCGTCTTTCTTACTGGGATCAGTGTTGAATAGGCATTTGGTTTCTTGATGGCCTAATTTACAACGGTGAGTATAATAATTTGGTAGGGCTTCATATTCTATCATTTACCAAAAATCAAAATCTCTTTACCCAATCCAAATTTTATGTGGTTTAGGCTTTAGAAGGTCTATATCCACACACACCCTTGCCACACTAGGCCTATTAACATTTCCAGTCAAGTTATCAATTTTTAGTGGACTACCCCCTACTTGGGCAATTGAAAACAAGTTATCTTTTGTAAATAAATGGATTGGGAGACGTGGAAAGTTTATCCAAACTTGGACTATTGGACTATCTTGGTCAGGTCTAAAATGAGGGGACCATTTGAAGGTCCTCATTGGACTACGAGCCATAAACCATAAATCTTTCATCCATAATCTCATATATTCCTCTTCACTATTAACTCTTATGAGAATATGTTTGTGATCGATTAAACCAATATGAAAAGCATCTTTGAGGCCAAAAGATTCAAAATCCTGATAAATTCAATTGTTGGCTTACCATATGAGAATTTTCCCACTATTCCATGCTTATATAAAGAGGATAATACGTCAACTTGTTCACTGGTGAACAAAATTGTTGGTTCTCCTTTATATTTCGAGAGTGGCTTAAGATTAACTGCATTGGAAGGATTTGGATCTTTCAAAACACTTACAAAGGATTTACACTATGGATTTTGAGGATCGGGAGGTTTTGGATTGAGAGTGATTGAGGAAGAGGGTTGTGTGGTTGCCATGCAACCCTAATTAGGGTTAGGGCGGCTAGGTTTGATTGGGGAGAGAGAGAACTAATCCATATTATCGTATGTTATACATATATATATATATATATATATATATATATATATATATGTGTGTGTGTGTGTGTGTGTGTGTGTGTGTTTGTGTGTGTGTGTGTGTGTGAGAGAGAGAGAGAGAGAGAGAAAATTACCACAATTAATGAATTATAGAAAGCAATTAAAGAAAAAGAATGCAAATGTCACACACACAACACTCGAATATACGTGGTTCAAAAAATTGCTTATGTATAGAGACAGGTTGTTGGTTTTTATTAACTTCTCTCAAAGTAGCTCCCTTAAGTTGTTATTGGCTCCTATGGTGGTTCACAGAAAATCTCATCCGAGATTTTGGGTAACCGATGTGAGACTATTTGAGGGATAACTACTTCATAATTAGCCACGTGATAAATGCTTGTGTTGATCCTTTTTATTAGTAAACTAGGTCGGGTGTGTGGCAAGTGCTGCTGTGCTTGGTCGCACAGGCCTGAGTTGGATCCAGATATGGTTTGGTCCCCATAATATATATATATATATATATATATATATATATATATATATATATATATAGAGAGAGAGAGAGAGAGGAAGGCTCTCCTATATCACACTCTATACATCACACCTAGTTCTACACCCTAAGAAACCTCTTTTCCAATTTTTTATTTTTTATTTTTTCAAATTAACCTTTCTGTAAGGACACAAATTTTCAATTGAGTCCATATATTGTTTTGGCTCAATTCCGGACAAAAACATTTATTCATAGGATTGTATTTAATTGTAATATTCTCAAGCCTATGAAATGTTTGTTGAAGACGTAGCAGCAAAGAGTATAAAGCTTCATGATCATGCCGGTTTCGTGCCTCGTTTATCGTCATCAACCATAGTTCCATGCTCCCAAGGTATGAATGCAATTATATATATATATATAGGAGCTTGGAACTTGTTTATTGGGTGTTAGGTTTAATTAAAACTGTGCTTTATTTTCAGAAAGAATTAATTAAAACTTTAAAATAAGTTTATAAAGTTTTCTGGGCTAAAAATCGAATATTCCAAAGTTTCTGGAAGCTCGTTCGATATGTCGTTCGAATGAGATTATCGTTCGAACCAGATGTCGTTCGAACCAGATTACCAATGACATCCCATTAAGTCATACTGGAACTTCGTTCGAAATGTCATTCGAACGAGATTGTCGTTCTACCGAGATTTCCAACGAGTTTCTAACGAGTTCATACTGGAACTTCGTTAGAAGACTCGTTCGAACGAGAATGTCGTTCGAACGAAATGTCGTTCGAACGAGATGCCAGGCGGGAATAGTTTTTGACTGTTTTAAGCAGTTTTTTTTTACCCACTTCCCCACTTGTTTCTTAACCAACTTTTCACAGCATAACTATGTGCGGGAATCATTTTTGATTAGATATCTTTTTCATATCTTACTAACTCCTAGAGAGTGTTTTGAGAGTAAAATCAAAGAGGGAAAAAGATCATGTTTTGAGTGAGTTTTTTCCTCTAGTTTACACCCAAATTAGTTTCTTCCAAGTTCCCATATTCATATATCTTGATTGGAGATTGGCACCGGGTTCATCTCTTCTGTTCAAAGAGAAGTTTCGGGTTTTCTTCTACATCCCATAAAGAAAGAAGAAGAGGTTGTTGCAGCATTACCCACTTGGAGAAAGGCTCCTTGCTCGAGTGACGGTGACCATATAAAGTCCGATCGGTGGATTCTAAGACCGCGGTGGAGCTCCAAGGTTATCCTCTAGGAAGTGGTATCTACAAGAAGAAGCATCGGGGCTTGAGAGGGATTGAGTCGTGTGTTGTAAGACTTTCTGTCTTGTATTTGTAAATTCCGTACTTAGTGGATTTGTGGCTAGGGCCGTCCGAGGTTGTTTCCCGTTGTGGGTTTTTCCTCGTACATCGCAGCATAGTGGATTGATTGTTTATTTTATCTTTTGCAAAATCACCTAGAACACATGCTTAGGTAAAAGGATAAAAATTGGTTTAATTTAATCTCTACGTGTTTAATTTGGGCAATGTGTAGTTAACTTGGTTTAAGTGAAAATGATTTTAATGCGTTAATTTAATTTCACTTGGGTTAATTTTAATTTGTTTAAGAAAATTAAAATTTGGTAATTCGGTTGTTTGTGAACCATCACACTTCTTTACGCTTCCGCATCTTGATATATATATAAAAGGAAATAATATTTTAATTGAGAAATTTAAAAATCGGGGTACTATCCTCTTCAGATTGGTATCAGAGCCAAAGCGATAAATTATTTCGTTAAAGATCCTCTAAATAATTTTTGGCTAAAATGGAATTTTCTCCAGTTTCAAAATTTTCTATTTTTAATGGTTCTAACTACGCGTATTGGAAAGCGCAAATGAAATCGTCACTTAAATCTATCGATGAAAGGGTTTGGATGTCTGTAGTTAACGGGTGGTCTCCACCAACTCACTTAGTTGAAAATGAACGTGTTACCAAACCGGCCGATAGATGGACTGAGAATGAGTTTAAACTTTCTAATTTTAATTCCCGTGGTTTGAATGCCTTGTTTTGCGCTATCACACCGGATGAATTCCGACGTATTATGACGTGTTAAATCGCTAAAGAAGCTTGGGATATTTTAGAACTAACTCATGAAGGAACTAGTGTCGTTAAAGCTTCGAAACTCCAAAACCTCACCACTAAATTTGAAACTATCAAAATGAACGATAATGAAACTTTTGAAGAATTTTATGCTAGACTTTCCGATATTGTTAATTCATCTTTTAATTTGGGAGCGAAAATACCCGACAACCGAGTTGTAAAGAAAATTTTAAGGTCCCTACCCGATAGATTTATTCCAAAAGTGACCGTTTTAAATTCTTTACCAACTTTAGCCTCTACGAAATTAGAAGAGCTTGTAGGTGATTTACAAACCTATGAACTAGATATGTTTCCCTCTAAAACTGAAAAGAAAATTGAAAAGGGTGCTGCTTTAAAAGCCCGAAAAGAGGTCAAACAAGTAGTAGAGAGCGAGAGTGATAGTGACTCGGAAGACATGGCTTTGTTTGCTCATAAAGTTAGAAAATTTCTTAAATTTAACAAAGATAAATTTAAAAATGATTTTAAGAAATTTGAAACTTCTAAGCATGACAAAGGCGAGAAGATCCCTAAAGTCGAGAAGATCCCTAAACCTATTAATGAAAATTTAAATAGGGACGAGTCTAATAGGTGTTTTGGTTGTGAGGGTTATGGCCATAGGGCTTCTGAGTCCCACTAAACTAAGGAAAGAGGGTAAACGACCCATTGTATATAATGCTACCCTTAGTGATAGTGATAAGGAAAAGGGACCCGATTCCTCCACTAAGCCTAATTTTGTGGCTTTTATGGCTAGTCATGTGAGTGATAGTGAGAACTCATAGATTGATGAAACGTTAACACATGACACTTCCAAGGTCATTGTTTATGATTCTCTTGTTTTTGATGATAGTGAGAGTGGAGAAGAAAGAGAGAGTGAAAATGAAGAAGAGGTTAATGTGAGTGAACTTTAAAATGATTTTCAAGAACTTTATAAAGAATCTATTAAATTGAAAAGAGCTAATTTGAAGTTAAAAGCTAGTTTAAAAGAGCGTGCCAAGGTCATTGATGATAGCATGTTGGTAGAAGACCTTAAGAAACGTGAGAGGACTCTTCAAGAGAAGCTTGAATATATAGAAGGCGAGAGAGATAGCCTTAGGGGTTTAATGGAATCCTTGAAAAAGGAGCTTCTTGCTTTTGAAGAACGAAATGTTTTATTAGACTCTAACATTTTAGAATTGCAAAATAAATTAAAAGACTCTAGTAATGTCAAATTTGATTTGGAGTGTCGTTCGGAAAAATTAGATAAAATATTAGGAACGGTCCAAATTAAAAATGACACTTGTGGTTTAGGCTTCAATACTTGTAATGACTCTACTAATAAAGCCAAAACCAATGTTTTAGGAGAATCTACTAGGAAAGTCTTTCGAGATCATTTCTTAGGTACCAAATTTCGACGTAATTTTACTTGTACTCATTGTGGTCTAAAAGGTCATCTTAGAAAATTTTGTTTTGATCTTAAACGAATTCCTAGAAAATCCCATCGTAAAGTAACCACGATAGTTAAAGTTCCTACACCCCAAGATAGTCATTCTTCATTAATTTGGGTTAGGAAATCCAACTTGGTTGCCTTGCAAAATAGGGTTTTTGATTCTCATTTACTTTCACATGCTTCCTCCCTTACTAAATCTAAAGGATTAATGTGTTAGTGTTTGCATACTTTAGCTTTTGTACTTCATGCTATATTCACATGCTAAATGTATGCTTGTTTAATCATTTTCTAGTCTATGCTCCATGCTTATCACATGCTAGAATTATGATTTTTGTCTTATCTTTTGTATTATATTTCCTTCATTTTGTTTGCATTAAATGAAAAATACAAAAAGATTTTTGTTTATTATTTGGATTTTATCTCTTTGCAATTTAAGCTTAATTAAAAATTCAAATGATTTTTGTTTGTCTTTTGAGTATATATTTTTATTTTTGGTTAAACATTTCAGAAACTCAAAAAATTTTATTTTGTGTGTATTTTAGTTTGACACACTTTATGTGGCATATACTTGTGTTTGAATCCCTCCTTTAACGCTCTCATGTGGCTAGAACTTTTGGTGTAGATTATCAATCCTTATTATGTTCTTTACCATGCTTACATGGAGTAGTTGGATTTTGTGTTGTTTTAAACGGATTCTATTTTTATATGCCTCTATTCACACATGCACGAGCTCTTTTGAAATTTTAACTTCAAATGTATATTTGAGCTATGTGAGGTGTTCTACTTCCAATCTTGTCATCTACATAGTTGTGACTTAGGAGGACTAGTGCATGTCAAAATCCGTTGCACGTGAGATTTGTGTGAAAATTGAAAACATGATAAAAATAAATGTGCACGGGGAAGGGCTCCGAAAGGACTAAGTGATCCTTTGCGATTGTAAGCCACCGTTTTGAATGGACCTAAAAGAAATACGTGGTCCAAAGGCCTAAAAACAGAAAATATGGCATTAAAATGAAAAAAACAAATTGCCAAGGCCTATGTTTGATTAATATATTCATTCAAAATTAACTTAAATGCGTATTGAGGGAGATTGGATGGTATATAAACGGTTTGCACAATGTCCGTTTATCCTAGTTGCGTATCTCATGTCATGACTCTATTGTTTTGTAGAATCATCAATATGCTAGGCTTGTATGCATTATGTATGTTTGTTCATTGAGTTCAATTTATATTGTCACATGAGGTTATATTCCAATATGATGAAGTTTTCAATCAATTGAGAACTCCGTGAACATGTTTTAAATGATTGGGTCTAAATTTAATCGTTACTAGTTCACACCCCAACACTTCCATTTCCATATGACACATTTTTTCTATACGAGTGTGCAAACTTATTGTATTTTGTGTCATGTGTGTGTTTATATCTATATATATGTGCGTGTGCATTATTGACATACTTCTAGTACATATATCTATGATATTTTGGTATCACTTTAAGCTTCAACATGATTTTATATTTGTTCTTTATCCTTTACCTATTCCTGAACAAAAAAGGGGAGAATGATAGGGGGGGAAATGGTATCTTATCCTTGGGTTGATCTTTTTGATAAAGGGGGAGAATTAATTTTGGGGGAGTATTTATTTTTGTTGCTTTAAATACTTTGATATTCCCTATGCATTTGATGAGTTTGCTTAAGTGTGCAGGAATTCTTCTAAAGCGGCATCTTTCAATGGCAAAGCGTTTGATCCTTGGGTTGAGTCAAGTTTGGGTGGGTTATGTTTTGAGTCTAGTGAGCTTGACGGCCCTTTAGGATTTTTGTTTGGTTTTTGTCCTGAAATAGACAAAGGGGGAAATTTGTAAGGACACAAATTTCCAATTGAGTCCATATATTTTTTTGGTTCAATTCCGGACAAAAACATTTATTCATAGGATTGTATTTAATTGTAATATTCTCAAGCCTATGAAATGTTTGTTGAAGAGGTAGAGGCAAAGAGTATAAAGCTTCATCATCGTACCGGTTTCATGCCTCGTTTATACGTCATCAACCATAGTTCCATGCTCCCAAGGTATGAATGAAATTATATATATATAGGAGCTTGGAACTTGTTTATTGGGTGTTAGGTTTAATTAAAACTGTGTTTTATTTTCAAAAAGAAATAATTAAAACTTTAAAATAAGTTTATAAAGTTTTCTGGGCTAAAAATCGAATATTCCAAAGTTTCTGGAAGCTCGTTCGATATGTCGTTCGAACGAGATTGTCGTTCGAACCAGATGTCGTTCGAACCAGATTACCAACGACTTCCCATTAAGGCATACTGGAACTTCGTTCGAAATGTCGTTCGAACGAGATTGTTGTTCTAACGAGATTTTCAACGAGTTTCTAACGAGTTCATACTGGAACTTCGTTAGAAGACTCGTTCGAACGAGAATGTCGTTCGAACGAGATGCCAGGCGGGAACAGTTTTTGACTGTTTTAAGCAGTTTTTTTACCCACTTCCCCACTTGTTTCTTAACCAACTTTTCACAGCATAACTATGTGCGGGAATCACTTTTGATTAGATATCTTTTTCGTATCTTACTAACTCCTAGAGAATGTTTTGAGAATAAAATCAAAGAGGGGAAAAGATCATGTTTTGAGTGAGTTTTTTATCAAAGAAAAAAAATTTACACCACTCTAGTTTACACCCAAATTAGTTTCTTCCAAGTTCCCATATTCACATATCTTGCTTGGAGATTGGCACCGGGTTCATCTCTTCCGTTCAAAGAGAAGTTTCGGGTTTTCTTCTACATCCCATAAAGAAAGAAGAAGAAGAGGTTGTTGCAGCATTACCCACTTGGAGAAAGGCTCCTTGCTCGGGTGACGGTGACCATATAAAGTCCGATCGGTGGATTCCGAGACCACGGTGGAGCTCCAAGGTTATCCGCTAGGAAGAGGTATCTACAAGAAGAAGCATCGGGGCTTGAGAGGGATCGAGTCGTGTGTTGTAAGCCTTTCTGTCTTGTATTTGTAAATTCCGTACTTAGTGGATTTGTGGCTAGGGCCGTCCAAGGTTGTTTCCCGTTGTGGGTTTTTTCTCGTACATCGCGGCGTAGTGGATTGATTGTTTATTTTATCTTTTGCAAAATCACCTAGAACATATGCTTAGGTAAAAGGATAAAAATTGGTTTAATTTAATCTCTACGTGTTTAATTTGGGCAATGTGTAGTTAACTTGGTTTAAGTGAAAATGATTTTAATGCGTTAATTTAATTTCACTTGGGTTAATTTTAATTTGTTTAAGAAAATTGAAATTTGGTAATTCGGTTGTTTGTGAACCATCACACTTCTTTACGCTTCCGCATCTTGATATATATATAAAAGGAAATAATATTTTAATTGAGAAATTTAAAAATCGGGGTACTATCCTTCTTTCACTTTCAATCAACACGTGTTGAAAAAATTAGGAGAAAATACATCTTTTAGCTATTTTTAAAAAAATCACAAAATTCTGATGGCGCAAACCTTTATAAAAAAAAAAGCATTTTCAGTAGTTTTTTATTGGATTTTTAAAAAATATCTAGAAATTGTATTTTAACCTACTTTTTTTAACATTTGTTGATTGGAAGGTTAACTCCATGGATAAAATAAAAAAAGGTTTTTATGGCCTAAAATTAGGTGTGATATATGGGTGATGTATAGGAGCCTCTCTCTCTCTCTCTTTCAAGAGAGAGAGAGAGGCGGGATCAGATAAGGTAATCTTAAAGACCATTTCTATACGGACCAATTTTTTTTAAATAATAAAAAAAATTGAGTTGATTTTTTGTGTGGTATGTAAACATGTCAGGTTATCCATAAAAAATCAACTGATTTTTTTTAATTTTGAAAAAAGCGGTCAAAATTTGTCAATTTTTAAGCAGTTTAAAAACTGACATAATTTGATCAATTTTTTTAAATAGATTGTTTTTTCATTTTGAGCTGATTTTTTATGGATACCATGGAATGTTTAAATATCACATACATAAAATCAACTAAAAATATTGTTTTACTATTTTAAAATTTTTGTTGTGCATGGAGTGGTTCTTAAGTTTGTCTACATTAGATCGGGACTATATATATATATATATATATATATATATATATATCAAATAAGAGGCGATGGTAATGATGAAACCTGTGAATCCAAAAGATATTATTGAAATCAAATTCTAATGATTCATTGATCGGGAGGGCAGAACGACCCGCTGACTAAATCATCTATTCAGAGAAGTTATAAGTTAACCCTACAACTAAAATAGAGATTGAAAGAGTAAATATTCACCCACGAAAACTTGATTTTCTTGGATAATTTGGATCAATTCCATACAATAAAGGGCAAAATACACATACACACACACATGCATATATATATATATATATATATATCAAGATTCTAAACAATGCGAGGCGTGATCGAGGCGTGGAGGCCAAGCCTTAAGCCTAAGCGGGCCTTAGGCGTTAAAAGGTGAGAAAAGGCGTTTATGCCTTCATTAATATATTTTAATATTTTTTTAACTATAACAATGCTATTAAAAATAATAAAATGGTACATACCTTAAAAATATGTCTGAATATTTGTAAATTAAAACACTTTTTTTTAAATACTAAAAAAACTCGAGTTTTTTCATATCTTACTTCTAAAAAACTCGAGTTTTTTCATATCTTACTTCTAAAAAACTCGCGTTTTGTCATGCCTTACCCCCAAAAAACATGCGTTTTTTCATGCCTTATCCCAAAAAATGTTGACAATCGTTGACCACGCCTAGGGCCAAAACTTGGCGTATCTAAAAAGCCTCGCGCCTTGGCGCCGTCTAGGCGCATTTTTTAGAACACTAATATATGCATAAAGAGGATAAGCACAGTTGAATCCAATAAATAAAAATTTTGGAATTAGATACAATCGATCAAGCTCTGATAACTACCTGAGGTCATGGAGTACCACACGGCTCAACCTATTTCTTTTCCCTATAAATGTAACTCTCGCCCTAGAACAAGGGGGCATGCAATATTTGTTATCAAGAGACGATCAATAAAGAATAAAGCAACACCCGTCGATGTAGGTACTTTATCGAATCATGTACATCTTACAAAATCTCGACTTTGATTGTGTTAAATAAATACTAGTATAAGTTAACCACCTACAATTGGCATCATCTTTGAGAATCGATTTCCTTTTCTCAGTCAAGAAAAGCCGGGGAACAACTATGTCTCACTCACACAACGCGTGTATTCCCTCTCGAGATTATCGTCAGATCGACCACGAGTCACAAAACTCCTAGCTCACGTTATCGGTCACAAGAAGAATATACTGTGGAAATAAATGAACTAACTAGCCCAACCAGATCTCACAGCTAATAGATGCCTATGAAAGACGACTCTATTAATAAGATGATGTCACATGCCTCCAAAAAGAAGAGAACATCCATGTTCAATGTCACTTGAAAATAATGGACGAAAAACTCAAACTCCACGCTCATACCCCTACCCCTCAGATAATCAAAACTCATAGCCGAGGAAGAAGTTCACAGTGCGATCAGGATCTTTCCAAGCATGGGAGCTCGCCAAATAAAAAATACCATGAAGGCAATCGCCATAACAAGAAATATCCTTAAAATCTCATCTGATAAGAGATGGAAGAACACTTACTCACCGAGGGGACACATCCACTAAGGATCTGGACAAGAAGGCCCTAATCGATCAAATGAAGTCACCATTCTCAATATTGATCGAAGACTCTGATCCATGTTCGCTAATATCAGCAAGCCATGACCCTCTGGAGCAATAATGAGGCCCTCATATATCGCATTTTCCCTTCCAATTTGGGGGTCATCACCATAAGTGATTTAAATAGTTACCACACGGGTCGATTACTAGTTTTAAGTACGTCATAGAAGCCTTTACCTAAAAAATTATCATTAGTAGTTACCACCCAAAAAGGACGGACTCACTGCTCACTATGAAGAAGAATACCTAGGAAACCTTGTGATAATATGCTCAGTGATGCAGGGAAACCTTTAATAAAATGGAGGATTTATCCAATAAACTGGTTATGGCCTCATTTAAAATTGGCATCCCGAACATCTCCATGTTGTACCATTCCCTTACTAAGAAGCATGCCACCACCATCGATAACCTCATGTCAAGAATTGAGAAGTACGTCAAAGTGAAAGATGTGGTAGATGACACTCAACGAGATAATGGTCTTCCAAAGACGAGCAAGAATGGAGACAAAGAGAATTCTCCTAAAAATGGAGTAGGAAGCATAATGGATGATGCAAGGTAATTATAAAGCAAATACAACTAAGTCCCACTGTGCCATCAATATTGTGTTTAAAGAACTATTCTACAAAATCTTAAACAATGTTAAAGAAAAATAATAATTCAAGTAGTCGTGGAAGATGGAAGGGGACTCGCCAAATAGAAACACCACCCCCATATGTTCCTATCATAAGAAATATGGGCACAAAATGGATAACTACAAGGCATTAAAGTCACATTTAGAAGATCTTGCCCACATAGGTCATTTGGACGACTATGTAGAGAAGAAATGGGGAAAAGCTCCTGTAGAGCATGATAAAAAAAGTAATAAACTTCATAGATGATGATGATATGGGACATGAGTTTGTGATTATCCACGGTGCCTAAAATACGAACCAAATTCAAAATAACGTTGTGCGGATGGAGCTAAAGAAAGTTACTGCGATTATGGAGGCTTCCCAAATTGACCCTAAAAAACCTTGTTGACAAACATCACCAACTAGAAGATATTGACTATGACAAGAATATAGTATTCACCGAGGAATAACTGGTCTGAGTCAGAACTCCACATCATGATACACCAGTAATCACTCTCACAATTGCCAGTTGGGATGTGGATAAGCTACTAGTCGACCAAGGAAGCTCTTAAGAGGTCTTGTATCTGAAGTTATTTAATAAACTCAAAATTGAGACAGAGTATCTGAAGGAAACATCCATCACTTTGGTCTAATATGCCGACATAATGATAATGCCTCTGGGGAAGGTGGTACTGCTAATGCAAATTTGGAATATATCCAAACTGATAGTATTTTTAGTATAGGATATTGAGTATCCGTGCAACACAAAATTGGAATGAAGTTAGCTCCACTTTATGAAATCATTCCCATCCACCTACCACCAGAAGTTCAATTACATTACCGATCGAGAGTAAGGGAGATATGGGGTAACCAGTCGACTGCTCAAAAATGCTTTATCGCTGCCATCAGGCCCAAGTAATAAAAAAAGAAGGAAAATGTTGTCACATAAGAGGTGTTCACAGAGTGGATTACCCCTCAAAATACCAACATATGGGAGATCGAGGGTAGAATAAAATAGTGTGGCCCCGCAGATAGAGTCGTGGAACCACGAGAGGAAGTTATGTCCGACGACTCTCACATAAAAAAGAAATTTATAATTGAAAACTTACTCACCAATCACTAAAAAGAATAATCGATATCTCTCCTCAAGGAGAATAGAGATTTGTTCACTTGGAAGTTATACGATATGCCCAAAGTTATTTACCATCGACTTTATGTGGATTCAGAATTTTCGTCGATCATATAGAAGACGTATCGAATAACTCCTGAAAAAGAAAAAAATAAAAAAAAGCAGGAAAACTTTTGTAGGCGAGGTTCATTAAAGAAGTTCAATTCCTCGTATGGCTCTCGAACCCGATTGTAGTAAAAAAAGTGGTGGAAAATGGAGGTTTTGCATAAATTTCATTGATCTGAACAAAGCATGTCCCGAAGACAACCTTCTTTTGATAAAGATTAACCAATTGGTTGATGTTGTAGACACCCCATTCTAGGACCCCCCTAAGTACCTCTTTAGGACCCTAACACCTCCTCATTCACCATGAACCCTAGGTTGTACTTAGAGTACCGATCTGGAGGCCACCGGGCTCTCCCGATCCTTATTTGATTATCGATCAATTTTCTCGTTTGAGCAGAAGCTCATTAAATCTTCGAAGGGCCCTAAATCCCTTTTTCAATAATCCACCCCATGCGCGAATGTGCCTTACGATTTTGACGAACGATCCGTTTTCCCTCTAAAACTGATCTGGAGGCCACTGGGCACTCCCAAATCCCGTTTCACTCCGATAAACTCTCCAATTTTAGCCAAGCTCTTTAGATCCTTAAAGGGCTCTGAATCCCCTTTCCAGCAGTCTACCTCATGTGCGAATCAACCTTATGGTATGGACGAATGGCCCATTTTACTCTGAAGGGTTATCGAGCACTTTTGAGGCCTGTTTGACTTTAGTCAACTATACGAACTGAGCGAATCTCTTTGGAACATCGAAGATCCCTACATAATCTTTCTAACAGTCTATCCCATGAACGAATCAACCTTGTAGTTCGGATAAACGATTTGTTTCCCTCTTGTTCAAAAAAATAACGGGCGCTTTCGATTCCCATTTGAGCACGGTCAATTCTCGAACCCAAGATCAACCCAATGGATTCTTAAAGGTATCTAAATACCCTTTCCAACGGTTCATCCAGTGCACGATTTGGACTTACGAATTGCGTTTTACGACCATTTTTAAAAAAAAAATCTCCCTGAGACTGCCGAATGGAAAACCCAAAACCCTGCCTATCGGCAGGGTGTCTAGGTTGCCTGCCGATAGGCACATCAAGGATAATGCCTATTGGCACCCCCCCCCCCCCCCCGACCCTATATAAGGAGAGCATGATTTCACTTCGAAAGAGAGCTACATCCCTCTCAATAAATTAAGCAACATTCTCTCGAAGTCAGCGCGGTTTCCATCCAAAAACCCCACTCCCACATTCCATTTCCATCCTTTACTTACCTAATTTGGCAAATTCCCTTCCCTCTCCTCATACCACCTCCATCAACTTTCAAGAGAATCCCTTCAACACTCAAGATCAACCTCTAGTGCTCAAAAGACGATCCAAATCTTTCACTATCTCTTTAAATTCTCTTATTTTTGCATTGGTTACTTTATTCTTACTTTAGCATTTCAATTTTATTAAATCACACCTATTAATATCCAATTTTTTATTATTAGTATTGTACATACTATATTTTCTATAAAAAAAAATCCAAAAAAAAAAAGGTTTGCTTGTAAATTCCAAGGGGGATTTCGTGTCACATTTTATCACACTAAAACACTTTTTTTTCTACACACACATAAGAAAAGTCCCCGATAGAATTTATGTGTTAAACCCCACCCCGTTTTATATGCGAACTATGTGGACTTTGATTCCTTTTTAGGCTACATAAGCGTTTCATCTGAGATTCGAGTCCTCTTTTATTTATATTTATAATAATGTTTTTATATCATATATTCATTCTTCATGCCCTAGTCTTGTATGCTTGTGTTTTGTCCAATATATACCATCGTCCTTCTGTGACGATTGGTGACCCAACAAAAATGCACATAATATTTTGAGTACTGTTTTTGAAACATTCCTAAGGATGAGCTCACTCTGCCTTATCCATGAAGCGAGTCGAGTATCTCCACTCTCCATTTACACATACACGCACACACTTAACGAAGTTTAATAGGAGAAGAATAACACATGCTTATAAGAGACCAAAAGGGATGGATGGATGCCTAACACCTTCTCATTCCGTAACTTAGTCCCCGAATCCTTGAACCAATTCATTTCGCAAGCATCAATATGTCCTTGGTGTCGTTCTCTCAAGGAAGAACATTTCTTTTGCTTTTTTGTGCAAAATAGGGTGGTGAATCTATCTATACACATTACCCCACGATTCAGATGATGGTCGAAGCACCCTGAGGAAGGGCGTGAGACCCCCACGCACACCACCACCAGGAGGGATGGCCACAGTGGCGACTCTGTTGGAGACAACTTTTGAGGATTTGACTCTATTTTTGCATGGGTGTTATTTTTGTTTGCATCTATGCATATGCACCTACCTGTATGTTCCCTTTACTCCTTTATTTACTTTTTGTATTTCTCTCTCTCATGTATATATCACTTTTCACTCACTTGTGCACTTTACACACTTGTAAATACTCTCCATGAACACTTCACACTACTTATATAAATTCACTTCTACATCACATGATTCACACACCACTTAGAATATCCATGCTTAGGATTCACTAACACACACCCACACTTCTCACACGTGTTGATAAGCACCCAAAAGTGTCTATTTTATACCCCGAATGTAAAGTTATCAAATGGCTTCGTTGCCATTCTTGGGAGCGTGAAGCACTTAGAGCGGATTTCATCTTCTAGTTCATTTATTTTCCATATTTTTTTGCTTTTTCGTACCATTTTTCATTTTATTATTAGAAGGCTTGTATTAGGACTTTGTTACTTGGCTTATATTGTGGTGCATAGAGACACCATTTATTTATTAGTTTCAATTTGTAATAAATCGAAGACAGGCGTGATAGGAAAACCGGACAAGGTAGAGAGAGGGCATACAAAGGCGAGGATTTAGAAGCCTCTCTGCCTTAGGTCGGTAAGACTCCCGGGGCCAACTGAGATAGACGTAATCTCCCCTCGATCGACTCAAATTTTTCAGCACTCCACGGCGTAAAAACCGTGGGAGGTACATTTCTAAACTCTCGCGCCTCTCATGTCAGCGAGTCAATATCTTGTGTGTGATTACGTGCTCTTGTGTGATTTTATTCTTGCATTTATTTTCAAATGGTATGATGAATTAAATTACTAAGTCCGACACCCGGTCACTCACGAGAAGGGATTTCATCACCCGACTCACTCGCTTACCATTGTGTGCTACCCTAGCCATCAATAAAATTCAAATTAATCAACTAGGTAGCCCAATAGGAGAACAGTTTTGCAAAGGCAATCACAAAAATATTCGGTGATTTTTTAATCGTCTGCGGACTTAATTAAAATTTGCCTACCCCTTTCACTAAATTTTGAAGATAAAAATTGGCTATGTGCTAGTCAGGAATTCTCCTTAACTTGTGTGTGTGTCCAATTCATTTTTCGGTAGTCAATTTTAGTTTGTCAATCCATTCAAAGCGTCCACCTATTGTTTCCCGCTCTTTTCTTCCCAAAAAAAATCCAAAAATATTTTCTGTTGCCCAGAAAAATACTCAAGAGGGGGGGTGAATTGAGTTTTTACAAACTTTTCGGGTTAAATTAAAATTTCAATAAATATTTAATTTAAAACACTTAATTCGAAATTCAAATTAATAAAACTTAAATTATTTGACCAATGAAAATTAACTAAATACCACCAATTAATTTAAACAAAATAAATCACAGATTTCAACACTCAAATAAATATTTAATTAATTTCCATATTTAATAATAATTTATCTTCTAGAATTAATCTTAAATGATTCACACAAGAATATCAAATATATATACTTCTCAAATGATTAAACAAGTTATATTTCAAGATTATAAGACCCAATAAATTTATAAACAATTTTTGTAATTAATAAAAAATAAAATTCTGGAATTAATAATTATTACGAAAATAGTTATTTTAATCTTAAAATAAATTTAACAAATTTTCTGAATTAAATAACTTGCAGGTGAAGTGCTTAAAAATAAAATTAATCAATCACAAGCAAATAAATAAATTTAAATGCGAAAATAAATGACACCGTATTTTTAACGTGGTTCGGCCAAAACCCGGCCTACGTCCATGCGCCAAGAGCAAGCTACCGTCTCCCGCGCTTCACTAGTCCTGATCCACTTGTACGGTAGGATTAAACCACCATTTATAGACACTTGAAGCAAATACCAGCTCCAAGTACAACCGAAGCTAAAATTCCAGCTTCAAACAAATTCGAATGTTGAGTACAAAGTTTGGATGTCGAAACTCTCTAAGATACAAATTGATCTGAGTTTCTTCTTGAGTGAGACTTTACAATAAATCTGATTTTTGGCACTAGTCTTCTTCTTGAAATTTTTGTAGCAGAATAATGATTCTTGTGCTCTTCAAATTTCTTCTCAACAAATGACTGAGTATATTGATTGTTGTTGTCTCAAATATGTAGAGCTGAATAAATTTTTAGTTGCTCTCTAATTTTTCAAATGTTGATCATGTGCTCATTTTCGTCTCTTTTGTTCAATGCAGCTCTTCAAAGCTTTTAAATGTGTCTGCTAAAATCTACCTGTTAGACACATGCATTTTGAGCATTAATTGCTCTAGATTTGACTGAGATGAGATAGCTGAAAATCATTTCCAAATCTGATATGCAAATCTTCATTTTTATCTTCTCCATAAAAATATAGCTGTTGTAGCATGGAAATAGACATCTGAAAATATATGGAGTCTGAAAGATATATCACTCGGTATCCTCATATGTGTTTATTTGAATCTGCAAAATGTTAGTTTACAGAATAAAAGAAATGTCCAATGTATAAAAGAGATAACCAAACAAGTACATCTAAGTGTACTAAGCAACTAAAGCGTGTAACAGTGGGAGGCTAAAACTGTAAGCTCCAAAAAGGTATTGGCAATGAACTAAGGTTTAAAAAAAATAAACCTAAGAACCTATGGAGTCCTATAAGGTCAAATTGCTAGTACAATATGTACACATATGGCCGACATTTATATCTCCTAAGAGGTATAGCTAACAGTGGTCAAATCGGAAAGATAAAAAAAATAAAGCTCCTAAAAACACTTGATTTTATCAAGTAAAGCAAATGAGTGACTAAGCCCACAAAAGGACAAATCCTACATAAAACCACACGGGACTTAGAATATAACTGTTATGACACTTACCAAGGTAATGAAAAAAAAACGTGTAAGGCAAGGTGACTAACACAGAGGACTACAGCTCCTAAGCATGAGAGTACTATTCGGACAGGTATGGCTAAGTATAGCAGGTAGTGCAATTCTCGGGTAAAAGCTGCAAGATGGGACAAATCGGTAAGACCAACAGTTGAGGTTTATAAAGTATGAACAGGTAACCGGTATATAAAAAAAAATCGTCAAATATGATGGAGGCTTTCACAGGTATGCCTCTACAACAGATATTTAAAAAAAGGCTACACAAAAAAATGTCTCCACACAAACTGACATACATAATATATTATATAGATTATTATAGGTTCATACGGAAAAAAAAGGACGTCAACACAACTCAGCCAAGGACAAAGAACCACAGGCGGACGTCAACTCAACTCAGCCAAGGACAAAGAACCACATGCCAACAGATATCTTGTAGAAGTAGCGGTAGTAGCCTATGGCTGTAAGACCAGCTGGTAACGTGTAAAGCAAGGCCAACTGTTAACGAGTAAGCCTAATGCTTATAGGCAGTCAACCTATAAAAGCCAAGAGGCGTCAGTTCTGGTAGGCTTTCGGCCATGGGGATTCAGCACACATGTGGCATCTTTTCAAGGAATCCAATTGAATACATAATATATCATGCATACACGTTGAATATATATGATATGGTCAAGCTATATATATAATATCATATAAAAAAAACTGAATATAAGCAAAATTTACAACCGCTGAATATATATATAAATATAAACTGTAAGCACATAAACGTCAAGTTAAAGAAAATCTTTTAAAGAATGACACACAAAAAAAAACTAAATATGTATAAATAAATAAAACAGTGAGTAAAAAAAATGTACATAGATATTAAACAATATTTTAACTATTCATAATAAAGATTAGTTTGCTGTAAAAAAAACGTAAATATATATTTTTTTTTTTTATTTGGGGATGATATATATAAAAAAATTATCTGAATGTAATAGATAATATTATATGAATCAAATATATAATTACAAAAATGATAACAAAAGAATAGTACATGTATCTCAATTACACTCTTAAAATGAACTCATGTCTTTAAAAAAGTATATATATATATATAACAAATAAATAATATATAATATGACAAACAAATGGGCTTGATGATATACACACTAAATATATTTAATAGTTTATGAAATAAAAAAATGATTATATATAAAAAATTATATTACAAATATTATAAAATAAGAAATATTTACATAATAACTTAATAACTATATGTTTGGAATCATTAAAAATCAATATATTATTTTAAACTAAAATGTACATTAATTAAACTAATTTAATCAATTAGGGATGAAATACATTTTCGTTAACTATCTCCCCCTTTTTGATGATGACAAACAATGATTCACATATTTTCATAAAATGAAGTATTAAGCATAAATAGTGAATCACAAATATTTCTCCCCCTTTGACATTATCGAAAAGATATTTCTTATAAATTCAGTGCCATGGGTAAAAGAAATGAAGCTCCCCCTATCAAAAATAATCTTTGCATGGGATTCAAAAATAAATAAAAGGGGCATAAATGAAATTTTAGAAATTCAATACACACAAATTCCAGCATATATGAATATCATTTAGTAATATAAAAAAAATGAACATAACACGATCTAAATAAAAATAAGTCAACAAAGTTCAATAATTTAATTAACGATGCTTTGACACAAAATCAAATGTTTCATTATAAATTTCACAAAGCATGTATTTGAATCTTCGGATAGACATGAATATAATCAAATACGCATAAATCACCAAAATGACAAAGTCAATATATTCAAGCGCATAATGATGAAAATTTCACAACTCGATGTTTATCAAACAATTTTAATTAAGCGCACAACATGAGTTTAATGAAAATATGAGAGACATAAAAGATTGATCAATTTTCACAATGAACTCTCACACTAATGTAATGAAATTGCAACATATAAATTTTCAATAGGCTCATGTCAGGTGTTGTTTTTGATCATCAAAAAAACTTTCAATTGCACAACCATGATACATTTCATAACTCGATGTGTCCAAATAATTAGAATTAGGCACATAACATGAGTTAGAAATAACAAAAAAATATAGCATTTTACTCAAGCTTGCCGTTTTCAAGATATGAGCTAAAATTCTCGGAATAATCAACTAAATTGCAATATCCATAATAATATATTAAAGTTATGATCAAGCATTTTTCGAACAAATAATCAAATAAACTTCAACAAACTTTTATCTCCCCCTAAGGGATACCAATTAAGGCATATATGCATATAATAAATTTGGTGCATCTATTTCATGAGATAAAATATTGTCAATATTTTTTATCATAAAATTATTTTTCACAAGTCTCGATATATTCACAAATTAACTTTAAATTCAATAATCATTTGATGTTCAATCAAGCTCAAATACCTGAAGTGTTAATGTCTTTCAACAACAATATATCCATAAATAACAATTCCAATAATCATAAGACTTTTTCATTATTCAATGAAGCATGAATATCTAAATGTCATTTAATTAAAAAAAAATTAAAAAAAATCATGAAAGTCAATAAATCAATGTTCAAGTAATGAAACATATCAAGAGGCCAAAAGAAATAAAACTCTATAGTTTCAGATTTTAAATAACGAGGAGCTCGTCACAAAATCAATCAATAAATTTTTTAAGAATGAAAGTGACATAAGTTAATCAACTTCAATATATTTTCAAATTTTTAAGCACAAACATTATAAGAGTCATTTTGTTCCAAAAAAATGTTCTTCATAAAAGACAATAATATTCAACTAATCAGATCAAACATATAAAATGCAATGAAACTAAAACATAAAAAATCTCAGTAATCGTATGATTATTCAAGTATGTTAACCAAAAAAAAAATTTATACTTCATGAAATGTTACTAATATCTAATTAATGGCACAAAACATGTAACATGTCATAAATTTAGCACATAAAGATTAATATGATCATATCATCAAAATTAATGAGTGCATATCATAAGATCAACAAGTAGCTCATATGACTAACTAATATACAAATGACAATTTATCAAAATATTCTCAAATGACATTTTCGTTTCAATTTAATATACAATAAAGTCATGAATTAATATACAATCATTAATTACAAATATATGTCCAAGTGTAACACACAACGATTAAAAAAAAATTATCATCAAAATCAAGTGCATGTCTTTCAACATAAAACAATCTAGAATAATAAATGTATAAATTAACATATGATGTCTAAATAATCTAGAACAAACTTATACGCATTTAACAAATAATCTAATAATGGGATAATATCAAATAAGATCATATCAACAATAAATATATGATATTTATAATTCAAGAAAGGTGTACCTTACAACCTTACCAATACCAAGGCATATATCCATAAAATGATTTCCTTGTATGGCATTCTTAACATTAAGAAGTGTTACATATTCAACTTTTCTTGCTATCCAAATTATAGACATGAAAGTCCATAATCCATAATCCATCTCAATTTGGAACCTACACATCTTTCAAGATTTTCTCTTTTCATCTAAGAAAGTGTTAGATCCATAAAGCAATATTAAAGAGAAAATTTCATAATTCATTTTCTTATCAAAAATTCAAGCGTAGTCATAATAAAAGATAATCATCAAGATCAATAATGATACGCAACTTATACTAAAATGTACGTAACAAATAATAATCATCAATGTCAATTATATCATGTACTAAAATAAAATTTTCATTGATCCATATACAAAGGAATAATTTAACATCCATAGCATTCTTTGACTTTTAAAAAAAATTATTCACATTTTCAACCATTGAGATTAATAAGAAATAAATCAAATTATAAATCCTTAATCACAAAACAAATATTTTTAAGTAATGAATGGTGTCTAATTCAAATAAGCATATAAACATGACAATAATTAAACAAAAATAATAATCAGATTATTAATCATTAATAAGCATATAAAGTGTAAGAATCTTATGAAATAATATTTCGCGAAACTAAGCATATTAAATATGAAAACAATATATCACAAAATTTATCAAGTAATGAATGTGTTCAACAAAAAAAAATCTAACACTAATTCTATTCTCCTTAAAAAATTTGTTCAAGTGCCAATACCGGTTTTGCACCTAAAAACTTTATCTGTTGGAACCCAAAAAGAGTGTGGCAAATTACGGTTAGCATACATAATAGTTTCTTTCGGAATCCAAGCTAATTTAGTATTACATTTTCTTTTTCTAAATTTACAAAATTTGGAATAATGTGTATGTCTACCACAATATGAGCATAAAGAGTTAGAATGACTAGATGAGGCATCATTTTTAAATAAATTAGAGTAATTCTTTTTCTCATTTTCTTCCTCATATCCAATACCATTATTATTAAACCGAATTCTTTGTTTTTCAATAATTTTATGAAAATAATCATTTCCTTTAGTAAATGTGTCTATGGATTTCTGTAAATATTCAATTTCCTTTTTCAACTCAATATTTTCAGATTCAAGAGAATTAGGGATACTAACATATTTTTCCTTTTTCAAGGATTTAATTTAACTTTTAAAGATTCATTTTCTAATTTTAAATTATCAAAATCTTTTGATATAAAATCACATTTGGAATGAGTCTTTTTCAGTGCAATAAATTTCTTTCCAATATCTTCATATTTTTCATATAACTCATTAAATGCATCTTGTAATTCATCATAATCATCAACAATATCATCTCCAATATCATGATTTGCACTATAAGTAGAATATGATTCATCATTACTAATGCAAGGGTTAGATTGTACCTCTTCATTACCAATTGTCATGAGACAGGGAGTAATAGATTCTTCAAAGCTTGATTCATCAATATTGGCATATAGGCAAGGGGTGCACATATTTTTATTAAGTGCATCAAAATCAGAATTTTCAGGGAACTTTTCCTTCGAAATAAAGTTGGAAACATATGGTCCACTGCATATCCATTTTCTTTTCATATAATGAAACAAGGAGTAGCTACAAGAGATCAAACATTTTAGCATACAAATAATAAAAATGTAAAGTGCAATTTTAAAAATAAATACAGAAAAGTTTGTCATGATCTTTAACTCTATGATAGTTAAATCAAAATGAATAAGAAGATCACTAGCTCTGATACCAATTTTTTCCCAGAAAAATACTCAAGAGGGGGCGTGAATTGAGTTTTTACAAACTTTTCAGGTTAAATTAAAATTTCAATAAATATTTAATTTAAAACACTTAATCCGAAATTCAGATTAATAAAACTTAAATTATTTGACCAATGAAAATTAACTAAATACCACCAATTAATTTAAACAAAATAAATCACAGATTTCAACACTCAAATAAATATTTAATTAATTTTCGTATTTAATAATAATTTATCTTCTAGAATTAATCTTAAATGATTCACACAAGAATATCAAATATATATACTTCTCAAATGATTAAACAAGTTATATTTCAAGATTATAAGACCCAATAAATTTATAAACAATTTTCGTAATTAATAAAAAATAAAATTCTGGAATTAATAATTATTACGAAAATAGTTATTTTAATCTTAAAATAAATTTAACAAATTTTTTGAATTAAATAACTTGCAGGTGAAGTGCTTAAAAATAAAATTAATCAATCACAAGCATATAAATAAATTTAAATGCGAAAATAAATGACACCGTATTTTTAACGTGGTTCGGCCAAAACCCGGCCTACGTCCACGCGCCAAGAGCAAGCTACCGTCTCCCGCGCTTCACTAGTCCTGATCCACTTGTACGATAGGATCAAACCACCATTTACAGACACTTGAAGCAAATACCAGCTCCAAGTACAACCGAAGCTAAAATTCCAGCTTCAAACAAATCCGAATGTTGAGTACAAAGTTTGGATGTCGAAACTCTCTAAGATACAAATTGATCCGAGTTTCTTCTTGAGTGAGACTTTACAATAAATCTGATTTTTGGCACTAGTCTTCTTCTTGAAATTTTTGTAGCAAAATAATGATTCTTGTGCTCTTCAAATTTCTTCTTCAACAAATGACTGAGTATATTGATTGTTGTTGTCTCAAATATGTAGAGCTGAATAAATTTTTAGTTGCTCTCTAATTTTTCAAATGTTGATCATGTGCTCATTTCCGTCTCTTTTGTTCAATGCAGCTCTTCAAAGCTTTTAAATGTGTCTGCCAAAATCTAGCTGTTAGACACATGCATTTTGAGCATTAATTGCTCCAGATTTGACTGAGATGAGATAGCTGAAAATCATTTCCAAATCTGATATGCAAATCTTCATTTTTATCTTCTCCATAAAAATATAGCTGTTGTAGCATAGAAATAGACATCTGAAAATATATGGAGTCTGAAAGATATATCACTCGGTATCCTCATATGTGTTTATTTGAATCTGCAAAATGTTAGTTTACAAAACAAAAGAAATGTCCAATGTATAAAAGAGATAACCAAACAAGTACATCTAAGTGTACTAAGCAACTAAAGCGTGTAACAGTGGGAGGCTAAAACTGTAAGCTCCAAAAAGGTATTGGCAATGAACTAAGGTTTAAAAAAAATAAACCTAAGAACCTATGGAGTCCTATAAGGTCAAATTGCTTGTACAATATGTACACATATGGCCGACATTTATATCTCCTAAGAGGTATAGCTAACAGTGGTCAAATCGGAAAGATAAAAAATATAAAGCTCCTAAAAACACTTGGTTTTATCAAGTAAAGCAAATGAGTGACTAAGCCCACAAAAGGACAAATCCTACATAAAACCACACGGGACTTAGAATATAACTGTTATGACACTTACCAAGGTAATGAAAAAAAAACGTGTAAGGCAAGGTGACTAACACAGAGGACTACAGCTCCTAAGCATGAGAGTACTATTCGGACAGGTATGGCTAAGTATAGCAGGTAGTGCAATTCTCGGGTAAAAGCTGCAAGATGGGACAAATCGGTAAGGCCATTAGTTGAGGTTTATAAAGTATGAACAGGTAACCGGTATATAAAAAAAAATCGTCAAATCTGATGGAGGCTTTCACAGGTATGGCTCTACAACAGATATTTAAAAAAAGGCTACACAAAAAAGTGTCTCCACACAAACTGACATACATAATATATTATATAGATTATTATACGTTCATACGAAAAAAAAAGGACGTCAACACAACTCAGCCAAGGACAAAGAACCACAAGCGGACGTCAACTCAACTCAGCCAAGGACAAAGAACCACATGCCAACAGATATCGTGTAGAAGTAGTAGTAGTAGCCTATGGCTGTAAGACCAGCTGGTAACGTGTAAGGCAAGGCCAACTGTTAACGAGTAAGCCTAATGCTTATAGGCAGTCAACCTATAAAAGCCAAGAGGCGTCAGTTCCGGTAGGCTTTCGGCCATGGGGATTCAGAACACATGTGGCATCTTTTCAAGGAATCCAATTGAATACATAATATATCATGCATACGCGTTGAATATATATGATATGGCCAAGCTATATATATAATATCATACAAAAAAAAACTGAATATAAGCAAAATTTACAACCGCTGAATATATATATAAATATAAACTGCAAGCACATAAACGTCAAGTTAAAGAAAATCTTTTAAAGAATGACACACAAAAAAAAACTAAATATGTATAAATAAAAAAAAACAGTGAGTAAAAAAAATGTACATAGATATTAAACAATATTTTAAATATTCATAATAAAGATTGGTTTGCTGTAAAAAAAACGTAAATATATTTATTTATTTTTTTTTTATTTGGGAATGATATATATAAAAAAATTATCTGAATGTAATAGATAATATGATATGAATCAAATATATAATTACAAAAATGATAACAAAAGAATAGTACATGTATCTCAATTACACTCTTAAAATGAACTCATGTCTTTAAAAAAGTATATATATATAACAAATAAATAATATATAATATGACAAACAAATGGGCTTGATGATATACACACTAAATATATTTAATAGTTTATGAAATAAAAAAAATGATTATATATAAAAAATTATATTACAAATATTATAAAATAAGAAATATTTACATAATAACTTAATAACTATATGTTTGGAATCATCAAAAATCAATATATTATTTTAAACTAAAATGTACATTAATTAAACTAATTTAATCAATTAGGGATGAAATACATTTTCGTTAACATTTTCTTTCTTTATTTTTATTAAAAAAAATCCAAAAACATTTTCTTCTTTCTTTTTTCTAAAAATCCAAAAATATTTTTTTTCTTTCATTTTTAGAAAAATCCAAAAATATTTTCTTTCCTTTTGAAAAAATTGAAAATATATATATATATATATATATTTTTCTAGTCATGGCCGAAGAACGTCCTTTACGGGATTACTTTGGCCATTTCTCATTTTCTCAAAGCACGTTTGAGGTTGAGCCCAAGTCTAACCTCCATACCTAACTTAGTGGCTTTAACTCTCAAACACACATCGTTGATACTCATGCATACGCACCTCATATTTCATCACCTCCGATGATGAGTGTCAGCGCGTCACATGTTTTGTCGTGCATATGGCGATCATTTGTCCCATGAATGCCATTAATTTTCATATCCCTATGAACCCACCATGGATCATGTGTATCCATATGACACTGTTTCGAAACCCACCTCGGCCTATTATCCTGATGTATCCAATCGCGAGTGGTGTGAGTACCCAAGTTATTCGTGGTGGCCTGATCACCCTTTCACGCAATACGAATCCCAATCCGATGTTGTGGATCCTCACACGTTCCAACAGTTGTCATGGCAACCTAGTTCACTCATTCCCGATCAGTTCCCTCACTATGCACACCATGATTATCAGCCTTCTGTCTCTCACAAAGATGCTTCTCTCATGAATGACACACTTGATCCCGTTCCCCACACTTTATACGAGTATTCTCCACATATTAGTGTTAGTAGCGAGTTGTGTCCACCTCAACCATCGCCACCACCCGTAACTTCACCACCATCATCCACCTCCTCTCTCGCAAGCCTCTTGTAAAAGTTCATACTCGAGCAAGAGCAATCCACTCAAATCCAAAATGAATCCCTCCAAAGGCTTGAACAACGCTTTAATGCAATTGAGTGTGAGCGGGAGTCGGACTTCACCCTAAGTCAACCTATTGTTGCCGCCACGTGGAGTGATGATGCGTCATCTTGTGCCACTGACTTTGAGTGTGACCAACCCTATCCTCCCGAGAATCTCGATGTTAAGACCATTCCATGGTTTGGGCCTTAAGTTGACAATTGTGTTGACTTATCTGAAGATAGTGAGACTGATCAAATCTAGCTTTGTCCAAATGAACCTACCATTGAGGTTTACAGTCCCTTTCCTGCTCAGTCCAAAATAACGCCCGAGTCTACACCTATTGAGTTTCACCCTTGTGTTCCCGAGGAACCACTTCATTCTAGGTTTGCTCCGGCAACGTGTAGCAACCCGAATTTTTTTAAATGAATATTTTTAAATAAAATTGGAATATTTGAGAAAAAAATAAAATTTTAAATTTAATGAATTTTATTAAATATATATATCGGTTAAGTTTGATGCAAACATTCCAAGGAATGGTTGTGACACGGTCATGGTTCATATAACGCAACTTTTATCAGTGTGAGTCGCGCGGGACGCGAACTTGCATGATTTCTGTAGGACATTTTATTGTTGTTAAAAATAATATGACCATATTTATGGGATGATAAAAATAGGCCTAAGAGTTCCATGGGGCAAAAGTCAAAAAATGAATAAATAAATAAAATATTATTATTTTATTCAAAAAAATAAAATTGCTCAGAAAATTCTAAAAATCACCATACCGACTTAAAATTTAATTTTGAGAAACTTTCCCTTCTTCGACATCTCTGAAAAAAATCATTTAGACTCAATTTTGGTCATTTTTTAGTTCGGTCAGACTTCTTTTTTTATAAACTTTAATCATTTTGTTGTCTTATTTAAAGGGATGGTGGGAAACCTTTTTTTACCATTTTTGAATCATCTTTAGGCACAATGTTTTGACATCCAACATATTTAATTTCTTCTCCTATTATATATTCACATAGACCCTTTATATTTATGCATTCAACCTTAGTTTTAGGTGTGTTCTTGGGGTTGTTTGAGGTGGAGCTTGGAGGAGTTTTGATGATTCTCGGGAGATGATTTTGATGGTGTAATCTGATTTCTGGACAGATTTATATTGATTCCTTTTTGGTGGTTTAAGGTATGGGGTTTTACACAATATGCTCGTTAATCTCTCGAGAGTTATTTCCGTTGATTTCTCTGATTATTGAACTCATATTTGAATTGCTAAATTCAATTGGAAATTTGAAAAATTATTGTTGGAATCTGATTTTGATTCATGTGGTATTAGTATTGTGTTGAGCATGTTGTCATGAGATTTTAATATGGCACTGAGGTTGGGCACCCACTAATAATCCTATTTCGATTACTTGATAAAGTATGGCACGGTATGGTGAGGCCTGGTGACTCGGATTAATGTGTTGTTGAGAAATTTATATTGATAAAATGCTATTGAGATTTGCATTTAATTTGAATATTCGTACTCTTGTTGTTACGCTTTATTCATCACTAATATATTTGTTGAGCATCTTTCATGTCGTATTGTGTACATCCCCATATTTTCTTTTAGTGTCAGGTTAGCTCGGGTTTTGGGGTGCTGTGGAGTTTGATTTTAGCTTGGATATTTTGGAAAAAATATTCGAGAATACAAGATGAGAAGAATTGTATTTATTTTTTATGTATAAAACATTGGAGCTTTATTTTATTTTCGAGTTAGATGTTGTATTTAATTCGAAGACTTGGTTGTATTTATATTTGAAGAAATTGAGATTAGTGGTTTCTCTTTTGTTGTTGTGGGCTTTAGATGCTCTATACCTTGTTATATTGTGGATTTGGTTAGTTTTATCGCAGTGGCGCTCTGTTCGCTCTCCCCGAGCGGGCGGGGTGTTACAGAATGGTATCAGAGCTGAGGTATACAACCACCTTCGGGTCTTGAGTTTTAGGTCTGTTGCGTTTTTGTAGCGCATAATTGGAGATAAAATTTTAGATGATTTTTTCGTGTTAGGCATCTAGATTAGATGTGAGCTATTGAATTTTTGGTGATGATTTTAAAATTGGAGATTATTGGCCTGATTTTTTAGAGTTAGGCTTTCGGCGAATTTCGTGGGCGAAATTTCTTGTTAAAGGGGAAGTATGTAGCAACCCGAATTTTCTTAAATGGGTGTTTTTAAATAAAATTGGAATATTCGAGAAAAAAATAAAATTTTGAATTTAATGAATTTGATTAAATATATATGTCGGTTAAGTTTGATGCAAAAATTTCAAGGCATGATTGTGCACGGTCATGGTTCGTATAACGCGACTTTTGTCAGCATGTGTCGCGCAGGACGCGAACTTGCGTGATTTTTGTAGGACGTTTTATTGTCGTTAAAAATAATTTGACCATATTTATGGGACTCTAAAAATAGGGCTAAGAGTGCCATGGGGCACAAGTCAAAAAATGAATAAATAAATAAAATATTTTTATATTATTCAAAAAAATAAAATTGCTCAGAAAATTCTAAAAATCACCATACTGACTTAAAATTTAATTTTGAGAAACTTTCCCTTCTTCGATATCTCTGAAAAAAATCATTTAGACTCAATTTAGGTCATTTTTTAGTTCGGCCAGACTTCTTTTTTTATAAACTTTAATCATTTTGTTGTCTTATTTAAAGGGATGGTGGGCAACCCTTTTTGACCATTTTTGAAGCATCTTTTGGCACAATGTTTTGGCAACCAACATATTTAATTTCCTCTCATATTATATATTCACATAGTCCCTTTATATTTATGCATTCAACCTTAATTTTAGGTGTGTTCTTGGGGTTGTTAGAGATAGAGCTTGGAGGAGTTTCGATGATTCTCGAGAGATGATTTTGATGGTGTAATCTGATTTCTGGACAGATTTATATTGATTCTTTTTTGTGGTTTAAGGTATGGGTTTTTACACAATATGCTTCTTAATCTCCGAGAGTTATTTCCTTTGATTTCTATGATTATTGAATTCATATTTGAATTGATAATTTCATTTTGAAATCTAAAAAATTATTGTTGGAATCTGATTTTGATTCATGTGGTATTAGTATTATGTTGAGCATGTTGTCATGAGATTTTAATATGGCACTGAGGTTGGGCACCCGCTAATAATCCTGTTTCGACTACTTGATAAAGTATGGCGCGGTCTGGTGAGGCCTGGTAACTCGGATTAATGTGTTGTTGAGAAATTTATATTGATGAAATGCTATTGAGATTTGCATTTGATTTGAATATCTGTACTCGTGTTGTTATGCTTTATTCATCTCTAATATATATTTGTTGAGCATCTTTCCTGTCGTATTGTGTACTTCCCCATATTTTCTTTTAGTGGCAGGTTAGCGCTAAATTTGGGGTGCTGTGGAGTTTGATTTTAGCTTGGATATTTTGGGAAGAATACAAGATAAGAGGAGTTGTATTTATTTTTTATGTATAGAGCATTGGAGATTTATTTTATTTTTGAGTTAGATGTTGTATTTAATTCGAAAGACTTGGTTGTATTTATATTTGAAGAAATTGAAATTAGTGGTTTCTCTTTTGTTGTTGTGGGATATAGATGCTCTATACCTTGTTATATTGTGGATTTGGTTAGTTTTATCACAGTGGAGCTCTGTTCGCTCTCCCTGGGCGGGCGGGGTGTTACACAATGGTATCAGAGCTTAGGTATATGACCACCTTCGGGTCTTGAGTTTTGGGTCTATTGCGTTTTTGTAGCGCATAATTGGAGATAAAATTTTAGATGACCGTTTCGTGTTAGGCATCTAGATTACATGTGAGGTATTGGATTTTTGGTTTCGATTTTAAAATTGGAGACTGTTGACTTGATTTTTGAGAGTTGGGCTTTCGGCGAATTTCGAGGGAGAAATATCTTGTTAGAGGGTAAGTATGTAGCAACCCGAATTTTTTTAAATGGGTATTTTTAAATAAAATTGGAATATTCGAGAAAAATATAAAATGTTGAATTTAATGAATTTGATTAAATATATATGTCGGTTAAGTTTGATGCAAAAATTCCATGGAATGATTATGACACGGTCATGGTTCATATAACGCGACTTTTGTCAGCATCTGTCGCGCAGGACGCGAACTTGCGTGATTTTTGTAGGACGTTTTATTGTGGTTAAAAATAATTTGACCATATTTATGGGATGCTAAAAATAGGCCTAAGAGTGCCATGGGGCAAAAGTAAAAAAATGAATAAATGAATAAAATATTATTATTTTATTCAAAAAATAAAAGTGCTTAGAAAATTTTAAAAATCACTAGACCGACTTAAAATTTAATTTTGAGAAACTTTCCCTTCTTTGACATCTCCGAAAAAAATCAGTTAGACCCAATTTAGATCATTTTTCGGTTCGGTCAAACTTCTTTTTTTATCAACTTTAATCATTTTGTTGCCTTATTTAAAGGGATGGTGGGCAACGCTTTTTGACCATTTTTGAAGCATCTTTCAGCACAATGTTTTGACAGCCAACATATTTAATTTCCTCTCATAATATCTATTCACATAGCCCCTTTATATTTATGCATTCAACCTTAGTTTTAGGTGTGTTCTTGGGGTTGTTTGAGGTGGATCTTGGAGGAGTTTTGATGATGCTCGGGAGATGATTTTGATGGTGTAATCTGATTTCTAAACAGATTTATATTGATTCATTTTTCATGGTTTAAGGTATAGGGTTTTATACAATATGCTCCTTAATCTCTCAAGAATTATTTCCTTAGATTTTTGTGATTATTGAACTCATACTTGAATTGCTAAATTCAATTGGAAATCTGAAAAATTATTGTTGGAATCTGATTTTGATTCATGTGGTCTTAGTATTGTGTTGAGCATGTTGTCATGAGATTTTAATATGGCACTGAGGTTGGGCACCCGCTAATAATCCTGTTTCGATTACTTGATAAAGTATGGCGCGGTATGGTGAGGCCTGGTGACTCGGATTAATGTGTTATTGAGAAATTTATATTGATAAAATGCTATTGAGATTTGCATTTAATTTGAATATTCGTACTCGTGTTGGTACACTTTATTCATCACTAATATATTTGTTGAGCATCTTTCATATCGTATTGTGCACATCCCCATATTTTCATTTAGTGCCAAGTTAGCGCGGGTTTTGGGGCGCTGTGGAGTTTGATTTTAGCTTGGATATTTTGGGAAGAATATTCGAGAATAAAAGATGAGAAGAATTGTATTGATTTTTTATGTATAAAGCATTGGAGATTTATTTTATTTTCGAGTCAGATGTTGTATTTAATTCGAGGGACTTGGTTGTATTTATATTTGAAGAAATTGAGATTAATGGTTTCGCTTTTGTTGTTGTGGGCTTTAGATGCTCTATACGTTGTTATATTGTGGATTTGGTTAGTTTTATCGCAGTGGCGCTCTGTTCGCTCTCCCCGGGCGAGCGGGATGTTACAGAATGGTATCAGAGCTGAGGTATACCACCACCTTCGGGTCTTGGATTTTGGGTCTGTTGCCTTTTTGTAGCGCATAATTGGAGATAAAATTTTAGATGATCGTTTCGTGTTAGGCATCTAGATTAGATGTGAGCTATTGAATTTTTGGTGACGATTTTAAAATTGGAGATTATTGGCCCGATTTTTGAGAGTTAGGCTTTCGGCGAATTTCGAGGGCGAAATTTCTTGTTAAAGGGGAAGGATGTAGCAACCCGAATTTTTTTAAATGGGTGTTTTTAAATAAAATTGGGATATTCGAGAAAAAAATAAAATTTTGAATTTAATGAATTTGATTAAATATATATGTCGGTTAAGTTTGATGCAAAAATTCCAAGGAATGGTTGTGACACGGTCATGGTTCGTATAACGCGACTTTTGTCAGCATGTGTCGCGCAGGACGCGAACTTGCGTGATTTTTGTATGACGTTTTATTGTCGTTAAAAATAATTTGACCATATTTATGGGATGCTAAAAATAGGCCTAAGAGTGCCATGGGGCAAAAATCAAAAAATGAATAAATAAATAAAATATTATTATTTTATTCAAAAAAATAAAATTGCTCAGAAAATTCTAAAAATCACCATACCGACTTAAAATTTAATTTCGAGAAACTTTCCCTTCTTCGACATCTCTGAAAAAAATCATTTAGACTCAATTTAGGTCATTTTTTAGTTCGATCAAACTTCTTTTTTTATAAACTTTAATCACTTTGTTGTCTTATTTAAAGGGATGGTGGGCAACCCTTTTTGACCATTTTTGAAGCATGTTTCGGCACAATTTTATGGCAAACAACATATTTAATTTCCTCTCATATTATATATTCACATAGTCCCTTTATATTTATGCATTCAACCTTAATTTTAGGTGTGTTCTTGGGGTTGTTAGAGATAGAGCTTGGAGGAGTTTTAATGATTCTCGAGAGATGATTTTGATGGTGTAATCTGATTTTTGGACAGATTTATATTGATTCCTTTTTTGTGGTTTAAGGTATGGAGTTTTACACAATATGCTCCTTAATCTCTCGAGAGTTATTTCCTTTGATTTCTATGATTATTGAACTCATATTTGAATTAGTAATTTCATTTGGAAATCTGAAAAATTATTGTTGGAATATGATTTTGATTCATGTGGTATTAGTATTGTGTTGATCATGTTGTCATGAGATTTTAATATGGCACTAAAGTTGGGCACACGCTAATAATCCTGTTCCGGCTACTTGATAAAGTATGGCGCGGTATGGTGAGGTCTGGTGACTCGGATTAATATGTTGTTGAGAAATTTATATTGATAAAATGCTATTGAGATTTACATTTGATTTGAATATCCATACTCGTGTTGTTATGCTTTATTCATCGCTAATATATATTTGTTGAGCATCTTTCCTGTCGTATTGTGTACTTCCCCATATTTTCTTTTAGTGGCAGGTTAGCGTGAATTTTGGGGTGCTGTGGAGTTTGATTTTTGCTTGGATATTTTGGGAAGAATATTCGAGAATACAAGATGAGAAGAATTGTATTTAATTTTTATTTATAGAACATTGGAGATTTATTTTATTTTCGAGTTAGATGTTGTATTTAATTCGAAATACTTGGTTGTATTTATATTTGAAGAAATTGAGATTAGTAGTTTCTCTTTTGTTGTTGTGGGATTTAGATGCTCTATACCTTGTTATATTGTGGATTTGGTTAGTTTTATCGCAGTGGAGCTCTGTTCGCTCTCCTCGGGCGGGGGGGGGTGTTACACAATGGTATCAGAGCTTAGGTATATGACCACCTTCGGGGCTTAGGTTTTGGGTCTGTTGCGTTTTTGTAGCGCATAATTGGAGATAAAAAATTTTATGATCGTTTCGTGTTAGGCATCTAGATTAGATGTGAGGTATTGGATTTTTGGTGACGATTTTAAAATTGGAGACTGTTGACCTCATTTTTGAGAGTTAGGCTTTCGGCGAATTTCGAGGGAGAAATATCTTGTTAGAGGGGAAGTATGTAGCAACCCGAATTTTTTTAAATGGGTATTTTTAAATAAAATTGGAATATTCAAGAAAAAAATAAAATTTTGAATTTAATGAATTTGATTAAATATATATGTCGGTTAAGTTTGATGCAAAAATTCCAAGGAATGATTGTGACACGGTCATGGTTCATATAACGCGACTTTTGTGAGCATCTGTCGCGCAGAACGCAAACTTGCGTGATTTTTGTAGGACGTTTTATTGTGGTTAAAAATAATTTGACCATATATATGGGATGCTAAAAATAGGCCTAAGAGTGCCATGGGGCAAAAGTCAAAAAATGAATAAATGAATAAAATATTATTATTTTATTCAAAAAATAAAAGTGCTTAGAAAATTTTAAAAATCACTAGACCGACTTAAAATTTAATTTTGAGAAACTTTCCCTTCTTCGACATCTCCGAAAAAAATCAGTTAGACCCAATTTAGATCATTTTTCGGTTCGGTCAAACTTCTTTTTTTATCAACTTTAATCATTTTATTGCCTTATTTAAAGGGATGGTGGGCAACGCTTTTTGACCATTTTTGAAGAATCTTTCGGCACAATGTTTTGACATCCAACATATTTAATTTCCTCTCATAATATATATTCACAATGCCCCTTTATATTTTGTAACAACCCCCGCTTTTGAGAACTTATTTTATATTTATTTACTATGTGAAGTAATTATATATAAAACGTTAAAATGTGGAGTAAGTATTAATTTAATGAGATAAGTTAATATTTACTAAAATGTTGTATGTTTACCTTATATGTGGGTAAATATCACCATGTTGCAGTTTATTGTTTCATAAAAATTAAAATGACACTTATGGCTTAAGATGGAAACCGGAACTTGAAATGAGTTATAAAAAATTTCAAATGACAATTTGAAGGGTGTAGTCAGTCCCAAATGGTGCAAAATAGTCAAATTGAGTGCCATATTGTATTTTGAGGTTTTGGGCACTTTTGACTGGTTTTAGCATAAATGTGTAGTTGCGAATCATTTAATGTGGTATTAACCACTTAAGTTGGGAATTTAGTCTAAAGTAACGATTTATGTCTTGCTTTTCTTTTATTTCTCTTAAGTGAAATTTGTTAACCTAGAGTGAGATAGAGAAGAATAGAACTTGTGGAGAAAGAGAGAGATTGAAGATTTGGAGATTGATCTTGCATTCATCTTCCTCAAATATGAATTTGCAAGCTTAAGGCAAGTTTTCTACTTGCTAATATATGATTTATGGTGGATAATTTGTGTGATAGTTGTGTATTTGGGAGATTTGGGTAAATGATAGGTTTGGATACCTATTTTGGGTATTTAAATTTTTACATCTTAGTTTGGTAGGATTTCTAAGGATTTTAGTATGTTTGTTGAGGTTTGGAAATGTTGTTGGTATCTTGTACTTGGAGGTTATGGTGAAAAAGGGCAAAAGGTTGAAATTTGACCTTGGATTTAGCTTGGAGGAGGATGAGAATGGTCTAGGTCTGCTATGACCGGTCGGCCGCGGTCTTCTGACCGGTCGACCGGGCCTTCGGGGGTGGGCACACTTCTTTCCCACAAAGGCATGATTTTTGGTGTGCAGTCGACCGCGGTATTATGACCCGTCGACCGGCCCTCCCGAACTGAACTTTCTGCTTTCCTTCTTAAGAAAAATTTGTGAGACGCGATCGACCGCGGTCTCAGGACCGGTCGACCGGTCCCCTGTTTTTAGTCTTAAATCCTGATTTTATTTCCTAGTTTTATTTTCTTTTAATAGGGACTAGGAACCTTCTTGAATGAAGTAAACTTAGAGTCCTAGATGAGCTATATAGCTACCCTACAATTAGGATTGGGTTAAATGGGGATATTTCCGAATGTGTACAAATTGAGGTTTGGGTTTTCTTTCCTCTAGAAATTCGTTAAATATCTTGGAATTGTAGGCCCATACTTGGAGACTCTAGGGGCCCTAAGGAGGTATACAAGACCTTGGGACTTGTACTAATGGTGTGATTACTTGGAGAGTAATTCGGGATTTAAAATATGATGAATATTAATGAGAATATTCAATGATTGTGGTTTCGGATAAAATGAAACAAATATGAATAATGGAAATGAAATTAAGATTTAAAAGGGTAAATGCTAATTTACTTAAACACACCTCTCTAAATGCTATCATAAGGGAAGTTCGCGCATGAAGTGATGTCCCCTGGCTAATGAATGCAGGGAGACTATAGTCCTCGGCCATATGCGGGGTTGTTATATGTTTTGTTCTGCGCTAGTGAGATAATTCCGGGTGTGGTTATGACTCACTCGCAGGCATATGGCCACTTCCCGACGTGCGTTAGGTACCCAGGTTGTCTTATTTGATAGGCCCTGGAAGATGATAGTCATTTAAGGGCGCGCCCAGTGGGGAAACTCGAAGGGGCGGTCTTAGAATTGTTATATGTATAGGAATATGACCATTCTAAATCAAGTGGGACTTGAAATATGTAAAATGCCATAAGAATATATGATGGTATTATATTCCTGTTAAGGAATGGAAATTGTAATGAAATGGTAAATAATGATGGAGGCTTTTAAAATTTTGATGTCTAATTATATTCTCTTGTATAATTTAATAAAAGACATAATCATTTAAACTGCTATATTATGCTTTGTTTTTTTTTATTGTTAGACTCTTATCCTTATCATTCATGATTAATATTTCGTGACTGTCATGCTTCTTATTCATCGGGTAATCATATAAAATTGGGCCCTGACCCGTTCATTTCTTTGTTGTGCATGAAATTGTATCCGCTCAAGTACTCCGCCGCAAGAACGCCCGTTATGATATTCCTAATCCTATGCTTTTGAGGGGCTGTAAGATCTTGCGGATATTACAGGATGTGTTGTTAGACGTTTCCTTCTTTTGTAATCTAAATATGATCGGGTCTGTTATTTGGGCGTGTGACCCAAATCTTGTAACTGTTTAATGGATGTATTATGTAAATTATATAACTGTTGTAACACGCTGTATGTACCCGTTGACCGTTAGTATATTCGGTCCTTTATTGTATATTTGTTGTCGATGTAATATAAGACCTTTTAGAATTCCACTTTCTCTTCAGATTTGGGTTGTTTAAATTGTTTTCTTTTACTTGCAATCAAACTAAATTAAAAATTTTGGCAACCCGTTTTCTGAATTATTGGGTGGTTTTCCAGTATACTCTTGATTTTGATGTTGATGCTGAGAATGATTCCATCCATGATTCCATTATGTTGGAGTATCGGGTTGGCCACCCCTTATTTCAGATCGCGGATTGTCACAGATGGTATCAGAGCATCAGGTTCTAGAGTCTTTAGGATCTTTGCAGACTTGTCACGTTCTACCGTAGCGTCTTTGAAATAGAGCCTAATGTTAGGACTACTTTGTTGCTTATATTTGCGATCTTCTACAATAAAGATTGTTTTGAATAGTATTCTAACTCTATTGTTCCTTCGTCGCAGATGCCGCCTAAGAGGGGTCGCCTAGCGAGACGTAATAGATTTGTAGAAGATGATGTTGATCACCCGCCACCACAAGGAATAATTAATGCTGCTGATGTAGCAAATATAGTGGCCCAAGCGGTTAATGCGGCTATGACTGCAGTGGCTCAACAAATGCCACAAGCTCAACAAGGAGCACAGGATGCACAAGCTCCTACGGGACCTTCTCCGTGGGAGAGAGTTAGAGAGTCCTTTTTAAAGGGCTATCCCCCGAAATTTGATGGAGGTTCTGACGTTATTCGAGCAAACCAATGGAAGAAGGACATGCAATGCCATCTACGAATGGTGGAATGTAGTGAGGAGAAGAAACAAGTCCTTGCTACTTTTAAACTTGTTGGGGCCGCTTTACACTGGTGGGAATTAATGACTACACCAGAACAGAGGGATACCATGACGATCACTGATTTCTAGGTCTTGTTTGACCAAAAGTATTTTCCTCCCGCAGTTCAAAGGGAGATGAGAATGAGACTTCAGGATATGGTACAGGGAGAGCGGTCTGTGGCCGAATATGAAGAGGAATTCACTCGGTTGACAAGTTTTGTACCAGATGAGGTGACTTCGGAAGAGAGGAAGGTTTCAAAATTTATGGGAAGTTTGAACTGGAGAATCCAGCAACATTTACTGGGTAATCCAGCCTTGCAAACTTTTGGTGAAGTAATGAATGCAGCATTGCTCCATTGCTAAGAACATCGGTTGTACTTGCAGTGTGGCAAGCGAGAAAGCCTGGAGGCAGTGGGAATGGAGGAGGATCTTTTTCCTCATCCCAATCTTCGGGTAATAAGCAACGAGAAAGGGATCCCCATCAGGGGGAGGCGTCAAAAAGGCAACGTTCTGGTGGGTTTAATGTGGGTGGTAATAACAATAGGCACGGTCAGGGTGCCTCACAACAGCAACAAATCGGTCAGGGTGGTCAAGGGGGTAGGGTCCATCCGGGCCAAGGTGTTAACCAGTTTAGAAACAACCGAAGCCGTGTTCCGGAGAATATGTTGGGGAAGTGCTTCCAATGTGGGGAGGCGGGTCATTATAAGAAGGAGTGTCCTCAGTTGGTTGGGGGTCAACCTCCTAGAGTCCCTCAGCAGCCATATGTTTAGTTTCTGCCACAGGCACTAAATCCGATTGTTCCTCCGTAGCAGGGTCAGCTACAGTATGGGAGAGTTTATCATATCCAGGATGCTATGCATCCTCCTAATCCGCCAGTGCCGCCAACGATTGAGGGTAAGTTCCTTATTCAGGGACATATGGGTCGCATTTTGTTTGATACGGGTGCGACTCATTCATTCATTTCTAGAAGTTTTGCTCAGTCTACACAGTTGATAAAATCTGTAGAGAGCACTTTCACTAGCGTTGAGTCCTCTATGGGTGATGGTTCGCTCATTTTCCTTGTTTGTAAACATATAGGAATTACTCTTGGTAATTTGTGCTTTGAGGCCGATTTACTAGTCCTAGACATGGTCGGGTATGATGTGATCTTGGGTATGGATTGACTTGTCAAGTATCATGCAATAGTTAATTGTTACGGGAAGAGTATAGTCTTTGTCGTTCCGAGATAAGAAATGTTCTTGGTAGTCATGCCTCGTTTAGAAGGAGGTACTAGTACTTATTTATATTGTATTGCGGAAGATACTGCTCGGGATGTAGTTGTTCCCTTAGAATCTATTCCAGTTGTTAGAGAATTCAATGATGTCTTCCGGGAGATACCGGGTTTACCTCCGAGTCGGGAGATTAAGTTTGTGATTAATTTAGCACCGGGAATTCGACCGATCGCTAGAGCTCCTTATCGTATGGCTCCTGTTGAAATGAGGGAGTTGAGAGATCAAATTCTGCAGTTGTTGGAGCAGGGATTCATTAGGCATAGTACGTCGTCGTGGGGTACTCCTGTGTTGTTTGTAAAGAAAAGGGATGGTTCTCTCCGGTTATGTGTTGACTATAGAGAATTGAATAAGGTCACCATTCAGAATAAATACCCTTTGCCTCATATCGATGACTTGTTTGATCAACTTAGGGGAGCATCCTACTTCTCTAAAATCGATTTGAGGACGGGGTATCATCAGTTGAGGATATGGGAGCAGGATGTGTCCAATATCGCTTTTCTGACAAGATATGGGTCTTATGAATTTTTGGTTATGCCTTTCGGACTAACCAACGCCCCCGCCGTCTTTATGGATCTCATGAATAGGGTATTTTGGGACTTCCTAGACCAATTTGTTATTGTATTCATTGATGACATCTTAGTCTATTCTCAAACGGAATCTGACCATGCTATTCATTTGAGGTTGGTCCTATAAAGGTTGAGGGATCACCAATTGTATGCTAAGTTCGAGAAGTGGGGTTTTTAGTTACGGTAAGTGCAATTTCTGGGACATATTGTGACTTCGCAGGGCATTTCGGTGGACCCAAGCAAGGTGGTTGCGGTAAGGGAGTGGGGTCAGTCCACGATACAAACCAAGATTCATAGTTTTCTGGGTTTGGCGGGTTATTACCGTCGATTTATCAAGGGTTTCTCTAAAATCGCTAGCCCTTTGATAAATTTGACCCGGAAAGGGGTGATATTTGTTTGGGATAACTCTTGTCAGGATGCTTTTGATGAGCTCAAAGATAAATTGACTTCGGCTCCAGTCCTTGCATTATCAAAATCGGGGTTGGAATATCTAGTCTTCATCGATGCATCTCTACAAGGATTGGGAGGTGTGCTTTAGTAAGAGCGACGGGCTATTGCTTATGCTTCCCGCAAGCTCAAGCCCCATGAAAAAAATTATCCGGTGCATGACTTAGAGCTTGTCGCAGTTGTCTTTGCCTTAAAGATTTGGAGGCATTATCTCCTAGGGGAGAAATTTAGTCTTTTCACAGACCATAAGTCGCTGCAATATTTATTTTCACAGAAAGATTTGAATATGTGCCCAGCGCCGATGGTTGGAGTTCGTGAAAGATTATCAATTTGATATCCATTATCATCCGGGCAAGGCGAACGTAGTAGCAGATGCTTTGAGTAGAAGGCCCGAAGGAGAGTTAGCTGATGTATGGAAAGCTAAGTGGAAAGAGCTCAGTCAGGAAGATGATGTTGTGAGAGCATATCGATGGACTTTATTACAGGCTTGCCAAGGTCACAGAGCGGTTGTGATTCCATTTGGGTGATTATCGACCGCTTGACTAAGTCGGCACACTTCCTACCCGTGCGTACCGACTATGACACTGCTCGCTATGCCCGATTATTCATCGCGGAGATTGTCAGACTCCATGGGGTGCCTTTAAATATAGTTTCCGACCGTGACAAAATATTTGTTTCCCACTTTTGGCGAAGTTTCCAAGAGGCTATGGGAACCGAGTTGAAGTTAAGAACTTCTTATCATCCTCAGACAGATGGCCAGACTGAAAGAGTCAACCAAATGTTGGAGGATATGCTTCGTATGTGTATGCTTGATTTCAAAGGCGGTTAGGAACAATATATCCCTTTGGTAGAATTTTCTTATAATAATTCATACCAATTTACTATTGGTATGGCGCCCTATGAAGCTTTGTATGGTAGACCTTGTAGATCACCCACATGTTGGATGGAAGTGGGGGATAATAAATTCCTTGGACCTAAAATGATCCAGGATACTTCTTCTAAAATCGAACTCATTCGAAATCGCATTCGGATAGCTCAAGACCGCCAAAAGAGTTATGCCGATGCAAATAGGAGACACGTGGAGTTGGAGATTGGGGACCAAGTCTTGGTACGAGTGTCACCAATGAAAGGTATCAAGCATTTCGGAAAGAAAGGGAAGCTTGCGCCGCGTTTTGTTGGGCCTTTTCCCGTTATTGCTAAGGTGGATCCAGTGGAGTATCAACTTTCCTTACCGAAACCTTTACAACAAATTCATGATGTGTTCCATGTTTCCTCTTCGAAGAAGTATAAAAGGTGCGAAGGTGCCCTTTAGCATATCCCTTTTGAAGATATTAACTTGCAACCCGACATTTCATATGAAGAACAACTAGTTGTTATTTTAGAGCATGGGGAGCGTAGGTGGAGGTCTCGAGTGGTGCCCTTGGTGCGAGTCCAATGGAGTCATCACAACGCTAAGGAATCAACATGGGAACGCGAGGATGATATGCAGGAGAGGTATCCGCGTCTCTTTATTCAAGGTACGCCTGAATTTTGGGGGCAAAATTCCCTCCTAAGGGGGGAGTATGTAACAACCCCCGCTTTTGAGAACTTATTTTATATTTATTTACTATGTGAAGTAATTATAAATAAAATGTTGGAATGTGGAGTAAGTATTAATTTATTGAGATAAGTTAATATTTACTAATATGTTGTATGTTTACCTTATATGTGGGTAAATATCACCATGTTGTAGTTTATTGTGTCATAAAAATTAAAATGACACTTATGGCTTAAGATGGAAACCGGAACTTGAAATGAGTTATAAAAAATTTCAAATGACAATTTGAAGGGTGTAGTTAGTCCCAAATGGTGCGAAATAGTCAAATTGAGTGCCATATTGTATTTTGAGGTTTTGGACACTTTTGACTGGTTTTAGCATAAATGTGTAGTTACGAATCATTTAATGTGGTATTAACCACTTAAGTTGGGAATTTAGTCTAAAGGCACGATTTATGTCTTGCTTTTCTTTTATTTCTCTTAAGTGAAATTTGTTAACCTAGAGTGAGAGAGAGAGAAGAAGAGAACTTGTGAAGAAAGAGAGAGATTGAAGATTTGGAGATTGATCTTGTATTCATCTTCCTCAAATCTGAATTTGCAAGCTTAAGGCAAGTTTTCTACTTGCTAATATATGATTTATGGTGGATAATTTGTGTGATAGTTGTGTATTTGGGAGATTTGGGTAAATGATAGGTTTGGATAGCTATTTTGGGTATTTAAATTTTTACAACTTAGTTTGGTAGGATTTCTAAGGATTTTAGTATGTTTGTTGAGGTTTGGAAATGTTGTTGGTATCTTGTACTTGGAGGTTATGGTGAAAAAGGGCAAAAGGTTGAAATTTGACCTTGGATTTAGCTTGGAGGAGGATGAGAATGGTCTAGGTCTGCTATGACCGGTCGGCCGCGGTCTTCTGACCGGTCGACCGGGCCTTCGGGGGTGGGCACACTTCTTTCCCACAAAGGCATGATTTTTGGTGTGCGGTCGACCGCGGTATTATGACCCGTCGACCGGCCCTCCCGAACTGAACTTTCTGCTTTCCTTCTTAAGAAAAATTTGTGAGACGCGATCGACCGCGGTCTCAGGACCGGTCGACCGGTCCCCTATTTTTAGTCTTAAATCCTGATTTTATTTCCTAGTTTGATTTTCTTTTGATAGGGACTAGGAACCTTATTCAATGAAGTATAACTTAGAGTCCTAGATGAGCTCGATAGCTACCCTGCAATTACGATTGGGTTAAATGGGGCTTATTCCGGATGTGTACAAATTGAGGTTTGGGTTTTCTTTCATCTAGAAATCCGTTAAATATCTTGGAATTATAGGCCCATACTTGGAGACTCTAGGGTCCCTAAGGAGGTATACAATACCTTGGGACTTGTACCAATGGTGTGATTACTTGGAGATTAATTCAGGATTTAAAATATGATGAATATTAATGAGAATATTCAATGATTGTGGTTTCGGATAAAATGAAACAAATATGAATAATGGAAATGAAATTAAGATTTAAAAGGGTAAATGCTAATTTACTTAAACACACCTCTCTAAATGCTATCATAAGGGAAGTTCACGCGTGAGGTGATGTCCCCTAGATAATGAATGCAGGGAGACTATAGTCCTCGGCCATATGCGGGGTTGTTATATGTTTTGTTCTGCGCTAGTGAGGTAATTTCGGGTGTGGTTATGACTCACTCGCAAGCATATGGCCACTTCCCAACGTGCGTTAGGTACCCAAGTTGTCTTGTTTGATAGGCCCTGGAAGATGATAGTCATTTAAGGGCGCGCCCAGTGGGGAAACTCGGAGGGGCGGTCTTAGAATCGTTATATGTATAAGAATATGACCATTCTAAATCAAGTGGGACTTGAAATATGTAAAATTCCATAAGAACATATGATGGTATTATATTCCTGTTAAGGAATGGAAATTGGAATGAAATGGTAAATAATGATGGAGGCTTTTAAAATTTTGATGTCTAATTATATTCTCTTGTATAATTTAATAAAAGATATAATCATTTAAACTGCTATATTATGCTTTGGGTTTTTTTTATTGTTAGACTCTTATCCTTATCATTCATGATTAATATTTCATGACTGTCATGCTTCTTATTCTTCGGGTAATCATATAAAACTGGGCCCTGACCCGTTCATTTCTTCGTTGTGCATGAAATTGTATCCGCTCAGGTGCTCCACCACAAGGCAGCCCGTTATAATATTCCTAATACTATGCTTTTGAGGGGCTGTAAGATCTTGCGGATATTACAGGATGTGTTGTTAGACGTTTCCTTCTTTTGTAATCTAGATATGATCGGGTATGTTATTTGGGCGTGTGACCCAAATCTTGTAACTGTTTAATGGATGTATTATGTAAATTATATAACTTTTGTAACACGTTGTATGTACCCGTTGACCGTTAGTATATTCGGTCCTTTATTGTATATTTGTTGTCGATGTAATATAAGCCCTTTTAGAATTCCACTTTCTCTTCAGATTTGGGTTGTTTAAATTGTTTTCTTTTACTTGCAATCAAACTAAATTAAAAATTTTGACAACCCGTTTGCTGAATTATTGGATGGTTTTCCAATATACTCTTGATTTTGATGTTGATGCTGAGAATGATTCCATCCATGATTCCGTTATGTTGGAGTATCGGACTGGCCACCCCTTATTTCGGATCGTGGGTTGTCACATATTTATGCATTCAACCTTAATTTTAGGTGTGTTCTTGGGGTTGTTTGAGATGGAACTTGGAGTAGTTTTGATGATAATCGCGAGATTATTTTGATGGTGTAATCTGATTTCTGGGGAGATTTATACTGATTCTTTTTTTGTGGTTTAAGGTATGAGATTTTACATAATATGCTCCTTAATCTCTCGGGAGTTATTTCCTTTGATTTCTGTGATTATTGTACTCATATTTGAATTGCTAAATTCATTTGGAAATCTGAAAAATTATTGTTGGAATCTGATTTTGATTCATGTGGTATTAGTATTGTGTTGAGCATGTTATCATGAGATTTTAATATGGCACTGAGCTTGGGCACCCGCTAATAATCCTGTTCCGGCTACTTGATAAAGTATGGCGCGGTATGGTGAGGCATGGTGACTCGGATTAATGTGTTGTTGAGAAATTTATATTGATAAAATGATATTGGGACTTTCATTTAATTTGAATATTCGTACTCGTGTTGTTACGATTTATTCATCGCTAATATATATGTGTTGATCATCTTTCCTGTCGTATTGTGTACTTCCCCATATTTTCTTTTAGAGACTGGTTAGCGCGGTTTTCGGGGCGCTGATTAGTTTGATTTTAGCTTGGATATTTTGGGAAGAACATTCGAGAATACACGATGAGAAGAATTGTATTTATTTTTTATGTATAGAGCATTGGAGATTTATTTTATTTTTGAGTTAGATGTTGTATTTAATTCAAGAGACTTGGTTGTATTTATATTTGAAGAAATTGAGATTAGAGGTTTCTCTTTTGTTATTGTGGGATTTAGATGCTCTATACCTTGTTATATTGTGGATTTGGTTAGTTTTATCGCAGTGGCGCTCTGTTCGCTCTCCCCGTACGGGCGGGGTGTTACACAATGGTATCAGAGCTTAGGTATACGACCACCTTCGGGCTTGGGTTTTGGGTCTGTTGCATTTTTGTAGCGCTTAATTGGAGATAAAATTTTAGATGATCGTTTCGTGTTAGGCATCTAGATTAGATGTGAGGTATTGGATTTTTGGTGATTATTTTAAAATTGGAGATTGTTCACCTGATTTTTTAGAGTTAGGCTTTCAGCGAATTTCGAGGGCGAAATTTCTTGTTAGAGGGGGAAGTATGTAGCAACCCGGATTTTTTTAAATGGGTATTTTTAATTAAAAATGGAATATTCGAGAAAAAAAATAAAATTTTGAATTTAATGAATTTGATTAAATATTTATGTCGGTTAAGTTTGATGCAAAAATTCCAAGGAATGATTGTGACACGGTCATAGTTCATATAACGCGACTTTTGTCAGCATGTGTCGCGTAGGACGCGAACTTGCGTGATTTTTGTAGGACGTTTTATTGTGGTTAAAAATAATTTGACCATATTTATGGGATCCTAAAAATAGGCCTAAGAGTGTCATGGGGCAAAAGTCAAAAAATGAATAAATACATAAAATATTATTATTTTATTCAAAAAAATAAAAGTGCTGAGAAAATTCTAAAAATCACCATACCGACTCAAAATTTAATTTTGAGAAACTTTCCCTTCTTTGACATCTCCGAAAAAAATCATTAAACCCGATTTAGGCCATTTTTCGGTTCGGTCAGACTTCTTTTTTATAATCTTTAATCATTTTGTTGTCTTATTTAAAGGGATGGTGGGCAACCCTTTTTGGCCATTTTTGAAGCATCTTTTGGCACAATATTTTGGCAACCAACATATTTAATTTCCTCCCCTATTATATATTCACATATCCCCTTTATATTTATGCATTCAACCTTAGTTTTAGGTGTGTTCTTGGGGTTGTTTGAGGTGGAGCTTGGAGGAGTTTTGATGATTCTCGGGAGATAATTTTGATGGTGTAATATGATTTCTGGGCAGATTTATACTGATTCCTTTTTGGTGATTTAAGGTATGGGGTTTTACACAATATGCTCCTTAATCTCTCGAGAGTTATTTCCTTTGATTTCTGTGATTATTGAACTCATATTTGAATAGCTAAATTCATTTGGAAATCTGAAAAATTATTGTTGTATCTGATTTTGATTCATGTGGTATTAGTATTGTATTGAGCATGTTGTCATAAAATTTTAATACGGCACTGAGGTTGGGCACCTGCTAATAATCCTGTTCCGTCTACTTAATAAAGTATGGCGCGGTATGGTGAGGCCTGGTGACTCGGATTAATGTGTTGTTGAGAAATTTATATTGATAAAATGCTATTGAGATTTGCATTTGATTTGAATATCCGTACTCGTGTTGTTACGCTTTATTCATCGCTAATATATATTTGTTGAGCATCTTTCCTGTCGTATTGTGTACTTCCCCATATTTTCTTTTAGTACCAGCTTAGCACGAATTTTGGGGAGCTGCGGAGTTTGATTTTAGCTTGGATATTTTGGGAAGGATATTCGAGAATACAAGATGAGAAGAATTGTATTTATTTTTTATGTATAGATCATTGGTGATTTATTTTATTTTTGAGTTAGATGTTGTATTTAATTCGAGAGATTTGGTTGTATTTATATTTGAAGAAATTGAGATTAACTGTTTCTCCTTTGTTGTTGTGGGATTTAGATTCTCTATACATTGTTATATTGTGAATTTGGTTAGTTTTATCGCAGTGGTGCTCCGTTCGCTCTTCCCGGGCGGGCGGGGTGTTACATTACGAGTGCTCACCATTTTCCCGAGATAGAATCCGAGATAGTTTCTACCTATCCGGATATGGATCATGTTCCACCATGCTTGGATCATTTTGAGCCCATTATTTATTTTGATTCCTCTATCTCCGATCTTGGTGCCTAGTTTGAACCAACCATCCCATTCATCGGTGACATATTGGTGGATAAGTTGATCACTCACTCATTTATTTCCACACTTCCTACTGCGAGTGCCCTTGAGGATCACTCTTTGCCTCATGAGGAGTGTGTGTCGCCTATTATTGAGTTGAATCATCTTCCTCCACCATTTATCCCACCCAACCCACCCATTGTCCCTTCCACCCCACCACCTGGTTTGGATCTTGATTTTACACATTTCATGTTTCCATCTACATTTTTATATCCTAACCTAAAACCATCCTCCACCTTTTGGGAGAGTATTTATGGTGCTACTCTCCACCGTGACACCGAGCTTGTTACTCTATGCCTGCCACTCTCTTGTGGTGTTGATTTTTCCCATCGACATCTGCCTCCATGTCACGGTGCAACCATTATCATCGTCCATTTATAGAACGATCATGTGATTTCTATGAGACCCACCCTATTCCAATTGCCACACCATTTTGCCTCCCTCGCCAATTAGAGCATCATTATTATAGGGCCCTTGTTGCCCTCATCTTTCGGCTCAATAAGTCCCGAGACCGATGCTTAATCACCCATGTCTTTTTCACCATTACCTTAATACCCACCCTCCCATGGTCCATTGATGCTTTGCATCGCGTGATGCACTTTTCCATACAAGTGCATTGACCATTTTATCATTTATCCAACAAGACTGACGCTTCAGTCTTGTTTGGGGGTGATTTTCATCACCCCATTTTTCTTCCGGCCCGTGCTTTCATAGATCTTATCTTTAGGGTGAGATCCCTACGGTCCGGCTGAAGACATTAAACTTAGAGCTACCGGGAGGCAGCCCGTGATTTCTTGTACTAGTCTCATCCTGTTTGGGGGTGGTGTTTCACATCACCCAATGCTTTACCATGTTTATAGACTTGTACACATTTTTTATCATTTCTTCAGGTTTCATTTTGGCTCCATCTATCGACTTCATTAGCGATTGATTCTGGTAATCTTTTTCCTACCTTATGCTCTCAATTTTAAAAATCATTTACTTAACATTGAGGACGATGTTCCTTTTGTTTGGGGGTGGGGAATTTTATCAAAATCGTACCTCTTTTGAAAAATTTTGATTTTTAAAACCTAATTTTTAAAATTTTTGTGCAGTTTCTTTCATCTCACTCATTGACGTGAATTTTCTATCATCCATCTTTTTATGTCTAGGAATCAAGCTAGATGATATTTTTTTCAAATAGCTTATGTAATACATAACAAGGCATGTTTCACCATGAATTTCTAGACTCAACAAAAAATTGCGCACATATCACGTCACTACGGTTTAGAGTTGAAGAGTATTACAATTCCCAATAGAACCTTAAGGATCACTAGTAGAGACTTTAGCTTGTGAGATTTGTGCCTTTCGCCCGTTTCAGAGTGTTTTACGCAATCTCCGAGTCACAAGTTCATTCAACTTCCTTTGGGTCCGCACTTAAATCGTTGTATGATCTCATTATTCTTTATTAAAATTTTGGCTTGATCACTGAGAACGACATCACTTTCGAGTTGTAAGAAACATGTGTCTTGAAGTTTGTCTCGATCATTAGATTTTCACCCATTCACTTCACCCATTACCTTCCCATATTCTTCCATATTCACATATATTCCCCACATCATCCATTTATCATCTCCATCTCCATATCATCTTTCATTTTGGAGAAAAAGAGTGTTTTCCCAAATGTAAATGTCTTCATTGTTGGTTTGAAAAAAGAGAGAAAAAGAAAAAAAGAAAAAATAGCAAATATAGAAGAAAAAAAATAGAAAAAAAGAGAGAAAAGAAAAGAAAAAGAGAGTTGTAGTTAATTTTTATGTAATAAAGACATTTGTTCCTAAAGTGTATACACTCTTCTATCGCATCCATGTTTTATCCATCACACATCCATCACTCATCATTCATCCATACATCACCATCCTACCTCATATCATCATATCCTTTCCATCTCATTTCCCTTTCACCCATATACATCCATATCTCCCCTAGGTGTTCCAGAAAATGAAAGTCAGCGTGGTGAATAACTCGACGTTCTCACTATAGTGATTAGCATTCTTTCATGAGATCATTTTTCTTTCTACATGTTCATTCTTTCTTATATGTGTGTGAGATGTTTGAACTTTCTTACAATTACTCACCTCCTCACACACAAGAGCGATACACTAACCCAAATCTCGAGAGTTCGTTTGACAGAGCTATATCCGTGAGATTTGAAGTTAAAGCGTTGATTCCGAAGAGGCAATCTAGGAATTACTTTTATGATACTGGACCCGTTTTGACTAATTCACACCACACACGTTGAGTTCTAGGAAGGATGTGCCTTGAGTATTTACTTAGCTAACCTTTTCACACTTCTAGCTTGTATTTCTCAAAATATTTATCTTGTGATGGATTGTGCGATTATTCTATGTCTAATAAGAGATTAACTGCCGCTTGCAAATAAAGAATTTTGTGGATTTATTCCCTGCAAACCCTCACGAGACACAACTCGTTCTATAGGGCAACCTATAGGTTTAAAGGCTTGTTGCACATGCTAAGTGCAATCGCAAGTGCCCGCGAAAGTGGTACACTTTTGGTTTCTTATCTTTCTCCTTCTCTCTATCTTTTTGCTCGAGGACTAGCAATGTTCTGTTTGGGGGTGGTGTGATAAGCAACCAAAAGTGTCTATTTTATACCCTGAATAGATGCATTTTAGTCGCTCGTTTGTAATAAAAATGGTCTTATGTGCGTTAATGTTTATTTTGTAGGTCAATTGTGCGTTGCGGACTTCAAACACTTATATCAAGGCAATTGCGCATAAATGGAGCTAATTACCTTGTCCCGTAACCTCACCCGAGCCTAAATCTGTCCTTAAACCTACTCTGAAGCCTGTGTGTGTTTAGTTTGTGCCTTTTTAATTTTCTTAGATTTGTAGTTTGAGTCATTTTTTATTTTTAGGATTTATTTTAGATTTATTTAGGATTTTTAAGAAATTATTTGCATATTTTTCTATTTCTTTTTATTTAGTGTATTTTATTTTTATTTTTATTTTTATTAGTTTTTAATTTTTATTTATTTTATTTTGTCTTATTTTATTAAGATTAGTTTTTAGGAGTTGATTTTTAGTTTTAATAGATTTTACATTTTTTTAGGACTTTAGTTTTCATTTTTATTAGAATTTTAGTTTTTATTTCTTTAGTTTTATTATTTTAGCTTTTAATAGCTTAGGATTTTATTTTCTTAAGTTTTAATATTTTTATTTTTTTGGTTAGTTAGATTTTATTTTATTAGTTTTATTTTTTTTAGTTTGTTTTATTTTAGTTGGTACAAACTAAACACACTCACACACAAAACCTATCCTACACTAAACCACACACAAACACTCCCTCACCCTCACCTTGTAACCCATACACCTTCACATACACAATCCCACCAAAACCCATCTTCAACCTCCAACCCATACACCCTCTCTCTCCTCCAAATACACCATAACCAACTTTTTTCTCTTCTCTCTCATTACTGCATAACCACAACCCAGAATTCAAGCTGACCTCCCACACCAAATTGATAAACCCGGACCTACCCAACAGTCCCTACATCCCTCCAACCTTCCGCAGCTATGCCTCCCGATCCACCAGCCCTCAACCCCATCAACACATCCCCTGTACCCACCAACATGGCAACCCGAACCAAACCCGATTCCTCCTGTCCAAACCCAAACCCGAAAACCACGGAACCAACAAAAGACCCATTTCATTTCTCAAAGCCCTTGCATAATTTTTTCTCCTGCCAACAAATAAGCCAAGTCAAAAACAAAAATCCCACATGCTTAATAAACCAACCTAACCCATTTCCATTATTACCCCCAACTAACCACTTACCCCATATACCCAAATTACCCTCTTAACCAAATCTGATTTTAATTCCCTCACACCTCACTCTCATGACCTCACACAATCCATGCACATGTGTGAAATCCACCCTTTTAACCCCAACTTATCCTCACACCCCTCATTTCCATTTAATCCCTACCCAATTTACCCTTATCCCTATGCCTACTATTTAAGGAAGAAGAAGAAGGCCATTTGAAGAGCTATCAAATAAGTTAGAGAGAATTCTAGAGAGAGTTAGAGTAGAAAACATTAGGGAAATATTTTGTAAATAGTTTTTATTTATTTTTTTAGATATTTGTGAGGATAAATTGTGTGTAATTCAATTGAGTATTATATTGAATTGATTATTGTTGGATGCTCATATTGGATTGATGGTACTTGATTTTAAGGAAATAAGAGTTCAATTTCACTTCAAGAGATTGGGTTTGATTGTTCTTTTCTCTTCTATTTCATTTTTATTAGTCGTTGATTATTTGTTCATCATGTTTAATATCATGTTAGGCTAAAACCCCTTTCAAGGGGTGGGGTGACCCATTATTTGATGTTAATCATAATTTATTTAATTAATTTGAATTAAATGTTCCTTTGATTATTAATTTTGCACTCTTACATTTTAATTTACGCCTCGGGAGAGGGTAAATAATTTTTAAGATAAAATCAAAATTCTAGTTATAATACCCATTTTAGATTTGAACTAGAGATAGGGGTTTCTCAAGTATGGTATTATTGCTTTAATTTCAACTCTAGACTTACTTTTATGATTTAAACTAGTTTAATCGATCGATCCTAGCAGGTGATTTGTTAGATGATCTTTGGATATACATTTCAAGAGTTGTAGGAGTGTTAAAATTAATTTCTAAAATGTTATTGTCAAAATTACATTTACAACGAGAGTGGATTTGTAATTTCGATACTAACTTGGGATAATTAATTTTAATGAATTAATTAATTTTAATTAACTAGAATATATGGTGTTGTCCTATCCCTTGTTAGTCCTCACTTTTGTTTCCTCGCCATTCTCATATTTTAGATTTTTAGTTAGTTAGATTTATTTAGCATCTTCACTTACTTTTTAGTTAGTTATTTACATCTTGGTTTAGTTTAGTCTTATTTCACCTCATCTAAAAAAAATTGTTTTAATATTTGAAAAGCTAAAAAAAATAGATAAAAGAAAAAATCCCAAAAAGAAATTAAATAAAAATGAGTTACAATTGTTTTCCCCTCGCTTTACTCCCTTGATGTGGATTGATACCCTTACTTACCTCTACACTTTAGATTGTTATATTTTGTAGGTATTTGAGGATTTTGATTAACTTGGCTTGCAACAACCACTACACACAAAAGTCAAGTTATCACTTGTATATATCCATGTTCACCTGCACTTGTCACGCACTCACTCATAGATACTAACATGTAAATCACTCACATGTAACCATGCTTATTATAATCTTCATAATCTATGTTAGGTTTGCTTTTCATGATACTTGCACATTCCCCCTTTTAGTGTAATGATCCATTTACTCATCATGCAAATAAAATACACTCTTTCCATAATATTTTAATTAAGACTCATGCATTTTTTTACACTATGTCACCAAGAGCATGGCAATATTGACCAAAAAAAATTCATGTAATGGAGGGTCTCTTTGTGATGGGCGCTGGTCTTGCGGGGAGCAGTTAGCCTAAATAATATAACTCTCACCTTCATTGGCCTCATACCTTTGACGTATATCGAATGGTTCCCCCAAGCATCGTACCGCTTGACCAAACTCGCGATGGGAGGTATATAGCATGGAACTCGATCACATACGTCGAAGATAGAGAATCCTTTCTCACACGTACTGTCCCCATGAGGTATATAGTTAGTGAGTCAATTCACATACACTCATGTGTCAAATGGCTTGTTCACACGTACCGATTTCCCTAATAGGCAAGAAGTATATCGTGGAAGTCATGCCAAAGGGGGGAACCTTTCCACTAGCCCAACAATTGCATAAACCTCATATAGGCGTCAAACCTAGGGCACTCATATTTAGTTTGTCGGTTACTACCCGAAACTCTGTCGAAACTCCGGGTCGGAATGCTGCCCAAAATTTTGTATTTTTTTCAAAACGGAACCCTATCCATGAGCCTGGAAGCAAGTCAAACCGTGTCTCAAATATTTTTCAAACCCAATTTTCCCAGGCTTACGTTCTGTCCGGCATTTTTTGCATTTAGGTAAACCTAATACAAGTGAAAACATTATAATAATAATAATAATAATAATAATAATAATAATAATAATAATAATAATAATAATAATAATAATAATAATAATAATAATAATAATAATAATAATAATAATAATAATAATAATAATAATAATAATAATAATAATACTCAATTCAACTCAACAAAGCCTCTTCCCAATTATTTGGGGTCAGCTACATGAATCCTATTTTTCCATTCCATTCTATCCAGTGCAATATCTTCGATTAAATCACATGACATCATGTCCTTTTTTATAATATCCCACCAAGTCAATTTAGGCCTACCTCTACCCCTTGTGTTACCATCAATACTAACTAAATCACTCTTTCTTACAAGAGCATCCATTGGTCTACGTTTGACGTGTCCAAACCATCTAAGTCAATTTTCTCTCAATTTATCTTCTATAGGAGCTACTTTTACCATTTCATGAATTTGTTCATTTTTAATTTTATCCTTTCAAGTTTTACCACAAATCCATCTTAGCATTCGCATCTCCGCTACACTCATTTTCTGCACATTTTATTTCTTGGTTGCCCAACACTCTGTCCCATATAACATGGAGGGTCTAATGGTCGTCCTATAAAATTTTTCTTTTAACTTCAAAGGTATACGCCTATCACACAAAACACCGGTAGCACTTCTCCACTTAACCCAGCTTGCTCTAATCCTATGAGTAACATCATCACTAATATCTTCATCTTTTTGGATAATCGATCCTAAATAATGAAAACGATCATTTCTAGGTATCTCTTGACCCTTCAATTTCACCACATCTCTATTTGTCCTCCTATTACTACTAATATTGCACTCCACATATTCTATTTTAGTTTTGCTTAATTTAAATCCTCTTGTTTCTAAAGTTTCTCTCCACAATTCCAACCTAGCATTAATCCCCGTCTTAGTCTCATCCACTAAAACAATATCATCTGCAAATAGCATACATCATGGCACCTCATCTTGTATTTGTCGAGCCAACTCATCCATAACAAGATCAAAGAGATAAGGACTTAATGATGAACCTTGGTGTAGACCTACCGTAATTAAAAATTCGCTACTTTCTCCAGCTGATGTTCTTACTGTAGTCATCGCACCATCATACATATCCTTGATCACATCAATATATCTGCGAGTCACTCCACTTTTATGTAGAACCCGCCATATTATATCTCTGGGTATCCTATCATACGCCTTCTCCAAATCTATAAAAATCATATGAAGATCATATAATACCCCGTATTTTTACGGCATTTAATTATGGGATTAATTAAATTAAATTGGGATAAATTAATTTAATATTAATTAGGATTTTAAAATAAATATTTACTAGCGTGATGAGAGTTAGTAATTATTCGTAAGAATAATGTTGAATATTACTAGATGAATAAAGTAATATATGAGAAATTGTCACGAACGAATTATATGACAATTATGGAAATTAAGTCGGGACGAGCCTGTGTCGTGTCGAGACTATATTATTATTATAAGTCATCTGTATGGTCACTTCGAGTGTGCCAACGTGTCCGAAAGGGTTGAGATAGTCAAAAAAGTGTACCCAGGGGTTTAGTTTGGGTCTCGGGACGTTTTTAGGCCTAACCGGCATCCCGGGAGGGCATTTTGGTAATTTTTATTTTTGGGATTTAATTACCTACGAAAATTAGAGAAGTATATCAGGTGTTAGAGGTTGTCTTCTAGGGTTAGAACCTGCATATTTCACAGAGGCCATTAGAGGAGGAAGGTGAGGAACTCCCCAAGGCTAGAGCCACCATAGTTGCACCATTTTCACCACAAATACCGCCGGAATGTAGATCGGAGGAAGGAGAACACAACCACATCATCAAATCTCAGAGATTCAGACTTATATTCTCGAGGCAAGTATTTATCTTTCTAAACTTGTGTTGATAAAACATCCATGTTAGAATAGGATGAATAATTACATGTTTTGATGACGATTTAATGTTGTTTGGAAGATTAAATTCACATATTGGGTAGGAATCATGTTAAGTTAACTTCCTTGATGTATGTAGAACATTAACCACGAAATTTTGATAACCAGTAGAGATAGAATACTGGAAAATAATGGAGTTCTTGAGAAAGTAAGATAATCTAGCGTTTACATGATAAATTCTTGAATTGAAACCATTTGATGATGATTCTTGGAGATTTATTGAATATCTTACATTAGAAATCATCTATACATGTCTATATAATGTTTGTGATATCTGGTTGGGAGTTTGAGATTTTTAAATGGAGATTTGAGGATTAAAATCGAAGAAACCCGTAGGTAAAAATATGCAGAATCGCAGCCATACCTGATGGATCGATCGATTGATCATGAATGTCGATCGATCGACTGGTTCGATCGATCAACCCCTTTACTTCGATCGATCGACTCCCCTGGAAATTATGAAGATATTTTCCTTTATGTTTTGATTTAACCCCAACTTCCTTAAATCCTTGGTGTTGATTAATTGATTATAATAAGACTTAGGGAAGATCAGTAGGTCCGTGATTAAGACTTGGAAAATGTGATTATGAACATGATTAAACGATAAATGTATGATTGTTCATCGAGTGAGTCACGATTGGTAATTATATAACGCGGAGTTTAAATTAGCAATATGATAACTCAAGGTTAAAACCAGTAGTAAGGGGATCATTATAGCTACTGAAATAACTTAAGGCGTGGTGGGGTGACTTAGTAACCTTTTTGCGAGTAGGGTAAGGAAATTTAAATTATACGATGAAAGTGATCACGATAATTATTTATTACATAGGACAGTCAAGAGTTATACGCTATGTACGGATCATGTGTGTGTAGGTCGTGAGTGTACCTATCCTAATTAAAGTCAATGTATACGTAGGTGTGTGAATATATCTATTGTATGAGTATTCTGTGTGATAAATCGTACCCACGCTACTTGCTATCACGGAGCTTTCTGCGTCGAGACGGTCTTATTCTGTGTGCCCACTGGGGGAATATTGACTTGTACCCTAGAACATAGAACCTTGGTACAACCTATCTGTAAGTGATAGAGCAGACGGTTCTAAGGGGCGTGTGGGTATGTGCTTACCTCTTAGTGACTTGGGACTATGCTTCGCCTCCATTACGTATGGTTTGTGTTAATACAGTTCGAGAATGATTCCAAACTAGTATTTTCCTTTTATGTATGAGAGGTACGGGGACTTGATAGCAGAGTATGCCTGCACCATAGATTTTATATGGGGTGCCATATATATATATATATATATATATATATTGAGTGATAACTATATATAACTGTGTGCAATCTACTGTGCTTGTAAGTAGATGAGAAAGATAATTATATGAAAGAATAACTTAAGTGTGTGGGAACTTAAGACGATAATGAAATGATGACATTGACTCATAAATGCCAGGATTGCGATAGTGCGTTTAGTATGTAGTAAATACGATCATACGAAAGAGAAAATGTAAGAGGGAACTTATGTTGAACTAGGTAACTGGGTTAGCATTAACTAGGATGGTTTAGCGGTACGTTAGGCGTGCACACTAGTTGAGAGGTGAGAATTCCCAAGTGAGTGTCGAAATACTAACATGTATGTGATATCAACTGGTAAGCATATTATATACTTGCTAAACTGTTTTAAAACTATGTTACACTCGGGCTCTGATCCGTTTATTGTCATCTCTTCTCTCCCTCTTGTGTGTGTGTATATATATATATATATATTATAACAGGTGTCCAGCCGTAGGGATGCCAAGCCTAGACCATCGGACTAATTAATGTGATGCAACTGGTGTGGGAGTTGCAGGTCCTTATATTTAGATGACTTTATCCTTGTTATCTCAGCTCTTCATTTAGTCATTTTTAGCTAGGGCATGTGTCGCCCTATTTCCTATTTCAGTTTAGACTTATTAGAAATTTTGTATTTATTTTTTGTTTTTAGTATTCAGTACTCATTGGGAGTTACTTCATGTCATGATGATTTCACTTATGGTTATTGACTTGGTTCGGTTAATCTAGTTAGTTTATTTCTTTTGGTTGATTGTTATCCTTAGCATTTACGTTATACTTAAACTAATTTATATTTTTAAAAAGGTTTTCACGTTGGGATTTAATAAATGGAAAAAAATAAATATTTTTAAATTGATTTGACACTTAGCTTAATTAATTAAGGTGATTAAAAAGGAAAATTGTTTTCGACAGTGATGCTAAGAATGAACCACATCGTTCACCTTGATTTTTAATTTAATAAAGGACTGATCTCCCGGTATTTAATTAGGCGGGGTGTTACAGATCCTTCTTTTTCTCCCTATACCTCTCCATTAATCTCCTTAATAAATACATTGCTTCCATTGTTGACCTCCCATGCATAAACCCAAATTGATTCTCAGATACTGTTGTCTACAATCTCAATCTATATTCAATCAATCTCTCCCAAAGTTTCATTATATGGCTCATTAACTTAATACCACGATAATTTGAACAACTTTGTATGTCCCCGTTATTTTTATAAATAGGTAATAAAACACTTTTTCTCCATTCATCGGGCATCATATTAGTCATTAAAATTCTATTAAATAATTTTGTAAGCCATGATACTCCATCCTCCCCTAAGAACTTCCAAATCTCGATAGGGATACCATCTGGTCCGAAAGTCTTCCTTGTTTTCATCTTTTTTAGAGCAATCTTGACCTCTGTTGTCCTAATTCTGTGGAAAAATATACTTTCTTGAGTCTCCCTAAGTTCCTCTATATCTAATCAACTCCCATTATCTCCATTTAATAACCTCTCAAAGTAGTTTTTCCATCTTTCCATAATTTCATCATCTTTGACTAGGACATAAATGCTAAGATTATTCTCTCATTTGTCCTCCTCTTTTTTTTTTAAAATGCCAGAAACATTTTTCCCTCCCTTTCTAAGAAAAATACCAAAAAGGAATTTTTATTCCTTCCTTCCTTCTTTCTTTCAAAAATATGTTCAAACCATTTTTTCTCTCAGGTCGTTCGCATACCCGATTCTTGGCCTGGCTACGTATTGGCTTCAATCTTTCGTCAAATCACCCTGAAGCTCCACCAGTTATTTTGATACTTCATTCGAGTTCAGAATCTATCTACATCAGCTCTTAATGGAGAATTCCAACCAAGCACCGAACGTACAACCTAATCTGATGGTCGTATAAATCTAACTCAGTTCCAAGATTAAAACCTTCAAACCAAGGTCCATGCGATGCAGTGACATCGGGTCTAAATTTTAAAATAACCCGAGGTTCTCTTTCATCGCGCCAAGGGTCCACCCGTTCTCAAGCCTATCTGGGTCCTAAAATAATATCAACATGCTCCGCATGCCCCACGTCCTAATGGGCCGCCGCTAGCTTAACTCCCTATGCCGACCCTTGCCCAGTCAGGGGCTAACCAGCTAGTAACCATGGTTCCCAAAGAGGAAGAACTGAACAAGGTTAAAGAAGACATCAAACTGTTGTTTAACAAGTTTGACCAACTCAAGATATTCAGGAACTACATGGACTACACATATATGTCTCTCTATCCCAAAGCAAGACTGTCGGAGAAATTTAAGATGCTAGCAATCGAAAAGTTCAGGGGCAGTGGGAACCCAATTGTGCACCTTCAAAGTTATCCCCGAGCCATGACCCTCATTGGCACCTCCGAAGAGATAATAGCCCGGATTTTCTAACAGGACTTAAAAGAAACACTCTTTGGTGGTTTCTGTCCCTCGAAGAATTCAGGATCTGTAATTGAGAAGATGTCGCCCGGGAATTTATGTCTCTATATAAGTACAATAAGGAACTAGAGGTTAGAAACCGTGATCTAGGACTTATTAAAGGAAAATTCTAGGGAAACAATCAACAGCTTCTTGAGGAGGTGGCAAAAGAAAGTTGTTACCATAACCAATCGGCCTTCTGAAGAGGAACAAGTCAGTATCGTGAAGAATTTTTTCCCTCATATTTTAGCGACCATGGGAGGACAATATTACCCACACTTTCAAGCCCTTCAAGAAGCAAGTGTAGAAATTGAAGAAATTATTATCAAGGTAGAAGACGAGCTGAATAAAGTGATCGGACAATTCATCCCTCGAAAATATGATAAGCCTGCATATTCTACAGTCTCAACCATCAATAATATTTCCAAACTTGCTACCTCTTGGGCACTAAAAAACCGCCCTAATCCTGCCAAAAAGGAATACACTGAGCTTTACGCTCCCTTGTCCAAAGTTTATGAGGCAATGTTAAGTTAAAATCTCATCAAACCCTTGGACCCCCGTCCATTACCAAATCCACTTCCCAAGAACTTCAAGACCCGATGCCCATTGTGACTTTCCCCAATTCGATGACCATACTACTGACCGATGTTTCCACCTCATAAATGTGGTTCAAGGCCTAATTGACTGGGTCTCATCGCTCTATTAAAAGATCCTAAACCCAATAATACCAATACCCCACTTTCAGCACATACCAATACCATATTCCTAGAAAATAACTAAGGATTTTACCCATTTACTCAAATCGTGCCCAACGAAGAACCCATCATCCCCATAATCTCATCAAAACCTCTCAAAGTTTGCCCATATTTTCACCTACGCCCTATCTATTTCCTCGATTAAGCTCTATCACTCCTTACAAGGGCCTACATTATCATTTGTACCCGATCCAAAAGGAAAGATATGAAGTTATTCCTTGTATTGAACCAACTCTTAAAGTTTGGGCTGAAATTACCCATCGAGATGATCATCGATTATCAAAAATTCAGTGGCTTATTCATGGATGCTCAAAAATGGGCTCAAGAATCAGATAAATAGGTGGTACCTGCCGAAGAAATTAATTTAAATGATATGGTATAAACCATGACCAATATGTTCCGACATACCAGTGAAATCTACAGTATTTTTGAGTTATTATTTTGAAGCTTAAAGGGCGGTTGGTCCCTTCACTCTTGTACCTTCCCATTGAGTGGGAAGACTTATACGAAGAAGTCATCGAGGTTATTGAATGTATCATTTTTTCTTAACAAGAAGACATAGTTGTCACCGGATGGGGGTGAATTTGACAACTCGAATGATGAACCGAGTTCGAAAGAATTCAGTCCAGTATTTAACTTGTAGAAACTGGGGCTGAGCCTCTGTATGATCAGCTCAGATGCTACACCATCGGACCCGTCTGTTCTGATCAAAGTTACTGACATACCTTCCCTCAATTGGAATGCTATACCAATCCAACCTTCTCAGATCCAACCTAACCCTGATGTTTACCCTATCTCTCCACCTGTTGTTGCTTTTCCTTTTTCTGATATTAATGTAATTGAGACCCCCTTTGACGGGGTTCTCAATGTTGCTTATCCTGAAAGTGAAATAAATGAGAATCTTGAGTATCTTATTGTGCCATACATTAATTGTCTTGATTCTAATCAAACCCTTGATGACAATGATTTTGCAAATGAACAAATCTTAAATGATCTTAATAAGGTTAATAACAAATAATATAATCGTGTTCAAATTAATGAGGATGAAACTGTTATTATCAATATCGATTCTAGTAGTCAATAACGTGATATTAGGATAGGGTTCGCACTTAATGAGCATGACTACGCGTATTTCGAAGAGCTGTTAAAAGAATTTATGGATGTCTTCGCATGGTCTTGTGACGACATGCCCAGCATCGACCCTAAAATAGCTCAGCATATGATCCCGACATTCCTATAATGCAAACCAATCAAACAAAAGCTAAGGAACTGAATGGTCTCTCAAAGTCAAAGAGGAAGTGGTCAAACAATTGAACGTAGGCATCATCCGTGTGATTGAGTATCCTACATGGCTCACTAATATTGTCATTATATCAAAATTAGTTGATTGACTATCCTACATCCGTGTGATTGAGTAACCTACTTGAAGAAATCAATATCTATTTGAGCCTACCACCTCTTCTCATGGGCTCAAATTCGGGTGATCCAGAATACCTGTATCTTTTAATTTTTTACCACGCTGTTAGTTCAACCATAGTATGTGAAAAGGAGGGGCACCATGCCCCAATCTATTATGTTAACAAGATATTAACAAACACTGAGAAATTATACCTTCCTCTAGAAAAAAATTCTTATTCATTTATGTTCACCTCATGAAAGTCAAAGCACTACTTTGAATCCCACCCCATCATCTTTATCACTTCTTTTCCTCTAAAGGCATTCCTTAGAAAGGTCTACGTCTTGGAAAGGACATCCAAGTGATCGACAGAATTGAGGAGGTTCGGTATCAATTATAAACTTACAAATTTCATTAATTGAGGTAGACTTTATTGCCAAGTTCACTAGAGGGCATGAACTAGATAAAAGAGAGCTTACTGATTAAGAGACCACTATGGAGCTCAATAAACTCAATAAATGGATGATCTATGTTGACGCATCTTCCAACTCAAAAGGGTCGGGAGTGGGATTTATCATGATTGACCCAAATCATAATGTGCTCGAGTAGGGAAGCAAACTTGGCTTTAAAGCATCCAATGATGAGGCCGAATATGAGGCACTCATAGACAGATTAAAAAAGGTCTTAATCCATTAGTGCAAGTCACCTTGAAGTCTACTATTATTTAAGGTTGGTAACCAACCAGATATTAGGAGACTATAATGCTAGAGATCAATTAATATCAGCATATATACAGATCGTTCAAGACTTGGTCGCCAAATTTAAGTACATCCAAGTCCAATAATTTCCTCGAGGAAATAATAATTATGTGTACATTTTAGCCACTTTGGCCTTATTTGTCAACCATGTCCCTCCTCAAAATAATAATCGAAGTCGAATATCTGGCACAACCAAGAATCTTTAAGTAGGATATTTTCGAACAAGTTCTCTCCATCCAAAAAGCCATTAGCTGGATGGATCTAATGATTACATACTTGTGAGAAGACACACTGCTTGTCGATAAAAAGCAGTCTCATCAAGTTAAAGTCAAAGTTGGTCGATTTTACCTATCCCATAAAGGAAAGGTATGTAAACAACATTTTACTGGACCATACCTGCAATGTGTACACCCCAATGAGGTCTATTAAGTTCTATATGATCTACATGAGGGGATATGTGGAAGTCATTCATGGAGGAGATTTTTGGATTTAGGGCCATAAAAGAAGGGTATTCCACCGTCCCAAAATCTCCTTTCTTCCACCCGCACCTGCATATCTAGTCTGTTACCATGACAACCTCTAGGAGTTTAGTATATAGGAAGGTTGAGAGGTTTGAAATGAACATCCAGAAGAGATGTGCAGTGTCTGAAACTATAATAAAGAAAGTAAATTCCTATCCTGTTGGGCCTATGGTGCTTGGGTTCTTCATATTTGTTGTTATTAGATCTTCTTTGTCTTTGAATACTAAATTACCCTTTGGAAGAGATTTTATATATCTATAGGTTATTGCATAGGGTCAATTTTTGTTCACTTTTGTTTAGAGTGCTGTTGTGTAGTAAAATCAGTTTGTGATGTTGGACATGGGTGTCTTTTATGTGACTGGAGGAAACTAAATAAATAACAAGGATGATTTTACTCGTTCTTTTATAAAAAAAAAGAGGGGTATTGGTGGCCTTACATACAGAAAGACGTAGTCTCGTATGTAAGGAAGTGCAAGGAGTGCCAAGTATTCTCCCTGTGCTTTATCAGCCAACGAACGAAATCAAATCCTTCATTATTCCATGGCCTTTCGCACAATGGGGGTTAGATATTGTGGGCCCCTAACTATAACACCTAAAAATCAGAAGTATTTCCTAGTCGACACGAACTACTTTAGCAAATGGATAGAGAGTGAACCTCTAGCAAACATAAGGGACATAAATATGATCAGATTCATCTGGAAGAAAATCGTTACTCATTTTTTCATGCCAAGGATACTCGTCACCGATAATGAAACGTAATTTGAGAGCAGACAATTCAAAGACTTCTACAATAACTATGACATTAAGCACTAATACAGTTCGGTGGCCTATTCTCAAAGTATTGGACATGTTGAGGCCTTTAATAAGATAATGCTCGATGGGATGACAAAAAGGTTAGAAAAAGTGAAAAGTTCCTGGGTGGATGAGATTCCTATCTCCTTTAGGCATATCAAACAATGCCTAAGAGATTAACTAGGGAAACTCCCTTCGCTTTGGCCTACAAAATGGTAACCATAATCCTATTGGAAGCTGGCTTGCCATCCTTGAAAATGACCATTTTCGATCAAACTATGAATAAAGAAATAATAAAGAATGAGCTCAACATGTCCAATGAAATAAGAGAACAAGCGTTGATTAAACTAGAGTCCTACTAAAAAAAATTATGCAAGCACTACAACAAAGGCATCTATTCGAGGAGGTTCCAACTTTGGGGTTATGTGTTAAGGAAGGGAATCAATAAAGCGAGGAAGCCGTCAGATGACTAATTGGGACCAAACTAGGAGGGACCATTCAAATTTATTGGGGATGACCTCCAAGGAGCCTACAATCTAGAAATAATAGAGGCCAATGAGATACCTAGGGCATGGAATGCATCCAACCTTAGGAAAAAAATAATTTTTTATCAACTATATAGCTTTATGAAAGTTTTAATTTTTTCATTCCAACGTATTGTATGGTTAAAGATTTTATTGATGCAATTAGCTTCTTATTGTTCCAAATGGTAGGCCAACATCGTGAAAACATTATACGATCAAATTACGATTATCATTATGGAAAGGTCATTATCATTGAAAATTTGTTATAATTTGTTCGGTAAAATTTCATTAGTTATTTTGATGCTCTAGTAAGATTACACTCAATCATATTTTAAGCTTACATAATTTTGTCACTTTCAAACACGAAAACATTAGGAATTACTAGGGCAAGAAAAATACCTACGAAAGATCCCAGTGCATTAAGAGTTATAACTTTGGTTGGCTAAAATCCTAAACGTGTGGATGGCCCAACGACCAAGTGCATTCTCTCCGTAGATTGGTTATAGGCCTAAGGAGGTGTGATGACACGATCCTAAAAGGCAAGACCAATAATAATACATGCTCGACATATGAAATGGGAAATGCAAACAAGAAATTAAGTTACAATTTAATAAACATTCATTTAATTACAAAATTTCCCAAGATGGCAGAATTATAAGTTAACAAAAATACAAGATAATGATCACAATTGGATTATCTTTGCTTAATAAGCTACGCGGTCATATCAATTCAATGGCCATAGTTTGGATTAGGACAGAACTCATCATCATTATCGTGGTCGAGAACATAATGCCTCATTAACTGAATAGGAATGACATTTGTAAAAATCCATTATTCCTAACTCCCAAGTGCGGGATGTTGAACGAAAGGGAAATAAAACCCATACCGGTACTAAAATTGAGAATTTGAGGGACTCTAAGGAATGCAAAAGAATTTCATCGATCGTGCTTATAGGGACCTGCCTAGCTTCCTCCAACTGAGTAAAAATGTATATCCATCCCTCATCATAACCATATACCTAGAATATGTGAGGGTTATGATGTATTTAGCATCCCATCCCCATCACCTTTTGCTGAAGAATGTGCTTCGCCACTTGGTCTTCCTTAAAATCTTGCTCAGCTTTGCCAAGCTCATTCTTTAGAGAATTATTTACAGTATGTAGAAAACATACGATGTTTATAATTTCCCCAAGTTTGGCATGAAGTGTAATGACCACACTTGTTTAGTCGCCATAATCACTTGTCATTTTTTGGAGCGCTTGCCGCAGTGGAAAAGAGTGTTAGAGGTTGATCAAAATCATCTTCACTAAGAATGAAGTCCAAATCTTCACCCTCTTAGGAAATTGATACTAAGGCCAATTTGTTAGCAAGCTAAAAAAGTAAAAGAAATACATTCAAAAATAAAAGACAAGCAAGGAAGAAAGAAATAATAGGCGAACAATAGAACCAAAAAAATGTTATATCATTCCATTTGATTAAAATTGGGCCAAGCCCTTATAGGAAAATAAAAAAATAGGGAATTTAAAGTACTAGAAGGTCTTAAACTAATCTTTAACAAGAGTATACTTCTCTCGTATTACTTTATCTTGATTGATTGTGGTTTTGTCATGCTGGTTGCCTTCTTCACCTATTCAGCAGCCTCTTTTTACACCTCCTCTAGATTAAGGGGATCCCCGAGAGCATGATGAGCGAGCAATTCAGACTTAGTAAGAAATTTAGCTTTATCCAAGGCCTTATCCCATCCATTATTGAAGAAGGACCTACGAAAAAAGTCCAACTGCTTATGGATAAGGGCAAAGGTCTTATCCCAACCTCTTTCATAAGCTTTATCCCTTTCCTCCAACATAATTGCCAATGAATGGGTAGATTCTTCATGATATTTTTCTAACTTGTCATCCCTTGATTTAAGAGCGGCGACCTCCAAGTAATTATCCCTCATTCCAGCCTCATGCCTTGACCTTTTTTAGGCAACATCTAAGGCCTTTTGGGCCTAATTCAAAGCCTTGCCTATGTCGGCATTGACATTCGCCTGGTAAACCCTCCGATACAGATGGTCAAGAATTCTACCAAAAACTACAAGTTAAAAATAAATCAAGAAAGTTAGAGCAAGAAAAATTTAAAGACATAAATATTCAAAGAAATGATATAAAGACTTATCAATAGAAGAGTTTGGGAAACATGAGATATTAGATTTTTTATGGATGGGCCCTGACCATACGTGGTCGATTGGGAGGTAATCCCCCATCGACTGACCAAAATCCAAGTCAGCATTCTTGTCCACTAACCCTTTATGAGGTCCCTTCACCTAATTGGGGACATTCACCATTTTTTAGGGGGCAAATTGATCGCAAGACTAGAAGTAGTCTTGCTATTCTTTACAAGATGTACCTGCAACTTCTTAGAGAAATACCCAAAGTTAATTGGGTCGAATGGACCCCTTTTGCCTTTTATTTTTTAAGGTTATTTAATTGGTGAACTAAGGGCAATGGCCCCTCTATCAAGTTTGGAATTGTCCTTCTCGGAGTCATTCCCTCTTCAGATATGGTAGGGGTGATGCGATGTCAATAAATTCGAATGATCCTGAAGTGATTACAGAAGAAGATTTTTTCTCACCAAACCATTCGAGGACCTCTAAATCCCTATCATCTGGTTAGGCTACGAAGGATGCAGTGGTGGTGAATGTGTAAGACTGTAAGAAGTTGACCAAAGGTGTTCGACGGTAGTCATAGGTTACATGAGCAGTCAAGATGTCTTCAACTCTATGAAATTAACCTATCTTTAGTTGGGATCTTTCATCATCTTGCTTTCTTCACAAATAAAGACCACAACATTAGAATAATTAAACAAGTTATGGGCGAATAAGATAAAACATCATAATTAATACTAAACTTATTTCATATCTCCTTTTGGGCACCTAGGTCCCCTATATGGTCCACTACCCTTGAGGATGGGCAAGTGTTCCTAGTCCTTTACCATAAATCCAAGCAACCAGTAGTCTTTGTTGGAATCTGATAGGTCTACCACCAGGACTCTTTCAGCCTTCCTCACTTTTAGATAGTAAACATCCTCATTTCTATAATTCCAAGTTTGGTCACATACAGTTCATTTATCCTATGAACCCCATTTATAATTCTCCAAGTGTTGGAAGAACACTGGGCTGAGACCACACCAAAAAAACTCACAAACTCAAGGAAGAATTGGTTTGGGGTGAAGGTGATGTCTTCTTCTGAAAAAATTAAAGAGAACATTCAACGACCCTTTTAATGTTGTAATAATTAAGGGGACCATACCATAACTCTACAACCATTATTCAGGGATATAATAACTTCAGGGGTCCTTTATTGTTTTTTCATTAATGCTATAAAACATATTTCCAATTAGATAATCAATAAAGGGGGATAAGAATAATTTAAACCTTCGAAATAAATTTGTAGAAATTGAAAGATGGGAAATAAATGAAATTACAATGAGTAGAGGCACAAATGGAGCTCTGGTACAACTTAAAAATGAAATGGGGAGGCAATAAGACAAACTGATTGTTTGAGAGGAGATAATGGGGTGGAGCAATTTTCGAGACATTCCCTATCATTGCAAGTACGTCCCTAAATGACGGAAAGCACACATTACCTCTCTTTGGGATAATTAATGCACATTTACCAATGTTCCCTTGGAAACACCAAGACAAATTATGCACATGCCCTCAAAGTCAAATGGGCATAATGAAAGAAGTTTACAACTTTAAAAAACAAGTGTCAGCATTCTCCAAACATAGTACCTGAGGAATACCTCATTTCACATCTGACCGCGATCAAGACTCTATTTGGACGGTGAGGAAACCTATGCACCTTAATGAGCTACAAAGATTTGGGGGAATTTATGGGGGAATTCTTCGACCACACATACGAAGAGGGCACGTGACCACTAGTATGATCAATGACCATAACTCAAGAGGATAGGCACAGTTAGAGCCGCTCAATTAAAATTTCAAAATTAAAAATAGTCGATCAAGCTCAGATAACTATGTAAGGTCATTGAGTCCCACATGGATCAACCTATTTATTTTCTCTATATATGTGACCTTCACCCTTGATAAAATGGTGCATGTAATATTTGTTATGGAAAGATGATCAATAAATAAGAGCGCATCATACGTGGGCGTAGGCACATTGCCGAACTACATACATTTTCTTTTTATGTATGATTATGCATGTTCTTATTTTGCTAGGCTTTGATAGTGTTATATAAAAACTAATAGGATTTAACCCCACCTCATATGTGTGTGTATGTGTGTGTGTGTGTGTGTATGTGTGTGTGTGAGAGAGAGAGAGAGAGAGAGAGAGACCAGAGTCGTTAGTGGGAGAGAAGAGAGAGATACCCATGAGATTCCAAATTAGCCTTCAAGGGTTGGATACCAAAGGAAATACGAGGGATGCCGGGAGTAAATATCAGCTCGGGTAGCCGTCAGGGTAGGGTAGGGTTTTCTTAGATTAAAATTTGTGAGAGTTGTGAGTGGGTCTTGGGATTGGGAAAGGAGTAAGGATTAATTGGTTAGGGATAGGTGTTTTTTTTCTTGGCTTGAGTTTTACTTTACATATATGATATTATTTATATAGATAGTAGAATATTGGGGATCCCCGTGGGGACCCGATGCATTACTTGACCCAGAAAGTTTGAGGGATTAAAATAATTCCCTATACCCGACACCGACCCCAAAATAGATCCCAATACCCTATCCATTAGGGTCGGATCCTCGTAGGGACCCTAACTCATGGGAAAAAATGGCATCCCTACCCGCTATAGCGGGCCTCCAAAGCCCAAAATTATTGCACCATTTATTAAAATTATCGTACCCTAAACTTTCCTCATAACAAATTTACTAATGACCATCATATCCTTGATATTTTCGCTTAACAATCCATATGTCCAAACCAATTTATAACTTACAATAATTAGAAAAGTCGATGGGTCGTGTTCGTGTCGTGGGATAATAGGCTCGTGTAAAAAAACTTAACCTATACACGACCTGTTAACAAACGGGTTCCAAATAATGAACCCAAACCCAAACTCGAACCATTATTATTAACGGGTCACCCGGCCCAAACCGTTAAGACCCATTAAGTAATTAAAATTATCCATTAAAACATAATATATTTAATTCCTACATCCTAAATTCCAAATGTCAGTAGTAATATAGGATTGTAACAATAATATGTTCATTATACAAATTTATATATGTATAACAAATATTGCAAATTGTATCAACGATAAGTTATCAACAAATAGTTAAGTAGTATTAGAAGGTTTTAATGGGTATAAACGAATCAAATTAAGTGCATCAAATTTCCAAACCCGAACCGTTATCTTAACGGGTGTATCGTGTTAATCCGATATTGACTTAAACCCGCTAAGCATAAACCCATTAACTTATAATTTAGCATCGTGTTTTGCATCATTTTGACAAGTCTAACAATAATAATCGTCTTAGCCCCAAACTTTATTATAATAATGCTTAATCCCATAAAATTTTATTAACTTACCAAATCAACTCTATAGTTCTAATTAAATTCATTTCAACTTTAAATTCTCGTAAATGACTTTAAATTTCACAAATTATATTTTATAATTAATTTATATTATCATTTAATTAATTAAATCACTATAATTAATTAATTATTATTTCCCTTTAAACTTACGGGTTACTACAAGCGATCGCAAAAAAACTGTTATTTCTTTGAAAACTTATTAAAAGGAAAATCATGACTGATGAAGCTATGACAATGACCCCGGATATAAAACATGTGCCAGTTGTTTAAAGATCTTACATGGCCTGGTGATAATTTCTTAAATGACTTATGGGCCGCATTGCCCAAGAAAGAGGGTAAAATGTGGCACATGAGCTCCTCATTTTTATTCAACAAGGTAATGGCTTGGCGATAATAGTGAACAATACTAGTGTGATTCATCTTATCGTCATAAATTTTGAACCATGGTGGAGTAAACTTCTTAGGAGGATTGTGGAGGCTCATTTATTTAAGTCCAATAACATAGCCAACTATCCCAACATATCCAACGGACTGCTCGGGCTAACTAAATATAATTACTTTTTACCCGCGTATTTAACATGTTCTTAAACACATGAAGATATACACGAATCAGTTACTAATAATCTCAAAGATATATTTAGGGACACTTACGAGCTATCTAACAAGCTGGATGCATTACTTGTACAATTCAATTACTTATCTTAACATCTATACATGTAAACCTATACCCCAGGGTGAAGGGGATGTAACCTTGAACATTTAAGAGACATTAACAGAGAATAATAACCTCTCCTTAGACATAGGCAAGTTTTTGTACCATGTATACATGTTATTATGTGTGCGATTAATCATATTCTTCTTGATATTGCTTTATAGATCTTTTATTGTGATAATTTTTTAACTAGAAATTGGCGTCGTCTGTGGGAATGATTCTTTTTCATGTTAAAGCAACTATTAAAAAAAAGTCCATGATGTCTCACCACAACAGCAACCTTTACCAAATTGGCGATGTGCAGGAGGACCCAACTCCACCAAGGGTCGGGTTTGATATTCTTCAACCTCAAAATCTCAAGTTTCGCCAAGAAAGGCAACGTTTAAAAGAAAGACACAAACCACCTAGGTTTACTCAGATATTCGGGTTGGTCGACGCTTATGAAGCCCTCCTTCAAGAGAAGTAGGAGGCAACATGCCTCCAGATGGAAGAAAAAGCTCGCCTTCACTGGTGACTTAAAATGATGGAGAGAGATCTCCATAGATGTACCAGACAACATCGCAACATGTCTCCTAGTCCTCGTGCAAAAAATACTCACAGCCAAGAAAGGATACCCAGAGTGTGCTCGATCAAAATGTGGCCGACCATAGAGGCTGCGCAAAGATGATGATCATCACGACGAGGACATCAGGATTTTGGTTCGAAGAGAGATGGACCAACATCCAGCCCACCATGAGGCCAAGTCCACTAAAGAGCTAGCTAGGAGAGCTCTCAACACTCAAATGAAATCCCATTTTTCAACGGCGATTGACAAAGAGGATCCCCCGAAGAAGTTCACCATTCCTAGATTCAAAACCTACGATGGAAAAATTGACCCTATAGACCATGTACGACAGTACATGCAAGCTATGGCACTATAAAGTCACAACGACACTCTTATGTGTTGGATTTTCCCTTCTAAACTCTATGATGTAGAATATAAATGGTTTAAAAGGCTACCTCAAAGGTCCGTTAGGAGTTTTTAATCCCTCACATAGGCCTTTACTGTTCTCTTCATTACAACCAGCACCCATCCCAAAATAATGGATTCATTGCTCACGATGAAGAAGAAACCATAAGAGATCCTTCATGACTATGATAAATGATATTAGAAGGTTTGTAATGAAGAGGAGGATTGCTCGGAGCAGGTAGCCGTGGCTATATTCAAGGTTGGTATGTCAACCACATCTCTATTGCATCAATCCCTGATAAAAAAAAAAGCGACAAACACCATTGATGACCTCATGTTACGTATTAAAAAGTACACTAAGCTTGCGGATGTGGTTCACTCTATTCCAGGGGACAAAAGTTGTGTGAAAGCAGCTAAAGGGGGAGACAAGAGTGATACCTTGAATAATGGAAGTAAGAACGGATACAAAAATGGATCAGCAAGGCCAGTCCTTCAAAGGCTTTCCAAACCGTCAACACAATCTTCAAGGAACCTATTTGTAAAATCTTAAGCAAGATCAAGAATTAGTTATTCGTCAAGTGGTCCAAAAATATGGGCGGCGACCTAATAAAGAGGAACAATGCACTGAGATGCGCATTCCATAAGGAAGGCGACCACATGACAGATAATTATAAAACACTGAAGTCGTACTTGGAGAGTTAGCCCAAGATGGACACCTGAACGAGTATGTGGAAAAGAAAGGTGATAATGTCGTATCCAATAGTGACCAGAAGCCCGACAATGTCCTTAATGACGACATGGGGCATGAGTTCACAGTAATTCATGAAGCATCTAACCTAAAGTAAATCAAAGGGAATGTTGTTTGGATGGAGCTAAAAAAGGTTACGATTGTCATATAAGCATTCTAGATTGACCCTGTAAAGAGACGAACGGACAAGCATCGGTGACCATAAGATGTCAACTATACCAAACACATCGTATTAGTAGAGGAATATCTAGTTGGGGTGAGTACCCCACACCATGATGCACTCGTGAACAATCTTAGAATCATGAATTGGGATATCGATAAGTTATTGGTGGCCCAAGGGAGATCATCAGAGGTGATGTACCTAGAGTTGTTCCCCAAGTTGAAACTTAATATAACAGATCTAAAAGAGGTGATCGTTCCATTGGACAACTTGATAGGGAAGATTACAGTACCAATAGGATATATAGTCCTGTTAGTGAGAGCAGGGAATATTTCAAAAATGATTAAGTTCCTGGTGGTATACATTGAGTCACCATACCATGCCATAATAGGAAGAGGTTGTCTCTATGCCATGAAAGACATATTATCTATATACCATCAAAAACTCAAATGTGTCACCGACCGAGGAGTGGTCGAGATTCGTGGCAACCAGGCCACTGCTAAGAAATGCTTCATCGTCGCCATTCGACCTCGGAAGGAGAAAAAAGTGGAACTAAAAGTCCCTCCAAAGGAATCCCGGGATGCGGCTATACCCTCAAAATAGCAATTACGATACGATCAACCAGGGGTGGAGGAAACCACGCTCCACCTTACTGATAGGGTCGTTAAAAGACTAGAAGAAGTTGAGGCTGATAGCGAACTGGCGGATAGAAAGTTTATGATTAATACCATTCTCGTCGATCAAGAAAAGAAGGAGATAATTGCTTTCTTAAAAAATAATCAAGATGTTTTTGCTTGGGAGCCTTACGATCTGCCAGGGATTGATCCCAACGTAGCTTGCCACAGCCTCCATGTTGACCCAACCTTCAAGACGATCACTCAAAAGGCACGATGCACAACCCCCGAAAAGTCTCAAATGGTAGATAATGAAGTTGGAAATCTTTTGAATGCAGGCTCCATAAAGGAAGTTCAATTCCCCAAGCGGTCGTACAACCTAGTGGTAGTAAAGAGGATAAACGGCAACTGGCAAGTCTGCATCGATTTCACAGATCTTAATAAGGCGTGTCCCAAGGATAATTTCCCCCTACCAAAGATCGACCAACTAGATGATGCTACGACGACTCACGAAAGAATGAGTTTTCAGGACGCCTATTCAGGGTATTATTGTGACACCTCGCTTATTAAAATAAGAGGTGGCCAGCCCGATACTCCAATAATTACAGGAATCATAGATGGTCCATTCTTAGCATCACAGTAATACAATAAGTATACGAGATAACCACCAATTATTTTTTTAAACGGATTGTCAAAATTTTTATTTTTAAGTTAAAGAAAAATATTTATGCAATCCAATTGAAAAGAAGGTGGATGCAAGTAAAGACAGATATTAAGTCGGCAACTATATACAACACAATAACCGAATAAACTGTCGATTAACAGACATATACAATAGGGTTACACCGAGTATTAAGGTACAATATCACATATATACAACAAGTATAAAACTTGGGCAACGCGCCCGAATGTGCAGCCGATCATAACTAGAAAACAAAAAGATGGAAGCGTCTATATAAAATATCCCATAACATCCGCAAAGTGTTACAGCTCCAGGACACTGGAATAGAAAAGTTAATATGGGCGTCCTTGCGGTGGAACACCTGGTCGAATGTAAGATTCATGCAAAACAAAGAGATATAAACGGGTCAGGGCCCGGTTTGATACGATCACCATGTGAATAACATGCATGACAGTAATGAACAGTTAAATCATCAAGAATAAGCTTATTTCGCTCGCCATAAGTAATGATAAGGAATCTAATTACTCAACCTAGAAGCATAACCTAACGCAATATAATGACAATGATCACAATTCAATTATGCAGGAGAAAATTGATAACATAGTACTTAATGAGGTTCCATTTCCTTTTATACACAATGCATTTCGCCGTTCCTTTTCTCATTAGGAAATGTATTCAAAGCAATTTATTTCATAAAGTGTCGTATAATCAATAAGATTCCACTTTAATAAGAACAGTTATATTACACAACATATAACGATTCTAAGACCGCCCTTCCGAGTTTCCCCATTGGACGCGCCCCTAAATAACTATCATCTTCCAAGGCCTATCACCAAGAAAACCTGGGCATCCTACATCGCGTGACGTCGAGAAACGGTCATATACCTTCGACAGTGAGTCATAACCTCACCCAGAACTACCTCACTTCGAACAATAATCACACAATATAATATAACCAGTCCTATGGCCGAGGACTATATTCACCCTACATTCACTAGCCAGGGGACTTCACCTCATGTGCGTAACTTCCCCTATGATAGCATTTAGAGAGGTGTGTATATACAATTTATCATTCATAATTTAATCTCATTTTAAAATATACATTACGTTTTATCCAGAGCCATAAGCGTTTAATGCCATCATTATAAATCTCAGTGTTTAATTATCTCCAATACAAATCTCCATGAATTAGCATTCAATCCTCAAACCATAATGTATGATAATACTTCAACCAAAATCTAGAAGTCCACACTAAGTCACTCTATTTCCCTTTAGACCTAAACTAATTCATTTTATAAAAGAATCATTTCTCTACATCTAATTTAATTAACTAAATTAATTCCCAATCTCAGTCCTAACTCTCCTATCTAACTAGGTTCTTAGATACCTTTCTACTAGACTCTAATACTCTAGTTTTACTTAATTCAAAAAGGTTCCTAAGTCCCTATCTTAAAAGAAAGAAGCTAGAAGAAACTAAGCATTTAAGGGTGAAAAATAGGGGACTGGTCGACCGGTCATGGGATCGCGATCGATCGCGCCTCAACGATTTTGTCTACACAAGAATGCAGTAAGCTCATTTTTGAAGACCCGGTCGACCGGTCCTGGGACCGCGGTCGACCGTGCTCAAATTTTATACATATATAAAAAAGCAGTAGGCTTTCCCCTGAAGGCCCGATCGACCGGTCCTGGGACCGCTGTCGATCGCGCCTAGCAGACCCACGATTTTTTCTTTTTATCCAATGCTAGATCCGAAACCAAAACCCTTTATTTTTATAATTCTTCCATTCTCATCAACTAACAACACAACCACAACCTCTCTACACCACAACAAACTCTCATGACCAACTTAAATCATACAAACAACAAGATCCAAGGGTTAAACATCAATATTTATCGAAACCTACTATTTTTTCTAATTCTCCAACTACACAACTATCAGAACAAATTATTCACATTAAATCATATACTAGCAAGTAAGAAACTTTCCTTAAGCTGAAATCTCAGATTCCTTTCCGGTAGAAGCAAGATTAAACCCAAATTTCTTCTTTCTTTTCTTTTTTCTCTTCTTTTCCCCAAATTCTCTTTCTCTCTCTTCTTTCTAGGTTTAGGAATAAAATACTTGAGAAATGAGAGGGTTGCACGACTTAATCGTGCCTTTAGCATCAATTCCCATCTTTAAATGTTAATACACGATTAAAATGACTCATAACTATATAATTAAGTCATAACCTGGTAAAAGTGCCCGGAACCCAAAAATACAACATGGCACTTATTTTGACTATCTCGACTACTTCGGGACTAATCGCGCCCTCTAAATTGACATTCGAATTAATATACATCATTTCAAGTTCCAACTTCATTTAAACCATAAATGTCGTTTAAAGCACAACGACACCATAAATCATAACATAATGCTATTTATATTCACGTAACAGTAAATATGCAAAATTTAGTAAATATTATCTTTTAATTCTCTTAAAATAATATTTACACCATTATCCAATATTTTATATAATTACCTCACATGGTAAATTAATATAAATTCAATTACTCAAAAGTAAGGGTTATTACATACTCCCCCCCTTATAAGGGTAATTTTGCCCTCAAAATTCAGACGTACCTTGCAAAAAGAGATGTGGATACTTTTCTCGCATATCATCCTCACGTTCTCAGGTTGACTCCTCGGCATTGTGATGACCCCATTGGACCCGAACTAAGGGTACCACTCCAGATCTTAGTCTACTCACTCCGTGATCTAAGATTGCAACTAGTTGTTCCTCGTATGAAATATCGAGTTGTAATTCGATATCATCCAAAGGAATGTGCCAGTGGGCTCCTTCACACCTCTTGTACTTTTTTAATAAAGATACATGAAACACGTCATGAATCTGTTGTAAGTGTTCTGGCAAGGCAAGTTGATAAGCTACTAGGCCCACCTTAGAAATAATGGGAAAAAGGCCTACGTAGTCCTTCGCAGGCTTTCCTTTCTTCCCAAATCGCTTTATACCCTTCATTGGCGATACTCTCACCAAAACTTGATTTCCAACCTCCAATTAGACATGCCTTCTATTAGCATTAGCATAACTCTTTTGACGATCTTGAGCTATTCAAATGCGATTGCGAATAAGTTCAATCTTGGAAAAGTATCTTGGATCATTTCAGGTCCAAGAAATTTATTATCTCCTACTTCCAACCAACAAGTAAGTGATCTACACGGTCGGCCATATAATGCTTCATATGGTGCTATCCCGATAGTGAATTGGTATGAATTATTATAAGAAAATTCGACCAAGGGAAGGTATTGTTCCCAACTTCCTCTAAATCAAGAACACACATTCTGAGCATATCCTCCAACATTTGGTTGACTCTTTCTATCTGCCCATTTGTTTGAGGGTGTTAGGAGGTACTCAACTTCAATTCGATTCCCATAGCTTCTTGGAAACTTTGCCAAAAATTGGAAACAAAAATTTTGTCTCGATCGGAGACTATATTAATGGTAACCCCGTGGAGTTTAACAATCTTCGCGATAAATAGTCGGGCATAATGAGCAGTATTGTAGTCTGTACGTACTGGTAAGAAATGTGCTGACTTAGTTAAGCGATCAGCGATAACCCAAATGGAATCATGACCTCTTTGTGACGTTGGCAATCCCGTAATAAAATCCATTGAGATGCTTTCCCACTTCCATACCGGTATTTCCAAGGGTTGTAATAATCCCGTGAGTCGTTGATGATCTACCTTTACCAGTTGACAAGTAGTACATCGGGAAACAAATTCAGAAATGTCCCGTTTCATACCCGCCCACCAATATTGACGGCGCGTGTATTGGTACATTTTGTCCCCACCAGGATGTACTGCAAATTTGGACCCATGAGATTCTGTCATAACGGCTCGTCTTAAATCCCCTTCATCCAGGATAATAAGTCTTCCGTGGAAACGTAACCCACCCTCAGAACTTATAGAGCAAGATTCCGCTCCCTCGATTAACAATTGGTGTATACAGTCCTGACAACTTTTGTCCCTTCCTTGAGCTTCCACAACTCTTGCCACTATAGTAGGTGTAAAGGTTTACGCCGATATAAATGCCTTAGCAGCAGCGTCCTCTTGGCCGATCTCCTTCCATTTAGCCTTCCACACCGTGGCTAACTACCTCTCGGGTTTCCGACTTAATGCATATGCCACTACATTCGTCTTACCTGGGTGATAATGAATATTAAATTGGTATTCTTTCACAAACTCTAACCATCGACGTTATCACGTATTCAAATCCTTCTGTGAAAATAACTATTGCAACGATTTGTGGTCCGTGAAAAGACTAAATTTCTCCTTCAGGACATAATGTCTCCAAAACTTCAAGGCAAAAATCACTGCCGCAAGTTCCAAATCATGAACCGAATAATTCTTCTCATGGGGATTTAGTTTGCGAGAAGCATAAGTAATAGCCCGATGCTCTTATTGTAACACACCTCCCAACCCTTGCAGAGATGCATCAGTAAAGACCAAATATTCCAACTCCGACCTTGGTAACGCAAGTACTGGAGTAGAAGTTAACCTATCTTTCATCTCATTAAAAGCTAGCTGACAAGAATCATCCCAAACAAACCTCACTCCCTTTCGAGTCAAATTTATCAAATGGCTAGCAATCTGAGAAAGCCCTTAATAAATCGGCGGTAATAGCCAGCCAAACCCAGAAAACTGCAAATTTATGTAGGTGTCGTGGGTTGACCCCATTCCCTTACTGCAACAACTTTACTTGGGTCTACCTAAATACCCTGAGCTGTCACAATGTGACCCAGAAACTGTACTTCTTGTAGCCAAAAACCACACTTCTCAAACTTGGCATACAATTGATGATCCATCAACGTCTGCAAAACCAACCGTAAATGCTTAGCATGATCGGCCTCCCTTTGAGAATACACAAGGATGTCATCAATAAACACGATAACAAACTAGTCCAGGAAGTCTCAAAACACTCTATTCATAAAGTCCATAAACACTGTAGGAGCATTGGTTAGCTCGAAAGGCATAACTAGAAATTCATAAGACCCATATCTAGTTAGGAACACAGTTTTGGACACGTCTTGTTCTCGTATCCGCAGCTGGTGATACCCCGTCCTCAAATCTATTTTGAGAAGTACTACGCTCCCCTAAGTTGATCAAATAAATCATCAATCCGAGGTAGAGGGTATTTGTTCCTGATGGTAATTTTATTCAACTCCCTGTAATCTACGCACAACCGTAGAGAACCATCTCTTTTCTTCACAAACAAAACAGGAGCTCCCCACGATGACATACTACGCCTAATAAACCCCTGTTCTAACAACTTCTGAATCTGATCTCTTAACTCCCCCATCTCAACAGGAGCCATACAGTATGGAGCTCTATCAATCGGTCGCGTTCCCGGTGCTAAATCAATCACAAACTCAATCTCCCTACTTGGAGGCAAACCCAGTATCTCTCGAAAAACACCCGCAAACTCTCTAACAACGGAAATTAAATCTAAGAAAATGACTATATCACGAGAAGTCTCCTCCGTAATACAATATAAATACGTATTATAACCCCCCACTGAAAGAGGCATATCCATTAAAAACATATCTTGCCCCGGAATGGCAAAGACTATACTTTTCCTATAGTAATTTACTGTTGCGCAATACTTTACTTGCCAATCCATACCAAGGATTAAATCATACCCAACCATATCAAGGATAAGCAAATCGGCCTCAAAACACAAGTTACCAAGATTTATTTCTACTCGTTTACAAACAAAGAAAATGAGCGAACCATCACCTATAGAAGATTCGACACTAGTGAAAGTACTCTCCGCATATTTAATTATCTCCGTTGATTGATAAAAACTTCGAGAAACAAACGAGTGTGTCGCACCCGTATCAAATAATACACGACCCCTATGACCTTGAATGGGAAACTTACCCTCAATAGCTGGCGGCACGGGAGTGGCTGGAGGAAGCATAGCATCTTGTATATGGTAGACATGCCCATACTGTAGTTGTCCCTGTTGTGGAGAGACGAATGGATTGGACCCTTGTGGTGGTAGTTTTACCTGCTGATGCTGTGGAATTATAGGAAACTATCCCCCAATTAACTGCGAACACGACTTCCTATAATAACCCGACTCTCCATATTGAAAGCAATGACCCACCATATTTTCCTGATTATGGCCCCTATTATTTGTGAAGTACCCAAAGCCTTGGCCCGGATGGCCTCGACCCCTATTGTTACCCTGACCTGCCTGACCAACCTGCTGCTGTTGCTGGTCACCTTGACCGTGCCTGAGATTACTTTCATCGAAATTAAATCCCCTGAAACGCTGCCTTTTGGACAAATCCCCTTGTTGGGCGTCCCTTTCCTTTTGCTTACCTCCTAATGATTGGGACGAGGGTAGTGCTCCCCCTACCATACCATTGCCTCCTGGCTTACTCGCTTGCCCCATAACTGAAACTTTTGTACTTCCTTGTACATGCAACCGATGATCTTCACAATGTAGTAAAGCGGCATTCATCATATCCCTGAAAGTTTATAAAGTTGGATTGCCTAGAAAGTGTTGTCGTATCCTCTAATGTAAGCCTCCAATGAACTTTGATATTCTCCTCTCCTCCGGAGTTACCTCATCCGGCACAAAACTAGCCAAACGAGTGAATTCCTCCTCATACTCTGCCACCGAATGTTCATCTTGAACTATATCTTGAAGCTTCCTCCTCATTTCCCTTTGGACTACTAGAGGAAAATATTTTTGATCAAACAAAAACCAAAAGTCAATGATAGTTATAGTATCTCTTCGCTCTGGCGTGGTCATCGACTCCCACCTATGTAAGGCTACTCCAATTAGCTTAAAAGTAGTAAGCATTTGCTTTCGTTCTTCATACAGTCTACCATACGAAGATGGCGCTGCATATCCTTTTTCCATTGGTTAGCTACGATCATGTCGGAACCACCCTGAAATTCTGGGGGATGACCCTTTAAAAAGGATTCTATGAATATTTCCCATGGAGAAGGTCCTGCAGGGACTTGTACCTCCTGAGCTCGTGGTTGTTGGACTTGGGGAAATTTCTGAACTACGAGAGCCATCGTCGCATTAACCGCCTGGGCCACGATATTGTCTACCTCAATGGAATTTATTATTCCTTGTTGTGGCGGTGGAGGACCTACCTCATCTTCTACAGCTCTATTTCTTCTCGTAGGGCGACCTCTCTTAGGCGGCATCTGAGACGAAGAAACAATAGAATTAGAATACTATGTAGAACCATTATCTTCACAGAAGATCGCAACCATATAAAACAAAATAGTCCTAACAATAGGGATCCATATCAAAGAGCGCTACGGTAGAACGTGATAAGTTCGCATAGATCCTAAAGACTTTAGAACTTGATGCTCTGATACCATCTGTGACACTCCGCTTATTAAAATAAGAGGTGGCCAGCCCGATACTCCAATAATTACAGGAATCATAGATGGTCCATTCTTAGCATCACAGTAATACAATAAGTATACGAGATAACCATCAATTATTTTTGAAAATGGATTGTCAAAAATTTTATTTGTAAGTTAAAGAAAAATATTTATGCCATCTAATTGAAAAGCAGGTGGATGCAAGTAAAGACAGATATTAAGTCGGCAACTATATACAATAAAATAACCGAATAAACTGTCGGTTAACAGACATATACAACAGGGTTACACTGAGTATTAAGGTACAATATCACATATATACAACAAGTACAAAACTTGGGCAACACGCCCGAATGTGCAGCCTATCATAACTAGAATACAAAAATATAGAAGCGTCTATATCAAATATCCCATAACATCCGCAAAGTGCTACAGCTCCAGGACACTGAAATAGAAAAGTCAATACAAGCGTCCTTACGGTGGAACACCTGGTCGAATGTAAGATTCATGCAAAACAAAGAGATATAAACGGGTCAGGGCCCGCTTTGATATGATCACCATGTGAATAACATGCATGACAGTTATAAACAGTTAAGTCATTAAGAATAAGCTTGTTTCGCTCACCATACGTAATGATAAGGAATCTAATTACTCAACCTAGAAGCATAACCTAACGCAATATAATGACAATGATCACAATTCAATTATGCAGGAGAAAATTGATAATATAATACTTAATAAGGTTCCATTTCCTTTTATACACAATTCATTTCGCCATTCCTTTTCTCATTAGGAAATGTATTCAAAGCAATTTATTTCATAAAATGTCGTATAATCAATAAGATTCCACTTTAATAAGAACAGTTATATTACACAACATATAACGATTCAAAGACCGCCCTTCCGAGTTTCCCTGCTGGATGCGCCCCTAAATAGCTATCATCTTCCAGGGCCTATCACCAAGACAACCTAGGCATCCTACATCGCGTGACGTGGGGAAGCATCCATATACCTTCGACGGTGAGTCAAAACCACACCCAGAATTACCTCACTTTGAATAATAATCACACAATATAATATAACCAGTCCTATGGCCGAGGACTATATTCACCCTGCATTCACTAGCCAGGGGCCTTCACCTCATGCGCTTAACTTCCCCTATGATAGCATTTAGAGAGGTGTGTATATACAATTTATCATTCATAATTTAATCTCATTTTAAAATATACATTACGTTTTATCTGGAGCCATAAGCGTTTAATGCCATCATTATAAATCTCAGTGTTTAATTATCTCCAATACAAATCTCCATGAATTAACATTCAATCCTCAAACCATAATGTATGATAATACTTCAACCTAAATCTAGAAGTCCACATTAAGTCACTCTATTTCCCTTTAGACCTAAACTAATTCATTTTATAAAAGAATCATTTCTCTACATCTTATTTAATTAACTAAATTAATTCCCAATCTGAGTCACAACTCTCCTATCTAACTAGGCTCTTAGATATCTTTCTACTAGACTCTAATACTCTAGTTTTACTTCATTAAAGAAGGTTCCTAAGTCCCAATCTTAAAAGAAAGAAGCTAGAATAAACTAAGCATTTAAGGGTGAAAAACAGGGGACTGGTCTACCGATCATGGGACCGCGGTCGACCGCGCCTCAACGGTTTTGTCTACAAAAGAATGCACTAAGATCATTTTGTAAGGCCCGGTCGACCGTTCCTAGGATCGAGGTCAACCGCGCTCAAATTTTATACTTATATAAGAAAGCAGTAAGCTTTCCCCTGAAGGCCCGGTCGACCGGTCCCGGGACCGCGATCGACCACGCCTAGTAGACCCACGATTTTCTCTTCTTCTCCAATGCTAGATCCGAAGCCAAAACCCTTTATTTTTATAATTCTTCCATTCTCATCAACTAACAACACAACCACAACCTCTCTACACCACAACAAACTCTCATGACCAACTTAAATCATACAAACAGCAAGATCCAAGGGTTAAACATCAATATTTATCGAAACCTACTATTTGTTCTAATTCTCCAACTACACAACTATCACAAAAAATTATTCACATTAAATCATATACTAGCAAGTAAGAAACTTGCGTTAAGCTGAAATATCGAATTCCTTTCTGGTAGAAGCAAGATCAAACCCAAATTTCTTCTTTCTCTTCTTTTCCACAAATTCCCTTTCTCTCTCTTCTTTCTAGGTTTGGGAAGCATACACTTGAGAAATGAGAGGGTTGCACGACTTAATTGTACCTTTAGCATCATTTCCCTTCTTTAAATGTTTATACACCATTAAAATGACTCATAACTACATAATTAAGTCATAACCTGGTAAAATTGTTCGGAACCTAAAAATACAACATGGCACTTATTTTGACTATCTCGACTACTTCGGGACTATCCGCGCCCTCTAAATTGGCATCCGGAATAATATAAATCATTTCAAGTTCCAACTTCATTTAAACCATAAATGCCGTTTAAAGCACAACGACACCATAAATCATAACATAATGCTATTTACATTCACATAACAATAAATATGCAAAATTTAGTAAATATTATCTTTTAATTCACTAAAAACAATATTTACCCCATTATCCAATATTTTATATAATTACCTCACATGGTAAATTAATATAAATTCAATTACTCAAAAGTAAGGGTTATTACAATGATCACATCCCCTTGTTCGGCCCAGACCAGGACAAAATATATTTTATAACCCTCATGGGTTTATATTATTACAAGGTCATGTCGTTCGGGCTAAAGAGCACGGGGGAAACTTATCAGAGGTTGGTCATGAAAATGTTTAAACAACATATGGGGGAAACTATAGAAGTCTTCATCGACGAAATGTTAATAAAGAGCAAAGATGTGAACAATTATCTCAGAGATCTAGCCAGAACCTTTGAAATCCTCAGGAGGTATCAGATGAAACTCAACGCTGTGACACCCCGACTAATTAAATACCGGGTAGCTACTCCTTTATTAAACTAATACAGAGTATCAAGTTGGTTCAGTCTTAGCATCACTGTCGAAAACATTTAGTTACTTATTAGCCACCTAATGTTTAAAAATAGAGAGATGCCAAATTTTATTAATTAAATTAATAATTAACCCAAGTAATTAAATCATCATCCATCAATCGCATAAACAATCTCATATGAATAACCAACGTAATGAAATAACTGAGTCTGGAGTAAACACTCCAATGATAATAATACCATAGTTAATAAAATCCCAACACAAAAGTCTGAATAAATAAACCAACATCTGAAATAATGAAATTCTATAACTACAATCTCTAAATAAGAATGGGCAACATGCCCTAACTGATATGAATGACTTTGAAGGAACCAAGGATAAATGTGGAGGCGTCTAATACCGAGATCTTGTAGCTTCCACAGCAGCTACAGCACGTCATCAGAATGGAACTCCTATGCTTGGCGTCCCTGTGGCTGAGCACCTAAAATGTTTTTACAAAACAAAATAGATTTGGAAGAAAACGGGTCAGAGCCCGAGGTGAAAACAGTTTAAAAATAGCAAGTGTTTAATTGCATTAACAGTAAATATTATATACATGTTAGTTGCGTACTCTCACATGAGTTTCTCACCCCTCAACTAATGTGCACGCCTAATGTAAACCCTTAACCCATCCTAGTTATGTCGCTATCTAACTAGTTCGCACTAACTCCTGCTTTCACATTCTAATATAGGGTTCTTACTCGTATTACTCAAACAAGTCATATTTATATCTCACATTTACATTAATCAAATTACTTATCTCAAGTGCTATTATAAATTTTTCACATTTTTCCCCCATTTAAATATCTTAGTCATTCACATCTACTAAGTAATAGTGAACCAGTCACAAGTACATATATAAATCGGTCTAAGTACATATATACATATATGGCATCCCTAGGCTAAGCTGCAGTGCACGCATACTCTGCTATCAAATCTAAGTACATCGCGTACGTAAGGATCACGCGTTCTGAATCACTCAGGAACCGTCTCAATACAAATCACACGTATTGGAGGCGAACATAGTTCATATACCCATAGGTCACGCACATACCTACGCTCCCATGGCCAGCTGACTTATCAACTCACAAATAAGTCATTCATAGTCCTATGTCCTTAAGGTACCAATCTAAATCCCCCCGAAGGCAAGCAAAGATAAGACGGTCCTTTTCCAAAAATCAACCTCCCGTGATAGCAAGTATGGTAGGTATGTCATACACACAATAATCCAGATACTAAGTAATCACAAAACTTGGGTAGTCATCACATTAATATATGTATGCACTAGCCCTATATCTTAAGTCTCATACGTAACATAGTTTCATCTCGAATATTCCACGTAATATGTTTAGTGCATCAACTATCGTCGTATAAGTCCGAATACTTAAACCTACTGTTGATGTAAAAAATTAGATCGCTCTAATTATTCAATTCACAGATAAATAAATAAGACTAAGAAATTTTAAAGTGGTTCAGCCTTATAAGAATGGCCTACGTCCACTGTTATGTTATTGCTGAGTGTTTGGGAATTCTCGATTACAAGTTCTATCAAGAAATTCCGGTCCCTTTGAATGAGGGTGATACAATGTATTTATAGCCTTGAGGCTATCATCTGAAAGGGTGATACATTAAATGATATACATATGAAAGGATAATACATTTAATGCCCTTTGGGCGTGTGTGTCAATGATAAACATTTAATGAACCAATTGAACTGTTGGTTGTCTGGCAATCAATGCTGTGATCGAGATGCAGCTCGAACCGCCTTAGTTGCTCGTCGTTCAGGAGTTCATCGGAACGTTGGAGTTCCTCGGAGAACTGGAGTTCCTCGGAGTGTTGTAGTTCCTCGGAGCGAACATGACTTGGTCGGGGAAATGAACTTCCTCGTTGCCATTGTGCCACGTAGATTGACATGTGTCTTCATTTTATTCGTCCACATCAGCATACTAATTTTGGTATCAACATGTTAACGCAAAAATTCTCCATCTACGAGGACCAATCAGAAAAGGACACATGTCATCCTGCGTGGCAATATTCGACACCCGAGGAGAGTTGGTCGGCATCCGAGGAGAGTTGGTCGGCACTCGAGGAGTGTTAGTCGGCATCCGAGGAGAGTTGGTCGGCACCCGAGGAGTATTAGTCGGCACCCGAGGAGAGTTGGTCGGCATCCGAGGAGTGTTGGTCGGCATACCAACCAGGAAGATCAAGGGATAACTATGCATTTAATGTGCATTAATGAAGATGACTATGCATTTAATGAGCATTAATGTACATTTATATTGTAGATGACAACACATAGCATGCCAAGCAATTCAACAATTAGATTAGTTGAATGTAGACATAATGTATAAATGTTTACATACAATGAATCTCTTTATCTCCCATCACTATAAATACATGTATTCCCTTAGCCAAAAGGGAAGGGGAAGAGAACCAGAGAGATCCGATAACGATGAGAGACACCATACACAAGATCCACACCTTTTTCTCTCTCTACCACATTGTGCTATTGTAAACCCCTGGGAATAAAATAACAGTGGACGTAGGCTTTTCCTTATAGCCGAACCACTTTAAAAATATTTGTCTCTTATATGCTTGATGTGAATGTTTATCTTCATCTTCAATCTCATCCTCATCATTTATCTGCTGTTGACGCCACTAAAATGGCAGTGGCCATTTTCTGTCTTCAACACCTACCTTATAAGGTTACTAAGTCACCCACTAGTCTCTAAGGTTATCTCAGTTTTTCCAAGTCCCTCTTCTACTGGTCCTAACCTTAAATTAACATTCGTCCACTTTAAATCCCAATTTCTATGAAACTTCTAATCGTACCTTACTCAGTAAACACTCATAATTATTCCATTAAATCCCATAATGTATAACATATTCTGGGCACTATTTACGATCCTACTGACCTCAATCAAGTCCCACAATCGTTTATAAGTCACACTACAATTTCTCACAAGCTTGGGATTTGGAAAACTTTAAAGGGAACAATTTTACAAAAATCAGAAGGGGGCGATCGATCGATGGAAAGGGGTCGATCGATCGATCGACATTCTTGAGTCGATCGATCGATCGAACAGGTATCTACCCAGAATTTCCATTAACAGTTACGGGTTCTCTATATTTTACACCCAAATCCTCCATTACAACATCCCAAACTCCCAACCAAGTATTCTAATCATCAAACCAACATATATGCATAAACTTTAACGTATTAGAATCATTAAATCAACGAGGATTAACAGTTTTTGGGATCAAATTACATATTTTTCATAAAAACCCTATTTCTCCTATTTTCTTAGAGATCTTCATATAACGCAATATAATTTCGTGATTCTTTACACATGGATCATAATTTTGTGGCTGTTATATTCCCAGAAGATAGACTACATGCAGAACCTACCCAGATTAAGATTTTAAATTCCTCAAATCCATTCATTCATTATGTTTTCAAGGTTATTCTTCAATTCTAAACTAACATGGATGATATATGCACTGAATTATCGCAAGTTAAATTACTTTCCTGGTAATGAAGATTCTAATCCTTTGAAGTAGATGGTATGAGAATGATTCTCTCTTTCCGATCTATCCGGTGGTGGTGACGGTGGTGCAAAAGCCTCTAAGGGTGGCTTCTCCTTTGGGAACTTTCCTCTCTTACTCTCTAACTGCCGTTGGTGGTTTTTGGTTGTGATAGCCCTAAGAGTTCTGGTGTTGGATGATAATTTAAGTCTAAAATTCGTGGGTCAAAATTCCTCAAAAAGTCAAAATGACTAAAATACCCTCCTGGGCTGCCGATTGGTCATAAAATGTCCCAGAACCCAAACTAAACCCCCGGCTAGTGTTTTCTGACAATCTTGACCCTTCCGAACACGTTGACGTACTCAAAATGATCATACAGATGACATAAAAATAAATTACTTTTAAATCAATTAAATTGGGTCTTGACACGACTGACACGCGCATCTCAACTTAATTACCGAAACTGTCATATTTTCAACTCACGACAATTTTAATAAATTCAATAATCACATATTACCATAATCACTTAGTAATATTCAAAATTATCATCATAATTAAATACTACCTCTCGTCTCGCTAGTTATTTAAATCTGAATTAATTTCCAATTAATTATCCCAAATTAATTTAATTAATCCCATAATTAAAAGCAATTTCATTTAATTAATCTCATAAGTAAAAGCCATAAAAATACGGGGTATTACAAATGCAAGTAAGTGTTCATTCGGTGTCCAGTCAAGAAAATTTCTAAGTTACTTAGTCAATAAAAGGGGGATTGAGTCCAATCCAGATCAGATTGATGCGATCAACAGGGTACAACCACCGAGGACGTTACGAGACATACATATGCTCACAGGGATGCTCGCGGAACTTAATTGCTTCATATCCAAGTTCTTAGAACGTTGTTAACTATTCTTTTAGATTCTAAAGAATGACAAAGGCTTCACCTGGAACGATGATTGCTCAACAGCTTTGGAGGAAATCAAGTCATACCTTAGTAAGCCACCCCTGCTGGCAATCCCTGATGACGGAGACCCCCTTTACCTCTACCTTACAGCGTCAGACCACGTTGTTAGCTAGATTTTGGTATAAAATAAGGAGGGTAGACAGTACCCAGTCTACTATGCCAATAAGACACTCCTGGATGCAAAATAACGCTACTGGCCCTTGGAAAAACATGCCTATGCTTTGATAGTTGCCTTTAGGAAGTTGAAGCACTATTTTGATGCTCACTCAATGACAGTGGTCACTTCCTTCCCCCTCAAAGCTGTACTTCAAAAATTCAATCTCTCTTGACGATTGCCAAAATGGTTGGTCGAGATCGAAAGTTTGATATCCACTTTTAGCCAAAAGATATCTATTAAGGGACAAGTCTTGGCTAATTTCATTGCCGAATTCGCGGGAGACAAGCCAACCGATCAACAAGTAATGGAGAAAGGAAGCATAATCTTACGATTAGACCCTATACATTGATGGAGCCTCCAAATCTAAGGTGGAAGGGGTAGGTATTATCCTAGTCGTGCCGGAGAAGACTATCATCGAGTAAAGAATAAGGTTGGGATTTAAAGCCTCTAATAACGAAGCCGAGTACGAAACACTTTGTGACACCCCGACTAATTAAATACCGGGTAGCTACTCATTTATTAAATTAATTCAAAATGCCAAGTTGGTTCAGTTAATAGCATCACTGTCGAAAACATTTTAATGATTACTAACCACCTAGTGTTTAAAAAGTAAGATGTCAAATTTTAAATTAAATCTGATTAACATGCGGTAAAAGAAGTGTAAAAGAATAACATCACCATTCACAATAAAATCTCAATAAGGTAACCAATAGATAATAAAGAGTCTGGAGGAAATACTCCTCACAACAATCCCACAACTGAAATAATAAAACAGTGTATCCTGAATTAATTACATGCCAAAAGTCTGAATAACTAAAAAATGAAATGTCTCTAAAAGAAATGGGTGACATGCCCTACAAGTGATGGAACTGAATATGGAGTCAAAACCAAAGGAAGAGTCTACTAGCAAGGCCCTGTAACTTCCACAACAGCTACAGCTCGTCACCTGAATGGAAATACTATGCATGGTGTCCTTGTGGCTGGGCACCTAAAAGGTTTTTACAAAAATAGTTTTGAAAGCAAACGGGTCAGAGCCCGAAAGTGGAGAGTATTTTAAAAACAGCAAGTGCTTTAATAACATTAAAACAATGAATGCAAAATACATGTTAGGATGTGCACTCACATGAAATACTCACCTCTCGACTAATTGTGCACTCCTAACGTACCTTACCCATCTAAGTGACATTCATATCTAACTAAACCGTCATAAGTTTGACCCATTTCTACTCGATTCCCATTATACATTCTAATGTTATCAATTAAATAGAGGGTTTTACTTAAACTCGGATTCTCAATTATTAGCAATACAATTCACTACAGATTATCCCTTTTTATTTTCTCAAAGCGTTACCATAATTATACACACAATACCAACATGAAAGTTCTCATTATTTAAGCGTATATTATTCACGTCGTAAATATACAATACAAGCACCCCGAGACTAAGCTGCGGTGCACACATACTCTGCTATCCCGTCCCGGTACATCACGTACATAAGGATCACGCATTCCGAATCTCTCAGGAATCGTTCTCAGATAATAGCAAATCACAAACAATGTAGGCGAACACAGTCACATCACATGGATCACGCACATACCTACGCTCCCACAATCAGCAGACTTATTAACTTCCAAATAAGTCCTTCTCTGACCTATGTCCTCGAGGTACCAATCTAAATCCCCCCCGTAGGCACACAAAGGTTAGATGGCCCTAAGCGAACGCAAACCTCCCGTGATAGCAAGTATGGTAGGTATGTCATACACATAAAATCATATATACTAAGCATGCACACTTCATAGTAATTACCATAATTATTAGTGGTATACTTCTCATTCTCATACCAACTTATAATGTTACACCATTCACATAACCCCGGTTAATACAAATATATAAGTCGTCAATAATCCTCACATCGTATATAGTCACTAGCGTCCTAATCCAGAAATATCATTTGGTTCAAATCACACTTCTATGTTTCACTCCTCAAAATATCCCAAATCTCCCAATTATACCAAATAGTTAACAAGGGAAGGTTATCTCTACAATTAAATAAGGTTACGGGACACTAGAAATCAAATCAGGCCAAAAAGGCCATTCTGTCAACTCGTTAGAAGTCTCGTTCGAACGAGGTCGTTCGAACGAGAGTTCGTTCGAACGAAGTGGGCGTCTAACGAGATCTCGTTCGAACGAAAGTCATCGAACGAACATCCCACTCGTTAGAAGTCAAACTGTCAGCTCGTTAGAAGCTCGTTGGAACGAGCTCGTTCGAACGACCTGGGCAGGCCTTCTAACGAGGTGACAGTTCGAGCCCAGAATACTCCCATTACATTTTTCTCAATTTTCTTCACCTCTAATCTCATCTAAACATCATCCCAACGGTATTTAAAGGTTCCTAATCATTCTTAAACCTACTTAAATCGTAATATAACATTTATAAGGGGTCAAATCATCCTAAACCACCTCTAATCATCAAATCTCCCCAATTTTCCCCAAATCTCATGAACATGAACCCTAGAAATTTTAAAGTCATCAATAGACATAATTAAATCCGTTTTGTGATATAAAAGATGTATTTCTATCAGAATAATCACCCAAACATGATTCTACATGCAATCTCCTTATCAAAATGTGAATTTCTAATTTCAATTCAATGGGTTTTTATCAATCTCCCAAAACAATGCAATTTTCATAAATTTCTAAGCATGGAAGAAACATTCGTTACAAATAACGTAATTAAACCACTTGCCTCTGATCTTTCTCTGAATTTGGTGTTGAATTTTGGATGTAGGTTTCTCTCTCCTTTTCTCCCAAGGTTGAAGGTTGAAGATGGGGTTAGGGTTCTCTCTTTGGGAAACTTCTCCTAACTTCTCATGAAACCCCCGTAGCCCTCTAATCAGTAAATTACTGGTAATGGGTTAGTGGGTCATTAAATTTTCTATTTTAAACTCCTAAAATTCGTTAGTTCTAAATCCCAAAATTACCAAACTACCCTTTTAAGTTGCCGGTATGGCCTAAAAATGCCCTGGGACCCAAACTAAACCCCCGGCTAGTGTTTTCTGACTATTTCGACCCTTCCGGACACGTTGGCGCACTCAAAATGACCATACGGTTGATAAAAATAAAATTCACTTTTTTAACTAAATAATGTTCCTGACGCGACTGTCACACGCGTCCCAACAAAATTTCCAAATTGCCATATTTCTATCTCGCGACAATTTAATATTCTCAATGTTCATATATTGCCATATATACGCATTATAATCAAATACCAACTCACATCTCGTTAGTATTTTATCCGAATTAATTCTCAATTAATACACATTTAATTCAATTAATCCCATAAATAAATATCACAAAAATACGAGGTATTACACACTTATTATTAGTCTGTACAAAGCCCAACTACTGGGAAAGGCATCTAAATGTGTTGGGCGACTCCACTTTAGTCTTCAAACATATGAGCAAAGATTTTAATGCAAGAGATGATAAGATGACTACCTACCTTATCGTTGTGCATGAACTTATAGTAGGATTTGAAGAGGTCCACATCTAGAAGTTCCTCTGGGGGAAAATAGTCACACTACTGCCTTAGCAGCCTTAAGCTCAGCGATGGACTCAGACCTCAGAAGAACTATTCAGGTGGAGTACCTGGAATTGCCTGGTATCGACAAGACAGTGTTCATCGATCACATCCTCCACATAAAAAAATCTCGTAGATAGATGTATCCAATCTCTACTTACTTACAGAATGAAACGTTGTCGACGATAGAAAGTTGGATCACCAAATAAGGGTGAAGGCAGCCTGATTCCTTCTTAACCCAGGAGGTAAGATCTACAAGAAATATTTTATAGGTCCTTATCTCTAGTGTGTCCACCCACGAAACATCGAGCAAGTTCTCAGCGAACTTCATGATGATATATATGGGAGTTATGCAGGAGGAAGGTCCATAGCATTTCGAGCAATCAAAGATGGTTATTGGTGGTCGCGCATGCAAAAATATGCAAGCATTTATGTTCAGAGATGTAAAAAATGTCAAAAATTCTCCCCAATGGTTCATTAACTAGCCAACGACCTGAAGGCTTTAACCATCCCTTGGCCATTTACACAATGGGGACTAGACATAGTGGGACCACTGTGACACCCCGCCTAATTAAATACTGGGCGATCACTCCTTTATTAAATTAATTCAAGGTGAACAGTTGGTTCATTCTCAGCATCACTGTCGAAAAATAACTTTTCCAATTTAAGCACCCTAATCAATTAAGTTAAGTGTCAAAACCATTTATAACATTACTTTCCAAATTTTATTTAAAGAAAAATTATTTATTTATTTATCATTTCAATACGTAAGAAATCGCACCACAATAATCCTGGAACATAATCCAATTAATTTAAAACATGCGACAATCAAATCCCAACATTTAGAATTTAAAGTAAAACATCCAAACCATAATAAATCCCAAAGTATCAATACTAGAAATAACTGAAACACAAATGTCCAAGTAACAACTGAATAATGAAAAGGGCGACACATGCCCCAATAATGAACATGCTAGGAGTAGAATCAAATGGATGAAGTCGTCTAAACAATAGGCCTGCAACTCCCACCTAAGCTGCAGCGCGTTCCTGCCAAAGAACCCTATGCAAGACGCCCCTGTGGTTGGGCACCTGTAATACATACATATATATATACAAGAGAGAAGGAGAAATGGAAACGGGTCAGAGCCCGATAGTGTCTATGATTTAAAAATTCGTTTAGCAAGTATTTAAATTGATTACAGGCTAATGCAACAACATATTAGTGCGACACTCTCTTGAGAAATTCTCACCTCTCTTCTAATGTGCACACCTATCGCACTAACCTTCCCAATGGTTTATCTCGTCATATATCGCACTAACTTCCCCCAATGATTTAACTTATCTTAAATTATTCGCAAGATTTAAATCTGAATAATACCATTGTAAAAATTTCAATTAGTATCCAATGTTCTCATTTTAACTTTATTAATTAATAAAGTTTTCCAGTGTCTTATTATACTTTCTCAAAACAAGTATTTACAATATGAGTCATCAACCATATCCTACTTATCAAATCACAGTAGGCAGTTCCAAATTCCAGAATCTTATATATATATATTAACTACTCGTATAATATATATATTATAGCAGCCCCCAAATACAAACTATGGTGCGGGCATACTCTGCTATCCAATCCCCGTATCGCTCACACTAAGGGAAATACAGGTTCGGAATCACTCTCGAACTGTATCAACATATACATAAACAAGATTTGAGACGAAGCATAGATTCCAAGTCTCTAAGAGGTCAGTACATACCCCACGCCTCTTAGGACCGTCTGAACTATCGATTCGATAGCCTGTACCAAGGATATATATCTCCTAGGGTACGAATCAATATCCCCCATAAGGCAACACAGGATAAGATCGTCCCAGCGCGGTAACCTCAGGGATAGCAAGTAGCGCGGGCATGATTTTCACACATAGATAGTATATGTATACACACAGTCATATAACTATACTATTGTCACCGTATCAATTTAGGTACATCTCAAGTCCCATTATTACGACATTTGTTATTATTTCTCATTATTTAGTTATCACGTATAACCGTTCACATCTCACTTTAATTTTGAGGAACTTTTCCACTTACTACATAACGCTCACGGATTCTATCCTCCCGAGTATAAAATTCAGTAGGTATACATATTTGTCCCAAAGTAACTCTCTTACGTGTCACTCCCCTTTAATATATACTTACATTGTCGCTTATGTAAAGTATCCCAAAACATAGATTTCGCCCTACTTCAAAGGTCTCTTATTCATTAATGAATCCTACTTGTCATCATTATCTCCCATATTATTTTAACAAGGATGTTTAAGGAGTGTTCTTCATTTCAAATCAATTCAACAATTTAAAAAGGGGAAACTTAAGTCTGCCAGGAGGGGTCGATCGATCGAGGTCTGGGGATCGATCGATCGAAGTTCTGGGCTCGATCGATCGATCAAACAGGTATTTCGATTTCTGCAGTTTTGCAGTTACGGGTTCTAACACCTATCTTCATCCAAATTCAAGTTTTACATTCCCAAACGTCCAAAGATTCATAATACTAACATCATATCATCATACTAGGTATTTCCAACGTAAAGCATGTGGATTTCTATCATTAAACATGGATTAATAGCCCAAAAATTTCTATAATTATCAAAAACCCTAGGAATCTCTTAAACATGGTTCAAATATGATTTTTCCCAGAATTTGCTTATTATAAACATCATAATTTCGTGGTTAAGTCCTCTACATGACAAGGGTTTCCAGAATTTTTATTTAAACCATAACTACATGAATTTTCCTATCTCAAATTGGGTTTTTCTTCCCTATAATTCATTCTTAATCATTCCTAAACTGATATGAAAGATGCATCAACGAAATAAGCAAGATAAACACTTGCCTGGGATTTTTGGTGTTCTGGTTTGGTGCCGAATTTGGTGTGGTTGCGTTCCCCGTCTCGCGATCTACGCGTTGGCGGTGGCGGCGGTGCAAACGGGTGAGTTTTGAGCCTTAAAATGCCTTGAGAGCTCTCTCCTCTCCTCTCCAATTGCCATTCTAGAGTTTTGAGTTTTCTAACCCTAAGAGATAACCTAAACATCTGATATAACCCCTTTAATTTTCGTGGGTTTAATTTCCCAAAAATACAAAATGACTAAAATGCCCTCCCGGGTTACTAATTAGGCCTAAAGATGCTCTGAGACCCAAACTAAACCCCCGGGTACACTTTTCTGACTATCTCGACCCTTCCGGACGCGTCGGCGCACTCAAAACGACCATACGAATAACTTATAAAATTTTCACTTTTATTTATCATTATTTAGTCCCGACGCGACACGGGCGCGTCCCGACTCTATTCACTCGTGACATTCAATATGACCAATATTATATATTACTTTTCTCATTAGTAATATTCAACAAATTTTCCATAATTACTAACTCTCACCGCGTTAATAATTATAACATAATTAATTTCCGGATTTTTTATTAAAAATTTAATTCACATTAAATTTAATAAATCCCCAAATTAATATAGCATAAAATTACGGGGTATCACAACCACTTCCTACCATACCTGGGAATCGCAAGTATTTATTGGTCGACACATATTACTTCACCAAGTGGTTAGAGGCAGAACCATCAGTGAGCATCTAAGATGATTTAATTATAGGGTTCATCTGGAAGAACATCGTAACACGCTTTGGAGTGCATAGAGCCAGGATTATCGATAATGGCACACAATTTGAGAGTGGTTTCTTTCAAAACTTATGTGATGAGCATGACATAAAGTATTACTTCAGCTCAGTAGCGTACCCCAAAGGTAATGGTCAAGTAGAAGCTTCCAGTAAAACTATGCTCGGCGGCCTAAAGAAGAGGCTGGAAAGAGTAAAGGGTGCCTAGGTGGATGAACTCCCTCATGTCCTTTAGTCCTATTGTACTACACCTAGAAGACCCACTGGGGAAATACCTTTCGTGCTAGCATACGAAATAGAAGCTATCACCCCGCTTGAAACAGGCTCCCTACAATGAGAACTAACTTAGTCGACTAGTTGCTAAACAATGATGCCTTATGCATTGAACTTGACTTAGCAGATTAGCGAAGAGAGCATGCCGTAATCAAGTTGGCTTCATATCAGTAGTAATTGGCCAAGTAGTACAATAAAAAATTCAACCTATGGAAATTCCCGATGGGAGATTATGTCCTAAGGAAAGTCCTTAATAGTGCAATAAGACTATTGTACAGTAAACTGGGACCAAACTGGGAAGGACCTTTCAAGGTGACTAGAGGCGACCTCTAAGGAGCCTATTACTTGGAAACGCTTGAGGGCAGAGAGATACCGAGAGCGTAGAATGTGGCCAACCTTAAGAATTTATATTTTTACTCTTCACTAAAACATTTTAGTTTATGCAGATTTTCATTTCAGACTTGTGTTACTCTTTAGTTATCACATAATAAAGGCTCATTTTCTCTCATTTCTCAAACGCATCAATTTTATATTACGTATCTCGGTTCTATACATCATTTCAAGTAATAAACTCACTCTTTAGACACTAAGAAGAGCTACATTTATTTACAGTAGTCTGTTCAGCGTACTTTAACCAGAGAGCTTTCTTGCGCATATCAGAATTCCTTTGGATTATAATGAGTTGTTCAAACTTATTCCATTCAATGAATCACCTCGCATCGAGCAAGGTTCATACTGATTACAATAAAATATTAAGATTATTTCAGTTATCAGAATCCTCAGGTCTTTGTCATATCAACACAAAGAGCCTTGCGAGTTGCCCTGACAATAATGAAATCCCTAAAGGGGATCCCTAGGCAGATAAGCCAACTGGGGTTGGTCGCTAAAAGGCCTGATCGGGTGGATGACCCATTAACCAGGTGCATTCTTTCCATCATCTCTCTTAGGTTTAAGGGAGTGTGATGACACAACCTAAAAGGTAAGGCAAATAGAATGATATTGCTAAGGTATATTGGATTGGAAGAATAACTAACATTAATTATTAACTCATTTCGTCTGCAGAGGCCCAAAATGAACAACATTAGTTATTAACTCATTTAGTCGACAAAGGCTCAAAATGAATAACATTAGTTATTAAATCATTTAGTTGGTAGGGGCCCAAAATGAACAACATTAATTATTAACTCATTAAGTCGGGAGAATCCCAAAATGATTAACAACACCATTTAATTGGCTAAAAGGCCTAAGTACTTGTCAACTATATTTAGTCGGCAGATGCCCAAAATAGATCACAATTGGTAAATAAACTTTACTCATTCTGTAATATGTATAAAATTACAAAGATACAAGGCATTTAAAAAAAACTTTACAAAGACTCAGGAGAATTGTAGATTGAGAGCAAGATAATCGACTACGTGCACGTTTCGGTTATCATCTGGGTTGGGAACAAGCATCTCCCCATCATCTTTAAGGTAATGATTTAAAAGCTACGCAGTAATGACATCAATAGGGATCCACTTATCATAATTTCAGAAAGTGGGTTGATGATAAGTCGGGAAGTCTATCTTGTTCTTATACCAAAAGTCTGAATCCTTTGGAATCTTGAGCTCTCTAAGAGCAGGCAGCCACCCACACGAGTATGACACTTCTTTGACTTCCTTTAACCTTCCCGGTGCATTAGTCCAGCCCTTATCGTAGCTCGCCGCCCATACTTCCCTTAGACACATTCTGAAAAGATGTCTTAATCTGGTAACATTTCTCCGAACACTAGCTGCGATGACTAATGCGACTAAGAATGTGTCTCAGAAGTGCATACTCTCAAGGCTCAAGTGTAAGACTATCGCGTTAGTAATAATTCGATAAGTCGGGTATCGATCCTCAGGGAAATAGGACAAACGAGTTGTAACGATGTTGGACAAACGAAGGAAACCTAACGTTGACTCTAAGAATAAGGAAAAGGTGATTTGAATGATGAAATATCTACAACTAAATGCAATTACTCTAAATTACTTAAAAGATTAAAGATGATTAAACTAAAACTTGAATTATATGATGAGAAAAACAAGACAGGAATACAATCCCTCAACCCTAGCGTATTGATGGTATAAAACTAATCGTAAATTTAAGTGATTAAGTAGACCCAGAATTTAGTACTCCCAAGCATTACATATATGAGGTTCAATCCCGCACCATACATAATTAGAGGACGAGTAAATCGTTATTGCAATAGTTACACTCGAATTGCATTCTGAAGCATCCCGGTTATCCTGAAGCAAACGAGATCCAAATATCTACAATTATCGCGTTTCTATGCAATACGGTTGTAATAAATCATTAAACTTATAGGATTAATTTTATACACATACAACTATCACATCAGGTTAAGTTCATGCATCCCGACCTTAAGAATCTAGCTGGACATATGAAAACTTAAAAACAACACGTTTGGAATGAAAGAAAACATTTTTTTATATTGCACGAAGACGAAGAGAATAAAAAATACTTACTAATAAAAGAATTATAGCAATAATTAAAGAAGGAATCGGAAGAAATTTACTTGAATTGCAACTAGAATCAAAACTAGGGTTTACATGTTATTCTCCTCTAAAACTAATTACAAATTGCTCCCTTCACGAAGTAGAATCCCCTTCAGGAGTTTACAATATATACTCTACGAAATAAAAGAGTTTGAACCAAGTAGGATTCTAATTTGTACAAATAGATAAGTTCGGATAATCGATAACAGAACCAATCCTATTAAAGGGTTCGGTTCGGTTTGGTTTGGTTCGTGTTTAGGCACATATTCTTCACATTTATCCCCTTAATTTCAGTATTTTTATGATCCCGTGCAGTGTAAGTAGCTTGGATTTGTCTCAAATGTATTCTACTAACCTTTTTTGGCAAGTATTTCTTGTTTTGTGTATTTCTCATGTGTTTTACAGGTATTTCATGCAAGTTAGTGCAAAGGAGAATTCAAAACAGTGAAAGAAACCAAGAAATGGAGAGTTGAAGGGCATTTTCGTAATTTTTCAGCCTTAGTCCGGAGATGGGGCCAACTAGAAAGTTGAAGAGCTCTAAATTACAAGAACACTGGAAAAACGGTACCTCAATCCGAGCTACAATGAAGAAGTTACGAGGTTTTGAAGTTGCGAGATAATGAAGAGTCATTTTCAGAAATGAAGAGTCATTTTCAGAACTGAAGAGACAACTCTTGAAATTTCTTGTTTAATTTGTTTTTATTAGTTGTAAAACGTGGAGAGGCATGGGAAGAGTCTCATTTAGGTATATTAAAAGGTCAAAACGTGGAGAGGCATGGGAAAAGTCCTTTTTGAGATCTATAAAAGACCAATCCCTATGTCATTCCAAAGGGGAGAAGCTAGAGAGGGAGGCTAGAGAGAGGCTAGGGTTAGGAATTTTAGAGAGAGTTTTTAGATCAGATTATTTGGGCAAATTTCCATTTCCTTCAAGATTTGCATGAACCCTAGTTTATATTCTGAATCTCAATTCCGTTTTTGTGCTGAATTCAAGTAATATCATTCTATTCTCTTTTGCTTTAATTCCTGCAAATTTCTTACAATGTTCTGCAATTTCATAGTTTCATATGTGAATTTGTTTTTCAACCAAATCATGAGTAGCTAATTTCTCAAGGGTTGGGGTACATGAACTCAATCCTAATACAAATTATTCGTATGGAAAATTAGAAAATAAATGAAAATGTTGGTTGAATCGTGAATGAAAATCATATATGCATTGTCATATCTTTTAATCTCTCTTGCCCTAGGTACTTGGGATGTTTAAGAATGCTTTGTATGTATAATTTGTCGTCCACCGCCTTATATTGATCTTTGATTTCATATGATGCGGTCTTGAACCTCATATATGTAATGCTTAGTGATGATAAGGACTGGATTTAATCAAGAATTTTGATTTATAATTCTAGTATTCTAAAGGATAATTTGTTAAGGATTGAGGGATTGTACCCTACCCTAATTTTCTCTAAATTGTTAAACCCAAATTTTGCTGTTAATTTCCATTTGTTTTTCATAAGTAAAGTTTTAGAAATTTTCTCAAAAATCAATCATCTTTTTATTTCTTTCAAGAAATCATTTCACGGTTTGGTAATTTTCCTTGTTATCGTTTGGCAATTTTGATCCCTGTGGAGACGATCCCGACTTACTGGGTTATTACTTGAGCGACAAGGCTTGCACTTGAGCCTAGATAAATACGCACTTTTGAGACAAATATTAAGTCGCGTCAAGTTTTTGGCGCCGTTGCCGGGGATCTAAAATTGTTAAATTTTCAAGAAAGTTATTGTTATCTACAAGTGATTTCATAAAAAAAAAAAAAAAAAAAAATCATTTTTTTGCTCTTGTGTGCTTATATGCAGAATTCATCTCCCACCCAAATTCACGAAAATCCTATTGCCGAAGCCGGATCTGAAAATTCTGAGTCTTTGCCTTTTTGGGTTCCACCTCCTTCGCCTAATAATTCCATCACAAGTCGTTCGTTGAGTCAAACCTTGAGTGAGAATTCTGAACCTTTCGGTAGCAATATGTCGGATCATGGTAGTGTCGGTGTTGGTGCTGGAGAGGATGATGTACCATATCAACCCATGAAAGATCTTTTATTTCCGGAGAGAACTGCTACCCCTGGTTGCATTTTATTCCCGTATAATGCCAGTCAGTTCCACTTTCGGAATGGAATGATCCAAATTCTTCCTACATTTCATGGGATGGATTCGGAAAAACCATATCTCCATATTCGAGAATTCGAAGATACGTGTGAGACATTTGGAGACCAAACTTGTCCACAAGAAGTAATCCGGTTAAAGCTCTTTCCTTTTTCCTTAAAGGATAAAGCGAAAACTTGGTTATGGTCCCTGCCCCCAAATTCTGTTTTATCCTGGAGAGATATGCAAAACAAGTTTATCTCAAAAAAATTTCCACAACACAAAACCAATTCTGTTAAAGCCCAAATTCAAGCTTTTCGTCAAAATGAGAATGAGGCTTTTGATAAGTGTTGGGAGAGATATCAGGAGTTAGTTAATGCGTGCCCACATCATGGATTTGAAAAGCATCATCTCATTTCATTTTTCCATCAAGGGCTTACTGTAGCATCTAAACAACTTGTTCAGACAATGTGTGAAAGACTGTTTTGGGATTTAGATTCTAGCGATGCTGAAACTCATCTGAGATACGTAGCGGAGACTACCCAATCATGGGATGTTTCTGACCCCAATAGTCAAAATCGAAATCGACAAGTGTCCAACTTGCCTGCTGCGTCCGGTATTTATCACTTGGACAATGACACTTGGTTAGATCATAAATTTGACCAATTGAAGATGAATTTCAGAGACATGCTTGAAGTGAAATTAAGAGAAGGAGCTGGACCCGTGCAAACAGGAAAGGAGAAAGTGTGTGCCATTTGTGCTGCTGGTCATTCTACCAGAGGATGTCCTACCATCCCTGCTTACAAGGCAATGTACACTGAGCAAGTAGAGGCGATAGGAGGGTTTCGTGAAAATTTTAATGCACCTCAAGGGAATGCATATAATCAATCTTGGAGGAATCATCCTGGTTTCAACTATGGACAACCACAAGGGGGGATGGTGCCTCATTCACATGTGACTTTGCCACAAACCCCTCCTCAATTTCAGCATATGGCTCCTCCAATTCAACCTCCTTTGCAGACACCACCTCCTGGTCCGTATGTCACTCCACCGAGGCGATCTCTTGAAGACAACATAAATCACCTCATTCAATCCCAAAAGGAGAGCTCTGCTAAGTATGATCGAATGTTCGCTGACATGCATACTAGCATCTCTAGGTTGCAATCTGCAGTGAATACTCAGGAGAAAGGTAAAATCCCAGCTCAAGGCCAAAGACCCCCTCCCCTAGGACAAACCAATATTGGCACTACATCCCACGACCATCGAGAGCAATGTAGCGCTATTACCACTCTCCATAGTGGGAGAGTAGTTGATTTGTCACCTCCCTCACGCAATGCATCTAATGATAAAGAGGTTTCGCTCGGCACAATAGAGGCCGAAGATGCCCCTTTAATTGAGAGTGAGGAGGAGGAAAACACTAGTGGACCCAAGGCCATCACCCCCACCGCTGCCCCATACCCTCAACGGTTGGTCTCTCACTCCAAAACGACCTCCCGTGATGAAGTTCTGGAAGTCCTTAAGCATGTGAAAGTCAATTTACCTTTTCTCGAGACTATACAGAAAATTCCCGCATATGCTAAGTTTATTAAAGACTTACTCACGGTGAAACGCAAGCTAAAGGTAAACCAGAACGTCTCTTTGGCCCAAAATGTCAGCGCAGTCTTGTCGAGTGAGTTTCCATTAAAATATAAAGATCCGGCTGCACCCACTATTTCTTGTATCATGGGGAAGAACCGAATTGAGAGAGCTCTAATAGATCTAGGGGCGAGTGTTAACATTATGCCCTATTCCATCTATAAGAAACTGGAACTGGGGGCCCTTAAGCCCACAAAAATGACTCTCCAGCTCGCGGATCATTCTGTGAAGTTTCCTCGGGGAATTGTTGAGGATGTGATTGTTCAAATCGACATTTTCTACTTCCCGGTGGATTTTGTCATTTGGGACGAAGACCCCTCCGTTCTCCCAAGTAATCATGTTCCCGTTATCCTTGGCCGCCCATTTTTAGCTACTGCTAATGCTCTTATCAATACCCGAAGTGGGCGTATGCAATTAACTTTCGGGAACATGACCCTCGACACAAATATCTTTAATAATTCCAAGAGAGAGGATGATGAAGAAGAACCGCGGGGGTTGGATTTTTTGGGGGAAGCATACGAGCAAGAAAGAACTTACAAGGGAGAGCCATTAGGGGACGGTTGTGTTGAGCCCAGTGAATGGAGTGGTTGCAACATCGAGAGCCAGGTAGGGGAGGTATGTTTAGTTAATGCATTCAAGAGCACGAGTGAGCCCATGAACAAGAGTGCAAGAGGAGATTTAGAGTGTGTCGGGAGAGGCTCTATCAACCCACCCACATCACCCTATAATTCGGCGAGTGAGCACGAAAGGCAGGTTGAGGACATCAAGCAAGAGCGTGAGCTAGAGGAGTTGAGCTTAGCAGAGTTTGAGAGGGAGTTTGGACAGGTGGATGCAAGCCTAAATGCTGCAGTCCAATCTTTCTGGGCCTCATTTCGTCCTTTAGAAGAAAGAGAGTGGGAAAACAGAATTGATGAAGATCTCCTTCCCAACCATCCACCCATCCCATTTGAGTCTTCGGAGGTACTTGACGATACGACTCAAATCTCGTCCGACTTAGAGACCAACCCACGAGCTACGCAACAAGCGGATCCTTTTCCGGTTTATCCTAATACATCTCCTGGTCTTTCCTTTATCTATGGGCACGGGCCCAATTTGTTCCGGATATTCACTTATGATGGTAAGACTGGAGAGACAAGGAGAGCATCGTACCCCGTGCAAGGGGTCGGGTGATTTGTAGAGCGATATGAGAGGTCGTCGCACCCCCGACGCGTATGGGGTGATTTTTGTTGAATTTTTGAGTCATGTATAAGTGTTATATAGTATCTTGTTGCATTTAGAGTAATTAGTTCAAGTATTGTTATTTTTTTTGGTATGCTTGGTTCTAACATGTTTTGTAGATTCAATGGACTCGCACTCATCAGGGATCGCTCCATTTGGGTAATATCTTTCTTTTCCTCTCTTTATGTTGTGTTCTTGATTCGCATTGAGAACAATGCAACATTTAAGTTAGGGGGTGTGGGATATTCTTCCCATTTATTGTTTAGATTCATTGATTCGATCACATGTTCTTTCCAAGTGTGTTTAAAATAAAAAATTGAAAAAAAAATTGAAAAAAAAAAGAGCCAAAAATATTTTTCTTCAAAATAAATAAAAATTAGAATTTAAATTTTTCAAAAATGTCACCTTTATTCTATTTAAAGTCTCAAATTGTTAAATCATTTGCCCTAAGCCAAAATTGACCAAAGATGGAAATTGAAAGAAAATTGACGACTTTACGAATAAGTGTGGAGATTAGTCCAACCCGGTGAGATTTCGAGCCTTTCAATTTTTTATGAGTTTTTAAATCAATCCGAGTTTATGATTAACTCAAAGTTCTTTTCAGCGTTTTAATAAGTCGTTGATGATCTCAATCCTTTGTTTTGATCGGTTATGGGAAATGTGTGAAATGTTGTCTCGAAATTCGTGCTAAATATACCTCTAAACTTAATTAATCTCGAGATGCATATGGTAATGTGATTAGCATTTTGGACGATGAAGTAGGCCCTCGTTTGTTACCAAAAAATATTAGCCATAAAAAGTTGTGAAAAATAAAATTATCCTTTTGCAACCCACTTTGAGCCAAATAAAATTTATCCTTTCGTTTGATAACCCAATTAGCCCGGAATTGTGAAAATTGAGAAAAATTATCAAATAAAGTTCAAAGTGTGCAACAAAAAGGGGCAAGAAAAAAAAATAGATATGCTCAACAAGAAGAGAAGAAAAAGAAAAGAAAAAAGAGAAAAATGAGCAAATGCCCGGAAAAAAAAAAAAAAAAAAAAGCACAAATGGACGTCATAAAGATATTTTCCAATTCCGAATATTCCGTCTATTACCAATTTTTACCCTTTACACCTTTTAACCCGAAAAAGTCCTAACCGAGTCCAAATTGCGAAATTGATTACTGCATGGAGAGCTAAGACATGAAAAGATAATATGAGAGATTAAATGGTGTGAACTAGATATGATGTTTCCCATTTCCAAATAACTGTATTCCGATGATGAGATCTTTTCACCATATATTTCCTTCTTTTCAATTTTGTATGCGTGAATTTATGTCCATTATATTTACTCTTTATATCATGCATACCGAGAGAAAATAGCCACAATCCGAGTGATTCGTTTGTGAGTGCAATCCGTAAGAATTTGAATCAAAACGAATTTTCGGAAAGTAACGTAATGCTCAATCGGTGGAAATTTGAGGTTGAATTTTTGGCTTTGCACACACACACTATGGTTTGGGACATTTGAATATGAATTCATGGTGATTATTTTTCGAAAAGTTTAAATTGTACAATTTTTAAGTATTTTGATCTTTATTTGAGTCAATAAAGAATTTTGTGGGTGTATTCACTGCAAACCCTCACGAGACAAAACTCGTCCTACTAGGGTAACCTAGGGGTTTAAAGGCTTGTTGCATACGCTAAATGCAATCGCGTGCCTGCGAAAGTGGAATTTTATTTTAATAAAGGAATTTTCAAGAGTAGAATTTTGGCTAATTTCATTTACAATGCTCGGGACGCGCAAAGTTCTAAGTTAGGGGGTGTGTTTAGGCACATATTCTTCACATTTATCCCCTTAATTTCAGTATTTTTATGATCCCGTGCAGTGTAAGTAGCTTGGATTTGTCTCAAATGTATTCTACTAACCTTTTTTGTCAAGTATTTCTTGTTTTGTGTATTTCTCATGTGTTTTACAGGTATTTCATGCAAGTTAGTGCAAAGGAGAACTCAAAACAGTGAAAGAAACCAAGAAATGGAGAGTTGAAGGGCATTTTCGTAATTTTTAAGCCTTAGTCCGGAGGTGGGGCCAACTAGAAAGTTGAAGAGCTCTAAATTACAAGAACACTGGAAAAAACGGTACCTCAATCCGAGCTACAGTGAAGAAGTTACGAGGTTTTGAAGTTGCGAGATAATGAAGAGTCATTTTCAGAAATGAAGAGTCATTTTCAGAACTGAAGAGACAACTCTTGAAATTTCTTGTTTAATTTGTTTTTATTAGTTGTAAAACGTGGAGAGGCATGGGAAGAGTCTCATTTAGGTATATTAAAAGGTCAAAACGTGGAGAGGCATGGGAAAAGTCCTTTTTGAGATCTATAAAAGACCAATCCCTATGTCATTCCAAAGGGGAGAAGCTAGAGAGGGAGGCTAGAGAGAGGCTAGGGTTAGGAATTTTAGAGAGAGTTTTTAGATCAGATTATTAGGGCAAATTTCCATTTCCTTCAAGATTTGCATGAACCCTAGTTTATATTCTGAATCTCAATTCCGTTTTTGTGCTGAATTCAAGTAATATCATTCTATTCTCTTTTGCTTTAATTCCTGCAAATTTCTTACAATGTTCTGCAATTTCATAGTTTCATATGTGAATTTGTTTTTCAACCAAATCATGAGTAGCTAATTTCTCAAGGGTTGGGGTACATGAACTCAATCCTAATACAAATTATTCGTATGGAAAATTAGAAAATAAATGAAAATGTTGGTTGAATCGTGAATGAAAATCATATATGCATTGTCATATCTTTTAATCTCTCTTGCCCTAGGTACTTGGGATGTTTAAGAATGCTTTGTATGTATAATTTGTCGTCCACCGCCTTATATTGATCTTTGATTTCATATGATGCGGTCTTGAACCTCATATATGTAATGCTTAGTGATGATAAGGACTGGATTTAATCAAGAATTTTGATTTATAATTCTAGTATTCTAAAGGATAATTTGTTAAGGATTGAGGGATTGTACCCTACCCTAATTTTCTCTAAATTGTTAAACCCAAATTTTGCTGTTAATTTCCATTTGTTTTTCATAAGTAAAGTTTTAGAAATTTTCTCAAAAATCAATCATCTTTTTATTTCTTTCAAGAAATCATTTCACGGTTTGGTAATTTTCCTTGTTATCGTTTGGCAATTTTGATCCCTGTGGAGACGATCCCGACTTACCGGGTTATTACTTGAGCGACAAGGCTTGCACTTGAGCCTAGATAAATACGCACTTTTGAGACAAATATTAAGTCGCGTCAGTTCGGTTCTGTCTTTGACAGCCTTTACAGAAAATTCTTCGAGCACCAGTTCGGTTCTTTATTTCTTCCCTTCGTTTCGGTTCTATCTTGACAGTCTTTACAGGAACTTCTCTAAGATGGAATCGGTTCTTTTTTCTTTCCCTTGGGTTCGGTTCCATCTTGTCAGCTTTTGTAGAAACTTTTCCTTCTTGTACTTCTTTGAAACTTTTGATGGGAAACTCGAATCAAATCACTAAACACCTGTAAAATAGATGAAGAATACATGAAACTTGACGTACTCATTAAAACTTATCAATAGCAAAGATATCATATAAATCCACTTGAATTACACTTCGTTGAGCGATAAAAGCCTATAAATTAAGGGGATAAATGGGAAGAATTTATGCCTAATCAAACCCCCCTAACTTAGAACTTTGATCATCCCGAGCAATGTAAAAGAATCAAAACATGGTCTAACTAGAAAATGGGATAGAATACCTCTTTCGCGGGCGAGCGATTGCATTTAGCGTATGCAATAAGCCTTTAAAACCCTAGGTTATCCTAGTAGGATGAGTTGTGTCTCGTGAGGGTTTGCATAGAATATACCCACAAAATTTGACTTAAAGAAAAACTCAAAATATGCAAAAATTGTATAATTCAAACTTTTCTTGAAAATAATCATCATCAAATCATGCCCAAGAGTCTCAAATCATAGTGCGCGTGTGTGAAACTGGAAATTTAATCGCAAATTTCCACCGATTGACCATTGCATTACTTATCTAAAAATTCGTTTTGATTTCAAAATCTCACGGAATGCTCTCACAAACGAATCACTCGGAATGTGGCTATTCTCTCGGTATGCGTGATTTATAAGAGTAAATGTATTGGAACCTAGTTCACGCACATAAGTAGAAAGACGAAAATTTATGGTAACCAAATCTCATCATTGAATTACGGATATGAGAAAACGGTACATTGCCTCTAATTCACGTTTTTTATCTCTTTTATTATCTTTTGGTATTTTAGCTCTCCACGCAGTAACCAATTTCGCAATTTTGGACGCGGTTAGAACTTTTTCGAGCTAAAGGTGTATTGGGTATAATGAGAGTGGTACGGGAAATCTGGAATTGGAAAGTTCTCTTATGATGTCCGTTAGTGCGTTTCCGGGCTTTTGCTCATTTTTTCTTCTTTTTCTATTTTTTTCTATTTTTCACGCTTTTCTTTTCTTGCTATTTTTCTTGAGCGTAGCTACTTTTTTTCTTTCCCCTTTTTCTGCACTTTTCGAACTTAATTTCTGGGATTGTCCCCTTTTCACAATTCCGGGTCGGTTAGGGTTTTGCGGGTTGTCAAACGAAAGGGAAAAATTTATTCGGCTCAATTTCGGTTACAAAAGGGGTAATTTTTCGCTACTTTTTCTAGCCAATATTTTTGGGTGACGAACGATGGCCCTCTTCATCGTTCAAAATACCAATTGCGTTACCATATGCGTTTCGAGACGAATTAAGTTTAGAGATCAATTTTTGCACATTTTTCAAGGCAATATCACACACATTTCCCATAACCGATCAAAGTGAAAGAATTGAGATCCTTGACGACTTATTTGACGCTGAAAAGAACTTTTGAGTTAACAATTAACTCGGATTGATTTATAAATTTCACAAAAATGAAAGGCTCGAATCTCACCGGGGTTATTAATCTCTGCGTTTATTCGTTAAGTTGCCTACGTTCGCTCAATTTCCATCTTTGATAAATTTCGGCTTTGTGCATTATGTTTTTTACAATTTGAGACTTTAAACCGACTATTAATGATATTTTTGAAAATTTTGAATTCCAATTTTTATTTATTTTGAACAAAAAATATTTTTGGGGTTTTCATGATTTTATGATTTTTTTAAAATTTCTGGGCATTTTTGAAAATTTGTGAAGTTTTAGAAATACGCACTTGTGACCCCCTAACTTAGATTTTTGCAATTTCCTCATGCAAAAAAGACTAAAATCTAACTCAAAGCGAATTAAAAGTGCGAGAAAATAAAACAACAAATAAAACAGAAATGCAGCATTTTTATAGATAAAAAAAAAACATTTGTGTTATAAGGGGTAAGGAAGAACACAACCAGCACTGTGTAAACAACAACCACAAACATACAAATAGCTAAAAATAGACAAGGGCTTCATTGAGGCGGCAGATTTGAGGGCCCGGGTGCGCTGGGATCGTAGGGATCATAGAAGAAGGTGGGGGCGGTCCACCGAAGTTGAGCTCATATAGGTGGGCTTGGAGATGATGCATCATACTTGTGTTCCGTCGGTAGGCCTCTTGATCCTTTTGGTAGGCTGCTTGGTCTCGGTTGTATTGGGTGATGAACCCGTCAAAATGGGATTCCACCGTTGTAAGGCGCCTATCAAAATTCGCACCCGGTGCCTCGAAATCCGAATCATCACCCTCGTTGTACTCTTCTTCTTCAGCTCCGTCCATCTCGACGTCCTCATCCACGGGCTCTTCAATAGGGATTTCCTCCTCGACCTCTAAATTAATCGCCTCTCGGGCTGCTCGAATGGCAGCCCTTTGCTGGGCATTTCGAGTGCGGGATACCTTCCCAATGGGCTCAGGGAGGCGTGGGAAGCTTGAAGTGGGTGGATACCAGCATCGGTAAGGAGGAAAGTAATGAGGCGGGCATAAGGGAGGGGTACCGCACCTTTTTTCTCCCAGGCCGCATAAAGGATATCAGTGTAAATCATGTGGGGCCAGATTTAGGGTGAAATTTAGGTCAAAAAGGTGATACACGAGCGTCGCTTGGCGAGGGCGCATCGCCGAGTCGTTGGAGGTTTAAAGAAAGTTGGCGCACACTATATGGAAAGTGATGCGCGCCTTATCGTTTAAGCGGCCCACGGGGAAGGTACCCCATTCCCAAATATCGTTTGGTGCGAGTCAGTTAATGCCTTGTTGTTTGGGAATGGTGGGGTCTTTGGTTGGGTAGTCGTAAATTTTTGAGTGGGGAATGCCCTTGTCAGCAAGTTTGCGAGTGAAAATGGCTAAGGAGAATGGGATGGGGCGACCGTCAACAAAGGATTGGCACTTAAACTCGCTTGTGCAGATGAGAGAGCCATAGAAGGACCGAACTTCATCCACCCAGATGACATGGTAAGGTTCTTAAAGGTATTGCATCCACCCCCTCCGTCTAAAAAGGGTGGTGACGAGGCGGGGCAGCTCGGCCCAGTTGACAACTCGCTTGATGTGCAATTGGCGGGAGAAACTAAAAAACTTTTTGCACCATACGCGCTACATGTGGGAGAGGTATTCTCCATTGCCGTTGGGCAGAACTTCGGTTGATATATATTTTTCGGGGAGAGTGGGATTGGCCATTGGGAAAAATGGGAATTAGGAGAGGAAATACTAGGGTTGTAGAGAGGAAAGGGAGAGTGGATGTGTGAGTGGAAGGGTAGGGTTGGGGTGGGTTTTTATAGGTGGTGGGGAGGGTTGAGTGGAGGGATTTTTGGAGGGAAGGGGGAGTGTATATTGTTGGGGGGGAAGGGGGAAGAATGGAGGGAATGGAAAGGATAGGGGGGAGGAATAGGCTCCTCGGGAAAAACCAAAATCGCAGGACCCGAATCGATCCGGTTTGGGGATTCGGTTCGGTTCTAGGGATTTATTTTTTATTTTGCAATTTATCCAAACCGAACCGATTCGGTTTGGAGTTTTGGTTCGGTTCCATCTTTAACAGAACCTTTTTCTCAGAATGCTGCACTAGAATTCCAACCTCTCGATTTTCTGGACACTTTCTCACTTACTCACCCACTTGGATTTCTCAATGCCCTCATGAAGTATGTGTTGAAATGCGTGATCTTAACCCTAACCTCACGTAACCTACCTACGGACTCAACCTAATCTACCGAAGCACAACTACTATACATAAGAAATCACCCCATACGCGTCGGGGGTGCGACGACCTCTATTTCAAGCTCCGTTGACCCCGTAAACGGGGTCCAACAACCAAACGGTGTCGACTTCTTCCACACACGCCTCTAGATATGGCTTTAGGCATTGTCCGTTAACCTTGAATGTATTTCCCCCTTTTAAGTCGTCTAATTCCACAGCTCCGTGGGGGAATACATTCTTTACAATGAACAGGCCAGACCATCGTAACCGCAACTTGCCCGGAAATAGATGAAGCCGAGAGTTATAGAGAAGCACTTTTTATCCGGGAAGAAACTCTTTGCGTCGAATAATGTTATCGTGAGCAAGTTTCATCCTTTTTTTGGAAATTTTTGCGTTCTCATACGCATCATTGCATATCTCTTCTAACTTGTTTAGTTGAAGCTTGCGAGTTTCACCGACTTTATCCATGTCATAATTCGACTTCTTAATTTCCCAATACGCCTTGTGCTCTAATTCAACGGGAAGATGATAAGGTTTTCCATACATAAAGCGGAAAGGGGACATCTCGAGTGGATTTTGTATGCAGTACGATAGGCCCATAGTGAATCGTTCAATCGAAGTGACCAATTTTTCCGAGTGGGGTTCACGGTCTTCTCGAGAATGTTCTTAATTTTTCAATTAGCTAATTCAGCCAGCCCATTCATTTATGGGTGATAGGTCATTCCAACCTTGTGAACGACGCCATACTTTCTCATGAGCTTCGTAAATGGCCCGTTGCAAAAGTGCATGCCTTTATCACTAATTATTGCTTTCGGAGCACCGAAGCGGGAAAGTATGTGTTAATGTAGAAATCTAATCACCACTTTATTGTCATTTATCTTGGCAGTTATAGCTTCCACCCTTTTAGAAACATAATCTACCGCGACCAGGATGTATAGGAAACCAAAGGATGGGGGGAAAGGGCCCATGAAGTCAATACCCCAGCAGTCGAAGATCTCAATAATGAGTATCGGGGTTAATGGCATCATGTCTCGCCTGGTAATCGCTCCCATCCTTTGACACCTATCGTAAGATTTGCAATAATTTTTCACATCCCGGAAAATTATGGGCCAATAGAGGTCGCATTGAAGAATCTTAGCGACCGTCTTTTTCATCGAAAAGTGGCCTCCACAAGCTTTCGAATGACATAATTGGATAACTTTTGGGATCTCATCATCTGGTACACATCATCGGATGATCTGGTTGGCGCAATATTTAAAAAGGAAAGGATCGTCATAGAAAAACATGTGCGACCAAGTGATTAACCTCTTCTTATCTTGCTGTGTCCAATCGGGAGGGACGGCTCCCGTGACAAGGTACTTCACTATATCCTCAAACCAAGTCAAAGAAGAGGTGGCAAAAAGTTGCTCATCCGAGAAATATTCATCTATGGGTTTAGGATCATTAGGTACGTCGGACGAAAGACGCGATAAGTGGTCGACCACCACATTTTCTACTAATTTTTGTCTTTAATGGAGAGATTAAACTCTTGTAGGAGTAGGATCCACCTTATGAGGCACGACTTTGCATCTTTCTTTGCAAGTAGTTATTTCAATGCTGCGTGGTCGGTGAAGCAAGTGATGGGAGAATCGATAAGATAGGACCGAAATTTGTCAAGAGTAAAAACTATCGCTAGCAACTCTTTCTCTGTAGTGGAGTATTAAGTTGTGGTTCGGTAAAAGTTCGGCTAGCGTAGTAGATGACATGAGCCTTATTGTATTTTCTTTGGCCCAAAATAACCCCTATCGCATAATCGCTAGCATCGCACATAAGCTCGAATGGTAAGGACCAATCCGGAGCTTGCATGATGGGAGCAGACACAAGCATGATTTTCAATTTTTCAAAAGCGCTATGGCATGCTTCTGTCCACTCAAATGGGGTGTCCTTTAAAAGAAGATTTCTCAAGGGTCTAGCGATGGCGCTAAAGTCCTTAATTAACCGTCGACAAAACCCCGCATGGCCCAAGAAGAAGCGCACGTCTTTCAGCGATTTAGGTGGGGGTAGGTCAGCTATGACATCTTTTTTAACTCTGTCAACTTCAATCCCCTTGGATGAAACTATATGGACAAGAACTATTCCCTTAGTGACCATAAAATGGCATTTCTCTAAATTTAGGACTAACTTCTTCTCCACACACCGAGCAAGTACTTTTTCCAGCTTTTCCAGACAAAGATCGAAAGAGGTGCCAAAAATGCTAAAATCGTTCATGAACACTCCGAGTCCTCTCTCAACCATGTCACTAAATAGGGTCAACATTCACCTTTGAAAGGTTACGGGTGCATTACACAAGACAAATGGCATACGTTTGTAGTCAAACATACCAAAGGGCCAAGTGAAGGTCGTTTTCTCCTGGTCAAGTACATCTACCTCAATTTGGTTATATTCAAAATAACCATCGAGGAAGCAATAGTAAGGGTGGCCTGCTACTCTCTCAAGCATCTGATCAATAAATGGCAAGGGGAAATGGTCTTTTCTAGTTCCTGTATTGAGTTTTCGGTAATCAATGCAAACGCGCCACCCGGTGGTGGTACGTTGGGGAACTAGCTCGCCCTTAGCATTATCAATCACTATCATGCCCGACTTCTTCGGGACAACTTGAATAAGGCTCACCCACTTGCTATCCAAGATTGGGTAAATAATCCCTGCATTTAATAACTTAATGATTTCGGTCCTCACCACTTCTTTCATATTGGGGTTTAACCTTCTTTGCATTTCTCTCGAGGGCTTAACATCCTCCTCGAGGTGGATCTTGTGGGTGAAAATCAAAGGACTTATCCCCTTCAAATCAGCAATACACCAACCAAAAGTACCTTGGTGCTTCCTCATAATCTTTAACAGTTTACCCTCCTGCTCTTCGTCTAGGCTAGAGGAGACAACAACGGGAAATGTCTCGTCCGCTCCTAGGTATGCATATTTAATATGGGAGGGTAGTTTCTTCAACTCAAGGGTCAGAAATTTATCGCTGGAGGGAACCATGCGTGCCTCCCTTGGCGGTAACTCCTCGAATCGAGAAACCAAACTTACATCTCTCGCGTCCTCATTCTACGCTCTCTCATTAAGTAACTCTCTCAACTCCTCAACTTCCCTCTCAAATTAAGTATACGTCCCCTCACTCTCGTGGTTCGACACTAAACAGGACCCTAGGGCATCTACACAATAATTTTCCTCAAAGTATTCCTCTACGATCTCATCGATTAGGCTCACTGCGTGAAGATCATCTTCTTCCCCCGTATGTTGGGCTATATGGAAGATGTTAGTCTCTAAGGTCATGTTCCCAAAGGTAAGTTGCATCTGCCCATTTCGAGTATTGATAATTATGTTAGCCGTAACTAATAATGGGAGTCCAAGAATGATGGGAACATGATTGCTCGAGGAGAAGGAGGGTTCCGTGTCCCAAATGACAAAATCTACCGGAAAGTAGAAAGTGTCAACTTGAATGATCATGTCTTCAACTATACCTCTTGGGATCTTCATGATTCGATCCGCTAACTGGAGAGTGATATTTGTGGGCTTGAGGTCGCCCAGATCGAGTTGCCTATAGATGGCGTAAGGGAGGATATTGACACTTGCTCCCAAGTCAAGTAAGGCTTTTTTAATTTTATTTTATCCATTGATGCAGGAAATGGTGGGTGCACCGGTATCTTTGAATTTTGGTGGGAGATCATTAAGTAGAATGGAGATCACGTTCTGTGCTAGAAATACGTTTTTCTTTACCTTCCTCTTCACTATTAACAAGTCTTTGATGACTTTTGCATAAGCAGGAATCTGCTTAATGGCATCGAGGAACACTAAATTTAGCTTTACTTGTTTTAGCACGTCTAGCACTTCATCACGGGGGTTCCCTTTATGGGAAGGAACCAGCCTTTGAGGAAACGGTGCCGCAGTGGGTGGTTTCACTACTACCTCAGGCTTACTAGTGTCTTCTTTTTCACTCTCTTTCAAGGGGACGTCTTCGGCCTCTTTCGTGTCGGGCGAAATGTCCTTGTCGTTGGTTGCGTCGTGTGGGGGAGGTGATAAATCAACGACTCTCCCACTACAAAGAGTGGTCACGGCTTGACATTGCTCCTGATGTTCTATCGAGGTGGAGCTAACACTAGTTTGACCTCGGGGTGGTCATTGGCCCTGGGCAGGAAATTTGCCCTTCTATTGGATACTCAACGATGATTGCATTTTAGAAATATTTGTATTTATGTCGCTGATTATGCGATTATATCTAGCATTGGTTGCATTTTGGGTATTGATAAATTGGTTCATCGTATCCTCGAGATTTCTTCGCGGTGGAGTAATATATGCCCCTTGCGGTGGTGGTGCTTGCACATGTCCTTGCATGTGTGGAGCTTGTTGAAAGTGCAATGGTGGAGGAGGGCAACATTTGAATTAGGATTCATCGCAGCATGTTATTACCCATAGCTAAAACCAGGATGGTTTTTCAATAAAGGGTTATAAGAATTCCCGTACGGTGCACTTGAATTACCCTTGAATCCTCGTATACCACTTACTTAATTTTGAAGCATCACTTTGTAGGCGGGTATTATCGGGCATTCCTCTATTGAATGACCCGCCTCATAAATCGCAAACACCTTCTCGACGGGGTTTGGGATGGATCCAGTTGGTCCTCTTCCCCATACCTTAAGTATTTCTCGCATTCCTCTCTCAAGTAAATCGAATAGGCTATCCATCATAACATTCTTTTCCATGTGAAATAGGTCGAACGTCGATGGAGTGGTGGTCATTAGGGTCATATGTATCCCAGGATTGGGTAGTCTCAGCAAAATACCTTAGGTGGATCTTGGCGTCGTTGGCGTCTAATTCGACAAAGGAGCCTTCACACATAGTCTTAACGAGTTATTTGGAATTTATATTTAGCCCATTATGGAAGAAAGAAATGATTTGCAGTTTATCAATTCCATGATGAGGGCACGAGGTGACTAACTCATTAAAACGCTCGCAACATCGATCGAACGACTCATTTTCTAATTGTCAAAATGTTTGAATTTGAGCCTTGATGGAGTTTGTTCGATGTATAGGAAAGAATTTCTTGAGAAATTTAGATTGTAACTCGTTCCATGATGAAATCGAGTTTGGAGGTAAAGACCATAGCCAAGTCTTAGCCTTATCCTTTAGCGAGAAAGGGAAGAGTTTGAGGCGGATCACATCTTTTGTGCAAGTTTGATCGCTGAGGGTCTCGCATGCCTCCTCAAATTCCATGATGTGGACTGTTGATGCAAAAAACTGGATCGAATCCCATTTTTATGATCACAGATAAATAGATAAAAGCAATCCAATCAAGCACATGAGAGACAAAGATTTTTAAAGTGGTTTGGCTATAAGAAAGAAGCCTACGTCCACTGTTATTTTATTTCCAGGGATTTACAATAGCACAATGTGGTAGAAAGAGGGAGAAAAAGGGTGTATCTTGTGTATGGTCTCTCATCGTTGTCGGATCTCCTCCTTTTGGCTAAGGGAATACATGTATTTATAGTGATGGGAGATAAAGAGATACAATGTCTATATACATTCAGACATTATGTTTACATACAATGAATCTAATTGTTATCCTTCTATGATGGTTGGTCTTCCTTGAATTGCTTGGTATGCTATGTGTTGTCATCTACAGTATAAATGTACATTAATGCTCATTAAATGCGTTGTCATCTTCATTAATGCACATTAAATGCATAGTTATCCTTTGATCTTCCTGGTTGGTATGCCGACTAACTCTCCTCAGGTGCCGACCAACTCTCCTCGGGTGCCGAATATTGCCACGTAGGATGACATGTGTCCTTTTCTGATTGGTCCTCGTAGATGGAGAATTTTTGCGTTAACAGAAGCCCCCAATGCTCCATGCTTGATGGTTCACTGAAAGGATGGAGTATTTATTCTGCAGTGTTGCTCGGTGCTCGTGAAATTCTTAATCTGCCTTCTTGATTTGTTCAACATAAAGTGCATTATCTCCTAAACGACATATGATGCAGGTTGATCGATGGTTGCTAATATTTCTTTTGAGGAACTCCGTGTGCTATGTATCACCCCTGGGAATTTGGATGCAGCCATGCCATAGTATGCAGCTTGTAGCTTGTCATAATCTTCAAGTATGTTGATTGGTTTGCTAGCCGACCAACTGCCTCCTGTGCCGAGCAACTGAGTGCTAACTTCACGTGCTTGATTTTTCTGATTTATGCTCCTCTGAATACTTTGTCGAGTAACATACTAGCTTTTGAACCCAACCTTCAGTCTGATTAGTACCAAGTTTGTGGTGGACTTCGAAACATTTTCATACAACTTCTTCTTCATTATTGGTCGAGACAGTAGTAGCAAAGATCTCAGTGCTGTAGATGCTGAATCTGACTCCTGAATGTGCATAATAACTCCTGATTATGCCTCTTGAACTTCAATATGCCTCCTGAACTTCAATATCAAAACTAATTCCTGAGAAAAAAACAACAACTCTTGAATAATGATTGGTCGGGGCCCCGACCGTGTGAGTTTGTGGAGTTGAATTTGATGCTCGACTGCATGATGTTATGAGAATGTGCCACCGAATGAACAACTATATCTATAATAGAAGCCCCCAAGTGTGGAATATGAACTTTAAATGAGATTTATCGACCAACCGGAGTTGGATTTTATCTACCAACCGAAGTTGGATTTTATCTACCAACCGGAGTTGGATTTTATCTACCAACCGGAGTTGGATTTTATCTACCAACCGGAGTTGGATTTTATTGACCAACCGGAGTTGAATTTTATCTACCAACCGGAGTTGGATTTTATCTACCAACCGGAGTTGGATTTGGTTTCCGACCAACTGAAGTTGGTGGTAATTGATAATAAATGCTAGAGACTTTCTCGGAACTGACCAACAGATTGTTGGGAATAAGATATAATAAATGCTGGAGACCTCCTTGGAGCTGACCAACAGATTGTTGGGAATAAGATAATATAAATGCAGGAGATCTCCTCAGAGCTGACCAACAGATTATTGGGAATAGGATAATATAAAATATCCATAGACATAAAGAATGATTTAGAATAATAATAAACTGTATTGCTGATCTGTCGAGGCAACATTGCATAATGCCGAATAAGAATGATATTTTCCAAAATATAAGAAAATGGCCGAGTACTTTGTCGGGCCTGAATATAAATAAGAATTACCCCGACCAACCATCCGTTGGGGGTGAAATATAATAAATGTTATAGTTCTTCCTCGGAGCTGAATATGATAATGAGTATCTCGCCGAGTTCCATGTTGAGATGAATATATAATATGAATCCCAAGGGATATATAGAATAATTTGTGCTTGAGCCGATATCTCCGAGCAATAATAAAATATATAATGCCTCGCTGAGATAAAACTTCATAATGCCGAGTAATGATAATATTTTTTAGAACATAAGAATATTTTCGAGCATTCGTTGGCACTGAATCTTGTACCTGTAAAAATTAATAACTTGCCCTACCATATGTGTAGGCTGAATTGATTAGTTATCATGAGAATAATCTAGTCAATATAATGAATATATGATATGTATTTGCTCGGGCAATAAAAATATCAATTTCAAAATATGAAATAATATATGTCTGGTTGATCTGTCGAGACAAAATGGCCTCATGTCGAGCAATAATAGTTTCCAGAGGTTTAAGATTGTGGCTGAGCTTTTGTCGGGATTGAATCTCGTCCCTATGAAATTTTAATAAGCTGCCCGAGCACCTATCGAGACTAGAGAAAATAATTATTATCATGAGAATAATTATTCAGCCAAACAATATGTGATGTGTATCAGCATAAAATAATAAAAATTTCAAAATATGAAATAATATTTTGGTGCCACACGTGTATTTCGTGAGCAAATTTTGATAAAAATGCTAGGCATTTTAATTTTAAGTAAAAGACCAAATATAAATTGGTTCAGAAAATTTATTCTAAAGTAAAGCTTTGGGTTATATTTTATTTAGCTTTACAAAATTTATTTTATTAGAGAAGTGTGAATTAAGAAATAGTAGGGAGCTATGGTGATGATTTTGACTTTGTCAAAATTAATAATCTGGGAAACTAAATATCAATTTCGAAATATGCAATAATATGCCTTGTCCCAAATGTGTGTCATATGAGTAAGGCGCAAATTTTTAAAATTTTCCAAAGTATTTAATAATTAGTTTTGAAGTATATAAAAATTTTATTATGTTCGAAAGGTATGAATTAACAAATGGTAGGGGTGAATTTGTCTTTTTAACACCATGCTGATGATTTGGACAAAGTCAAAATGAGGAATCTGGGGGAACACAATTTCCACTCCTTCATTTTTCCATTTGTTGTGAGCAAACTATCACCGACCAGCAATAACTGTCGCCGACCAACGAGTATCAATAGATTCGTCGACCTGTGTTAGATATTGTCGACCAGAACTTCACCGACTAACAATAGGAGGTCGGGAAACACCTCCAACTGTGCAATATATGCCCCGACCATCCATTTGATTTCGCCGACCAGCAATTGACTTTGCTGAGCAATGATAGTTGCCCCGACCAGTTATATGTAACGCCGACCAAGTATTGGTCGATCTTTGCTGTTGTGATGAGAATAATATAGTGATCCAATCAATATATGATATGCATTTGCATAAAGCAATAAAATTTTAAAATATGACGTAATATTTTTGTGCCACACGTGTGTCATGTGGGCATATATTTTTTATCAAATATGCAAGGCATGAGGTTTGATTTAGACTTTTGTAAAATAATTTTAATTTTAAGCAATAGACCAAATATAAATTAGTTTGAAAATTTAATATTAAGGTAAATCTTTGAAGCATAAGGGTGTGGTACATAAAGCTTGGAAATATAAATGTGTGGAAATATCTAATATGTGGTACTGTAGCAAATACAACAAAACTTTATTTTGATAAATTTAGGTCCCAACGTGAGATCTGAAACCCATCACCCTGAAAGAAATCTTTATTTGTCTTTTTTTTAACTGCCGACCAACAATGGATGTTGATGGCCAGGAGTATGCTTATTGGTCACCGACCAACATAAGACGTCGCCGACCAAGAATCAGATGGTCTCCAACCAATAAATGATGTCGACTTGTGCCAAACATGTTCCTTCTGATATAGATGTAAAATAGTGAACGCCGATGAAGTTGAATTCTTTATTGTACTGGATCCAGACCAATCAACATCTCTTGACTTCTAATACATAATGGCGACCAAGAATATGTGGTCGGGATATTACTCGATCAAGATTAATTGCTTCCGACCAGGTGCACCGATTAACAAATAGGAGCTCGGGGACCCCTCAAATTGCCACAGACCAGTTATATGAGGTCGGGGAGCCTCCGACCTGTGATATATTTGCCGACCAGCTTTGTAAGTGCCGATCAAGAATTGATTTGCCCCCGACCAACTATAGATGCTCTGGAGCTGACCAAGTTAGGGTGATGCCGACCAGTAGTCCTTGTCGCGGACCTGGGTGACTGTGTAACTGTAATATGTTGGTTTCCGACTAAGAAACATGAATCCGCCTATAGTGTCGATGAACAAAACGAAATCTTCGACTAAGAAATAGGGTTTATTGACTAAGAAAATATCTGCGAGAACAGTAATTGGTCGACCATGGTTGCCGATCTATAAAAATGTCTCCGACCAACTATTAGGAGGTCGGGAACCTCCCTTTATGTAAATACTCGCCAATCTGCGCAAAATTTATAGGTCCGACCAATAATTGATGTCGCTAATCACCATACTCATATAATATTTGATTATGATCTGCGACAAGTGACGTAGAAACTAATCCGGTGTTGTAGCCATGCTGATCGGACAAATAATTAGGGGAAATTAACTGCCAATCTGTACCCAACTTGTGTGAGATATTGCTGATCGACAATGAAATCATTTTCAAGCTTCGCCGACCAGCGCTGGATGTTGCTGATCCTTGACAGGTTCCATCGATTTTTCAAGAAGAAACGTGAGAAGATAACTAGGTTTTGAATCAGGGTATGAAATCTGATATTTTGGGAAGTTCAACTCTTCTGGTAGCACTGGTCCAATCTTTATGGATTTAATTACTTCAGGTGTCCAATATTAAATAAGCCCATCGCCATTTAGGTCTAAAATGGGTAAAATGTGATGGATTTTGCGATCCGGCACAAATCAAAGATTTAAACGTCATTTTCTATCACCATTTACGCTAATTAATTTAGGATCTTCTAAAGATCCGGTCTGGTGTGCCTAAATGAATAGGGTTAAATATATATATTCGTACAGAAAAAGGTTTTGAGACAAAATTGTCTTTTCACCTCCCACAATTATGAGAAAATTTAGATACATAGTGTTTCCAGAAATTGATGCAACCCATGTTTGAAACGCATTAATGTATAATTTATCAGAATTAATAAATCATAACAAATCAAAATTCTTAGATCTAAGAGATAACCAACAAATAGAAATCATCAGATCCAAGATAAAATATGATCAATATCCAAGAGGAAAAAGAATGGTTTTGAATTTTTACTCCCTTGTAGAAGATGTGAAATATGTGAATCAACATATGTGAAATCTTTTTCCTTGATGTAACTCATTAAATAAACGTGTTTGCCCAAAACATTTTCAAGAAGAGTCATAGATGCTTAACGTTCACGATGAAAATTGTCTAACACTGAATATATATATATATATATATATATATATATATATATATATATATATATATATATATATTATTTTTTTATGAATCAAATTGATGAGAACTTTTGAAGCAGATCTGGGTCAGAATTGTGATTATCGAGAGAGAGAAAATTGTTTTTGATTTTAACTTTTCCTCATTCTCTGATTAAAAATATAATGGGAATTTGAATAGTCATCAAAGATCTTTCAAAAATTATTTCAAAATCAACAATGAAAATTATTAGATCTTATCATCGTCGTATATGTTGGTCTATGTAATCATTGAAAATATTTATTCCATGATATAAAATTGAAACTTGAGAATCAAGAAAAAAGTTATGATTTATGAAATCCACTATTTTTCAGATTTCTAAATAAGAATGAATTTAACAGTTATTATTTAAAAAACATGATATTCAACATTTTGCAGATAAAAACTGGACATAAAAATCATGATTGAATGAAAATATGTATGTATAGTTGATTATACGTAGAGAAAATAAAAACTTAGCTTTTGATGGAGAACAATGCTTATAACACGTTCCCACAGACGGCGTCAATCTATTGATGCAAAAAACTGGACCGAATCCCATTTTTATGATCACAGATAAATAGATAAAAGCAATCCAATCAAGCACATGAGAGACAAAGATTTTTAAAGTGGTTCGGCTATAAGAAAGAAGCCTACGTCCACTGTTATTTTATTCCCAGGGATTTACAATAGCACAATGTGGTAGAAAGAGGGAGAAAAAGGGTGTATCTTGTGTATGGTCTCTCATCGTTGTCGGATCTCCTCCTTTTGGCTAAGGGAATAAATGTATTTATAGTGATGGAAGATAAAGAGATACAATGTCTATATACATTCAGACATTATGTTTACATACAATGAATCTAATTGTTATCCTTCTATGATGGTTGGTCTTCCTTGAATTGCTTGGTATGCTATGTGTTGTCATCTACAGTATAAATGTACATTAATGCTCATTAAATGCGTTGTCATCTTCATTAATGCACATTAAATGCATAGTTATCCTTTGATCTTCCTGGTTGGTATGCCGACCAACTCTCCTCGAGTGCTGACTAACTCTCCTCGGGTGCCGACCAACTCTCCTCGGATGCCAACCAACTCTCCTCGGGTGCCGAATATTAACACGTAGGATGACATGTGTCCTTTTCTGATCGGTCCTCGTAGATGGAGAATTTTTGCGTTAACATGGAGATATGGTTTTTCTGAATCCATTCCATGGTAAGTGGGACGTATTTGGATCATCCCATTCCTAAAGAAAATTGCCCTGCATTATATGGGACTAAAATGCATCCCATAGTGACAGTGCGCTCGGGATATAAGAGCTCTCTCAACGAGCGATACGGGGCCTCTTCCTCACCGGTGGCTACACTATCGTGTTGTGACATGGCTCTCTCACTTGATGACTCTGTATCCTCACTTGGTATGCTCGGAGTGTAATCTGAAGTGTGTCCTAAGAGGGATGTTGGGGTGTGTGTAGGCATGGGAGATGGAACTCAGAATTGTGGAACGTTTGGAGTGTGAGGGCTATCGGGGTCATACTCAACAATCGGGTTTTCATAAATGTGGGTTGGAGTATTGTGGGGAGTTAGAGTGAGCTCCGAATTTTGCATTAACAGGCTTATGAGAGATGGTGATGAATATTTTTGTGCTTTTAATTTTTTTTATGTTTTTAGATTTTTTGGAAATTTTTGGTCAAGGCATGAGATTGACTTGATTTAATCCTAAGTCTACCTAGATCCCCGGTAATGGCGCTAAAAACTTGACGCGACTAAGAATGTGTCTCAGAAGTGCATACTCTCTAAGCTCAAGTGCAAGCTTGTCGCGTTAGTAATAATCTGATAAGTCGGGTATCGATCCTCAGAGAAATAGGACAAACGAGTTGTAACGACGTTGGACAGATGAAGGAAACCTAACTTTGACTCTAAGAATAAGGAAAATGTGATTTGAATGATGAAATATCTACAACTAAATGCAATTACTCTAAATTACTTAAAAGACTAAAGATGATTAAACTAAAACTTGAATTATATGATGAGAAAAATAGGACGGGAATACAATCTCTCAACCCTAGTGTATTGATGGTATAAAACTAATCGTAAATTTAAGTGATTAAGTAGACCCATAATTTAGTACTCCCAAGCATTACATATATAATGTTCAAGCCTGCACCATATATAATCAGAGGATGAGTAAATCGGTATTGCGATAGTTACACTCAAATTACATTTTGAAGCATCCCGATTATCCTGAAGCAAACGAGATCTAAAGATCTATAATTATTGCGTTTCTACGCAATACGGTCGTAATAAATCATTAAATTTAGATGATTAATTTTATACACATACAACTATCATATCAGGTTGAGTTCATGCATCTCGACCTTAAGAATCTACCGAACATATAAAAACTTGAAGACAACACGTTTGGAATGAAAGAAAACATTTTTTTCTATTGCATGAAGTTGAAGAGAATAAAAATACTTACTAATAAAAGAATTACTGCAATAATTAAAGAAGGAATTGGAAGAAATTTACTTGAATTGCAACTAGAATCAAAACTAGGGTTTACATGTTATTTTCCTCTAAAACTAATTACAAATTGCTTTCTTCACGAAGTAGAAGCCCCTTCATATGTTGGGAGGAGTTTACAATATATACTCAACGCAATAAAAGAGTTTGAACCAAGTAGGATTCTAATTTTTACAAATGGATAAGTTTGGATAATCGATAACAGAATCGATCCTGTTAAGGGGTTCAATTCGGTTCTGTCATTGACAGCCTTTACAGAATATTCTTCGAGCACCGGTTCAGTTCTTTATTTCTTCCCTTCGGTTCGGTTCTATCTTGACAGTCTTTACAGGAACTTCCCTAAGATGGAATCGATTATTTTTTCTTTCCCTTGGGGTTGGTTCCATCTTGTCAGCTTTTGCAGAAACTTTTCCTTCTTGTACTTCTTTGAAGCTTTTGGTGGGAAACTCGAATCAAATCACTGAAGACCTATGGAATAGATGAAGAATACACGAAACTCAGCGTACTCATTAGAACTTGTCAATAGCAAAGATATGATATAAATCCACTTGAATTACACTTCGCGGAGCGATAAAAGCCTCTAAATTAAGGGGATAAATGGGAAGAATTTATGCCTAATTAATGACGTGCCCTCGCTAGCCCCTTCAACTCGACAACTTTTTTATTTAAGGCATTATTTTTGCCCTGGATCACTTGATCGGTTGCAACAGTATTCCCTCACCGGACGTTTGCCTTCAACTTAGTAACCTCCTTTTTCATGGCATAATTTTCTACCTAGATCATCTCACCTACTTGGTTCACATCTCTGTTAGCTGGAAATTGGGCCCTGAGATCATTCATTTCGTCCTGAACTAAGGAACCGTTATCTTCTATAACATGGAGATTGTGACGATCCAAATATGATTATGATAAACCATGTTTAAATCATGCTTACCGTATGGGATGAGGATAATGTCTTATTAGAATATATAATTTTAAGTTATTGTGTTTAGTCTAATCCTACCTTCATAACTTATGAAATATTGAATTAGTCACAAACACAAATTTGTGAAGTCTTCGGTAGGAATGTTGGAGTTCGGGACTAGTTTTGGCCACTATAATATAATAATTGACTTGAGGTGAAAACTAGATAGTTGTATATATATGAGTTAAGTTTGTAACACAACAAACGGTGTGTAAAACAGAGGTCCGAGCAAGAAGTTATGATGAAATTACGAAGCAGGGGTAAATCTGTCCATTCGTTAAGTGGTATTTTGCCTTATATGTATAACAAATGGATGAATTTCATTGGTTAGAGGGGTATGGGGGGGGGGGGGAAATCTTGGCCAAATTAATACCCTTTAAAGGACCTTCTTCTTCATCCAAACTCATCCATTAGAGAGTTTGGCCTGAAGAGAGAGAAATGGGAAGTTTAAGAAGAGAAATGCGAGGAAAAATTGGAGAAAAATCCATAGGAAATTACGAAAATGATATATTCTTGGAATTAGTGATTTAAAATGATATAAATAATCATTTGTTTACTAAACTTCTGTGTTTTTATGTATACGTATGGATAGATGCGGGTTTAAGCAAAGTTGAACGTGTAAATCATGTATATTGATTCGATTGGAAACCCTGTGTATTCAAACTCCTATAACTTTTTGTATATTTATTGGAATTGAATGATTCAAGTTGGATATGAAAATAGACTCATATATGTATAACATATACGAATATTATATGAAAATACCAAGAAATGAATCTTTGGTGATAGTTTGAAGTTCATGTATCAAATCTGCCCCAAAGGTGTAAGTATGCACACCAGATGTTCGATGTTTTGCTTGACATAGCAAATGAACCTTAAAAATTATGAAACTTTAATTTTGTATTTTTTAATATGTTTATGGATGTTGGGTGAAATATCAAAGGAAGTTATGATGCAGAAAAATTATGAAAATTCTTCGAAGTTGACTGAACGATAAAAGAGTCTATAGGGTAGATTTGATTTGTAATAAAGAAATGGACACATCTTGCTCTAGGAAACTTGAAATGATGTATTGTCTTTTATATTGGGAACCTTATATGATAAGAATTGGATTACCAAGAATAAATTAAAGAATGTTTGGGCTATGGATTGGATATGTTAAATATTTTAACATGAAATTGAATTAGACTTCATTTATGATAAATGATTAGAATGGGATGCTATGATGCTTATGAATTCGGTTAAGGTTATTTTTTTTTGGATTGTTAACATCCTTATGATGATACTAATATTATAAGAATGAATATATGGAAGGGAAGAAGAACTGGATGAACCAGTGCCAGACAAAGGCAATGGAAAAACACATGAAGTGGCCAAGGTGAGTGTACTCACTAGTAAGATGTATTTATACATGATTATGGATATTATATGTTGTACTTGTCGGGCTGAGTATAAATATGAGATGTTTTACTTATTTAGATGATTATGGATGTCATGTGTTGTACTTGTTAAGTTGATTATAAATATGAGAGGTTGTACTTATCGAAATGATTATGGATATTATATGTTGTACTTACCGAGTGGATTATAAATATGAGAAATCGTACTTATTGAGATGATTATGGATATTATATGTTGTACTTGCCGAGTTGAGTATAAATATGAGAGGTTTTAATTATTGAGATGATTATGGATGTCATACGTTGCACTTGCTGAGTTGAATATAAATATGAGATGTGGTACTTATCGAGATGATTATGGATATTATATGTTGTACTTACCGAGTTGATTATAAATATGAGATGTGGTACTTATTGAGACGATTATAGACATTATATATTGTACTTGCCGAGTTGAGTATAAATATGAGATGTGGTAGTTATCGAGATGATTATGGATATTATATGTTGTACTTGTCGAGTTGATTATAAATATGAGACGTGGTACTTATTGAGATGATTATGAATATTATATATTATACTTGCCGAGTTGAGTATAAATATGATATGTTGTACTTATTGAGATGATTATGGATATTATATGTTGTACATGCCGAGTTGATTATAAATATGAGATGTGGTACTTATTGAGATGATTATGGATGTTATATGTTGTACTTGTCGAGTTGATTATAAATATGATATGTTGTACTTGTTGAGATAATTATGGATATTATATGTTGTACTTACTGAGTTGATTACAAATATGAGATGTCATACTTACTAAGTTGAATATGGATATAATATGCTGTACTTATTGAGTTGATTATGGTTAGGATACGTCGTACTTACTGAGTTGATTATGGATATGATGTGAATGTATTATAAGAGATGTTATGGCTTATTTATAGCCAAGAGATGTTATGGCTTATTAATAGCCAAGAGATTTTATGGCTTATTATAGCCAAGAGATGTTATGGCTTATCAACAGCCAAGAGATGTTATGGCTTATCAACAACCAAGAGATGTTATGGCTTATCAATAGCCAATAGATGTTATGGATTATTAATAGCCAAGAGATGTTATGGCTTATCAATAGCCAAAATATGTTATGGCTCATTAACAGCTAAGAGATGTTATGGCTTATTAACAGCCAAGAGATGTTGAGATGTTTTATATTGTTACATAGATACAACTTATTGCATTTAATTTTATGCACTAGTGTAGTAGTAATGCATTCACTGAGCTATTTTGCTCACGATTCCTATGTTATGTTTTTTTTTTCAGGTAATGAAATGTCACTGCCAAATCTAGGAGGTCGGGTGGGGTTAGCAAGGGATGCGTAAAACCATAATTTTAGTCAAATTAAAAAGGGGTAATTTAATCCTACTTATCCTTTGAGCAAGTTTGAATAAGCACGATTACTTTAAAATTTTGAAAAGTTTTTAGTGTTATGGCTTCATGCTGATATTGAAAAAGGATACTCGTGTTTATTATTTGGTTAAGGCAATTATGGTTTGACTCACTTTGACTTTCAAACTAAATTATAAATAACTGGGTTGGGGTGTGTCAGAGATCATCCTTTAACTTGCACACCAACTCAGCCTGATCCTTATATACTTTTATCCTTCCATTCAGAAGCTTGGCAGTCTTTGCAAATGGTCGACGAAATTGCCTACTCGCATTTGGACCTAAAATCATCCACATCATTGAATTAAGAGGGATTTAATCCTCTACAATAATGGGCTGCAAGTAGCAATGCAAATAACAAATGCAACAAACTTTAGCAAAAATAAACAAGAACTTTAAGAAAAAGGGAAGGACTTTTTCATTGATAATTTAAGGAGGCAAAGGCCAGTACAACTGAAGGAGAAGACTTCATTACAATAAGTGATGCAAAACGTCCTAAAACTACGGGGCTTTACTCATTCACCTACTCGGAGGTTTCTTACGTTTTCCCCTTCTCGAAAACCTTTGCTGTATGGTCAGCAACCGCCTCGACCTTAGTAGAATCCTTCTCAACATAGCCGACAGGCTGACTAGTCGAAGGTACCTCATCAACAATGTGAGAAGGACCTGGCACATAGAGCTTCTATAGAACATATTATGTGGGAATTCCAACAGCACCCAAGGCCTGGTTCCAGCCTTTTTTTAAGGCTAGTTCGTTAATACAAAGGATCTGACACTCGACATCATCATAGACTGCATCCTAGCCTTCAGCATAACCACTATCTATGTCGACTGAGACCTCTCCCTCTAGCTTATGGACTTTTTCGCCCAGGCTTAGGTTTTCAGTAGCTAGTTCCTCCTTTTACATGGTCAACAGGCTATTCGCCGCTTGAAGGTCGGTGAAGGCCTTTGTCAATCTCTCTCTCTCCTTATCAAAGGCAGTTTGAGCATCAATTAAGTCCTATTTGGGCTTCTTCAGGGGCTCTTTCAACTCCAGATTCTTTTTGTATTGGTTGACCTAACCATTTAACAGAGTAATGAAGTCTGATAAAAACTGTAAGGACAGAGAAAGGAAAATCACTCCCTAAAGTTGAGCAAAGAGAAAAGTACTTATAGAGAAATGAGTACTTACGTGCCAGCTGGTCTGACCCCAAGCTCGATAAGCGCTCTCGGTCATCCCCTAGCACTGCCCCTTCAGTAAATCTAGGACGAGGGATGGGGTGTTGGCTACGCTAAACCCCTCAACACTAAGAGAGAGAGAGAGGTCATGCTGGAGGCCTTTAGGGTCACCTTTTTCTTCGCTTACTCCTCTATCTTCCTCTCCTCCTCATTCTTTTTTTTCTCTTCTCTTCTCTTCCTCTTCCTTTTTCTTCTCCGTCTCCTTCTCTTTCCCCCTTGTCCTCATATTGTAACCACAAACCTCAGGTGAATCCATTCAACCTTCTTCAAAGATTTCATCCTATTAGGCAAGTGATCAAAAATCTCCTCTTCAAAGGTGGAGCCATATCTTCTTCTTCTTCTTCTTCTTCTTCTTCTTCTTCTTCTTCTTCTTCTTCTTCTTCTTCTTCTTCTTCTTCTTCTTCTTCTTCTTCTTCTTCTTCTTCTTTAATGCGCTCATCAGGACCATAGATCTCTTCTGAAAGTTCCAAGACAGGGATCTTATTAACCGATCGTGTAATAAAACTTGTGGTGATATTTTTTTACTCCAGAAATTAAGCTACATCACAGGGGTGCTCGTCATCGAGGAACCTTTATCAAACACTCCAATCTTTAAGGAGATCAACAACTTTCAACTCACGAAGGGCAGTCTCCTGGTTCTTATCTCGAGTTGCAAAACAGAGGAAAAAAGATGCAAATCAGAAAATAGGAAAGAGGATTAGAATGAAAATATCAGTAACCGAATAAAAGATAAAGAAGTAGCGACCTATATAATCCTCCTCCCAGTCATGGATCCAAGGGCCTCGATATTACACACCCTCAGGTAAGTGAGGATGTTGCTAATTTCTGTCAACAAAATCCTAATCCCAGTAACCTTTGTAGGAGTCGGGCAGGTTCATGACCAAGACCCTCTCAGTTTTCCTTGCGTTTAGGTACAGAAAATCGTCGTTGGTGCACGACCAAACTTAACACTAATAGATCTCAAGGAGCCCTAGATTGGTCCTCATATAATTCATTAGTCCTATGCACTCCATTCACTATTTTCCAGACATTTGGGGCACATTAGGCAGGCACAACATCAAAATACTTGAAAAACCTCAAAAAATAGGGTTTTGGGGAAAAGTTAGCCCCCTATACAACAAGGTGAGTGTGAATCCAATGTCCATCTTCTATATCACACAGTCTATAACCCCCCACTCCAAAATATTGTAAGTTTTTCTAAACTCACCAATAGTCTTGTTATCAAGGAGAGCCATGAAGAAAAAAGACTTCAAACAATAGTACAGACAAATCGAAGTTGTGAACTAAAGAAAAAGATCATAAAAACTTACAAGTGAGAACGATTGAAGTAATCTCTTGAAATATGAGAAGCAAGAAGGGAGACATGGAGATATAGGTCACACAGATGAAATGACTTAGACACTGAATTGATGGTTGCTTGAATATGAGCTGAGTTTAAAATCTCGCTCAAATAATGAGGAATATGTCCCTATGGAACTTCGACGCTTCATTTTTCACCTCAAGACAATCATGTCCTTGATAATTCATCAGTATTAAAAAAATTCAATATTAAAAACATAGTTCTGGGCCTTAGATCTCGTGTAAAATCCATTGGCCTAACAAGCATAGCACAAGGATTTTAGGGGCAATTTGGGGGCTCATTTATTCAAGCCCAGTGACATAGCCGACCAACCCAACATATGCAATAGACTTCTCGATCTAATTAAAGATAATTACTTTTTACCCGTGTATTTAATATATGCTTAAATACATGGAGATATGCACGAATCAGTTACCAATAATCTCGAAGAGATATTCAGGGACACTTACCAGCTATCTAACAAGCTGGTTGAGTTACTTGTACAATTCAATCACTTATTTTGACATCTATAAATGTAAACCTATACCCCAGGGTGAAAGGGATTTAACCTCAAATATTTGAGAGACATTCATAACCTCTTCATGGACGTAGGCCAGTTATCGAACTAGGTATACCTATTGTTGTGTGTGCGATTGATCCTATTCTTTTTTATATTGCTTTGTAGATATTTTATTGTGATAATTTTTACACTCACAAGTATCATCTTCCTACAGGGGTTAAGTAAATAGGTACCCAATCGAATTGACTAGGCTCTCATAGCCAATTTATTGGTCGTATGAGCAATAACCTACACATATCATTCACCCCATTCCCTTTATATGAAGCTACAAATCTTTCCCCAGTCTTGATTTGTTTCATTCCTTATAGACCTAGAGTTTCACCTAACGTTGGAATAAAAACCATTGGTTTGCCCGTTACGGTGGCTAAGGGAATCCGTCATCTAACTCGACATTTATTAACCTATCGAGCGCTCTTTTCTCGACTGCGAGTCTTACTTTCCCAAGCGTTGAGAATCCTAATTATCACCTAATACTTACACTTCTTCCACATGAGCTCACGTTCGATCCTTTACAATCAACGTTAGAGGTAATCATTCTCCTCATCAGGCTTTACAATACTCCTCTTGCGCTCCTCATAAACAAATGATCAAGGAGAGAGATCTGACTGGAATGATATTGTTTGTAATCCTCATTCGACCATTCTTTTCTAGATCGATACTAGGAACTTAGTGTCCATTAGTCATGTTTTGAATGGATAACGAACCTAATGTGCCGTTGATGTGGCATTGTCGCTGCATTTTATGAATGTTGGGTGAACATAATTATTCTCTTAAAAGTTCATAATTTACACTAAAAAGCTAGCTTGTGAGATACGAAGAACTCGTTCCCATAAACGTCACTATTTGTACAAGGAAAAGTTACGCTTCAAATGTAACTGTCTTATAAGTCGAAGAATAATACAATGAAAGGTAACTCTTGCACACACAATGAACACTACAATATACATGGTTCGACAGCTTTAAAATTGATCTAAACCCTTATGATCATGTAAGGTTTTATACACTATTCATAAGTTAGTAGCTAAATCGATAATTATCAATTAACATTATCTTTTTATTTCCAAAGCACTTTTGTGTGAGCCCCTTTTAGCACTAAGATCTTTATGGGCCAACCCATTTGACGAGCCAAAATCAACACCCACACAATTCTTTTTGCTAACCATTTTTCGCAATTTTCAAATAAATCTTTGTTTGAAAATATCCTTTACAAAGTACTTCCTTCATGTTCATTTGAATTATCATACATTCACTTTGCTAAGACACAAGACGAATAAATATATGATACCTCAAATATAATAATAATAATAATAATAATAATTTTAGTGCAAAATTTAATTTCATTGTATTAAGTATTAAAAATTTATCAACTTTTTTTTAAAAATTGCATAATATTATCAAACTATTTGCAAATTTGAAATTTAGAATGCAAATTTGGTTTTGCATGTAGCTTAGCCATAGTTTATGGGCAATCCGATAGCCCATTTTAATGGGCCTTGAAACTGAGCCCAAGTTCACTTCAGAAATGTCCGGACTACGTTGGAAAATACCGAAAACAAACCCTACTCTACAAGAAAAACGAATACACAAGCGCCGCAAAGACCTAAACCCACAACAAATACAAAACCCTGTCATCCCAACCGTCGAATCTTCCAACACGTCATCCATCCTCGTCAGTTCTTAATTGAACGGCCCAGATCCAACCTCCAAACCTACACTGTAAAACGTAGAACCCCTCTATTGGTTCGTCCTTTTCTCTCTCCTCCCCTGTATTTTCCCCCAAATTTCCCAATTTTAATTTTAATTTCCCAGGAAAAAAAAACAAAGAAACAATCAATCAATCAATCAACTCGTGAAGATGAAAATCTCAGAGGAAGAAAGAGAGACTGAAGAAGAGAAGGCGTTGGAGTGTAAAGACGATGAGGAAGATGTTGAGAGTATCGACGATGATGACGAGGAAGATGATGGAGAGGACGATGATGATGATGAAGATGACGATGATGATGAGGACGACGACGACGACGACGATGAAGAAGATGATGTGCAAGAGGTTTTGCAGAGTTCTGATGGTCCGCCTGTTCAGTCCGTAGACGATGAAGATGATGAAGATGAGGATGATGATAATGATGAGGATGGGGATGATGATGATAGTGATGATGATGACGATGACGATGACGATGATGAACCCGACCAAGACGAGGTGATTTTTTTAAACTCACTGTATTTTGTAGTTTAGAGTTATTCAGATCTGTGTAGGAACAAAGTATTGCATCAAGTTTCTCTGCTTTTCTAGGTCATTTAAAGGTTGAGTTTTTTTCACACAATAGAAATCTCACTGTGTAAGCTTTAGGATTTTTTTACTTTTTACAGTTTGTCATATATTTTCTGGCAGATCTGATGGATTACGCATGACTCTTTTTCTCAGATCTGTTAATATGTACGAATAAGCCTGACTTTTTCTCAGATCTGTTAATAAAGCAGTTGCTAGGGCTTTTCTAATTATTTGTGGTTACTAGTAGTTTTGCTTTATTTTGTGAATTTTTACAGATTTTTTTTATCGCTTAGTCATGACAAGGAAAAATGATGTTAAAAATAAAAATGAAGTATTTTTATGGGAAACGAGGTTTTCACATGTTTTCCTTGGGAAAATGTACTTCACATTTTATTACTTGGATGAAATCATTTGCGGTATGATGCTACAGATCTCTTGGATGAAATTGAATTGTTATTTTGAGTTGAGATTTAAGACCTTCTTTTCCTATTGTGATTGTCAACCTTAATCTACCTTACATTAGAGTTTACTTTTTTCTTTGTGGACCTAACTTGTTATATATTCTCATAATTCTCCATTTGCAAATTTTAACTACACACACACACATGAATGCTTTTGCTCAATTCAATCAATTTTAGATGGTAAAATATAACTTTCATGCTGAAATGTGGGATTTCTATGTGATTTCTGCAACTAGTAGTCAATGAGAGCCTGCCTTATCATGATGTCGTTATTTTTAACGGTTCCATGTATTTATAAAATTTTAGTTTTCTGTTTTCTGCTGAAGTTTTTGTTTAGGAGAATGTAATCCGTTTGACTTTCCTGTATCCAAAGAGTTTTATTTGTACATCTCTTTCCTTTCTTTATATTGATTTTACTATGCTCTAACATCAAACTTTATCTACTGATGAATACGTAGGAGGATATGGGAACTGAATACCTTGTTCAACCAGTGGGCCGTGCTGAAGATGAAGAAGATGCTAGTGATTTTGAGCCAGAAGAGAATGGTGATGAAGAGGAAATTGAAGAAGAGGACGAGGAGGATGATGATGATGAAGCTGATGCTGGTGGAAAGGTTGAGGCCCCACCAAAGAGGAAGAGGTCAGATAAAGATGATAACGATGACGATGATGATGATGGCGGGGAGGATGGTGAGAGACCATCCAAGCGATAGGGGCTTGCCCCTTTCTTGAATTCAAAACCGACCTTGACTCTTAGGTCAATCTCTTCCATTCTCCCTCTTCTTAATCCTTTTGGATGCTCTATAGGTAGTGCTCGTCCTTCCTGTATTTTAATGGTTTAGTATTGTTAGTGTCGACTTTTTTCTGGAAATGCATAGTCACAAGTGGTGTTTTACAACGGTTTAAATCTGGTTGGTTTAGGTCCTGTGTTAATGTGTGAAGTTAGGAAAAATTGGGTACTTCAACTTTTATTTAAATTCTCTTAGTTTTTTTCCCCCTAGTTGTTGGATGATGGATCTTTCATGGGTTTATATAATTAGCATCAAGTTTTTTTATATTTGTTGGCAAAGAAATTGTGGCCTTTGGGATAATTTTGAATTTTAGACAGATTCTTTCATTTTTTGCAACAAAAATGATATTTGCACCGGAATTGTTCATCGGTTTTGTGCACCACAAAATTGGTGCACAATTCCGGTGCAAGTAGCAATGCTCTTTTTGCAATGTTAGGCTTGAGGTTTCTAATTTGGTGCAATGCTAATCCGTTGGGAGACTTAATGGACACTGACTGTGCACCCAAATTAAGAGCTTACATTACCTTTTGGGTCCTTCTAAGGGGACTCAAAATTGGGACTCAAAATGGGGATTTGCTGACATGGCGAGTCCTGATTGATTAATGCCGCTGGCGCGGACTCACGTTTATAAGGAATCAATCAATGATGATACGCCATGTAAGGGAGAGTCTCAATTTTGAGTCCCCCTATCATTTTCCTTACCTTTTTCCCCAAATAAACAAGTCGTGTTGTAAAGGAATTAGTTAATAATTAAAATTATATTAAAAAAATATTATTGGCATTATGATAAATGTACTATACAACATCCAGCACACTAACTACATACATCACCACCTGTTACCCCTCCTGTAAATTAATTCTAACTGCCACAAACTCACTCCATCACCGACACTTACTAAAATAGAAGATTACAAAAAAAAAATCACCACTTAACGTAACTACCACAGGCATTGCAGTCACTTCCACCACCTCTGCCTTTGCCACCAAACACACAGGAAAAAAATAAGGTTCTAAAATCTGCACGCGTTTAAACTTTTTTTTAATATATTTTAATATTGTTTAATTTTAACAAGGTTATTAAAAATATTAAAATGGTACATATCTTAAAAATATGTTCGAATATTTGCAATTGGGGCTCCTTTTTCATATGCATACTCTACAAGTCCTCATCATATTATCACCTAATATCATGCAATTAAAATTCAAAGTAGTCAATAAAATAAATAATATTAAAATTAATCAATATGAATGAAATTATTCATAATAGCAAGTTTTGTACAAACACTGCTGCCCTAAATTATTTTACTGCCCCTAAATGAAATGCCATGCCATAGATATAATTATCAACATCAATATACCTTAATCAGTTTAGTAATAACACTGTCAAAACAAAAATCTTTGATGTTTAAATCAACAAATTAAACAATTAAGATTAAAGTACTGGGTAAAAATTGCGGATGAAAATTAACACTTATTTAAAAAACAGAAAATAACTAATTAATAACAGAGCACAAGGAAGTCAGCTTCTCACTATTTAATAACACACAACAACTAATTAATAACAAATTAAAAATTAACACTAAAAAAACAGCCTGCTTGATGTAGGTCTCTTAAAAAATCACAAGCGAACAAGTAGTCTCCTTGAAGCAAATAATAACAAGCAACAAAAAAATACACATTTACGGACCTGTTCAGTTTCGAAACTTCGGAGGCAGATTGACTTGGATAAGGGACATCAATAGGGGTTAGGGAGGCGCGGCCGACAGACTAGCGGCTGAGGTTGAGAGGAGGTAAGGTGAGGTAGTGACGAACGATTGTGACAGACGGAATAGAAATTAGGGCTTTGAAAATGTTAAAAATGATTGGGGCTGTTCATATGTCAACATCCCCGCCCGCCCCCCCCCCCCCCCCCCCCAGTTAAAAAGGATACAAAACAACGTCGTTTTGTAGCCCTTTAAAAAAAACGCATTTTTAACGCCTTAACACAAAAAAACGTTGACGGCAATTGACCACGTCTAGGGCTAAAACTTGGCGTATCTAAAAAGCCTCACGCCTAGGGGTGCCTAGGCCAGAACAATGACAAAAACTAATAACTAATGTGCCAAAGCCCTAGTTTTCCACCACCACTGGCCATAAACATATTACTACCATCATGTAAATCAATTAACTTTTTTTTTTAAAAAGCAAAAGAAATTGAAATGAATATTCCATTCATCAAAGAACCTCATATCAAGATATCAAATTGATTTTTAGGTGAATTAGAGATATATTTTTTTTGTTGAGTTTTCATCGATGGTAGGGATGACAATTTTCGACAAAACACGAAAATGACACGACCAAACACTAAATTGATACGAAAGTGACATGGTGTGTTGTGTTCATACTGGGATATTTTGGCCCGATAGCGGTTTGTGTTCGTTGCATCGTTTTGACACGAAATTGGACCGTTTTGGTCCAATTGCAACCCGAATAAGTAACCCAATTTGGCCCGATTACCATCCCTTTTTAATAAATATAATTCATGCAGTGTAAAATAAATATATATATATATATATATATATATATATATATATATATATATATATATATATATATATATATTAAAATAAGCGGGTTATTGTGTTGTTCGTATTTAATCATGCCCAATTGACACGAAATTTATTTATCGATGACAATGGGATATTGAGAGGGGGTTGCGTTCACGACAAGGGGGAGTGGTTCGTTGGTTACAGAGGCGTAGAAAAAGGCAGCAAAAGGAGGGTGGGTGGGGTGGAACTTAGAGCGGTTTTCGTTTGTAATAAAAAGGAGTGGTTTGGCTGTAGACGAGTTTGCATTGGTAACGGGAGGCGAAAATGGGGGGGAGGGGGCAAAAGGAGGGCGTGCTGGGGAGGAGCAACATGGGTTGGGTAGAATGGAAGGGGGTGCTAGGGCTATGGAAGGGAGAATAGTGGGTTTTGTGGGTGGGTAAGAATATGTGTGTGTGTGTGTGTGTGTGTGAGAGAGAGAGAGAGAGAGAGAGAGAGAGCTAGTTATGATGTTTTTTATTTTTTACTTTTAATTTAAGTAAAGGTAATAAAAAAAATCAAAATAAATAATGACAATTGACAATAAATTATTAGGTACCCTTAAAAAATGCCATGTTTAACAAAACTATGTCAAATTACCATATCCATTAATTTTTAACGGTCAGATTAACTGGGGGCTAGGCCTGTCAATGGGTCGGGTCTGGACTCAGACCTGACCCGAACTCGATCCGTATAATAGAGTATGAGCATATTTTTTTGGACCCGAGACCCTAAGCCCCGAATACTCGAAGACCCGTTTATTAAACGGGTAAGGTCTGGATCTTATACAAGACTCGGACCCGAAGACCCGACCCGAATTGTACATTATTATTTTGTATATATATACATATATACTATAAATTTATATATATTTATAAATATATCTTATCAATATAACATGTAAGTATTATATATAAAAATATATATTTATGTATATAATAAATATATGTTTTATTTATACTAATAATATTCTACAATACATTACAAAATATTTTAATTTAAGATTAAATAATAAAGAAGGGGGATAAAATAAAATAAATATAAAATAAATGTACATATTTGACCGGACCCGGACCCGAACCTGAGACCCGAATGGATCCGGGCTGGATCCAATATTGTAGACCCGATGAAGACCCGAACCCGAACCCGAACCCGATGAAGACCCGATTACACGGATCTGGATCTCCCTAAATCCGACCCGTCTCCGACCCGTTGACAGGCCTACTGGGGGCTTAACATGACGCTATATCGAAAATCTCTAGGTTAACATTACAAAAATTGAAAGAATGGGTTTAAAATTCAAAATAGCCCAAATATCACGATCAAATTTGCAATTAACTCAAGTACAATATAAAAGTTAAAGGTGCTATTTGTTACACACTCAAAATTGTTTTTTTTCTAAGGGAGTGGTTATTATTGGTGTTATTATTATTGTTGTTGGAGTGGTGGATAGAAATGAGTATGAATGAGTTTAAATTTTAAATTCTCTCCAAACATCACGGTCAAATTTACAATTAACTCTAAAGTACAACATAAAAATTTAAAGGTACTATTTTGAGAATGTGGTTTTCCTTTAAATTAAATTAATATGCTCTGATACCACTTGTTAAGGGATGGTTCGCCAAATATCCAAATTCTAAACTACTTATAAAAATTAACCAAATTTTAATTTCTTCAATATTAAAAAGAGATTAAATAAAACAAATATTTGGATTTACACTTAAAAACAAATTTAATCCAATTCAAGTTCAAATTATGCCAAACAAACTAAAGCATGCATTTTGCCAAATTAAATATTACAACTTGAATTATATTAAATTAAACTTACCCAAAATATTAAATTAACACCAATTTAAACAAAGGTTGTGATTAAACCGATTTTTATCTTGTTACCCATAAGCATGCATCTACGTGATGAATATGCAAGATAAAAATGAACATACCATATTGCCGCGATGTACGAGGAAAACTCACAACGGGAAAATCCTCGGACGACCTACCCACAAGTCCACTAGGTATGACAAAAGACTCACATCCTCGACTCGGCTTTCAAGCCTTAACGCTTCTTCGTTCTTCTACCCCTAGTCGACAACTCCGGAATCCACCGCTGGGGCGAATCGACTGTCAAAACATACAAAGGCCTTTCCAACTTATGCACACCGCGAATCTTCAGAAGAACGGACTCCTTCGTAGGAAATTCTCTTTTTGGGATTAGAAAATACCTGGTGCCAACAATGGTGATCTCAAAGAAAATATATATTTAGGACTTGGATTAAAACAAACAATGGGTGTAAAAACTTGATTTTGTTCTAGAGATTAAATCATTTAATTGACATACACCAAAGAGACCTTTTGATAAAGGTTTTTTCTCTCAAGAGCACTTAAAAAGTATGGAAAAGTCACTAAAAATGTTGCTTCCACACATTAAATCAGTTAAAAATTTACTTGGAAAGTGGACAGTTTAAAAAGAAAACTGACGAAACTATGCAAAAACCGCCGGATCTTTCGAACGACTTTGAATGTCATTCGAACGATGTGGTTCGAACGAGTTTACTAACGAGATTACTAACAAAAATGCAGTGAAGAATATCGTTAGATATGTCGTTCGAACAAAACTTCTAACGAGAAAACAAAGAAAATTTCATTGGAAATCTCGTTCGAACGACCTAAAAATGTCGTTCAAACGACCATCAAACGAAAAACAGAAAATGTTATTTTTCTTTCAAAAAATAAAAATTCATTTTCAACATTGTTTAGTACAAAAATGACCCCCAATAAAATTAACCAAGTCTCTCTCTATATAATATGCATTCATACCTATAGAGACTATGGACTTGAAATGTTGATGACGTAAAACTTGGCACGAAAAATCGGCATTGAAGATATCTTTACTTTAGGCTTGGCGCTACGTCTTCAGCTCGAACATCATAGGCTTGAAAGACACAACACACGTCTATCCTATAACTCAAATAGTTTTGTCCGGAATTAAGCCAATACTACAAATTAACTCAATTGAAAATTTGCCCTTATAAATCTCCCCCTTTGGCTATTCCAGGACAAAACCCAAAATAAAAATTCTCTAGGCCATCAAGCTAATCTAAAAAGACACAAACCCTTCTGTTTTGGTTTCGTTTTCAGTATGTTTATCGATTTTTTTGTTCTGTTGATGGAAACAAGATATGAGTTTGGATTAGTGTCTAGAATTTATTTACCATTATACCCATAAAATGTTGGATGAATATGGAAATTTTAACCCATTTATGTTTTAACCGAATCATATTTTTTGACAAACTTTTTAATTGTGGCGATCAATCTTTGTGGCATAAAAAACTAGGAGTTCAAATGGGGTTTAAAACTTTAGTTTGTGGCTAAAAAAAAAATTACCCACACAAATTTCTTCCCGCCTTTTAATTATGCCTTATTTTACTTATATTATATGGGGTAACCATGCCAATTTCTCATTGCCATTTAATTACGTCTTGTTATATTTTATATTATATGGGTAAAATTTTCCATAAGTTTTGTTATTCACATTATATGGGGTGACTTTTGCGATTTTTTATTGTTACCATTTAACGTAATTCATTTGGTTGCAAAACTAATACAAATTAATGGACAATCATATTTTTTTACGTTTTGCAAATAAAAATATCATCGATAGATAACTTTAGTTTTTGGTTAGGAAACACCTAAATAATCCATCGATTCTTCGGAATTTGAAGTCTCAGGATATTGCAGCATTCTTGAGATTATTAATCTCAATTTGCATGTTATTATGATGACCTTTAAGGTGTCTTAACTCAATTTTAAGGTAATTGACTTCATGTCTAAGGTCAGTAATGCTAGCGGGTTTATTAAATTCTTCACCCTTTTCTAAATGGTTGAGCACTTTCTTAAGGCTGTATTGCTGGGTTTTAGTAAAAGATTCTGAAGAATTAGGAGCATTCTCCTTAGCGTAGCAAGACTCAATTAACTTGAGCTTAATGTAAGGGTCAGTAACATGATTGATAATATCAATAATGAATTATTGCTGACTAGTAAGAACATTAAGACTTAATCCATTCATATTTCTTTACCTTCTCTCTCTCTCTCTCTCTCTCTCTCTCTCTCTAAATTTGTAATATTAAGCTTGTGGATCTCCGGCCTTACTCCGATGACTTTCCTATTTGTAAGTTTGTTTTACTTCCTGTTTGTAATAAAAGCTTGTAATATATTTCAGTTATTATTCCGCTTGTATTGATCCACTATTTTATGGTATCAGAGCCATGATTGGCTAAATCTGTGCATTAATGTTTAGATTAGTAATAATAATGGTCTAAAATTTATGTCGGAATAGTAAGTTACTATTAATCTGAATAGTAAGTTACTATTCACCAGAGTGAATAGTAATTTACTCTTCACAATAAAATATAATTTAAAGTATAATAATGAAGAGAAATGGAAATCTAATTTTGATATGGACTGATATTTATCGCGTTATGGGTTGTTGCCGTATGAGGCGTTGAGGCATTTTTACCTGAGTAAATTGTTGATCATTGGGTGTCAAAAGTGATTTCTAATTCGGTTAATTATATTCCTTTAAATTTAGAATTTTTTTTCGCATATTATTTTCCTGTTTCAGATCATATGATTATTACTATTCTAAATATTAACATTTGTATTATGAAAATTAATACCGTAGATACACAGACCGAACATGAGTTAATGAAGAACTCCTCTTTGATTGAATTTGGAGTTTAAAAGGATTTGAACAAGTGGACTATTCCTAATGTCCAACCTAATACCATTTATAACATTAAGTGGTATAATTTTCGTAGCAAGTACGCTATAAAGACTATGGAACAAACCATCAGTCTTAACGAGCAAGATAAGTCTATCGAGCTCTTTAAATGGGAAATTAAGTCCCTATACTTTGATACACATAATTACGATGTGCAAGAAGGCAAATAACGAACTGTATACGAGGCAATCCTTGAAGAAACTGATTATGTGGTGTTTAGTCACACTAATAAGCACCAAAAGAATGTCAAATCCCCCATTGCTTATAGCAAGGCGATTTTGAAAAAAATCATCTTTTCCTGAGAATGGGTAATTCATCCTTTGAAATCGCAAAAATTGAGTTCGCAAAATGGATCTTATAATTATTGGGATAATGTCCAGGCTTGAACTAAAGCTTTTTACTACCAGAATGATAAGCATAAGCATGTTTGATTTTTTAAACTTTGCCCAAATTATTTAAAAGAATGCTACCTAGGATAGGTTATCAATTGGTGGGACAAATTTGGCCCAGGAATTAATATGTTTCCTGATAAGAAAACCTTTTCTACCTTGGACTCAATTTCATCCAAAGTTAAGATGGAAAAATAATGTCCCCATAGGGATTAAAACCTTACTATTTTTTTTTATTGAAATCAGTATTCCTTGGATCTTCAGATGGGATCTTCAATATAGAGTTAATCATCTTAAAATTCCTCAACTTGAAAGAATTTTTTATTACAGATGGTGGGTTGGTATTAATACTTCTAATACCATTTCTTTAATAAAAGAAAGCTTAAAGAATTACATGTCCATGGTCAAAGAATCACCCCCTCCTGCTGAAAAGATGACTCTAGGAACTAATCTAATAAAGGATTTAAAATTTGCTCTCAAAAAGTAGTTTCCAAATGCAACGGAACATGAGCTATTGAAGAAAGTGATGGATTACACTCATAGCTAATTTAATGCGGCTTTTACCACTACTTACTCTGAGGAAGACAAGAATCCTATTCCTCCGCTATTTGATGGTGATATATCCATGGCATCTGTCAAGAACGACAATCCTTTCTTCTGTTTAATAATTGAAAAAGAGATTTATTTTTGAAGAAAATTTAATTGGTTTTCTTTGAAAATGATATTATTTGTCAAAGAGTTAATTTTCTTAATCTCTGGTTTAGTAATGAATTTAAAAACAATCTGTTGGTTTTGAATAATGGTATATATTCCACTAGAATCAATTTTATCCATCGACATGAGCAAGGATAAAAAAGGAGTGCCTAAAATTATCTGCTGAGATGAGTCGCTAATAAGCAAAAAGGTATTAGCCAAGCAAATTCCGTCATTATAAATAGCAACCTTAGTCAATTTATATTTAATACCCATGCTATTACCATTGACATTAAACAAATATTGAGTAGTCTTCTCAAAGTATTCAGTGGAAACTAATCTTTCTTGAATACAATTCATATCAGCACCGCTGTCAACAAGGATAACAATGTTATTTAAAGTAAATTCATTGGTAATGACAAGTTTGACAGTAATATACCATTTCTGGCTACACGGTTAATAACACCTAAATAATCCACCGATTCTTCGGGATTTGAAGTCTCAGGATTAGAATGCATTGTAGCATTCTTGATACTATTAATCTCAGTTTGCATGTTAATATGATAATCGTTAAGGTGTCTTAACTCAATATTAAGGGAATTGACTTCATGTCTAAGGTTAGTAATGCTAGCGGGTTTATTAAATTCTTCACCCTTTTCTAAACGGATGAGCACTTCCTCAAGGCTCTACTGTTGGGTTTTAGAAAAAGAGTCTGAAGAATTAGGAGCATTCTCCTTAGCGTAGATGGACTCAATTCACTTGAGCTTAATGTCAGGGTCAATAACATGATTTATAATATCAATCATGGATTGTTGCTGACTGGTAATAACATTAATACTTTATCCATTCATTTGAATAATGTATTGGAGATTATTGCATCATATCACTGACAATATCCATTCTTGGAGATATCTAAGTCACTAGAGCTTTGAATATAATAAAGCTCGTCATTACTATGAGAAGAGTCCTCTAGATCTTCAGAGGAGCTAGAATTAAGAAGAAATTTTCTTAGTTGGGTCTTCAAATGGTAATCAATTTGAAAATTATTAATTTTAGTTTCAGTCTTGCATTTATTAGCAAGGTGGCCGTGTCTACCACATTTGAAGCATTTAGGATTAGAGTTGTAAGTACATTTTTTCCTTACAAATTTCTTTTTGGAGTTCTCACCCTGAGTGTGAGAAATGTTAACATGTTTCTTCTTTCTTTTATAGGAGGTATTATGGGTAGAAGCCTCAAGAGTATTGTAAGCAAATTGATCACAAAACTCTCCTAAATCTTTCTTTCCAGAAAGGTTTTTCTTCTTAAGCTGTCTCTGAATCTTAAGGTCATTACAGAGAGAAAGACCCTCTTGAATGACAACGCTAAATAATTGACCATAAGTGTAATTATGGTAAGGAATAAAGACGATATCATTAGCTTCTCTCATATTTTTTCTAACTTTCTCAGTGAAGAAAGTAGGAAGGCCATCAATAAACTTGGCTTTCCAATGCTCAGAGTTGGCATCACCTCTATGAGTAACCCTACCAAGGAAGACATCCTTGTACTATCTAAATTGGATCAGAGTAGGGCATTTGAGGTTTTGTAATAATTCCCTATTACGCTCCTGATGGTAATCAGCACTGCCAACAAAATGATGAACAATAGCAAGCATTAAGGTATAAATAGTATCCTGTAAAGCAACCTCATTTCTTTGATTTCCAATGCTCAGAGTTGGCTTCACCTCTCTGAGTAACCCTACCAAGGAAGACATCCTTGTACTATCTAAATTGGATCAGAGTAGGGCATTTGAGGTTTTATAATAATTCCCTATTACGCTCCTAATGGTAATCATCACTGCCAACAAAATGATGAACAATAGCAAGCATTAAGGTATAAATAGTATCCTGTAAAACAACGTCTTGCATGTTTTCATCTTTGATAAATTTTACGGCATTAACAACCTCATTTCTTTAATTACACGTGAGAACATTATCCCATCAGCCTCTAAGGGTTCTAGTAAAGCCTGAGATGATCATCTGGGTAATACTTTGGTCAGAACTACTGTTCTGTTTACACATAATAGAATACATGGACATTTAGTATATCATCTCATAGATTTGAGACTTCGATTTACCATTAATATTCCAAACGTAAATGGATTTACCATGAAAGGTGGCCTGTGAGTTCATCACAGTATTTTCTTCGAAAAGAAGATTCTGAGGTGTTGGTCTGTCGTAGTAGTTTCTAACAGGACCAACATAGACAACATTGTTAATGTAAGTAATTTTGTTGACTTGATTTTTAGAATTTTTGAAAGAATTTTCAAAATTATGAATTTCTTCCAAAGGCAAGTCTAATTCTGAATCAGAATCAAAGTGAGACAAGGTGTTAAGTTTTAACCCTTTAAGATTATTCTCAATCTCTTTTAATTGGGAGATAAAGTTAGTTTTATTACCCATTTAAAAACCTTTAATATCCACAGGAGGGAGGACTAAAGGTTGGTCAAGACTTTTACCAAAATCTTCAGGATTCATTTTGGTAAAATGTTCTTGAAGATTCTCAATCCTGTTGAGCTATTTTCCTATCGTGTTAAGGATAAGATTGATGTAATTACCTTACTTATAAAGGGGGTTCAAAATTTTTGTTTTGGTGAGAAGCTTATCCTTAATTTCAATATTGAGAAAAGCGTTAGCTTCTAACCTAGAAGAACTTCCATTTTGTCTAGAACTCCCAACATTTAAAGAATGGGGTTCAGTAGGAGGGTGAATAGCAGAAATAATCTGATTATTCGAAGTATTCCAACTTTTCAAATGTTTATCTTCAGTTTTAAGAACCTGTTTATTCTTAGTTTCAAGAATAAAAAGATGCTTATCTTTAGAAAACATTTGAAACCAAACCAAAAAAGAAGTAACCTGCTAGTTATCTTCAACCCATTTATAAAACTCATTTTTATAATTGTCTAATTAACGTTTGCTATACTTAGCAAAATGCCGAGTTCGGAGTTTAGCGTAACCTGGTAGGTAAAGTTCTCCCTTAATTTCTTTCCTAGTAATTGTAAAAATCATCAAAAGGATGGATTAAAGTCTGACGTTCATCTCAGAGGGCATATGAGATTCTCTACGCTGAGAAGTATTCTTCTCATAAATACCATGAGGTATTTGTTCATTGGTAAAAATACCACGAAGGTTCATATCATCATGATATGGATGGTTTTTAGGATTTTCTTCACAAAACAAAATTTCATTAAGCTGATGGAGGATATGTTACAAAAGGAGCTCTGGAAGACTAACCTCTAGAGGATTGACACTAATTAAATTTTCTAAAATTCAAGAAAACGTGACACCCCGCTTAAAATAATAACAGGTGGCCAGCCCTATACTAAAATAATCAGGAATCTCAAGTAGATTATTCTCAGCATCTACTTACGATTCTAAAATAAACACGACAAACTACCCATTACTACAAAAAGAGGGTGCCAAAAAAAATTTAAAACATTTATGAAACAAACTATGCAACAACCAACCAATGACATAACAACTAAATAAGATAAGAGACACACACACACATGCTGAGATAATAATACTAGAATAAAATAAAGTATACAAAAACGAAATATTCGAATATGCTGTCGGGTCACAGACAATACAACAGTCTGAGAAAAGGAATATAAAAGTGCTAGATCTACGACACTTGGGTATAAACCCGATATACAAACTGAATCCTAATCTAGATATACAAAAGATAGAAAACGACTATATCAAAATACCGCAACAGTTCGCTACTGCCACAGTTCCACGAATACACTGGATGGATAACATCAATGGCGTCCTTGCGGAGGAACACCTAAAATAATACAATATATATAAAGCAAGCAGAAAATGTAAACGGGTCAGAGCCCGATGTGTGAAAACATTTTAGCAAGTGCATTAAAATGCATAATACTTATAAATTCATTATAACACGATTAAAGTGGAGTCACAATCTCCAGAAAATCCAACTCACCTCTCAACTAAAGCGCGCACCTAAACGTATGCACATGATCCTCAATAACTTCCCAGCACTATCTAGGGGCAAAGTAATCTAACCTACTACCAAATTTATACTCATTTAAAATTCCATCTAAATCAATATCCCTCAACTTCTAATATTTCCAATCTCAATTATTCGTCAACTTACTAACATATAAAATATACGTAAACTTTATCTCTCACTAGAATTTCTCATATTCTAGTTATTGACACACACACACACACACACACACACACACACACACACACACACATATATATATATATATATATATATATATATATATATATATATATATATATATTAACATATAAGAGTTATTAGAATCTAATTGCTAAGGACTAAACTTCTCCCAATTCTCAATACTGCACCGCGTTTCGTGCGTGGGACGTCTTACAAGCGAAATTCAAACAAGGAACCCCCCCGATACACTACTCCTTGACATTATTGATTATCGAGATTCATTATGCCCTCAATTCATGACGCATATAACCCCAAATTTCTTATATAATATAAATAATTAACTACTCTCAACTCTCAACAGTGCACGGCTTTTCGTGCGTGGGACGTCTCGCAAAGCGAAATCTAAATAAGGAACCCTCCGATACACTATTCCTTGACACTGTCGATTGTCGAGATGTACTAATGTATAATTATGAGTACTAAGGACTAAAATTCTCCCCACTCCCAACATTGCACTGCGTTTCAAGCGTGGAATGTCTCGCAAGGGAAATCCAAACAAGGAACCCCCCTGATACACTACTCCTTGACAATGTTGGTCGTTGGGGTCCATTATGCCCTCGATACTCAACATAATATCTATGCTCATATATATTTTCATCACAATTTAAGTCCGGATAAAATCTCCCGGAATGAGATTCAATCACTATTCTTATGTCTCTTTATATTAGAGACAAATATATGATAGCTCATACTCATATACAAATAATATACTATTCACACAAGTATAATAATAACCATCTCAACGAACTATAACTCGAGGACGCAGGTTCTCAATGCTATCATCTACCAGGGAATCACTCACATATCATACTGGGTACAAACGGTCGGAATCTCACATCGCCTTGGTAAACACCAAATCACAACGTACGGGGAGCGGTCATAGTTCCTCCCCGAAAATGAGACGAAACATACCCACCACTTCTCACCCCTAATAAAAATCACACAATAATAATGGACGCTATGACCTGGGGACTATACGCTCCCTGCTCCTCAAGCCAGGGGCCTTACCCACATCGCATAACTTCCCATGATATCATAGATGGGGTATGCTTCATATATATATATCATTCACAATGGATATACATATATCATCACATCATATAAATGTAAACCATCACACAAGGTATATATATTTCACACCATACAAGTATACATACTCTTATTACGCTCTTAGGCTTAAATGAAATAATTTCATTTATTAGTATGTTTTACTCTTGATATACCATTTATCGTTAACTCACATAACTTCCCCACTTTGTATACACTATATGATTTCTCACTTGAAGGTCACCCATCACATCTATTTCGATTAATCTCCCAATTCAATTTACGTTGAGGATATTCTCTATATCCGTATGCACATCGATCAACATTCATTATTCCTTAAATATAAATCTCGACACTAAGAGGATTTCCCACCAAATCGATACGATAACTTAAATTCGCACTTTCTCGAAATCAATCACTGAAACCCCAACATTTACATCCAATCATCTATTAATTTTTCTCTCATTTCCTTAATGAGAGAGGAAATACGCACTCAATTTTCATTATGATATAAACCCCAAACATCTCCTCACTTTCTAAGATCCTTAATCCCCTTAAATAATCACTTAATCCTCTATGATATAGTAATTAGGAAGGTCCATATATATAAACCCAAAGGAAAGGGGGTAAACTTAAATCCCCAAAATTGAGCAAAAAATAGAGGCTCGATCGACCTGTACCCTAACCATGGTCGACTGCGCTTTTCAATTATGCCTATAAACGAGGACAGTGTGCCTCTTATTGGAGGCGCGGTCAACCGACCCTTTGGCCCGGTCGACCAACCCTACCACGTGCCTCGGCCAAACTCCATTTTTACTCACTTCCAACTTTTCATAAACCTCAAAATACTTACTTCAAACCCCAAATCTTCACCCAAACATATTCATAACATCAAAACTCATCAAATGTATAAACCCAACTAATTTACAACCTCAAATTCATTATATGCACACGAAATGTAAGATTTAACCCAAAATATAGGTTTTAATAATTTTAACCCAAAATCCATAAATTTATTCACAAATCATAAAATAAATGATACAGAACAATTATTTATCAAGTTTAATCACTTGCCTCAAAATTATAGAGTCTGATTCGTCCTCAAAATCACGAATTTGCTGGAATTCCCAAGCTTTTCTTCTGTTTTCTCTCTTCCTTTCTTCTTCTTTTATTATTTTCTCTCTTTCTTTCTAGGGATTTCTCTTAATCTCAAATGAGATTTGTTTCTCCCGTAGGCTTAATAAGCCTTAACTCCCAAAATACACAACTTTAAATTATAATACACACTTTAAATGACTCGGTTGCTCTAATTCGAGCCAAACGAACTTAAAATATTTTGGAACCCAAATAAGCCCCAAGTACAGTCATTTTGACTATCTCGACCCTTCCAGAATTAACCGCACTCTTAGAATCGCCATTCGAATTACTTTCTAACATCTTTAAATTTTGACCTCGTATGCCAATTTAATTATTCTCTAATTAAAATAACATTTATTTCTCCCCAAAATAATTAATTTATTGGTCCAAAAATCTCGGGGTATTACAGAGTTCCCCACTTACAAGAATTTCGCCCTCGAAATTAAGCAAAGCCTAGTACTCCAAATCTCGGCTAGCTCCTACGACACCTACCCTCGCGATTACTATACCTATTTTTCCTACTTCTCACGACGAATTATTTTAATTTATAAAACTAAATCTGACAACTAGGGTGCCCATACACCCTTTATTCGAGCTCTACTCGTATAAACATAGTTAGGCTTCACTTGCCTTCGATAGTACAATAACTCGAAATAAATTAAATCATACTAACATACTATTTATAGAGGAAAATTTTTGAAAGGTCCAAAGGTTTAACTCCTCTCATTTCCTGACATTAGCTACTTTCATGCGGGGGAGGTCTCGCAAGAAAATTCTAAACATCGAACCCTTCCAATACACTACTATGTAGCTATGTCGGGGATTGAGAGTTAGTTAGATCGGGTCTAGAGTTTAAAAATATTTTTATGTAAATCATTTTTTATATTGCCCAAAGGCCTATAAAATTTTTATTTTAAAAATAGTTTATTTTAAAAACAGTTTATGTCTTTCGACATTTAATTAAAATACCTTATGCCCAAGACACAAGGTGCTAATAATTATCATACTCTTACTAACATATAGTTCTTAAAACTATCATAATTATGAGCTAAATCCCTCGCTTAATAATGTTCCACTAAAGTCTGAATCTCTTTTCAGTAATAGTAATCTCTTACATCATAATAAAATACTGCCATACACTAGGCTCTTCCATAGATGGAATATAACAAATATATAAGTCTAGCACAACTATAAAACAAATAGCTTTATCATTACTACTCAACACATTTCAATAATTCTTACGCTCAAAACAAAATCATAGCTCTCTATTAGCACATCACAAGATAATCTATTCTCTCAAAAGATAATCATATAAGAGCCTTACTTGTTCAAAATTCCCTTCTGGATCATTCCATACATAATAAGGTTATAGCACTAACTACTCATTTCCATCTTACATACGATACTTCAAATGCCTCATATAGCATAATCCTATTCACAAAGGGAAAGAAAAAAAATAACTTACATCATACCTCTCTAGTCCGACTGTATCTCTTCATCAATGGGTTCCCACACAAAATCCCCTAGTCTAAAATGACCTCGAACCTGTTGTAAGGGATTCACATTCAAAACTTCCTCAAAACGTGGTCCTCTACCTCTTTTAGGACAATCTATCTTCCTATGGCCTAATTCTTTACAAAAGAAACATCTACCCGTAAATCCTCTCTGCTCATATTGAGGAAGAAAACGCTGCTGCGACCCTCTATAATACTGCTTATACCCCCTGGCATTTCTGGCATTCTCTTCGCCAGACCTACTTGATGAACCTGAGACTCTAAAGTTCTTACCCCCTTGTGAACAAATACGATATTCCTGACACTGTAACAGTGCCGCATTCACTACCTCGACGAAAGTGACTAACGCTGGGTTCCCTAACAAATGTTGTCGAATATGCCAATTTAAACCTCACATGAACTTCGATATTAGTTTCTCTTCTGTATTTACTTCATTAGGTACTAAAGTTGCTAATCGAGTAAATTCTTCTTCGTACTCGGCCACCGTTCCATCACCTTGAAACACATCCAATAATTTCCTCCTCATCTCTTTCTGGAATGCGAAAGGAAAATACTTTCGGTCAAAGTGTTCCTAAAAATCTATTATGGGTAATGTATCTCTCTGTTCCGATGTGGTGATTGACTCCCACCATTGGAGAGCTGTTCCTATTAAATTAAAGGTGGCGAGAAATTGCTTTTGCACCTCACTACATTCAACCATACGAATGTGCCTTTGTATACTATTCTTCCATTGACTTACAACCATTGCATCAGATCCCCCTGAAAACTCTGGAGGATGTCCCTTCCTAAAATCTTCTCGTACTCTTTACCACAAAGACGATCCTGGATGGGCTTGGGCTGCAGGTTGTTGCGCCATCACAGAAATGGCAGCAGTTACTGCTTGTGCCATAATATTGGCAACCTCAACTGTGGTCATAGTCCTTTGAGGCATTTTGGGTTCCATACTCTCAGTCCCTCTATTTGTCCTACCTGAACGACCTCTCTCCAGTAGAATCTGAAATAAGAAAAAGTTTATCAGAACGTCTTTCAAATGTTTTCTCATCATAGAAGAAAATATAGACGTGTGAACACAATAATCCTAATAATAGGGCTCTACATCAAGAACGCTTACGGAAGATCGCATAAAACCCACAGAGATCCTAAAGACACTAGAATTTGATGCTCTGATACCACCCGTGACACCCCGCTTAAAATAATAACGGGTGCCCAGCCCTATACTAAAATAATCAGGAATCTCAAGTGGATCATTCTCAGCATCTACTGACGATTCTAAAATAAACATGGCTAACCACCCATTACTACAAAAAGAGGGTGCCAGAAAAAATTTAAAACATTTATAAAACAAACTATGCAATAACCAAAAACCGACATAACAACTAAATATGATAAGATACACACACACATACTAAGATAATAATACTAAAATAAAACAAAGTATACAAAAATGAAATTCCTGAATATGGTGTCGGGTCACAAACAATACAAAAGTCTGAGAAAAGGAATATAAAAGTTCTACATCTACGACACTTGGGTATAAACCCGATATACAAAATGAATCCTAATCTAGTTATACAAAAGATAGAAAACGACTATATCAAAATACCGCAACAGTTCGCTACTGCCACAGTTCCACGAATACACTGGATGGATAACATCAATGGCGTCCTTGCAGAGGAACACCTAAAATAATACAATATATATAAAGCAAGCAGAAAATGTAAACGGGTCAGAGCCCGATGTGTGAAAACATTTTAGCAAGTGCATTAAAATGCATAATACTTATAAATTCATTATAAAATGATTAAAGTGGAGTCACAATCTCCAGAAAATCCAACTCACCTCTCAACTAAAGCGCGCACCTAAACGTATGCACATGATCCTCAATAACTTCCCAGCACTATCTCGGGGCAAAGTAATCTAACCTACTACCAAATTTATACTCATTTAAAATTCCATCTAAATGAATATCCCTCAACTTCTAATACTTCCAATCTCAATTATTCGTCAACTTACTAACATATAAAATATACGTAAACTTTATCTCTCACTAGAATTTCTCATATTCTAGTTATTGACATATATATGTATATTAACATATAAGAGTTATTAGCATCTAATTGCTAAGGGCTAAACTTCTTCCAATTCTCAATACTGCATTGCGTTTCGTGCGTGGGACGTCTCGCAAGCGAAATCCAAATAAGGAACCCCCTGATACACTACTCCTTGACAGTATTGATTATCGAGATTCATTATGATCTCAATGCATGACGCATATAACCCCAAATTTCTTATATAATATAAATAATTAACTATTCTCAACTCTCAACAGTGCACGACGTTTCGTGCGTGGTACGTCTCGCAAAGCGAAATCCAAACAAGGAACTCCCCGATACACTATTCCTTGACACTGTCGATTGTCGAGATGTACTAATATATAATTATGAGTACTAAGGACTAAAATTCTCCCCACTCCCAATATTGCACTGCGTTTCATGCGTGGGACGTCTCGCAAGTGAAACCAAATAAGGAACCCCCCTCGATACACTACTCCTTGACAATATTGGTCGTTGGGGACTATTATGCCCTCGATACTCAACGTAATATATATACTCATATAATTATATACGTTTTATTTTCACTTTAATATTTTCATCACAATTTAAGTCCGGATAAAATCTCCCGGAATGAGATTCAATCACTATTCTTATGTCTCTTTACCTTAGAGACAAATCTATGATAGCTCATACTCATATACAAATAATATACTATTCACACAAGTATAATAATAACCATCCCATCGAGCTATAACTCGAGGACGCAGGTTCTCAATGCTATCATCTACCAGGGAATCGCTCACATATCATCCTGGGTACGAACGGTCGGAATCCCACACCGCCTTGGTAAAAACCAAATCACAACGTACGGGGAGCGGTCATAGTTCATCCCCGGAAATGAGACGAAACATACACCACGTCTCACCCTTAATAAAAATAACACAATAATAATGGACGCTATAACCTGGAGACTATACGCTCCCTGCTCCTCAAGCCAGGGGCCTCACCCACATCGCACAACTTCCCATGATAACATAGAGGGGGTATGCTTCACACACACACACACACACACACACACACACACACACACACATATATATATATATATATATATATATATATATATCATTCACATTGGATATACATATATCATCACACCATATAAATGTATACCATCACACAAGGTATATATATTTCACACCATACAAGTATACATACTCTTATTACGATCTTAGGAGTAAATGAAATAATTTCATTTATTAGTATATTTTACTCTCGATATACCATTTATCGCTAACTCACATAACTTCCCCACTTTGTATACACTATACGATTTCTCACTTGAAGGTCACCCATCACGTCTATTTTGATTAATCTTCCGATTCAATTTACGTTGAGGATATTCTCTATATCCGTATGCACATCGATCAGCATTCATTATTACTTAAATATAAATCTCGACACTAAGAGGATTTCCCACCAAATCAATACGATAACTTAAATTCGCAATTTCTCGAAATCAATCACTGAAACCCCAACATTTACATCCAATCATCTATTAATTTTTCTCTCATTTCCTTAATGAGAGAGGAAATACGCACTCAATTTTCATTATGATTTAAAACCCAAACATCTCCTCACTTTCTAAAATCCTTAATCCCCTTAAATAATCACTTAATCCTTTATGATATAGTAATTTGGAAGGTCCATAAATATAAACCCAAAGGAAAGGGGGTAAACTTAAATTCCTAAACTTGACCAAAAAATAGAGTCCCGATCGATCGATACCCTAACCGCGGTCGACCGCGCTTTTCAATTATGCCTATAAACGAAAACAGTGTGCCTCTTATTGGAGGCTCTGCCGATCGACCCTTTTGGCCGCGGTCGACCGGCCCTACCAGATACCTCGGCCAAACTCCATTTTTACTCACTTCCAACTTTTCATAACCTCAAAATACTTACTTCAAATCCCAAATCTTCAACCCAAACATATTTATAACATCAAAACTCATCAAATGTATAAACCCAACTAATTTACAACCTCAAATTCATTATATACACACCAAATGTAAGATTTAACCCCAAATCTAAGTTCTAATAATTTTAACCCAAAATCCATAAATTTATCCACAAATCATGAAATAAATGATACACAATAGTTATTTAGCAAGTTTAATCACTTGCCTCAAAATTGTAGAGTCTGATTCGTCCTCGAAATCACGGATTTGCCGGAATTCCCAAGCTTTTATTCTCTTTTCTCTCTTCCTTTATTCTTCTCTCTTTCTCTCTTTCTTTCTAGGGCATTCTCTTAATCTTAAATGAGTTTTGTTTCTTCCGTAGGCTTAATAAGCCTTAAGTCCCAAAATACACAACTTTAAATGATAATACACACTTTAAATGACTCGGTTACTCTAATTCGAGCCAAACGAACTTAAAATATTTCGGAACCCAAATAAGCCCCAAGTAGAATCATTTTGACTGTCTCGACCCTTCCGGAATTAACCGCACTCTCATAATTGCCATTTGAATTACTTTTTAACATCTTCAAATTTTGACCTCATATTCCAATTTAATTATTCTCCAATTAAAATAATATTTATTTCTTCCAAAAATAATTAATTTATTGGTCCAAAAATCTCAGGGTATTACAGAAAACATCTCCATCTTTATCCTCCATAATAGCCCCAATATCTTCATTTTGACGAGGTTGGGGAGGAACATCATTTTTTATTGCCCAAGTCTCTATGAAATCATTTTCATCCCAACTTATAGTTCTAGGAGTGTGCACATTAGAATCAATAAGGTTTGTGTCAGTTAATACAGTTTTACCAAACGGACTAAATTGTTTTATACTGGGAGCCATATTATTCATTACTTTATAATAAATCCTATAGATAATCCCAATAATTTCTGATCCCGGAAGGAAATTATAACCTTTGGTTTGAACTCCAAGACTTAGAGCTTTACAAAGATGCATGTGAGATAAAGACAAAGTAATATTTGGGAAAACATAAAAATAAACTGGCCCATTAGAAAGATAGTTTCAATTGCTCCCATCAAATATTGTCTAAAATTAGTACATCTACCATCACGTAGAGTAGCTTGAAGACAGACGTTCATGCCAGAAAAGGTTAATGGTTTAAAAGCAATTTGTATTAAACTAACATGCATAAAATGATAATTTTTATCTTTTATATGATCCTTAAGATTAAAGAGACCTTTTGATAAAGGTTTCTGCTCTCAATAGCACTTAAAAAGTATGGAAAAGTCATTAAAAATTTTGCTTCCGCACATATTAAATCAGGTAAAAAGTTAGTAGGTAAGTGGACAGTTTAAAAAGAAAACTGACGAAACTGTGCAAAAACTGCTAGGTCTTTCGAACGACTTTTGAATGTCGTTCGAACGACATGGTTCGAACGAGTTTACTAACGGGATTACTAATAAAAATACGGTGGAGAATGTCATTAAAAGAAAACTTCTAACGAGAAAATAGAGAAAATCTCATTGGAAATCTCGTTCGAACGACCTGAAAATGTCGTTCAAACGTCCGTCAAACGAAAAAACAGAAAATGTTATTTTTCTTTCAAAAAATAAAAAAATCATTTTCAATAATGTTTAGTACAAAAATCACACCCAATAAAATTAACCAAGTCTTTATATATATAATATGCATTCATACCTGTAGAGACTATGGACTTGAAATATTGATGACGTAAAACTTGGCATGGAAAACTAGCACTGAAGATATCTTTACTTTAGGCTTGGCCGATATGTCTTCAACTCGAACATCATAGGCGTGAAATACACAACACATGTCTATCCAATGACTCAAATAGTTTTTTTCGGAATTAATCCAATACTACAGATTGACTCAATTGGAAATTTTAACTTATAAATTTCTCCCTTTGGCTATTCCGGGACAAAACTCAAAATAAAAATCCTACGGGCCATCAAGCTCTTCTAAAAAGATACAAACCCTCCTAAAATAAAAAATACAGACGCCTGACAAGACACATGGGATGAAATGCTTTGTCGCATTAAAAGGGTGCCACTAAAGATGAAAACCTGCACAATTAAACACACTATCAAACACATAGGGAATATAATAAGATAAATAAAATAATTAAATACTACCCCTTTGTCTAACATGACCTTCTTAAGAAAGCTACATCTCCCTTGAGATAAATCTCCCAAATTAAATGGTTTAGATACCATTTCTTTCCCTTTTTGTTCAGGAATAGACAAAGATTAAAATGCATTAAATAATCTATTTCTCCCCAATTAAATCAAACAATCCCCTTAAATGAAACAAGGGATAGGAATAATGGAACAAAAAGTATATTATGCAATGGTGAATAAAGTAATGAGTATAATAGATCATATGACATGAGGAGAAACTAATCCAACACAAAGATTAATAAATGCCAACTATGATGCGATAGAAAAATGATACCAAATAAAATAATCTAATATAAGTAAGAGATATCAATTGCAACAAGAAAAATATCTATTTCAACATGAATCATACATGGACTAGATAGCAAGCAAAAGACTAAAATAAAAGGAATACCGTATGTATGTATACACAAAAGACACCAATAACGCACATGCACATATACATTGGTATAGACACCACACATGATACAAAATACATTAAGCTTTCCACACTCATATGGAAAAAATGTGTCTAAATAACATGTGGTAAACGGTAGTGAAGAGGTGTGAACTAATAACAAAATAATTAAGATCCAATCACTTAAACATATTCACAGAGTTCTTATTTAAATACAAAACTTTATCAAACTTAAATATAGCCTCATGTGACAAGATAAAGTGAACTTAAGGAACAAATATACATAATGCACACAAGCCTAGAATGTTGATGATTCTACAAGCCAATAAAGTCATGACAAAAGGAGCATAACTAGGATACATTGTCATTGTGCAAACCCGTTGATATATCCATCCAAACTTCCTAAAACATAATGATTCTTTATCTTTTCTTTTGAATGTCCATATCAAACTCAACTACTTTGGCCTTGGCTAATTTTAACAATGCCACGTTTTTAGGCCATATTTCAATGGTGGCTATTCACGCAAAGTAATTTTATCTTTCGCAGCCTGATTCTATTGACACACAACTACACTGGATAAATATTTTTCTATTTTTTTTTATCCGAGCAACAGTTCTTACATGCACAACTCCTCCATAGTCATAGCAACATGTAGATGACTAAATTGATAGGAGAACATCTCACTTAGCTCAAATATACCAGTGAAGTTAATGATCAAATGAGCTCGTGCATGTGTGAATCGAGGCCTGTAAAAAGAGAATCCATTACGCAAGTCAAAGTCGAACTACTCCATGCAAGCATGATAAAGAACAGTTTAAGGATTGGAAATCTTAATCAAAAGTTCTAGCCACATGGAAGCGGGGATAATATTGGATTCAAACACAAGTATATGCCATATAAAATGTGTAAAACTAAAATACACACAAAAATTCTTTTTGAGTTTTTCACAATTTTAAGTAAACAAACAACAACAATTTAACTCAAAAGTCAACAAAATCTTTTTGTATTTTCTCAATAAGACCAAAAAAATGAAAAAGATAAAATACAAAAGATACACATGTCATAATTCTAGCAACACATATATGATGAATCAAAGACTAGAAAATGACAAACAAACATATAATTAGATAGAATATAACATGAAGCACATATAGTGTATGTAAACATGCAAGCAATTACTCGTAAGATATAGCAAATGAGAAGTCATGTGCTAGTATGTGGGAACCATAAAAAACAAGAAATTTCGAAAATGATATATTTTTCATATTCACAAAAAAATATGAGAATGTGGTTTTCCTTTAAATTAAATTAATATGCTCTGATACCACTTGTTAAAGGATGGTTCGCCAAATATCCAAATTTAAAACTTCTTATAAAAATTAACCAAATTTTAATTTCTTCAAAATTAAAATGAGATTAAACAAAACAAATATTTGGATTTACACTTAAACACAAAATTAATCCAATTAAAGCTCAAATTATGCCAAACAAACTAAAGCATGCATTTTGTCAAATTAAATATTACAACTTGAATTATATTAAATTAAACGTACCCAAAATATTAGCATCAATTTAAACAAAGGTTGTGATTAAATCGATTTTTATCTTTTTACCCTTAAGCATGCATCTACGTGATGAATATGCAAGATCAAAATAAACATACCACAACACCGCGTTGTACGGGGAAAACCCACAATGGAAAAAACCTCAGACGACCCAACCATAAGTCCACTAGGTATGGTTTTACACAATACACGACAAAATACTTACTTCCTCAACTAGCCTTTCAAGCCTTGACGCTTCTTTGCTCTTCTACCTCCGCCTAGTCGGCAACTCTGGAATCCACCACAGTCTCGAAATCCACCGATGAGGCTAATAAATCATCAAAACATACGAAGGTCTTTCCAACGTATGCACACCACGATTCTTCACAAGAATGGACTCCTCCATAGGAAAATTTCTCTTTTTGGGATGAGAAAAATACTAGGTGCCAACAATGGAGATCTCAAAGCAAATATATATTTAGGACTTGGATCAAAACAAACAATGAGTGGAAAAACTTGATTTTGTTCGAGAGATTAAATCATTTGATTAACAAATACCAAAGAGACTTTTTGATAAAGGTTTTTGCTCTCAAGAGCCCTTAGAAAGTATGGAAAAATCTTACTAAAAATGTTGTTACTACACATATTAAATTAGGTAAAAAGTTAGTGGGGAAGTGGACGGTTTAAAAAGAAAACTGACAAAACTGTGCAAAAAATTGCGAGATCGTTCGAACGACATGGTTTGAACGAGTTTACTAACGAGATTACTAACGAAAATGGACTGAAGAATGTCTTTAGATATGTCATTCGAACAAAAATTCTTACGAGAAAACAAAGAAAATCTCGTTGGAAATATCGTTCGAACGACCTGAAAATGTCGTTCAAACGACCTTTAAACGAAAAAATAGAAAATGTTATTTTTCTTTAAAAAAATAAAAATTCATTTTAAATAATGTTTAGTACAAAATGACACCCATTAAATTATCCAAGTCTCTCTCTCTCTCTCTCTCTCTCTCTATATATATATATATATATATATATATATAATATGCATTCATACCTGCAAAGACCATGGACTTGAAATGTTGATGACGTAAAACTTGGCATGAAAAATCGGCACTAAAGATATCTTTACTTTAGGCTTAGCCGTTATGTCTTCAACTCAAATGTCATAGGATTGAAAGGCACAACACATGTTTATCCTATGACTCATATAGTTTTGTCCAGAATTAAGCCAATATTATAACTTGACTCACTGAAAATTTTCCCGTACATATTTATTGCACAACATATATTGTTGTTTTTCTAATGGAGTGGTTATTACTAGTGTTATTATTATTGTTGTTGTTGTTGTTGTTGTTGTAGTGATGGATGGAAAGGTGTACGAATGAGTGAAATAAAAAGATATTCTTTACAATTTTTGAAAATTATTAAATAAAAGAGGGAAATTTGTTGTGTTTCAAGAGGAAAGGCGGGAATACGATTGGAAGACTGATGATTGGTGTAGGTGTTCTAAGTTTGGCTTCTTAACCAATTGGTAAATAAATATACACGATTATTGGGGAATATCTTTGGTATGGTGAATGGTGTTGTTTTCAAAGTGAAAATAAGGTATTGCAATCAAGTCACCATTAACATGGAATTACACGGTATTGCAATATAGTTAACTCAATAAGAGTCATATGACACTTATCCCCAATTTAGATAGCTCGAAATCCATAACGCAGTTTTGGACTATAACTCTTTATAATGTGGTGTTTAGGTAATACTAATATTATTATTAAGTGATTAAGACGATCCTCAGAAAGTGATAACCCTTTTCCAAGCGAGTTTCCTCCCGGGAAGACAAACCATGGATAATATCGTAATCATGCAAGAGATGATTCGCACTTTTGAGAAGAGAAAAAGGGGCATAGTTTCCAAAATTGATCTCAAATATCCCTATGACCGTATAAGTTGGAAGGTTTTTGAAAAAGTGTTGATAAGTTTTTATGTTAATTACAAAATGGTGAAATTTATAATGAGTTGCATTATTAGTAGTTCCACGACCATTCTTTGCAATGGAAATCCACTATAATAACCCCTTATTTTCCAACATAAACATATAAATAAAAATACTTGAACTGGATTGAAACCCATCCACCATGTGTGATAAACGAAAACGATAAATAAAATCGAAATAAATAATATCTCAACATGCAACAATAATAAATTCAAAGAGTCTCAACCCCCAAATGAGTAACTGGAAACAACATAACTCAGACTCAAGGTCCATACAATCTCTAAATGGAAAACTAAATTGAAATTGAAAAAAATAGCAACCTATGCTAAGAATGAACTGAGCGGAAACTAGAATGCAAGTGTAGTTGTAAGTCTGAATTTCCTCTGCCATGCAGATCCAGTCTAAGAATGCCTTGAAAACAGTTTTATATGATTTGGGTCAGTGCCCTAAAGTTGCAAGAAATATATTTAATATCAACAATATTAATCTTGCAACTCATTTACAATAAACATGTCATCACGTTAGCTCTTACATGCAATAAATACCTCACCCCTCACCTAAATGAAATACTACGAGCATGTTCCAATCCAAAGCATAAACTACACCAAAAGTCTCTCTATATAGACTAATTAATATTTAACCGATAATCAAATGCAATACGGATGTAACTAACTACATGTGTGAGAATACAACACAAATACCAATCCCTACAATGTCACCTTAATTACGACATACCCACTCTTATAATATCAACACATAAATTTGACACAAGGTTCATTTAATTAAACGTCCATCACTGGACTAATATATCTCTTTTATTAATCTAAAATTTATCACATGAATGAAACTATCTCCAAAGACCATCTCGTGCTTTTATCAGTAAATCCACAGGAGTCCTTCACCTAACGGACTTAAATATTAAAATATACACATATGATAATTGGGGATCAATACGCAATTACATCATTGAGTAGCCCCATAACAAAACTCGACCGATGGATCATATCTTCCTTATTTCTCATCACGAAGCATAGATCAATTGAATGCATGATTAAAATATAAGATCTCCACAATGGCATACATCAACAACCCGGTGTGCGGTACACCATCACAACCTTTAAAGTAAGCCGACCGATATATTCACCATGAGTAACAGTATGTTCACACAAGTGAGTGATACATGTGTGTTTGTGTTTTTGTGTGTGTGTATCACTTTATATTAATACAACTATAGAATATCGCTTCACTCACGCCTTTACCCAAAAGCATCTAAATCCCCAACGTCAAATTGTACTAACTAAATTAAAGGTTTAATTCTCGAAACCCTTATATTTAAAATGTCTCTTTTTCCACTTGGTTTATGATCTCTTAAACCTTGTAATACTATATGTTCATACATCCTAAATCATAAATTTAATGTCAAACGTATTCCAAAAAAACCCTGTGAAAAATTATTTTTTTAGGTCCCAAATGCAGCTCGAGCCGACCTCATTGTCTTGGCGGACTCCTTTATCAAAATTGCAAATTCCCTCTCTAACCTCCATTGTTGGACATTAAGCTTTAACCCAACAAAAAAACTTCACCATATTTAAAACCCATCATGGATTTGTGATCCTATAGGATTTCCACAACGTTTTAAGATTAAAATCATCCTTTAAAGGTTCAATTATTCAAATTTCACAAATTTAAACCTAGTTCCTTTTTTTCATTGAATGGAATCTAATACAACTATGATTTCATATCTAAACATAAAATTAACATGTGGATTCAACTTATAAATGAAATTAAATCCTAAAGCATGAGATCCAATCACATAATCATATATCAAAACTATCCAATTTAAGGTTACTGTTCCAAAAAACTTAAGTCTTTCAAACTAGAACTAACTAACACTAATTGTAACTAGCCCATAAATAAATATGATTAAGATACTCAGATTAAAATCCTAAACATGGATTATAAACAAGTTATAAATTACATATGTGATAAAAAAATATTTGTTGACCAGAAGTGTGAACAAGGAATCTCTACGCATTTGATTCCTTGTTCTTCTTCTCCCAAAGTTCCTTAGGCTCTCTCAAAAGTCCAAAGCTTATAAGGTTTTACTCTATCATGCGAAATATGTGATTAATTAGGTCCAACTCTCCTAATTAATGCTTAATTTTGTAGGTCCCTATTAAGCCTTTTTTTATACCTCTAAATGAGCCCAAAATACTACCTAGAACGGTCCAAAACATAGCTACGGGTATACCTACCCCCGACCCCAACTTAGAGTAATTAAAACACATAATCGGGCCTATGTGTCACTCCAGAGTCTTTGCTCCAAATGGTAGTATCTCATAACTCACGGTAATACCTCACAACGTAAAATAAAATACATACATATTTATTTTACATCTAATCACGTATATTCCAGCATAATTAATTACACCCATTAAATAAATATAACACGCGACACAAATAAATCACATAACATGAAAATTTAATCATTATCTAAGTATGCATTTTCTTATTACCAATTCACACAAGTAATAATTAATTGCAATTTATTAATTTATTCTCACAATTAATACTTATTTAATAAATACCCAAAATATGGGGTATTATAGTCTTCCCCCGTTTTAAAGGAATTATATCATCGGAATTCGTTACAAACGTGACTAGAAGAGTTACAGATACCTCTCTCGCATGTCATCCTCCCTCTCCCACATCGATTTGTCCTCGTCGTGATTCCCCCACTAGACACGCACTAGAGGAATAACCTTGGAGAGAAATTTCTACTCCCTTCGATCCAAAATGGAAACTGCCTTTTCCTCATAACTCACATCAGGATGAAGCTCTGTCCCACCAAGATCAATGTGCTTATACTCTAACATGTAGCTAAGGAACCTTCGTAACATCGAGAAATGAATTACATCGTCCATTTTCTACAAATGATTTGTTAAGGATACACGATGTACAACTGATCCAATTTGATCAATGATAGTGAATGAACCCACATACTGGGGACCCAACTTCCCCTTCTTCTCGAATCTCATCACTCCCTTTGTGAAGATACTCTAAGTAACATCTGATCGGCCATAATAAACTGTAGGTGCCATATATCCTCATTTTCATGACTATTATGTCGACTCTGTACAGTCCTAATCCTTTCTATGACCATCTCCATATTATCTGATGTTTTTTGAACAAATACAGGTCCAAGAATCTTGTTCTCCCCCACCTCTAACTAACAAACGGGTGAACAACAAGGTCTCCCTTACAAGGACTCAAATTTTTCCATTTCAATCATGCAATGGTAACTATTGTTGTAAGCAAACTTTATCAATGGTAAATATTTCTTCTAACTGCCTTTAAAGTCCAAGAGGCATATCTGTAACATTTCCTCCAATATTTAGTTCATTTGATCTATTGTGGGTGATACAAGGTACTCAACCTCAACTCTGTCCCCAACGCCTACTAAAAACTTCTCCAAAAGTCGGATACAAACATCTTGTACCTATTTGACACAATGTGGAGTGGTACACCATGAAATTTCACAATTTATACAAGGAAAATCATGGTGTATTTCTTCGAAGTGAAATCCTTTCGAACCAAGAAAAAGAGCATCACCTTAGTCAAACGATCCACGATCACCCATATGGAATTATGTTCCATCTGTGATGTTGGCAACCCCATAATAAAGACCATGAAAATTCTCTCCCACTTCCACACCGAAATATCAAGAGGTTGTAGAACAGTTGCTGGTCTGTGGTGATCTACCTTCACCATCTCGAAATTGGCACACTTGGACACAAATATTGCGATGTCCTTCTTCATGCATGTCCACCAATACTAACACATCATATCCTGGTACATCTTATCCCTACCGGGATGTACTGCAAAACACGACACAAGAACCTCAATCATCACCGCCCGATGCAACTCCTTATCCTCAAGAACCACAAGTCTACCTTGGAACAATAAATCTTATTAGATCCATTTGAGTACGACTCTGCTCCCTCAACCAATAACTGCCTGACCTTCTCTTGACAAGAAGTATACCCTATCTGTGCCCTCACAACCTGAATAATGATATCAATTGTGATGGTAAGAACATCCAAAAAGGCATGAGATAACTCATTCTCAAATAAAAGTGAACTCCACTTCTCCTTCTAAATCACCAAAAGTATTACCATCGGCCTACAACTCAAGGCGTCTGCCACTACGTTCACCTTGTCGTGATGATACTGAATATCAAATTGATAATCCTTTATGTATGTTCAACTCCTTATACGTGAAAAATTACTACAAACTCTTATGGTCCATTGATATATGGAATCTTTAAAAGATAATGTCTCTAAATACGAAATGCAAAAACCAATGCTGCGAATTCGATATCATGGGTGGGGTAATTACCCTCATGAGGCTTAAGCGTTTGAGAATCATAATCTATAGGCCTTTCCTCCTGCATTAATACACCTATAAGTCTCTGTAATGACGCATCTGTATAAACCATGTACTCCACCCCACCGCGAGGTAAAACAATCAGTGGAGCTAAAGTCAACTTGACCTCTAACTCATGGAAAGACCGATGGAAAAAGTTATCCCAAAAAAATTACACCCCCTTCTTCGTTAAGTTTGTTAAAGGCCCAAATATATTTGAGAACCCCTAAATGAATCGATGATTGATAAACCAAGAAACCTACACACTTATGGGTTGTCCCCACTCCGTCATCATCGATACCTTACTCAGGTCCATTGATATCTATGCCTCTGACATGATGTGACCTAAGAACTTCCCATCTCTCAATTGAAATCCACACTTATCAAACTTAGCATAGAGTTGATGGTCTCATAATGTTTCTAAGACTATTCGTAAATGTTGGGCATGCTCATCTACAGTCCGAGAATAAATTGTGATGTCATTTGTGAAGATAATAACAAACTGATTTAAGAAATCTCAGAATACCCTGCTCATCAAGTCCATGAAGACTGCAGGTGCGTTAATTGGCCCAAATGCCATAATCATAAACTCATACGACCCATATCTCATAAATAATGTTGTCTTCGAAACATCTTGCTCCTGAATCGTTAGCTGATGGTACCCCGATTGTAAGTCAATCTTTGAAAAGTACAAAGCACCCCTTAAGTGGTCTTAACAATCCATCCTCCTTGTTCACGAATATGACTGAATCTCCCTAAGGAGAAAAACTCCTCCAAATAAATCCCTGTCTCAATAAGTACTGAATTTGCTATCTTATTTCTAAGAGATCCATACGATAAGGTGCTCAGGCTATTGTTATCACACTCAAAGCTAAGTCAAGCATAAACTTAATATCTTTACACGTTGGTAACCCTATAATCTCTTGAAACACATAAGATACTTGCTAATAATAGAAATAAAGTTGAAAGGTACCATGACTTCCTCGGAAGTGTCTTCCTGAATGTAATATAAATTCGTGCTCGACCCTCCCTCTAGGCATGGAATTACAACCAAGTATATCTCTTGCTCCGAGATGGAAAGAATGATGGACCTCCCAAAATAATCAACACAAGTGTGCTATGTAGCTAACCAACCCATCCCAATAATGACATCATACTTCGACATATCTAATATTAGTAGGTCATATATAAAACGAAGTCTACCAATGTCCACCCATATCCCTATACATACATAACGAATAGGTTCCCCTATACCCATGAGTGAATAAACATATAACAAAATATCCAATGTTAAATCTATTATCCCTGAAGATCGAGTAAAGGTGCTACTAACTAATGAATGCGATGCACCAGTATAAAATAAAATGCATCCTACATGCCAAAAACAAGAAATATACCCTAAAATAATTGAGCTAGTGTCTTTGTCTCCCCAAGTGAGACGTAACACATACACCCATACTGTAATGGCTTCTGTCTTTGAGGATGGGCTGGTGATGCTAGTATCACTAGCACTATAATAACTGATGGGGTTAGTATCTAATGATGTTGCCCTTATGGTGCCTGATACCTAAGTCGGCCTCCCTACTCTTGTGCACCATAGTTTCCCATAGGTAACCTCCTAGATATGTAACCACCCTCTCCATAAGTAAATAAAGTGTTGTTAAAATATCTCTCCTACTGTTAACCATGTTCCCTGACGCTGATGGCCTCTAGCCTACTGTCCCTGGACCTGATTGCCTTGCTGAGACTATTACCCTTGGCCCTGGTGGCCCCTGCGACCATCAGACCCCTTATGCTTATTATGATGCTTCTCTCATGATCGATGTCCCTTAGGCTACTGGGCCCTTTAAGTACCGCCTCTACTTTTCTTGTCCCGTTGTCTATATGAATCTGTATTAGGCCTATTCATGCCCCTACCCTTTTAAAACTCTCGATGATCCTGATACTGAAGTAAAAAGACATTAACAACATGTGTATATGTGGTAGAATTCGAGTTTACCAAAATGGTATGCCTTATATGCAATGACAAATTGAAGATGAACTTTTCCATATTCTTTTCCTCTGTGTTTATCGCCTCTTAGGAAAACAAGGAAATAATGGTAAACTCATGCTCATATTTTGCTATAGTGCAGCTCTCCTATTTGAGATTCATAAACTATCTCTTTTTCTCACCCCTAACGGCTGGTGGGAAGTACTTGTTAGACCTAGAATTGTTTGAAGAATATCGTATCCTCTCCTCAACCATAGTGACCGACTCCCGCCACTGCAAATCCTTTCCTATTAGCATGAAGATGGAAAACATATGCTTCTTAACGTACGAGAACTATACTATCCACAAGTGTCCCTGGATGTCATACCTCCACTGAGAAGGAACAACTATGTCTGTAATCCCAATGAACTCGGGTGGGTTGCCTTTAACAAAGTCCCTATGTGCTCTCTCGAACACAGAAGTCTGTGGTTGAATGGGTACCACCACATGCGATTATGGTGACAGGAAGAAGTGCTCTTACATAGCAACCATCACTGGGGTGACTGCCTGAGTAACAATATATGCTAAGTCTGCTATAGATGCTATTGGTGGTGCCTAATGCGACCGTGGTTGTTGCTCCCTCTGAGCATCCCTATCTGGAGCCTGATCCACTTCACCTGGTGTTTGCCATATAAAAAGAAAGCAAGGTTTATATCAGTTAATGATTCAGATAAGAATATAATAAATTCTAGTAATAGGTTTCTAACATATCAAATAATGCAATTCATAATTTAATGAGAATCCCAAGGAACATAAGAGACTAGAACCTGGGATGCTCTGATACCAACTGTAATAACCCATGTTTTCCACATACTTGTTCTCTATTCCAATACATAGAGGATAGGGAGTGTTAATGAATCTATATCATTCTCAACATCAAAATATAATTAAAAAAAATACTTGAAGTGAATTTAAATTCATCCAGAACGTGCGATAAACAAAAACGATAAATAAAGATGAAATAAATAATATCTCAAAATCCAACAGTAATAAACTCAAATAGTCTCAACTCCTAAATGACTAACTGATAAATAGAATAACTGGTACTCAAGGTCCATAAAATATATGAATGGAAAACTAAACTAAAATTGAAAATAAATAACAATCCATGCTATGAATCAAATGAGCAGAACCTAAAATGCAAGTGGAATTGCAATTCTAAATATTCTCAGCCCTGTGGATCCTATCTAAGAATGCCTAGAAAATAATTTAATATTATTTGGGTTAGTGACCTAAAGTTTCAATAAATATATTCAATATAGACAATATTAATCATGCAATGCATTTACAATAAACAGGTCATCCCATCGGCTCTTACTTGTAATGAATACCTCATCCTTCACCTAAGTGAAATACTATGAGCATATTCCAACCTAAGGCATAAACTATAATAAAAGTATCTATCTATAGACTAATAAGTAACTAAATAATAATAAATTATAAGACATACACAATCTTATAATATCAACACATAAATTTGATATAGGGTTCATTTAATTAAACGTCCATCGCTAGACTAATACACCTATTTTATTATTCCTAAATATATCACACGAAGGAAACTATGTTCAGGGATAATCTCATGCTTCTATTGGTAAATCCATAGGAGTCACTCACTTAACAAACTTAAGCAAAAAAGACACACATATGAGAATGGGCGATCAATACACAATCAAACCACATCAGGTAGATCCATAACAAAACTTGACCGATGGATCGGATCATCCGCCTCTCTCATCATAAACCATAATTAGACTAACGCATGATAAAAATATAATGCCTCCACAATGTCTTGCATCAACAACTTGGTGTGTTGTACAGAGTTATATATATATATATATATATATATATATATATATATCACAATATAGTTATACAACAATAGGATATCGCTTCACTCACGCGTCTACCCAAAAGTGTCCAAATCCCCGACACCGAATTGTATTAACTAGATTAAAGGTTTAATTATCAAAACCCTCATAATTAAAACGTCTCTTTATCCAGTTGGTTTATGGTCTCTTAAAACACGTAATACTGGATGTTCATACATCCTAACCCTTAAATTTAATGTCAAACGTAACCTAAAAAACAAAATTGTCTAAAATTCCTTTTTTTATGTTCGAGGGGTGGCTCAAGTCAGCCTAGGGGTTGGCTCGAGTCGGCCCACTATCTTGGAGCCCTCCTTCTTCAAAATCGCAAATTATTTTTCCAATGTTAGACACTAAGCTTTAACCGAGCAAACAAAACTTCACCATATTCAAAACCCATAATGGATTTGTGGTCCTAAATGATTCCCATAACATTTTAAGATCTAAAACATCCACTAAAGGTTCAATTCTTAAAATTTCACAGATATAAACCTAGTTCCTCTTTTACGATGAATAGAGTTTAATACTATAATTTCAGATACAAACTTCAAATTAACAAGGGGATTCAACTTATACACATAATTATATCCTAAAACATGAGTTCTAATCACGGAATCATATATTATACCAATTTAAGGTTTCTCTTATGAAAATATTAAGTCTTTCAAACCATAATTAATTAACATTAATCCTAATTAACCCATTAATAAACAAGATTAAGATAATTAGATGAAAATCCTACACACGCTTTCTAAATTCTAGAATTAAATACATAACATTGATTGTAAACAAGTTACAGATTACATACGTGATAAAGCAAGATATTTCTTGCATGAAAGTGTGAACGACGAATCTCTACGCATTTCATTCCCTGTTCGTTTTCTTCCAAAGTTCCTTTGGCTCCCCCAAAGGTTCAAAGTTTCTAAAATTTTACCCTATCATGTAAAATATGTGATTAAATAGGCCTAACTCTCCTAATTAATCCTCAAATTCGTAGGTCCCTATTAGGCCTATTTTTAGGCCTCCAAATGAAACCAAAATACTATCTAGAATGGTCCAAAACTTAGCTTAGGGGTATACCTACCCCTGGACCAACTTAGAAGAACAACAATACATAATCGGACCTTCATATCTTTCTAGAGTCCATTCCAAATCATAGCACCTCATAACTCATGGTTATACCTCACAATATAAAATTAAACACATACATATTTATTTTATGTGTAACGGTATATAGTCCAACATAATTAATTACACCCATTAATTAAATATAAAATGTTGCACAATTAAAACACATAACATACAAATTTAATCAACATCTAAATATGCATTTAATTATTACCAGTTCACTCAAGTAATAATTAGTTTTAATCAATTTATTTATTCTCACAATTAATATTCATTAAATATATACAAAAAATATGGGGTATTACACCCACTTCCAATCTTCAAACCTTCATGGGGTGTTAGATAGGGAGACCCTCTCTCACCTTATTTCTTTGTTATGTGTATGTAGCATCTTTCCTGTAGAACATCTAAGAGAGTCAATAGGAAAATTTGGAAAGGATTTAAAGCCTCTCCTAAAGGCCCGTGTATCTCCATCTTATTTTTTTTGTTGATAACCTCATCTTTTTTTTCGAAGCTAACCTCAATAATCGTAGGATTATTTTGGAAACTTTAAATTATTTTTGTAAAACGTGTGGACAAAGGGTCAATTTTAACAAAGCTAAAGGGTAAATTTTAACAAAGCTAAACTCTTTGTCTCACTTAACGTAGGTAGGATAGAGGCATTGGCACTGGGATATTCTAGTGGTATGGGCCTCACTTAGGATTTAGGGACATATTTGGGTGCACCTCTCATCCATGGGAGAGTCCACAAAAATCATTTCAAAGATGTAATAAATACGTTTAACAATCGCCTATTGGGGCAGAAAGACAATCTCCTTTTGCTTGCCTGGAGAGCCACCTTAATTCAATCTGTCATATCCACCATCCTTAACTGTATTATGCAATGTATTTTATTTTGAAAAAATATTTGTAATTCCCTTGAAAAAATAAATAAATAAAAATTATTGGGGGTGATGAGAATCGAAATGAAGTGCATATGGTAAAGTGGAATAATGTGTGTAGACCAAAGAAGTGGAGGGCCTTGACCTTCACAATTGTGAAATAATAACTTGGATATTATTGCCAAACTTGGATGGAGAATAATGATCAAATTAGATCTACTTGGATCCAAGTCTTTAAAGGTAAATACACAAATAAAATCAAGCCAAAAAACTGGCCAAAAAGAGTAAATTATCTCATGTGTGGAAAATTATTTGTAAAAGTAAATATATATTGGCTAATAACACTAAATGGGTAATTGGGAATAGAAACACCACCAACACATTTGAATATTGGTGGTGTGCTTAGGGGATCCTTGGCCCTACCCATGGGGTAATCTGGAACATGTTAAAAATATGGCTTCCCTCATCTTGAATAATGGGTAATGGTATAGGGGTACTATTGAGAATAATTTTAATTCTCTTATTAATACTAATATAGTTAGTAACCCCTTACCTAGGGACAATAGACCAACGTGTGATCTTAATCTTAGCACCTTAATTTACTGAGATACCTCAACGGACCCGCACTCAAACCTCCGCTTTTACCAGTTCGGGAGAATACGCTGTCAATTCATGAACTGTTAACACCAAGTACATGACTTTATCCACTCAAGGCCGTTTGACCAAATTTTCAACTATTTAATCTTGTTCGCAGTCCCATAAATAAACTAAATGGTACTTGCTGGATGCTAGGAGTGAATTAATAACTCTACTGGTGTATTGTCCGTTTGGCTCTATTTATAAAGTGGTGGAACTCTTAACACCCAATAGGTTTTCTTTGCCTTTATGTTATAAAGACTAATATGCATGATTTTGTAATTCCATATCTTTAAGAAATCGTCCATTATGTGTGATTTAAACACACTTGTATTTTGCAAATCCGCTTGTGTACTTGAGTGAAAAATTAAAATTAAAATATTTTTCTCCTATATTTGTATAATTAAATAAAAAATATTTATATAATAAAATTAGTTCAACAAAGCCTTTCTCAATTATTTAAGGTCGGTTGAATTTATAATACTTTTATGTTATTATATATTATGTTTGTAAATGTTTATTAAAAACTGAAGTAATATATAAACTCTACTATAAGTCACAATATAAGAAAACATTTCAACGCAAAACCGTAATATATCTCTTTTGTTTATAAATGTTACAAATTTTATTAATAATTAAGATTTTTTGTAAATAATATATATACAATTGTAAAAAATATGTAATTAATATTACCTAAGACACTCTCAAGTTGTTTTAAAAATATACAATTGTTTGTACATTAGATATTTTTTTATGCTTAAATTAAAAATACATTATAGTCTTATACATTTGTGTTTTAAATGAAAACCTTAAATAAAATATTTTACTCTCATAAATGTGTACTTACTTTACGTATTATTATAAACTTAACAAGGTCCTCAAGTTTGATGTTGGTTAACCTAAAATAATAAGACCACGTGGACTAATAAAAAGGTGACACCTCTCATCATACTCAGTGACCCGAAAACAACAAACAAATGTGGCCGGCTCAATTATCTCTTTAATCGAAAAACTGGCCAACCACCCCCAAGAATATGAACAGTCAATAATATGAATAGACACACATGAGACTCTCAACAGTCACCATGCACATTCACGTGAATAATATCCAGCTACTAATATCATGTAAAAATGTGAAAGTAAGATATGTCATTGGGTGTTGCGCCTCTACACAAACATATACCAAGATTTGGCTCGCTAACTATGAAGTGTAGTGGCAAGTAGGGATCGAATTCACAGAGATTAGTTGTTAAAATTCTATTAATTTAATATGTCTCGAATAAAAGTGTAAAAGATGATAGGTGAGAAAATCATTAAAGTAGGCATGTATTTAAACTTAGATTTACAAAGCGAGTGAAACTATAGGTTGATAATCGTCTCACATAGACTAAATAGCATAAATGGTTACATGGACCGAAAAGCATTAACACGATTAATCCCATTTGTACAATTAATAAAACCTAGAGTTGTCACCCTTTAAATTCTCATAAAAGCTTTATTTGAGTTCGGTGTCAACGAATATTCCTGGAATTACACATGAAAGTTCGTAAATACGGTGCATATGTGATATACACCGTCAAATCACCTAAGTGTGATATGAAGAACAATCAACCCATTAAAACTACCCCAAAATTATCATACCATAGCATAGTAACTAATTAACCCATATGAATTTAACAATCTCAACCTACATTAAACTACCTACAAAGCATAATAAATAACATGTATTTAATGAAAGGAATTGAAACTAATTATCAACGCAAGTAAATAAGAGAACAAATCTTAAATCAAGAAAAGACTACTAGTATAATTGAAGGAGATGATGAATAGTGACTTATAAATCCTAGGAATCAAACCTTTTGATAGAGAAGCTTCCACCCAAAATATCCCTCCTAAACTAACCTAAAAACACAAGATGTCTTCCAAAACAAACCAAAACCAACTTATATAATAATATGGGAAAAGAAAAAAGAAAAGAAAATGGGACAAGAGCACGAATCCTAAAAGCATCGATCGATCGATAATCGATCAATCGATATGAGATCTACACACTGCTTCCCTTTGTACGAATATAATGAATGGCCGGTCGACTAGGGTTTGAAGGCTGATCTATCGGAGCTCTATTTTGAGGTGCTTTTGGTTCATAAAAGGAAGAAAACTTCATTAACCATAACTTCATCATCCGGACTCAAAATGACATGATGTTTGCGGCCATGCGAAGCTAACTCAAAGAACAACTCTTTCATGGAATTCCATTGAGCAAGAGATTTATAAAATGACTAAAATGCCCTTGAAGTTGTGTCAGACTACATATTATCGCCGAAATACAACCACTTGCTCCACTAAGCGATCCAATACCTACAAAAGCTCACATAAACCATGAAAAGCATATATATATATATATATATATATATATATATATATATATATATATATATATATCCAAAATCGAGGTTATACAGTATATGAGCATAAATATAGGCAATAACAGAGACAAAAGTGTTAGAATGTATAAAGATAACGGGTGCAAATTTGCAATATTTGTGACGTATCACTAATGTATAAAGGTATTAAATCTCTTAGACTTCTCATTAGTATAAATATACCATTACCTCTCTCAGCTAACGGCAACAAAAAATAGTTTAATGAAACCCTAAAGTGTTATTGAGAGGCTTGTATCACAGCCCTAAAGACATAATGACATTACTCCCATGGATGTAGGCACCTCAATGGGATAAACCACGTAAATCTTTGCGTCTTTTTTTTTTTTCTCAAATCTCACCATCTTATTTATCTATATATGGTTATAATAATTGGTTTAATTAAGCTAAGACTATTCCAAATCAGCAAACCAAATTTAGAGAACAGCAGATTGGCGCCGTCTGTGGGAAACGACAAGTTATTATTGTTCTCTACCTATTTATGTCAAGCTACCATTTCTCAGTCACACTGCTGAAAAATGATAGACATTTCGCAGGGTAGTCACACTACTGGCAACACGTTCTGTTCCTCTGACCTTCATGGTATGGGGGATCTTCAAAGGATCCCGTTGAATATAGCCAAGGGTCAAGAATCTATGCAAAAGATAGTGAGACAGCTTGCTCAGACGATTTAAACGAGGCCATCTGTTGGCCCAACCACCAGAGGAGAAATGTTACCCCTGGTACCTAGACATGAAAACAGTACATCTAGATATTCTAGATCTTGCGAGAACAAGTCTTATTACCCTTATGCGACCTCTTCAATCATATGCACTGATTATTATGATGGATGCTCACTCTTTTAGGAGAGGCTGAGTGCCCTGGATAGGCTAAGCAAGGGCTCAACCTTTGATCATTTAGGTCCCAAAGAGACTAAGGGTCATAATAATCCAGATCCCTCCAGATCATGAGATCACCGAGAAGGTTTTGTCAGGTTAAGAACTAACGCGGAAGGATCCATGCATGCCGAGCAGACTTCTTCGGAAGAGAGCTCAGCACAAACACATATTCGAGAAGCTAATCTGTTTAAATCAAAACTAATCCAGGATATTATCCCTATAAGGGTTCAATCCAAAGTCTAGAAGATTATCTGAGGGATATAGACAAATCTAATAATCCCTTGCACCGGAGTTTTGTGAAAGGATCACCTTTTATCCTCGTAATTGTGAACTTCCCAAGACTTGCCAAGTTTAAGCCACCCATGTTCACACCCAAGTATGACAGTAAAACTGATCTTATACTTTATGTGAAGCAACACTAAGCTATTTTCGACATTTATTCGGTCCTAGACAAAATGTTTAGCACTTCATTCTCTAGCACCATTACTAGGTTGGCGCAAATTTAGTACAACTTGCCTCATAGACAAATATACAACTTCCAATAGCTAGCCAAGCTGTTTATAAGTGGATTCTACTTTAGATCCGAGCCAATCAAAAGAGTATCTCATTTATTGAGTGTTCTCCAGTGACCAGGAGAAACTACTCGCAAATACATCACTCGCTTTAATAATGAAAAAATGGAAGTGGTGGACTATGAAGAAACGAAAGCCATCATTGCCTTGATGAGAAATTTACTTCCTAAAAAATTATATTATTCCCTAAACAAATATCCCCCAAAGACCATGACTAAGTTTATGGATAAAGAGGGAAAAATTATGAAGGCAGAAAAGCCCATGGATGCAAAACAATCTCATCGCTCCAAAGCTGATAACAATAAGGGCTCTACGAAGAAGGATAGAAGGTAAAAAAACCTAATAGTTACGAGGAATATACTCCTTTCATTGTTAGTGCACATCACATCCTGGAGGATATTAAAGTAAACATGGATCTAAAATGGCTCGAAAAGATTAATTCTCCTCCAAAATGGATAGACAAATCCAAATATTGCGAGTTTTGTAAAGACCACGAGCATAATACATATAGTTGTATAGCCCCGAAGAATGGAATAAAAAGTCTGATCTGAAGAGGAAAGATTTTACAGTTTATTGATAAAGAGGACATGACAGAAGGAAGAGAGACTAGGATATAATTAGATACCCCATTTAAGGGAGGAGACAATAAGAAAAGAGGCAGAGATGATGACGACGACGACGACAATCCGAACTTGCCAAAAAAAATAGGGAACCTGAGCACTAGGTGAAAATGATTTATTTTGGTTATCATTTCATTACATGTGGTGATGCTGGTGGAGGTGACAAGATAGTCGAGAGAAAAACATACCTGAATGAAGCGTGTTCATATATTAGACAAATCAATTTGTCTGACGATGTTGACGGTCACCTAAAAAAGTGAAAAAAGGTAAATTGGTGATAGGATTCTCCCAGAACAACCTATCCATGGTGCTTTATTCCAATGATGATCCTCTAGGTGTCATGATGAGGGTACATGAAGTAAGAGTGGATAAAAATTTAGTGGACAATGGTAGATCATCCGACGTGATGTTTTACGACTACTTTAAAGGATTTGGGATACGGTATAACAGATTGGATCCATATCATAGGCCCCTCATAGGTTTCTTAGGAGAAAAGTGTATCCTTTAGGAACTGTTAAATTGGAAGTATTAATTGGTAGTTGACCAATCAGTCGAACTAAGAGGATCCATTTCTTTTTCTTAGATAAGAATGTTTGATGGGCCTACAACATGATCTTCGATAGGGTCAGTCTGAAAAAGTTTGAAGTTGTGTCATCCACTATCCATCAAAACCTATAATTCCCCACGCACTACGGGTTCGACTTTGTTATGGAAATAAGGTTGAAGCTAGAGAGTGATTTTACACTTTAGCCAACCAGGGATAAGAAAAGAAGCTCACCACCATTTACTATATTGAGACCTTAGAATCCCACGAGAAGGCGAATTTGGTCAAGGGGAAGGTTGCAGAAGCAATAGAGACCATCATCCTCGATGACAATATCCCAGAAAGAATAACACACATAGGCACATCCATGGATCAAGTACTTAATCATAAGTTAGTAAAATTCCTTAAATAGTGGAAGAATGTGTTCTGTTAGGGCCACGAAGATATGCCAGGTATTGACCCAGGGTTCATATGTCATGAACTAAACATTATCAAGAATGCCAATCCGATTAAACATAATGTCATGTATTTAGCCCTGAGAAAAATATGTCCATCCAGGAAGAGGTGGACAAGATGCAGAAAGAAATTTTCATTAAAGATGTCAAATATCCTGATTGGTTGACCAACATAGTGATGGTAAGGAAAAAGAACAACAAATGGCACATGTGTGTTAATTTCATAGATCTCAACAAGGCTTGTTAGAAAGATCATTTTCACCTACTTAGGAATTATCAACTAGTCGATGCCAATGCTGGGCATAAATTACTCAGCTTTATGAATGTTTACTCAGGGTAAAACCAGATGAAGATGAAATCAGAAAATAGGGAGAAAACCTCATTCATCACTAGACTAGGTACACACTACTAGGCCTTATGCCCTTTGGGCTAAAAATTCTGGGGCAACATACCTAAGGCTAGTGCATAAGTGCATAAGGTTCTCTAAGACCAAATCGGTAAAAACACAGAAGTGTATGTGGATGGCATGCTCATCAAGAGAAAAAAATAAACCAACAACATCAAATACTTAGTCTAGATGTTTGAACAGTTCGAGAAACATCATATGAAGATCAATCCAACTAAATGTGTATTCGGCGTACAAGAAGGAATGTTTATGGGATTAATAGTGAACTAAATAGGTATTGAGGCCAATCTAGATAAAATTCAAGCATTGATAGACACGAAAGCTCCTATAAAAACAATGATGTGCAAAAGTTAACTAAAAGAATAGTGGCCCTTAACAGATTCGTCTCCTGAGCTACTGACAAGTGTCTACCTTTATTTAAGGTACTAAGGAAGGCTTTCGAGTGAAATGAAGAATGTGAGAAAGCCTTTTTAAATTTGAAAAAATATTTAAAATCCCCACCATACTTTTTTTATGACTCATGGGAGAAGAACTATATTTATATCTGGCGGTATCCGAGTCTACAGTTAGCTCGACACTTATCCAACTAGAAAATGGGGTGCATAAATCAGTCTAATACCGACAAGGCCTTTCAGGGCACATACATTTATTACCCACGTCTGGAAAAGCTTTCTTTAGCTCTCATTGAAGCCTCACGAAGAATAAAACCATATTTCCAGGCACATGGACTTGGCATGCGCTAAGCTATTCACAAACCAGAGAAGTCATGGAGATTGAAGGCATGGGTTGTTAAGATTGGAGATTATGATATACACTATGAATCCAGGGCAACATTAAAAGGCCATGAAATAACAAACTTCATAGCTGAGTATACTTATGAAGAAAAACCTATCGATAGACTCCTAAGTAAGAGAGCTTAGTAGCAAAGCCAGCTGAGCAAACTTTTATGGAAGAGATCCCAGTAACAAATCCACCTAAGAAGACTAACATAATTGACCTAAAAGAAGATAGAGTAAATCTACTACACGAGAAACTATTGCACGCTACCTAGAGTAAAGTTAAAAAATATTCAATTATGGATCCTTAGTTGAAGGGGACTTCAAGGAAGATCCGCCCATGTGGAAAATGTATGTATACGGGTCATCATGCTCCATAGTCAGCGACATCGGGTTGATAATCAACTCCCCAGATGATATAGACGTGGAGTGCGCGCTTAGATTCTATTTCAAAGCTTCCGACAATGAAGTAGAATATTAGGCGTTAATTTCAGGCTTTGAATTACCACTATTTTTAGGCACCGAGTAGGTAATAACTCACAGTGACTTCCAATTAATTGTCAATCAGGTGCTAGGAGTCTACGAGGTCAAAGGAGAGTTTATTACAAGGTACTTGGCTAAGGCGTAAGACAGAATATCTAAGTTTTCGACGATAAAAATGGTCAACATACTAAGGATTGAAAACTCCTGAGTAGATGCACTGGCTTGGCTTGAATCTACGACAATAACTGAGTTAGGGAGGACCATTAAGATAGAAATACTCACGAATAAGAGTATTGATGAAGAAAATACTAAATTAATCGCATTAGATTTGGGTCCCTCATGGATGGATCCAATCAAGGGGTATATTGAAAAAATTTATCCTACCAAATGACCCAAAAAAGCCACAAAGCTAAGGTACAAAGAAACTAGTTACGTCGTGGAAGGAAGACTCCTATACAAAAGAGGATTCATTATCTTGCTACTCAACTGTGTCCACCCTACCGAAGTATTAGATCTAATTAAGGAAGTTTAAAAATGATCTTATGGAGCCCATTCAGCAGGAAGATTATTGGTCAGGCGAGTGACAAACTAGGGATATTTTTGACCAATCATGAAAGCAAATTGTGTTGCCTACGTGAGACGATGTGACAAATGCTAAAAGTTTGCGACAATTAAATAAACACTTGGAGTTGTGCTTATGCCGATCACTTCACCATATCCTTTTTCCATGTGGGTAATTGACTTAGTCTGCCCATTTCTGAAGACAAGAGGAAGGTTAAAGTACTTAGTCATTGCTATAAACTACTTCACTAAGTTGGTAGAAGATGAGCCTCTTGTTGACATGACCGACGAGAAAGTCTTCCAATTTATGTGTCAGGTATGCCATATGCCTTTATCTGCGACCATAGCACACTGTTTAATAAGAAGGAATGCAAAGATTATTGTATCCATTCCAAGATTCGAAAGATTCATTCTGCTCCTAGACACCCTCATTGCAATAGCCAAATAGAGGTGACAAATAAAACTCTGCTCGACAGACTAAAAAAAGGTTGGATGATGCCAAAGGAACTAGACCAATGAGCTGCAAAGTGTACTCTAGGCTCATAGTACCATGCCAAGGATGGCTAGCGGCAAAACCCTCTACAAGTAAGAATTTTGAATGGAAGTCGTGGTCCCCATAGAGATTGGTCTACCCAGTCATGAAGTACTCAATTTCAACTCCTCCAAGAGCGACCTCATGAGAAGACTGTACTTAGACTTGATTAAGGAAGTCATAGAAAATGCAGCACTACGTGTGGAAGATTACTAGCAATGAACTGATCGATTATATAACAGGAAGGTCAAGCCGAGCAATCTTAAAGAGGGGGACTATGTTTTAAAGAAATTACTCCATAAGGGAAACAAATTACAAGAAAATTAGCATGGTTTGTACCGTATATCTGCAGTTGTTCGATCAGGTACTTATCATTTGGAAACACTGGAAGGAAAACAATTTAAGAACCCATGGAATGCCTACCATTTGAGGAAGTACTATAAGTAATCATTAGGGATGTAAATTTTTAATATTTATTTAACTCATCTTTTTCAGCTTCAGTAAAAACATCTAGTTCATCAAAAGTTAATTTCCTTTCCATTTTTTATTTTCATTTTTTTGGGAGTGGGAGATGTACAATTTCAAACTTTATGTATGGCTTCGTCCTTGACAAGTCACGAACAAGAAGTTACAGAACCAAAAACTTTATATATGACTCCATAACACCAATAACAAGAAGTTTTACCAAATCAAATTAAGGAAAAATCCTAAAACATTGGGTTGCTATTGTAACCAACGTAAGTACTTGGTCAGAATGACAAGATCCATTTGAGTGACCGTAAACATGTTAGTAGAACCTAAGGCTAGACAACTTATATTCGACCAATTAGGTAACCAGTAAGGAAGATTACTCGGTCAAATGCCGACCACCTAATCATAAAGCGAAATTACTGGAAGGCCATGATCATATAATGGAACAATTCAAGTTTCATTCAATACAATTTTTTTATTCCAACTTATCATTAATTTTATATTATTACAAGATAATGTTTGTTAAAATAGTTTATTACCAGTAAATAACAAAAGCTTCTCATTTTACGGGATATTTCCCAAGTGCCTTCTTCATCCCAGTAGGAGGATCATTTAAAGCTTAAGGAAGGACAATTAACCCCAATTCTCTAAGTTTGGTTTGTTTAATGGAACTAAGTTTATCTACTAGGTGCAAAGGTCGGCTAAGTACATCATCCCCATAAATTCCATAATCTCCCAGGTACTTTTTAATCAGGATGATGGGGATCGCATCGCTAGGAATCCAGTTAGTATCCATCTTGAATCGATGAGTAGGTTGGTCAGGGCACCCTGGATTATGGAAATACCATAAAGTATCCCTCTATGACACTTTTAATACAATGAGGGAATTGATCCATCCCCACCTATAACCTTTCTTCGGGCTTGATCCAGCTCTTCACCCATGCGTGTTAAGTCTTCATCATAACCATTTATCCAAAGGGTGCGTGGCTGCTTGTGGAAGCGATAGGTGGGACAGTAAAATTTCTCATTCAATCTTTTGATGGTGGTAGATTGGTTCTTTATCAAATTATCTTGGTCAGCCAAAGTATTTTTTGTTCTCTCTTCTTCAACAGAGGGATGAATGTCAATAGCTTGCCTAGATGACTCACAACCCTTTGATTTTTTCAACCCGTCTATCTCCTCCATCAGTCGAGCATTCTCCTTCTCCCAAAATGATGCACCCTCACTTTGATCGACATCAACAGACCTTTCTAAACCCTCAAGTTCATCCCTTAGCATATTATTTTCTGGTTCCAGTAGACCATTTACCTCGCGAGAACTTTTCACATCATATTTTAGTAAAAAATCCTTTTTAACAAATGTCGAGGATATATCTTGTAACTGTTTGTCAAAATTACTTTCACTATTGTGCAAGGAATACTTCATTTCATAGTCGACGGATATGCTAGAAAGTGCTTCTTTATGATCTCTCTATATTCAAAGTATCATTTCATAATATGAAGAATTGGTACCCACTACTTGACTAAATAACTTGTGGGAATGGAGATATGCTTCTTTAACTTGATTAGAGATACCTACGCCGAGAAATTCTCCTAGTTCCTCTTCATCAAGTTCTTTATGACTTGCCCTAAATAATTAAACACTCCTCCTATAGAGTTCGTTAGCTTCCAAAATATCCTTCTTGGAGTTAAACTGAAAGGAATGAAACATAACATAAGTATGGAAATCTCAAAAGAAAGTTCATAATGGACAATAGATCTTGTGGAAGAAAAAAGGAAATTTTATTATAATTGTAAAGGAGAGTTACAAGTAGAAATTGATTAGATTATAAAAAAACAAAAATACAAAGCGACCCCCCCCCCCCCCCTAAAGGACCCTAATTATCTACAACATTTTTTTGTCCCGAGTTACATCATTATCAGGTTGAGCAATAACTATGGCCATTTCTTGGGGCACTGATGAACCAACCATCCTTTCTTTATCATCAACCTTGTCTTTAATAAATGGAGGAGTGTCATGGTTATATGGGAGGAATAATTCAGAATCCAAGGCAATGTCGACCTGAGACAGGGTAGCATTTCATCCTTCTTCGAAGGAGTATTTAATCAGATTCTCCAATTGCATGATTACAATGGAAACAGATTTGTCCAATCCTCGAATGTAAGCATCTTCCTTTTCCTTCCTCGCCTTGGCCTTCAGCTCCAAAATTTTTCTGTTGGCATCATCGGCTATCTTCTTTGCATCATGAGTAGCCTTCTTAGCCGTCTCATCCTCACTACATCACTGGCAGCCTTCTTGGCATTGTTCTTTTTGTCCTCCAGTCTCCTCATAGTGTATTCACACATTTTCTTATTGGTCTCTTTTCACAGCATCCAAAGACTCCTTCATATCTCATAAGGCAACCTCAACATATACATATGACTCCCTTGATTGGCTGTTTATTCTCAATAGTTGATCATAATCAACCAAAAACTACAAAGTCTATAAAAATTATTGAAGTCGATAAATTAATAGCAAGAATACATACAAATAAAAGGGAATAGTAAAAGAAGTGGTTACTAAATCCAAGTAATGATTAGACCTCTTCAGTAACTTAGCCCTAAAAAGGGCAACAATAACAACTTCATTAGCAGGAAAGACCCCTGAACCAATCAACCATCGATCAAGGCCAGGGTTCACTGCCACATAAGGGGAACCATCATACCTTGATTGGCTTGTTCCATCCACGATAACTCCAGATGAGCAGAAGGACCTTTCTTCAGCCTCTTAAATTGAGGCACCTGGGTTTTTATTGTAGCATGTTCCACAACCACAGGGTGTTTTGAACTCCCAACATCAGCCTTTCTCTTTTAGACTGGAGGAGGAGACTTGGATCCAGAAATAAGGTTTAATATCTTCCTTTTCACATGAAGTTATGGTCAACTCGAGAATGATATCTAGAGATTCAAAGGAGGAAGTACCTCCAGCAGCGAAGTCTCCTTCCACTTGAGAAAAAAACTTAGAATCAGCGGCTAGAGGGGATGAGGTTAGCTCCTCTAAATCAATGGGGTCTAAGGTAATATTATTAGTTGTCCAGGCAATGAAGGATGTGATAGAACTCTAGTAATCCAGCAAAACTGACGCCAAGCGAGGGTGACTTTCCCTAATTCTCTGCTGAATGGACTAAATAAATTTTAAGTCGGCAAAATTGACTTCAAATGGGCATGGGATATATTTCTTTATCTTATTTGATAACTTTGCTTTTTGTGTGTCATTGTTTGAAAGCCAAGTTAGTCAAAACCTCAATTACCTAAAAAATATAACAATCTCAAGTATAGAGGTAAGTAAGGGTATCAATCCACTTCCAAGGAGGTAAGCTAGAGACAAACTCAAATGTAGTTCAATTTTTATTTTATTTTTGTGTTTTTTCACTTTTCTAATTTTTTTTATCTTTTTCAATATTAAAACAATAGGGTGAGGTGATGATTTAAACTAAACTAAACTAAATGTGATACGATAACAACTAACTAGAAAGTTACTAAAATGAAAAATAAAGTCTAAACTAAAATAAGAGATAAAGTGAGGTAAATAATTGTGAGAACAATCAAGGAGTGGGATTACACCACAAATTTTAGCTATTCTAATTAATTAATTTAATTAATTGAATTCTCCTAAATTAATATCAAACTTAAAAATCAACTCTCGTTGCAAATGTAATTTTAATAGTAACCTTTTAGAAAATTAAGTTTAACGCCCCACAACTCTAGAAAATAGATCTACACTGCTGTTGATACCAAAATTAATATGCTGATGTGGACGAATAGTATGAAGACACGCGTCGATCTACGTGGCACAATAACAGCGAGGAAGATCATTTACTGAACAACCATGCTTGGTACTGAGCAACGAGAATACACCGAGGAACTCTATCATGCCGAGGAACTCCGTCCGAGGAACTCCATCATCCCGAGATACTCTAAGCACTCCGAGGAACTCTTGATCAACGAGCAACTAAGGCGGTCCGAACTGCATCTCGACCGTATCATCAATTACCAGACGGACAACTGTTCAACTATTCATTAGATTCTTGACGCACACGCTGCATTAAATGTATTACCCATTCATATGTATATCATTTAATGTATTGGACCTTTCATGTACAGCCTTGAGGCTATAAATACCTTGTATCAATCCCATTCAAAGGGACCGGAATTTCTTGAGAGAACTGGTAATCAAGAATTCCACAAACACTCAGCAATAACATAACAGTGGATGTAGGCTTTATTCCTAGCCGAACCACTTTAAAAATCTTTGTCTTATTTATTTATCTGTGATTGAATAATTAGAGCGATCTAGTTTTTTACATCAACAGATTGGCGCCGTGTGTGGGAAACGACTGAACTATCGTTTTTCATAAAAATCATTTATCACCAATGGCAGATAACCCAGAATCCAGTAATCGAAATGCTGGAAATACTGGAAATCTTCCAAATCCATCTGCATCTCCAGATCTTGCCGGAATTATGACGAATCTGGCTCAAGGAAAAACCGCCATGCAAGAATCTATGAGGCAACTCCTTCAAACTCTTCAAGGCGGTGTACCTACTCATTCAGGGCAAAGGACTGATCATGGGCAATCACGATCCAGACGTACTGGGTCATATCGCAATGGAGAATCCAACGATTCTTCTTATCAACCTGGGCGAACTTCATCAATACGGGCTACGGATACAGATCAACATATCTCTCTTTCTCCGGAGAGAACTAGCGCTTTGGAAAGATTAAGCAGGGTGTCTCCTTTCAGTCGGTTAGGACCAAGGAGGAACATGAGTCCACCTAGGGCTCCATCAAGAAGTTTTCGACCACCACCAGGTTTGAGAGAAGGATCTGCACAATCACGACCAACTACTCGTCGAGATAAATCTCAGGAAGCTACGTCAGAGCAATCAGTTACTCGGACTAAGCGGCCCGAGGAAGGGAATGAAGCATGGAAAGGTTCCATTCAACGGTTGGAGGATAGACTGGGAGAAATGGCTAAGGCGAGGAACCCCTTACAGAGAACTTTTGTTCAAGGGACACCTTTTGTGCAAGCCATTGTGGATTTCCCTACACCGTCGAAATTCAAAGCACCTGTAGTGACCCCCAAGTACGATGGAAAGACAGATCCCGTACTTCATATAGAACAATACCAAGCTGCTGCAGATATCTACGCTGTCCCTGACGAGATGAGGTGTAGAGCATTCTCGGGAACTCTTACCGGATCTGCACAGATATGGTACAATAATCTTCCTCGGGGTAAGATTTCAACTTTTGTTCAGTTAGCCGAGCTGTTTATTGGCAATTTTTGTTTTGGAGCAAAGCCGGTAAAGCGAGTAGCACATTTGCTAAGTGTTAGACAAAAATCAGGAGAAAGTACTAGAGATTACATAACTCGTTTCAATAACGAGAAGTTGGAAGTCATAGATTATGAAGAAAAGACAGCAATCACTGCTTTGATGAGTGGTTTGCTGCCTAACAAGCTGTACTATACTCTGGCCAAAGATCCGCCTAAAAATATGTCGGAATTGATGGCAAAGGCGGCCAAAATCATGAATGCCGAGGAAGCTATGACTGCGAAGAAGAATATGGATAAAGAAGTTAAAGTGGAGGTCGACAACTCTAAGAAGAAAGATCAGAAAGGTAATGGTGGTGACAAACATTCCAGGAGTAACAGGATAAAGTTGGAAGCCCTAAAAAAGTATGATAATTATACTCCGTTGAAAATGGGTATTAATCATGTTTTAGAAGAGATCAGGAATAACGAGGAAATCAAATGGCCAGAGAAACTGAAAACAGATCCTGACATGAGGAATAAGGCCAAATATTGCGAGTTTCACAAAGATCATGGCCATATGACCAAAAATTGTATAGCCCTTCAGAACGAGATTGAAACACTCATTCGAAGAGGAAAATTATCAAAGTATGTAGATCGCAGAGGTGAGAGGACAAATGATGACAGAATTAGAAAGAGATCTAGATCTCCTCGTCGTGCAGAAGAGAAAAAGAGGAGGGATCATGAAGAGGATCCAGATGATGACCCTGATCTTCCTAAGAAACCAAAGCAGCCTGAACGAGAGGTATTTTCCATACGTTTTGGATCATTTCATTGTAACGTTATTACAGGGGGAGATGCAGGAGGAGGAGACCTTACTGCAGAAAGAAAAGCTTATCTCGGAGAGGCTCAAGCTTGCTCATATATTCAGCGAATAAACCTGGCCGAGGATGATCGTCCGAGGAAGGTAAACAAAGAGAAGCTAGTAATTGGTTTTTCAAAAAACGACCTGGCAGGTGTTCTTTACCCTCATGATGATCCTTTGGTGATCAAAATGAGAATGAAGGATGTGATCATTTCAAGGGTGTTGGTAGACAATGGTAGTTCGGCAGACATCATGTACTATTCATGCTTTGATAGCTTGAATTTGAAATTATCTCAATTGGAACCTTATCACAGACCCCTTCTGGGTTTTGCTGGCGAGAAAGTTTTTCCACTTGGGACGATCAAGTTGGATATATTCATTGGAACCTGGCCTGTTTGTCGAACAGAAAGAATACGATTCTTTGTGATGGATAAGAATGTGCAATCAGCCTACAACATCATCATGGGAAGAGTTGGATTGAAGAAGTTCGAAGCAGTTCCTTCTACAGTACATCAATGTTTGAAATTCCCAACAAATTTTGGAGTTGGAGTGGTGAAAGGTGATCAAAAAGTAGCTCGGGAATGCTATTATTCGTCGGCCGAGCAAGAAGAACTAGAAGGATCGATGAAAAAGACTACTACTTATCAAGTGGATGAATGTACAGAAATTGAAACTCTTGATCCTAGAGATGAGTCCCAACTTGTGAAAGGGCAAGTAGTAGAATCTACAGAAAATGTTATTCTGGACGACGAACATCCTGAACGAATAACCCAGATAGGTTCATCGTTGGATATGTCAATAAAAGAGGAGTTGATAACTTTCTTGAAGAATAGGAAAAATACTTTTGCTTGGAGTCATGAAGACATGCCAGGAATAGATCCAAACTTCTTATGTCATGAACTCAATGTGAATAAGGAGATTAAACCTGTAAAGCAGAGAAGAAGGGTGTTTAGTCCCGAGAAGAATCAAGCCATACAAGAGGAAGTCGAGAAACTCCAGAAAGTCCAATTCATTGAAGATGTAAAATATCCATATTGGTTGGCAAATGTGGTGATGGTAAAGAAGAAAAACAACAAATGGAGAATGTGTGTCGATTTCACCGATCTCAATAAGGCATGCCCCAAGGATCACTTTCCATTGCCCAGAATTGATCAACTGGTGGATGCTACCTCGGGACACGAGCTACTCAGCTTCATGGATGCTTACTCTGGCTACAACCAGATCAAAATGAAACCTGAAGACAGGGAAAGTACTTCTTTTATTACCCCTAGGGGAACTTATTGTTATAATGTTATGCATTTTGGTTTAAAAAATGCAGGTGCAACATATCAGCGGTTGATGAACAAGGTTTTTACCGAACAAATCAGCCGCAACATGGAGGTCTATGTCGATGACATGCTCACTAAAAGCAAGAAAGCTGCTGATCATTTGGTTGACTTGAGTCAAACTTTTGATCAATTGGATAAATACCAAATGAAGCTTAACCCGACGAAGTGCACCTTTGGAGTACGAGAAGGAATGTTCCTCGGATACATCGTCAATCAGCGAGGTATTGAGGCAAATCCAGATAAGATCAAAGCTCTTCTAGGGCTGCGATCCCCGACGACGAAGAAAGAAGTGCAGAGTCTTACCGGACGAGTTGCAGCGCTCAACAGATTTGTATCTCGAGCAACTGATAAATCCATACCATTCTTCAAAACACTTCGAAAAACCTTTGAGTGGAATGAGGAATGTGAAAAAGCCTTTCAAGACTTGAAGAAATACTTGGGAGCACCTCCACTGTTGTCCAGACCAATAACAGGAGAAAAGTTGTATTTGTATTTGGCAGTATCAGAGAACGCAGTCAGTTCAGCGTTGATCAGATTGGAGAATGGAGTCCAGAAGCCAATTTATTACACAAGTAAGGCTTTCCGAGGTGCAGAAATCAGGTACCCAAAGCTAGAAAAATTGGCATTGGCACTAATTGAAGCAAGTAGAAGAATGAGGCCATATTTCCAAGCCCATACCATCATCGTTTATACTGATATGCCATTGAGACAAGCCCTCCATAAGCCGGAAAAATCGGGGAGACTGATGTACTGGGCAGTAGAACTTGGTGAATATGATATTGTGTATGAGCCCAGATCATCATTGAAGGGGCAAGCTGTAGCAGATTTTATAGCAGAGTTCACATACCCTGATACCCCCGAGGAGCAAAAGGTGCCTGCTGATTTATCTGTGGACGATACAGGATCAACAGAAATATTTGCTGACCTACCTGTGGACGATACAGGATCAGCGGAAACAGGTCCAAACCAACCAAGGTTGGTAAAAGGACTTGTGGATGTGGAGAAATCATTATATTCAAATCCAGACCAACCAAGGTTGGTAAAAGGGTACGAACAGATGATTGACGAGGATCGAAACATACCGGGGGATGATGGAAGAAAACAACAGATATTTTATCGAGGAACTCTGACAGATAAGAAATTTGAAGACGAAATACCTACATGGAGATTATATGTATACGGATCATCCTGCACAGCTGGTTGTGGAGCAGGAATTGTTTTGATCACTCCAGACGAGATTGACATGGAATATGCTTTGCGATTCCAATTCAAAGCATCTAATAATGAAGCGGAGTATGAGGCCATGATAGCAGGTCTTAATCTAGCAAAGACTATGGAAGCACAACAAGTGATGGTATTCAGTGATTCTCAATTAATTGTGAATCAGATGATGGGAATATATGCGGTTAAAGGAGATTTAATGATCAAATATCATGCAAAGGTGATGAAATTGTTGACAGAATTTGATGCCATTCAATTGGTGAGAATACCGAGGATGGAGAATGTACAAGCAGACGCACTGGCCCGACTAGCATCAGCTACTCGTACCGAGATGCGAAGAACCATACCGATTGAAGTGTTAGAAGGTCGGAGCGTAGATGAAGATCTGACAATGAATGTGATTACCCTTGATTTAGGACCATCTTGGATGGATCCAATCAGGAAATATATTGAAGAGGGTGGATTGCCGGAGGACAAACTCGCTGCCAAGAAACTGAAGTATAAAGCTGCTCGGTATGTATTAACTAATGGTATTTTGTATAGACGAGGAATTATGGCAGGTTTGCAGAGATGTGTACATTCCACCGAGGTGAAAGAATTGATTGAAGAAATCCATGAAGGATCTTGTGGAGCTCATGTAGCAGGTCGAACACTTTTACAAAGAGTGATGACACAGGGATATTACTGGCCGACGATGAGGACTGATTGTATAGCCTATGCCAAAAAATGTGACAAGTGCCAACGTTTTTCCTCCATCCGACGAACTCCACAAGCATGGCTAACACCAATAACTTCCCCTTGGCCATTTGCCATGTGGGGAATTGATTTGGTTGGACCACTGCCGACCACCCGAGGAAGATTCAAGTATCTCGTAGTTGCAGTCGACTATTTTACTAAATGGGTGGAAGTTGAACCTCTTATCGATATGACGTACGAGAAGGTATACCAGTTTGTATGGAAGAATATCATTTGTCGATATGGTCTCCCTCATGCTTTCATCACAGATCATGGAACACAATTTGATAATGAAGAATTCGCTGCCTATTGTCATCAGTCGAACGTTTTAAAGTTTCATTCAGCACCAGGCCATCCCCAAAGCAATGGACAGACTGAAGTGACGAACAGAACATTACTAAACGGGTTGAAAAAGAGGCTAAGTGAAGCTAAAGCAAATTGGATTAATGAGCTCCAATCAGTATTATGGGCCTACCGAACAACTCCCCGAGCAGCAACTGGAGAATCACCATATATGCTAGCATTTGGAAGTGAGGCTGTGATACCGGCCGAGATGGGTCTCCCAACGCATAGAGTGCTGAATTTCAGCTCTCCGATCAGTGACTTGATGAGAAGAATGGATTTGGATATGCTCGAAGTAGTAAGAGAAGAGGCAGCCATTAGGAATGCTGCTTATCAACAACGAACAGCTCTGTTCTACAACAAAAGGGTGAAGAAATGCAATTTGAAGGAGGGTGATTATGTGCTGAAGAAAGTCATTCAGAAACAGAATAAACTGGAAGCAAACTGGCATGGACCTTACCGAGTTACAGAGGTTGTTCGACCTGGAACTTACAGAATAACAACTCTAGAAGGAGAGGAATTTAAGAATGCATGGAATGCTGAACACCTGCGAAAGTATTATCAGTGATGTAAAATGTAAAGTATTTCCTTCATTATGAATAAAACGAGGATGGTTCACCATTTTCTTTCTGTTGAAAGTTTTTCGGGGAATACTAGTGTTGAACACTACACTGCTTGATAACAAGAAGAAGACTGCTCTACGGAGCCATGCTCTACGGAGCCAAGCTCTACGGAGCAAAAGTGCTATAAGTAGCCAACCTCCTTTGGTTAGGAGGACATGCTCTACGGAGCCAAGCTCTACGGAGCAAAAGTGCTATAAGTAGCCAACCTCCTTTGGTTAGGAGGACATGCTCTACGGAGCCAAGCTCTACGGAGCAAAAGTGCTATAAGTAGCCAACCTCCTTTGGTTAGGAGGACATGCTCTACGGAGCCAAGCTCTACGGAGCAAAAGTGCTATAAGTAGCCAACCTCCTTTGGTTAGGAGGACATGCTCCAAGGAGCCAAAAAGTTCGAAAGAACCCTACTACTCCTTTGATTAGGAGGTGTACACCAGCATGATCAACTACGGTTGGTAAGACTTTATATACTCTCGCATTACAGCTTATGTTGGTCGGGAGGTAACATTATTACAAAAAGTTCTTTAAAAGAACAAAATATTCCAAACTGTACCAAGTATGGTTGGTCGGGGATAAAAACCCACTAACTGTAGTTGGTCGACGAGGACAAAGTATTGACCTTAGTTGGTCGGACACATGCTTATATTTGAAATTGAACCAAGTATGGCTATAGAAACCCATCAACTGTGGTTGGTCGACAAACATTATTTATCCACCTTGGTTGGTTGGAAACAATTTTGAACAATTTATGCTTATTATAAATTCTAAGTTGGTTGATGAACCATATAATTCGCAAACAGAAAAATAGCTATTGGCAAAACAGAAAATGAAATTCTTTCATTAAGATAAAAATGTATTACATGTTACATGTATGTGCTAACTATTACATTAAAGATTCCTACTCTATTGGTTTCTTTCCTTTATCTTTTGAGACAGGTTCCTCGCCAGCAGGAGGATCCTCTAGACAAAGAGGAGAATTAATAAAGTTCATGTCCTTCAGCATTCTGACATTCGTTATTGTAGGAGTGTCCAACAGGTGCTCAGGACGAGATACTTCAACTTGAGAATGAAGGTTATAATCACCAAGATATTTAGAGATCAAACTCCGAGGAATGGAACGAGCAGGAATCCATGCCATATCCAATTTATAGGGAGGAACAGGCAAGTCTAGCAATCCGGGAGCATGATAATCCCATAAATAATGACCTTGTTCCAATTTTAATACACCCAGGGCGTTCAACCATCCCTGCTTATAACCTTCGTTGTTTGCATCTTCAATGCGAGCGTTCAAATGATAAAGAGCTTTATTATAGCCTGCATTCCAGAACTCCCGAGGCTGTTTATGGAATTGGAAAGTTAATCTATCTACTTGCTCGAGAAAGTTCTTGATAAGAGCATCTTTATTGTTCAGAGCAGACTTCATCGCAACCAGTTGATCCTCTAAAGATAAGTTTTTCTTAGACAAATCAGAAAGAGCACGATCCTTAACATTCAGTTGGAATGCTTGAGTTTCCAGAGTAGATTGGGTGCGAGATTCTTCAACACTACGGCTAAGAACTCTTGATCGGCTCCGAGAAGCAACTGGAGAATTTTGCTCCTCGACGATTCTTCCTCGTCCCCGAGCAGTCACAGGAATAATAGATTTTTTCAAGTCATCCAACTCTTGCCTTAGTTTGGCGTTTTCAACCTCTAGAAACGAAAAACCTTCATCAGTAACTGGTACTAATGCAGTGGAAGAGGAGGCAACGGATTCATATTGAGCCAATCTTTTCTGCAGACTATTATTTTCTTGTTCTAGGATCTCGGCAATTTGCCGGCAGGCTTCAACTTCACCTTTTAGGGTCCTTTCCCTAATGTCATATGCAGCAATGATCTTTTTATGACCTGTATTAGAGGAAAGTTGTTGATATCTATTTTCATATTCCTTATGTAATGAAGCCATCGATTCATTGTGCTGACCTTGGAGATCCTCTAAGGAACAATGCAGCTCTTCAATCAAGTCATAATAAGCGACATTGTTAGCTACAGCTCGGTCGAGTAAATCTTTCAAGTACTGATAAGCCTCAATCGCCTGTTCTGAAGCATCATGACCAAGAATGTCAGCAATTTCAGAAGAACTAAGGTCTGTATGACCAGCCCTATAGTATTGGTGACATTGCTGCATCAGCTCGGTATCATGAGAAGAGATTAATTCCATTCTAGCAACAAACTAGAGACAAGAAAAAGACAACAATCAACAAAGAATCATCAATAACAGAGATGAGTAAAGAAGTATTTTATTAGATCATAAAAGGATTACATTGTTCGATTACAAATGATGAAAGATAGAAATGATACCGAACAACTTCACACCTTTTCCTTGTCTCCCAAGACTTTCTCGGGAGGCTGGGACGAGGAGCTCGGTTGCTCGGTGATAACAACAGCTTGATCGGCAGAAATCTTCTCGGTAGAAGGAGGCATAGAAGAAATATCCTCGATGACAGAGGGTTGAGAAGCAGAGATTGGGACATCCACAGCCATGGAAGACTCATCTGAAGCAGGTTCATCTTCTTCTTCTTCCACAATTGGTGGAGGAGGACCAGGGAGATGCCGTTGGAATAGCTCAGAATCGTCTTGGACTTTTACCTCTTGTAGAGAAGCTACCCAACCATCATGGAAGTATTTCAACTTCCCATATTGGACTTGGGATGTCATAGCAGCAATCCCTTTATCCCATCCTTTTTCCCAACCAGCACTGAAATGTTTCTTGACTGCAGCTTTTCTTTTCAACTTCTCCGAGGAGAGTTTAACATCCAATTGTTCTTTTTGGATTTTGATGTCTCGCAGGATAGACAGTTCTTCTTCTGCCTTCTTCAGTTGGTCATCGCACTTTCGCTGATTGACCTCTAAGCTTTTCACCTTCTCCTCCAAATTCTTGGAAGTTTCAGCCATCTTCATCTTATCAGCCTCAGCCACAGACAGCTTTTTCTCCCAGGCAGTTTTCTCCTCGACGTACTGCTGGCGAGATTCTTTCACAGATTGGGCTAAACCCAAGAGGGCATCGTCAACATCGGACGAGGAACTGGAAGCTTTAATAGCTTGATCTTTCTTCACGATGGTATTGAAGCAGTTCACCAGCTGAAAGATAAGAAAAACAATAGAGTCAACACAAATACAAGAGTTCAAGAAAAAGAAAAGAAAGACCAAAGGTATGAGAAATTTACTGAAGAAAGATGGCGAGCAGCTAGGGATGTCAGTGTATCCCTAGGAATCTTTTCATCAACCCCGAGAACCTCGGGTATAACTGAGCTCGTTGAAGAACTCGGAAGAATGATTTTTGAAACACTACTACCACCAGCGGGTAGAGAAGATGCAGTTCCAGCAAGATTAACCGAGGATGATTTCCTCAATCTCTTCAAAGGAGGGTCAGCAGCATCAACCAAGGAAGAAGTCTTGGTCGGAGAGATTGTAATTACATCAGCACTAGCACTTTTCTTGCTCGGGGCCACTGGGGGCTTCTCGGCAAATTTGGAGGAACTAGCATCTACTTTTTTAGTCCCCTCTGGGACATCAATTTTGCCTTTCTGTGCTCCAACAGCAGAAGAAATTTCACCAAATAGAGCAGGAGGAGCTCTTTTCTTGCCCATTCTCTGAGATAGGGGGATATGAGAATCTGAAGATGAACTTTCTGGTGTTGAGGCTGGTTCAACAGGGCGAGCAGTATAAGAGGTTGTGTAGCTCTTATACTGCAGTAAATATGATGCAGACCTAATATGCTCGTCTGCAATCGTCTTATGCAAATTCCAGATAAGTTTTAAATGCTTGATATTCACTTCCGACTCTTTTGGAGTTTTTCTTTTACTATCAACTGCAAATAAATACATAAATCTCAGTCATACATTTTGTCAAACATGATGAAAACGCAATTTCATAAGTAAAATAAAATGAAAAATAAACCTATCCCATTGCCGTATGGGGGGCATCTGGGACCGTTGTATACTTCATTCCCAGATAAAGGCGCGTGTTGCCAATTTTTTATGACCAACCCATGCTCAAAATAATCTCTATTTGAATCAGGGAGGTTAACTACGAGGGCTCTATTTAAAAACCTAGTTTTTAAATAAAAAACATTATCTAAAGTGGCCCACTTATAGCAGTACATGATTTCAGGGATCCCTATGCGAGTCCCATGGTTTAAATTTAATTTATGCACCCCGTTAATTATTCTCCATGAATTGGGGGCTATTTTTGCAGGAACGAGATCAAAGTATTGACAAAACTCAAGACATAATGGGTTTGGTGGAAAGGAAAAACCACATTCAGCAATGAAAAGACTGGGGAACCAATGTCCCTCAGCCAATCGAAAGTAATCTAAAGGCTCAGAAAGAACCTCTAGAGTTACCCAAGAAGGAATGGAAAAGTCAGAACGAAATTTCTCAGCAGATTCAACAATATAAACCATATTGAATAAAAGAGATGCAGAAGAAAGGAAGAAGATCTTACAGAAAGAAAGGAGATATGTTGACAACGAACGGAAACAATGATGAACGCACAAGAGAGAGGAAGATAATAGAAAGCTTGAATGCAGAAAATTGGAAAGTGTAGACGACGGTATGGTTACCAAAGGAGTTTAAATACTTTGTATTGGGAAGCGGCGAAAGAAATGATTACTAAAAAGAAACTACTGAACTTCCGGCGGCTAAAAAAACAAAAGTTGCACGAAGATCGAAGCGCTTATAAAAAAGGCGGAAACTGCGAAATGAGAAGGAAATTTGAATACAATGTTCCTGAAACCCAGGAAGGTCATTTAATATTGCCATATACCGAGAAAGAATGTTCCATACTCCTCAAAGTTCGAAATATGAAACATTGGGGGCTTCTGTTGATACCAAAATTAATATGCTGATGTGGACGAATAGTATGAAGACACGCGTCGATCTACGTGGCACAATAACAGCGAGGAAGATCATTTACTGAACAACCATGCTTGGTACTGAGCAACGAGAATACACCGAGGAACTCTATCATGCCGAGGAACTCCGTCCGAGGAACTCCATCATCCCGAGATACTCTAAGCACTCCGAGGAACTCTTGATCAACGAGCAACTAAGGCGGTCCGAACTGCATCTCGGCCGTATCATCAATTACCAGACGGACAACTGTTCAACTATTCATTAGATTCTTGACGCACACGCTGCATTAAATGTATTACCCATTCATATGTATATCATTTAATGTATTGGACCTTTCATGTACAGCCTTGAGGCTATAAATACCTTGTATCAATCCCATTCAAAGGGACCGGAATTTCTTGAGAGAACTGGTAATCAAGAATTCCACAAACACTCAGCAATAACATAACAGTGGATGTAGGCTTTATTCCTAGCCGAACCACTTTAAAAATCTTTGTCTTATTTATTTATCTGTGATTGAATAATTAGAGCGATCTAGTTTTTTACATCAACAACTGCTTTTAATTAATCACCCGCTAGGGTCGATCAATTAGAATTTATTTAAATCTTATAAAATAACTTTAAAGTTGAAATTAAAGTAATAATACCCCACTTAAGAAGCCCCTATCTCTAGTTCGAATCTAAAATGGGTATTATAACTAGAATTTCGATTTTCTCTCGAAAATCATTTACCCTCTCTCGAGGCGTAAATCTAAGGGTGAGGGATAAAAAATAACATTCAAATGGAATTTTTAAGTAATTAAACTAATTAAACTAAAATAAAATCAAATAAGGGTTCCCTCCACCCCTTGAAAGGGGATTAGCCTAACATGATATTAAACATGATGAACAAATAATCAAAGGCATATATAATAAAAGAGTAGAGAAAGAGAACAAATCTTCAATAAGTCTCATTGAAATTGGCAATTTGAACTCTATCATCTTCCATACAATTCAATTACTCACAATTAAATCTCACCAAATCTCTAAAAAAATAAAAACAAAAACTATTTACAAAATGGTGTTTATCTCTCTACAATTCTCTCTCTGAAAATTCCTATCTAAAAGCTTTTCTTTTTCAAATTGGGTCTTCACCTTCATTTATAGTAGGCACATGGTGCATGGGGGTATTTTTGGGAATGGACATGAGTGTGCATGGAAATGGTGAGGTGTGAGGATAAGTGGTAGAAGGAATAAAAGTCTGATTTGTTAAAAGGGTATTTTTGGGTATTAGGTAAAAGATAGGTAGTTGGGGGCATTTGGGGTAAAAGGGGTTTTTATTAGTTTTAACACATGTGGACATTGACTTGGTTTTGTTGGCTTGCTTGGTCTTTGGCAGGTGAATATGTCGTTTGGCTTTTGTAGAAATGGGTATGGGTAAAAGGGGGGGGGGGGGGGGGGATAAGGTTTAAATTGGGAAATGGGTTTTGCCATGGATTGAAAATGGGTTTGGAATTGGAGAAGGCAAGGGGTCAGGCATGGTCGTGGGTCTAACTGGATTCAGGTTGGATCGCGGGTTCGTCGGAGGCAGGGGGTTGACGGCAGTTTCGAATCTGTTGTGTTGCCAGCGAGAATGGTTTGGGATCGTCGACGCATTGCCGGACGGTGGAGCTAGGGTACGGAGAGGTGGTTCGAAGTGGGTGAAACGGGTAGAGGTCGCTGCGTCGCGAGATCACCGGAGTGATGGATGGCGTGGGTTGCTGGCGCACAGGGGGATCTTGGGTTTTGCTGCTGGCCGGAGGTGGGTCGCGGCTGCTTCGACTGGGGTACGTCGGAGATGACGCCGGAGTCAGGGTAGGGGCGCTGGTATGGTGGTACGCCGGACTAGGCTGAGGGTAAGAGAGAGAGAGATGGGTGTGTGTGTGTTTGTTCTGTTGGTTATGGAAGGTATTGATGGGAGAGAGAGTATGAGTGTGTGTTGGTGAGTGTATGGAAGTAAGATGTGTGTGAGGGAGAGTGTTTGGGTGTATGATAATGTGTAGGGAAGTTGGGTGTGTGTGAGTTTATGTGCGTATTTAATTTAGACCCTAATAAAATAATAAAGACTCAACTAAACTTAATAAAACTTAAACTAAAAATAAAAATAAAAATATTAAAACTAAAAAAATAAAATCCTAAGCTTATATAAAAACTAAAATAAAACAAAAGAAATAAAAACTTAAAATCTAAATGAAAATTAAAGTCCTAAAAACTATAAAATCTAAAAATTAACTCCTAAAAACTAATCCTAATAAAAATACAAACTAATAAAAATCAAAATAAAATAAAATTATAAAAAGAAAATAGAAAAATAGAAAATAAAAACTAGAAATTCTAAATAAATCTAAAATAAAACTTAAAAAATAAAACGACACAAAATAAAAATCTAAATAAAATAAAATAAAAAGGGACAAACAAAACACACACAGGGTTTAGGTAGGTTTAGGGACGGTTTAGGGTAGGCTAGGATACGGGAAAGGGTATTTAGCTCCTTATTGCGCACAATTGCCTTGAAATACGCATTTGAACACCGCAACATGCATTTGACCTATAAGATAAACATTTAAGCACATAAGACCCATATTGTCGAGAATTAGCAACTAAAGTGCGTCTATTCGGGGTATAAAATGTACAGTTTTGAGTGCTTATCACACCACCCCCAAACAGAGCGTTGCTAGTTCTCGAGCAATAAGATAGAGATAAAGAGATAGATAAGAAATCAAAAGTGTATCACTTTTGCGAACACTTGCGATTTCACTTAGGTTGTGCAACAAGCCTTTAAATCTATAGGTTGTCCTACAGGACGAGTTATGTCTCGTGAGGGTTTGCAGGGAATATACCTACAAAATTCTTATTTGAAAAAATTTATTGGAAGGCATTCAATCTCTTATTAGACATAGGATAATCACACAATCCATCACATGAGAAAATATTTTCAGAAATACAAGCTAGAGGCGTAAAAAGTTTCGCAAAGTAAATACTCAAGGCACATCCTTCCTAGAACTCAACGTGTGTAGTGTGAATCAGTTAAAACGGGTCGAGTATCACAAGAGTAATTCCTAGATTGCCTTTTCGGAATCAATGCTTCAACTTCAAATCTCACAGGATATAACTCTCAATCAAACTCTCGAGATTTGGGTTAGTGTATCGCTCTTGTGTGTGAGGAGGTGAGTAAATGTAAGCAAGTTCAAACGTATCACACACGCATAAGAAAGAACGAACAATTAGAAAGAAAAATGATCTCATGAAAGAAATGCTAATCACTATAGTGAGAACGTCGAGTTATTCACTACGTTGACTCTCATTTGCCCGAACACCTAGGGGGAATATATGGATGATTATAGGTGAGGGGAAATGAGATGGAAAGGATATGATGATATGAGGTAGAATGGTGATGTATGGATGAGTAATGAGTGATGGATGTGTAATGGATAAAAGATGGATGCGATATGTGAGAAGAGTGTATACACTTTAGGTACAAATGTCTTTATTACTAACTACAAATTACAACTCTCTTTCTTTTCTTTTCTCTTTTTTCTTTTTATTTTCTTTTTCTTTATATTTTTTTTCTATTTTTTTTAATTTTTTTAATTTTTTCTTTTTCTTTTTCTTCTGTTTTGTTTTTCTCTCACTTTTCAAACCAACAATGAAGACATTTAACATTTTGAATCAACACTCTTTTATTTGGAATGATGGAAGATATAAGAAATGAGTGGGGAATGATGGTGAGGGGAATATATGGGAATATGGAAGAACATGGTAATGTAATTGGTGAAGTGAATGGAAATGTGATATGGAAAAGTGGTAGTTGTATGGATGAAAACCTAGTGATTGGGACAAATTTCAAGACACGCGTTTCTTACAACTCGAAAAAGATGTCATTCTCAGTGATCAAGCCAAAAATGAAGAATGATGAGATCATACAACTATTAAAATGTGGACCCAAAGGAAGTTGAATCAACTTATGACTCGGAGATTGCGTAAAACACTCTAAAAGGGTGAAAGGCACAAATCTCACATGCTAAAGTCTCTACTAGTGATCCTTAAGGTTCTCTTTATAATTATAGTACGCCTCAACTTTAAACCGTAGTAATATGATAAGTGCGCAAGTTTTTGTTGAGTCTAGAAATTCATGGTGCAACATGCCTTGTTACGTATTACATAAGCTATTAGAAAAATATAAATCCTCTAGCTCGATTCCTAGACTTAGGAAGATGGATAATTGAAAATTCACATTAATGAGTGAGATGAAAGAAACTGCACGAAAATTTAAAAATCAGGTTCAAAAAATTAAAATTTTTCAAAAGTGGTACGATTTTGATAAAATTACCCACCACCAAACTAAAAGGAACATCGTCCTCGATGTTAAGTAAAATGATTTTTAAAATTGAGAGCATAAGGTAGGAAATATAATAACAGAATGAACCGCTAATGAAGTGGACAGATAACGCCAATAATAAACCTGAATAAGAAGTGAGAAAAAAATGTGTACAAGTGAAGCGTTGGGTGATGTGATACACCACCCCCAAACAGGATGAGACTAGTACAAGAAATGCGGGTTGCCTCCCGGTAGCGCTAAGTTTAACGTCTTCATCTAGACCGAACCATTTCTCACCCTAAAGATAGGAACTAGGAAAGCTCGGGGTGGCAGAAAAATTGGGTGATGAGGATCACCCCCAAACAAGACTAAAGCGTCAGTCTTGTTGAATAGAGGATGAATGGGTCAATGCACTTGTATGGAAAAGTGCATCACACGATGCAAAGCATCGGTGGACCATGAGTGGGTGGGAATTAGGGTAAGGGTGAGAAAGGCATGGGTGATGAAGCATCGATCACGGGCCTTATTGAGCCGGAAGGTGAGGGAAACAAGGGCCCTATAAGCATGATGATCTAACTGGCGAGGAAGGCGAAAAGGTGTAGAAATTGTAATGGGGTGGGCCTCATAAAAATCACACGACGATTATATAAATGGGCGATGATATTGGTCGCCCTGTGACACGCCAGGGAGTTGTCGATGGGAAAAATCAACACCACAAGGAAGTGGAGTGCATGGAGGAACAAGCTCGATGTCACGGAAGTGGAGAGTAGCACCACATATACTCTCATGGGTGGTGGAGGATGGTTTCAGGTGAGGATTTAAAAATGTAGATGGAAACATGAAATGTGTAAAATCAAGATCCAAACCAGATGGTGGGATAAAGGGAACAATGGGTGGGTCGGGTGGGATAAATGGTGGAGGAAGGTGATCCAACTCAAGAGTGGGAGACACATACTCCTCATGAGGCGCGGAGTGATCCTCAAGGTCACTCGTAGGAGGAGATGTGGTATCTAAAGATGAAGTGGTCAGCTTCTCCACAAGAATATCATCGGGGAATGTGGTGGGTGGGTAAGACGAGGCACCAAGATCAGATATAGAGGGATCACTAGAAATATCGGGCTCAAAGGGAGCCATGAATGGTGGAACAGGATCCGTATCCGGATAGTTAGGAACTATCGCGGATTCTATCTCAGGAAAATGGTGAACACTCATAGCCAGAGCTAACCGAAAAGATATTGGCATTGTTTTAGATTCACTGGGAGAGGGAAGGTGAACCGTAATGATGGGTTCATTTGGATATGGTGGAATTTGATCAGGCTCACTATCGAAAGGTAAGTCAACACAATTATCGACTTGGGGTCCAGACCATGGAATGGTCTCAACATCGAGATTCTCCGAGTCGTAGGGTTGGTCACACTCAAAATTTGTGTCACAAGAGGACACATCATCATCACACTCGGGTGCAACAATGGGTGGATCCACGGGAATATCCGACTCTCGCTCACACTCCAATTCATTTAAACGTTGTTCAAGCCTTTGGAGAGCTTGAGTTTGAATTTTAGTGTCTTGATCTTGCTCGAGTATGAACTTTTGCAAGGGGCTTTCGAGAGTGGAGGTGGATGGTGGTGGTGGTGGAGTGATGGGTGGTGGTGGTGGGTGAGGTGGACACAACTCGCTATGGACAGGACTATACGGAGAATACTCAAATGAAGTGTGTGGAGTGGTTCCAAGTTCATCATACACGAAAGGATCGCTTTCGTGATGGACAAATGGTTGATACTCATGGGGTGCGTAATGAGGTAACTGATCATGAATGGGTGCACAAGGTTTCCATGACGAATGTTGGAACGTGTGAGGATCCACAACATCGGGTTGGGATTCGTATTGCGTGGAAGGGTGATCAGGCCTCCACGAATAGCTCGGGTACTCACACAACTCGGGATTGGGTATATCATGACAATGGGCCGAGGTGGGTTCCGGAACAGTGTCATATGGATACACATGTTCCATGGTGGGTTTAGATGGATATGGAATGTAAGGGCACTCATCGGACATGTGATCCGCATAATAATAGTGGGTGCACAACAAAGGAGGAGACACGTTGACACTTGACACCGAGGGTGATGAAAAATGAGGTGTGTACATAGATGGGTCAAGAGTATCAAGGGTACTCGTGAGAGAGGTGAAACCACTAAAAATATCATAAAGAGACGGCTCAGGCTCACTCTCACATGTGTCGCGTGACAATGGAAAATGACCAAAGTAGTCCCGTAAGGGACGTTCTTCGGCCATGAGGAGAGAAAATATTTTTTTTTGTTGAGTTTTTTAAATTTTTTTCAAAAGGAAAGAAAATATTTTTGGATTTTCTAAAATGAAAGAATGAAAATATTTTTGGATTTTTTTTGGAAGAAAAAGGGTGGGGAAAAAATATGGACTCTTGATTTTGGACGAACTCACTAAAACTGACTACCGAAAAATGAATTGGACACACACACAAGTCAAGAAGAAATCCTAACTAGCACATAGCCAATTTTGATCTTTAAATTTAGTGAAAGGGGTAGTCAAATTTTAATTAAGTCCACGGGCGATAAAAATCACTATAATTATCTTAGTGATCGCCTTTGAAAAATTGATTCTCCTAGTGGGATACCTAGTTGATTGATTTTAAATTTAGTGATGGCTAAGGTAGCACACAATTGGTAAGCGAGTGAGTCGGGTGATGAAATCCCTTCCCATGAGTGACCGGGTGTAGGTCTTAGTTAATTAATTCATCACACCATTCAAAAATAAATGCGAGAATAAAATCAAGTAAGAGCACACAAAGCACACACAATAATTGACCCGCTAACAGGAGAGGCGCGAGGGTTTGAGAAATATACCTCCCACGGTTTTTAGGCCGTGGGGTTCCGAAAAATTTAAGTCGACCGGGGGGAGATCACGCCAATCTCAGTCGTACCCGGAAGTCCTACCAACCTAAGATAGAGAGGCTTCTAAATCCTCGCCTTTGGACGTCCTCTCTCTACCTTATCCGATTTCCCTATCACGCTTGTCTTCGATTATTACAATTTTTAAAATGAAAAATAAAACAAAGGTGTCTCTATGCACCGTAATACAAGCCAAGATAATAAAGTCCTAATACAAGCCTTCTAAAAATAAAGCAAAATGGCACTAAAAACAACAAAGTGTGAAAAATAAATGAACTACAATATGAAATCCGCTCCGAGTGCTTGACGCTCCCAAGAATGGCAACAACGCCATTTGATAACTTTACTTTTTTATATCCCCGACAACGGCGCCATTTGATGACTTTGCTTTTTGTGTATCGTTGTTTGAAAGCCAAGTTAGTCAAAACCTCAATTACCTACAAAATATAACAATCTCAAGTGTAGAGGTAAGTAAAGGTATCAATCCACTTCCAAGGGGGTAAGCTAGAGACAAACTCAAATGTAGTTCAATTTTTATTTTCTTTTTGTGCTTTTTCACTTTTTTAATTGTTTTAGCTTTTTCAATATTAAAACAATAGGGTGAGGTGATGATTTAAACTAAACCAAACTAAATGTGATATGATAACAACTAAGTAGAAAGTTACTAAAATGAAAAATAAAGTCTAAACTAAAATAAGAGATAAAGTGAGGTAAATAATTGTGAGAACAATCAAGGAGTGGGATTACACCACAAATTTTAGCTATTCTAATTAATTAATTTAATTAATTGAATTTTCCTAAATTAATATCAAACTTACAAATCAACTCTCGTTGCAAATGTAATTTTATAGTAACCTTTTAGAAAATTAAGTTTAACACCCCACAACTCTAGAAAATAGATCTACACTCCTTTCAATTAATCACCCGCTAGGATCGATCAATTAGAATTTATGTAAATCTTAAAAAATAACTTTAGAGTTGAAATTCAAGTAATAATACCCCACTTAAGAAACCCCTATCTCTAGTTCGAATCTAAAATGGGTATTATAACTAGAATTTCGCTTTTCTCTCGAAAATCATTTACCCTCTCTCGAGGCGTAAATCTAAGGGTGAGGGATAAAAAATAACATTCAAATGGAATTTTCAAGTAATCAAACTAATTAGACTAAAATAACATCAAATAAGGGTTTCCCCACACCCTTTGAAAGGGGATTATCCTAACATGATATTAAACATGATGAACAAATAATCAAAGGCATATATAATAAAAGAGTAGAGAAAGAGAACAAATCTTCAACAAGTCTACTTGAAATTGACAATTTCAACTCTATCATCTTCCATACAATTCAATTACTCACAATTAAATCTCACCAAATCTCTAACAAAATAAAAATAAAAAACTATTTAAAAATGGTGTTTATCTCTCTACAATTCTCTCTCTGAAAATTCCTATCTAAAAGATTTTCTTTTTCAAATGGGGTCTTCATCTTCATTTATAGTAGGCACATGGAGCATGGGGGTATTTTTGGGAATGGACATGAGTGTGCATGAAAATGGTGAGGTGTGAGGATAAGTGGTAGAAGGAATAAAAATCTGATTTGTTAAAAGGGTATTTTTGGGTATTTGGTAAAAGATAGGTAGTTGGGGGCATTTGGGGTAAAAGGGGTTTTTATTAGTTTTAACACATATGGACATTGACTTGGTTTTGTTGGCTTGCTTGGTCTTTGGCCGGTGAATATGTCATTTGGCTTTTGTAAAAATGGGTATGGGCGAAAGAGGGGGGGGGGGGGGGGTTAAGGTTTAAATTGGGAAATGGGTTTTGCCATGGATTGAAAATGGGTTTGGAATTGGAGAAGGCAAGGTGTCGGGCATGGTCGTGGGTCTAACTCGATTCGGGTTGGATCGCGGGCTCGCCGGAGGCAGGGGGTTGACGGCAGTTTCGGATCCGTTGTGTTGCCGACGAGAATGGTTTGGGATCGTTAGCGCATCGTCGGCGGGTGGAGCTAGGGTACGAAGAGGGGGTTCGAAGTGGGTGAAATGGGTAGAGGTCACTGCGTCGCAGGATCGCCGGAGTGATGGCTGGCGCGGGTTGCTGGCGCACAGGGGGATCTTGGGTTTTGCTGCTGGTCGGAAGTGGGTCGCGGCTGCTCCGACTGGGGTATGTCGGAGATGACGCCGGAGCCAGGGTAGGGGCGCTGGTATGGTGGGACGCCGGACTAGGCTAAGGGTAAGAGAGCGAGAGAGATGTGTGTGTGTGTGTTTGTTCTGTTGGTTATGGAGGGTATTGAGGGGAGAGAGAGTATGAATGTGTGTGGGTGAGTGTATGGAAGTAAGGTGTGGGTGAGGGAGAGTGTTTGGGTGTATGATAGTGTGTAGGGGAGTTGGATGTGGGTGAGTTTACGTGTGTATTTAATTTAGACCCTAATAAAATAATAAAGACTCAACTAAACTTAATAAAACTTAAACTAAAAAAATCAAATCTAACTAAAAATAAAAATATTAAAACTAAAAAAATAAAATCCTAAGCTTATTTAAAAACTAAAATAAAACAAAAGAAATATAAACTTAAAATCTAAATGAAAATTAAAGTCCTAAAAAATATAAAATCTAAAAACAAACTCCTAAAAACTAATCGTAATAAAACTACAAACTAATAAAAATCAAAATAAAATAAAATTATAAAAAGAAAATAGAAAAATAGAAAATAAAAACTAGAAATTCTAAATAAATCTAAAATAAAACTTAAAAAATAAAACGACGCAAAATAAAAATCTAAAAAAAATAAAATAAAAAGGGACAAACAAAACACACACAGGGTTTAGGTAGGTTTAGGGGCGGTTTAGGGTAGTCTAGGATACGGGAAAGGGTATTTAGCTCCATATTGCGCACAATTGCCTTGAAATACGCATTTGAACACCGTAACATGCATTTGACCTACAAGATAAACATTTAAGCACATAAGACCCATATTGCCGAGAATTAGCAACTAAAGTGCGTTTATTCAGGGTATAAAATGTACAGTTTTGGGTGCTTATCATTATCTACCAAAAGAAAATACAAAAGCGCTGATTAGTAACAAAATGAGTTGAAAATATTAAAAGAGAAAAATATACAAGAATTAAAAAAGTGTCGACCTATGCCCTGTCCTTCCTGAGATCAGCGGGGCTCATTGTATTCCTCGTCCTCAGGAAGAGGGGCAAATTTCCAATCCGTTTCTATCAATCCATAATCCTAATAATCCTTATTGGAATCAGAAAAATTTACTACCAGAGCCCTGTTTGTGTATTTGGTCTTTAAATAGTAGATATTGTCGATTTTGGTCCACCAACTGTAGCAATACATCAATTATGTATTCCTATATGGGTTACAAATCACTCACTAATACGGTTGACCCTATTTACTACTCTTCAAGTATTGGGTTCCATTTAGTTTGGCACCACATCAAAATATTGACAAAACTCAAGGAATAAATGATAGGGTAGGAAAGTAACTCCACAGTCTGTAATAAATATATTAGGGAGCCAATGACCCTCTCTTAATGAACACGGGTCACAAGGACCTATCATAAAGTCCATTTTCACCCAATCAAGGATCCTATGTTTTGTTCTAAAGTTTTCTAGAGATCTTGTAATACCCCGTATTTTTATGGCTTTTAAATTCGGGATTTATTAAATGTAATTGAGATAAATTAATTTAATATTAATCCGAAAATTTATATAAATATTTACTAGCGTGATGAGAGTTAGTAATTATTGGAAATTTATTGAATATTACTTAATGAGTAAAGTAATATGTAGAATTGAATTTATAAAAATTGTCACGAGTTAATAATCTGACAAGTATGGAAATTAAGTCGAAACTCGTCTGTGTCGTGTCAGGATTATATTATTATTTTAAAAAGTGAATAAATTATAAGTCACCCGTATGGTCATTTTGAGTGCGCCAACGTGTCCGGAAGGGTCGAGATAGTCATAAAAGTGTACCCGGGAGTTTAGTTTGGGTCTCGGGGCGTTTTTAGGCCTAAACGGCACCCCAGAAGGGCAATTTAGTCATTTTCAAATTAAGCCTTAATTAAACGACGATAATTGGGACATTAATATCAGATATTAAAATAGTCTTCTAGGGTTAACATTCTCAAAAGTTAGAACGACGGTGAGAGGAAGGAAGGAAAAGCTTTCCAAGAATCCAAGGCCAAGAACCAACCCAATTGCACCACCACCACCACCACCAAAACGTAGATTGGAGCGTGGGAATCAAGCCTATACCTGTCAAACTCATGGAATCAGACCTGCCATCTTAAGGCAAGTATCTATCTTGCAAATTCCTAGTCAATATTCATCCATGTTAGATTAGGATTAAGAATACATGTTGTTATAAAAGAATCATGTAATTTAGAAGACTTAAATCGCATGCTTTGGGAATAAATCACGAAAGCTGGACACCCTATCATATATAGAGGTTTACCCACAAATTTTTAATGGTTTAATAGGAATAAATCTGGAAGAAGAATGAGAATTTGGAAATTTAATACAAAACTAGGGTTCTTGATAATTATGATGAATTAGCCCTTTAATCCGACATCTTTGATGAATTCTCACCTACTTTACGTAGGAAATCTTGTAGATAGGTGTATGTAATCAGTGGTATACTTGTTTGGGAGTTTGGGAATCATTAATGGCATTTTGGAGAAATTTCTTGGATGAAACCCGTAGGTTGTATTGACAAATTCTGGGCAAAAACTGCTCGATCGATCGACCCCTCCTGGAAATTGCATGTTTTTCCTCCCTTTGTTTAATTCAAATAAAATGTGTAGGAACCCTTGAATATTATTTAAAGATCATAATGGATCATGAAGAGGACCAGTAGGGTCTAAGTAGATTTTCGTTGGATGTAATTTTATATGGGATGAAATCGTGGGTTAACTGGGGGGGGGGGGGGGTTGACACATATTGGAAATCGTTCGCACGTTAGCTAAGGAATTGAGAGGTTCTAAATGACTTAGACCAGTATGTTAGAGAGTTTGTACCTACTTAATTGACCTTTAGGAAGAGAGAATACTTCGAGGGACGAGAAGTAATTGTGAAATGATTAAATTGAGAATGAAATGAGATGAGTTTTTATGCGTAAAAAATGGGTAAAATTGTATTACATACGTTTAAAATATTATTATGGGTCGTGAGCGAACCTAATTGGAAAATGAGTATATTTATATATATGACCGAGTGCATGTGTATATATTTGTATTATATTTGTGTATAATCATACCCGCGCTACTTGCTATCACGGAGGTTGCCGCGCCGGGACAGTTTTATCTCGATGGGACCTTTATGGGGGATATTGAATTGTACCCTAGAACATAGGGATTCCATGGTACAGGCTATCTGAGAATGATAGTCAGACGGTCCTAAGAGATATGAGGGGTATGTGCTGACCTCTCAATGATTTGAAACTATGCTTAGCCTCCATTTTGTGTGTATTGTGTTAATACATTTCGAGAGTGATTCCGAACTAGTATTTCCCTTAGTACGAGAGATACGGGGACTTGATAGCAGAATATGCCAGCACCATAGATTTTATGTGGGGCGTCGATAATTTATATATTATATGAGTGATTAATATATATACATATATAGGGAAATGTTCTACTGTGCGTATAAGTAGTTAAGCATTGAATAAATGCTCCAAATTTTCTAGTAAGTGTTCGGGAACTTTATAACGGTACTGAGATATACTAAGTAAAGTAAGTGATTGAAGAGATTGATCTTTAAACTAAGTATCCTAGCCCTGTGACTTCTCGAAATAAAATTTATGGGAGATAAGTTAGATAGACTTATGAGGCATTTAGTAGTACGGTAGGCGTTCACACTAGATGAGAGGTGGGAATTCTCAAGAGAGTGTCGCGTACTAACATGATTGTTATATTAGTCGGTAAGCATTTTAAATACTTGATAAACTATTTTAAAACTATTTTACACTCGGGCTCTGACCCGTTTACTGCCATTTTTCTCTCTTGTATATATATGCATGTACTATAGGTGCCCCGCCACAGGGGCATCAAGCGTAGGTTCTTTGGATTGGACATGCTGCAACTTATGAGGGAGTTACAGGCCCTTGCTCTAGACGACCTCTTCATTGATTCAACTCTTGATTTAGTACTTCATATCTTGGGCACGTGTCGCCCGATTTCCTACTTCAGTTTAGAGTTATTAGAGATTTGTATTTATTCATGTTTTCAGTATCCAGTACTCATTGGGAGTTAATTCTTGTCATGATGATTTCATTTATGGCTATTTGACTTGGTTTGGTTCATCTAGTTGGTTTACTTATTTTAGGGTTGATTGACAACCTTACCATTTATGTGATTCATAAACTAATTTACATTTAAAAGGGTTTTTACATTTGAATTTAAAATGGAATAAGACTTAAAATTGTTTTGACACTTAGCTTAATTATTTAGGGTGCTTAAATTGGAAATATTTATTTTGCGACAGTGATGCTAAAACCAACCGTTCACCTTGATTTTAATTTAATAAAGGACTGATCACCTGGTATTTAATTAAGCGGGGTGTCACAGAGCTCTCATCTACATTATATTCCATCATGAAAAAGAAGAAAGGAAATGACAAGGAAGAAATTCGTGACGTCTCCCGGGCTACAAGTTTTGGAATGATTAAGTGTACCACCGCTTTAGGTTTCGATGATGTCTCAGTTCCCCAGAAATTAAAATAGCCAGCGTACCTCTAAATAATTTGATAGTTTTTCCACTATTTGAAAATTTTCCATTTCTTAAATATGATATTCTGAAATTTAAATGTCCCACAGGTCGGCGGCCAACCAGGCGCTTCCAAACTGTCGAGCAACTCCTGACAGATAATACTCTATCCTTTTGGTCACTAAATCACTCCAATCAAGAATGAAGTATTGGTGACTTCTGTTGTAAACTAAAATAATAGTACCACATAGACCAATAAATATCAGACACCTATCATCATACTTAGTGGACCCGAAAACAACAAATAAACGTGGTCGGATTAATTATTTGTTTGATCGAAAAACTGGCCGACCACTCTCAAGAATATGAACATTTAGTAATATGATCAGACACACCGTGAGACTCTCAACAATCACCATGCACATGCGCGTGAATAATATCCAGTTTCTAATTATCATGTAAAGATGTAAATACCTAATGTATAATGGTGTTTAATCTCTTAAACTTCTCACTACTCTAAATATACCATTACCTCTCTTAGCTAAGCGCAACGAGAAAAAGTTTAACGAAACCCTAGAGAGTTTTTGAGAGGCTTGTATCACAACCCTAAGGACATAATGACATTACCCAGGTGGATGTAGGCACCTCATTGGGTTGAGTCACGTAAATATTTTTCTCTTTCGCTTTGTTTCTCAACTCTTTCTAGCTTATTTCTCTATATGTGGTTATAATTATTAGTTTAATTAAGCTAAGACTATTTCAAATTAGACACCAACAATATTATTATTAATATTTCTTGTGGGTATCCAAAATTAAGACCATGGGCCTGGACGAGTAGCCAATTCTTGCGGCCCAAAGTTCAGGTCCCCCACCTTTTATTTTGAATATGATCCGGTCTCTTCCCACGTTCCCATGAAGAGAGGTTATAGGGAGAGATGGAAGACGTGGGGGAATCCATCACCCCCACTTACCTAAATGTACATGTATATATATAAAACCCTAGGTCCGGGGCAAAGGGACAAGTTGTATTCTCTGTAACCACTCTCCGGAGTATATAGAAATAACATCGACTAAACCACCGTGGACATAGGCACATATTGGCTAAACCACGTACATCCTTTGTTGTGTAATTGTCATTTTACATTCCTTGTTCCTACTTGGTGATCGCTTTTTTCTTATTTATTTGTGTTACATAATAATTGTCACCATAATTGGCGCCGTCTGTGGGAAGCGTTCATCTATCCCTAAGAAGAGCCCACACCAAGAAAGGAGTTTAAGATGTCTGGTCACAGCAGCAATGCCCCCCAGGCAGGGGATATTCAAGAACCACCTGCTCCTCGCAGGATTAGGTATGAAGTTCGACGTTCAGATCAGAGGGCTCGCTTGGAAAGGCCAGCCTCAGAAGAAAGCCAGGGACCGGTGAGGTCCACACAGATATCCAAATTGATTGATGCGTATGAGGCAAGTCTCCATGAGTAGAGGGAGTCTTCTCGCAGATATGAAGCTGAGAATGCTCGCTTGAAAAGAAGACTGGAAAAACTGGAGAGGGAGCTTCATCCTGATAACAGTAGACGTCCATACCGTACTCCTAGCCCTCAGGCGAGCAAGTCTCGCAGTCGAGGAAGGATCCCTAGACGGGGATATCAAAAGGTCGAAGGAGGCGAATCAGACGACGACCTCTGCGAGCAGCTGTGAAGAGCTCGTCGCTATCAGAGCCCTGCTCGCAGCGACGAGAACATATGAAATATGGTCCGCAGAGAGATAGACCAACATCCTGCCTACCACAGTACGAGGTTGACCCGAGAACTCGCTAAGCGAGCTCTCAAAACCCAGATGAAGTCACCTTTCACGAGGGAAATTGAGGAAGAAGAAACCCCCAAGAAATTCGCCATTCCAAGGTTCAAGATTTATAACGGTAAGACTGATCCCATTGATCACGTCAGGCAGTACCGACAGGCCATGACCCTCAGGAACCACCGGGACGCGCTAATGTGCCAAATTTTTCCTTCTAGCCTGCATGATGTAGCGCATAAGTGGTTCAAAAGGATCCCCCATCGGTCAATAAAGAGTTTCAAATCCCTAGCCGAACTTTTTACGGCCCGATTCATTACCAGTAGCCCCATCCCAAAAGGATGGATGCTTTGCTGACAATGAAGAAAACGCCTCAAGGGACCCTCCGAGACTACGCAAAGAGGTACTGGGAGTTGTTCAATGAGATTGAAGATTGCGCAGAGGAAGTGGCAGTGGCCTCTTTCAAAATTGGGCTCCCCAGTTCTTCCCTTCTATACCAGTCCCTAGAAAAGAAGGAAGCTATGACTATTAACGACCTGATGGCTCGCATCGAGAAGTACGCTAAGGTGGAAGATATCACCCGCCCCAGTACAGGAGAGAACGATCGAGCTAAACTCACTACCAAGGGGAGTGACAAAGATGAGAACTAGAAGAAAGGAGGAAAGAACGGGAGCACAAATGGCTCCAGGAACGGAGGGAACCATGACACGTTGAAAGCATTCCAGGCGGTTAACACCGTCTTCAAAGAACCAATTTACAAAATTCTCGCGAAGATCAAAGACGATCCATTCATCGAGTGGCCCAGGAAGATGGGAGGAGATCCCTCGAAGAGGAACAATGCGTTAAGATGCGCTTTTCACAAAGAGGGAGGACATAAGACTGAGCACTGCAAAGCTCTTAAGTCTCACCTCGAGGAGCTGGCCTAGTCTGGGCATTTGAACGATTTTGTGGAAAAAAGGGCAGAGAAAGTGGCTGCCAATAGAGAGGCGAGACCTGACAATGTGCTGGAAGATAACGCTGGACATGAGTTTGCGGTAATTCATGGGGCATCTGATGCCAGGCAAATATAAGGAAATTCAGCTCAAATAGAGATGAAAAAACTTACAGCGGTAATGCAGGCTTTTCAGATGGATCCAGTAAAGTCACAGTCAGGTAAGCATCGACGAGCAGATGACGTCAACTATAACAAGCATATTATCTTCACATATGAAGATCTGGTGGGAGTGAGGACCCCACATCATGATGCTCTGATCATTACACTCAGGATAGCCAACTTTGACGTCGACAAATTGCTCGTCGATCAAGGAAGATCGTCCGAAGTAATGTATCTTGACCTATTCAGAAAGTTAAAGTTAAGCGTTACCGACCAAAAGGAAGCTACTATCCCTTTAGTTAGCTTCACCGGAAAAATAACTATGCCCCTGGGAAAGATTGTACTATTGGTGCGCACTGGAAAAGTCTCCAAGATGATCGAATTTTTGGTACTCGACATCGACTCGCCATACCAGGCCATCCTCGGCAGGGGATGGCTTCATGCGATGAAGGCAGTCTCTTCGACCTACCATCAGAAACTCAAGTATGTAACCGAGCGAGGAGTAATGGAGATCTATGGTGACCAAGCAATGGCAAGAAGGTGTTTCATAGCAGCCATCCGACCAAAGCCAGAGAAGAAGGCCGATCAGCCCATCGAGAAAGTTGAAGAAGGACTGACACCTTCTAAATAGCAGTTAAAGTACGGAAGACCTGGAGTAGAGGAGACCAGGCTCCTCCCCTCTGAACGTGTCGTCGAGGACCTGGTAGAAGTCACGGATGGAGATGGCGACAACAGTAGAGTCTTCTTGATTGGAACATCCCTCACCGACCAGGAGCATAAGGACTTGATAACTCTACTGAGATGGAACATAGATGTTTTCGCATGGGAACCATACGAGCTGCCTGGAATCGATCCTAGTATGGTCTGCCATCAACTGCACGTCGATCCTGCCTTCAAACTAATCACGCAGAAGGCACGATGAACTGCACCCGAAAAGGCCAAAGCGATAGAGAACGAGGTCGAAAAACTGCTGGATGCAGGGTCCATACGGGAAGTACAATTCCCCAAGTGGCTATCCAACCCAGTAGTAGTTCCAAAAAGAAATGGAAAGTGGAGAGTTTGCATCGACTTCACTGACCTCAACAAAGCATACCCTAAAGATAGTTTCCCCCTCCCAAAAATAGACCAACTAATAGACACCACCGCAGCTCACGAGCGAATGAGTTTCCTGGACGCATACTCAGGGTATCACCATATACCCTTATATGCCCCAGACCAGGACAAAACGACATTCATCACAACAGTTGGGTTATACTGCTACAAGGTCATGCCCTTTGGGCTCAAGAATGCAGGGGCAACCTATCAACGACTGGTTACCAAAATGTTCAAAGATCAGATGGGAGACACCATGGAAGTCTACATCGATGACATGCTCGTTAAAAGTAAGAAGAAGGAAAATCACCTCTCCGACCTATCAAACACCTTCGAAATCCTCATGAAATACCGAATGAAGCTTAATGCGAGCAAGTGTTCCTTCGGTGTACAGTTAGGAAAATTTCTTGGGTACTTGGTCAGTAAGAGAGGCATAGAGGCTAACCCAGACTAGATCGATGCAATCAATAGGGTGCAACCCCCTCGCACAATCCGAGACGTACAGAAGCTCACTGGTATGCTCATTGCCCTAAATCGCTTCATCTCTAAATCCTCTGATAAGTGCAAGCCTTTTTTCCAGCTTCTAAAAGGAAGCAAAACAATAGAATGGAGCCCAAATTTCTCGCGAGCACTGGTCGAGCTCAATTCTTACTTAAGCTCTGCACCACTGCTCGTCATACCACAACAAACAGATTCTTTGTACATGTACCTCTCCGTTTCCAACCACACTGTTAGCTCTGCGTTAATTTACGAAGTTGTAGGAATCTAGCACCCCGTTTATTATGCGAGCAAGACCTTACTGGATGCCGAACAAAGATACCTACCATTGGAGAAGCTTGCCTTTGCACTAGTGGTAGCCTCGAGGAAGCTGAAGAACTATTTCGAGGCCCACACTATCATTGTCCTCACATCACACCCCCTTAAGACAGTCCTGAGGAAAGTGAATTTGTCGGGAAGACTGTCCAAATGGTCAGTCGAGCTCGGACGATTTGACATCCAATTTTAACCAAGGACCGCAATCAAGAGGCAGATCCTTGCTGATTTTATAGCCGAATTCACGGGCGAGGAACCCTCCAACTAACCTCAACCACCAACTCGAAAGGAGAATCAAGTAGCAGTGGAAACCTGGAGACTGTTTGTTGATGGAGCCTCCAATTCCAAGGGGACAGGAGTAGGCATTGTCCTCGTTACCCCAGAGAATACAATCCTTGAACAAGGAATCAGGCTTGGATTTGGAGCCTCCAACAACGAAGCAGAATACGAAGCCTTGATAGTCGGTCTTTAAAAGGCGTACACCTTGGGAGCAAGACATTTATAGGTATTCGGCGATTCCCAGTTAGTCTCCAATCAGATAAGTGGAGACTATAATGCAAAAGATGACAGGATGGCAGCTTACCTCGCCTTTGTTAAAAAACTAATGGCAAGCTTCGAAGAGGTCCAGGTCCAGCAATTTCCTAGGGGACAAAATAGCCATGCTGACGCCCTAGCAGCCCTAAGCTCGGCAGTCGAATCCAACCTAAGAACAACCATCCCCATCGATTTCCTCACTTGTTCGAGCATCAGCCGCGACAGCAAGCCACCAAACATGGAACAGGCACTCCAGGTGGGATCAACCCCCAGCTGGATAGACCCCTTAAGGGACTATTTAAAGGATGGCACACTCCCGGATGACAAGAAAACTACCCACCAGATAAGAGTCAAAGCTGCTCACTTTCACTTATCCCCAGAAGGCAGCTTGTATAAGAGATCCTTCTCTGGTCCCTACCTCTAATGCGTTCACCCAGGGGATGTCGAGAAAGTGCTCCACGAGCTTCACTAAGGAGTCTGTGGAGGCCATATCGGGGGAAGGTCTCTAGCTTTTCGAGCAATGAAGGAAGGCTATTGGTGGCCATATATGCAAAGGGACTCTGCGGTGTATGTCCGCAAATGCCTGAAATGCCAACTTCACGCTCTTATAGTCCACCAACCCGCCAACGATCTAAAATCACTGACCAGCCCATGGACATTCGCCCAATAGGGAATGGACATCGTGGGACCACTACCTACCTCCACCGGCAATCGCAAATATCTGTTGGTTGTAACGGACTACTTCACCAAATGGATCGAGGTGGAACCCTTGGCAAACATTCGAGACGCTGATATGATAAGGTTCATATAGAGAAATATAATCACTCGTTTTGGCATCCCCAGGACCATCATCACCGACAATGGAACACAGTTCGAAAGCGGCTCCTTTTATAATTTCTGTAACGATTACGGTATCAGACACCACTTCAGTTCCATGGCCTACCCTCAGAGCAATGGCCAGGCTGAGGCTTCCAACAAAACTGTGATCGATGGATTAAAGAAGAGATTGGAGCGAGCCAAAAGCGCATGGGTAAATGAACTACCCCATATCCTATGGGCATATCGAACCACTCCTCGGTGAGAAACAGGAGAAACACAATTTTCGCTAACATATGGCATGGAAGCAGTTATCCCACTAGAAGCAGGTTTGCCAACAATAAGGTCCAACCTTGTCGACCAGGGCCATAATGATGCAACATTGCTCGCTGAGCTCGACCTAGCCGACGAGCGCCGGGAGCTAGACCTAGTGAAACTAGCGAGCTACCAGCAACAGCTCGCGAGGCATTACAACAAAAGGGTTAACCCAAGGACATTCCGAGTTGGGGACTACGTTCTTAGGAAAGTCCTGGGTAGCGCAGTGAAACCATCAGACGGCAAGCTAGGCCCAAACTGAGAAGGACCCTTTAAGATAACCAGAGACGATTTGCTGGGCACCTATCACTTGGAAATGATGGAAGGCAGAGAAATACCACGAGCATGGAACGCAACCAATCTCAAGAGATTCTATTTTTAGATCTTTCTTTTATTATTTTGTCATGAAACCAGAAGATCATTTCCCTTATCATTAATGAAAGTTATTTAATTGGTTACATTCTGATGAGTAACAGCTGCATTTATCGCACATATTTTCAAAATAAGAGGCACATTGATCACTACACTATAGCAGGGCAATATCCCTCCCCAGGTCATCGTTATGAAACTCGAAGGACCTCTTAGCCTTGCCCCTGTCAATATATGAATCCCTACAGGGGATCCTTAGGTAATATGACCAAATTTTATACTGGTCATCAAACCTTCTTCGGATAAGTAAAATCCTGATCGGATAAAGGATCCAACACCAGGTGTGTCCTCTCCAATTGCCCCACTTAGGCCTAAGGGAGTGTGATGACACAACCTAAAAGGTAAGGTGGTGCACAATGGTATCTCGGTATTATACTGGACTGGGAGGACACTTGCATGACAAAACAAACTTAGATGATTATAAAGCAGAAAAATATGAAGAATATGATGCACACGTTTAGTCGGCAAAATTGCCCAAAACATAAACTTTTCATTAATTCATCATATTTACAACAATGGTGATACATGCTTAGTCGGCGAGCTCGCCCAAAGCATTTACATTATCAAAAGTACAAAAAATAACAACTGGCAAAATCTCAATGGGGGGGGGGGGGGGGGAGGCCTCTGAGCGAGATAATCAGCCACTCAAGCTCTTCGCCCGTCATCAGGAGCAGGAGCTAACTCTTCCACAACCTCGTTCGCATCCGACTCCAATAATTACCGAGGGATGGCATCGATGGGGATCCATCAATCATCCCTCCGGAAGGGGTTAGGCATCAGGGCAGAGGGAGACATCTCATGGCGATACCAGAGCATCGAGTTCCTCGGAACTTGCAGCTCCTTCAAAGCACTCGGCCATCCCCTGACGAAGGAAAGCTCTTCGAACTCTGTCAACCTTGTTGGAGCATCTGACCAACCCTGGTCGTAGCCATCAGCCCAAACTTGTCGAGGACCTTTTTTGAACAGGTGCCCCAGCCGAGTAACGTCTCTTTGAAGCCCAGCAACAATAACATATGCTCGCTGGACATCACCACGGAGCTCTTCCATTTCCCTATCTCGAAGTTCTTTCACTTCCCTGTTTCGTCTCCTTGTGCTCCTACCAGCTCACAAAACGGGTGGGCGAGTGGGACCCCGCGGCACAAGAGGAGTAAAACTCTGACCAGCTCTAGTTCGCGATGATGAGGAACCTTGTAATACTGCTGAAGCAGTGCTAGGCGCTCCCTAAGTCGTGAGACTTCTCTCCTCAGAACCTCATTCTCTTGCTGAAGCATCTCACCAACCTGGTTGATCTTGGATGCATCGAGAAGCTTTGCTCTTAATGCATTCACTTCTTCTTGTACTGAAGCACCAATATCTTCCATCTCCTGGAGCCTGTCCTTCAGCCTGGCCACAAGTTCAGATTGCTCCTTATACTTCTGATTCCTAGATCTAAGGGATTTACAAAGCTTAACGATGGCCTGACGAACTTCAGGACTCGCATTGGGACCAAGGGTGCTGCCCAATTGGGAAGTAGCAGGAATGTAATCATCCACATCAATTAACTACAAGAAATCAAAAGACAAGGGAAAGAAAGAGATAAATCAGTGCACCAAGAAATAGAAGCCTTTTTCATTAATAAAGGTTGAAATTACATCGAACAGTAAAAAGAAAGTTTACAGACAGAAAAAACCAAAAATACAAAGCAGGCCTAGAAGATAACTAGTTAGCAACCTCAGAGGTCGATGGCCTCTTCCCCTTGTCGTCATCAGCAGGAGCACCGTCCTCGACAGGGGTAATCTCTGTCGCCACGATGAGGGAGGCATCAGCAGGGGACGCCTGAGGGACAGGGTCAGCGCCTTCAAAAGCTGGGGCAGGGACCTCATCCACGGTCGGCTTCGGACCCGGGTCATGCTCGTCAAACATGGGAGAGTCGATGTTTATGCCAGCAGCCAAAAGGGCCTTGTTCCAGCCCTTCTTGAAGTTCAGACGACTAATATAGCCTATCTAAACTTCAGCATCCTCGTACACTGCAGCCCAACCAGAATTATATGAGTCCTCCTTGGCAGTGACAGCCTCAGACTCCTTCTTCTTCAGCTCTTTATACAACGCCTTGTTGTCCTCAATAACCGCTAGTTTTCTCGAGCAAACCAGGTCGTAGGCCTGTCGCAGCTCTTTCAAATCCTTGACTGCCGCATCCTTCTCCTTGTTGGTAGTAGCAAGAGCCAGGTTGGATGAAATTCGAGTAGCGTCAATGACTTTAAAGCTAGCCTCGATCTCTTTACCCTTCAGCTTCAGGGCAGCATTTTCCTTCTCCAGCTCGCTGTTTCTCTTTACCAGCTCATCGCATGAACGATACAGCACGGTGAATTCAGTAATAAACTGTAGAAAAAAGAAGATATTAGAAGAGGGAAATGAGGGAATTCATAAAAACATGGGAGAGAATGGAAAAACCTTACCAGAGCTAGCCTTTGACTAGCTTGAAGGGCCAATTGCTCGGACCCTACCGCCCTTTGGCGATCATCTGGGAGGACAGCTCTCTCGATCAAAGCGGGGGCCAACTGAGGGGAAATTACAACAGAAGCCCCCTCGGGCAGCGCAGACACCGGGACCAAGGCCTGCACGGCCTTCGTCCTCGCTTCGGCCCTCCTCTTCTCCTCCTCTCTCTCATTCTCTTTCTTCTTCCTCTCCTCTACCCTCCTCTTCTCCTCCATCTTCTTCTTCTCTTCTTCCTTTTTTCTCTCTCTCTCCCTCACCTGCTCCTCTTCCTTCCTCTTTATCTCCTGTTCTTGAGCAGAGGATCGAGAACCAGTAGCCACAACCCCAGAATTAGATTTTTGCTTCTTTGACCTCTGTGCAAGAAGCACGTGGTCCTCCTCCTCATCATCATCCCTGATTAAGTTCTTCCTTGGAGGAACTATCTCCTCGCTCAAACTGCTAGAAGTGCTCAACGACCCTCGAGCTTCAGAAACCTCCCCACGATCAGAGGAGCTGCTACTATCAGACCTACCTCCACCCAAATTACTTACCGCTCCCGCAAGGTCACTTTCAGAGCTGCTATCCTCCTCATCCAACTGAATCAGATCCGTAGCAGTCTCTTCGGGAAAATCAAACTCTGGGATACTGTCCACGGGCCTTGCTATGAAGCTGGAGCCAACGTTCTTGTACTCGAGCAGAAAGGAAGCAAACCTGGGATGCTCGCCATCACCCAAAGGCTCCCTGATATTCCAAGCCTTAATTAATTCCGAGAGATGAACCTCGCTGAGAGCAGGTTCCAAGTTCTTTGACCTCGCTGTGGAAGAAAAAGCAAAGAAGAGTTAGAAAAATCGCAAATCAACAAAAGTTGAAACAACAGAGCAATGTCTACCTATGTATTCTTCCCCATAAAAGGGAACAGAGAACCTCTCAGACCTCGACCCTTCAAATTGGGGAGAAAACTGCCAGTTTCTAACAAGGAAACCGTCTTGCCAATAGTCCTTATGGGAATCAGGTAGATTTACTACCAATACCTTGTCAGGGGTCCTAGCTTTGAGGTAGAGGACACCAGAGCTAGTTCGAGAGAAGGAATAGCAAAAACAGACCTCGGCGAGCCCTAACCTAGTACCATACAACTGATTTATTCTATGTACGCCATTAACTATTTTCCACACATTGGGCGAGCATTGTGCAGGAACAATGTTAAAATAACCAAAGAAATGCAAAAATAAGTCATTGGGAGGAAAAGTGAGTCCCCCCTGGGAAAGCAACAAGACATGGATCCAGTGGGCATCATCTATATCTCTAACGTTTCTAGGAGGGGAGGCACGACACTCAATATCTACCCACTCAGGGATGTTGTAAAACTTCCTAAACTCAGAGACCGACCTATTCCCAATCTTTGCCATTGGAAAACCCTAGAAAACTACAAACTCAAAGAGAAAGTATAGAGAAAAGGTACAAGAAACTTACAAGATAGAAGATCGACTCGAACGATGAAGAAGCATAGGCCCAAACGACAAGGAAGCAACGAGAATGGAGATTAAGAGAAGAAGGTACGAAGTACTAGAACTCACCGAAAATGGGAAAGTGCTGGAAAGATTGAAGCGACGGTAGAAAAGTAACTATCCCAAGAAACCTTCAAATTTCGCTAATCATAGTGCACAAGGTACGAAGCGAGAGCCACCAAAATCAACTTCACAGCTTTCGAAGAATTACAAAAGAGCCATTATGGCTAATCATTTAAATTTATTGAGCCCATAAACATGTCCCAACAAACTTAGGGGCAATTGTGGGTACCCAAAATTAAGACCATGGTCCTGGACGAGTAGCCCAATTTTGGCGGCCCAAAGTCCAGGTCCCCCACCTCTTATTTTGAATATGATCTGATCTCTTCCCACGTTCCCATAAAGAGAGGTTATAGGGAGAGATGGAAGACGTGGGGGAATCCATCACCCCCACTTACCTAAATGTACATGTATATATATAAAACCTTAGGTCCGGGACAAAAGGACAAGTTGTATTCTCTGTAACCACTCTCCGGAGTATATAGAAATAACATCGACTGCACCACCGTGGACGTAGGCCCATATTGGCTGAACCACGTACATCCTTTGTTGCGTGATTGTAATTTTACATTCTTTGTTCCTACTTGGTGATCGCTTTTTTCTTATTTATTTGTGTTACATAATAATTGTCACCACATTTCTCTATTTGTAAATATTATTCACACACACACACACACACACACACACACACACACACATATATATATATATGTACGTATATAAATTTATTTAAAATCATAATTATGTACTAAAACTATATTTGTATATTTTAAATATATAGAAGCACTCATGGAGCTCTTAAATCCCAGTAATTTGATAATCGACGCGTTAGCGCACTTGTATCCGTACCCCGTACAATCACTCGCACTCGCAATAGGGTACTTAGGTCTAATCCTAATGTCAAATTTACAATTAAATTATGTTATCATTCCCTCGTGAAATTTGACCTCAACACTCCCCATAATGGAGCTTGGCTTAATATATGGAGTCTTAAGATCCCACAAAACATCAAAATTTAATTTAGCCTATGTTTCATGGAAAAATCTTAACTAACCATCAAATATTAATTAGAGACCTCGCCAACAATGAAAATTATGGTTGTGTGATTCCCGAGAAGACATATACCATGTGGTGAGAGGGTGTAAGAGATCAAGGGAGGTTTTGATAAATCTCGTAAATGGCAAAAATGTATGGATCTTAAACTTTATGATAGGCTCATTGATAATGTTTTCCATGGTAGAGGGGATGAGTCAAAATTTTATGTCCTATTTGTTGGAGAATTTTTAAAATAAGTGAGTTAAAGCTTTGGGACTAAAAGCTTAAAAGCTTGTCCCACATTGGAAGTATGTGGAGAAAAGTGGGAGGCTAACCCAATATAAAAGGGAGAGTGTCCCACATTGGAAAATGAGTAAAGCTAAGTGATACCCACTAAGCTATAAAAGGAGTGGGCAACCTTTGAGTCCCACATTGGAAAAATATTAAGAAAGTGTGCACTTAATAAGTAGAAATGGAAGATGAAGAGTTACTTCATCTAGCATTTAAGAGGCTATTCAAGAGACCTCTAATACGGTGTGAAGCACCGTACGCACATGCATAGTCGGATCACGGTAGCTCGGGCGCGGTCACTTTTTGATGGGTCCGTGTAAAACCGTTTCGGTATTACTGTACCTGTTCGAAAATGGTTTAATATCGTTGGTAATTAACAGTCATGCCATTTCGGAATTAAGTAATGACTATTAAAACTTAACAGTCATGACCCCTGAGATGCAACCTTTCATTTCCTATAAATAAAGGCATCCTATTTCGAAATTGCACATAATAAATATTACCCAGTTCCAAAATTTCCAACCCTTGCTATTACTCTCTTACAATTTTCAGGAGATATAAATTATCTTATTCTGTTTTGTGCACATAAACAGAATAAGAACTTGATTGACTGTTCTTCGCTGCTGCATCCAAAGGCTGTCTTCAAATATACAAGTTGCAGGCAGTACAAGTTGCTTCATTATATCTTGAGTATGGATTTACGGATTCCCGTTTGTATACCGAAGTTATTCGTGTAGGGCAAATACTGTATTTAGGAAAGTGACATCACGCCTTGAAGTTTTCTACTATCTATTCAGAATTACATTATTGTATTGAAGTTGACATTACTGTGAATATAAAGAGTTTCATTTATGTATTTGCATTCATATTATCCAACAATCTAAATACAGTATTATCAGAAATTGCTGACTCTTCCAAATCATTTTGACAAATAACATAAGGCTTTGTCAAGTTGGACCGTTTTGATGGTGGTAATTTTCTGCATTGGCAGAAAAAGGTTCATTTTCTTCTAACAACATTGAAGATTGTATATGTTTTGTCACAACCGAAACCAAATGAAGAAGAAGATGAAACCGTGGAACAGACTAGGCAACGCACAAAATGGGAGACCGATGATTACTTGTGTCGTGGTCACATTCTCAATGCACTTGCTGACAATTTGTTCGACTTGTACCAAAATGTTGGGACTGCAAAAACTTTGTGGGAAACATTGGAGACCAAATATCTTACGAAAGACGCTACAAGTAAGAAGTTCCTTATTGGTTAGTTTTTACGCTTTAAAATGCATGATAATAGGCTTGTGCTAGAACAATTTCATGACATCCAACGCATCATAAATCATTACAAACTAAAAAAGTTAAATATGGATGATAATGTAATTATTTATGCCATAATTGAAAAACTTCCTCCTTCTTGGAAAGATTATAAGAAAGAACTCAAACATAAAAAGGAGGATCTTTCACTTGAATAATTAGAGACTCATTTAAGAATTGAACAAGAGTCTCGAATTCTAGATGGTAAATAGGAACAAGAAAATTCTATTTCTAAGGTCCATGTGGTGGAGGAAGGAAAGGAGCAAAAATATGGCAATCATGGAAAAAATAACAAGCGGAAGAATTTTTTAAATAATTCTAAAGCAAACAAAAAGAAGAAAGGAAATTGTTTTCATTGCAACAAACCAGGTCACTTCAAGAAGGATTGTCGTGAGTTCAAGAAACTAAAGGAAAAAGAAGGGACATCAGACACAAAGCAAAAATTCGCTGCTATGATATCCGAGGCTAATATGCTTGGAGAAGACAACTCTTGGTGGATTGATTTCGGTGCCACAAGGCATATTTGTAAGGACAATAGCTTGTTCTCTGCCTATGAAACAGTGGAAGGAAATGTTCTCTATATGGAAAATTCTTCTACTGCCGCGATTAAAGGTAAAGGGACAGTGGATCTCGAATTCACTTTCTGAAAAATCCTTAGCCTCACTAATGTCTTTCATGTTCCTGATGTTAGAAAAAATTTAGTTTTTGGAAGTCTTCTTAACAAATTTGGCTTTAAGTTTGTATTTGAGTCAGACAAATTTATTCTGACTAAGAGTGGTACCTTTGTAGGCAGAGGATATTTGTATGAGGGCATGTTTAAGCTCAATATAATTGAAAAAGATTCTTTTGCTTATATCGTTGATTGTCTTTCATTATGGCATAGTCGTTTAGGACATGTTAATACAAAGAAAATGAATTTCATGGTGAATTTAAATTTAATTCCTAAATATGAGAATGATATGAATGAAAAGTGTAAAGTATGCATGCAAACAAAAATAACAAGATTACCTTTTCCAAAAATAGAAAAACAACATCGTTGTTGCAATTAGTACATAGTGATGTTTATGATTTGCATAGAACACCTACTAAAGGTGGCAGTAAATATTTTGCTACGTTTATCGATGACCTTTCAAAATATTGTTACGTATATCTTTTAAACTCTAAGGATGATGTGATTAATAGATTTAAGACATATAAAAATGAAGTTGAAAATCAATGTGATAATAAAATAAAATGTCTTAGATCTTATAGAGGTGGTTAATATCACTTTCCTCAATTTTGTGAAGATATGAGAATTATACATGAAGTTACTGCACCTTATACACCATAACAAAATGGAGTAGCAAAAAGAAAAAATAGGACACTAACTGAAATGGTTAATGCTATAATTTCTTATTCTGGTTTAAGTGAAGGGTTTTGGGGAGAAGCACTTTTAAATGCGTGCCATATTCTGAATATAATCCCTGTTAAAGATAAAAAGAAAACTCCTTACGAATTATGGAAGAATAGAAAACCTAATTTAGGTTATCTTAAAGTTTGGGGTTGTATAGCTATTGTAAGACTACCTGAAACTAAGAGAAAGAAATTAGGAAGCAAAGGTGTTGAGTGTATTTTCTTAGGTTATGCACAACATAGTAAAGCCTATAGATTTTTGGTTAGTGAACCTAATGATTCTGTTGAGGTAAATACAATAATTGAATCGAGAGATGCACTTTTTTATGAACAGAGGTTTTCTTCTATTCCTAGAATAAACAATGAAAAAAAGTAAACAATCCTTCACAATTCTCTGATACTCCTCCAGTGGAACAAGAAGAGATTAGAAAAACTAAGAGACCTAGGAAAGAAAAAAGCTTTGGTCCCGACTTTGTAGTCTATCTTGTTGAAGGAACTAGAGATACACCTTGTAATAAATTTTCTTTGACTCTTAGTGTTGAAACAGACCCACAAACTTATAGTGAGGCAATTAAGTCTGTAGATTCAGCATTTTGGAAAGAAGCTATAAATGATGAAATGGATTTAATCTTTGGAAATAAAACTTGGAAGTTAGTAGACTTACCTACAGGATCTAAACCCATCAAGTGTAGATGGATTTTTAAAAATAAAATGAAAATAGATGGAACAATTGATAAATTTAAGGCTAGATTGGTTGCTAAAGGTTTTACACAAAAAAAGGAATTGATTATTTTGATACCTATGCATCTCTTGCTAGAACCTCCACTATTAGAATTTTAATTGCATTAGCATCGATATATAATTTTGAGATTCATCAAATGGATGTGAAAACTGCCGTTTTAAATGGTTACTTAGAAGAAGAAATTTACATGGAACAACCTGAAGGGTTTGTTATACCTGGACAAGAAAATAAAGTATGTAAACTTATTAAGTCCTTATATGGCCTAAAACAAGCACCTAAACAATGGCATGAAAAATTTGATAAAGTCATTATTTCTTATGGTTTTAAAATTCATGAATATGATAAGTGTGTTTATAGTAAATTTGCTAATGGTAAAGGTGTGATCATTTGTTTATATGTAGATGGCATGCTAATTCTTGGTACTGATTTAGAAAGCATTAATAATACTAAGAGTTTTCTGTCTTCTAAATTTGATATGAAAGATATGGGTGTAGCTGATGTCATATTAGGAATGAGAATAATAAGGAAAGATACAAATATAATTCTCACTCAATCTCATTATGTTGAGAAAATTTTAAAGAAATTTAATCAGTTTGATTGCACACCTGTTAATACACCTTTTGAACCACAGCTAAAGATGATCCCTAATAATGGTATAGCTATTTCACAATTGGAATATGCACAACTAATTGGTAGTTTAATGTATGCCATGACTTGTACTCGACCTGATATTGCTTATGCTGTTGTTAAATTAAGTAGATATACTAGTAATCCAAGTTTATTGCATTAGCATGCTATCAATAGAATATTAAAATATTTAAAAGGAACTATGGACTATGATATATACTATAGTGGATATGCTTCAGTATTAGAAGGTTTTTTTGATGCTAGTTGGATAACTGAGCGGGAGGATCATTCCTCAACAATTGGATGGATTTTCACTCTTGGTGGAGGATATGTTTCTTGGGGACCAAAGAAACAAACTTGTATAACTGATTCTACTATGGCAGCTGAGTTTGTAGCATTAGCTGCAACTAGTAAAGAGGCATAATGGTTAAGGAATTTATTGATTGAAATTTCAGTTTGGCCAAAACCAATGCCTCCAATATCTATACATTGTAATAGTGAGTCTGCACTTTCCAGAGCTTATAGTAAAGTGTACAATGGAAAATCTAGACATATTGGCCTGAGACATAGTTATGTCAGACAAATGATTACAGATAGTGTAATCACAGTGGATTAAGTAAAATCAAGTCAAAATTTATCTGATCCTTTTACAAAAGGTCTTGCAAGAGGACTGGTGTCTAAGACATCAATAGGGATGGGACTAAAGCCCATTAATAATAATCACTCTTGATGTAAACTCAACTTGAAACTTGATATATTCAAGTCTCAAGTTCAATGATTAAAGTACATCATACGACGTGATTGTAAGCACTATAAAATTTAACATCCCAAGGATAAGTCCTTAGAACATGTAATGAATAATGAAAGAGGATGAGTTTAACCTTAATAAATTTATGGTGTTTTAGTTACATGGACACCTATGATAATCTACCTATATGAGTGTGGAAGTGGTGTCGCTTCCTATGAGAACCGGGCTTGACTCTAAAGCACTCACGAAATCAAGGTACAGACACAAGGCCTAATACATGTGTCGGCTTATATGGATAATCAGTGATTAAAAGATTTGTGTGTGAAAACAAATCCGGCTGATCAATATGGACTGATAGTTCAAAGACAAGTCTACTATACTTTCATGGTTAGCCTTAACGAACCTTCACAAGGTATTAGTTCAAGTCGTGAGACACCAATGCTTATACACAGTCTTACAGACAATCAAAGATTTACAAAACTTATTTTGAAAATGGTGGAGGAATATTGGAGAATTTTTAAAATAAGTGAGTAAGAGCTTTGGGAGTAAAAGCTTAAAAGTTTATCCCACATTGGAAGTATGTGGAGAAAAGTGGGAAGCTAACCCAATATAAAAGGGAGAGTGTCCCACATTGGAAAATGAGTAAATCTAAGTGATACCCACTAAGCTATAAAAGGAGTGGGCAACCTTTGAGTCCCACATTGGAAAAATGTTAAGAAAGTGTGCACTTAATAAGTAGAAATGGAAGATGAAGAGTTACTTCATATAGCATTTAAGAGGATATTCAAGAGACCTATAATACGTTGCAAAGCATCGTACGCACACGCACTCGTGCGCGCATGCGGGACAGTGGGATGTAGAGGTGCTCATGACACACTTTGCACTTCGCATGTCGCGTGTTCGCAGTGGTAGCGGGTTATCGTGATTCGGGATTCGTTCGGGGCGAATCGCGGTAGCTCGAGAGCGGTAACTTTTTGGTGGGTCCATGTAAAACCATTTCGATATTATTGTACCTGTTCGAAAATGGTTTAATATCGTTGGTAATTAACAGTCATACCATTTTAGAATTAAGTAAAAACTGTTAAAACTTAACAGTCATAACCCCTGAGATGCAGCCTTTCATTTTCTATAAATAAAGGCATCCTATTTCGAAATTGCACATAATAAATATTACCCAGTTCCGAAATTTCCAACCCTTGCTATTACTCTCTTACAATTTTCAGGAGATATAAATTATCTTATTCTGTTTTGTGCACATAAACAGAATAAGAACTTGATTGACTGTTCTTCGCTGCTGCATCCAAAGTCTGTCTTCAAATATACAAGTTGCAGGCAGTACAAGTTGCTTCATTATATCTTGAGTACGGATTTTTGGATTTCTGTTTGTATACCAAAGTTATTCATGTGGGGTAAATACTGTATTTAGGAAAGTGACATCGCGCCTTGAAGTTTTCTAGTATCTATTCATAAGTTACATTATTGTATTGAAGTTGACATTACTATGATATATAAAGAGTTCCATTTCTGTATTTGCATTCATATTATCCAACACTATTGACCTCTTATATTTGAAATATATGGAAGGCAAGAAATTTCTATGCGTTTGATTAAAAAAATCATTCCCTTCATTTGATTTCTCATTTTGGCCATATGACAGCTCAAGATATCGAAGTTGTATAAGATCGAAATGAAAATAAAGGGAAATATACTATGGATTTATTTCTTGGTATTCCCATGTGCAGGAGGTATAAAAGTCAAAATCGATGACAATTAGGATGAAGCTAGCAAGAGAAGATCTTTTGGTGTCCTGGTTCAAAATGATCAAGTTATTTAGTAAGTGTGTTTCTATGAAAAGATCCATTGGGAGACTTACCGTGGGCTGAATTTAGTTAAGGAAAGAGTTTGGACAAATGCTCAAGTTGAATTAGACTCCCAGGTGGCAGCGCAAATTATTAATAAGGAGGATGCAATATACCACACCTATGCCAATATCACTGAATATTATGTGGACCTCAAGAGGTTGAATAAAGAAAATATCATCCATACGTTGTGGGAAGTAAATCAATGCTTGGACCAAATGGATCATAAGGGAAATTGATAGGATCAAGAGTATGTATAAGTCCCCTGACATTTTGAGACAACTACTACTCCAAGACATTCAAGGAACCTCCCTCTCAAGGAGTGGATAGCCTCTTTGTAAGCTATTTTTTTTATTTTCCCATTTCACAAAAACAAGGTTAGGCATTAGATATCAGGGTTGGGCCTTAGAAGGTACTAGACATGCCCCTCACTCACTACAATAAAGCGAGAAGGAAGTAACAATATTTTACCATTACAAAAATGTTTTCTAATGGTAATTTTCCATTCGAAAAAGGGCATGGGGAAAATTAGCAACGGATATATGCCGTTAGAAATAGTAAATTAACCAATGTAGTCTCATTGTCACAAATTCTAACTTGCTAAAATAGTTTTTTATTACTAATTATGCCTTACTAACGGATTTGTATTGTTACTCTTTGTAACAGATGATTGTTCTATTATAACATATGTTCAGTAATAGGTATGTTCGACTTTCAAACATTAAAAGTCCATTAGTAATCTTATTACATATTTAAAAAAAATAGTTGGTCAAGATGTAAGATCCTTATGTAAGTGATAGAATTGAATATTTATTTTATCTTGTTCCTGATAAAACAAAGTAAGACCATATAAAATCTATGAACCGTTATATCCTTTATCTCAACTATGTTCGTATACTCGATGGGATAAAAAGTAATTAATTTAAACTACATCTTACTTTCCTTTAGTTTACACAACTAGTAATATTTCATCACTATAAAAAAATAGTAACTTTTTTTTTATTACAATTTCTTTTTGAGGTATAAAATCAATGCACTTGATAAATATAGTAATAAAAAATTAGTATTAGATAATATTAAAAATGATTTTTACAAATAAGGTCAATAATTAAGATATAATTATACATTGGGTATTTTTAATAATGATCACTAGATCCGAGGAACACCCTTTAATAAATTTTAGTAATAATCAGTGGACAAATGTTGGATGACGCATTCATGTTCTCCAAGTTCTTGGTATTTTTTGGTTGTGATTATATGGTTTCATACCTTATTGGGGTTTTCCTTTTAGATTGAACCAATGAAGAGGTTTGATAGTTTCCATAAAAAAAAGAGGTTCGGTATTTATCAAGGTTCTAAAAAATGCAGGGCGTGATCGAGGCGTGGAGGTCAAGCCTTAAGCCTAGGCGGGCCTTAGGCATAAAAAAGGTGAGAAAAGGCGTTTAGGACTTCTTAATATATTTTAATATTTGTTAACCATAACAAGGCTATTAAAATACTAAAATTGTAAATGTCATAAAAATATGTCTGAATATATTCAAATTAAAATACTATTTGATTATTTTGGATAAGATAATGGTCCGGTTTGTAAAAAAATTCTTTAAAAGGTGATATCGTTTCACTAAAGCATTGTTGTTTTTAGAAAAAATTGCGCCTTAAGGGTTTTACCAAGAATAAGGTGTAAAAAGCGTAAGGCGAGGCCTTTCTCCCAAGCCTCAATCCTAGGCGTGATTAGGTGGAGCCTAGGTGGGTTTTTCAGAACAGTGGTATTTATTTGAGTGCTCCACGAGTAGGAAATTCAACTAAAAACCTTAACTACAAAATAGACTGTGAAGCCTAATTTTGAGGTTCAAGTTAAATAAAGTAAAATAAATAATTAAACAATCATAATAGAGATAAAGATTACACTAACCATTAATGTTAATATGTGGCTTTGAGTAAGATGTGAGAAAATACACAAACTAGAGGAGAGGTATCGTGGGCCATCAAAGTGGGTGAAACTCTCTCAATCAAAAACCCATATCCCAGATGGACCTATAAACTTTCATATATTCTACCCCTCCCTCCCTCCCTTTTCCATGACAATACCCCTCCCCTAACCTTCTTAATATGACCCAGTTGTTCCACCCCCTCCTGCTCCATGTGTGTGTGTATGGGTGGGTGTTGGGGGGGGGGGGGGGGGGGGAGGCACACCCTACCTCATTAAAATCCAAAAATAAAGAAAATTCCAAACCCATCTTGTGGGTTTACATGGTTTGGTCAATCTAGATGGTGACACGAGAAAGACGTAAGCCTCGACTAAAAAAGAACTTCTTAAAAATAGATTAGAGTGGATGTGACAAGAACTACTTCTTTAGTGGTAGAGTGGACTCGTGACTATGAAGATTTATTATTTGGTTATTTTAGTTTTCTGCATTTTTTGTATTATAAGGCTCTGTTTGGACTCATATCTCTCATCTCCTTTGTGAGAGTTTTGTCCTATTTTAGTATAGATGTCAGGGTTTGAGGGGTTTGGTTCAATTGTCCTAATAGTGGTTGCACTTGAGTTGAGGCTCAGAAGGGCCTTTGCCTTTTTTGGGTATCTCTCACTTTAACTAAGGTACATTTATTTTTAGGACCCTCTATGACTATAAGGATTATGACGTGTTTGTCTCGCATTATACCCTCATTTGTTTGCCTTGTGCACACACTTTTGATTAAGGAGAAATTTAAACCGAAGCATTCATGTAACTTACACGTGATCATTGTTTTCGACTCCCACTGCAAATTAAAAACCAAAACTATGACTATACATTTTACAGGAGTATAACGTCTAGTCCGGGTATCGAATCCACAGGGAATGTTTTTAGACGTTAATTGATTTCTTACTTCTTAATAAACTATAAAATGTGATAGTTTTAACAAGATATTAATCTTGGCATGTATTTAAACAAGATTAACAAAACAAGTAAAAACTATAGATTAAGAATAAAATCCATCGCCTTGGGTTAATTAGTCTAAATGGTTACATAAGAAAGATAAGTTTATCAATACTCAATCTCATTTCAACAATTAATAAACTCTAGAGTTGTTACCTCCATAATTTTCATAAAAGCTTAATTGATTTTGGAGTCAACAAATATATCCAAGATTACACGCGCAGGATCGTAAATATGGTGTATACATGATATACACCGTTAAATCTCTTAGGAATAAAATCAAGAACAACCTAACTTATTAAAATTAGTCTAATCCATCATTAAGCAAAGCAACCCATTAATCCAAGGTGAGTTCAATCAATCTCAACGTAAACTAAATTAGCTAGAAAGCATATTAAATGACATGTATTGAAAGGAAAGTAATAAATAAATAAGTAAGACTAATTATCAAAGCAAGAAAACAATTACCTAAGCTTGAAAACAAGAAATATAACTTATATTAATGGGAAGATGATAACTAGTGTTCATACAAATCATTTAGAATAAAACACTAGGAGAGAGAAGCTCCCCCTCAAAATATCCCTCCTAAATATGATATATTCCTCTAAAATAAAATCCCTCCATTTATATTATACCCCTAAATGAAAATACAAACAAAAGAAAGAAAAATAACCCCAAAAAAATCTATTTGAGGACAAAAATGCCTAATCATATGAATATGGGTTGATGGTTCCGAATTTCCTAAACCTAAATATTTCTTTCAATTTGAATTTTCTCTTCAAAAACATAAGTTCAAATTTACACAAACCAAATTAAACATGAATTTTGTCAAATTAAACTTTTTCTTAAACTTACACAACAAAATTAATTAAGCACCAATTTAAACCATTTTTTGTGGTTAAACCAATTTTATCTTGTTAAACCTAGGTATGCCTCTAAGTGCGAGTTTGCAAGATAAAATACACAACCACAATGTCGCGATGTACGAGGAGAACCCACAATGGAAGAAACTCGGGCGACCCATCCACAAGTCCACTATGAATTTAATACAAGGACATGACAAAAGACTTACACAACTACTCGACACCCTCGCAATCCTTGACACTCTTCGTTCCTTCAACCCTTGCCTAATGACAATGCAGGATTCCACCTACGTCTTGGAGTCCGCAAAAAAATAATTTCAATGATGCAGAGAATGACAAATTTGGTGCTAACACTTGATCTCAAACACATATTATGTTGAAGCTTAGATCATAAAAAAATTTGGGTGTAAACTTGGTTTTGTTTTGAAAGTTAAACCATAAATTTTGGACAAAAACACTCTTGAACATTTCTAAAGGTTTTACACTCTTAGATGTTGGAAAAGTCTCTGAATAAACAAATCTCCCGCACTACATAAATGGTTGGGAAAAATTAGTGGAAAGTTATGGATAAAACTGCTTCCAAATACAGACCTTTATGAAAAATTGGTCCGGTCGTTCAAATGACATTCAATCTCGTTTGAACGACATAGCCATATTGTTCGAACGAGAAATTAGAACAAACAAAAAATGAGCCCCTTAGATGGTCATTTGAACAGACAAGGAATCTCGTTCGAACGACTTGGAAAAGTTGTTATAACGACCAGGGAAAAATTAGATTATTTTTCTTGAAAAAAATATAAAGTCATTTTAAAATATTTTAATAAAAATTCTAACACCTTATAATAAATTTATGAGGCCCAACATAATATAAGCATTCATACCTGAGAGATCCTTGGACTCTTGATGATGAAAATAAGGCACGAAACACGGCATATGATGTGATTGCTTCGACTTGGTTGTTACATCTTCAACTAAATGTTATAGGCTTGAAAGGTCACATGTACAACTTTTATCCTATGACTCAAATAGTTTTTTTCCGAAATTAAGTTAATACGTACAAATTGACGTAATTGAAAATTTGTCCTTATAAATCTTCCCCTTTGGCTACTCCAGGATAAAACCAAAAATAAAAACCCTATGGGGTGTCAAGCTCATCTAAAAGACTCAATGCCAACCCAAATGGAAAAAAATATAGACCCTTGACAGACACATACTCTGAGTAGCATTACTTACATTAAAACTTTACCACATGGTTGCAAACCTTCATACTTAAACACACCCTAAAATGCATAGAGAATATAACAATATAAATTGCATAATTAAATCCTCGCCATTTGGCTAACAATGTCTACCTAAGAAAGGACATATCCCCCTAAGTAATAGATCCCCCCAAAATAAAAAGAGTTAGATACCATTTCTCCCCCTTTTTGTTCATGAGTAGACAAAGATTAAGGTGAATAAAATAATTAGTTTCTCCCCAATATAAACAAATTCGCCGCCTAAATGAAAAAAGGCCTAAGCATAAAGGAAAATAAGTATTGCATTCAATGATGTAGAGTGATAAAGAGACAACAAAGAAACTTGGAAACACAAGAACAACTAGTCCACATAAGGAACAATATATGCCAACTATAATGCGATATCAAAATGAAATCAACTAGAATGAACTAAAATGAGCATGGGATACCAATGAAAAATCTCAACATGATAGATATTGATATGAACAAATTGCATACAAGGACTAGATATAAAATCAAAGACTCAAAACAAATACTACAACATATATGAATATATAAAAGATATCAATGAAGCATAAACACGCACACACACACACACACAACACACACACACACACACACACACACACACGCACACACACACACATATATATATATATATATATATATATATATATATATATATAAACATGATAAGCTTTCCACACCCATATGGCATAAATGTGTCTAAACCAAATGTGGTAAACATAATGAATGGGTGTGAACTAGAGATAAAAGAGTTGTGACCTAATCACTTAAATATCTTCAAGGAGTTCTATTTTATTACAAAAAATTTTCAAACTTAGATTTAGTCTCATGTCATAAGATAAAGTAAACTCAAAGAACAGATAAGCACAATTCACACAAGCCTAGATTTTTTATGATTCTACAAATAAATAGATTCATGACAAAATAAGCATAACTAGGATTCATTGTGAAAATCCATTGATCTTCAACTAAACACCCTCGAAAGATAAATATATATGACATATTTTCTTTTCTTTTCTTAATTATGTTGAAGTTATTTCTTTTGAAAAATAAAACAAACTAAACTATGATGGCCTTTGGTAATTTTTCTGTTTGTATTGCCTTTTAATATTTTCATTAGGCTCTTGCCAATGGAGGCTTTCCTGCAAAGGAGATTTTCTCCTTTCGTGACCTTTTCTCGTACACCCTAATTTTTTTTCAATATTAATCAAAATCGTTCACGGGAAATAGTTCTTACATTCACCAATTCTCCATAGTCACAAAACATGTAGATGACAAAATTACTGGGGAACATCTCAAAAGGATCAAATATACATGTGAAGTTAACGTTTGAAAGAGCTCGTGCATGTGCGTTAAGAAACATATACAAAGAGAATCCATTAAGAAAATTTAAGTCAAACTTCTCCATGCAAGCATGATAAAGAGCACTTTAACAATTGAAAGTCATAACCAAATGTTCTAACCATATGAAAGCGGGGAATGATGTAGAATTCAAACACAAGAATATGCCACACAAAATGTGTAAAACTAAAATACATAATTTTTTAAAGTTTTCAAAATTTTAAAAAAAATTAAAACAAAGATAACTCAAGAGACAAAAAAATATTTTTATAATTTTTAATAAGACTCAATAAATGCAAAAAAAAAATACAAAAGATACACTTGTCATGATTCTAGTGAAATATATATGATGAAGCATAGATTATAATATAACTAACAAACATACAACTAGCAAGGATATATCATGAAGCACAACCAGTGTATGTAAACACAGCTAACACAATCAACCTTTAGATTTAACATGGGAAGTTTCATCTACAAGAAAATGAGAATCGTAATGTCTATTATATAAAGCCTCCAAATCGGATCTCCTAACCCATATAGGTGTAACATGAAGCTCTCGAGTTTGGTTGACCTTGGTGACTTTACCCTTGGACTTCCTAGGACTGTTTCTAAGATCGAAACAAACTCCTAAGGTGGCCTTTACTAACACAATGTGTGAAAGTGAAAGCACGGTGAGAAGTATTGCCTAAGGGCTGATCTTTTCTAGCGTTCCTAGATGATTCTCTCAAAATTATAGTTTTGGCTTTATTAGAGAAGTATTTTTTAGTATTGAAGCCAATACCACACTTGTATTTTTTTATTTATACGGTGTTTGATATCGTATCTAATTTTTTGGACCTAGATTCCAAATCAAATTTTAACCTAATCGAGTCTCTTAATTTACCTTTAAGCTCCATTATCCTAGAGTCAAGCAATCTCTTAGTCTCTTCAAACTAAGGAATCTCTTTCTTCATAGCCTCCATTAAACCTCAAAGACTATCTCTCTCTCCTTCACCATATTTTAGATTCTCTCAAAGAGCCCTCTCACGTTCCCTAAGTTTTTCAATTAAATATTTTCATCATTTTCTACATCACGTTCTTTCATCCTTGCTTCAAACTTCAAGTTATCCTTTTCCAATTTCTAAGATTCCACATATAACTGACGAAAGGCAACTTGGAGTTCATTCTCCTCCTTTTCTTATTTATTTTCACTATATCTACCATAAAACACTTGGGATTCATAAATAATGGCCTCGTAAGTGTCATGCAAAGAAATATCTTCATGACAAGATTCGTCATCAATGCTCACATGACTAACAATAAATGTGATGAAGTTATGCTCAATAGGGGAATTGGGTCCCTCTTCTGGTTCATTATCACTAAGAGTGGCATTATATGCAATTGGTTTCTTTCCATCCTTCAAGAGTTTAGTAGGACACCCGGCCTCCCTGTGGCCATAACCCTCACAACTAAAATATATATTCGACTCGTCCCTCTTAAGATCATCATTACAATTTTTAGGGAGTTTCTCAGATTTTTTATACTTAAACTTCTCAAATTTCTTAAAACCATTTTTAAATTTCTCATTATTAAACTTAAGAAATTTTCAAAACTTCTTAGCAAACATAGCCATATTAACCGAGTCGATGTCAGACTCATCATTCGAAACATGTGTTTCCTCCTTCCGGACTTTCAAAGCTACGCCCTAATCTTTCTTCTTCACATCCCCAGAGGTAAATGTGTCAAGTTCATAGGCTTATAAGTAACCTACAAGCTCTTCAAGTAGACGAGTGTTGTCTTGTGAGGGTTTTCAGGGATAAAACCCCAAAACATCAAGTTTCCTTAAAAAGTATGCCAAAATAATAATATAAGATATGACCAACAATGACGAAAAGGATTTCAACAACTTATTGACAAAGCAAATGATAATTTATCCAGTAGTTCAAAACCATTAACATTATTAGAATAATTTCATCATAATTAAAACCTTAAATGTGGGAGAAAGAGTGTGCACATGAAAATAATTTGATTTGGATTTTTTTTAAACAGGATAAACATTAAAGCGTGCATGATATAAATCCTTTATGGTGTTTACATTAAAAAATTAAATAACTATCAAATGGGGTGTAACACACATGGGACATGCGGTCATAAAAAGTAATTATAAATGGAAACTAGGTCGCACACATGTCATAAAAGAAGACGGCTATATATATAATGAAAATTTTTAATCTCAATGAATGATATCATTATTAAAGAGGTGATATGCATTTTCAGAGATTATCAAAACTATTTTGACATTGAAATCACACTCACTCTAGGATCACATCGGACTTAAAAGGTTATAATATAGATATGGATTTAAGGTTATAAAATGAAGGGGATGTTTATGTAACACCCCATGATTTTTAAGACTGAGAAATTAAATTTTGGGAAACTAAATTTTTTTAATTAAATCGGAGAATTTTAAATTTGGGAATTTAAGTACAAAAATATAGGACATTGTAAATTATTCCGGATGATGGTTTTGATGGTACCATTGATCCCGGAAGGGTCGAAATAGTCAAAATGACTGTCATTGAGTTTTATTTCGGCTCTGGAATATTTTTAAGTCAGTTGACTCGAATCGGAGTAAACGAGTCATTTAAAGTGTGTATTAACATTTAAAATTGGGTTTATTGTTTTAAAGGATTTAAGGCTTACGGATGAAGCCTTCTCATTTGAGAAAAAGAGAGAAATAGAAAGAAAAGAGAAAGAAGAAGAAAGGAAAGGAGAGAGGGAGAAAAGCTTGGAGATTTTCGGCCTAATCGCGACATCGAGGACGATCCAACCTCAACAAATCTGAGGCAAGTGTTTAATCTTGCTAAATAAGTCATTTGTGTATTTTATTTCATAATTTGTGGGTTAAAGAAATGGTTTTTGGGCATAAACATCAAAACCTAAATTTTGGTTCAAATCTTGAAATTGAAGATTTTAATTGGGTTTAAGGGATATAAATTGATGAGGTTAAATTTAGGATGTGTTTTGATGTTGGAAATTATGTTGGGATTGAATATTAAGGGTTGGAAGTAGTATAAATTGAATTTTGGGGAATTTTGGGTTATAGAAAAACAGCCATTTTCGTGGCTTTCTGAACTGGCCGAATCGATTCTCCCCTACCGAATCGATTCTCTAGGTTGCAGAAGCCTCAGGTCTTTAGGACCGAATCGATCTGCCCCTAGAGAATCGATTCAGAGGGTTGCAGAATCTCAGGTCCCTTGGACCGAATCGATTCGGATGGGCCGAATCGATTTGCTGTTGGGTCGAATCGATTCGGAGAGGCCGAATCGATTCGAAAACAGAGCATTTTGTGAAATTTTCTCTTTAGTGAATTCAAACCCTTTTTGGTTGGGTTTATTGATTTGGGGGTCTTCTCTTAAGATGTAAGAGATATGTTCTTGGAGGCATATAAGGAGTTTCCCACATATTAGGATTTTGGGGACTCCTTAGGGTAATTTAGGAGAAATATATCCATGTATGTATTGGAGTTGTATATGGTGATTGTGGGGAAACCTCATAGAGGTTAGGAATACCAATTAGAGATAAAAAGGTATAAATATGATGTGAGGTTGAGAACTCTTAGAGAGTGAGAGGTCTCATATCATTAGAAATGTTTAAATTAAGGAACAATAGGTAACCCGATAGAGGTAAGGGTTCATGAAATAAATTGAACCATAGGTAAAATTGGGAATGGCTTGGGGATCGTACTATCAACTAGAATAGACGGTAGTATAATTCTAGTTAGGATAGTTTACACATAATTAGGCGGAAATAATCACATGGGATTCTAACACTTGAGACAAAGTGGAATAAGTTGAGGTTTGTAGACCTTTGGTTAGGTGTATACCTTTAGTCAAAATTTGTATTGAGGTATTGATTTACTCTCGGATATAGATGGTATGTGTAGTAATGGTTTCCTACACAAAATTTTGGGTGATAACCTTAATGTAGTATATATAAGTATATATATACATATGATGTTTGGGAGACTATTCATCATAGGAAAAATGATTGAATATGTTTCAAGTGAGAGATGTTATTGACATATCGAGGTAAAATTAAAGGAAATTGTGGTGACGGCTTGTACATCGAGGATTATGTGTACTTATAGCCAAGTTTATATATCTCATACTTATGAACGAGAATTAGTTGTATATAAGGATATGTGAATATATGTATATATATTTATATAGATATGAATATATGGATATATTTATGTTATGGACATACATGGTATGGATATTTAAACCTTACATGATGGTTTAATATTTGATCATATGATTGGATCATATGGATGTATATATATTGTGCATGTGAATGATATATATACTTATGTGGTTAAGCATACCCCGCTCATGCTATCATTGGGAAGTTGCGCGCGTAGAGGGTGAGCATCCTGGCTAGAAAAGCAGGGTGTGGATATTCCCCAGGTCATAGTCGTCCTGTGTGTTATTATATGATATATATATATATATATTTATTTTTGGGATGAGACGTGGTGGGTATGTTTCGTCTCATTGCCGGTTAGGAGCTATGACCGCTTCCCGGGACGTCGTGTGCGTGAGTTTACCACGAGATGGGTGTCGTTTAGTCCCACCATGGTGGCCCCAGTATTTCTACGTGAGTCGGGAACTGGGAAGATGATAGCATTGATGCAGTTTATCGGCGATATATATATATATATAGCCGGGTATATTATGTGCATGGCCTTGTACATCATATGCAGTATGTACACTTGGCTATTGGATGGATGATGATGATGATATATATATATATATATATATATATATATATATATATATGGTTAGAATAAAATACCTATATATGTATATTTATATATATCCTATAGATGAAAGGATATGGACTTTATGGAGTACATCTTGGATGATTATGGTGTACTAGATGATTGATGGGGGTTGATGTATCGCATTTAAGGAATACTTCGGTTACATCATCCCAAGGATATTATCGGTGATGTTAGTTGTAGTAGTAGTATAATATTGTATACATGGCATAATGGATCTCTAGGATCGACATTGTCCAGGAGTAGTGTAACGGGGTGGTTCCTTATTTGGATTTCGCTTTGCGAGATACCCCACGCATGAAACGCAGTGCAGTGTTGAGATTGGAGAAAAGTTCTGCCAATTATGGTATGTACGGCATTATGGATCTCTATGATCGACATTGTCAAAGAGTAGTGTAACGGGGTGGTTCCTTATTTGGATTTCGCTTCGCGAGACACCCCACGCACGAAATGTAGTACATTGTTGAGAGTAGAGAGAAGTTCCGTCGATATTTATGTCTGGCATAATGGATCTCCAGGATCGACGTTGACAAGGAGTAGTGTAACGGGGTGGTTCATTGTTTGAATTTCGCTTTGCGAGACACCCCACGCACGAAACGCAGCGCAGCGTTGAAATTGGAGGGAAGTTGTGTCAATAATAATTTTGCATGCTTATTAATTAGAAATTAAATCCGATGTCTCAACCCAATGCATATTGGGTTACTTATTAAATTATAATTGGTTAAAGTATAAACCGGAATCCACTAAGCCTAATAAGGCACATATGATCGAAAATAAATACTTAATTGTGTTTAGAAAAGGAGTGGATTCTTGGGTTAAGTTAGGAAGGTAGATCTCGTGGGTATAGGCTAGGCCTATGATAAGTTAGGTTGTCCTAATAAAATGGGGGTAATTTAACTAAAATTTGAAGATGCGAATAGGTGCGCGCCTTTAGATGAGAGGTGAGTTGGGGTTCCACGAGAGTGCGATTCCACTTTAATTATGAGATAAGTGCACCGATATTTATTATGCACGGTTAACACACTTGCTAAATATTTTACACATTCGGGCTCTGACCCATTTACTTTTCTTTCCTGCCTGTATATATATATTACTACAGGTATCCTACCGCATGGATGCCAGATGACCTTCTATCCAGAGTCTTGGGAGCCGTGACATGTGCGGACTGTTGCGGGATGTATCTGGTAGTCTCTTCCTCCTTTTAAAATTCTAGGTAGGATTCATGTTGTATATCGGGTTTGTACCCAAGGGAGATTTATATCCATATTTATATCTATTCCATTTCATTTATTGTATTGGCAGTGACCCGACAGCTTATTCGGGTTTACTTCTTTGTAGTATATTCAGTTGTAGTTATTTCTTTCATGTTTATTTCGAGCATTTCATCTCTCATAGTTCTTCTTACATCTTTCTCTTATTTATTAGTAGTTTTATGGTGTTGGTTTGTTAGTTGTTGCATGTTTTAAATTATTTAACATCTCGCTTATATGATATCGGGTAGTTAGTCATATATTATATAGTACCGGCAGTTGATGTTGAGACTAGACCATCTGAAATTCCTGATTTAATGTAGTATAGGGCTGGCCACCCGTTATTATTTTAAGCGGGGTGTTACAGTTATGGATTCAAATGTGTCTAGGGTTGAAATACTATGGATAATGTAAAATTGTGGGCAGTTTTAAAATTATAATATTTTTCCATGACAAGCATTAGTTATAACAATGGAGAGAATGAACAAGATTATTGAATACTATATAGAAAATGGAAATACATTCTCTATATTTTCTTTTCTTCTTCTTCTTCTTCTTCTTCTTCTTCTTCTTCTTCTTCTTCTTCTTCTTCTTCTTCTTCTTCTTCTTCTTCTTCTTCTTCTTCTTCTTCTTCTTCTTCTTCTTCTTCTTCTTCTTCTTGTATCTTTTCTTTTCTTTTCATTCTCAAATGCTTAATTGCATCCACATAATAAGAACATCATAAAATCTGGAGTATCATTCTAAATAAAGGTATTTGAAGGTGATATGTATGGTTTAAAACTCCACTTTGAATTTTATTATGGGATTGTGGTCATGAAACGAAAGGATATATATATATATATATATATATATATATATATATATATATATATATATATATATATATATATATATATATATATATATATATATATATATATATATATATATATATATATATATATATATATATATATATATGGGCTCAAAGGGTTGACGAGGGAAAACATATATGGTGAGTTCAAGGTCAATATGGATTAATTAACAAAGAAGGCCTATGTTACTTTCTTGAAGTTTACCAAATTCTAGAGTTAAAAAAAACTTTAAAAATCGTGATCAAGTAATACATTTCATAATGATACCAATTAATGAACGATCAATGAAAGAATAGTGCAATTATCGACAAATTTAAAGTATTCAAGAAGGAAAGAGTAATCTATAAACACTCACAAATGAAGAAAATTCCATAGCTCACCAGGTGTAAGTATATATAATGCAATAAAAGATTACATAGTTATAAAAATCTTAAACCAAATCAATTCACATGAAAAGCGCATGTGCTTATGGGTTTAAACTTTAATTCATGAAGTTTTTCATAGTATCAATGATTCGAGGTTTAAAGTCTAATAACTTTTAAAGTCTAGAACACGCATCATTGAATTATCTATTGGATCAGGTATTTATTTGAAATTTATTATCGAAAACAAAGGCAAAATACCCAACAAAGGAGAAAAAAGGATTTTTTTTTTATTTTTACAACAAAAGCATTCTTGGGAAGAACATATACTCAAATCATGGACTCGAAATGTAATGGGAAGAATATCCCACCCCCTAAATTAAACCTTGCATTTTCCTCAATGTGAATCAAGAATATAGTTAAAGAGAGGAAAAATGATATAACCCAAAATAAAGCGCTCTCATGAAAGTACACGTCCAAAGATTCTACAAAACATGTTAGCACTAAGCATAACAAAAATAAATAAATAAAACTTAACTAATTACACTAGGCAATAAGTAAAAAGGAAGAAAAACGAAAAAAACTAAAATGTACAACCTACAATTTTAAATTTTAACTAACTATACACTAGAAGTTGAAATTTTTAATGATCCATTCGAAATACGATTTGTCTTTGAGGGATTAATGGTGTTCCCTCGTTTGAGTTCATAACTTTTGAAAAGTACGAATTCTATATGAACAACGGAAGGCATGTATAAGGCATAAAAAATGAACCATCACCAATTAAAAGTTTCTGGTGGATGATGGGGGGCTTGGATTGAACAGGTTACGGATACACATGGAATTCGAGAAAAGAAAAATTTTATCCCAAAAATTTTGCAATTGGAAGGGGAGGTGGTGCACATGGAGGCAAGATTTCCCTCATGAAAAGCGTCTCAAGGAAGTAATTCTCATTAGTGAAAGGATTAAATGTCTTAAAGTTTAGAACTGATTTATGGAACACTTGAACGGTTCGACAAAGGGGAGTAAATATGGGGAATAAATAAATTCAATCTCAAGATATGAATAATTATCTCTTGAAGATTGAATTCAAAAGTATAAGGATTTAGTTTCAATTAAATGTTCTTCCAAAAGAGTCTTAGGTGAAACAAAGGTCTCAACCTACTCTTTGTTTTTCAAAGAAGAAATAATCTCATTGCAAAGTGATTTAATTTCCATATCCTCGCCATTATGTTCTTCTTTGTGCCTTGGGAAAAGATAAGAATGGTTTATTCCAAAGTAGGCATCGATTCTTCATTTAGTTAAAAACATTCCTCGACTTTAAAAGTCGCGAAAGAAAATCATTGTTGAATTCAAATAACGCATCCATTTCTTTTTCCTAATAGTGATTTTCTTCTTGATAATCGTTTTCAGACTTTTTATTCTCAAGAATGCAAATTTTATCACGCAACGTCATAGGCGGAGGCTCAGATTCTTGAAAACTACTATTAAATCATTATTATAAGAATTTTGAAAGCCATTTCAATTAGTTTCAGTAGGATCTTGTGGCTCTTTATCGGAAATATCATTCTTAAAATTTCCATAATCCTTTACTTGACTTTTGGGATACTCACCGAAAGACATTTTAGATGTTTGAAATTTTTTACTCTGCGAGAATTTATTAAAATTCATAGGTTTAAGGGGATTTTGAGAATTACTGTCCAATTACCACAAACATTAAAATAAGACATGCTTATCCCAATAATATCAAGATGGTAAATTCCACGAAATGATATGCGTATGATAGAAAGCATTTCTTGGCACTCAAATGTAGAAGTTCTACAAAACTATTAAATAAATAATACAAATAGAATGAAAAATATTACAAAATACTAAATATATAAAATTCTAAAACAAAAAATTTCTTGAACAACGACACCATTTTGATTAAGGTGGGATTTAAATCGAAGCACCCGTGTATGTTATGCTTGATCTTTATTTTCGACTCCCACCTTAAATTCAAAAAATTAAACAGTTATTACACTCTTTACAGGAGTATAACGGCTAGTCAGGGTATCGAATTCACATGGAATGTTACTTGACATAACTTGATTTCTTAATTCTCAATAAATGTGTTAAATGGGATAGTTTTAACAAGATATTAATCTAGGCATGTATTTAAACTAAAATTAACAAAACAAGTAAAAACTATTGATTGAGAATAATTTCCCTCATCTCACGTTAATTAACATAACTGGTTACATGAGAAGACAAGTTTATCAAGATTAATTCTCATTTCAACAATTAATAAACTCCAGAGTTGTAACCCCCTAAATTCTCAAAAAAGCTCAATTGATTTTGGCATCAACAAATATCTTTAAGATTACACACGCGAGGTCGTAAATATGGCGTATACATAATATACACCTCTAAATATCCTAGGCGTAAAATCAAGAACATCCATGTTGATACCAAAAATTATTCATATACGTGGACCATTCGGATACTGACACATGTTGTACAGTGGAAGATTAATCCTAGTCAATAAGGCTGAAATGCCAACCAACTCTAGGGATGCCAACCAACACCAGGAAGACCGACCAACGATGAGAGGAAAACACCAACAGTTGTATACATAAATGATTGTACAGATGTAAATGTCTACGATATAAAGACATTCCATATTTTTATATTCTAGCTCTGGTACACCCCCTGGGGGATATAAATTCATTATAAACCCTACATCTGAGGGACACGAAAAGAGACGCAATTGAACAATCTCAAAGCAATACACAACAGTGGATGTAGGCTCTTCCCTTAAGTCGAACCACTTTAAAAATTTCCTGTCTCTTTTATTTCTATTTATCCGTGATCAATTAATTAGCCCAGTCTAGGTTTTTGCATCAACAGATTGGAACCATCTGTGGGAACGATATTTCTAATCAATCTCACTCAATCAAACATCTAAATGGCTGATATTCCTAAATCAAGTCTCAGGAATGAAGGTATTCCGTCTGCTCCTTCCACTCCTCCATCTGCAAATGATTTAACTGGGATTCTAGTCAGTCTTGCAAGAGGCCAAGAGGCTATGTAAGATACTATCAGGCAACTTGCACAAACTCTTCAAGCTATGGCACCTTCTCTACCTGCTCAAGGAAATATGCCACCACCCCACCTACAGGTGGTCGGCGCAGCCACTCGATGACAACAAGAGATGTCTCCTACCATCCAAGGTCAAATTCATTACTCAGGACATCATAATCTTTCCACACGCAATCTTATTCTCTCGAGAGGCCAAGTGCCGTAGAGAGATTGAGTCGTGCTTCTCCCTTCGATCGTTTGGGACCCAGGTGGAAAAGAAATGCTCATAGGGAAATGTCAGGTAACACGCGACGTCCATCTGATCAACGGGAAAACACAACTCAATCTAGATTAAATGCCCGACGAATTTCTCCTCGGACCAAGCAACGACTTTAAGAAGAAAGCTTAGCAACTAATAAAGTTGCAACGCATAAATTCGGTGCTTTAAATGATGCATGGAAAGTCTCCATACAAAGATTGGAAGATAAATTAGGGTAAATGGCGATGACAAGAAACCCACTACAAATAAGTTTTATAAAAGGGTATCTATATGTGCAGGCAATTGTGGATTTCCCTACTCTAGTAAAGTTCAAGGCTCCAGTAGTAACACCCAAATATGATGGAGAAATTAATCCAGTTCTTCACATAGAACAATATTAAGTAGCTGCTGATATTTATGCCGTCCCCGATGAAATAAGATGTAGAGCATTTTCTGGAACCATTACTGGATCTGCCCAAATCTGGTACAATGGTCTTCCTCGGGGACAAATTTCTAGCTTCATCCAACTAGATGAGCTATTCATTAACAAATTTTTCTTTAGAGCAAAGGCTGTGAAAAGGGTGGCACACTTACTTAGTGTGAGACAGAAAGAATGAGAAAGCACCAGAGATTATATCACTCGTTTCAATAACGAGAAATTAGAAGTCATAAATTATTAGGAGAAGACTGCAATAACCTCCCTCATGAGTGGATTTCTCCCAGAAAATTTGTATTACACTCTTGCTAAGGATCCTCCGAAGACAATGGTAGAATTGATGGCTAAATTAATAAAGATCATGAATGCCGAGGAAGCAATGGCATCCAAGCGTAGCACGGGCATAAAAGTTGATGGAAAAATGATAAAAAAGATCATAAAGACCCCAAAGAACACAGGGAATAAAAAAAGAAAGGAGTTTTGGAGCGACTCAAGAAGTACAACGACTATACTCCATTAACTATGGGAATTAACCATGTTTTAGAAGAAATTAAGCATAATAAAGATGTGCGTTGTCCTGATAAGTTGAGAAGTTCCCCGACCAAGAGAGATAAAACTAATTATTCTGAATTCTCTAGGGATCACGATCACATAACGGAACATTGCATAACTCTTCAAAATGATATTGAAACTCTCAGTCGACGAGGAGAGATGAATTAGTATGTTGATCGACAGAACAACGAAAGAATTTAGTGAAGATAAAAATCTCCTTGCAATCCGAGAGAGGAAAATAAAAGAACTCACAAAGATGACAAGGATGATGATCCCGATCTCTCTAAAAAAACTCAACAACCAGAATGTGAGGTATTCTGTATTAATTTTGGTTCTTTTGATTACCAAATGATTACATATGGAGATTCAGGAGAAGGAGATCATACAACAGAGTGAAAAGCTTACCTCAATGAGGCACAAGCTTGCTCGTATATTCAAAAGATCAACCTTGCTGAGGAAGATCGACCAAGGAAGGATAACAAAGATAAACTAGTAATTGGGTTCTCTAAAAATGACCTTTCCGGAGTACTGTATCCTCATGAAGACCCATTAGTAATCAAAGTCAGAAAGGAAGAAATCATTGTCTCTAGAGTACTAGTAGATAATGGAATCTCGGTGGATATCATGTTCTATCCTTGTTTTAACAACTTGGATTCTAAACTCAGTCTAAAATTTCCTACTAATTTTAGTGTGGGAATTGTGAAAGGTGATCAAAAAGTATCTCGGGAATGTTACTACTCTTTTACCATGCAAGAAGACTTGTAAGAAATAAATAATTCTCCTGAGATTAATGAAGAATCAGAGTTTGAAACCTTAGACCCATGGGAGGAAACAGAGTTGGTAAAGGGACAGATTGTGGAAGCAACTGAAAGAATTGTGTTAGATGATAACAAACCGGTGCGCATCACTCAAATAGGGATGACATTGGATCCTATTCTTAAACAGGAACTGGTGAGCTTCTGTAAACAGAGAAAGCATGTGTTTGTCGGGAGTCATGAAGATATGCCTGGGATAGACTCCAACTTCCTTTGCCACGAGATCAACATAAATAGAGAAGTTAAACAAGTAAAGCAAAGAAGAATAGTGTTCAACCCCTAGAAGAACCAAGCCATACATGAAGAAGTCGAAAAGCTTCAAAAAGCATCTTTTATTAATGAAGTGAAATACCCATACTGGTTGGCCAATGTAATTATGGTCAAAAAGAAAAATAACAAGTGGGGGATGTGTGTAAATTTCACAGATTTAAATAAAGCATGCCCAAAGGGTCATTTTCCTTTGCCTCGAATAGATCACCTCGTGGATGCAACATCAGGACATGAGTTACTCAACTTTATGGATGTTTATTCTGGTTATAACCAAATAAAAATGAAACCTGAGGACAGGGAAATGACTTTTTTCATCACTCCTCGAGGAACATACTATTATAATGTTATGCCTTTTGGTTTGAAAAATGCAGGTGCTGCATATCAAAGGCTGGTCAAGAAGGTGTTCGAGGAGAAAATAGGCAAGAATATGTAAGTCTATGTGGATAATATGTTTACAAAAAGAAAAAAGGCGTCCGATCATATTGTCGACCTGAGCCAGACTTTTGATCAACTTAAGAAGCACCAGATGATGCTGTATCCAATCAAGTGCATTTTTGGAGTGCAAGAGGGAATGTTCCTTGGGTACATAGTAAATCAAAAGGGAATTAAAGAAATCCAGATAAGATCAAAGCGTTAATTGAAATGCAATCCCCAACCTACAAGAAGGACGTGCAAACACTGACTAGACGAGTAGCAGCGTTAAATAGATTCGTATCTCGAGCTACAGATAGGTGTCTGCCGTTCTTCAAGGTGCTCAAAAAGAGTTTTAAATGGAACGAAGAAGGTGAAAAAGCTTTTGCGGAATTTAAAAAGTATTTGGGGTCATCTCCATTACTCTCCCGACCTGTTGATAAGTACCCAAAAGTGTTTAAATAACACCCCAAATAGATCATTTTTAATTGCTAATTCTCAGTAAAATAGGTCATATGCACGTTAATGTTTATTTTCTAGCTCGATTGCACGTTGAGGTGTTTAAATGCTTATTTCAAGGCAAATGTGTGATTTATGGAGCTTAATACCACTATCCCGTAAACCTATCCTTTCCCGAGACTAAACCTACCCCGACGCCCGTGTGTGTTTAGTTTGCGACTTTTTTTTTTTTTTAGATTTTTAGTGTGAGTCGTTTTTATTTTTCGGATTTATATTAGATTTATTTAAAATTTTCTAAGATTTATTTCTATTTTTATATTTCTTTTTAAGTAGTGTATTTTTATTTTTATTTTTATTTTGATATTTATTAGTTTTTTTTTTATCTTATTTTATTAGGATTAGTTTTTTTAGTTTTATTAGATTATTTTTTTAGGACTTTAGTTTTCATTTTTATTAGATTTCTAATTTTTATTTCGTTTGTTTTTATATTGCCTAAGATTTTATTCTTAGAGTTTTAATATTTTTATTTTTATTATTTTTAGTTTGTTTTCTTTTTTATTAGATTTTTTTCTTTTTATTAATTTATGTCTTTAGTTTTAACTATTTAGGATCACAAACTAACACACTCACACCCTAAACCCATACACTCACCTACCCCCATCTTCTTCCCTCACCCTTACACTATTCCCATACACCCTCACCCACCAAACCACTCCCTTCATCTTCTTCCCTACACCCATCTTCTCTCTCATCCACAACCCCCATTTCTCTCTCCCTCCATTAACAAACATTATCACTCTCTCTCTCTCAAACCCCATATCCAAACCCTCACCAGCCCGCCAGAGCCCTTTTCCACACCTTCGACAAGCCAAACCGAGACCGCCGATAACCCCAGCTGTCACACCACCACAACCCTCTGTGCGACCTCCTGCTCGGAGCTACCCACTTTTGACGTCGACGATCTGCCCAAAACCAAACCCGTGTCCAACAACCACCCGACCCGCAAACCTACTCCTATCTGAATCCCCCATACCTGTAACCAACCCAAGACAATATCTACCCAACTCCCATTCAGCAAAACCAAAACCCATTTCAACTTCAAAGCCAAGTCATGATTTTTTCTACCTGCCAAATATTCCCAAACCAAGAAGCCAAACAAAACCCAATGTGCAAAAACCAATCTCAGGCCTATACCTGTGACACCTCGAGCCTCTGCCAAGCACACCAAATCCCATATTTTCTGCCTTGATCTGTACCAACCCCATCCTCCCATGTGACTTCTAGTTTCAAGGAGACTTTTTCTTCATTTTAAAGGGGGAGAAGACACATAAAAAAATTGAACAGACAATAGACACAGAGAGAAACATTTTTAGCTACGATCTCCATTTTTTGGAGCTCATTTTTTGTGTAGTATTGCACAAAATTTTTATTTCATCTTTTATAAATTTTTTTATGTAGTGACTTGAGTGAGCCAGATTATTGAGAGATAAATTTTGGAGTTATGGCATTTGATTAAGTTTATAATATTCAGATTTGTGGATGCACTTAATTATTCATGTTTGAGAAATTATTATTGAGATCAAGGAGACTTGGTTCCATTATTTTTTCTCATTCCATTTTATTTTGTATGACTCATATTGTGTCATTATTACATTTTATATGTAATAATACTATAATGAGAGGTTAAATACCCTATTCAAGTGGTGAGATGGAAACCTTAACTCAATTATTTTTATTTTTGGTTTGTTTATTTATTATGCCCCTTTGAATATTACTATTAAAATTTTACAATTTATATTTACGCCTCAAGAGAGGGTGAATTATTTCGAGATAAAATCGAAAATTCATATTATAATATTTATTTATTAATTAAACTAGAAATAGGCAATTTTTGAATGGTATTATAGTTTGAATCTCTCTAATCTAAAAATGTATTTTTTTTGGTTTAAAATGCTTTTAGTAAATTTTCTCTAGCAGATGATATATTAGAAAATGTTTTAATCTAATTTTTGTGAGTATGTGAAATTGAAATATTAATCTTCTAAAAGGACTATATGTAATTTTATATTTGCAACGAGAGTTGATTTGTAAATTTATATATGTTTTGGGATATTTCAAATAAACAAACTAATTAATAAAAATAAATAGGTTAAGTGACGAAGTTTAATCCCTTAAATTATCTCATTATTATTTTCTCCTCATATTTAGCTCACTTTATCATTTTCTTTATTTCTTATTGTATTTTTAATTTTAGCTCATAATTAGTAGTATAAATATCCCTTCAAAATTATTTAAAAATCATACATTGTCTTCATTTTACTCTTGTCCACATTAGAGAGCGCGAATTTACCCCTTACTTGCCAATATACATTTTTAGCATGTTTGTAAGTACCAAAAGGGATTTTTGATTAGCGGTCTTTGCACTACAACGACATATACGCAAAAAGAATTGTTATCAAATGGTGTCGTTGCCGCTTTCTTGACGTGCAGACAACATTGGAGACTTGTAATTTTTTATTTATTTATTTATTTTTAGTGTTGTTATTTCTTCTCCCTCCTCCTTAGACTGGTTGTATAAGATTTTTAAAGATTTGTATTTATTTTGGTGCATTTTGAAACCATATTATTTGTGTAATAATTATTCAATAAATAAAAGCGAAAAGGAAAACCAGACATCGTAGAGAGAGGGCATCCAAAGGTGAGGATTTTGAAGCATATCTACTTTAGGTCGGTAGGACTCCCGAGGACGAATGAAATAGGCGAGATCTCCCCCCGGTCGACTCAACTCGGTCTTCACCCCACATGTGTAAAAGTCGTGGGAGGAAATTTCTTTATCACTCGTGAATTTCCTGCAAGCGAGTTCATTTTTATGTCATTAATTGCTCCTGAGTTCTTTTAATTTCTGCATCGCACTTAAATTGAATAGTTTGATGAATTAATTTACCTAAGACCTAGACCCGGTCATTGAAATGAGAAGAGATTTCATCACCCGACTCCATCACTTGACTCCACTTGCTTGTTAACCTGTGCCATCACTTAATTAAAATCAATCAACTAGCAAGCCAAGTAAGAGCAAAATTTTCCACAGGTGACGTATAAGATTTCGCATTTTTTCTTGCCCGCAGAGTAATTAAAATTTGGCTACCCATTCTCCTAATTGAAGATAAAAACTGGTTACGTGCTAGTTAGGATTTTCCTTCACTTTTATGTATCTAATTCTAATCCTTTGCTAGTTGGTTTTATGTGCTCCATCCTAGTGTGTTTCATACCGAGTCCACTTTTATCCCTTTTTTTTCAAAAAAAAAACTCCATTTTTCTCCCATCTTGGCCGAAGAACGTCCCTTATGGGACTACTTTGGTTATTTTTTGTTGACACGCGACACGTGTAAGAGTAATCCCAAGACGTCTCTTTATGATATCCTTACTGGTCTTACCTCTCTTACGAGTACCATTGATACTCTTGACCCATCTATGAACGCACCTCATATTCCATCACCTTCGGTGTCAAGTGTCGACGTGTCGCTTACCTTGCCGTACACCCATTGTTACTATACCGATCACTTATCCCATGAGTCACCATACTCTTCATATCAAAATGAACCCACTATGGAACAAGTGTATCCATATGACACTGTTTCGGAACCCACCTCGGTGTCTTGTCATGATATATCCAATCCCGAGTGGTGTGAGCAACCAAGCTATTCATGGCGGATTGATCACCCTCCCACGTAATACGAATCCCAACCCGAGGTTGTGGATCCTCACACGTTCCCACCGTCATCATGGAAACCTTGTGCACCCCATCCCGATCAGCTCCCTCACTATGTACCCACCGATTATCATCCTTTTGTCTCTCATGGAGATGCTTCTCCCGTGTATAATACACTTGGCCCCACTATGCACACTTCGTACAAGTATTCTCCGTTTTCACATGTTAGTAACGAGTTGTGTCCACATCAACCACCGCCACCAACCATCAATCCACCACCACCATCCACATCCGCTTTTGAGGCACTCTTGCACCTGTTCATCATAGAGAAAGAGCAAGCCACTCAAATTCAAACCCAAGCTCTCCAAAGGTTTGAACAACGCCTTAATGAATTTGAGTGTGCGCGCGAGTCGAATTTCACGTCAAGTCAACCCATCGTTGCACCCATGTGGAGTGATGATGCATCGTCTTGTCACACCGGTGTTGAGTGTGACCAATCCTATCACCCCGAGAATCTCGATGTGGAGACCATTCCATGGTACGGGCCTCAAGTTGACAATTATGTTGACTTACCTTTCATTAGTGAGACTGATCCAATCCTACCATGTCCACATGAACCCACATTTTAGATTCACCCACCCGTTATATCCAAAAAAACGCCCGATTTTATACCTATTGCACCCATTGAGTGTGTCCTCGAGATGCCCATTCCTTATAGGTTAGCTCCAGCTATGAGTTCCCCCTACTTCATCGAGATTGAATCGAATATGGTTACCACCTCCTTTTCTATTGATCCTCTACAGAGATGTTCGGCTCACTTTGAGTGTGATATTGATGTTGATTCATATATCTCAGATCTTAATGCCTCTTTAGACCCTTTCACCACATCGGATGGTGATATATTGGTGGAGAAGTTGACCACTCCATCTTTAGAACCCACACCCCCTCCTGTGAGTTCCCTTGCGGATCACTCCAAGTCTCATAAGGAATGTGTGTCACCTACTCTTGAGTTGGATCATCTTCCCCCACCATTTATCCCACCCGACCCACCCATTGTCCCTTCCACCCCCACCACTTGGTTTGGATCTTGATTTTACACATTTCATGTTTCTTCTACATTTTTATATCCTCACCTAAAGCCATCCACCATCTATGCAAGTATTTGTGGTGCCACTCTCCACTTCCATGACATCGATCTTGTTCCTCCATGCACACCACTTCCTTGTGGTGTTGATTTTTCTTCCCATCAGCTCCCTGACATGTCACGGTGCGACCATTATCATCGCCCATTTATAGAACGGTCGTGTGATTTCTATGAGCCCCACCCCATTACACTTTTTACACCATTCCGCCTTTCTCACTAATTAGAGCACCATTCTTATAGGGCCCTTGTTTCCCTCACTTTTCGGCTCAATAAGGATCGAGATCGATTCCTCTTCACAGTCACCTTTGCCCTTTTTTCCACATGCCCCTAGTCCTACGATGCTTTGCATCGCATGATGCATTCTGCCATACAGGTGCATTGACCATTTTAGTCTTTATCCAACAAGACTGACGCTTCAGTCTTGTTTGGGGGTGATCTTCATCACCCATTAATCTACCACCCCATGCTTTCATAGATCTTATCTTTAGGGTGAGAATGGTTCGGTTTGGCGAAGACATTAAACTTAGCGCTACCGGGAGGCATCCCATCGTTTCTAGTATGAGTCTCATCCTGTTTGGGGGTGGTGTTTCATACCACCCAATGCTTTATCATGTTTATAGATGTGTACACTTTTGTTATCTTACCATTTATTCAAGTTTCTTCTTGGATTCATCTGCCCAGTTCATTAGCGGTTGATTGTGGTAATCTATTTCCTACCTTATGCTCTCAATTTTAAAAATAATTTTACTTAACATCGAGGAAGATGTTCCTTTTTGTTTGGGGTGGGGAATTTTATCAAAATCGTACCTCTTTTGAATTTTTTTGATTTTTGAACCTGATTTTTAAAATTTCGTGCAGTTTCTTTCATCTCACTCACTGACGTGAATTTTCTATCATCCATCTTTTTAAGTCTGGGAATCAAGCTAGATGATTTATTTTTCTAAATAGATTATGTGATACGTTTCAAGGCATTTTGCACCATGAATTTCTTGACTTAAAAAAATTTGCGCACTTATCACGTCACTACGGTTTAGAGTTGAAGAGTACTACAATTCTCATGAGAACCTTAAGGATTTCTAGTAGAGACTTTAGCTTGTGAGATTCGTGCCTTTCACCTTTTAGAGAGGTTTACGCAATCTACGATTCATAAGTTGATTCAACTCTCTTTGGGTCCAAATTAAATCGTTGTATGATCTCATTATTCTTTATTTTTGGCTTGATCACTGAGAACGACACCACTTTCGAGTTATAAGAAACACGTGTTTTATAATTTGTCCCGATCACTAGGTTTTCACCCATTCACTACACCCATTACATTTTCATGCTCTTCCATATTCCCATTTATTTCCCACATCATCCATTTATCATCTTCATCTTCGTATATCATCAACCAGTTTTTGAGAAAAAGAGTGTTTTCAAATGTTAAATGTCTTAATTTTTGGGTTGAAAAAAATAGAAAGAAAAAAAGAAGAAAAATATATAGAAAAGCAAAATCGAAAAAAAAAGGAAAAAAAAGAGAAAAGAAAAGAAATAGAGTTTGTAGTTAGTTTTGAAATAAAGACATTTGTTCTTCATAGTACACTCTTTTATCACATCCATCTTTTTTCCATCACACATCCATTACTCATCAAACATCCATCATACCTACTTTACCTCATTCCATCCTTCCCATCTCTTTTTCCCCCCACCCATATACATAAATGTTCTCCCCTATGTGTTCGGGCAAATGAAAGTCAACGTGGTGAATAACTCGACGTTCTCACTATAGTGATTAGTATTCTTTCATGAGATCATTTTTCTTTCATTTTTCGTTCTTTCTTATATGTGTGTGAGATGTTTGACCTTGCTTACATTTACTTACCTCCTAACGCACAAGAGCGATACACTAACCCAAATCTCGTGAGTTCATTTGAGAGAGCTATATCCCGTGAGATTTTGAAGTTGAAGCGTTGATTCTGATAAGGAAATCTAGGAATTACTCATATGATACTTGACCCATTTTGACTTATTCACACTACACACATTGAGTTCTAGGAAGGATATGCCTTGAGTATTTACTTAGCTAAATCTTTTTATGTACTTCTAGCTTGTATTTCTCAAAATATTTCTCTTATGATTAATTGTACGATTATTCTATGTCTAATAAGAGATAGACTGTCGTTTGCAAATAAAGAATTTTGTGGGTATATTCCCTGCGAACCCTCACGAGACAAAACTTGTCCCGTAGGGCAACCTATAGGTTCAAAGACTTGTTGCACAGGCTAAGTGCAATCGCAAGTGCCCGTGAAAGTGGTACACTTTTGGTTTCTTATCTTTCTTTCTCTCTATATTTTGCTCGAGGACTAGCAATGTTCTGTTTGGGGGTGATGATAAGTACCCAAAAGTGTTTAAATAACACCCCAAATTGACAATTTTTAATTGCTAATTCTCAGTAAAATAGGTCTTATGCGCGTTAATATTTATTTTGTAGGTTGATTGCATGTTGCGGTGTTTAAATTCTTATTTCAAGGCAAATGTGCGATTTATGGAGCTTAATACCCCTATCCCGTAAACCTAACCTTACCCGAGTCTAAACTTACCCCGAAGCACGTGTGGGTTTAGTTTGTGCCTTTTTTTTAGTTTGACTCGTTTTTATTTTTAGGATTTATATTAGATTTATTTAGAATTTTCTAGGATTTATTTCTATTTTTACATTTCTTTTAATGTAGTGTATTTTTATTTTTATTTTGATATTTATTAGTTTTTTTATCTTATTTTATTAGGATTAGTTTTTTTAATTTTATTAGATTATTTTTTTTAGGACTTTAGTTTTCATTTTTATTAGATTTTTAGTTTTTATTTCGTTTGTTTTTATATAGCTTAGAATTTTATATTTTAAGTTTTAATATTTTTATTTTTATTGTTTTTAGTTTGTTTTATTGTTAGTTAGATTTTATTTATTTTATTTTTATTAATTTTATGATTTTAGTTTTAATTATTTAGGGTCACAAACTAACACACACACACCCTAAACCCGTACACTCACCTACACCCCATCTTCTTCGCTCACCCTTACACTTTTCCTATACACCCTCACCCACCAAACCACTCCCTTCATCTTCTTCCTTACACCTACTCTCAACCCCAAGGGCGGATCTAGGGGTGGGCCCACCAGGCCTGTAGCCCACCCCTCCCAAATTGAAAAAAAATTTGTTAGGGTTAAAAGTTGATATTTGAATTTAAAATGTTATTGAAAAATGACCCTAAAATTTATAAGGGTGAAAAAAATGCTGGAAAATAAAAAATAATATAGATAAATAGATACAAAAACTTTATAAATTTCTCCTCTTAGGAAATCGCCCTCAACCCCGGACATTGGCCGGAACTTCGGCCTCGTTGACAAAAATTCTCGAATCCGTTACTAATTTTAGCCCACCCCTTCGAGGAATCCTAGCTCCGCCATTGCTCAACCCCCATATCCGAACCCACACCAACCCGTCAACACCCCTTTCCACACCTCCGGCCACCCGAATCGAAACCGCTGGCGACAGCCCCTGCTGTCACACCACCGCGACCTCCTGTGCGACCTCCTCCTCGGAGCTACCCACTTTCGACATCGGCGATCTGCCAAAAACCAAACCCGCGTCCAACAACCACCTGACCCACGAACCTACTCCTATCCCAATCCCCCATACCCGTAACCAACTCGAGACTATATCTATCCAACTCCCATTCAGCAAAACCAAAACCCATTTCAACTTCAAAGCCAAGCCACGATTTTTTCTACCTACCAAATAATCCCAAACCAAGAAGCCAAATAAAACCCAATGTGCAAAAACCAATCTCAGGCCTATACCTGTGACACCTCGAGCCTCTGCCAAGCACACCAAATTCCATATTTTCTACCTTGATCCGTACTAACCCATGCTCCCATGTGACTCCTAGTTTCAAGGAGACTTTTTATTCATTTTAAAGGGGGAGAAGACACAGAAAAAAATCGAACAGGCAGTAGACATAGAGAGAAATATTTTTAGCTTAGGAGCTCCATTTTTTTGAGATCATTGTACAAAAAATTTATTTCTTCTTTTATAATTTTTTTATGTAGTGACTTAAGTGAGCCAGATTATTGTGAGATAAATTTTGGAGTTATGGCATTTTATCAAGTGTTACAATATTCAGATTTGTGGTTGCACTTAATTGTTCATGTTTGAGAAATTATTATTGAGATCAAGGAGACTTGGTTCCATAATTTTTTTCTCATTCCATTTTATTTTGTATGACTCATATTGTGTCATTATTACATTTTATATATAATAATACCATAATGAGAGGTTAAATACCCCATTCAAGGGGTAAGATGGAACCTTTAACTCAGTTATTTTTATTTTTGGCTTGTTTATTTATTATGCCCCTTTGAATATTAATATTAAAATTTTACAATTTATATTTACGCCTCGAGAGAGGGTGAATTATTTTCGAGAGAAAATCAAAAATTCATATTATAATATTTATTTATTAATTAAACTAGAGATAGGCAATTTTTGAATGGTATTATAGTTTGAATTTCGCTACTCTAAAAACGATTTTTTTTATGGTTTAAAATGCTTTTAGTAAATTTTCTCTAGCGGGTGATTTATTAGAAAATGTTTTAATCTAATTTGTGTGAGTATGTGAAATTGAAATATTAATCTTCTAAAAGGACTATCTATAATTTTACATTTGCAACGAGAGTTGATTTGTGAATTTATATATGTTTTAGGATATTTCAACTAGACAAACTAATTAATAAAAATAAATAGGTTAAGTGGCGAAGTTTAATCCCTTGAATTATCTTATTATTATTTTCTCCTCATATTTAGCTTACTTTATCATTTTCTTTATTTCTTAGTGTAGTTTTAATTTTAGTTCATAATTAGTAGTATAAATATCCATTCAAAATTATTTTAAAAATCATACATTGTCTTCATTTTGCTCTTGTCCACAATAGAGAGTGCAGATTGACCCCTTACTTGCCAATATACATTTTTAGTGTGTTTGTAGGTACCAAAAGGGATTTTTTTGATTGTCTGTCTTTTACTCTACAACGATATATACACAAAAGGCTAAATATCACTTGTACTTAGTTGTTTCTGAATCGGCAGTAAGTTTTGCATTGTCTGAGAAGAGAATGTAGTTCAAAAACCCGTCTACTATACCAGTAAGGCTTTTCGAGGAGCAGAAATCAGGTAACCTCGTTTGGAGAAATTGGCTTTATCACTAATTGAAGCATCCATATGTATGAAACCTTATTTCCAATCCCATACAATCGTAGTTTACACTAATATGCCTCTAAGGCAGGCTTTACATAAACCAGAGAAATCTTGTAGATTAATGTACTGGGCTGTGGAATTAGGGAAGTATGATATCATATATGAGCCAAGGTCTTCTTTGAAAAACACAAGCAGAGGAACAAAAACATTTCACACTTTTTAATTAATAAAAAGAGAAAAGTACAAGATACATTGAAAACGTAAGAAATTCCCGAATGGTGATTTTCTCAATTAAAATCAAAGTTAATTTCCTTTTGTATATAATACAATGAATGATGCGGAAGCGTTGAAAGATGATGGTTCAACAACAATTAAACAAAACAAATTTTGGTTTAATTGAACAAGATTAAATCAATTCATTAATCCAAGTCCTAGAATTTGCCTAAATCATATTTATCAAAATTAGCAAATTAGGTGAAACCAAATTTTAGCAAATGACTAGAATTAATTAAACATTACCCAACATTTAATATCAGTCCAAATTAAATTGAGTGTGATAAATTAAATCGAATTTTATCTTGAATTATTCTAAGCATACGTTCTACATTATGATGCAAGATAAAATAAACAATATCACACTACGCCGCGATGTACGAGGAAAAACCCAAGACGGGAAAAAACCTCGGACGGCCCTAGCCACAAGTCCACTAGATATGGAATTACAATTACAAGACAAAAGACTTACATCCTCGACTCGAACCCTCTCAAGCCTTGTTGCTCCTTCTTGTAGAAACCTCTTCCTAGCGGACAACCACGGAGCTCCACCGCGATCTCGAAATCCACCGATAGGACTTTGTATGGTCACCGTCACCCAAGCTTGGAGCCTTTCTCCAAGTGAGTAATACCGCAACAAACTTCTTCTTCTTTGTGATGGGATGTAGAAGCAAACCCGAAACGTCTCCTTTTCAATTCGGTAGAGAAAACCGGTGCCAAAACTCCAAGCAATTGATATAAATATAGAAACTTGGATAAACACAATTGGGTGTAAACACTAGAGTGGTATATGCATTTTCTTTGAAAAACAACCCTCAAAACTTGAACATTTTCCTACACTATTTTTGCTCTCAAACTCTCTCTAGGAGATAAACTTAGTTGGAAAAGTTAATTAGAAAAATGTGTTTCCTGTCCTTAATAAGTCTTGAAAAAGTTGGTTAAAGACCAAGTGGGGAAAGTGGGTAAAAACTGCCAAAAACTGCTCAACACTGTTCCCGCCTGGCATTCTCGTTCGAACGACATTGACACTCGTTCGAACGAGACTTCTAACGAGCGACCAATCTGGGCTCGTTAGAAACTCGTTAGATACCTCATTAGAACGAACAAACTCGTTCGAACGACATATCGAACGACTGACCAGTTTAGGTTCGTTGGCAAACTTGTTCGAACGAAACCTCGTTAGAACGAAAAACTCGTTCGAACGACATATCGAACGACTGACCAGTTTAGGTTCATTGGCAGTCTCGTTCGAACGAAACCTCGTTAGAACGAAAAACTCGTTCGAACGAGATTTCGAACGACTTCCAGAAATTTTTCTAAAATTCTATTTTGGCCCAGGAACTTTATATACGTTAAATTAAAGTTCCAATTAAATTATTCTGAAAGTAAAACATGGTTTTTTATTAAACCTAACACCCAAATAAATTTTGTTCCAAGCTCCTATATAAATATAATTACATTCATACCTTGGGAGCATGGAACCTTAGTTGATGACGTAGAAACGAGGCACGCAAACCGGCATTTTGATGAAGCTATAAATTCTTTGCCGCTACGTCTTCAACACATACTTCATAGGCTTGAGAGTATTACAATAAAACACTAACCTATGAAAAAAATGTTTTTGTCCGGAATTGAGCCAACACAATACATGGACTCAATTGGAAATTTGTGTCCTTACATACATCTTCAAAAAAAAATACAACTACTGAAAAAGGAAAAAAAAAAAGCTACTTAGTTCTACACCTTCATCTTATCTGCTTCAGGATTAGCTGAAGTAGAAGAAAAAACATAAGGAGGAGGAGGATTAACTGTGGAGGCAGCAGAAGAATTCACATCCTGGTGTTTATCGTCAGACTCCAGCACTATCAAAGATTCATTGGAACCCCCATCATCATTAACTTCCTCGTCCAGGTTTGGAGGGGCCCCAAGATTATGTTGCAAGAACATCTCAAAATCTTTTGGAGTGTCGACCTCCACCTGGACAACAGACCAGCCGTCCTTAAAGCATTTCTTCTTCGCAAACTAAATTTGTAAATAAGCTGCTCCAATGGCTTTATCCCAGCCTTTGTTGAAGCTAGCCTCCCTAGCCTTAGTCCTCTTCGCCTTCCTAACACCAAAATCCTTCTGTAATTGGGTGATCTTGAATTTATCAGCATCTAAGTCTTTTTACAACTTATCAGCCAGACCCCGAGCAATTTCAGTATCTCCTTTAGTAGCTTTCATTTTCTCCTTCCATTTCTTTTGTTCATTGGCCAATGCTTGTTGGGAATTAAGCACTGGCGTTTTCAGCTCATTAAAAGATTTCTTCAACTTCACCAGAAGAAGATCTAGCCTCATCTTTCTCCAACATGTTATTAAAGTTAACGAGGAACTGCACAAGAATAACAAGGAAAGTCAGTATTATGCAGAACTAACAAAGAGATAGAAAATTAATGAAGGAAAAAGAATATACCAGAGCAAGGGTTTGAGCAGGCCTGTCAGAACTTTTAGAACAAGGTAATGCAGTTGCAGCACCCCTGTGGTCTGGTAAAGTCTCAGACTTTATTAGTTGTCTTGCCAATCCAGGGCCAAGGACCACTGGAGAGATAGAAAAAGATATATCGACCAATTCACGCTAGTTAGAAAGAGCATAAGAACCTTCTGCTAACTTATAAGGAAGCTGACTTTATTCTTTTCAGAGGGCTCTCTTTAACTTTCTTGGATGGGGGTTTCTTCCCAGTCTCATCTTTATTTTTCACCCATTCATTAGCCTGTTTGGAAGGGGGATTAGCAGATCTATCTCCCAAAATGTTGGGAAACTTCCTCTTTCCTATAGCTACGGTAAGGGGCAAATTTGAATATAAGGAAGAAGGGGAAAGGGCAGCAAGATTACCACTGTAAGATGCATCAGCTGAGGAAGTAGAAAGAGGCTCTCGCTTAAGGTAAATAACAAGGGAAGGAGTAGGACGAGCAACAAAGGAAGAAATTGTATTCTTATACTGCAGCAAATAGGATGCACACTTAATGTGATCCTCACCAATCCTCTAATGAAGTCCCCAAATAAATTTCAACTCCCTAAGATTCACTTCACTTTCCTTTAAACGCCTTCCCTTCTGATCAACTGCAATCAAAATTTACAGAGCAACAATTAGTGTTACATTTAAATAGATATGTACAGGGAAAAATAGTTAAAGGAGGAATAACCTATCCCATTCCCAAAGGGGGGCACCTAGGCCCCTAGTAGTCAGCATTTCTAGTCAAAGGGGCATATTGCCAATTTTTTACAACAATTCCGTGCTCAAAATAATCCCTATTGGAGTCTGGAAGATTAACTACTAACACTTTGCTTACAACCCTAGTCTTTAAATAAAAATTGGCGTCACTAATCATCCACTTATAACGAAATATTATTTCTGGAATCCCTAGATGGGTTCCATGAATTTGATTCAACCTATACACTCCATTTATGACCCTCCAAGTGTTGGGGGATACCCTACCTGGGACAATGTCAAAGTATTGACAAAATTCAAGGCACAAGGCGTTGGGAGGAAAGGTAAATCCACTCTCAGCTATAAAGATAAAGGGAAAGTAGTGACCCTCAGCAAGTGAGAAAAAATCAATAGGTAAAGTAGCGTGTTCTGAAACAACCCAAGAGGGAATCTTAAGTTCATTTCTAAATTCATCATGAGAATCAATAGAGTAAACCATGATGAATAATAAAAGATAAGAGAAAGAATTCTTACAGTAGTTAAGGATTCATCCAGAACTGAAGAACATAAAATGATTGCACAAGAGAGAAAAAGAAAGCTTGAAGGTGTTATAGCAAAAAACACTCAGAACATTTGAGGTAAGAAAAGATCGTGTCTTTTCCCGCTCTTTATAGGTTGCCTCAAAAACTAGAAAAATAATGATTAAAAGGCAGCGTCGATTGAACTGGTGGTGACTAAAGGCAGAAAAGACGGATTTGACCAAAAACGATTCGTTAAAGTTATGGATAATTTCAAAAATACCACGCGCATTATATTTTCATAATTAAATAATAATTTTTACAAGTGTGGTAAGTCGGCAATCGACCAAACCTGAAATTGTTGCCCGAGCAACTTTAAGATTTAAATGCTCCATACTCTTATCAAAACTTCAAGCATGAAACATTGGGGGCTTCTGTTGCTACCAAAAATTATTCATATACGTGTACCATTTGGATACTGACACGTGTTGTACATTGGAAGATTAATCATAGTCAATAAGGATGAAATGCTGACCAAATCCAGGGATGCCGACCAACGATGATAGGAAAACACCAACAATTGTATACATAAATGATTGTACAAATGTAAATGTCTACGACATAAAGACATTCCATCTTTTGATATTCCATCTCTGGTACACCCCCTGGGGGCTATAAACACATTGTAAACCCTACATCCAAGGGACACGAAAAGAGAGGTAATTGAACAATCCCAAAGCAATACACAACAGTGAACGTAGGCTTTTCCCTTAAGCCGAACCACTTTAAAAATTTCTTGTCTCTTTTATTTCTACTTATCTATGATCAATTAATTAGCCCAGTCTAGTTTTTTTCATCAACAGTCCTAACGCATTAAATCTAGTCTAATCCATCACCAAAGAAAAGAAACCCATTAATATAAGGTGATTTTAATCAATCTCAACCTCAACTAAATTAGCTAGAAAGAATAATAAATGACATGTATTGAAAGGAAAGTAATAAATAAGCAAGTAAAACTAATTATCAAAGTAAGAAAAATAATTACCAAAGCTTGAAAATAAGAAATAAAACTTATATTAATGGGGAAGATGATGAATAGTGTACTTAAAACCCTTTGAAATCAAACCCTATGAGAGAGAAGCCTCCCTTAAAATATCCCTCTTAAATGTGATATACCTATACAATAAAATTCCTCCCTTTTTATTATACCATTAAATGAAAATACAAAAAAAATAAAGAAAAATAACCTAAAAATATATTTTTAAGGAAGTGTATAGTAACTCGTTGTTGATGTAAAAAATTAGATCGCTCTAATTATTCAATCACAAATAAATAAAATAAGACAAAGATTTAAAGTGGTTCAGCCTTATATGAATGGCCTACGTCCACTGTTATGTTATTGCTGAATGTTTGGGAATTCTCGAGTACAAATTCTCTCCAGAAATTCCCTCCCCGTGAATGAGGGTGATACAAGGTATTTATAGCCCTTAGGCTGTACATGAAAGGGTTGATACATTAAATGATATACATATGAAAGGGTAATATATTTAAGGCAGCGTGTGCGTCAAGATGATGAACATTCAATGAATAGTTGAACTGTTGATTATCTGGCAATTAATGCTACGGCCGAGATGCAGCTCGGACCGCCTTAGTTGCTCGTTGCTCAGGAGTTCCTCGGAGCGCTAGAGTACCTCGGAGTGCTAAAGTTCCTCGGTGTATCCTCGTTGCTCGGAGAGAACATGAGTTGGTCGGGGAAATGAACTTCCTCGTTGCTATTGTGCCACGTAGATTGACACGTGTCTTCGTATTATTCGTCCATATCAGCATATTAATTTTGGTATCAACAGAAGCCCCCAATGTTTCATATTTCGAACTTTGAGGAGTATGGAACATTCTTTCTCGGTAAATGGCGATATTAAATGATTTTCCTGGGTTTTAGGAGCCTTTTCTTCATTTTTGAATTTCCTTCCAAATTCGCAGAATCCGCCATTTTGCTTCGGTCTTCGTGCCCTTTTTGTTCTTTTAGCCGCCGGAAGTTCGATAGTTTCTTTTTGCAATCATTTCTTTCGCCATTTCCCAAGGCACAGTATTTAAACTTCCCAAGCGATCATACCGTCCTCTACCTTTTCCAATTTTCTTGCTTTCGAATTCTCCATAGTCTTTCTTTCTCTTGTGCGTTCATCCCTATTTTCGTTCGTTGTCAACAGATCTCCTTTCTTCCTGTAAGATCTTCTTCCTTCTTCTTTTATTCACCATGGTTTATATTATTGAATCTATTGAAAAATTCCGTTCTGATTATTCCATTCCGTCTTGGGTAACTCTAGAGAATCTTCCTGAGCCCTTTGATTATTTTCGTTTGGCTGAGGGACATTGGTTCCCCAGCCTCTTTATTGCTGAGTGTGGATTTTCTTTTCCACCCAACTCTTTATGCTTAGAATTCTGCCAACATTTCGATGTTGTTCCTGCAAAAGTAGCTCCCAATACATGGAGAATAGTTAATGGGGTGCATAAATTAAATCAAACTCATGGAACTCGCATAGGAATTCCTGAGATTATGTATTGCTATAGATGGGTTGTTTTAGATAACGTTTATTATTTAAAAACCAGATTTTTGAATAGAGCTTTAGTAGTCAATCTCCCTGATGCCAACAGGGATTATTTTGAACATGGGTTAGTTTTCAAAAATTGGCAACATGCTCCTTTAGTCGGAGACGAAGTGTATGAAGGTCCCAAATGCCCCCCATATGGCAATGGGATAGGTTATTCTCATTTCATTTTATTCTCGAAATTGTGACTTCATCATGTTTGAATAAATGCATGATTGACATTTCAAATTGTTTTTGTTTGCAGTTAATAGCAAGAGAAAGACTCCTAAAGAATCAGAAGTTAATATAAGGCAATTGAAACATATCTGGAGCTTGCATCAGAAAATTGCAGACGATCACATCAGTTCTGCCTCATACTTGTTGCAGTACAAGAGTTATACGTCGTCTTTTACTGCTCGTCCTGTGGTCAGCTCCAGTGATCCAGTGCAAATTCCTGAAGACTCTGATCCGGAATCTCATATTCCTTTGAGCCAGAAAATGGGCAAGAGAAGAGTTCCCACTCTCTTCGAGGAGAGTTCCTCTGCTGGCGATGGGAAGAAAACCAAGGTTAATGTCCCAAAGGGGACAAAGAAAATTGATGATGCTCCTTCTGTTGCTGTTCAGAAGGTTGCCGAGAAGCCCCCAGTGGCTCCTGTGCAGAAGGATGCACCTGTTGAGGTAATCACTATCTCACCAACCAAAAGTTCCTCTTTGGTTGAGGTTGCTGAAAAGGCTCCAAGGAGATTGAGGAAATCCTCCTCGATCAGTATTTCTGGAACCATTCCCCAGCTCCCAACTGGTGGAGATGGTGTTCCAATTATTGTTCCTCCAAGCTCTACGATGAGTTTGGCAAAATTTTCACCCATCCCCGAGGTGCAAGGTACTGAAGAAGACCTTACTCGGGATGTGGTTACTTCTCTGGCTGCTCGTTATTTGGCTTCAGTAAGTATCTCTACTCCGAGCTTTTTATATTTTCATTTGTTGTTTCCCATGTTTGTTTCTAATTTCATTTTCCTCTTTTGATTGCAGTTGATGAGCTGTTTCAATTTAATCCTTAAAAAGGATGAAGCAATCAAAGCTTCTTGCTCCTCGTCCACTGTGGAAGGAGCACTGGAGAAAGCTATTAAATTTGTGAGTGAGTCCCGTCAGAAGTATGACGATGATAAAATTGAATGGGAGAAGAAGTTGGTTGCGTCTGATGCAGAGAAAGTACAACTGGGTAATAAGATGAAGGACTTAGAGAGAGAGAATAAAGACTATGCCGAGAAACTTTCAGGCTTTGAGGAGCTGGAGAATAAACTGAAGTCAGCTGAGGAAGAGTTGACACTTCTGCGCGAAGAAAATCGTTAGAAGGAGGAGTTGGAGGCCAAGCTGAAAGCCTCCGAGGACCTTCTATCTGAGAAGCTCTCCTCGGAGAAGATGAAGAGAAAAACGGCTGTGAAGAAATCCTTTCGGACTGGTTGGGATAAAGGATGGGATAGGGGGTAGCTGCAATGATGACCCAGGTGAATTATGGAAGTTTGAAATTCTTCCATGATGGTTGGGTTGCTGCCTTGCAAGAATTGAAGGTGAGCGAGGACTCTGAGCTATTTCAACAACATCTCCCTGGTCCTCCTCCAGTTATTGAAGACAAAGATGAAGAAGAGGCTGCATCTGAAGAATCTTTAATGACAGGGGGTGATCAAGTCCTTGCTCCAACACCTAACCAGACAGTCACCGAGGAGATTTCTTCGTTGCCTACTCCTCCAGAACAAGCCCCAGCTTCTACCAATCAGATCAATGTTCCCACCGAGCAACCAAGCTCCTCGTCCCAGCCTCCCGAGAAAGTCTTGGGAGACAAGGAAAAGGTGTGAAGTTGTTCGGTACTATCTTTCTGTTTTTCTTTTATTTATCCTCTGTATTCCAAACGATGTAATTTTGTTGATGATGTAATAAAATCACATCTTTTTGTTCCTCTTCATTGTTGATGCTCTGTCTATTTTTATTTATTAACTCTTGCCTTCTCTTCTTTATTAGTTTGTGGCTAGAATGGAACTGATATCTGCACATGATACAAAGCTGATGCAGCAATGCCATGAATATTATAAGGCTGGTCATACAAATTTGAGTGTATCAGAAATTGCTGACATCCTTGGCCATGATGCTTCAGAACAAGCAATTGAGGCTTATCAATACCTAAAGGATTTACTTGACCGAGCTGTGGCCAACAACGTGGCCTACTATGACTTGATCGAGGAGCTTCATTGTACCTTAGAAGATCTTCAAAATCAGCACAATGAATCAACTGCCTTGTTGCACAAGGAATATGAGAATAGGTATCAACATCTTTCCTCTGAGACAGGTCACAAAAAGATCACTGCTGGGTACGATGTTAGGGAGAGAACCCTAAAAGGTGAAGTTGAGGCCTGCAGACAGATCGCCGAGCTGCTGGAACAAGAGAACAACAATTTGCAGAAAAAGTTGGCACAATATGAGTCTGTAGCTTCATCCTCTACTGCCTTGGTACCGGTCACTGATGAAGGATTCTCATTCTTAGAGGTTGAAAATGCCAAATTAAGGCAAGAATTGGATACTTTAAGAAAGTCTGGTGTTTTTACTACTGCTCGGGGACGAGGAAGAGGTTCTCGTGGGCGAGGAAGAGCTGTTCAAAATATTGTCGAGGAGCAAAGTTCTCCACCTGCTCGGAGTCGATCAAGAGTTCTCAGCCGTAATGTTGAAGAAGCTCGCACTCAGTCTACTTTGGAAACTCAAGCGTTCCAATTGAATGCAAAATATCGTGCTTTATCTGAAATGTCCAAGAAAAACCTATCTTTGGAAGATCAACTTACTGCGACGAAGTCTGCTTTGAATAATAAAGATGTTTTTGCCAGGAGCCTTCACGAGCAACTAGAGAGAATAACTTTCCAATTCCACAAACAACCTCGTGAGTTTTGGATGGCAGGCTACAATGAAGCCCTTTGTCACTTGGATGCTCGCCTTGAAAATGCCAATAATGAAGGTTATAAACAGGGATGGTTGAACGCACTAGGTGTGTTAAAGCTAGAGCAGGGCCATTATTTATGGGATTATCATGCTCCTGGGCTACTAGACTTGCCTGTACCGCCTTATTAACTGGACATGGAATGGATCCCATCTCGTGCTATTCCTCGGAGCTTAATTTCAAAATATCTTGGTGACTATAGTCTTCATTCTCAGATTGAATTATCTCGTCCCGAGCATCTCTTGGATACTCCTTCAGTAATGAATGTCAGAATGTTGAGGGACTTGAATTTTATCAATTCTCCCCAAATATTAAATGATCCTCCTGCTGGCGAGGAACCTGTATCGAAGGCTGAGGGGAAAAAACCAATAGAATAGGATTTTCAATGTAATAGTTAGCAAACATATGTAACTTGTAATTTATTTTGAATTTTAATGAAAGACTTTCATTTTCTGTTTGCAAATCTGTATTGCTATTCTTTTGTACTTGTCTAACACTTTTACATCTGTGCATATGTATCTGTTAAAAAGATAACAATTTTGTGCTGTTCATCAACCAACTTAGTAATAAACAGTTACAAGTATCAAAAATGTTGTTCGATCACTTAATAATAAAGTAAGAGTATAAAAATGTTTAAAATTTTCCCAACCAACTAAGGTTGTAAAATTGTACTCGTCGACCAAGTATAATTAGCGAGATTTTTCATAAAATGTGTCCGACCAACCAGGTTGATGGACCCTCCTCGTCAATAAGTTCTCCTCGTTGACCAACTACAATTAGTGGGTTTTTATCCCCGACCAACTATACTTGGCTCAGTTTGGAATATTTTGTATTTTCTGGAATGATTTTACCTTCTGACCAACTTGTTGGCATATTTTGTTTCTTAACCAGCCAAAATTGGCATTTTAAGAATGTTGTTCTCGCCCTTTTACCATCCAAAGTTGGTCGTGGGTTTGAACTATTAGGTTCTTTCGAACTATCTTGTCCACAAGCTCTTTTACCAACCGAAGTTGATCACACAAGTGTACGCCTCCTAACCAAAGGAGTATAATTTGTTCTCGCTATTTTACCAACCGAAGTTGATCACGCTCGAACTATCAGGTTCTTTCGAACTATCTTGTCCACAAGCTCTTTTACCAACCGAAGTTGATCACGCAAGTGTACGCCTCCTAACCAAAGGAGTATAATTTGTTCTCGCTATTTTACCAACCGAAGTTGATCACGCTCGAACTATCAGGTTTTTTCGAACTATCTTGTCCACAAGCTCTTTTACCAACCGAAGTTGATCACGCAAGTGTACGCCTCCTAACCAAAGGAGTATAATTTGTTCTCGCTATTTTACCAACCGAAGTTGATCACGCTCGAACTATCAGTGTAGTGTATCACACTAGTATTCCCCAAAAAACTTGTAATAAAAGGAAGAAGATGGTGAAACATCATCGTTTTATTCATAATGAAGGAATTGCTTTACATTTTACATTACTGATAATACTTGCATAGGTGTTCAGCATTCCATGCATTCTTAAATTCCTCTCCTTCTAGAGTTGCTATTCGGTAAGTTCCTGGTCGAACAACTTCTGTAACTCGGTAAGGTCCATGCCAGTTGGCTTCAAGCTTATTGTGCTTTTGAATGACCTTCTTTAGCACATAATCCCCTTCTTTTAAGTCGCATTTCTTCACCCTTTTGTTGTAAAACAGAGTTGTGCGTTGTTGGTAAGCAGCATTCCTAATGGCTGCCTCTTCTCTAACCTCCTAGAGCATGTCCAAATCTAATCTTCTCATCAAGTCACTGACTGGGGAATTGAAATTCAGCACTCTATGTGTTGGGAGACCCAACTCGGCAGGTATTACAGCCTCACTTCCAAATGCCAGCATGTATGGTGATTCTCCAGTTGCTGCTCGGGGAGTTGTTCGGTAAGCCCACAATACTGACTGTAGCTCATTAATCCAATTATCTTTAGCCTCACTTAGCCTCTTCTTCAAACCATTTAGTAGCGTTCTGTTTGTCACCTCAGTCTGCCCATTGCTTTGAGGATGACCTGGTGCTGAATGGGTCTTCAGGATGTTTGATTGTTGACAATAGGCAGCAAACTCCTCGTTGTCGAATTGTGTTCCATGGTCTGTGATGAAGGCATGAGGGAGACCATATCTACAGATGATATTCTTCCAAACAAACTGGTATACCTTCTCGTACGTCATATCGATAAGGGGTTCAGCTTCTACCCACTTAGTAAAATAATCTACTGCGACGACGAGGTACTTGAATCTTCCTCGGGTGGTCGGCAATGGTCCAACTAAATCAATTCCCCACATGGAAAATGGCCAAGGGGAAGTTATGGGTGTCAACAATGCTTGTGGAGTTCGTCGGATGGAGGAAAAACGTTGCCACTTGTCACATTTCTTAGCATAGGCTATACAATCAGCCCTCATCGTCGGCCAGTAGTATCCTTACGTCATCATTCTTTGCAAAAGTTTCCGACCTGCCACATGTGCTCCACAAGACCCTTCATGGATCTCTTCAATCAATTTTTTCACCTCGGAGGGGTGTACACATCTCTGCAAACCTACCATAATTCCTCGTCTATACAAAACACCATTAGTTAGTACATACCGAGCAGCTTTAAACTTTAATTTCTTTGCCGTGAGCTTGTCCTCTGGCAATTCTCCCTCTTCAATATATGCCCTGATGGGATCCATCCAAGATGGTCCTAAATCAAGGGTAATAACATTCATCGTCAGGTTTTCATCTATGCTCCGACTTTCCAGTACTTCAATTGGTATCGTTCTTCGCAGCTCGGTACGAGTAGCTGATGCTAGTCGGGCCAGTGCGTCTGCTTGTGCATTTTCTATTCTGGGTATTCTGATCAACTGAATGGCATCAAATTCTGCCAACAATTCCATCACCTTTGCATGATACTTGACCATTAGTTCTCCTTTAACCGCATATGTTCCCATCACCTGATTCACAATTAATTGAGAATCACTGAATACCATCACTTGTTGTGCTTCCATAATCTTTGCTAAATTAAGACCTGCTATCATGGCCTCATACTCAGCCTCATTATTAGAGGTTTTGAATTGAAATCGCAAGGCATATTCTATATCAATCTCGTCTGGGGTTTTCAAAATAATCCCTGCTCCACAACCTGCTGTGCAAGATGACCCATCTACATACAATCTCCATGTAGGTAACTCGTGTTCAAATTTCTTATCCAATAGAGTTCCTCGGTGGAATATCTGCTGTTCTCTTCCATCCTCCCCTGTTAATTTTCGCTCCTCGTCGACCATCTCTTCTCGCCCTTTTACCAATCGGAGTTGGTCTGGGTTTGAATTTGATGATCTTTCTACATCCACAAGCCCTTTTACCAACCGGAGTTGGTCTGGACTTATGTCTGTTGATCCTGTAACATCCACAGGTTGATCAGTGAGCACTTTTTGTTCCTCGGGGGTATCAGGATATGTAAACTCTGCTATAAAATCTGCTACAGCTTGCCCTTTCAATGATGATCGGGGTTCATACACAATATCATATTCACCGAGCTCTATTGCCCAGTACATCAGTCTCCCTGACTTTTCTGGCTTATGAAGGGCTTGTCTCAATGGCATGTCGGTATAAATGACGATGGTATGGGCTTGAAAATATGGCCTCATTCTTCTACTTGCTTCAATTAATGCCAATGCCAATTTTTCTAACTTTGGGTACCTAATCTCTGCACCTCGGAAAGCCTTACTTGTGTAATAAATTGGCTTCTGGACTCCATTCTCCAATCTGATCAATGCTGAGCTGACTGCATGTTCTGATACTGCCAGGTATAAGTACAACTTTTCTCCCGTTATTGGCCTTGACAACAGTGGAGGTGTTCCCAGATATTTTTTCAAGTCTTGAAAGGCTTTTTCACATTCATCATTCCACTCGAAAGTTTTTCAAAGTGTTTTGAAGAATGGTAAGCATCTATCTGTTGCTCGAGATACAAATCTGTTGAGCGCTGCAACTCGTCCTGTAAGACTCTGCACTTCTTTCTTTGTTGTTGGAGATCGCAACCCTAAAAGAGCTTTGATCTTTTCTGGATTTGCCTCAATGCCTCGCTGGTTGACAATGTACCCGAGAAGCATTCCTTCTCGTACTCCAAATGTGCACTTCGTCGGGTTGAGCTTCATCTGGTATTTATCCAGTTGATCAAAAGTCTGACTTAAATCAACTAGATGATCAGCAGCTTTCTTGCTTTTTGTCAGCATATCATCGACATAGACTTCCATATTGCAACTGATTTGTTCGGCAAAAACCTTGTTCATCAGCCGCTGGTATGTCGCTCCTGCATTTTTCAAACCAAAAGGCATAACATTATAACAATAAGTACCCCTAGGGGTAGTAAAAGAAGTACTCTCCCTGTCTTCAGGTTTCATCTTGATCTGGTTGTAGCCTGAATAAGCGTCCATGAAGCTGAGCAGCTCGTGCCCAGAGGTAGCATCCACTAACTGATCAATTCTGGGTAATGGAAAGTGATCCTTTGGGCAGGCCTTGTTGAGATCAGTGAAATCAACACACATTCTCCATTTATTGTTTTTCTTCTTTACCATCACCACATTTGCCAACCAGTCCGGGTATTTCACATCTTCAATGAATTGAGCTTTCTGGAGCTTGTCGACCTCCTCTTGAATAGCTTGATTCTTCTCGGGGCTAAATACCCTTCTTCTCTGCTTTACGGGCTTGATCTCCTTATTCACATTGAGCTCGTGACATAAGAAGTTTGGATCTATTCCTGGCATGTCCTCATGACTCCATGCGAAAGTTTTCTTCCTATTTCTCAAGAAAGTTATCAACTCCTGTTTTATTGAAGCATCCAACGATAAACCTATCTGGGTTACTCGTTCAGGGTGCTCGTCGTCCAGAATAACATTTTCTGTAGATTCCACCACCTGTCCTTTTACAAGTTGGGATTCATCTCTGGGATCGAGAGTTTCAATCTCTGTATCTTCTTCCACCTGGTAGGTAGTAGTCTTTTTCCTTGATTCCTCAAGCTCCTCTTGCTCGGCAGATGAATAATAGCATTCCCGAGCTATTTTTTGATCACCTTTCACAACTCCTACTCCAAAGTTTGTTGGGAATTTTAAGCATTGATGCACTGTAGATGGAACTGCTTCAAACTTCTTCAAACCAACTCTTCCCATGATGATGTTGTAAGCTGACTGCACATTCTTATCCATCACAAAGAAGCATATTCTTTCTGTTCGACAAGTAGGCCAAGTTCCAATGAATATATCCAACTTGATCGTCCCAAGTGGAAAAACTTTCTCGCCAGAAAAACCCAGGAGGGGTCTGTGATACGGTTCCAATTGAGATAATTTCAGATTCAAGCTGTCAAAGCTTGAATAGTACATGATGTCTGCCGAACTTCCATTGTCTACCAACACCCTTAAAATCACTACTTCCTTCATCCTCATTTTGATCACCAGAGGATCGTCGTGAGGATAAAGAACACCTACTAGGTCGTTTTTTGAAAAGCCAATGACCAACTTCTCTTTGTTTACCTTCCTCGGACGATCGTCCTCGGCCAGATTTATTCGCTGAATATATGAACAAACTTGAGCCTCTCCAAGGTAAGCCTTTCTTTCTGCAGTAAGGTCTCCTCCTCCTGCATCTCCTCCTGTAATGACATTACAATCAAATGACCCAAAACGTATAGAAAATACCTCTCGTTCTGGCTGTCTTGGTTTCTTGGGAAGGTCGGGGTCATCATCTGGATCATCTTCATGGTTTCTCTTCTTTTTCTCTTCTGCTCGACGAGGAGATCTAGACCTCTCTCTAGCTCGGTCGTTATTTTTTCTTTCACCTCCCCGATCAACATATTTTGCTAGCTTTCCTCTTCGGATGAGTGTTTCAATCTCGTTCTGAAGAGCTATGAAATTTTTGGTCATGTGACCATGATCTTTATGAAACTCGCAATATTTATCCTTACTCCTCGAATCAGGGTCTGACCTCAGTTTCTTTGGCCATTTTACCTCCTCGTTGTTCTTGATTTCTTCCAAGACATGATAAATACCCATTTTCAAAGGAGTATAATTGTCGTATTTCTTCAGGACTTCCCATGATGATTTATTATTTCTGGAACGTTTTTCACCGCCATTGCCCTTATGCTCTTTATTTTTAGACTTGTCGACGTCCACCTTGGTGTCTTTATCCATATTCTTCTTTGCAACCATAGCTTCCTCGGCATTCATGATTTTGGCCGCTTTTGCCATCAACTCTGACATAGTTTTAGGTGGATCTTTTGCCAAGGTGTAATACAATTTATTAGGCAACAACCCACTCATCAAGGCGGTGATTGCTGTCTTTTCTTCGTAATCTATGACTTCAAGCTTCTCGTTATTGAAACGAGTTATGTAATCTCTAGTACTCTCACCAGATTTTTGTCTAACACTTAACAAGTGTGCTACTCGTTTTACTGGCTTTGCTCCAAAACAGAAATTGCCAATAAACAACTCGGCCAACTGAAAGAAAGTTGAAATCTTACCCCGAGGAAGATTGTTGTACCATATCTGGGCAGCTCCAGTAAGAGTTCCTGAGAACGCTCTGCATCTCATCTCGTCGGGGACGACATAGATGTCGGCAGCAGCTTGATATTGCTCTATGTGAAGAACAGGATCTGTCTTTCCATCATATTTGGGGGTCACTACAGGTGCTTTGAACTTTGACGGTGTAGGAAAATTCACAATGGCCTGTACAAAAGGTGTTCCTCGAACAAAAGTTCGTTGTAGGGGGTTCTTTGCCTTGGCCATTTCTCCCAATTTATCCTCCAACCGTTGGAGAGATCCTTTCCACGCTTCATTTCCTTCCTCGGGCCTATTGGTTCGAGTAATTGATCGTTCTGAGGTAGCTTCTTGAGATCTATCTTGACGAGCAGCTGGTCGTGATTGTGCTGACCCTTCTCTTAGATCTGATGGTTGTCAAAAACTCCTCGTCATGGTCTTAGGTGGACTCCTATTCCTCCTAGGGCCTAATCGACTGAAAGGAGACACCCTACTCAGTCTTTCTAAAGCACTGGGTCTTTCTGGAGAGAGGGTGATATGTTGATCAGTATCTATAGCCCTTATTGACAAAGTTCGCCCAGGTTGATATGAGAAATCATCAGACTCCTCATTACGACGTGACTCAGTACGCCTGGATCGTGAAGAAAGTAAATAAGTTTGCCTCTGACCACTTTGCTGTCCTGAACGTGCAGGTGCACCGCCACGAAGGGTTTGTATGAGTTGCCTCATTATTTCTTGCATGGCGGTTTGTCCTTGAGCCAGATTCGTCATAATCTCGGCTAGATCCGGAGGTGCAGAGGGATTCGGAGGATTTCTAGTATTTCCAGCGTTTCTATTGCTAGATTCTGGATTATCCGCCATTGATGATGAATGATTTTTGGTGAAAAACGATAGTAACAATCGTTCCCACAGACGGCGCCAATCTGTTGATGTAAAAAATTAGATCGCTCTAATTATTCAATCACAGATAAATAAAATAAGACAAAGATTTTAAAGTGGTTCAGCCTTATATGAATGGCCTACGTCCACTGTTATGTTATTGCTGAATGTTTGGGAATTCTCGAGTACAAATTCTCTCCAGAAATTCCCTCCCCTTGAATGAGGGTGATACAAGGTATTTATATCCCTTAGGCTGTACATGAAAGGGTTGATACATTAAATGATATACATATGAAAGGGTAATACATTTAAGGCAGCGTGTGCGTCAAGATGATGAACATTCAATGAATAGTTGAACTGTTGATTATCTGGCAATTAATGCTACGGCCGAGATGCAGCTCGGACCGCCTTAGTTGCTCGTTGCTCAGGAGTTCCTCGGAGCGCTAGAGTACCTCGGAGTGCTAAAGTTCCTCGGTGTATCCTCGTTGCTCGGAGAGAACATGAGTTGGTCGGGGAAATGAACTTCCTCGTTGCTATTGTGCCACGTAGATTGACACGTGTCTTCGTATTATTCGTCCATATCAGCATATTAATTTTGGTATCAACACTCGTGGTCTACCAATGATAAGGGCCTGGTCGACCTCGTATTGAAAATAAGCCTTGGGCTGTTGGGAGTCCTCTTCTCACTCTAGTCCAATCCTGATACGTCACACAAAAAAGGATATAAAATCTTCTTAAGGACTCGGAATGATGCACGGTAAGAAAACATGCAAAGATAATTCAATTATCTACATTTCAAGACTAGTTCTAAATTCCATGTAACATCATCTTCCACCAACCTCCCCTCCACTTTGGTGCGACCACTAAAGAATTGCTTATACACTATACAACTGCATATATACGCTTACTAAAATACTGACTTTCATTCATTAGTCCAGCGTGAAACTAATAAAGAGATATGTGCCTTTGGTGTTTGAAATCCTCTAAATTGTGCAGCATAAAATTACCAAAATACCCCTGAAGGTGAAGAACATGCCGAAACTTTCTAAAAATGGTCGTAACTTCCTCATTCGGGATCAAAATGACGTACGATTAACGACCCATCGATGATAATTTGATGATATACATATTGATAATTTTATAATATCCAATATATGGAGCTTAAAAAGACCAAATTTCCCATAAAGTTTCATCTTATGATGAAACTTTCTCAAAATGTATCCATCTTCACACTATGCATCAATAATGCCTATAAAAGCTCAAATATACCTCATAAAACCTATAAATGAAAAGAATATAGGTTATCCACTATATGAGCTTACATATGATAATTAAATAACATGCAAATACTATAATGCAAGAATAAAGGGTACTGAATGTAATATTCATGACAAATCAACTTTGTTCACATCGGCTCATTCTCTGGTCATGTCAATACCAGATTCTCGATTTCATAACTGGGATGTGATGTGACCAGAACCCCAGACTTATATTTACTTTTATTTGTTTGTTTTTTGTTCCCTATTCACACCCCTTTTAAACCCGAACCTGTTTGGGTTAGGCTTTTTTTATTTTCTTGCAAACGTTGGTTCAATAATGAATTTTTATTTGGGAAATTTTTTAAAAAGTAAGATGTGAGATGTGAATGAGTGAAGTCATCAATCGAAGTCGGGTTTAGGAATTGATGTCCAAAAGGATCTTACCCTTCAAAATGTGATCGAACCCCTTCATATTTTCTGGGATTGGATTTGATTGATGGTAATTTTCACTCCTCTCAAGCCTTGATCGCACTTATCTAACAAACCCAACAACTTCCTTATCTTTTCTAAGGCTCATTCTGCTTCTATAAAAATAGCACTTTCCTTTTCCAACAAGTTTGAGCGTCGGATCTCTTGTGGTAACATTGGGATCCTATATATGTTGCATGAGATTCTCTCATTATCAACGCCCATATTTCCAACAACTTTTAAGGGTTTATCTTTCCACTTAAAGAACTTACTATTTTTTTCCTACCTTTTATTTGAAGAAAGAGGTGAAACCAATTATTGTCAGTTTTCATTTTAATTATCATTAATAAATTTACTACAATTACGAATGGAAAAATGTAGAAGTAAGAATAAAAATTTACACATGGTCATTATAGACTTACATAAGACGTATGATAGAGTACCTAGGGATATAATATGGTGGTCCTTAAGGAGGAAAATAATTTCTATTAGTTAGATTAAAATTATTGAAGATGTGTATGATAACACAAAGACTAGGGTAAGAACTATGTGTGGAGAAACTAATGATTTTACGATTAAAGTGGGACTACATCAAGGATTGACTTTAAGTCCTAACTTATTTGTCGTAGTATTGGATGAGATTACTAAGGACGTAAAAGTAGATATCCCATTATGTATGTTGTTTGCGGATAATATAGTTTTAGTAGACACTTCAATGTAGGCCTTAGATATGAGAGTAGATACTTGGAGAAATGCCTCAAAGTCTAAGGGATTGAAAATCAGTAGACATAAAACTGTATATGTGGAATGTAAATTTAGTAATGAGATGTCTGATAGCATAATGTTGAAAATTGAAGAAAATTGATAAACCAAACTAATAATTCCTATTATTTAGGTTTAGTGATACAAAGTAATGGGGATATTGATGAGCATGTTACAAGTAGAATAAAAATTGAATGGATGAAATGGAGACAAGCGAGTGGGTTGTTATGCAATAAGAGGATAGCTATATTTTTTATAGAACGGTTGTTAGGCCAAAGACCCTCGATGGAGCAGAGTGTCGGGCTTTCAAGAAAAAACATGAGAAGTATATCCATGTTAGTGAGATGAGGATGATCCCATAGATGATAGGAAGTATTAGAAAGGACAAGATTAAAAACCATTATGTAAGAGATAAGTTATAAGTAACTCCTATTAGTGATAAATTAAGAGAAAATAAGCTTATATGGTACAAACATGTGTTGCGCAGACCATTAGATGCACCTATAACAAGAGGAAGACTACTGAAAATAAAGGGTAAAAGACAAAGGGATCGTCCTAAGCTATCGTGGGAAGAAATTATTTGGAGAGATCTTTGTAATACCTCATTTTTTTTTAATTATGGGATTAATGATTTGAATTATGGGATTAATTGACTTTAAATGAGAAATTTATTCAAAACTAATCCGGATTTATTTTAATAATTACTAGCGTGATATGAATTAGTACATATTGATATAATTTATATTGAATATTACTTAGTGAGTAAAGTAATATATGATCATGAAAATATTGATGCTGTCGTGAGTGGAAAAAATACGACAATGGTGGAAATTGAAGTCGGGACGCACGTGTGAGTCGTGTCGGGACTAAATTAGTAAGATAAGAAGTAAAATAACTATGTGTCTCCCAAATGGTCATTTCGAGTGCGCCAACGTGTCCCGAAGGGTCTAAATAGTCAGAAAATTCTACTCGGGAGTTTAGTTTAGGTTTGGGGATAGTTTTGGGCCAAACTGACACCCCGGAGAGGTATTTTTATCTTTTAAAAAATTTAGGCAAATTAATGGACGAAAATTGGGAGGATTATATCTGCACGTACATGAGAGAAGTTAGGTTTTATCAGTAGAGAAAAGGAGAGAGTCCAAGAGGAAGAAGAAGAAGGGATTTCTAAGAGCCTCAAGACTAAAACCAACCATCCTTCACCCAAAAACAATCAATGTATAGATCGGGAAGAGAGGAACACATCTATACCACTTTCATTTAACTATTCAGACCTTCTCAATAAGGCAAGTGGTTATCTTTCTTTAAATTAGTGCATATATTACACATGTTAGTGTAGAATTGATGATATACACCTATTATGATGAAATTTGGATTGGAATTGTAATTGTTAATCAAGTTTTGGGTAGAAAATTGATTGTAGATGAAATAATATATGTAGAGGCTATGAATCTGGAATGTTACACGAAGGAAAACAATTTTTAGTTTTGAGTTTTGAGTGGATAAAATTATTGATGATGGAAAACTAGGGGTTTTGGTATTTGATCATAATCCCTTCACCCATATATAAAATTTAGTAAGATTTGATGGTTAAAAGATGTTAGGACTCATCTATATTTATGTAAAATGGATTTAGGACTGTTAATTGTGAGTTGGATGAACTTTGATGTGAATAGGGTGAACAAAAATGGGCAAAAATGCAGATTTCCTAAGGTAGGAGACGAACTGGGCAAAAGTCGTTCGAACGACCTGGGCACAGGGAAAGTCATTCGAATGACATCGTTCGAATGAGAATCTAACCAGAAATCAAAAGATAATTCAAAACTTAGTTCATTCGAAGTGTGTTCGAACAAACTCATTCGAACGAGATACAGGGCACTTCGAACGAGATTTCAGAATTTTGGGAAATTTCAGGGCGAGCTGGAATTTGGTGAAAATGATTCGAGAACTATGAATGACTCAATTATATGTAGGGAAACGTAGTTCTTAATCTAGTAATATGGGCGTAGGTGTATATAAGGATAAGAGGGACTCCTTAGTGATATTCATTATAAGCGATGTGCTATGTTAGAGAGAATAGTCGTAATGAAGAGACATCGTGAACATTGTAAGAACGATAACTCATGTAAATCTGAAATATATAGGTGATGTGATCCTATTAAATATATGGGTTGTGTGTACCTATTGCATGAATTCTTATGTGTATGACATACCTACCATACTTGCTATCACGTGAAGTCTTAGGAAGGGGATAATATTATCTTAATGAGCCTTCGGGAGGATTTTAGATTGCTACCTCAGGACATAGGTCTGGGAAAGACTTATCTGTGAGTTGATAAGTTTGCGGTCATGTGGGTGAGTAGGTATGTGCGTAGCCTATGGGGCTAGGAACTATGTTTGCCTCCATTGTGTGTGATATGTGTTGATGCAATTTTAGAGTGATTCAAAATTCGTAGTCCTTATATACATGATGTACCGGGACTGATAGCAGAGTACTTGTGCACCGCATGTTTTGCCTTTTAGGGTGCCATGTTAGTATATATATATATATGATAGTGATATATATACACACTTGAGATTATTCTACTGTGTTGCGTAGTAGATAAGAAAGACTACAATATTTAATATTAATCAACAATACGAGAACTTGAATGATTAATGAGTTATTTGAATTCGTATAAGCTGGCGTTATAATTATAAGAATGTATTACTCGGATGTTATAATCGAGTACGGTGACTTAGGCATTTCAGTAAAGGACTTGGGATAAGTTTGATAAGTGGGATAGTGTGACTTGTAGGGGATTACAAGTCTATGCTAGGCATTCACAATAGTTGAGGTGTGAGGATCTCAAGTGAGGGCACAAGAAACTAAAATGGATATAATATTTACTATTTAATGCATTTTACCCACTTACTGATTTTTAAACTGTTTTCAATTCGGGCTCTAACCCGTTTATTGCAAATCCTTTCTCTTGTCAAATTATTTTAGGTGACCAGCCATAGGGATTCCAAGGATAGGAATTCCATTCATTTGACGAGATGTAGCTGTCGTGGAAGTTACAGGACTTGGTAGTAGACGCCTCTATAATTCTCATTCCTGCATATTGAGCTTCTCTATTTCAGTCAGGGCATGTTGCCCTTTACTTGTCAGACAGCCAGATAGTTGTGGATGTATTTTTAGTTATTCCTTTCAGTTGTTGATTTACTTTTTTGGATCATTGCAAGGAGATTTAGGCTGGATAGGTTTACTCCAGTCCCATTTATTACGTTAGTCATTTTAAATTCATACGAGATTTGTTTTGAATGGTGTATGGTTAGTAATTGGATAAATTGGTTTTTATGTTAATGGAAATTTGTCATCAACCTTTTTAAATATTAGGTGGTTAGTTCTAATATTAAAGTTGTCGACAGTGATGCATATTCTGAACCAACTGGACATTCTGAATTAATTTAATAAATAACTAATCACCCGGTATTTAATTAGGCAGGGTGTCACAATCTTAAGGAATTAAATTTGAATAATAATAATATTGCTTATAATAGATTATAATGGAAAAGGAGAATCCATGTGGCCGACCCCATTTGATGGGATTAAGGCATGGATGATGATGATGATGAATCACATTCAATAACGTAACAAAAAGAAAAATTATGTATTAATTCCTTTAAATAAGTGAATTGATGAGAAAGTAATGAGTGAGTGGACAAAGGTGAGGAATTTGCAGTGGTTTTAGTACTTAGAAAGTAATTGGAAAATAGGGGCCATGTAGCTGGTGGATTTTGCACGGTGTTTTGTTGGTAGTGGTGTTTCGTGCCGAGAGGAGGATGAAATTAGCGAGACGTGTCTCTTTAACATATTTCACTCACTATATTGATAAAAAAAAATTGGGGGAGGGGGGGGTAATGTGCAGCTGCCAAAACATAAGTGTCAAGGAAATATACGACTAAAAATATAAAGAAGGATTGCTTATATGATTGTGTTTTTCTATATTCTCACAACAATAACATTGTATTGAATTAACGTAGCAATCTGAATGACTATTCGTTTGAACAGTGATAGGAAATACATGGTTAAAAATTAACTATGATGGCATGATTCACAAAAATGAATAAACAGTGATTATATGTAGTTTCTATCTATGTCTCTACTTAAACAATATGCATGACTATTGTAGGGGAATTATTCGACCTAACAGGAAAATCTAACATATTTTTTATCATTTAGATAAGTGATTGCATATTGAAGATAATAATAAAAGAGGAGCCGATCAGTGAAAATCTCGGGTTTAGATACGCTTGATGAAATCATAACATCATTCCAAGTCCATGGAGTCCCACATGACTCATTATCTTTATTTTCTCTATAAATTTAACATACACCCCTTAGAAAAGGGGGATGTAATCTTTGTTGTCACAATTTTATCAATAAATAGACAAAGAAACACCATGTGTATGTATGTACATTGCCGAACCACGCATATACTTTGTTATGTGATCGTGATTTTACTTTCTGCTCAGCTTGATTATGTTGAATTAATATTATTATGTTTTTAACACATACAATTGGAACCGTTTGTGGGAAATTATATATTTTTCACATCCAAGAGAAGATAATAAGAAGTTAAGTAGCACTCGCCCGCGTCTGTTGTTTAATCGCAATCATCAAAACCATAAGAAAGGACCTCCAGCAGTAAGAGTCAGGTCTGAGGTCCAACCCAACATAAATAACTCACGTTATCATCCCCAAGAGAAACAATATATGGAAAACAACAAGAAATCGAGGTCCATCCATATCTCACGACTTATGGTTCAATGCACAAAATATTGAGGATTGTATAGTCACTTGGTCATGATCCAAAGTCGTGATTGGGTGGTCACGGTCTAATCTCGTGACCCACTTTAAAAACTATTAACTAATCATATGACCAGGCCAAAATGTGACATCAATAGGGGATTGGTCACGGTTCTGGACCATAACCATTTTGGTCATTGGCCATCCCAGTCATGGATCCAGACTGTGACTAATCCATAACCCTTGAAGCACTAAATTTTTTGCCAAACATGTCAAACAAATGGTTTTACTTATTGATTGTGACCTAGCTGTGAACAATCCTAGTGAATTATGATCACGATCCATAATCGTGAGCCTTAATTTTAGTTCAAAATGGCCATATTCAAATGGTCACAATTCAAAATCGTGACCAAGTTGCCCATTGTCATTGGTCACAAGTAGGGTCAGGGTCATGAACCGTGACCAATTTAAAGCTATAAAATAAAACCCCAGGTCATATTTTAACCCACCAAAAATGTTTCCCTCTCTCTCTTTCTAAACCCATAATAGGAAACCCTATCCCCCTCTTTCCACCACCAACGACCCGCTCTACCTTTCTCCACCGTAGTACTCTCTTTGTCTCTCTTTTTCGCTCTATGTGTGCGTGTTTGTATTTCTCTCTCTCTCTCTCTCTCTCTCTCTCTCTCTCTATCTATCTATATATATATATATATATGTATATATATATAGTGGCAGAGCCATAAAACATTTTTGGTTGGGGTAGTCGAAAGAACTTACAGGTGCATAATCTTGCCCAATGGGTTAATTTTTTGAGGCCTTTTTTAGAATTTTTAAAAATATTTCATCAAATATAATAAACTCAAATTGAGTCAATGTTTGAAATGCATGAAAATAATTTTTAAAAAAAACTCAAAATTGTCCAAATTTCCAATCCATAATAGTAAAAAATCTAAATAACCACAACTCACAAAAGAAATATACGTGTAATATAAAATTAAGATATAACTCTCAAAAGAAATATTTTTAAATTAGTTATACATTATTTTTCACCCTCAAGTTAGTTAAACATTTGAGTCTTAAAAAGATAGAGCATAAAAAATTACAAGATATACACTTTTTTTTTTGCTATTATTCAATTGATCAATATCCTTCATTTACAAATTGTTATACATTGATTACGATGAGTTATTATCTTATTTCAACAATTTTGAGCTCACAAAAGTTGAAAAGAGAAATGGTTTTTTTTGGATGAGTTATACGGTTAAACATTTATCCTTATCAGTGTACATAACAATTTTGTTTCCAAATTATGGGTGGGGCACTTGCCCACCTCATCTACACTGTGGCTCCACCACTAGACATAAACACACGTGTGTGTGTGTGTTTTATTATTCTCACACGGTTTATATTGAAATATGGCACTATTAATTGTTAGAAATTGTATATGGAACCCTTGATGTAGATTGACTTACTAAGGTTCTAGACTTGTTCTTGGATTTATGATAATGGAAATATATATTAAGTAATTGAAATATATTTAAAAGAATAATTAAAATATGAGAAAGCTCATGTAAAGTATAGTTATTCTTTTAACTCCATGAGTAGTACTCTTGATACCAAATACTTGATTGATGAAACTCTAAATATGCAAATATAAAATTGTGGCCATGAGATGATTTTATGTTTGAGTACCCATGATATATGTAACACCCCGTATTTCTGAGTAATTAAAAATTAATTAATACGATTATCTTAAATTACACGTGTCTCGTAATTTAATTGAATTAAATATTAGATGTTGGTTAAAATATTAATCGAGAGATAATGATTTATTTTTATGAATAAAATTACTAAGTGAATAGTAAATAATTATTTTACGTCATAAGCGAGTGATAATGACGTGATGGTATTATAACTCAACCGAGTGTTGTGTGTATACAATTTGAGGTCGAGATATGAATTTTTTGTAGAACGACTTGGACAATGATTTTGAGGTCACGGTTGATTTCCAGAGGGTCGAAATAGTATAGGGTGTGATGTTTGGGTCCCGGGGAAATTTTTTACCAACCCGACACCATATGAGGGCGTTTCGGCCATTTGGTGGGCCAGGGTAGAGAGTACTCAAAAATTTGAAAGGTTATATTAGACCCTATGAGTTAGAGGCTAGGGTTAATATAATCTTGAATGAAGAAAGGCTATTAGAGAAGAAGAAGAGAGAGTTCTTGGAGATTCAACACCATTCTTGAATCGCCTTAATCATCGGAGCGCGAAGGATACGACGGCATCGTCCTCACACAAAAATAAAATTATACTTGCTATTGTAAAGGCAAGTTTTTATCTTGCATGTTTTTAAAGAAGTTATAATACCCATGGTAGGATTTGATGAAATCTAGCATGATCATGTGATATTGAGATAAAACAATGTATTAAATTCATGTAAATTCATGTTAAAGTTTTGATTTCTAGTTTTATAACAGGAAATCTAATTTTTGGGAGATTTTGAGAGATTAAAATCTGGGTTTTCTTGAAGAACATGCATGAAAAAATGAAACTAGGGTTTTGTAGACAAACCATTGATAAACTCTTGATTATTATGGATTTAATGATGTTTGAGTATTATAAATTCATTAGAATTGTTCATATACTCTTATTTGATGTTGGGTTGAATTGTGTTGGAGTTTGGCTACGATACATATAAGTTTTATCGGATAAAAATGGTGGAAACACGTAATAGTGAAGAATATGAACTGTTAGGTGACTCGAACCGGTTTAAAATCTCCCTTCAATCGGTTCGACAGTGAACCGATTCGTCTGGGATAAGTTTAATATTGGTACAAAGACTTAGGGAAGGTCAGTAGGTACATGATTTAGGCTCGGTTATTCTTAATGGAGGTATATTGGGACTTGGATCGATGAGGCTTATCCAATTGAGGGACGTATCGATAATATACGATCTGGGTTATGGGATGAAAGAACGATAACCTAAGACTTAAAGTAGTAGTATAGTGATGTATAAACTACTGAATTAACATAATGGATAAGTGAGACCCTTTGGGTAGTGAGTGATGCTCGAAAAATACAAAAAAAATACTATATGAGGACTATTAGTACGTTGAGTATTTGAGAGAGATAAATACTACGTATAGGTTTATATGTTAGGTTGTGTGAACATCTACTGAATATATGTATATATATAGGTTGTGTGATTACCTATTAAGTGATTGGTTATGTGTGTGAACATATATACATTGCCTACTATTACGGGAGGTTCCGTGTAGAGGGCGATCCCACCTTAGGGATTCCAACGAGGTTTGGATGTGTTCCCCAGGACATAGAACTTAGTGTAGCTCACTATGTGTCATGTATTAGTGGGAATGAAAGGTCATTTGGGTATGTTAGGTATGTGCGTAGTCCAAAGGCTTAGAACGATGTTCGCCTTTATTATGTGTTGTTTGATTAAGAGTTTGAGGAGACATTCCAAACCGATAGTCCTTGATTTGGTACGAGAGGTATATGGAGCAGAGTATGCAAGCATCACGGGGGTCATTTCGGGGGATGGTATAGTTTTATATATTATAAGTGTGATAAATATATACAAGTGTGATTAATTTACTTATGTGTGATGGTATAATCGATAGATTGTGTATATCTAAATGAAATTTAAGTAGAGAAACTTAAATAAATGATTCAATAATAATATGCGATTAATATTAAACATTAGTAGTATAGTAACGTATCGTATGGGTAGTACTGGGGAGTTAAACCTTTTGTTGTTAGTTAGATATGTGTTCTAGTTAGGCTGGGTAACATGGCTAGGTAGGAGACGTTAGGTGTGCACTTTAGATGAGAGGTGAGGAACTCAAGGGAGTGTACGTGGAACTAACATGTGTAGCTAACAACTGCCTTTAAACTGTGATTTCAATGCTTTGAAAAATATCTTCAAAAGGTTTTGGGCTTTGATTTTTGTCCAATCTATTTTTCCAAAACATTTTAGGTGTCCAACCATAGGTACGCCAAGCTTGATGATTTATTCCAGGGATGCGTAGCTGCAGCATTTGTGGAGGCTTGAAGGAGTTTCACTTAGACGCTTCAGTTATTCATTCCTAGACTAGGATTTACGTTTCAATATTTCATTTGGGCATGTTGCGCCTTTAGTTGATACAGTTATTCATTTATTTGTCAGACAATGTTTGGAATCAGTTTATTACTTTAGACTTGTAGTTGGATTTTATTTTGGGAACTAATGGTTTATTCGGTACTATTCATTCATCTATTTATCATATGTTTGATTCAGATTATTATATTGTGTGGGTGGTTTGGTTATTTACTTAGTCCGCATGTTGTTATACTAATTCAAGATAAAATTTGACATCGACTTAATTTTACATAGGTTGTTAGTAATTTAAAAAGTTTTCGACAGTGATGATAAGAATGAACCAAATGAGATTTCTGTTTATTTTGATAAAGGACTGATCACCAGTGGTTAAAATAGGCAGGGTTTCACAATATACTATTGAAAAGTTATTTGAAACTTCTTGTTAAGTTATGTTCTTGGAATTGAGAAGTGGACTAATTATATAAGCCACTTTGTTCCTCAATAAAACTAATCGAGTAAACGATTTAGAAGGATTAGTGGATAAACTTGTGTTGGATGGTTAGTTTAATGATTGTTGTGGATTGTATTGAATGATCATGGCTGGATACGGATGATGGATCCTTAAAATGATAAATTTATTAATTCTTAACAATAAACTGTTAATTAATTATTTTTCTTAAGGACTACCCTATCTTAATAACTACACACATGGATACATATACACATACTCACGCACGCAAACATACCCATACACATACACATCCATACACACAGACTCACATGGGCACATATGTGCATTAAATGTTTAGAATATAATCATTTGATTAACTTGTTATGGTTGTGTTCACCCCCTCCCTAAATGGTTGCTATTTGAGCGAACACAAATTGGTGGAAAGGCAAGCACAATTCGTGGACAAATAGTATTTTTAGGTTTAATTTAGTTAAAATGGACTTAAATTGGACTTGTTGTGTATGATTTATTGAATGAAAAATAATAATCAATTTAGGATTAATTAAAGCCATTATTTCTATGACTCGTATTCACACCCTTTTATATATTTTCTCAGGAAAAATGACGCATGGTAGTAATTACTCTTAACAAGATATGAGAGGATGCAATTTGATGGCACAAAAAAAATTCATTAGTGCGTGCCATATATAAGGAACTCCGATTTACAATTATGGGAATAGGAAAATTTAATAATTTAATTATCTTACAAATAGTGAAGTTGATCAATCGCTAGAGTACCTGTTCGGTCAAATTCTATTTTTCTAGACAAAATTCTAGAATGAGCCAGTAAAGAATATATTTCACCTTCATAATCCCAACAGGTCACTAACATTGGTGACGCTATTAGAAAAGGCTGAAAAATATGCATCCATTGTGAATACACCTCTGTAAAGAGAGCATTCGCCAAGATTATGACGTCTCGTGACATATGCATATTAAAAATGAGCTTTCAAATAAGTTGACAAAGAAAGGATTCCGAGTTCATGTCACAGACCTTTATATGTGAATCATAGATATGCTTCTGCTCAGTTGGTCGCATGCCAAATTTTGTAGATTTTTAAAAAATAATACTTATTGGATGGAAATGAGATACATCAATCATGTTTTCAAAGGTATTGAAAAGGTATATATATATAATCCAACATCCCCACCTTTGACTACCGAGGAATACCAAGTAAACCCTAAAAAGCCCATTGGGTTCTCCTTGGTCGGGAATTATCCTACAAATAAAAAACCTCACCTTAAGATTTTTAAGATTCATTGTATATCTCTCAGAAAGATGATTGTGGACGTTAGGGGCACAGATAACTGGAAGAAGGTTGATCCTTCCATAAAGGATGATGTGTGGGAACAACTTGATAAGAATTTTTCATTCTTATCCGGTTCGAATGTAAAGGTTCTTTACCGAGGAGATGATCAATTAAAAAATAATCGATAGAACCTTCAAAAGATTTTTTCTCCAAAGGGGGAATGAGTTATGGTATTTTGGGGATAAAAGACAGAGTTCCTAAAAATGTTCAAATGCCCACTGACCAATGTAATAACTAATTGGAGAATGAGGTCGGGGAGGGAAAACTGACTGATAGGGAGAAAATAGATCGAACAGGTCAAAGAAAGTTGATGTCCATAAACTTTGTGCAAAATCTTATGATGATCTGAAGGGGGAATGGAAAAAACGGAACAAGGGTACTCCGAAAAAAAGTGAAAAACCTAATTGGGTCAACATGTACTTGAATGCCCGAAGTGTCCATCTGGGTAGGATTCCTTCGATGCGGGATGCACCCCAAAATAGAGAGGAGAGAAAATCAAAAAAATCCCTCTCTATGCACATGCGAAGATTTGAGGATAAGGGAATCCTCCTTTTTCCACTCACGTTGATCTTCACAGGTTGCCATATGTTTAAATATCGAATCGTCAAAAGGGGAGAAAAAGGTAGAACTAGAGCCGACAACCTATTTGTCTCAAAATAGGCAAAACATGTAATGACCCCACTTTTATATGTTCATATATAGTTTTAAATGTTGTATTATTTCATATGTGATATGGATAGTTTTAATTTATTATTTTTAGTCTAATCCTCCCTTCATAAATCATGAAATATCAAATTAGTTATAAATATAAAATTTTAAAGTTTTTGGTAGGAATGTTCATATTAGAGACTAGTTTTGACCATTATAATATAACAATTGACTTGAGGTAAAAACTAAAAAGTTGTAGATATATGAATTAGGATTATAACACAACGAACAGTGTGTTAAACGGAGGTCCGAGCAAGAATTTATACCGAAATTACGAAATAAGGGCAAATATGTTCCTCCTTTAAGTCGTATTTTGTCTTATTACCACACCATGTGTTATATTTTGATTGGTTGGAAAAGGAGGCTAGTTAGGCAGACTTCAACACCTTAAAATGACCTTTTTCTTCATAAAAATGGATCAAATCAAAGTCTAATAGCATATCCTAAGTTAAAAGATAAGTTTTGGGGTAGAAAATGTAATTTTATGAAACTTTAAGGACTTAATTTTAAATAAAGAAAGTTTCAAGGAATAAAATGAAAATATATAAAGTACTATTTTGTAAATAAAAAATTTTCAAGGACCTCTAAGAAATATTGAAACTGTATGGTGTAAAATTACTAAAATACCCTTCATATGTAAAATGACCCTTATACCCTTAATAACTTTCCACCTCGTGCTTTCTTTTGGACACCTCCACTGCACACTTGTCACCTTTATAGGAAAGGATAAAACACATGTCAATCATTTAGAAAAAGTTAAAACACGTGTCGTTGTTTGGTGAACCAAGACTGCGACGCTGCTCCGCTACGCTACACGTGAACGCTGACTCACCAAAATAAAAGCCTTATCACCCAGACACGTGTCAGCACCTAAATACCTTTGAAAAACTATAAATAAAGCCTTTGGATCATCCATTACACGAAATTACACCAAAAGCTTACAAAGAAATAGTGAGAGAAAGTGCGGGGAAAGTTTAAGAAGAAGTTTCCTCTGAAGATTAACGAGCGATCCAAGACTCTGTAGCTATAGCTTCAAACTTCTGTTCTAGATGAGTACTCTGACATTACTTATGTATTTTTCATTATATGATATTATACAAACTATATATATTTTTTGAACTGCTTTTATTCTCAAAATTCATCTGATACCGATGATTGATTCCTTGTGATATGTTTATATTTGTCCATATAGACATACCGATTAAAAAGAGTTTAGAAAATGATATTGAATATTGGAACTAAGATTCGGCCTAAGGTACCTCTCTTACTGACTGACCTTCCCAGTTGGGTTATCACTGGTGTGCCCTAAATAAGGCGTTGTGATGAACAAGTTCGATTTACCCTTAACTACCGGGGAAGAATACGGTAGAAGAATACGGTAATAGAGTGTACTTGGCCATTAAAATAATATGATTGAAAGAAAAAGATATTGAAAACTGATTTGTGGTATCCGTTATATTCTGTGCTATTCATTTCTATATACTGTCATCTCAAATTTTATATAGCAAATTCCTATCCATATATGTATATGTCTACTCTTTGGATTTGAATAGGTATCGATTTTCTTAACAAAACCTTGGAATGTATAGAGATTAAACCTCACTCGGCTTTCAGCTGATGCTGTATAACTAACCATTTTTCAGAAAATAAGTAAGCTTGGGGGGGAACTTAAACGGACTATATGGAAGATTCAGCTTTTAGAACTCTTTTTGTTATTTTAAGTAAAAAGTTTGTTATATCATATAGATCATGTTTGGCTCTCTTGTAATAAGTTTTAAATTTCGTTTTAAGTCGTAACTCGTTGTTACTTGTAATATAAATGAAGTTTCCTTTTATAAAGCTCTGATGATGTAATTCCTTTAATTTCAGTATTTTACGATTCATAACCATGTAATTGTATTTCCGTTGCATTTAATTAAGGAAACAATTTAAGTTAGAATATTTGTTGCCTTGGTGGCATGTCAAGACACTCGTTTCCCGCTACTATTTTGGGATGGGGTCGTGACAAAAGAAATGTAGCCAATCCGGGTGAACGGCATCCAAAGACATACCAATGCGTATGAAACCAAATGACTCAGTGGTCCATGGACTAAGTAACGGTATGGAAAACTGTCAAGCACTTATTCCACCCTTTCAGTCTCTCATGGGCTATGATAATATTCTCCTTTTCTCTAAAATGTGATACATGTGTGCATGTGTGCAATGTGAATAATGAGAGAAAGAAATCATCCAACCCACGACGTGAGAAAGATGGGCTCATTCTAAGGAGTGTGAAAAATAAGTAACATAAAAATATAATGTGAGTGTCCGTCAAATCACAAGTCACTATAAACTAGTGAAGTATATATCAAGAGGAATACGAATATGTAGGAATACAGGTATTCACAATACTACTAAACATAAGAAAACATAAAATGGATAAATGAGAAAATAGGACTCGAATCCTAAGATTGGCTTGGGACTTCTATGTATCCCAAAGGGCATCAAAGTTCACATATTTTTATAACAAACAAGTTTGGGGTTAACCCATAAATCCTAAGTTAGAACTTCCTTTTGTTTATTTTTTTGAAAATGTATGCAAGTGTAGAGAGTGTGGAAAATGAGTAAATTCTAGTTTTTTAGTTTGTTTTTGGCATGTTTAGATTTTATGAAAATAAAATTTATGTGTACTAAATAATAAAAAGTGAGATTAGTTTTTAAGTGAAGAAATGAAATAAAAATATATCAAAAGTGGAAATAAAAATAAACAACTACTACTAATTGAGTGAGTTATAAATGAATAAAGGTAGACCTTCTAGAGAACTTGAATTCTGATTTTGCAATAGTAGGTTAGGTGGTTGGATGGTGATGAGGTAAGAATGTAAAGTGAGGTAAAAATGGATGAGAGTGAGGTAAGTAAATGGAGAGAATATTTGGAAAAATAAAATTTCGATGCACTAATTTTTAGGGGAATTAACTAACTTAAAAACTGGACTCCTTGGGAATGAGATCATGGTCTCCTTAAATAGTAAAAAAAATCAGGATTTCAGGGAGTGGCGATCGATATAACCCCTGACCTACCTATCGACATAGTTCTGCCTTGCTTCCCAAGAAAAACACATCATGTCAATAGGTAGGGTTCTGGGGTGCTTATAGACGGTCTGGAACGGACTTATTTGGCAAAACATTCGAATCGTTAGTCCAAATCATGCAAGGCTAGGAGCTCTGGAAAGGGTATCCATAGCCTAAAAGAATCAATAAGACATTCATGGGTTCAAGATATTACTAAAGCCAAACAGGCCCTAAAAGCACCCGATGGTCTCTTGATATGGGGTTCTCGAAGTAAAAAAGCAAGTATGCGTGAAATGTGAGGTCGATCACACACAATATGGAGCATTGGAAAGGGGATTTAGAGGCCTACGGGATTTTAATGAGATTCACTCAGATTGGAGAGTTGATCGAGGTCAAATGGAGCCTAGAAAGTCGGCTCTATATTATGTCTCGAGGTAAAAGGCACATACGTATGAACCGTGAGGCCAATTCATGCACGGTATGGACTGTTGGAAAGTAGATTTAGAGCCCTACAAGGTTTCATTGAGTTTTGCTCATATTGGAGAGTTGACCAAGGTCAAACGGGGCCTAAAAGCACCCAAATGTCCTTTAGATTAGGTCTTAAAGTAAAAAAAGCAATTATGCATGAACCGTGAGGCCGATTCGCACATGGTATGGATCATTAGAAAGGGGACTCAGAGTCTTCTGAGGTTTAAATGAGACTCACTTAGGTTAGAGAGTTGACCAAGGTTAAATGGGGCTTAGAAGTGCCTAGTGGCCTCTGGATGAGGGTTAGAAGTAAGTCATAAGATCTTATGGTGGGAGGAGAAGTGTTAGGGACCTAAGGAGGTATTTAGGGGGTACTTGAAAGGGGTGTCTATAGATCCCCTTGATGTTCAAGATTGGAACAAAGGAAGGTTGTTGAAAGATAGACACCTCATCAATATTCAAGTGTTAAGGATCCTGCTAGGGGTTAAAAGATGGTTGATTAAAGGGTTGAGGTTGATTATCCGAACTTAGGTTAATTTTGCAAACCAGAGTCAATTCTATGGACCTGGAGAGTTGAGGTGACCGATTTAGAGGGTTGAGGTTGATTCTATGGACCTAAAGATTTGAAATGAACACTTTAGGGGATTGAGGTTAATTCTGGAAACATAAGGAATTGAATGACGATTCAGAGGGTCGAGGTCAATTCTATGGATCTAAAGAGTTTAGATGACCAATTCAGTCAAGGTCAATTCTGAGAACCTAAGAAGTTGAAATGATAGATTCGGGGATTGAGGTTAATTATGTTGACCTAAGGAGTTGAAATGACCTATTTAGACTGACGAGGTTAATTCTACAAACTTAGGTCTATTTTACAGACCTGAAGGGTTGAGATGACTGGTTCAGAGGATTGAGGTTCATTATACGGACCTAAAAAGTTAAGATGAAAAATTTAGAGGGTCAAGGTTAACTATGTGGACCTAAAGAGTTGAGATAATCGATTCAGATGGTCGAGGTCAATTTTGTGTACCTAGATCGATTCCATGGACCTAAAGAGTTGGGACGATCGACTCAAAAGTTCGAGGTCGATTCTGCAGAGGTCGAAAGTTATGATAACCAATTCAAAAGGTTGAGGTCAATTTTACGGGCCTAAAAAGTTGAGATGGCTTATTCAGAGGGTCGAGGTCAATTATGTGGACCTAAAGAGTTCCTAATAGGGAGTGTTCTTCAATTTTAACTTCGCACGGGAAGGTGTTGGTATTACGAGTGCAAGCGCACTTGGATTTTAGATTCTACTAAGGAATATGTTGGTGAGGAGAGCTTTGAAAGTGCTGATGCATTTAGCTTTTGATCCTTCTGGGGATTGTGCTGGTGGTGAGAGCTTTACAAGTGCTAATGCATTTTATTTTTATCCTTCTAGGGATTTTTCTGGCGATAAGAGCTCTATAAGTGGTTGTGTTCTCTTACTGAGGAAACATGTGACATTTTACCCTTGGAATTTGTCTTTGGGGACCGCAGGGATCATAGGCATGCATGCCCAGATGAGAGGGTTGCTGGCACACAAGTTTGGGTACATCTGGTACCTGGGAGAGATGGTTGTGAGGCTGGTGATGGATGATGAGGTGACATCCAGTTATGGTTCTTTCCTTTTGAGATTTTCTCGTAAGACCATCGTTACGACTGGAGGAACTTGGCGCTGACCATATTTTATGCTTTATTCAGTGGCTTTTCTTTATACTTGAAAAGAGATTCGAAAGGAAAAAATGATGCATTTTTTGTTTGATTATCTTGATATAATGGCTTACACTACATGCACATTAATTTTCTACTGAGATTTTATTTTGAAAAAACCTAGGGAAAATGTATTTTTTTTATTTTTTGAATATGTTTTTGGCATATTTGAATAAAGAAAGGCCTTGGAGGCCTGGTGGCAAAAAGATTCCCTTTGAAGGGATTTGCTTCGATATAAAATGGGTTATACAAGAAAAATGAGGGTTTCCTGAAATAGGGTGTGTTGATATCTAAATGTGTGTGTGTGTGTTAAATTAAGGAAATAAGAGAATTGAAAGGAGACACAAAGATTTTACGTGGTTCAAGTCAAGTATGGTGCTTACATCCACAAGGATAATGTCATTATATTTTTACGATTTAGTACAAGTCTCTTAGTAACACTTTTTAGGGTTAGAACGAAGTGATCCCCCTTTAGATGAGAGAAGTAGTAGTCTATTTATAGTAGTTATAAGTTGAAGAGATAGAATACCTTCATATACTAAGTATTTACATCTTTACACAATAATAGGCACCTAGATATCTATTCACCTGCATATGCTTGGTTATTGTTGGCGTGTGTCTATTCGCATTATTAGTTATTCACCTTCATGGATGTAGTCGACTAGGTAGTTGACCACAAAATATTTATGTTGACTATGCTTATTCATTTGTTGGAGGATTTGAGCAATAATGCTAGCATGTCTCGTTATTTTATTGGTCCATGTGGCCTAATTATTTTAGGCTACAACAAAAGCCCCCAATACTTCATTCTTGATGGGTTGGTCTGTGAAAGGATGGAGTATTCTTCTTCAGAAGTTGTTTGGCACCCTGGATAGGCGTTGGTCGGCTGTCGACCTCAAGTACAAGTAAATTTTAATCTATCGTACTAAGGCGGTGGCAATTTTGTAAATAGTAAAAAAATAGTGAACCATTTAAGGGTACGCTGGTCTTTTGATCATATGAGGAAACGGGATGCCATAGATATTTAAAATGTTGGTACGTTTAATCATTTCACACTTGGAGCTTAAGGGACGTCATCATACCTATAAAAGGTCTTTTCCCCCTCAATCTCATCTCACCTTGAATTTGAAACTCCCTCCCTTACTCCCGAGCTTTCTATTTTACTATTAAGAAGAGAACTGCGGCTTAGTGTTTATCTTCATCGTAAGTATCTTTTTCTTATCATATTTTCCTTTTTGAGTTTTTACAATGGTTTATATGGTGGATGAGAGATCTTTAGAGGAGTTTAGAATAGTATGTAGGATTTCCAAGTGGGTAGAAATAAAACTAGTCACCGGTCCATGTGACTTATGTGCTTTAGATGACGGCCACTAGCTCCCACTATTTTTATAGCAGGGTGTGGAGTAACTTTCCCTCCCAATCAATTATTTCTTAAATTTTGTTAGTATTTTAATCTGGTCCCAGCCCAAGTGGCCCCAAATACATGGAGAGTGATTAATAAGGTTAATCGCATTAATGAATTGTTTGGAACTCGTATAGCATAACATAATTGATGTATTGTTATAGAAGGGGACCATTGCAGGTAACATTTATTATTTGAAGACCAATTATTCCATTAGGGCACTGGTGGTTAAATTACCTAACTTCAATAAAGATCATTGGGATTATGGATTAATTGTTAAAAATTGGGAATTTTCCCCTCTTCCTAAGAGTAAAGAATACACTGGGCCACATTGCCCTCAGAAAGGGCGTTGCATAGGTCGGCATTCCTATTATTTTCATATTCTCTACTTTTTTCTTTTTAACTCATTCACTTACTAATCAGTGTTTTTATATTTTTATTTGGTCAAGAGATGAAATAAGGATATTCCCTCTGAGTTCAAGGTGAAATTTGGTTATTTTAAGATTATGTGGTCCATTGAGCAGAGACTTGGGGAACCTCATCCTCGCTTGACTCTAGTACTATCAGAGTATCAGAGCTTAATCAGTTCTTTTATTTCTTGGACAACAGAATACATACATTTAGCCATGTAGACTTAGAGGAGCCAACCTCATCTTCCTCGATTGCTGCTTTAGAGTCTCCTTCCAAGTTAGAAGGGAATCTGGTTATTGGAGGTACCTCATCCTCCTTTGATCCTGGATATAATTTTTTTTCTCGACTGTTATTACTTCCCCAGAAGATATGGTGAAGAGAAAGATCCCTAACCTTCTTGTTGGAGCCAAGTCTCCTTCGCTGGCCAAAACGAGGAATATTTAGGAGGTCAGTTCTAAGCGCCCTATTGTGGTGGTACCTGATGAGGTTAAAACACATTAACCTCATTTTAAGAGATTGAAAAAATGACCTACCAATTGACAAGAGTTACCAAGAAAGAACCAAGGCGACCAAGTTTCTGTTGGTGTCACTTCTGCTGCAGTGAACCCTGGTCTTTCTAGGGGTCTGAGAGGTTTGGGGGGGGGGGTCTTTTCTATCGACGAGCCTACTAGTGTTGCCCTTTTATGGGATAGACTTTTGTAGAGGGATAACCATGATTTGTCCTTGGTAACTATCTTATCCCTTGACTTCATTATATTTGTCTATGTTTAAATATTGCGGTTTACTGACTTCTTGCCTTTCTTGGATTCTATAATTTTTAGTCAACTAAGACAAAATTTTAAGGAGAGATGATCAGTTGAGGGAGTCCTCGACAGATATTGAAGTTGCCTTCAAAGGTTTGAAGGATTCCTTGGATACCACTAAGAAAGCGCATGTGAAGGACAAGGAGAAATTTAAAGGAATTGTGGAAAAGGTCAAAAAGGATAAGAACGATGATGTTAAGGCTACTGAAGAAGATGCTAAAAAGGCCAATTATGCTGAGAAGACAGTTCTTAATATATATGTCAAGTACCATGGGTTTAAGGATAAATTTAAGAAGGAGAAGGAGGATGCTTATTCCATAGGTTGGTATAAGGCATTATCCATTATTTATGTCCAAGTGGAGTTTTTATAGTAGTCCTCCTTCAAGGAAGGATGGGATGCTACTTTAAAGTGGCTCACCATAGCTCAAGACTTAGAGTTCTTCCAGAAATACAACCCTGGTACTCCTCTTGTGGTTGATGAAGAGATGGACAATGAAGAAGGGGTGGATAAATCTTTTGTGGCCCTAGAGATGGCTATGATAGTTATTCATCCTAAGGAGGAGGTTTCCTAGGATAAGGAGAAGGTGTAGTTGTCTAGGATGTATAATTTATGTCCTATAATGTCTTTTTTTTTTATAATCTGTACTGGTCTCCTTTTTTTATTCCGTTTAATAATTTTAATGAAGTTTCTCTTTTTCGTATAATTGATGTTGATGCCCGTTGTGAACCTTTCTTTAACTTTTCATGTTTATTCCCAATTTATGCCTTTTAGTTTAATTCCATGAGGGTTGTTCTAGCAGTTGTCGAAAGCAACTTGTATAAGAGAAGTGTTTAGATCTTTGGGACACGTCATGAGGATTTAGAAGAAGATGATCTCGAATAATTCCTCGGCTTAGATGCCTCTAACCATGTTAAAGAGGCCTATTTTCATTTACACAGGTTTTTTAGCCATCATGAAATGATACTTCAAATACAGAAGGATCATAAGAAATTTCTTTCCAGTCTGAAGGTTGATTATGAGGAGAAGCTTGCTCGACTAAGCAGTGAGAATGGTTTTGATAAAAAAAATTACAAGATACTTCCTCGGCTTATAATAAAAAGGAGTTTGCAATGAAATGTGAGATGAATAGTGCTCGAGAGGTAGACAATTTGTTAGAACAATATAACAACATGTTGAGGGATAAATTAGAGGTTTGAAGAAGTCAACAAATTCTGATCAAAGTGAAAGGGGTTTCCTTTATAGAGAAGGAAAATGATAAGTTAATGGAGAAGATTGAGAGGCTAAAGAGGTCCAAGGGTGGACATTTATTTAGGCAGGTTGTGGTCTCTCACCCAACAATTGAGGAGGAAAGGACCAAGAGGATGTTAGCTGAATAGGATAACTTGATAAAGAACCAATCGACTAGCATCAAGAAATTAAATGAAAAGGTTGAACGTATGACCTTACATTTCCATAAGAAACCACATACCCTTTGGATGAATGGGTACGATTAGGCCTTGGCATATATGGGAGAAGAGCTGGAACAGGTTAGGAGATAAAGATACAAATGGGGTCGGCTCAATTCCCTAACAATCCTAAAAGTGCTAGAAAATGATACTCTATGGTATTGGAATGACCCGGGCCGTTTGAATCACCTTACTCCTCATTTAAAGTTGGACATAAAATGGATTCCCATCGATGTTATACCCATGATCCTGGTCAGGAAATATCTCGGGGATTATGGCCTTCATGAAGAAGGTACTCTCGTTCGACCTCTGCATTTAGTGGATAAACCTAGCTCTAGTAGGAAAAATAGGTTCAGGGAGCTAGGATCTACCGTCCTTCCTTTGGCTTTGGATGTCCCTCCTGAAGGTATGGAGAAATCCTCAGGAAAATGTCTACTGGACTGAGAAGCTCTTGTACTGGTTTTGTAATGATGAAAAATAATATGTAGTAATGTAATATCTTTTTCCTTTCAATAAAATATGAGTTGTTGATTATATTACTTTATATGATTGTGACCTACTAGTAGCTTAAAGGTTAAATTATGTGGTTGGTCTATTTTTGGCTAACTAATCTGCTTAACTGGTTACCTGTCTGGATGAACTAGAGTTGTCAAGTCTTAGGTTCTACTAACACATTTATGGTTTTTTAAATGAATCCTGTCATTTTTTACCAAGTGTTTGTGTTAGTTACCATTGTCAACCAAATGTTACAAGGTTTTTCCTTAATTTGGTCTGGTAAAACTTCTTGTTCTTAACTTTAAGAAATCATATATGAAGTTTTAGGATTGATCTTGTTGGTTACAAGATTTGGATTAATTTTATCCGTGGATTTACTTTTTGTTTGCCTATTTTTTAGATTTCTTACATCTCCCATTCTCCCAAAAAAACACAAAAAATGAAATAAATTGATGATAAACTAATAATATTTCATTAATGCTGAACATACATGTCACATATTTATCAAAAACTTCAAGTATTGATTACTAGTAATACATTCTCCAATGTTCGGCATTCTAGGGATTCTTGAATTGCTCTCCTTTTAGGGTTTCTAGGCAATAAGTACTTGGTCTAATGATCGCAAAAATACAATAAGGGCCATGACATTTTCCATCTAACTTGTTTGCATTTTGGAATACTTTTGTCAAAACATAATCTCCTTCCTTTAGGTTGCTCGGCTTCATTCTTCAATTATAGAATCAAGCAGTACACTGTTGATAAGCAGCTATATGTAGTGTTGTATTCTCTCTCACCTCTTCAACCAAGTCTAAATCCAAACTTCTCATGAGGTCACTCTTTAGAGAGTTAAAGTTAGGAACTCTATGACTGGGCAGATCAATTTCTGTAGGGACCATAACTTTTGTCCCAAATGCCAATAAATAAAGAGTTTTGCCAGTAGTTATCCTCGACGTTGTTAATAGGCCCAAAGCACGCTTTGTAACTCATTGATCCAATTCCCTTTGGTTTCATCTATCTTCTTGTTCATGCAATCGATCAGTGTTTTGTTGGTTATCTCCATTAGGTTGTTGCATTGAGAATGCCTAGGTGCGGAGTGCAGTTTCTGGATTTTGGACTGAATGCAATAATCTTCATACTCTTGATTATTAAATTAAGTCCCATGGTTCATGATAAAAGCATATGGAAAATATTATATTCTTCCATATGAATTAGAAGACTCTCTCATAGGGCATCTCAGTAAGGGGTTCAAACTCCACGCACTTGTGAAGTAATCTATAGCAAGAATGAAATATTTAAACCTTCATATCCTCTTCAGCAGTGGGCCGACCAAATTCCCCATATAGAAAAAGGCCATGGAGATGTGATAAGTGTAAGTGCTGCTCTAGGTCTTCTGCGGATGGTGGTAAACTGCTAGAATTTATCGCAACGCCTAGCATATGAAGCATAATTTGCCTTCATAGTTAGCCATCAATATCCATGGATGGCCACTCATCGAACCAATAATCATCCTACTGAATAAGCCCAGCATGACCATTCATGGACCTACTTAATTAGGCCTTATAGTTCCGAATGAGGAACACACTTGAGAAATAAGACGGTGAATCCTCATTTGTACAAGACCCCTCCTTCCAAGACATATGTAGTCGCTTTGTACCTCAGTTTTCTAGCTTCCTTTGGGTCCTCTGATAGGATTCCTTTTTCAATATATCCCTAAATTGGATCCATTCATGAGTAGCCAAAATTTACTACAATCAAATTAACACTTTCTTTGTCAATGCTCCTGCTTGTTAGGATTTCTATAAGAACGGTCCTTCTTAGGTCCGTCCTAGCCACCAAAGCTAGACGAGATCTGCTCAAGAATTTTTAATCCTTTTTTACCATTTTGCCTACCACGAACTTGGATATGATTCTTTGAGATTTGGCCAGATATCTCATAATCAAATATCCTCTCTCAGCACTTGATTGATGATCAACTAGGAATTACTATGCACTGTCAACCGCTCGACACTCAACGACAGTGTCAACTTAAAGCCTATGATCAAGGTTCCATATTCTACTTCATTGTAAGAAGCTTAGAATTAAGACCTGAGTGCGTACTCTATATCTATATCATCATCAGTGTTGATTATCAATCCAGCACTGCTACTAATGGCACATGAAGATTCATTTATGTACATTTTCCATACATATAATTTTTCATCGAAGTCCCCTTCACTCTGTGATCCATACTTGAACATATTTTGGCTTAGATCATAATACTATTTGATACCTTCTCGTGCAGAGGACACTTTTGGTTTACTTGATATGGATTTATCTACTAGAGCAGTCTGCCCGGGAGGATTTATTACTGAGCTCTCTTTTCAAGAAGTTTACTTGGATGGTACTCTTTTGTCAAAGTCTGGTAGGTGGTGTTTTCTTCATAAGTGAACTCATCTATGAAACCTACTAATTCTTGTCCTTTTACTGTTGTCCTATGTTCATAGTGTATGTCATACTCTCCTAGCTTCACTGATCATGACATTAAACTCCCCGACTTTTTTGGTTTATGAATAGCTTGGTGCGGTGGTAAGTCTGTGTCGACTACAATAGTGTGTGCTTGGAAATACGATTTCATTCTTTGCGAGGATTTGATAAGGGCCAAAGAAAGCTTTTCCAATCGTGGTTATCCAATTTTAGCTCCTTACAATGCCTTACTAGTGTAATACACTGGTTTTTGTACCCCATTCTCTAGTCAGATGAATGACGAGCTAATCGTCGACTCAAATACTTTCAGGTATAAGTATATTTTCTCTCCCATGAGTGGTCGAGAGAGCAATGGTGGAGATACAAAATATTTCTTCAACTCCAGGAAGGAATTTGCACATTCCTCATTCTAGCCAAAATTCTTTTTTAACACCTTGATGAAGGGTAGGCACCTGTTAGCAGCTCGAGAAACAAACCTATTGAGGGCTGCTACTTTTTCAGTCAACTTGTGTACATCCTTCTTGGTTGGTGGATATTGCATGTCAATTAGTGCTCTAATCTTGTTTGGATTGGCCTCAACACTGTTTCATTTACTATGAACCCTAGGAACATTACTTCCTATACACCAAACACGGATTTGACCGGATTGAGTTTCATTTTATGCTTCTCCAACTAATCAAACATCTGCCCTAGATCCATAATATGGCTAGTGGCTTTCTTTCTCTTAGTGAGAATGTCATCCATATATACATCCATGTTTTTTCCAATTTGTTCTTCAAAAACATTATTCACCAACCTTTGGTATGTTTCCCCAGCATTGTTGAGCCCAGGGGGCATAATGTTATAGCAGTAAGCACTTTGGCTAGTGATGAATGAGGTTTTTTCCTTATCCTCTAGCTTCATCTTGATATGGTTATATCCTGAGTAGGCATCCATAAAAATGAGCAACTCATGCCCAGTTGTGGCGTCAACTAATTGATCTATTCTGGGCAAAGGGAAATGATCCTTTGGATAGACTTTGTTGAGATTCGTAAAATCCACACACATGCACCATTTATTATTATTATTATTATTATTATTTTCTATCACCAAGTTAGCTAACCAATCAGGGTATTTAACATCTTTAATGAACTTTTCCTTCTGCACTTTGTCCACCTCTTCCTGGATAACCATATTTTTCTTAGGATTGAACACGCGCTACTTCTGTTTGATCGACTTGGTATCTTTAATGATTTTTTATTCTTGGCATATGAATTTCGGATCAATCACTCGCATATCCTCATGACTTCAAAAAATACACTCTTTTGCTCCTTATGGAATTTTATTAATTCCTATTTGAGGGTTAGTGATTAGGCACATATTCTTCACATTTATCCCCTTAATTTCAATATTTTTATGATCCCGTGTAGTGTAAATAGCTTGGATTTGTCTCGTATTTATGCAACTAAATTCTTTTGGCAATTATTTCGTGTTTTGTGTATTTCTGATGTGCTTTATAGGTATTTCATGCAAGTTAGTGCGAAGGAGAACTCAAAACAGTGAAAGAAAGCACGAAATGTGAAGTTCAAGGGCATTTTCATAATTTTGTAGCCTTATTACAGAGGTGGATCCAATTGGAAAGTTGAAGAGATTCCAATTACAAGAACACTGGAAAAAACGTCACCTCAATTCGAGCTACGGTGAAGAAGTTATGAGGTTTTGAAGTTGCGAGATAATGAAGAGAAATTGACCAGAAAAACAGGACCGGTCCGGACAAATAAAAAAAGAATCGATCCGGTATAGGACCAGTCCGGGAAAATAAAAAAAGAACCGATCCGGTACAGGACCGGTCCAGACAAATAAAAAAAGAACCGATCCAGATGGAACCAAACCGATCCGATGATAACAGGACCGGTCCAGCTGTTAAAATTCTGAAATTTAATTTAGAGCTGAAGAGTTGCAAATCTTGGAATATCTCGTATAGATCATCGCTATTAGCTGTCAAATCATGCTGGTTGGTGTTATAAAAGGCCAAACCCTACATCCTTCCAAAGGGGATTCCTTTTTAGAGTGCCTTTTCACTTCTTTTTCCTTAGGTAGACAATTTCATATTCTTAGAAAAACCCTAGTTTGTAAGTTTGACGAAGAAGAAGTATTCTGGATTCAAGTTCATCTCTTTTCCCTAGTTCTGATTACAAGTTTCAATCTTCAATCCAAGTATCAATTTCCATTCTCTTATTTATTCTCAATTTTATTTTCAATTCAATTCTCAATTGTTTTGCAATTTTCTTTTGAAACAATGTTTCTTAGATACATATTTCCATGCATAGTTATGAATTTGTTTTCTCATAAAACCATGTCTAGCTAAATTTTCAAGGGTTGGAGTACATGAACTCATTCTGAGGTAAATTTCCCAAGTAGAAAATAGAGGGTAAATTAAGTATTGACCAAATCGTGTATGGAAATTATACGAACATAATCGATCTTTTAATCTCTCTTGCCCTAGGTACTTGGGATGTTTAAGAAAACTATGCAAGTATAATCGTCTATTCACCGCTTTGTATTTGCCTTTGATTTCATATGATGCGGGCTAGTTCCCTCATATATGTAATGCTTAGGATTTATAAATATTGGATTTAGTCAAGAATTTCAATTTACAATTCTAGTATTCTATATGGTAATTTACTAAAGTTTGAGGGATTGTACTCCACCCTATTTTCTCTCATATTCATATCTGAATTTTTACAATTCTTAGGGTTTTTGTGCACGTAGTTTATTTTCATCAATTGGATATCTCAACCATCAATTATCTTTTCTTTTCTTTTGAGAAACCATTTAAAGGATAAATAACTTTTCCTACATATTCCCAATTGCCAATTTCTGATCCCTTTGGAGACCATCCCGACTTGTCGGATTACTACTAACGCGACAGGTTTGCACTTGAGCCTAGAAAGAACGCACTTTTGAGACAAATTCTTAGTCGCGTCAAGTTTTTGGTGCCGTTGTCGGGGATTGTCAATTAGTAATTTTTAGGAAAGTAATTTGAATCCTAAAGTGATTTAAAAAAAAATCATCTCATCTCGTGTAAGATTACATGAAAAATCCACTTCTCACCCAAGTCCACAAAAATCCTATTGCCGAAGCTAGTTCTGAAAATTCTCACACCACCGATTCTCCACACTTTTGGGTTCCACCTCCTTCACCGAATAATTCAATCACAAGTCTCACTTTGAGTCAAACACCGAGTGGACGTTCTGAATCGTTTGGTAGTAATATGTCTGTACACGTAAGCGTTGGTTTTGGTGCATGAGAACAAGAGTTACCATATCTTCCCATGAAAGAACTTTTATTTTCGGAGCCAACTGTTACCCCTGGTTGCATTTTACTCCCGTATAATGCCGGTCAGTTCCACTTTTGGAATGGGATGATCCAAATTCTGCCTACATTTCATGGGATGGATTCTGAAAAACCATATCTCCATATTAGAGAGTTTGAAGAAGCATGTGAGACGCTTGGAGATCAAAATTGTCCACAAGATGTTATCCGATTAAAGCTTTTCCCTTTTTCCTTAAAGGATAAAGCTAAGACTTGGTTATGGTCACTACCTCCGAATTCTATTTTATCCTGCAGAGATATGCAAACTAAGTTCCTATCCCAGTTCTTCCCACAACACAAAACCAATTCTATCAAAGCTCAAATACAAGCTTTTCGGCAAAATGAGAATGAGGCTTTCGATAAGTGTTGGGAAAGATTTCAGGAGTTAGTTAGTGCTTTCCCCCGTCATGGATTCGAAAAACATCATATTATTTCATTTTTTCATCAAGGGCTTACTTTAGCATCTAAACAACTTGTTCAGATAATGTACGAAAGACCTTTTTGGGAGTTATACTCGAGCGATGCTGAGGCTCATCTGAAATACGTAGCGGAGACTACGCAAGCATGGGATGTTTCTGACCCCAATAGTCAAAATAGAAATCGACAAGTGTCCAACTCGTCTGTTGCATCCGATATTTATCACTTGGACAAGGACACTTTGTTAGATCGTAAATTTGACCAATTGGAAAATAATTTCAGAGACATGCTTGAAGTTTGATTAAGAGAAGTAGTTGGACTCGTGCAAGCAGGAAAAGAGAAAGTGTGTGCCATTTATACTGCTGGTCATTCTACCAAAGGATGTCCTACCATCCCTGCATACAAGGCCATATACACTGAGCAAGTAGAAGCGATAGGAGGGTTTCGAGGTAATTTTAATGTACCTCAAGGTAATACATACAATCAATCTTGGAGGAATCATCCTGATTTCAACTATAGATAACCACAAGGTGGAATGGCTCCCAATCCACATGTGGCTTTACCACCACCCCCTCCTCAATTTCAGTAAATGGCTCCTCCGATGCAACCTCCTATGCAGGTACCACCTCCTGGGCCATATGTCACTCCACCTAGGCGATCTCTTGAGGATAATTTGAATCAATTCATCCAATCTCAGAAGGAGAGCAATGCTAAGTATAATTGAATGTTCACAGAAATTCACACTAGCATCTCTAGGCTACAATCTGCATTGAATACTCAGGAGAAGGGTAAATTCCCATCCCAAGGCCAAAGGCCTACTATTCAAGGACAACCTACGATTAGCTCTACATCATTGGATTTTCCAGAATAATGTCAAGTTGTCACTACTTTACGTAGTGGTCGCGTAATTGATCTAGCACCACTATCTCCCAAGGAATCTAAAGATAATGAAGCTTCCGAATCTGAGGGGACCCCATTGCACATGGAGGCTAAGGAAGATGGAGTTGAATCTGAAGTTGAAATAAAACCGCCCAGTGCTGCTCCATTTCCTCAACGCTTGGCACCACCCAAAAATGGGGCTTCGCGTACGAAAGTGTTAGATGTTATGAAGCAAGTGAAGTTGAACTTATCGTTTCTGGATGCTATCCAACAAATTCCAGCATATGCCAAAGTCATCAAAGATCTTTTGATTATCAAACGATGGCTTAAGGTGAAGAAAAATGTCTTTTTGACATAAAATGTGAGCTCGGTCCTTCTTAATGATCTTCCACCAAAATTCAAGGATCCTGGTGCACCTACAATTTCGTGTGTTATAGGAGAAAGCAGAGTTGAAAAAGCTTTGCTTGACTTAGGTGCAAGTGTGAACATCCTTCCATACTCTATCTATAAGCAGCTTGATTTAGGTGATCTTAAACCTACCTGAATCACTCTACAGTTAGCTGATCGAACAGTGAAAGGGCCTCATGGGGTTGTGGAGGACGTGATAGTTCAAGTGGACACATTTTACTTCCCGGTTGATTTTGTCATTTGGGATACGGAGCCTTCCCCCCATTCGAGTAATCATGTTCCCATAATTTTGGGCCGTCCATTTTTAGCTACTGCTAATGCTTTGATAAATACACATAATGGCCAAATGCAACTCACTTTTGGAAACATGACTCTCGAGACCAATATTTTTAATATGGCTAACCAAATGGGTGATGAGGATGAAATTCATGAGGTTGATCTTATTGAAGAGGTGGTGGATGAGCACATCGAAAAGATCATAGGTGCAGATGCACTGGAAGTTTATTTAGTGCAAGGAGTTAAGAATAAGAGTTCTTATACTGAGTTTGAGCGTGAAGTGGAAGAGTTGGGAGCTTGGTTGCAAGAAGAAGTGAGTTTTGAGAATTTGAGAGATGTTGACTGGATTTCTAGATTTGAGGAATTACCCCCGTGGGAGTCACTCATGATCCCCTCTGAAGAGAGATTTCCTAGTCTTGAGTTAAAGAAACTACCCTCTCATGTAAAATATGCTTTTTTGGGAGAAGATGATACATTTCCTGTTGTTGTTTCTTCCAGTTTAAAAAAAGAGCAAGAGGGCATGTTGTTGAATGTATTGAGTAAGCATAGGAGTGCGTTTGGTTGGACTATAGAAGATTTGAAAGGTATAAGTCCTTTGATTTGTACCCATAAAATCCATCTCGAGGAGGAGGTGAAGCCCTCGAGAGAGATGCAAAGGCGATTGCACCCAAACATGAAAGATGTAGTTCGAGCGAAAATCATCAAATTGTTAGATGCTGGGATTATCTATCCCATTTCCGATAGTAAATGGGTGAGCCCAATTCAGGTTGTTCCAAAGAAGTCGGGTATGACTGTGGTTGAAAACTCTAAGGGATAATTAATACCTTAACGCGCCACCACTGGGTGTTTGCATTGATTACCGAAAACTCAATGCCAGAACAAGAAAAGACCATTTTCCCTTGTCGTTTATCGACCAGGTGATTGAACGAGTAGCTGGCCATCCTTACTATTGTTTCCTAGATGGGTATTCTGGCTGTAATCAGATTGAAGTGGATGTACTTGATCAAGAAAAGATGACTTTTACATGTCTGTTTGGTACGTTTGCTTACAAACGTATGCCTTTTGGGTTATGTAATGCGCCAGCAACTTTTCAAAGGTGCATGTTGAGTCTCTTTAGCTACATGATAGAAATAGATCTTGGGGTGTATATGGACGATTTCAGCATTTTCGATCCATCTTTCGAACAATGTTTGGCTAATCTTGAAAGAGTTTTATTTCGATGTGTGGATAAGGACTTAGTCCTCAATAGGGAAAAATGCCATTTTATGGTCACTGAGGGCGTAGTCCTGGGCCACATAGTCTCATCTAGGGGAATTGAGGTTGATCGAGCAAAAATATAAGTAATAGCTGAGTTACCCCCACCAAAATCGCTTAAAGATGTGAGGTCCTTTCTAGGCCATGCTGGATTTTATAGGAGATTTATCAAAGACTTTAGCGCCATCGCTAGACCCTTGATTAATCTTCTCATGAAGGACACTCCGTTTGAGTGGAATAACGCATGCCAAGAAGCTTTCGATAGACTCAAAAGCATGCTAATTTCTGCTCCTATCATGCAAGCTCCCGATTGGTCACTCCCATTTGAGCTTATGTGTGATGCAAGTGATTACGCGATTGGGGTTGTTCTTGGACAAAGAAAAGACAATAAAGCTCATGTTATTTACTATGCTAGTAGGACATTATCTGGCCCCCAGCTTAATTACTCCACCACGGAGAAAGAATTACTAGCAGTCATTTTTGCTCTCGATAAATTCCGCTCTTATGTTGTTGGGTCGTCCATCATTTGCTTCACTGATCACTCGGCCCTCAAATATCTTCTGACCAAGAAAGATGCCAAACCGCGCCTAATAAGGTGGATCCTACTCCTACAAGAGTTTAATCTCTCGATTCAAGATAAGAAAGGAGGAGAAAACATCGTTGCTGACCATTTGTCATGCCTCTCGTCCGACGTACCTATTGATCCCATCCCCATAGATGAGTATTTTCCAGATGAAAATCTATTTGCTACTTTTTCTCTTCCCTGGTTTGCAGATATAGTAAATTACCTTGTCACTGGAGTCCCCTCCAATTGGACTCCACAAGAGAGAAGGAAGTTCGTTACTTGGTCACGCATGTTCTTGTATGATGATCCATATTTGTTTAAGTAATGTGTTGATCAAATCATCCGAAAATGTGTACCTGATGAAGAAATTCAAGGGTAATTCGATTTTGTCATATGGAGGCATGTGGAGGTCATTTTTCCAAAAATAAAACTGCTGCGAAAATCCTGCAAAGCGGTCTCTATTGGCCCACAATCTTCTGGGATGTGAATACTTTTTTGCAAATCATGTGATAGATGCCAAAGAATGGGAGCTATTACACGCCGTGACATGATGCCATTTACCCCCATACTTGTCTTAGAGTTGTTTGATTGCAGGGGTATTGACTTTATGGGGCCTTTCCCACCCTCTTTTGGGTTTCTATACATCCTCGTCGCAGTAGACTTCGTCTCAAAATGGGTAGAGGCCATAGCTACAAGGACGAATGACAATAAGGTGGTGATAAAGTTCATTCAAGAACACATACTTTCTCGATTCGGAGTTCCTAAGGCTATCATTAGTGATAATGGCACTCATTTTTGCAATAGGCCGATGGAAAAGCTCATGCGAAAGTATGGGGTCATCCATAAAGTTGGAACGACTTATCACCCTCAATGGAATGGCCAAGCCGAGTTAGCCAATCGAGAAATCAAGCATATTGTAACAACTCGTGTAATTTTGGGCTATTTTAATTAATTTCTGGAAATTGGAGGAAAATAAAGTTTTTGATAAAATTATTTTTATTGCTCAAATATGTTGGTTATTATTTTTAAAGGCGAGAATTTCAAACGGTTTCGAAAACGGAGTTAAAACGGATTTTAAAATGATTTTTAAATGTTTTTAACTCTTGGAGTTGTTTTGACTTCCAACTCTTCATTTCTTTGCCTTATTTAAAAGAGTCTTTTGGATTCCAACTCTTCATTTCTTTACATTATAAAAGGAAGTCGTGGGCAAGCCTTTTAACCTACTTCTGGCACAAATTTTGGCAGCAAATATATTTTATATTCCTCTTCTTTTTATATACACATCGGCCCTTGAGATTTGTGAGTTCCAACCTTATATTAGAGGTGTTCTTGGGGCTATTTTGTTGGAGGAGCTTGGGTAGATATTTTGTGTTGATCTTGAGGATGTGATCGTTGGTTTCTCATCATGGTTTGAGGTATGGGGTTTTACACAATATGCTCCTTAAATCTCGCGAGTGTCATTCTCTTTGAATTCTTGTTAATTGAACTCATATTTGAATTGATAAATTCATTAAAATCAGGAAAATAATTGTTGAAATTATTTTGATTCATGTGGTATCATTATATTGTTGATGAGCACGTTGTCATGAGATTTTAATATGGCACGGATGTTGGGCACCCGTCAAAATTCCTGTTTCCCGGGATATGGCTTGATAAAGCATATATGGATGTGGTGAGGCCTGGTGACCCATTGATGTGTTGTTAAAAGATTTATTGATAAATGCTATTGAGATTTGCATTTGATTTTGAATATTCGTACTCGTGTTGTTACGCTTTGTTCATCGCTAACATATATTTGTTGAGCATCTTTCTTGTCGTATTGTATACTTTCCCATATTTTCTTTTAGTGGCAAGTTAGCGCGGATTTTGGGGCGCTATGGAGATTGATTTTAGCGAGGATTGTTTGGGAAAGATTTGTATTATTTTGATGTATAGAGCTTTGGAGATTTGTATTTTTATTCGAGTTAGATAGTTGCATTTATTCGAGAGGCTTGTTGTATTTGAAGAATTGAGATTAGTGGATTTATATTATTGTGGGTTTATTTAGATGCTCTATACCTTGTCACTTATGGATTTGGATTTATTTTATCGCATTAACGCTCCGTTCTCTCTCTCCGGGCGGGCGGGGTGTTACACATATCTTGGAAAAGACAGTCGAACCTCATAGGAAAGATTGGTCTCGCAGATTGAATGATGCGCTCTGGGCATATCGAACTGCATACAAGAATCCCCTTGGGATGTCCCCATTTCGCTTTGTATATGGCAAACCTTATCATCTTCCTATTGAAATTGAACACAAAGCGTATTGGGCTATCAAAAGGGTGAACTTTAACATGGAAAAAGCTGGTGAAACACGTAAACTTCAGTTGAATGAGTTGGAAGAAATACGCAATGATTCGTACGAAAGTGCTAAAATCTCAAAGGAACGAATGAAACAAGCTCACGACCGAATCATCCGACGTAAGGAGTTTCATTTGGGACAAAAATTACTTCTCTACAACTCGAGGTTGCACTTGTTTCCCGGAAAAAATGCGGTCACGATGGTCAAGTCCATTCATTGTAAAGGAAGTATTCCCCCATGGAGCTATTGAACTAGAGGATCAAAAAGGGGGAAACACATTCAAGGTTAACGGCCAACGTCTCAAGCCGTATTTGTAAGCGATTGTAATGGAAGCCGACACGATCTGGTTGTTGGACCCCATTTATGGGGATTGACTGAGCAAGAAAGGTGAGGTCGTCTCACCCCCGACATGTATGGGGTGACTGTTGTGTATGGTAGTCATATGATGTTAGGATATTTAGGAAATCATAGTTGTGTGTCACTACCAGAGGTGGGAATCCAACACAGGTCTCGGGAGCATTTCGGGTTTCGATGTGAGTTTTGAGAAGTTTTGAGGTTCAATTGCATTGGGGGGAGTTTTGGGGGTAGAGAAATCAAGTTGAAAGTGGTCACTAAACTAAAGGAGGGAAGAGCTGGGATTTTTACTGACCGGATTGGTCCGACCCTAAAAAAAAGGAACCGATTCGGCCTCAAAAAGAAATAAATAAAAAAGGATATCGGACCGATTCGGTCTGAATCCGGATCGATCCGGTCGTCTGCAGGCTGTGCAATTTCCTGAGGTTAAAACTTCATCAATCCTCACCCCATTCACTCCCCCAATCCCTTCCTCTCCCCAAAAATTCATCCCCCCTTATTTCCCCCCAATTCTTTCCCTCCTACCCACCATCCAACCTATAAATATCACCCCTACCCCCTCCCAATTCCTTCACACCTCCATCTCCACTCTCCTCTCTCACTTTTTGTCTAGTTCTTACATTACCATGGCTGCTCCCCAGAAGTATAATTCTGTTGAAGTCCTGCCCGATGGTAATGGAGAATATCGTTCACGCCGTGAGGCAAATTGGTGCCGCCGTTTTTTCGGACCAAGGCGAAAAATCCACATTGAGCGTCAGGTGCTCTGGGATCAGCTGCCTAATTCTGTTACTGGCATGTTCATGTCTCACGACTGGTGAAGATTTTTCAATGAACCATACGAGGCTGTATGGGAGAATGAAGTTCGTCAGTTTTACGGTTCACTCGTCCGTACCACCGATTTTGAATCTCAACCCTTTGTCGACTCGACACCGATACCGTTATCGCTTGAACTTCTGGCCCAGAAACTCGAGTCTAAAGGTGTGATCACTTCAGTCAATTTTCATCTCCCATCCATGATCCAGCTGTTTTCGAAGATATTTGCATGTCTCGAATAGCACCGGGTTCGGTTTGGAATACCGCGACTTATCATGTTGGTCGGTTACCCGACAAGGCACGTATCACCTTTCACATCGTTTGTGCCAATCTTTTTCAAACTTCAAATGATTCGACTATGCACCCGCGTCAAACTACTATGGTCTATCACCTGTTTGACCATGCCACCATTATCACTGTCATCTTGACGTGCACGGATCAGTTGGATTTGCTTATCATTGCGGGTGCGGGATTCTTGCCCAAGTGGCTTGGGTAAGTTGATAAGATCTTGCGGGGGAACAATACCGACATCCTTAAGAAAGGAGGTAATGAGACGACCGTAATGAAGAGGGGCCCTACCCTTTTTGTCCATACCTCGGATGATGAGGTTGATGCTGAGGACGAGACTGTTCCTGATGAAGATGTGGAGATGGAAGAAGGTGAGGAGGATGAGTATGATGAAACTGCTGATCCGGATTATGTTCCGGTTGGTACGGGTCTCACCGAGCGTGTTGTTTCTCTTGAGACGCGTTTTGATGGGTTTATGTCCTCATACCAACGAGACAGGAGTCTAATATTGCGTATGCAGGCTGATCTTTATTCTCTCCAGTTGGGTCCAGATGCCCCTCTTCCTGCCTATTTTCATGATCCGTATGACCCCAGTGCCCCCGGTAGCTCTCACCCCCCACCAGTCCAGTAGGCAGCCCCGTTGGAGCCCGTGCAAGTTTCCCCCCTTCTAGCTAGGTTATGTAATGGTGTCCTGTGTTTTTTTTTTGCTTTTGTTTCCACAGTTATGGTGTATTACAAAGTTTTATTCTAGTACTTTGCTTGTTTTATTTATCGCACTCCTTATTTCGTCTTATTTAGCTTTCTCGTCCTTTTGATTGTGGACAATGAAAAAGACTAAGTTAGGGGGGATGACAAGTGCGTATTCAAAAAACTTCGCATATATAAAAATTAAAAAAAATTGAAAAAAGCCAAAAATATTTTTCTTCAAAATAAATAAAAATTGGAATTTAAATTTTTCAAAAATATCACCTTTATTCTATTTAAAGTCTCAAATTGTTAACAATCAAAATGCACAAAGTCGAAATTGACCGAAGAGGGAAATTGAAAGAAAATTGACGACTTAACGAATAAGTGTGGAGATTAATAAAACCAGGTGAGATTTCGAGCCTTTTAATTTTTTATGAGTTTTTAAATCAATCCGAGTTTATGATTAACTGAAAGTTCTTTTCAGCGTTTTAATAAGTCATTGATGATCTCAATCCTTTGTTTTGATCGGTTATGGGAAATGTGTGAAATGTTGTCTCGAAATTCGTGCTAAATATATCTCTAAATTAATCTCGAGATGCATATGGTAATGTGATTAGCAATTTGGATAATGAAGTAGGCCCTCTTTGGTTTAACCCCAAAAATATTAGCCATAATTAAGTTGTGAAAAAAATTATCCCTTTACAACCCAATTTGAGCCTAATAAAATATTTCCCTTTCGTTTGATAAGCCGAAAAACCCAAATAGCCCCGAATTGTGAAAAATTGGAAATTCATCAAGTTAGTCCGAAGTGTGTAATAAAAAAAAGGGCAAGAAAAGAAAAATAGCAATAAAAAAAAGAGAAAAATGAGCAAATTCCCGAAAAAGCACTAATGGACGTCATAAGGACATTTTCCAATTCCGAATATTCCACCCATTCCCATTTTTACCCTTTGTACTTTTTAACCCGAAAATTCATAACCGAGTCTGAATGGCGAAATTGGTTACCGCATGGAGAGATAAGATATGAAAAGATAGTAAACGAGATTAAAATGGTGTGATTAAGAGATGATGTTTCCCATTTCAAAATAACTGTATTCCGATGATGAGATCTTTTCACCTAAATAAATCCTTCTTTTCAATTTTGTATGCGTGAATTTGTGTCCATTATATTTACTCTTTATATCATGCATACCGAGAGAAAACAACCACAATACGAGTGATTCGTTTGTGAGTGCATCCGTAAGAATTTGAATCAAAACGAATTTTTGAAAAGTAACGTAATGCTTAATCGATGGAAATTTGAGGTTTAATTTCTGGCTATGCACACACATACTATGGTTTGAGACATTTGAATATGAATTTATGGTGATTATTTTTTAAAAAGTTTAAATTGTACAATTTTTAAGTATTTGATATTTATTTGGCCCAATAAAGAATTTTGTGGGTATATTCACTACAAACCCTCACGAGACAAAACTCTCCTACTAGGGTAACTTAGGGGTTTAAAGGCTTATTGCATATGCTTAATGCAATCGCTTGCCTGCAAAAGTGGAATTTTATTTTAATAAAGGAATTTTCAAAAGTGGAATTTTGGTTAGATTCATTTACATTTCTCGGGACGTGCAAAGTTCTAAGTTAGGGGGTGTGATTACGCACATATTCTTCACATTTATCCCCTTAATTTCGGTATTTTTATGATCCCATGTAGTGTAAATAGCTTGGATTTGTCTCGTATTTATGCTACTAATCTCTTTTGGCAAGTATTTCATGTTTTGTGTATTTCTCATGTGCTTTATAGGTATTTCATGCAAGTTAGTGCGAAGGAGAACTCAAAACAGTGAAAGAAAGCACGAAATGTGAAGTTCAAGGGCATTTTCGTAATTTTGCAGCCTTATTACAGAGGTGGGTCCAATTGGAAAGTTGAAGAGATTCCAATTACAAGAACATTAGAAAAAATTGATCCGAGCTACGGTGAAGAAGTTACGAGGTTTTGAAGTTGCGAGATAATGAAGAGAAATTGACTAGAAAAACAGGATCGGTCCGGACAAATAAAAAAGAACCGATCCGGTACAGGACCGGTCCGGGAAAATAAAAAAAAGAACCAATCTGGTACAGAACCGATCCGGACAAATAAAAAAAGAACCAATCCGGATGGAACCAAACCGATCCAATGATAACAGGACCGGTCCAGCTGTTAAAATTCTGAAATTTAATTTAGAGCTGAAGAGGTGCAAATCTTGGAATATCTCGTACAGCTCATCGCTATTAGCTGTCAAATCGTTATAGTTGGTGTTATAAAAGGTCAAACCCTACATCCTTCCAAAGGGGAGTACTTTTTAGAGTGCCTTTTCACTTATTTTTCCTTAGGTAGACAATTTCATATTCTTAGAAAACCCATAGTTTGTAAGTTTGAGGAAGAAGGAGTATTCTGGATTCAAGTTCATCTCTTTTCCCTAGTGCTGATTACAAGTTTCAATCTTCAATCCAAGTATCAATTTCCATTCTCTTATTTATTCTCAATTTTATTTTCAATTCAATTCTCAATTGTTTTGCAATTTTCTTTTGAAACAATGTTTCTTAGATACATAATTCCATGCATAGTTATGAATTTGTTTTCTTCTCATAAAATCATGTTAAGCTAAGTTTTTAAGGGTGGGCATGCATGAACCCAACCTGGTGTGGTATGCATAGATATAAAAATTTTCCTCTAAATTAAATAAATGATTAGATCGTGTTGTATAGGTTCACAACCATTGTAGACCTTTTGACCTCGTTTTCCCTAGGTAACCGGGGTACTTAAGGATGCACCGGGAGTGAACTATTGAAACACTACTTTACTCATTATTTGATTATGTATGATGCGGGCTTGAACCTCATATAAGTAATGCTTTGGATTACTAAAGACTGGGTCTGATCAATTATCTACTTTATGACTAATTTTGTACTGGCATACACACTAGGGTTTGGGGGAGTGTATTCTTAACCCATTTCTTCATTCATATTAATTCCTTCTTAGTTAGTTAATTTTTCGTGTGTAGGTTAATTTAATTGAACTTAGTTAATTCATAGATAAAATCCAAAAGTCAATCATCTTTTTCTTTTCTTTTCTTTTAACTCCAACTTTAAGATTAAACTACCTTACCTTTGTCGTCACGTTCACACGTCCTAACTCCATGTGGATTATACTCCTTAAGAAGTGTAGTTACAAGTTTAGGTTTTTTTGTATTTAGGTTGGAAGTTGATAACAACGACTAGCGTATTACACGGACGCTCGGTTTACACCTCAATCAGTTAGCTTCATATATGATCCAGTTTGTGTAGTCCTTTTTAGGCGATCATCGTCTCGTATGATTGTGTTTATTATATCCACAACCCTTCCTTTAACTAAATCAACCTCCTCACAGGGATCTAGGGTTTTAGTCTAGTGAGTGGTGGTGAGTTTCTTCACTTCCTCTTGGTCAGTTGATGTATAATAACATTCCCTAACTTCAATTTAATTTCCCTTGACTACGCCAACCCCATAATGTGTGTGGAACTTTAAACATTAGTGGATAATAAAAAGTACTTCTTCGAACTTCTTCAAGCTAACCATACCACAGATCATGTTGTAGGCTAATTGGACATTTTTCTCTAAGATGAAGAAACGAATCCTTTCAGTTTTGAGAAGAGTGCGCTTACGTTCAAATAAGGAAGTTATTTAATTAAATTCAGTTTTTAGCATGCATCTAGGTGTGATTGATGATGATAAAATCAAACAAGAACAATCAAACTCACACAACTGAGGAAAAATCCCCCAAAGGGGAAAAATCTTTTATTTTCACTATAATTTTGTAAGAGACCGGCTTACACGGATTACACTGAAAATATGTGACACAGAAATACCCTCGGGTGTTGGTTCTGTTATCGGCGACTGGAACTATCCCTTTCCAGTAGGGCAGCAATGAAGAAGAGACCGGCTTCCTCACAAATTACTCCAGATGAGTAAAAGATCCTCTTGATGGTTTAAAGATTCACACACATATATGGGAATGGTTTTGTGAATCGAAAAGGTTTAGAAAACCTTAAAAAGATGAAGTCTTATTCTGGACAGTTTTCGCAGAATTTTGAGATTTCAGAAAGACTTAAAAAATGTGTAGAAGGAGAATGGATATTTATACAAAAATTGAGGCGGTGGCTCGTTCAAACGAGATAGCCATGTCGCTCGAACGAAGGACAGAAGTCGTTTGAACGAGATCGAGTGAACGACATTCAAATTCGTTTGAGCGAGATCGTCGTTCAAGGCACTTCACTTCTACACTTAGAAAAAATTCTGCTTTTGATAAAAAAATTAATCCAAACTTCAAAAATAATTTTCAAAAAATTTCCCAAATATTTATGCAAATATTTAGAGCTCCAATAAAAACATTTTACCGATAAAGTATAGTGGAGTAGTGGGAATGAGCTGAGCAGCACGTCGTATGTAGCATGATGCACGTGAAGATACTGGGTGCATTGATTTCGGATAAGGCTGTCGAGGATGATCGTGTTGACGTGCCGAATGTAGCGGTATCAGACATACAAACTGTGATCTAGGAGAAAACTAAAAAATTCCTAGATTCTACCCCGGACATTTATAAAATTATGTCCTTACAAATATCCCCCTATGTCTATGCCGGTACATACAAAAAAACTTTGAATTATGAAATCAAATGACATATAAGATAATATCCCCATTAAACCCTCAAACTGAGAATACTAATTGACATGTCTTTCAAATCTTCAACTCTCCAGAAACTTCCAAAGCTTTTCTCATCAGGGTGTGTAGTCCCATAATGAACAATGTTGTACCTACACACATGAGATAAAGCAAATACTCGTGACAAGCAACAGTGTTTGAAATATAATGATATGAAAAAACTGATGATTATCAAATTAAGCTTAAGCAAATCATTCATAAATCAACCAACCACCAAAACAAACAATTCTCCCCCATAATTCTTCTCCCCCTTTTTATGATGTCCCCAAATAGACAGAAATGAGAAGCATGATATACAACAAAGAATCACACCATGAAAGAACACAAAAACAACCAAGTCGATGATAGCAAAAATGAAGGGGTGTGATCAAATTCGATAGGAAAATCAATGCATACAAACATGACATATGTGCACGATGAATATCGGATACTCCTAACGAATGAACTCAAAATCTTCCTTTGGTGTAAAAAGGTGGTAATATGAGACATTGACTCAATAAAATCAACAAATCAAAGCTCAAAGTGATTTCCACACCAATAACGTCCAAAACTATTTTATGCTTTTCCAGGACTTTCAAGGAAGTGCAAACCCGTGTATATTCTCCAACCAAACTCCCTCAAATATATATTTTGAATAGAGGCATTCTAAATTCTCAAACTTTGGAGAATTGATGGTGAAACCTAATGGCCCATATTTGGCATACATTGCTTTTTATTGCGTTTAATTTTTTTCGGGCTCTTTTAACCTCTTTGGACCCCGGATAATAAAATTCCTCAATTTTTTAGGTCCTTTTTAACGGTGGCTTAAAATCGCAAAGGCTGAATGAACCTTTCGCAGCCCTTCCCCATTGTCAAATAAACACATGGTCTCACCAAAATGGTTTTTACATCCATTCCAATCTTGTCAAGTTTTATCGCATATTGTTAGTTATATAGACAGAATTGAGATGGAAACACTCAAGCCAATATGTGATAGACAAGTACAATAATCAAATATAGCCGTGCATGTGTGCAATAAAGGAGATAGGAGTCAAACATGTAGAAAGATATCACTAATCACATTTCAAAGACTCCAAACAATGTAAAGCACATGGATGAAATGATGTAGCGTCTCAAATCTCGATCAAACAGTCACATGGATAAATGAAATGAAATTGTGACTCGGCTATCTTAAATGCTCATCCATAAAATGTGCAAGTAAAATACAAAAATCTTTTTGGGCTTTTCTAAAATTTATATAAAGACGAAAATCTTTTTGGATATTTCAAAAAAAAATAGTTGTACAATAAATCAATAATACATATAAAACAAACTAGCAATAGGAAGCATATGATATGAACATGAAAAAGCATCATATCCTAGACATAGACCAACCCCTCAGTCAACTGTGCAAATACCCAAAAACTTCCTAAGACTCTCAAATCTAAGGGCATCTAAAGGTTTCATGAAAATATAGGCTAACTAACGATCGGTGAGTACGAAACTCAGGGATACGACTTTCTCCTCAACTAACTGACGTATAAAGTGCTCGCATATCCTGATGTGCTTTATGCGCGAATGTTGGACTGCATTGTGGGATATGTGTATCGTACTCGTGTTATCACAGGAAATAGTCATGGTGTCCTGTGAAATCCCATAATCCTCCGACATTTGCTTCATCCACAAGAGTTGTGTGCAACAACTCCCGACGACAATGTACTCAGCCTCCGCGATGGACAAAGATATGGAGTTTTGCTTCTTGCTCAGCCAGGAGACAAGAGTGGCACCAAAATAGAAACACCCACTATAAGTGCTCCTACAACCATCTACATCCCCGGCCCAATCGGCATCCGAATAGGCGAACAAACGGTCATCGATATCAAAAGAATACCAAATATCGTATGAGAGAGTCCCACTCACGTATTTAATAATATGTTTTAGAGCAAGTAAATGTGACTCTTTCGGGGATGCCTGATATCGTGCACAGACTCCAAAACTAAAGGCTATGTCGGGACGACTGGTAGTCAAGTATATAAGACTACCTATCATACTCCGATACAAGGTTTGCTCTATGTCCTTGCCTGAAGTGTCCTTACTAAGCTTGGTAGTGGTACTCATAGGTGTACGTGCGTGCTTAGCGGAGTCTAATCCAAATTTCTTCACTAGGTCTCTAGCATACTTAGATTGGTAGATGAACATCCCATCCTCTAGCTAACAAACCTGGAGACCAAGGAAGAAAGTAAGCTCACCAACCATGCTCATCTCAAACTCACTTTCATCTCCTCCTCAAAGCGATGAGCATGTTGGGAGCACGTGGATCCAAAGACTATGTCATCTATATAAACCTGGGCAACCAAAATAGCACCGTCATCTCTCCTGATGAACAACATCATATCAACTCCCCCACTCTTGAAGCCACGGGCTAAGAGATAGGAAGTAAGCCTCTCGTACCAAGCACGGGGTGCTTGCTTCAAACCATACAAGGCTTTCCTCAGATAGTAGACATGCTCTAGGTTCTTAGGGTCTTCAAACCCTTTAGGTTGTTCCACGTAAACCTCCTTCTGTAGAATGCCATTTAAAAAGGCACTCTTGACATCCATCTGGTATAACTTGAAGCGCAGATGACATGCGATCGCGAGTAGTAAGCGGATGGACTCAAGCCTCGTAACAGGAGCAAATGTCTATCCAAAATCTACACCTTATATCTGTGTGTAGCCTTGAGAGACCAACCTAGCCTTGTTTCTGATTATGGTACCATTTTCATCCATTTTATTCTTGAAAATCCATCTGGTAACTATCACATTAGTCTCACTAGGTCGGGGGACAAGTTCCCACACATTATTCTTTTTAAACTGAAGCAACTCATCCTGTATAGCAGATATCCAGTGTTCATCCTTGAGTGCTTCTTTGTGATTCTTGGGCTCGACTTTGGACATGTAGCAAAAATGGCTAACAACGTTCTCGAGCTGAGCACGAGTCTTGACCCCTAGAGTGGGATCACCAACGATGGCAGAAGGGTCATGACTCTTGCGAACCCAAGCAGGTGTGTCCCCTAACACGGGAGTAGGGTCCACAGAGTGTGGGTGAGGTATAAGTAAATTATTGCCAGAAACATCCTCATCCTCACACTGAAGGCTAGAATCAATAAATGCCGGAGGTTCTTCATCTTGTACGGTGACGTTTATTGACTCCATAACCTTAGAGATCTTCAGGTTAAAAACTCGGTACGCTCTACTATTCGATGAATATCCTAACAGTATTCCCTCGTCGCTTCGGGAGTCAAACTTTCCTAATTTCTCTCTATCCCGTAAGATGTAGCATTTACTCCCAAAAACATGGAAATATGCAAGGTTGGGTTTCTTGCCAGTCCACAATTCAGACGGCATCTTAAGAGTGTGTGGACATAGGTAAACCCTATTTACCGTGTGGCATGCAGTAGACACTACCTCTGCCCAAAATCTCCTAGAAACCTTACGACCTAGAAGCATAGATCTAGCCATTTCCTGAATCATCCTATTTTTTCTCTCAACAATCCCATTTTGTTTAGGAGTCTTCACAGCAGAAAACTCATGTTTGATCCCAATGCTATCACAGTAAAGATATACCTTTGCTTCCTTAAATTCAGTGTTGTTGTCACTACGTATCCTGTTAATAGTGACTCCGTGTTTATTTTGTAGGACACGGCACTTGGTCGTTAAAAACTCCATAGCATCGGATTTCTCCCTCAGGAAACCTACAATCGAGTATCTGGAGAAATCATCCACCATCACGAGGATATACCTCTTACCACCCAGACTCTCAATACGAGTAGGACCCATAAGATCCATGTGAATAAGCTCAAGTACACGAGAGGTGGTAATGGAATGCAACTTCTTAGGGGATACGAATTTGTTTTCCCAACTGACAGGGTCCACAAACCGTCGAAGTTGGATTTCCAAGTGATGGTAAGCCACGTACTAGATCCTTTTTAGCTAGGCGAGTTAAATCTCTAATGTTCACGTGACCTAGACGTTTGTGCCACAGATCCATAGGAGTGATCATGGCACTGTTGTAGATTAGTGAGGATGTGGGCTCAGTCCCATAGCAATTATCCTTTGTCCTCACCCCTCGCACTAAAATTTTACCAGCTTAATTATAGACATTACAGGCATCCCGATCAAACTTTACGGCAAAGTTAGCGTCGCACAGCTGGCTAATGCTGAGAAGGTTTTCTTTCAAACCTTTGACGTACAAAACATTCTCTAGCTTAGGAAATCCTGGTAACTCTACAATACCACGTCCTACAATGCTATACTTACTCCCATCTCCAAAGGTGACTCTGCCATCCTGATAATCCTCAAGAGATGTAAAAAATGAGGCATCACCTGTCATATGTCTGGAGCACCCACTATCAAAATACCACTGTGAGGTATTATGTGCTTTGAGAGCGACATGAACAACAAAGGCCTTTTTATCATTCTTAGGTACCCAAGAAGTGGTGACCTTTTGTTTACCTTTATTTTTGTTGGTTTTATCCGGAATGTGAGAAGCATTCACTGACGGTAAAGACATCCGTCAGAATTCCTCCATCAAACTCTGTGATGTGGCAGCTAGAAACTCAACTTTCTCTCTCAAACTGGTAAAATCATCAGTATGCTGTGGTGGAGCAGTAGTACGTCGTTTTCGACCCATACTATAGCAAAACTCCCTGAGGTGGCCTTTTATTTTGCAATATGTACAAAAGAACACAGTCAAAGGCGGAGCTTGGTTTGCTTTTCTTGGTCGAACTCTCCTTCGAGGTTTTTGACGATGGCCATAAGGAGTCGTAGTAAACTCAGGAACTGGTCCAGGTGCAATTTGGGACGTGGAAGCACCATCATAACATATTCCTTACCTATCACCAAAACCTAAAGCGGGGCCGAGGAGCATCTTTCCCATCTTCCCAGATTTGTCCTTGATTTGTACCTTGACTTCCCATGCTCTCTCCAGATCATGAGTGAGCTGGTCTATAAGAGATTCAACTTTCTTCCCAGTATCCACGGAGGAATGGATCTCACTCGTAAGATTAGCCACTTGTTTAGTCAAGTCCCCTCTCTCTTTCTCAAAATAACTCTCCCTCTCTCTAAACAAACTCTATTTCTCAACACAGGCAGACTCTCTCTCTCTCTCTTAAGGTAGTGCAGGTGGAGGACTCTCTCTCTTGCTTTTCTTAAATATTCCTCTAACGCGGTGATCATAAGAACTAACGCTTTGTTACGCTTTTTAGTTTTAAATGACTCAGAATAAAGCTCGGCGTAGGCGCATTGAAGATCACTCTCGCTCTCACTTGTGTCATCCTCCCCCTCACTCACATCGCTCTCACTGTCGAGGTGTCCCTGTGAAGCAGCATCCACATCGTCGTGAGGAACACTATAAGTACTCACATGACTAGCCATGAATGTGGTGAAGTTACACTCATGAGGTGATTCATCTCCAGAATCCACCGACTCGACCTCACTATCGTCACTAAGGGTAGCATTAAGGACAGCTTTGCCCTTTTCTCTGTTCAGCCTAGTAGCACACTCAAAAGCTCTATGACCCCTACTGTCGCACTCAAAGCATCTCTCACTTTCCTTCTTAGGAGGATCTTTAAAACCTTTTTTATTTTTCTTTTCAAACTTATTTTTCTCAAACTTCTTTTTATCTTTAAAATTGCCATTTTTCTTGAATTTGAGAATTCTTTTGAAATTTTTAGCAAAAAGGGCCAAATCATCTAAGTCAAAATCACACTCAGAATCTGACGTATCTGTCTCTCTTTTTCTAGATGACTCTCCCCTCTTTCTTGTCGACCCTTCACTCTTTCTCTCCTGGGCATTAAGTGCAACTCCCTTATCTTTATACTTGACAGATTTAGGAAACATATCAATTTCATAAGTTTTCAAGTCTCCTACAAGTTCTTCCAATTTAAGCGTATTTAAATTACCCATAGAATTTAACACAGTGACTTTAGGGATAAAACGCTTAGGCAGTGATCTAAGAATCTTTTTAACAACTCTAGCATTAGGAATGTGTTCACCAAGATTAAAGCTAGTGTTAACAATATCAGACAGTCTAGCATAAAATTAATCAAAACATTCAGATTCAAGCATGGTGATTGTTTCAAATTGAGTTGTTAAATTTTGCAGTTTAGACTCTTTCACAGCATTGGTTCCTTCATGGGTAAGTTGCAAAACATCCCATGCCTCTTTTGACGTGGTGCACGTCATTATGCGTTTGAACTCATCAGGAGTGACAGACCCAGAAATAGCACTTAAACCCTTAGAATTAAAAGATGACCATTTAAATTCTTCTTCAATCCATGTAGAAACAGGTTTTAAATTGGTCACGTTTTGAAGAGTGACGGAGGGAGGTGTCCAGCCTCTTTCAACCAAAATCTAGACACGTTCATCAATGGATTTTAATGCAGATCTCATGCGGGCTTTCCAGTATGCCTAGTTTGTCCCGTCAAAAACTGGTATTTTATTATATAACTTCTCCAATATGAACTCACTCGTTTTTTAAAAAATCAATTTTTCAGAAAATTGATATCTTAGAAAATTTTACGAAAAACTAGACGATAAAGTTGTGTAACTGGCTCTGATACCAATTTAAGAAGAGTACGCTTGCATTCAAATAAGGAAGTTATTTAATTAAATTCAGTTTTTATCAATTAAGTCCTACACATGCATCTAGGTGTGATTGATGATGATAAAATCAAGCAAGAACAATCAAACACACACAACTGAGGAAAAATCCCCCAAAGGGGCAAAACCTTTTATTTTCACTATAATTTTGTAAGAGAATGGCTTACACGGATTACACTGAAAATATGTGACACAGAAATACCCTCGGGTGTCGGTTTTGTTATCGGCGGCTGGAATTATCCCTTTCTAGTAGGGCAGCAATGAAGAAGAGACCGGCTTCCTCACAAATTACTCCAGATGAGTAAAAGATCCTCTTGATGGTTTAAAGATTCACAAACATATATGGGAATGGTTTTGTGAATTAAAAAGGTTTAGAAAACCTTAAAAAGATGAAGTCTTATTCTGGACAGTTTTCGCAGGATTTTGAGATTGCAGAAAGACTTAAAAAAGTGTAGAAGGAGAACGGATATTTATATGAAAATTGAGGCGGTGGATCGTTCGAACGAGATAGCCATGTCGCTCGAACGAAGGACAGAATTCTTTCGAATGAGATCGCGCAACATGCCTATCTCGCGCGAACGACATTCAAAGTCGTTTAAGCGAGCTCGTCGTTCAAGGCACTTCGCTTCTACACTTAGAAAAATTTTGCTTTTGATAAAAAATTAATCCAGACTTCAAAAATAATTTATAAAAAAATTCCCAAATATTTATGCAAATATTTAAAGCTCCAATAAAAACATTTTACCGATAAAGTGTAGTGGAGTAGTGGGAATGAGCTGAGCAGCACGTCGTATGTAGCATGATGCATGTGAAGATACTGAGTGCATTGAATTCGGATAAAGGCTGTCGAGGATGATCGTGTTGACGTGCCAAATGTAGCAGTATCAGATATACAAACTGTGATCTAGGAGAAAACTAAAAAATTCTTAGATTCTATCCCGGACATTTATAAAATTATGTCCTTACAAGTTTGGCTGGCAGGCCATGTGACGATAAGAACTTCTAGCTTTATAGTTACTAAAGTATATACCTTTTTCTCTCGAGAAGTCTATTAAGGGTCTATGATAAGGTTCTAGATTGCAATCGCTCAGTCCTGATTCTTGGAAGCAGTTGTAAAAAATGACGTCGGTCGAGTAGCCATTGTCTACTAGGATTATATCCACCCTTACTTTTTGTAATCTCATAGTGATGACCAGGGTATCATCATGGGGATAGAGCACTCCAGAGAGATCGTTCTTAGAAAAACCTATTACTAGCTTATCTTTGTTCACTTTTCTTGGACTACCATCAACATCATCAGATAGATTGATTTTTCGTATGTGTGAACATGACTTGGATTCATCTAAGTAGGATTTCCTTTTAGCTATTTTCTCACTACCACCAGTGTTTCCTCATGTAGTAAAATAGCATCCAAAAAATATCATTTTTACCTCGAGCTCATCCTTTTGAGGTTTCTTCGATAGGCCTAGGTCATCTTCTGAATCATTATATCTTCCTCTTTTCTTGTTATACCTTCCCTTGCAAGGAGATTATGATCAAATTCTGAAGTCTCCTTCCTCTGTCATATCGATGAACTTAGATAGCTTGCCACGCTATATCAAATTTTCTATCTCATTCTTTGAGCCAATATAGTTTCCCCTAGTGGGCCCATGGTCTTTGTGAAATTAATAATATTTGGACTTGTCTCTCCTATTAGGAAGGGACTTTAATTTTCCAAGCAATTTTAGATCTCTGCTTCCCTTGATCTCCTTCAGCATATTTATGCCAATAATAAAGGGGGTATATTCATCATACTTCTTGGGATCTTTAGCCTTTTTATCCTTCTTATCGGATCTTTTATGACTATCGGCATTGGAGCCAAAGCCTCCTCGATGTTCATGATCTTGCCAGCTTTAGCCATCAATTTATTCATAGTCTGAAGGGTTTTCTTCCCAAAGCGTAATACAACTTCTCAGGGAGTAAACCACTCACCAAGGCATTGATTGCTATTTTTCCCTCATAATCTACAACTTCTAACTTTCTGCTATTAAAATGAGTAATATATTTACAAGTGGTTTCCCCTAGTCGATGACGAACACTTAGTAAATGAACTATTCCCTTCATAGGTTTGGATCAAAAGCAGAATTTACTGATGAATAGCTCAACAAGTTGCTGAAAGTTAGAGATTTTCCCACGAGGCAAATTATTATACCAAATATGTGTTGATTTAGTAATAGTGCTTGAAAATGCTCAAATACCCATTTCATCTGGGACTGAGTAAATATCGGTTGCATGGTGGTATTAATTTACATGAAGGACATGATCATACCATCGTACTTAGGAATAACCACAGGTGGTTTGAATTTAGCACGTGTGTGGATTTCCATGATAGCTGGAACAAGGGGGGATCCCTTCACAAATCTCCTTTGCAAGGGATTTTATGATTTGGCTATCTCTCCCAAGTGATCTTTTAATCGTGGACTGAACCCTTTCAAGAATGATCCTCTAAATTAGTTTTACCGAGGTATCCTTGACGGCTCGGTAATGCATTTGTGTTAAGATCTCTTCCCTGGAAGTCTTCTCAACTCGCATGAATCCTCGCACACTAGTTCGTGATCTCATGGAACCTTCTAGGCGGTTTCTACATCTAGATGGCTCCCTATAATTGTGGCCCCTATTTACTCGGGGAACTAGTCGATCAAAGGCATAGCCCTTGCTTAGTCTATTCAAGGCACTCGGTCATTTTTTAAAGAGGGAGTGCCCATCATAGTAATCAGTGGATCTTAAGGAAGAGGTCATGTTGAGCGATAAGATCTATCATTGTAAGACTTTGGATATCTATGCCTGCTTCTTTCGTTTCTAAGAGCTGGAGGTAGCATCTCTCTTCTAGAGGTAGGAGAGGTAAAGGGGTTGAATATATTGCCTACGGCAAGACTATCCTTTGGTATGTTTGTCATATTTTAGGACTACGATTAAAAAGTAAGTCTTAAAAAAACTATTAGGAAATAATAGTAGCTTGTCTCATTTCCCACAGACAACGCCAATCTGTTGATGTCTAAATTAGGTTTTGATATTTTTGAATAATCTTAGCTAAAGTTACCCAATATCTATAATCACAGATAAATATGTTAAACTAGAGAAATAAGAGAAGTGCAAAGAGATAAAAAGATTCTACGTGGTTCAGACCAAATATGGTGCCTACATCCATGGGGATAATGTCACTATATTTTTAAGGTTTAGTACAAGTCTCTTCGTAACTCTTTTTTAGGTTATAATGAAGTGATCGCACCTCAGCTCAGAGAAGTAGTAGTCTATTTATAGTAGTTAAAAGTTGAAGAGATGAATACCTTCATATATTAGGTATTTACATCTTTACACAATAATAGGAAGTTGGATATTTATTCACGTGCATGTGTATGGTGACTGTTGAATATCCCACATGTGTCTATTTTCATTACCGACTGTTCACCTTGTTTAATGTGGTCGGCTAGGTGGCCGACCACAAAATGTCTGTGTTGATCAAGCCTATTCATTTATTGGAGGATTTTAGCGATAATGCTGACATATGTCATTATTTTATTGGTCCACATGGCCTAATTATTTTAGGCTACAACAGGGTGTGATTAACATATCCTTGGCCTGCTTATCAACCTGTTAGTTCAAGTAGACTTATTTTTAATCTTTTGCAATACTCTTCTTGCATTACTAGTATTCGAAATTGTTGCTGGTTTGGTAGGTCTATTGAAGAGGATATAGAAAGTGTGATGTCAAGTGGACCTAGTTGCCTTTGTTGCATTGTGTTGAACCCGTTGTGATACAGAGATTACATTGATAATAGATTTTCTGGCTCTATAGACCTGGGATTGACTGCCAAGCTTCTTTTGGCGATAGGTGACATGATGACTGACTCGCAGGTAGCCACAATAGTGTTGTGGATATCTTAACACTGTAGTCCAACTATCGAATACTGGCAGAGACTCTAAATGGTCTGGACGTCTTGAACAAGGATAAGGATAATTTCTTATGGGGGAGACCTATCATACTGTTCATATGGTTATCTGAGAGACTACACATGGAATCCCTTCCTAAATACCCTTTGTTTGGCATTCCCATTTTTTTTCTTGGCCTTTCTTCAGCTTTTCCCCGACGATAAAGAACTGGGTGAATTATCTTATAGAGCATGGGACCTAGAGTCTTCGCTGGTCTGTACCATAATGAGGGAACTTGCAGCCCATCTTGCAACTAGGTGATTACTAGTACGTGAAATTAGTGGGACTTCATTAGATCTCTTTCTATCTTCCATGGTGACTTCTGCATCAAGAGGGATGGGAGAAATTGTTCCTCTATGAATAACCAACTTCTTTCTTCTGGAAGACTTGACTGAGTCATTGAGAATGATATTGAGGCCCTTATGGAAGTGCCGTGATCATTTATCCATCCATTTCAATCTGTTGGGGAGGCTAGGTTCATATCCAGGGATTATCTAAATTGGTTGTTGAAGCGGGTGGTTGAGAATATTCTAGCTGAGGATATGGGTTAGATATGGCTTCTGATGTTCGAAACTTTAGAAGAAGGTATCGTGGTTTTATCCAAGCTTATAAAGGCTTAACACTGCATGGAATGCATTCAGAGCTGCAACTAGTAGTGGGATTCTTGGTCCCCTTCAAGGAATGGAAATGATGATGAAGCGGGTCCGTCAGGTAACTGAAGTCAAGATCTTGGGTATGAGGGGGTGAAGATTTCTGAGAAGATTGTGTAGACTTTGAGAAGTTTGTTTTAAGTTTGTAGATTTTTTTTTATTGTGAAGTTGGTAATGGTGTGGGATTTTGGGGTTTGATGTCTTTATGGGGCTTATTAGGGAGTGGGACATTTTTCATTCTCATTGTTGATATATCATGTAATAGTCGTACTCCTATGTTTTAATAAAAGAATAATTATTTCAATGTATTTTTTTGTGTCTTTTATGAATTATGTATTTGAACGATTTATACCGATAGATAAGGCATACATAATCCTTTTGTTCATTTAAATAATGAGGGTTACAATCGGTCTCAGAGGGAGAAAAAAAGGCATTGTATGAGAGAGAAAGGACCGTACTCATACGTGTCTTATGGAATACCTACGTACCTCTGTGTGGCTTGAAATTTATGAGCTTCTCTCTTTTGAAAAGGGAATTTTTAAGAGGATCAGGTCCTACATAGTTTTGAGTAGATATAAAGGGAAAAATAGAATAAAAGGGGGATGAGAAGAGTCTTAGCATGAACAGAGTTTAGATTAGGGGTAACTGGATGCACCCTTTCTTCTCCATCGAGGCCTATGAGCATAGCGATGCCACTAGACATGATTTTCTTCACAATGTAGGGGGCATTTTAATTGGGCTTGAATTTTCCTCTAGGATCCCATACGGGTTCTATAACTTTCTTGAGGGCAAGGTCTTAATCTTGGACACCAGGGTCCTTAACCTTTTTATTGAATAATCGTGTAATATGGCGATGGTATCCTAGTTCATGAAATATAGCTTTTAACCTCTTTTCGTTTAAGGATAAGAGTTTGTCGTAGTGGTTTTGATGCCAATCTTACTCACTACTCTGACTTTCAATCATAACCCATAGATAAGGTAATTCAGGTTTAACAGGGAGTACCACCATTATGTCATATACTAGAGAATAAGGAGTAGCCCCGGTGGGTGTTCTGATGGAGGTACGATAGCCCCAGAGGGCATATGGCATCCGGTCGACCCAATCTGTAATTTTTTATCATCTTGCTAATGATGGTTTTGAGTCTTTTTTTAGTGGCTTCAATGGGCCATTGTTTTGTGGTCAGTAAGGAGAGGACTTGTGCCTTTGAATTTCGTACTCGTCAAATAGTAATGTGACCTCATCTTTAAAATGGAGCCTGTTATCTGACATAAACTCGTGGGGAACCCTGTAGTGGCGGATGATGTTCTTTCTGATGAACTTGGATACTTTCTTTGTATTCAGTACCACATACGACTCGGCTTCAACCCATTTCTTAAAGTAGTCAATGGCGACCAAGGCAAATTCATGCCCTTTTGAAGTTTTGGGATTGACTTTCCCTATGATGTCTATGCCCAAGGTCGATAAGGGCCAGGGAGAGGTCATGTTATACATCTCTCGAGGAGGTAAAAGCTGAAGGTTTGAAAATTACTGACATTTAAGGCATCTTTGAAAATAAGTAGTGTGGTCTTGAACAATGGTGTCCTAATAATCCCTTTGACGGATGATCTTCTTAGCAAGAATGTGACCATTTATGTGGGTTCCATATTCCCCACTATGGATCTTTTGCATCATGACTTCGATCTTAGACCCTGCAATGCAATGCAATGCAAGTGTGTTCCATCGAAATTTATTTTGAAGATGCCTTATCGCAGATGATGTATTGGGCAACCATCTTGCGAAGGGTAGCACAGACTTACTTGTCAGTGTCTCGAGGATACCTATCGTATTAGAGGAGGCATCAAATGTCTTAATACCACAATCCCATATTGTTCGGATCTTCTCCTGTAGCAATATCAATATAATAGTAGTGAGTGATTACAATCCATTTCTAGATCACAAAGAGGGTCATTGTTATTCCCTCAAGCATGTCGACTACGGAGGCTAAGGTCGTCAGTGCCTCGGACAGGCTATTCCTCGAGTGAGGAAGGTAATGGAAGGTGACATACTCTAATTGGTAGGCAGGATCTTCTAGGTGAGTGTGGAAGAGTAGGAGACCCTCCTCTTTGACTTTCCATTTTCTAAGGATTTGCCCCACGATGTGGGCGGAGTCTCTATAGACATCCGTGCATTTGATTCCTTTCTCAAGGGAAATTTGTAGCCCTATAGTTCATGCCTCATATTCTATCATGTTAATGGTGCAAGGGACATCCAATTTGATGGTAATGGGGTGTGAGAATCATCGAGAGCGATTAGTAGTATCCCAATACCATACCCTTTACTATTTGCATCTCCATCGAAGAACATCTACCACTTGAGGTCCTCGTGAGAGGTTCATAGGATATCTTTGTTTGGTAATTCAAAAATCCAAAGCTCAATTCCCTCCATTGGATTATTGACTAAGTAATCAGAGATGACTCTACCTTCATAGACTTTTGTGTAACATAAGTGACATCAAACTGGGCTAGTAACATCGGGTATTTTATTAGATCCATTCGGGACACTAATTTAATAGGGAATCCAAGCATTTAATGTTAGAGCTGCTGTGTGATCCAGAACAAGGTGACACATGCCTTCTTTAATGTAGTGTAGTTTACTTCGTACCCGGCTAAATTTTGACTAATGTAATACATTTCTCTCTCCTTACGAAATTCCTCAATGTTTTAGGCTAGCATAGCCCCTACTGTAGTGTCGGTGACGGTAAAGAATAGGAAGAGGGGGAGATCTTATTATGAAGGCATGAGTATCGGAGGTCGGGTGAGGCATCGTTTGATCTGATCAAAGGTTTATTAACATGACTCATTCCAATTTTTATTTTAATCCTTTCGGAGAAGCTTTAAAATGGGCTCACAGATATAAGTGAGTTGGATAATGAACTGACTGGTATATTGGAGCTTACCCAAGAATCCACATACTTCTTTTTCCATTTGAGGTGCTGGAATCTCAAGTATAGATTTAGTTTGGCAAAGTCTGCCTCAATCCCTTTTTCACTAATAATGAATCCGAGGAGTTTACCCTTGGTGATACCGAAGACACAAATCTGCGAGTTGAGTCACATCTGGTACTGTCGCAGCAACTCGAAAAATTTATTCAGGGAAGGAATGTGACCTTCCCGAGTCTTGAATTTGATAATCATGTCATCGACATAGAATTCGACTTCCTTATAGATAAGGTCATGCAAAACGATTGTAGTGATCGTCTGTTAGGTAGCCACGACATTCTTGAGACCGAATGACATGACTATGTAGCAAAAAGTTCCCCAGTGGGTGACGAAGGCGGTCCTTTACTAATGGTTTCGGATGCATTTTAATCTGATTATACGCGATAAAACTATCGGAAAATGACTTAAGAGCGTGACTAGCAGTGTTATTTGTGATCATATTGATGCTAGGTAGAGGATAATCGTCCCTTGGGGATGCCTTGTTCAAGTATCGATAGTCGATGAACATACGAACATTCCCTCCCAATTTCGGTAAGGGGACGATATTTTCAAGCTGTGTAGGATATTCATATTTGACTTTGAGGGATCAATCTTTATGGAGTTTTCTCAATTTCTACTTGACAAGTTTTCTCTCTATGAAGGTAAGGATCTCATACTATCTCTGGGTAAATGTCAATCATGTCATCGTAGGATCATGCAACAACATCAATGAACTCTTTCAAAAACTCTTTAAATTGCGACCACTCATGATCGTCGAGGGTGGAACCCATCCTAATCTCATTTGGATGGGTACCAGAATCAAGATTAATAACAAGAGTCTCGTCATCGTTAGTTTTAATGCGTTTATGTTGTTTATTTTTTCTCTTATTGAGATCAGTTAAGAATTATTAATTTATTAAATCATCTTCATCAAAACTTTGATTAGAATCAAGACAATTAATATAAGGCACAACAAGAAACTCAAAATCATCATTTATTTCATTAAAAGTGTTTCCAGGTAATTCAACTGTGAGGACCTCATCAAAGGAGGCCTCATTCATAATTATATTAGAAATGGGAGAAAAATCAGGAGGTTAGGGTATTTCTTATAGAGAATGGATAACAGTCAGGTTGACTTGAGCAGGATGAACATGAATGTCGTGTTACTTAAGGAGGGGTGCATTAACAACAGTGATCTTCTCGAACAGATCTGATAGCTTAGCTTTCTGGTGGATCATACAGAAATCTAGCCCAAGTGTGTGGAGGTCGAATAACTCATCGGTATCACTATCCTTAAAAAATTTAGTGCTTTCCTTGGCTTTATCTTTTGTAGGCTCTACCTCATGTCTCTACCCTTCATCCCAGGTGATGTCATCTTTAAAGAAGAATTTTAGCCCTAATTTTATCTTTTTATCAGCACGGTCATACCATGGTTCAGGGAGTCCATAGAAGGGGAAGTCCTCACCTTCCTTGACAAACCCCCCATTCAGGGAGTCTTCTGAGATCGTCTTTTTTCTTTCTAAGCTTCTCTTTTTATATGGAGGACGGAGTGCCTTGAGTTTAATCAGAGATGGTTGGTAGCCCAGGTCGCAAAGGGGAAGGCCTCTTTCAAGACTATTGTCTTGAGAACTCCCTATTTGTGTCGACCCAGCCCAATTCCGAACACGAGGTGCATGTTTATGAACATTTGAATTACATTGACGTTCCCACGAGGGTTGTGCTCTGAACACACCCGGTCTTTGAAATTGTCCTCAATTAGGATAGGAAGCAGGTCGAACTTGAAACCGAAAGGAAATGTATCATTAGACACGTACTGAATCTCCAGTATTAGGTTGTTGATGGTGGTACCATTATATATTGTGGAGCCATGGGTGGCCAAGGAGAATGTTGGAGCAAGTGGGTACGTCGATGACTTAAAATTCTATTTGAGGGTGGATAGGGCCAGCTCCTAATAGGGCTGAGCATGGTTCGAGTTGGTTCGGTTACACTATAGAACCAGAACCAAAATCAAAATGGTTCGGTTCTCTAGTTTTGGAACCAGAGTTGAATCGAAATGTATATAGAACAGAACCGAACTGATGGTTCTCCGTTCGGTTTTATCGATTTGCGGTTCCTGTCCATTTGTGATTTAAGCATGAATTAAATAAACTAAAATACATGAAATTAAATAGGACATCCCAACATTATAGAATAAAATGCATTAAATTAATTAGTGTGTCTCTAAAACATTGTGATTGAAGCATAATACAAAATACATATTATCACCTTACAAACATTTAAATGACAATTAAAAGTTAAAACAATATTGAACAAAAAAAACATAAACATCAACTACTAAACTCCATCCACTCCATTAGAGCAAGCTCCTTCCCAATTCTCTACAACATTATGATTGAAGCTTAATCCAAAATACATATTATCACCTTACAAACATTGAAATGACAATTAAAAGTTAAAATAATATTGAACAAAAAAAAGATAAACATCAATTATTAAACTTCATTCACTCTATTAGAGCAAGTTCCTTCCAAATTTCCAATTAAATTCATCATCCTTCTTTCCACTCGGTGAAGTGGTAGTACAAAAAATGGAAAAAAAATCAGACAGCAATAGAGGTAAAACAACACTATATTTGTCAAAATAGCACCTTTATTTTAGTAAAACAACAATTTATTTTGTCAAAACAATACTATATTTTGTTCAACAACACTTTATTTTAGTAAATCGGTACTACTATATTTTGTTCAACAACACTTTATTTTAGTAAGTCGGCACTATATTTTGTCATAACAACACTTTATTTTGTCAAAACAATAATTTATTTTGGTAAAATAATACTTTATTTTGTCAAAACAACACTATGTTTTGTCAAAACGACACTTCATTTTGCTAAAACGGCACTTTGTTTTGCTGAACCAACAATGTATTTTGTCAAAACATCACTATATTTTGGTAAAACAACACTACATTTTGTCAAAACATTTAGGACTATTTCACCTCAAGTCAACACGGGTGTACTAGAGAAAACGGCTACAAGTTCGGGATCTTCTGTGATGACTGCAAATAACATATTTTGACATATTAATAAGTGAGTTAAATAGAACATTTTTACATATTAGTAAGAAAAATAAAAAGAAGAATTTTATAATGAAAACTACCTGATTCTAGATTCGACATTTCATCCAATCGCATCTCAACTTCTAGTGGTAGTGGTGATGCGCGAAGCCAATCATGTCTGCAAATCAAGCACTCTGCTATCTTAGGGGATAGGGAACTACGGAATTGGTCAAGGATCCACCACCACCCCCCGATACAAAAGGCCTAACCCGAAGCAAAGGTGGAACTAAAAAGCTAAAACATCATGGGCCATTAGAGCGATTTTAGGATACCTACAACCATTCAATTTCCACCATGTTAAAATGTCAAAATTTGGCCCATACTTTGATAACCCTTCATCAAAATACCTATCAACTTTGAACTTTAAATATAAACTTTCTCGTTCTTCAAAACGTTTGAAAAACTCCAATTGAAGGAACTTAACTTGTTCACCGTTATCACCTTCCAAGGAATTAACCTCCATTTCATTTGAAGATTGAGTGTTTTTCATACGAGAACTTGTATTAACAACAAACATTTGATAATGAATATACATTCGATGCATATTCTCATGTATTCTGGTTTTGAACTCATACATAGCCCCATTGAGCATAGGTGGATTGACGGTCTGGCTTAGCATTTTTCACTTGTCTCGTTTTTTGTCCTAGAATAGCCAAAGGGGTATATTTCTAATAGCAAATTTCCAATTGAGTCATTTGTATGTATTGGTTTATTTTGTTGGTCAAAACACTTAGGTTATAGGAATGTTTATTATAAGTTACTCAAGCCTATAATCTGAGAATAAGTAAAGATTATATACAGAATTTGATGTATTTGAACACTCTTTGCCACTATCAAGATCGAAAGGTATAATTATGCTTTTATCGATCTAAGTTTCTAATATTGTAATTGGACTTTTTATTAGGTTCATTCCATATTTAAAAAATGGTTTTAAAATAAAGCTTTTATTTTCTAATCGTTCCAACAAGATCATGTCACGTTCTAACAAGTTGAAAAACTCGTTAGAATGAGCTTCCAATGAGATGAACATCTTGTTCGAACGTGCTTCAAACGTTTTTCCAATGAGAAATTTATGTCTAAATTTTTTCACTCTCATTGGAATCACGTTGGAAGTTCGTTCCAATGAGCTTTCCATGTCATTTGAAAGACTTACACTCTCATTCAAACGAGATGCATAATGTCGTTTGAATGACCTTGATCTCATTCGAGCTAACGATGCATTTTTTTAGAAAACAATTTTGACTTAATCAAAGCGACATCTCTCACTCAAAATTAGGTTACCATCCATTTTAGAGCATCCTTTGGACAGCATAAACGTTTTTTAGCCTACTTTTTGTTCATAACTTCAAAATCATAAGATCCAATTACAAGAATTAGATTCTTGATCATCTTTCAAGAATAAACCCCTACACCTCATCATATACACTTCCATGTGGTGGATTCCACACAATCATGTGACGGTAGAGTCTATCGGAGGAGTCCGAGGTAAAAATTTATTGTGAAGTTATCGGTGGATTGCGCAGGGCTGTAGTGGAAGGTAAAAGATGATCATCAGCATGTCTTAACGAGTCAAGTGTTGTAAGTCTTTTTAAGTCTTTTGTAAAATCTTCACTATAGCAGATTTTGACTAAGCCTGGTGGTCCAAGGTTTTTCCCAATTGGGTTTTCCTTGTACATCGCAGTCTTATGTGTGTGCTTGTTATTTAACTAATTTCACATGCCAACCTACTAACTAGGTAATTCAACATTAAAATTAATAATAATCGAACTTCCATGCTTAGGAAGGCTTAGACTCTATTATTGCTATTTGAGTTACTTGGGATTTAATTGTTCACAATAGAAAATCAGTTTTTCAAGATGGTTTGGTTATTTAGTTGGGGCCAATGTATATGTTTTGTCTTAATGTATAATTTGCATTATATATTCTTAAGCATATACATACTCCTTATGTTTGATAAAATATTTGAGTGACATTTTGGTTCAAAGAGAAGAAATTTAGGTTACTTAAATATGCTTTTTTAATTGAACCGAATTCTTAAATGCTTGTAAGTTTGAATTTCTCCTTCGAATCTGTAAGGACAAATTTCCAATCGAGTCAATTTGTAGTATTGGCTTAATTCCAGACAAAACTAAATGAGTCATAGGACAGATGGTTGTGGTCTCCTTTCAGGCCTGTGACAACTTTAAGTTGAAGACGTAGAGGCCTATCATTGTGAAGATTTCATCCTTGTCGGTTTCATGCCATGTTACACGTCATCAACAATTCAAGTCCAATGTCTCTTAAGGGATGAATGCATTTAATATAGAGAAAGACTTGGTTATTTTTTTATGGGTGTCTTTTGATAAAAGTTTTGTCATAAAGACCTTTTATTTTTATCAGAAAATCATTTTAGAACTTTTTATAAAAGTTTTTGGGCTTGAAAAGCAATTTTGGATTTTTTGACAAGTCGTTGGAACGAAACGGGGATCTCGTTCGAACGAGATGCCCAGGTCGTTCGAACGAACATCAAATGAGGTTCCAACGATTTTTTGCAATATTTCTCTATTTTCTCATTCGAAGCTCATTCGAACGACTTCATTCTCACGAGGCTATATAACTAGATTTATGCCTATTTCTCTTCAGCAATCTCATTCGAACAGTGTCGTTCGAACGACCTGACGGTTTTTTGTGCAGTTTCGTCAGTTTTTTATCTTTAACTGCACACTTCCCCACTAAATTTTCAACAGCTCTTATAGTGCAGGAATAACATTTCTCAAGGGACTTTTTCATTCTTTTAAGAACTCTTGAGATCATTTTCCTTGACCAAAAAGTCCCCATTTGTTTTTGTGATTTAAAAGCTCAAATCTTAACAAAAAAACTTGTCTACACCCATATTTAGTTTGATCCAAGTTTTTATATAGTTATATTTGTTGTGAGATCATTTTGGCACCGGGTTCTATCTCTACCCCAATAAGGATAAAGTTTCATGCTGTGGATTCCATTCGTTTGAGTTGCGGTGCACATATAGAGAAAGGCTCCGTGTGTGATTAACGGTAGCCAGGCCCCATTGGTGAATTTAAAGACATTGGTGGGCTCCAACGTTATCTACTAGGAGGGGGTTGAAGAGTGAAGGAGCATCAAGGCTTAAAAATAGTCGAGTCTGTGTTGTAAGTCTTTCTGTCATGGTCTTTGTAAAATTACCGTACTTAGTGAATTTGTAGGCTGGGTCGTCCGAAATTTTTTTCATTGTGGGTTTTCCTCGTACATCACCACGTAGTGCGATTCTGATTTATTTTTATCTTGCAAAAATTCACTTAGATGCATGTGTAGGTTTAAAAAGATAAAAATTGGTTTAATCACAACTTTAGTTTTATTTGGTGCTAATTAAGTTTTAGGTAAGTTTAATTTAATTAAAATCGAGAAATTTAATTTGGGAAAAATTTGTGTAAAGCTTGTTTGGCCTATATTAAAACTTGAATTAATTTTTGTTGGGCTATTTTAGGACTTGAGTTGAATCAACTTTGTTTAAATAATTTTAATTTTGAAGAAATTAAAATTTGAGTATTTTTCAAAAGGAATTTTTAAAAGTTGGTATATCTTTAAACCATCCCCTTTTCAGAATCTTCGAAGATCGGTTATTTTTTTCAAATTCTGCGGTTGGTTACTTATTTTTACAAAGCTGGCAAGTTTTCTTCTGAAATTTTTAAACCGCATGCATTAATTCAAAAGTAAATATAGTGTGTCTTTATGATTACGTATAACCCCGAGCTCAAGCTCAGTGGGGGGGGGGGGGGGGGGACTATGCATTAGGTACAATTTTGTTGTCATTTTATGTTAATTTTTCTACATGATATCCAATATATTTATTAGGAAAAAAGTTAGATTAGATGGAGTCTACAGCAAGATCCCAAAAGGTTATCATTAAATAGTTTTGTAAATGATTATACACTATATTTTAGTATATAGAAGCGGATAAATGTCAATGACTTGTACAATCCTATTATTTTGAAATGAAAATGTCCCTTTTCGATCTAGAAAAATCATATAGATTTATGTCGAACTTAGTGGACTACAATCCTGGTAAAGAGAGCACTCTCTAAGTTGTCGTATTGTGGAAATTGAATATTTTTTAGTGATTTAATAAATAAGTACAATGGATAATATACCCCTAAAATGCACACCAAGTAATGGTCTAAAAAAATTTCTGAATAAATTTTTCATCTTAATAATGTAAGAAATTTTATGAAATATCACATGATGAAATATTCCAAAGGAGATTTCATTTATGTACCCTTAAGAGAACTGGAAGGTTCAGGTATGCCAATTTAAATTTTTACTTCTTAGAAATGAATCGTGATTTCATTTTTTTCTTATTTGGGGGAACTCACTAACATCTTCCAAGTTTAAAAGCTACTTAAAGGTTCCATTTCTCTTTCTGGGTGGAATGCATTTTCAAATGCAATAGTAGTAGTTTGTGCTGTAATTTTAAATTTATAATCACCTATCTAATCTGATCCGATAGGTATTTATCATATAAAAACCTGATACGTGAAATACAAATATTTATATTGTAGACACCTCATTCCGTTACCCCCTAACTCTCCTTACATCCCTAGTACCTCCACTCATCACTGTAAACCCTGGTCACGTCCCGAGTACTGACCTAAAAGCCATCGGGCACTCCCCGGCTCAGTTTGACCCAAAATTCAAACTCTTCATCTTGACCGAGACTCAATGAATCTTCGAAGGGAACTGAATACCCTTTCCAACAGTCCGCCCCGTGCGCAATTCCGACTCACCATGCGGACGAATGTTTCGTTTGCGTCCGAAACCCTACCTGGAGGCCACCGGGTGCTTTTAGGCTCTGTTTGACCCAAGTCAACTCAGCTCGATCGAGGCTGAATGAATCTTCAAAGGGCACTAAATACCCTTTCTAACGGTCCATCCCGTGCATGATTTTGACTTACCATGTGGACGAACAATCCGTTTGACTTCGAGAGGTCACCGAATGCTTCTCGGGCCCGATTGACCAAAGTCAACTCCCCAAACTGGGCCAAACTCTTTGGAATGTTGAAGTACACCTCCTAACCTTTTTAAGGGTCCATCCCGTGCGTAATTCGAACTTACCATGCGGATGAACGATCCATTTGCGTCCGAACGATTCCCCGTCCAATGGACTGACAAACGCTTTCGAGCCATATTTGACCCAAAGTCAACTCCTGAACTCGGGAGCATTCTAAAGTACTTTCGAAGGTCTCTAAAATAACTTTCCAACGGTATGCCCTGTGCACGATTCTGACCAATGGTTTGCCCTCGACGGCCAATTTTCCGAAAAAGCCTGAAACACACTGCCAAACGGCAGGTCCCAAAACCTGCCTATCGGCACCTTCCTGCCGGCAGGAAGGAAGGGCTCTAAGCCGATCGGCAGTCCTCTAGAGCTATAAAAGGAGGCCTTGGCCTCATTTTCAAGGGGAGCTGAGATCAGAGGCAAATCACTCTCAGAAAACCCCCAGAAACCTCTCTCGAAGGCAGCGTGATTTCAACTCTCAAATCCCTTTTTCACTTCCACTTTTCATCATCCCTTTCATAAAACTTGATTAATTAACCACTCTCCATCATCACCCAAGTGCAAGGGCTGCTCTCCAACATTCAATATCAAGCTCAAGGTCTCCAAGAAGGTCCAACTTTCTCAAACTCTCTCTCCTAAATTCTCTTAAATTTGCAATAACTTGTTTTCTTACTTAGCACTTTTATTATCTCATCTCACACATCATAAATATACTTTTTATCTAGTATTATTGCACATCTCCTATTTTCATATAAATAAAAACCCAAAAATTAAGAAAAGAGAGAGTTTGCTCATTAATTCCAAGTAGGGATTCTCACACCTTTTCCACACTTTTCTCACAACTAAAACACTTTTTTCTACACACACACACACATTTACAAATAATAGATTTATCCATTTGGATTTATGGGTTAAACCCCACCCCTCGTTTCTTTGCGAACTACGTGGACTTTGATGCCTTTATAGGCTACGTAGGCGTCTCGGGGTAAAACCTGAAACTCGAGTCCTTTTCTCACTTTTTCTCTTATTTTCTATCTTCTCTTTATCTCATTTTCCATTATATTCTATATACTTGTTCTTAGTAACGTGTTATTCCATATGCGTTATCGTTCCTTTATAACGGTCAACGTAGGGGTAATCACGTAAATCTTATTTTCTACACTAATCTCACATTCCTACGGATGACTCGCTTTGTCTTTTCTATGATTCAAGTCGAGGATTCCTACCTCCATTCTATATATACACATGCACACATATCACGGGGGGAAATATAAAGGAAAATAGTAAAAATCCATGAGAAACCGAAAGGGCGGAATGGGTGCCTAACACCTTCCCATTTCGTAACTAAGCCTCCGAACCCTTCTCGAGTCATTTGGTTTCTCACGCACCAATATATCTTTGGATGCCATCCTTCGGGGTGGCTTCCCCTTTTTTCTTTTGTCTGTTTTGAGTAAAATAGACTGGCGACTCTAAATCTCTATACATCTTCACACCTCACAAATCGACGACGGCCGAAGCGCTCTCCTGAGAGGGGACGCGCCTCCCTCCGCGGCGGGGATCGGGGATGGCCACAGTGGCGACTCCGCTGGGGATTTTATTTATTATATTTTTGAGGGCTTGATTCTATTTACATGGATGTTATATTTGTTTATGTTCCCCTCCCCCCCATATCTTCTTATCCCCCTTTCTCACATGTATATCTAGGGGTGTGCAAAAAAATCGACCAAACCGACAAACCGACAAAACCGAGCCGAACCGAAAATTTTTGGGCCGGGTTTTTTTTAGGGTCGGTTCGGTTCGGTTTAATCAGGTATAAAACCGATAGGGTCGGTTCGGTTTTCGGTTTTGGCATAAAAAAACCGATTTTGAACCGAACCGAATTAATTTTTATACTTTTTAATTATATATTTTATATTATATTTATATTAGTGTTGACATATTATATTATATTTTTTAATTTTATATTTATATTAGGCATTAAAAAAATATATTTTTTATTAAAATAAAGGCAAAAACCGAACCGGCCCTGTATAAAACCGGCCCTGTCAAAAACCGACGGGCAAACCGAACCGACCCTGTCAAAAACCGACCCGATTTGGTTCGGTTCGGTTCGGTTTTCCTCCTCCAAAAACCGACATGGTCGGTTCGGCCCAAAAAACCCGGTCAAAACCGAACCGACCGACCCGTGAACACCCATATGTATATCCCATGCCTATGCTTATATTCACACACTTGTAGAAAATTCTCCATGTACACTTCACACCACGTGCACCTAGGATCACATGTATATCCCCATGTTTCACGCATCACCCATCCATGCTTGGTGTACCTTTTGGGGTACTTGTATTGGCTCCCTGTTTGGCATAATCAAGAAAGGCATTATCATCATAAGATACTAATAAGAGAATCATGCATGATTCACACGATATCACCAAAAGAGCATTGATATTTACCAAATTTTACCCAGTAACTGGAGGGTCACTTCGTGATGGGCGCTGGTCCGGCAGGTTGCAGTTAGCCTAAGCGATATGACTCTCACCTTCCATTGCCCAAGTACCTTCGACGTATATCAAACGGTTCCCCCGTATCGTACCGCTTAACCGAAGTCATGACGGGAGGTATATCGCGATGAATTCGTTCACGTACGCCGAGTATATCGAATTCGCTCTCACATGTACCGTCCCCACAAGGTATATGGTGAGGCAATTCACGTACACTCAGGTATATCAAATGGCTTGTCAACACGTACCGATTTCCCGCAAGAGCAAGACGTATATCGTGGAAGTCACGCCAAAGGGGGAACCCATGCCGATTCACCCAACCAACTGCATACCCGCATATAGGTGTCAAACCTAGACCACGCACTTTAGATTATCGGTTTCAACCCAAAACTCTGTAGAAATTCCGGGTCGGCCTGCCGCCCAATTTTCACGCATTTTTTAAAACGGGACCCTGTCCGCGAGCCTGGTTACAAGTCCAAACCGTAGCCTTATATATATTAAAAACCCCACTTTTCCAGGCTCGGGTCCCGTCCGGCATTGCATTTAGGAGAATTAAATACAAGTGAGAACATAATAATCATAATAATCATGCTGAGTTCCATCTCCAAAAACATTTCTCCCTTCTTTATTAAAAATTTAAAAACATTTCTCCCTTCTTTATTAAAAATCCAAAAACATTTCTCCCTTCTTTATTAAAAATCCAAAAACATTTCTCCCTTCTTTATTAAAAATCCAAAAACATTTCTCCCTTCTTTAAAAATCCAAAAATATTTCTTCCTTCTTTATCAAAAATCCAAAAATAGTTTCTTCCCTTTTTTCTCAAAAATAAATATTATCCTACGCCTTCTCAGGTCTATCGCACGCCCTTGGCCTGGCTCCTTATTGGCTTCGGTCTTCAGTCAAATCACCTCGGAGTTTTATCCGCTCCTCTACTACTTCTTCCGAATCCGGAATCCATCCATCTTCCATGGAGAATGCAGATCAACCACCAGTCATATAACCGGATCTGTCGACAGTCCTAGCTCAGCTCATGGCCAAGATTGACAACCTCCAAGCTGAGGTTCGAGAAATGCAACGAAACCAAGTTCCTATGCCTCAAGAGCCCGAGGCCCTGTTCCCTCGTGCTATGGGTCCACCCGAGCCCATCTAAGTCCCGGAGGAATATCAGCACGCTCCACGTGCCCCTCCAGCTAATGGGCAGTCGCCTGCCCAGCTTCCAATGCCAAACATTGCCCAGCCTGTGGCTAACCTGCCTGTGGTCGCTAATCCAAAGGAGGCGGAGTTGAACAAAGTCAAAGAAGATCTTAAGATGCTCACTAAGAAGTTCGACCAGGTCCGAATCTCTGGGAATTACATGGACTACACCCATATGTCTCCTTATCCTAAAGCAAGGTTACCCGAGAAGTTCAGAATGTCAAACATCGAGAAATTCGGAGGGAGTGGTCCCCCAATTGTTCATCTTCGCAGTTATCATCGTTCCATGACTCTCCTAGGGGCATCCGAAGAGGTGATGGCCCAACTGTTTCAACAAACTTTGAAGGACAGTGCTCTCCGATGGTTTTTATCTCTTGAGGAATCCAGAATCCGTAGCTGGGAGGATGTAGCCCGAGAATTCATGTCGCAGTACAAATACAACGAAGAGCTCGAGGTCACCCTTCGTGATTTAGAGCTACTCAAATAAAACTCTGGAGAATCAGTCAGTAACTTCATAGCCCGATGGAGGGAAAAAGAAGCTACCATGATCAATCGGTCGTCTGAGGAAGAACAAGTCAACATAATGAAGAAGAATTTCTTGCCCCATGTCCGAGCAACCATGGGAGGACAGACTACCCCCACTTTCGAGCTCTCAGAGAAGCAGGAGTAGAAATTGAGGAAGGTCTTGCCAAAACAGAAGTTGAACCGAAGAAGGTGACCGGACAGTTCACCCCTAGAAAGTATGACAAGCCTGCCAATGCTACAGTCTCAACCATCAACAACATCTCTCAACCAACCACATCATGGGCACCAGAAAGCCGCCCTGCCCCTATCCGAAGGGAATACACTGAGCTTCATGCTCCCATCTCCAAAGTTTACCAAGCCCTGTTATGCCGAAACCTTATAAAACCCTTGAATCCCCGTCCGTTACCAAACCCACTCCCAAGAAACTTCAAGACCGATGCTCATTGCGTCTTTCACCAAACAGCTGGCCATACCAGCGACCAATGCTTCCACCTTCGAAACATAATCCAAGATCTCATTGACCAGGGTACCATCGCCCCACCAGCCAATCCTAATCCAAACACTACTCATAACCCACTCCCAAATCACACCAATGCCATCCTCTTGGAAGAAAACCTGAATTTCGATCCATCAACTCAAATCACACCCCTATACCCTCCTAAACCTCTTCAAATTTGCCCATATTTCCTCCTACACCCTACTAGCCCCGCTGATCAGGCACTGTCACTCCTTACCAGAGCGTGCATCACTGTCCGGACCAGTTCTGAAAGTGGAAGTATGGAATTGTCAGAGGTATTGAATCAACTCCTAGAGTTTGGGCTGAAATTTCCCTCACAGATGATTATCGATTGTCAGAGGTTCAGCGCGCTATTTTTGGAGGCACGAAAATGGGCTCGAGAATCAGATAGGTGGGTGGTACCAACCGACGAAGTCATCTTAGATGATGTTGTACAAATCATGGCGAAAGCATTCAGGCAAACCAACAACATTTGCAGTATCACCAAGTTACTTGACACTTTGAAGCTACAAGGGAGCCTGATCCCTTCACCCTTACACATCCCCACAGAATGGGAAGACCTATATGAGGAGGCCGTTGAAGTTGTGGAATGCATTGATTTCACGAGGGAAAATAGAATTGTTGCCATCAGATGGGGGGAAGAATTTGAAGTTTCAAATGAAGAACAAGCTTCAGGAGTAAATGGCCCAGTAGACGACATATGTGGGATGATATCATTTGAAGAACTCCTCGGAGAAATAGATAGGGTGGAAGAACAACCTGAGATTGGCGAGGAAACTGGATTTAATTTTTTCCCTTCTTCAGTAAATCACATGACCAGATCTGGGAGACATTATCAAATTCCAAACTCACTACTACCAGCAAATGACAAGGGGAAGGGCGTTGAAGACCTTCCTATGCTGAAAATGACCCTCGAGGAGAGAAAGATCCTCGATCAACTGAAGAAAACTCAAGCTAACATCACTCTATGGGGGCTTTTCATGTCTTCCCAGTAGCACAGAAATTCTTTAATCAAGTTGCTCACAGGACCCATAGTTCCTCCTTCTACCACACCAGAAGAAGCGGTGAATTTGGTTGGGTCCTTGACCTCCACCCGAATGCTGTCATTTTTTGAAGAGGAAATCCCCAAAATTGGGGCGAATCACAATCATGCACTCAACATCTCCATCGAAGTTATGGGGAAGGTGGTACCGCTTTCGCTCGTTGATAACGGATCCGCTTTGAATGTCTGCCCACTGAGAACCTTCAAATGTCTAGGCTTAAAAGAAAGTGACCTCGCTCCAACCTCCGCTGCCGTGCGCGCCTACGATAATACCCGTCGGGAGGTGATGGGATCCATAAAACTGACAATAGGGGTTGGACCTATAAACCCTGTCGTCGAATTCCAAGTCATTGATATCCCGACCTATTTCAACCTGTTGCTCGGACGACCCTGGCTCCACAGTATAAAGGGTGTCTCTTCCTCATTCCATCAGAAACTGAAGTTCTTCGCCGATGGGCGAGTCATCACCATCTTGGGTGATGACGATAACGCCGAGCGTGCAGGCACCAGCAGTCCAATTCTTGAGATACAGCATGGGTCAAATGATATGCTCCTATCAGGATTTCGAGTTGAGCCACCTCTACTCCTGGCAGGGGACGGTTTTAAAGAAAGAGTTTGTCCAGAATACGACCCTCATGGCAATGTCAATGTGATTCAGATGTTCAGAAACATGCACTTCATGCTCGGAATGGGGCTAGGACAAAGACAACAGGGGATACCAGAGCCCATCGAATTGAAGAAAGCTTTCCCTCCTTGCGGCTTGGGATATCAACCATCAGAACAAGAGCTCAAAATGATCCATTAGTCTCGATCAAAGAAAGGGTTAGACTGCGTTCAAACTATCTCGAGAGATTTTTTAAATGGACAATTCATTAAAGAGGGTGAAGACTTCCCCTTTTGCGGCTTTCCAGAATTGTGGTATGACCATACAGATAAGAAAATAAAGCCTGGAATGGAGATCTTCTTCCAAGATAGCTACCCATGGGCCAAAATTTTCCCGCACCGCGTACAACCGCTCATCAAAAATATCGAAGAGACTGAGGAAAGTGATTTTAAAGATTCCTTCCAACTTGCAGACGCTGGGGCTGGCACTCTGCATGGTTCACTCAGGCACTGTATCACTGGACCCTTCTCATCCGATCAAAGATGCTGATACACCTATCCTCAACTGGCATGCTACGCCAGTTCTACCTCTTGAAATCTCCCCTAACCCCAATGTTTACCCTGTTTCTTCTACTGTTGTCCATCCTTGTTCAAATGTAATCAAGACCTCTTTTGATGAGGTTCTCAATGCTGTTTTTCCTATCAATGAAATAAACGAATATTTTGAGTATCTTGTTGTGCCTTACATTAACTGCTTGGATTCTAATCAAACTTTTGATGATGATGATGATTTTGCAAATGAACAATTCTTAACTGATTTAAATGAGGTTAATAACAAACAACATAACCGCGTTCAAGTTAATGAAGAAGAGACTGTTGTTATTAATCTCGGTTCTAGTAGCCAATTGTGCGAGATTAGGATAGGGGCCACCCTTGACGAGCATGGGCGCGCACAACTCGAAGAATTGATAAAGGAGTTCGTGGATGTCTTTGCATGGTCCTACGACGACATGCTCGGTATTGATCCCGAAATAACTCAGCATGAGATCCCCACTCTCCCAGATTCCAAGCCAGTTAAACAAAAATTGAGAAAGCTCTGCACCGAATGGTCACTTAAGGTCAAAGAAGAGGTAATCAAACAGTTAAACGTGGGTTTCATTCGAGTGATCGAATATCCCACATGGCTAGCCAATATTGTACCTGTACCGAAATCAGGAGGAAAGGTTCCAATGTGTGTGGATTACCGAGATTTAAACAAAGCCTCTCTGAAGGATGATTATTCGCTACCCAACATCGATATGATCGTGGACAACACAGCCAGTCATGCTCTCAAGTCATTCGTCGACGGGTTTGCCGGATACAATCAAATCAAGATGCACCCCGACCACCAAGAGAAAACCGCATTCATCACCCCATGGGGAACCTTTTGCTACATCGTTATGCCATTCGGTCTCAAGAATGCTGGGGCTACCTACCAAAGGGCTGCCACAACCTACCTGCACGACCTGATTCACAAAGAGGTTGAGGTTTACGTGGATGATATGATTATCAAGTCCAAAACTAGAGAAGGTCATGCTCCTGCTCTACGAAAGTTCTTCGAACGACTGCGACAGTATCATATGTGACTTAATCCACAAAAATACATCTTCGGCATTATAAAGGGGAAACTCTTAGGATTCATGGTCAGTGAAAAGGGGATGGAAGTAGATCCCGCCAAGCTAAAGGCCATACTTGAGATGCCACCACCCCAAACAGAGAAAGAAGTCTGAGGTTTTCTTGGGAAATTACAATATATCAGCCGGTTCATCAGCCAGCCAACCTCCATCTGCGAACCAATCTTCAAGCTCCTCCGAAAGGATTCAACCAAGGTTTGGAACGAGGACTACCAAGAATCTTCTGACCGAATAAAATAATATTTGACCCAACCTCCAGTTCTCATGCCACCACAGCCTGGTCTCCCTTTGCTCCTATACCTAACCATAACCGACACTGCAGCTGGGGCTTTGGTAGCCCAATACCTTGAAGACTCCCACAAAGAAAGAGCCGTCTATTATGCCAGTCGCAAATTGACCGGGTACGAGGTCAACTACACTGCTTTAGAAAAAGCATGCGTCGCGCTTGTCTGGGTCACCCAAAAGTTGCGACACTACATGCTCGCCTTTTCCATTAAGCTTGTATCCCGAATGGATCCCATCAAGTACCTGCTTGAAAAACCCGCCTTATCCAATCGAATGGACCGATGGTTGATGCTCCTAACCGAGTTCGATATCGTGTACGTCACACAGAAAGTCATTAAAGGAAGAGCCATCTCTGACCACCTCGCTGACTACCCTATAGAAGAAACAGATGTCTGGATCTCCGAATTCCCAGATGAAAATGTCCTCTGCACCACTCAAGACTACCTCCGATGGAAAATGTTCTTCGATGGCACTGCTAACAAAAAGGGATATGGCATTAGGATACTTCTGGTCGCCCCAGATGACTCCCACACTCCCATCGCCATAAAATTGGATTTCCCTTGCACCAACAATATGACAGAATACGAGGCATGCACAGTGGGCCTCAAGGTCGTTCTCAAGAAAGGTATTCAATACCTTGATGTATATGGGGATTCTTCCCTCATCATCGGTCAAGTGCTCATAAAGTGGAAGGTCAAGGACGAAAAGCTCCAACCCTTTCATTCCCAATTAGAAGAGTTAGCCTCCTAATTCCGAGATATCGCCTTCCATTACCTGCCCCGAGCAAAGAAAAACCTAGCTGATGCTCTTTCTACCTTGGCCTCCATGGTTGACATGCCCGAGGGAATAACAATGACCCCCTTCCTAGTTCAGAAGCGGGACAAACCGACCCATTGCTACCATATTGAGCCTGTCTCCACAAAAGACCCCGAACTAGCCGATTGCTAGTACTATGATATATGATGCCTCCTCAGGTACGGTAGGTATCCCGAGGGTTCCAATAAGAACGACCGAGCTACCCTCCGAAGGCTGGCCGCTCAGTACATCATCTGTCATAAAGCACTACTCAAGAGGAATTTCGATGGAACTCATTTGCACTGTATTGCAGGGGCTGACATTGAAAAGATAATGCAGAAAATCCACAACGGGGAATGCGGGCCCCATATGAACGGTCACATGCTTGCCAAGAAGATCATCCGACAGGGCTACTACTGACCACCATGGCCCAAGATTGCACCGCCTAAGTTCGAAGATGCCCTAAATGCCAACAGTTCTCCAATCTTCAACACTTGCCTCCGCGGGAATTATACAACATGACTTCTCCCTGGTCGTTCTCCACCTGGGGTATCGACATCATAAGGAAGGTTACTCCAAAAGCGTCAAATGGGCATGAGTTCATCCTGGTTGCCATCGATTACTTCACCAAATGGGTCGAAGCTGAGTCATACACAGTATTAAATGCCAAGAAGGTGGCCAAATTCATCAAGAAAAATATCATCTGCCGATATGGAGTCCCGCACGAGCTAGTGTCAGATAACGGTTTACACTTCGAGGCAAAAGTCACAGAAGTTGTCAACGAGTATGGGATTCAGAGACACAAATCTTCTCCCTATCGACCTCATAACAATGGTACAGTTGAAGCCGCCAATAAAAGCCTTAAATCCATCATCAGTAAGATGACCGAAAGTTATAGAGACTGGGCTGATCGGGTCACATACGCCCTTTGGGGATATCGAACCTCAATCCGAACCTCTACTGGGGCTACCCCTTACTCCTTGGTCTACGGCATGGAGGCAGTCCTACCTGTGGATCTAGAAATACCCTCGCTACGTGTCATACTCGAAAGCAAGGTTAGTGAAGAAGACTGGTGCCAAGGCCGTCTTGATGAGCTAGCCCTTCTGGATGAAAGAAGATTAAAAGCTCTTTATCACATACAGGGATACCATCGCCGAATAGCGCATTCATTCAATAAAAGAGTCAAGGACCATGGTGTCCAGGAGGGGGATTTAGCCCTCAAGGAGATAATAGAACCCATCTGGGACCCCAGAGGAAAATTCAAGCCCAATTGGAGTGGCCCCTACATTGTGAAGAATATCTTGTCTGGCGGTGCCGCCATGCTCACTGACCTCAATGGGGAAGAGATGGCTCGTCCAGTCAATCCGGACCGTCTCAAGAAATTTTACCCCTAGTCCAAAATCTCGGCGCGCTACGACTCTTCTCATCCCCCTTCTATTCTAAAAAAAACTCTTTATTTCCCTCTACCCAGAACTACGTGGGCCTGATCCTCTACATAAAACTATTTTAAAACTTTTCAAAAAAAAAAACCAGAGGTACGTAGGTAGCTCATACATCCCACATGAGCACGGCCCCTTCTTTTTCACAAAAATATATTCTTTTCTTATCTCCGAGATTCTAAACATCTACTTGAACAAAAGGATTTTGTATGCCTTAGCGATTGGTATAGATAATTCAAAACACAAAATCCATCGAAAGGCACAGCTGGATGATCAGAAACTTGTTTATTTCATTAATAAGAAACTACAGTACATATTACATAAGAAAAAGTAACGGATAACTCCCTTACCCCCACTACCATAAAAACCAGATAAAATCCCCCACGTCTGTTACATAAATAAACTCCCCAGGAGTCCTACCCACGGCTACCAGAAGAGCCTGCACCCTCATCATCTACATCCTGAGGACCCCAAGTTTCTCCTGAAGGCGATATATGAAGAAGCCCGGCCAATAAATCCCTAGGGGAGCGGGAAAATTCGAGTAAAGCCGCAGCAACACTGGGATTCACACCCAGTATGGCAAAAAATTCCTCGTAGGTAGGACAAACTTCTTCCAACCTAAAGCGGAATACGTGGTCTTCGGGATACCAAAATTGTACCGCCGTTGTCAGCATATTCCACTCAAAAGGCCGATTACGCCACAAGGAGACTCGATGCATGTTGAAAGCATCATAGTCGACATTATTAGAGCACATAGCTTCCAAGGCTTCGAGGTAGTTGACAAACTCGGTGCTACCAGGGAGAGCCATCTTGTAGGGCAGAGAAATAGTAGGCAAGTGGATAAGGATGCAAAGGTGTGATGAAAACACTCCACCCTCACCCCCTTTTATACTTGAGAACTCTCACAGAAGACATAATCCCTGCAGAAATCGGAGGAAATCCTACCCCACAAGGTACCAAACGCTGAAGAGGGTACCATTCAAAGCTTTCAATTAATGGGACTGGACTGAACTGCCGATAGGCAGGCCAGGGTGCTTGTCGATCGGCAACCCCCCATTTTTGGAAATTTCCTCCTTTCCTTTTTTTTGTCAAATCAAAAAACTCCATAAAAATAAATTGATATTCTCAAAAGAATTTCAAGAATCCTATTCTCTCCTTATGGGATTCCCCGTTTTAAATAAAACAGCTTTCCTTTGAAAAATTCCAAAAATACTCCTGTTTTACGGTCTCAGTAGCAAATTAAAAAGCGCATGTGCATGCATTCATTCATCATTAAAATAAAAGATAGTCAAAAAATTACATTGCATTGCATATATCTGTTTTCTGTGTTACATCATCTTGCAGGAAATAGAAAGAAAAAGCCAAAAAACAAACGGGACTCAGCCCGAACCCACATTTTCTCTCTCTCTCTCTCTCAAGAGCTTCCACCCCTGCAACGCGCTCTCTTCCCCCTACGGCGAGACGACGCGCCCCCACTACCCCAGCCAGAGTCATCCCCGAACGAGGCTGACGACACCAAGCAAAAAGGAACAGGGACAGCATCCCGAATGTGGGCAGTCGTTGATGATATCCAATCCCTGATGTCTCTCAGCCAAGTGGTCGACACCCGAATTTGCTGTAAGGAAAAGGCAGAATCAGTATCAAGCAAAAGAAATCAAAAAGAGGAAAAGGACCGAAAGGTTTATCGCAGGACGAAGGACCTCCTCTGTCAAACCCACCTCCTCCAGATCCATCGCAAGGGGACGATGCAATATCGGCACTATCCCTTCATCAACCCGCCAGATGTTGTACGAAGGAGTGTGCAGCCGAACAAAAGGGACCTCCGATGTCGCCGCCGCCGTAGGTGCCGAGGGACCGCCACCACTGTGGGAAGATCCCACCGCCCGACTCGAACCAGCAGGAGGGAAGGGCAAGGCATCATGAATGTTGGGCGCCATCAACCAGCTCGTCACAAAGTCTATATAATCATACGGCGCGACCGTATCAGTATACAAAGCATAGGACTCACCGATCATCGCCACGATCCTCTCATCCTCTAATAACTTTCTCTCCCGCCTCATAGACGTAGGAGGCTGCGCAGGTGGCACCACCGCCTCCTCCTCAGTGATCTGACGAATCACCCTCTCCCCGACGTACCAGGAATGGCCGAACTCATGAGCCAACAAGCGCCTCATCTGCGCGTTCACCCCAGTCAGCCCCGTGTCCTGAATAGTTGTCCCTCAAGGATAAAAGGTCACCTAAAAATCCCCAAGAAGGCATGAGTCGATAAAAGATCAGAAGGTGCAAAAACCCAGACTGAAAAGGAAAAGACCTTACATAACCACTGGTCAGGTCATTCAAGACCTGACGCACCGCCTCTAGGGAAAGAGATCCCTTCGACTGTCGGTTGGCCTTACGCCATCGGTACAGTCGGCAGAAGTCCCCAACAGTGTCATCCTTCAAAGCAATCAGCGGGGTGTTGCACCTAATCACCTCATAGAACCACGTCTGAATTCACAAGCAAAAAGAGACGCATAAGGAAAATGTGAACGCATGAAAGGAAAATGAGAATGCATGAAATGAAAATGCCCAAAATAAAGAATACCTCAAGGAGATACGTGGCTCCAGTAAAAGTCTGATGGCAGCACCGGCTGAATGCATCCAGAGAAGAGTAAAGGGTCGCCAAGGTCAGACTCCCCCAATCATAGAAAGGGATGTTCGAAAACATCCTCAAGTATGGCAGAAACCACAAATGGACGACGTCGCCGCTCGAAGCCACCATGAACCTCCCAATACCAACAAGATGAATAACCGGGACATCTGCCTCACTTGCATCTCGTCCTCCACATCAACCACCCTGCTCAGCAAAACATCCTTCAGCAAGGACAGTCGGATGGAATCTCCAGAAACTATCCTCCTCACATCACCAAGTGCCGCATGCACCGTCTTCGACCTCACCCGCAAGGAGCGATCCACCTCTATCTGCTCCCTATCACAATCCAACCCCAAAAGTTGTTGCACATCTATGGGAGTCACCATCATCTCCCTGAATCCAAAATGAAAGGTGTGGGTAGTGTCCCACCACCTCTCCCCCAAGGCACACTAAACTGCTGTCGAACGAGGCGTCTCATCCAGCGCAGCCATCAACCTCCCAAAACCCGCTGATGATACCATCCAGCACACCACGGGTGGAAGATGCTCCCAAACATCCTTAAACCCCGTCATCCCGCGGGCACGCATGTTCTTCAAAGAAATATCCGACTGGCAAAAGGAAAAATTCAGTCAAAGGTCAAGAAAAAGGAAAAATCACCCAAAAGGAAAGGAATGCCAAAGGTTAGGTTACTTTCATAACCGTCGGGAATCACTCTCGAAGAGCGATGACGCGACGGCTCCCGCAACAAGGTCCGCTCATCCGTAACCGGATCGAATGCATCAAAGGCATTCTCATTCCCCAAAGCAAGGGGCACCATGTCCCTCCAATCCACATTCGCCCAGTCATCAATGGTCAACCACTCCCGGTGGACAACGGTGCTCACAAAGGAGGCCATTTCTTGAAGATCGGAACGTTTATACAATTCGCAGAGAGAAATCGCAGAAAGAGAGAAGGCAAGAAGCTGTGAAAAATGAAAGGGATTCGCCCCCTTTATATAGGAGGCCAAGCACCATGCCGATCGGCACAGACCACTGCCATACCGATCGGCACTGTCTCCTCACCTTCCCGAGGCAGCCCAAAAGCCCGTGCCACTGCCGAATGGAACCCCTCAGTCTATGCCGGCCGACACCCCCCTTAAAATTTCGTACAGAAATTCCCAAAAAATGCCAGAAAGCCTCGAAAAATCCCTAAAAATCCCAGGATGGATTTTGAACATTTTCATCAAGAAAATTTTCGCATTTTCTTCAGGCGAAACCTCTTTTTCCCTAGAGGAATCCTCAAAAACCAAGCAAATGACCTCTCGAGCGATGCGCCCGGACCCCCTAATCACCTCCTCAGCAGAGTTTACGACCTCAAACCGGTTATCTCCTCAACAACCAGCTCCTCCGCTAAAATCAAAGGCAAAAGGCCTCCCCAGCCATCGGCTACCCAATGCGAAACAATATCTCATGGTATTTTTCCCAGCAAAATTCAGAAGAATCACTCGCCCCAGGCGATCTCTCCCAAAGGACGATCCAAATCTTCCCCAGCTCATTCATCGTTCCCCAACGGAACCTAAAATCCAATTCTTATTCCCCAGCGGAACCTCAAATCCAATTCTTATTCCCCAGCGGAACCTAAAATCGAATTCTTATTCCCCAGTGGAACCCTTTTTCTTTTTCCAAAGGAAATGCAATCACTCTTGGGTCAGAATTAGCCCTGGTCTTGGATCGTCACCTGAGTTAGGTCAGAATTAACCTCGGTCCTCGGTCGTCATCACTCTTGGGTCAGAATTGGCCCCGATCTTGGATCGTTACCTGATTTAGGTCAGAATTGACCTCGATCCTCGGTCGTCATCACTCTTGGGTAAAAATTTGCCCGGTCTTGGATCGTCACCTGAGTTAGGTCAGAATTGACCTCGGTCCTCGGTCGTCACCACTCTTGGGTCAGAATTGCCTCAATCTTGGATCGTCACCTGAGTTAGGTCAGAATTGACCTCGGTCCTCGGTCATCATCACTCTTGGGTCAGAATTGGCCCCGGTCTTGGATCGTCACCTGAGTTAGGTCAGAATTGACCTCGGTCCTCGGTCGTCACCACTCTTGGGTCAAAATTGGCCCTGATCTTGGATCGTCACCTGAGTTAGGTCAAAATTGACCTCGGTCCTCGGTCGTCACCACTCTTGGGTCAGAATTGGCCCCGGTCTTAGATCGTCACCTGAGTTAGGTCAGAATTGACCTCGGTCCTCGGTCGTCACCACTCTTGGGTCAGAATTGGCCTCGATCTTGGATCGTCACCTGAGTTAGGTCATAATTGGCCCCGGTCCTCGATCGTCACCACTCTTGGATCAAAATTGGCCCCGATCTTGGATCGTCACCTGAGTTAGGTCAGAATTGACCTCGGTCCTCGGTCGTCACCACTCTTGGGTCAGAATTAGCCCCAGTCTTGGATCGTCACCTGAGTTAGGTCAGAATTGACCTCGGTCCTCGATCGTCACCACTCTTAGGTCCTCAGAATCGACCTCGACCCTCTGAATTGGTCATCCTCGCTTCCTTAGGTCCTCAAAATCGACCTCGACCCTCTGAATTGGTCATCCTCGCTTCCTTAGGTCCTCAGAATAGACCTCGACCCTCTGAATTGGTCATCCTCGCTTCCTTAGGTCCTCATAATCGACCTCGACCCTCTGAATTGGTCATCCTCTCTTCCTTAGGTCCTCAGAATCGACCTCGACCCTCTGAATCGGTCACACTCTCTCAGAAGCATCATGCGGTGTCTAATCGATGGCTATCATTTGTTCCAAATTCACCCGTCGAGGGGATTTGTAGACACCTCATTCCGTTACCCCCTAACTCTCCTTAGGTCCCTAGTACTTCCACTCATCACTGTAAACCCTGGTCACGTCCCGAGTACTGACCTAAAAGCCACTGGGCCCTCCCCGGCTCAGTTTGACCCAAAAGTCAAGCACTTCATCTTGACTGAGACTCAATGAATCTTCGAAGGGCACTGAATACCCTTTCCAATGGTCCGCCCTGTGCACGATTCCGACTCACCATGCGGACGAATGTTCCATTTGCGTCCGAAACCCTACCTGGAGGCCACCGGGTGCTTCCAGGCTCTGTTTGACCCAAGTTAACTCTTCAGATCGACCAAGGCTGAATGAATCTTAAAAGGGCACTGAATACCCTTTCCAACGGTCCATCCCGTGCGTGATTCTGACTTACCATGCGGACGAACGATCCGTTTGACTCCGAGAGGTCACCGAATGCTTCTCGGGCCCGGTTGACCAAAGTCAACTCCCTAAACTGGGCCAAACTCTTTGGAATGTCTAAGTACACATCCTAACCTTTTTAACGGTCCATCCCCTGCACGATTCGAACTTACCATGCGAACGAACGATCCATTTGCGTCCGAACGATTCCCCGTCCAGCGGACCAACAAACGCTTTTGAGCCACATTTGACCCAAATTCAACTCCCGAACTAGGGAGCATTCCAAAGGAATTTCTAAGGTATCTGAAATACCTTTCCAACGGTATGCCCCGTGTGCGATTCTGACCAACGGTTTGCCCTAAGCGGCCAATTTTCTGAAAAATCCTGAAACACACTGCCAAACGGCAGGTCCCAGAACCTGCCTATCGGCACCTTCCTGCCGGTAGGCAGGAAGGGCTCTAAGCCGATGGGTAGTCCCCTGGAGCTATAAAAGGAGGCCTTGGCCTCATTTGCAAGGGGAGCTGAGATCATAGGCAAATCACTCTCAGAAAACCCCCAGAAACCTCTCTCGAAGGCAGCGTGATTTCAACTCTCAAATCCCTTTTTCACTTCCACTTTTCATCATCCCTTTCATCAAACTTGATTAATTAACCACTCTCCATCATCATCCAAGTGCAAGGGCTGCTTTCCAACATTCAAGATCAAGCTCAAGGTCTCTAAGAAGGTCCAACTTTCTCAAACTCTCTCTCCTAAATTCTCTTAAATTTGCAATAACTTGTTTTCTTACTTAGCACTTTTATTATCTCATCTCACACATCATAAATATACTTTTTATCTAGTATTATTGCACATCTCCTATTTTCATATAAATAAAAACCCAAAAAACAAGAAAAAGAGAGTTTGCTCATAAATTCCAAGTAGGGATTCTCACACCTTTTCCACACTTTTCTCACAACTAAAACACTTTTTTCTACACACACACACACACATTTAAAAATAAGAGATTTATCCATTTGGATTTATGGGTTAAACCCCACCCCTCATTTATTTGTGAACTACGTGGACTTTGATGCCTTTATAGGCTACGTAGGCGTCTCGGGGTAAAATCCGAAACTCGAGTCCTTTTCTCACTTTTTCTCTTATTTTTTATCTTCTCTTTATCTCATTTTCCATTATATTCTATATACTTGTTCTTAGTAACGTATTATTCCATATGCGTTATCGTTCCTTTATAACGGTCAGCGTACGGGTAAACACGTAAATCTTATTTTCTACACTAATCTCACATTCCTACGGATGACTCGCTTTGTCTTTTCTATGATACAAGTCGAGGATTCCTACCTCCATTCTATATATACACATGCACACATATCACGGGCGGAGATATAAAGGAAAATAGCAAATATCCATGAGAAATCGAAAGGGAGGAATGGGTGCCTAAGCCTCCGAACCCTTCTCGAATCATTTGGTTTCTCATGCACCAATATGTCTTTGGATGCCATCCTTCGGGGTGGCTTTCCCTTTTTTCTTTTGTCTGTTTTGAGTAAAATAGACTGGCGACTCTAAATCTCTATACATCTTCACACCTCACAAATCGACGCCAGCCGAAGCGCTCTCCCGAGAGGGGACGCGCGGGACCCGAAGGATCCCTTCCTCCCTCCGCGGCGGGGATCGTGGATGGCCACAGATATCTTGACAATATTTATCTTTATTACTTGCACACATCCTCAAATTTGGTCTAATCTTTACTTTTTCTCCTTTTTTAAATTTTTAGAAGATATTGTACCTCCCATATCTTTTGTCTTCTTTTGTATTTTGAAATCTTTGTAGTAAAAAAAATATAATATATGGTTGATTTTCTATCATCTCACTTTGAGTTTTTCTTTCTTCGAAAAACTTTATAATTTATAATCATTGTGATGATCATATTTACCAATACGTGATTAGAAATCTAGTTTTATTATTGCATAATTACATCATATATATAACCTCTTTTACTTTCCATGTACCTCGATTAGAATATTGAAAAATTCCTCCCTCGCAGCTCTTTGAATCCCCCCAATATTTGTGTGTAGATGTGATATATATATATATATATATATATATATATATATATATATATATATATATATATATATATATATATATATATAGAGAGAGAGAGAGAGAGAGAGAGAGAGAGAGGACGGTTCACCTATATCAAGATGTCTACATCACACTATACAGCATACCTAGTTTTAAACCCTAAGAAACCTTTTTCCAATTTTTTTTATTTTTCTCTTGAAAATAACCTTCCAGTCAACCCATATTCAAAGAATTATGTCAAAATACATTTTATAGCTATTTTGATCAAAAAATTATGTCAAAATACATTTTGTAGCTATTTTGAGCAGTTAAATTAATTAAAAGTTTAATTTCAAGATAAAAATAAAAAAATTGGAAAAAAAAAATTAAGGCCTAGAATTAGATGTGATGTAGGAGAGCCTTACTTTATATATATATATATGAGGAGAGCCTTATAAAACAAAAAAGGTTAGTATGTGTATAATTTTATTTCTGTAAAAAAAATTATAATGTGTTTATGTGTGTTACTTTATTTATTTTTAGTATTTATATATGTGTTGTTTAATTAAATATGTGCTATTCATATATGTATGTTAAATTAGTTCTTGTATAATTATTGTGTCCTACTACAAATTGAAACACTGATATTTTGAGCTTCCATTTACTTTTCATAAAACCCATATAAATGTTATTGTTTCAAAGACCATATTTCCGTTTGCCATTAAAGCTATTTGATTAGCAACAGGCGTTTAGGAAACTGGTTTTAGGCACCTGAAACAAAATAATAGGAGGTCTTAGGTACCAATGAAAGCTAAAATGGAAGAACAAAATGTTGACATTTCTTTACAATGTTTAACCCCATGGTTAGATAAGGACGAATCTATTTATAATCATATTTTACATATTTAGAAAAAAATAAGAAAATGATATTAGTAAAATTAGTTCTACTTTAAATAGTTTAACCGATATTATGTTTGGATGGGTTAAGAGAAACATCAAATCATAAACCAAAACTATGTAGAAAAGAAACTAGACTGTATTGAATTTAACTTAAACAAAGTTAATAGAAAAAATTAGCCAACTAGTATCAGCCTCAAATCTAGACTTAAAAGAAGAAACAAAACAAAAAATTGAAAATCTATTAATAAAAATAGATAATCATAAACCAGAACAAACTGGAATGAATCATCCAGGCGATAATGAAATCCCTAGATTATATTATGGTACATTAGAAATTAAAACTCTTCAAACAGAAGAATTTAATTATACTGAATATATAAACATTAGAGAAATACTAAACTATTGGACATATTTATATAAAAGACCCAAATTTTAATATTTCTGAACGTAATAAACTTATTGAACAAATACAAACCACGTATTTGGAATATAAAAAATTATTATGATATTTTCAGTATGAAATAAACCAATATTCATCTGATGAAGAAGAAAATAATCCTCCGCATATAGTAAACACTATAAGTGATGGAAACAGAAAAGCTGAAGAACCACTATAAGAATTCCATAACATAGACGAATTTGAAAAATTTATGCAAAACCCTGCAATAGAAAAAGAAGATTTTATTAAAGTCGGTAATACTTCTACCAGAGGAATTACGGAAGAGGAACCAAATCTTTTTTTCTTAAGAAAAGATGATCCAAATAAATAGAACGTATCACAAAATGGAATTTACCTTGATCTAAGGCATATACCTTTTAAGGATCAAGAACAAACTATTGATGAATGGGAACAATCCATGTCTATACTCATCACAAACTATAAAAATACATGGTCTAAAGAAAAAAATTTAGACTACTTAGCTGCAACACTTCAAGGAGATGTGTTATAGTGGTTATAACAATGGAAAAAATCTAAAGAAGAAAAACAGCAAAAAGCTGAACTTCTATAAAATTTCAAGGCTTTTGATGAAATACTAAAAGACTTTGTTAGACTAATAAAATAAAACATAATAGCATATACTAGAGAACCCATAATCCAAGAGGATGCACATTACATATTATCTAAACTAGAATTATATAATATATGTCAATTTGAAGAATTTGTTGAACTATATAAAAAATATTATTTCAAAATCAAACCACCAGATAAGAAATACTGGTTGGACCAATTTTTTCATAAACTCTCAAGCCCATGGGATGAAATATCTTTAAAGCTTTATCCTGATTGGTTAAAACAAATCAACAAGGAAGATAATATTGGATTCCGTATTAATTGGGTATTAAGACAAATATCCTAAAAATGTGTCAATGTAAAAGCCAAAAGGTAAGTAATAATATGAAATCACAAATTCCAAAGCTAGATATAAATTTCGTGACGATTTTTTTTAAGAAAACTGGAAAATGGGATGTAATCCACCAAGATCTTTTAAAACACTTAGAAAACGAAAATTCAAATGGAAACATTGGAAAAAGAAACCATCTTTTTCAAAAAAATGAGAAATACATTAGAAAAAAAATTCTAATAAAAATACAAAAAGAAATTTAAAAAAGAAATATAAATGTTACATATTTAATGAAGAAGGACATTACGTACCAGAATGCCCAAAAAAAGGGAAAAGTGCAAAAAGAATGATAAAATTTCTTGAAGAACAAGAATTTGAAGTGTGTTTTGAAGACAAATTTACAAATATTTCTGATAATGAAGAAATATTATATGAATTAGAATCAAATTCAGAATCATCTGATGATGAAGTCATATTTATGTACAATACGACGAAAATACGAGATAATAATGAAAATGAGTTACAAACACTAACTCTAAGACATGTCGTTGGTGAAGAAATAACTTTTACCAATGAATAATTACAAGAATTAGAAAACCACAGACAACTTATTAAAAAAGAAGATGTCTATAAATTATCAAAGTTCAAAATATTCTCAACAAGAATATTTGAGTAATTTAATGGAAACACCGCAGCTGGATCAACTGATGAAGAAACAGCAGAAATTACATTATTTGATAAAAAAAAATAAAGCGTTGGAAGAAAAAATATCTAGAAATAAAATATATATGCATATTGGATTAGTCCAAATATGTATCACTGCCTTAATTAGACAATGTATAGACAGACCTATAGCAGTTTTGGTCTTAGACAAAAGATTCAATGATCCACTTAATGCAATCATAGGAGGAATACAATCTAATTTAGTTAATGGAGTTATCTGGTTTAATATAAAACCACATCTCTTTATCTCAATTGAAGATTCTGATATTGAGGATTCTATCAAAATCAAAATCAAAACCAAAGGAATAGGAATGAAAGACACTTCTACAAATATGTAAATCCATTGGAAAATAATTCATGAATTGACTACACTACTACAAACAAACGCACATTTTGTGGACAGAAATCTAATAGAAATATTTGAACCCAAACCATTTGATACAGCAATCCAACCAAGATTGATGAATTGGAGAGATTTAGACGTACCAAAATAATGGATACTACCACAAATTACAGAAGAACATGGAAAACAACAAAATAGTGCTAAACTTCAAGTCTCTGAAAATAATGTTTATTTTGAAAATAAATATTCAAACTGGCAAAAGAATTTTTCTGAAAGATGATTGGGAAAAACTAAAAGGAAAAAATCCTATAAATTTCTTAAAAGGAGAATCTAGTAAAACAATTGCTATGAAAAATATACAAGTTCAAATATTACCTATAACATATTACAAAAAAGATGAAAATATTAAATCTAGTCATTTATATCACTTCCAAGTCGGAAGAGAAAGAATAATATTTTCTCCAAGCCATGGAAAGAAAAGATACACTTATGTATTAGGGTACTTTGATTTTGCTGGTTATAAACAATATAGCCTACGCACTCTTATAGACACAGGAGCAATAATATATTCTTGTAGACCTAATGCCTTACCACTAGAAAAGTGGATAAAAATGAAAAATTCAATTGTTGTAACAAGCATTATTGGAACACAAAATTATATTACTCTAAAAGCTAAAAGAGTAGCTATTTGGTTTGATGAAGAGAAATTTATTATTCCAAAAATTTTATGCTTTCCTAAAATGCATGGTGATTTCATTTTTGGAAATAATTTTATTTCAGAATATTTACCCATGAACATCAACATTGGGTCAATTAGTTTAACTCTAAATAAAGAATTAGTAGAAATTCCTCTACTTCTACAACATAAATATAAATGTGAGAAATATTTTTCTCGGGTGAAAAAAGGAGACATGACTCCCATAATTAAAGTCTTAGAAGAAACTCATTGACTATATACTATTCTAAAAGATAATTTTAGTGAAAATCCACTAAAATTATGGGATAAAAGTTCAAGATATTGTAATCTCAAACTAAGAGATCCCAATATTATCATACGAGTCAAACTCATGATTTATACCAGACGATATATGAATGAATTTGATAACCAACTCAAAGAATTATTATACACAAAACTTATTGAAGAAATAATAAGTCCTCACTGCAGTCCTGCATTTATGGTAAGAAAACACAGCAAAGTCAAAAGAGGAAAAGCTAGAATGGTTATAAATTACAAAAGATTAAATGAACAATTCGAATTTAATGGATATTTTATTCCAAGAAAGGATGTCTTAATTAGTCAAACTAAAGGGAAAAAGATCTTTAGTAAATTTGACTTCAAATATGAATTTTGGCAGTTAAAATAAACTGGAGAATTAAAACCACTAACTGCTTTTAGGACCCCTAGAGGATACTACCAATGGACAGTAATGCCCTTTGGATTAAATATAACTCCACAAGTATTCTAAAAAGTGATACATTTATATGGAATGAACAGGATACAACGTGAGTAAGAAAAATAAAAGCTGATATAATTACAAATTGTCCTAAAATTTATTTTCCTCAACAAGAGGATAAATTAATATTAGAAACAGAAGGTTTTGATCGTTGATGGGGATATGTTCTCAAAGCAATTTCATCCCAATATTGGAAAGAAAACAATTCCAATATATTAGGTATCCGAGGAAGAAAGCACCCAATACCTAAAAACAATCAAGCAAATGTAGATATAATTCAGGTAAATTCAAACCCAATGAATTAAACTATGTCATTTTCGAAAAAGAATTACTAGTAATAAAACTTGGTATTAAAAAATTTCATATCTTCTTAGCCCCAATTGTCATAACTGATAACCAAGCAGTGAAGGATTTTCTTATAATAAAAGAAATATTTTAGAAGGAAGAAGACTTAAATGGTATAATTAAATTGTAAATTATACCTTTGAAGTTAAACATTTGAAATGTATTTATAATTTTCTTGCAAATTATCTTAGCAAGAATTTGGTGGAAGACCACTAAACAAGTGGGCTAACAAATCAAATCAAATTTCTCTGTTACAGGATGGAAGACCCTAACAAGGTGGAAGAAACACAAAGAGAATGGGTAACAATTGCTAAAATACAAGAACCCAAAATACCGCATCAACTTCCACTACACAATCTAACTAAGATATGTATATGTTGTCTTTAGTGGACGACAACCAAGTATTTACTATAGTTGGTTTCAATATCATGCCTAAATAAATGGGAATCGTGGAGCATGCCATAAAAGATATGATAATATCCAGGAAGCAATAGCTGGATGGGAACATTGGATGCAACAATTAGCACCCCCAAATTTAATACACCAATTTGTTAAACTTCAAACACTGAAAAAAACTCCTGCAATTGAAATAAAAGATTTTTATAATCCAAGGATTCCTTATGAATTATATGAAACTTTGAATGAATCCTGAAAATCCCATATTTTAGACAAAAAGAGGGACTTTAGAAAAAGTATGAGTATTTTAGCTGACAAAATTGTTGAACAAATAGCAGTTCCTGATCAACCTAAAGTCCTTAGTCTACAAGTACTTAAACAATTAAATTATGAAAATGAAAATTTTTTTCATGAAAAAAATAATATCTTTTTAGCAGTAGCAAAGCTACTAGAAAATGATTTCCCTGATAAAATCTTTAATACTATTCGAATTTATTTATTTTTTCTTTTTAATAGCCCTTAACAAAAAAACACTTAACAACCCATTAATTTTAATTCCAATGGTGTAATTGGTTCGTGCCAGCGACAACGGACACACATGTGACCCAAGACCCCATTACCCCTAACCCCCCACCCCCACCACGGCAGACCACTAGTTAAAAAAAAAATTATGTTGCTGGAAGGTTTACTCGAGGGTAAGGTTGCCATGGTGGGGGTGGGGTGGGGTGGGGTGGAGGTGTGTAAAAAAAAATATTCGAACGACACGCGTGTTTGTTGCCGCTGGCGCGGACCAATTACACCATAGGAATTAAAATTAATGGGTTGCTAGAGATTTTTTTTGTTAAGGTTCTTTAAAAAGTTTAGTTCTCAAGTCCACTTATAATCATCTCCCTATATATATATACCCCTAGTTTTAGTCCCTAAGAAACTTTTTTTTTTCAAATTTTTATTTTTCTCTTGAAATTAACCTTCCAATGAACCCATATTCAAAAAATTAGGTCAAAATACACTTTGTAACTATTTTTCAAAAATCAACAAAAAAATGTTGGCTCAAACCCTTATAAATAAGGTATTTTTAGCAACTTTTGCAATTTTTTTAAAAATAACTACAAAATGTATTTTGACCTAATTTTGTTAACATGGATTTACTGAAGAGTTAATTTTAAGGGGGGGGGGGGGGGGGGAGGGGGGGGAATTTAAGGCATATAATGTATGGATGATATATGGAACATGACGTAGGTGAGAATTATCATATATATATATATATATATATATGTGTGTGTGTGTGTGTGTGTGTGTGTGTGTGTGTGTGTGCGAACCAAGCCTCTTGGCCTGCCACTAGGACAGTTTTGGGGGTGGATTGGATTTAGTCCCCAGTTCGATCCCCGACACTGTCAAAATAATGATTGACCAGCGGAAGCCATGAACCGCGAATGGAGATTATTCGAGATGCGCGTAAGCTGGCTCGGACACCTCATGGTATGCTACCAAAAAAAAATGTGTGTGTGTGTGTGTGTGTGTGTGTGTAGTGACTTTAGTTCTCATCTCATTACAAAAATAATTGTTCTCTTCTTTTTCTTTACTATTCTAATATTTATATTGTGTTTTGTTTTTTAATCTTATTTGCATTCTTTCTTTCCAGATGCCCCAATTCAATCTCTTATTTTCAATGAAGGAAACTTCATAATTTCAAGCAAAAGTATTCTTTAAGGCCCCGTTTGATTGTCCCAAAATTATAAATTGGATCATTAATAAATTGACCCATTTACAAATTAACTCATTAATTGTGTTTGATTTCATTAATAAAACGATTCATTAATTTCCCCATTTTAGCTCATGTGCAAAATTTAAAATTGGATCATTTCACAAAAAACGTGAAATGAATTCATTTGAAATATGAGTCACATAAAATGCATTTCCCCTCTCCCTCGCTTTCCCTCCCCCTCTCTCGATTTGTTTTTATCTTTTTTTCATAGAACCTTGACATCAATTTAAAATTATCAAACATTGTGTAAAATTGAATTTAACTCATTTCAAATTCACTCATGTACAATTCTTTAATTCACAGTGAACTAATTTACATAATCAAATAATTTGCGCAACCAAACTAAACCTAACTCTATTTTCCCCCTTTGCCCTGTAGCTTTAATTTCAGCCTTTACATTGTTGTTTGATGAGAGATGAGAATAATGGACAGAAGCCAAGATGATTTTCCAAAAACTATTACAACTAGAATAAAGTACAGATATTATGGCCATATTTCAAGGGTTCAAAAACTATTGGACACTAATTTGGATTGGTGCTTTTATTGGAATTATTAACAATATAAATGTCACTCGTATGCATTGGATTATTTTAAAGATACCAATGCAAGTATTTCATTTATATATTCTACACTTCTCACTAGTGTGGATTGCTTATATTTTTTCGTGTAATCTTATCAAATTTTTTTAATATAGTTGTCTATTTTTTTAATGTGTATATAATTTTTTAGTATATAACATTGAAATTCTTCCCAGGACGTAATTTCTAATGCAAATTTTAGTACCCTTCGTCAATATCTATTTGTATTTAGGAGTATGTACTGTTGTAAATGTGGTAATACATAATAAAAAAAATTACACCATATTGTATGATAATAGTACTTTCAATACATATATTTGTGTATATAGTATTGAAGAGCTATTTAATTACAATTATATACATTGTTCTCTTTTTAAACGCACGCGCATAGCGCGGGGCTAAAATCTAGTAAATACAATTTCAGTACAAATGATTTTATACTACAAATTATACACTAGCATTGGAGATATATTATATGAAACCAATAACAAGAAATCATTTGAGCACAAAATACGCTACCAGCAGAGATGAAACTTCAACTGAGTCTTTACTGGGCATTGGTATTCTCCGTAGTGTTGGTACTTATAATAAGCTGTCTATAGCCAAACAATCACTGTATAACATAAAAGGGAAACTCAAGGCAGACAAGTACTATAAAACCTTCACGGATATTAATAAATAGAAATTGTCAAAAAAAAATTGAGATCATTTGCAACTTTTTAGAAGTTCTGTAACAAGTTTATCAGCCAGGCAGCAATAACAGCTGCCTACATTCCATGCGTAATAATCCCTCAGAATATATGCACAATGTCATAAGCAAATCTGCTAAAAGTCAAGGAAAGTTGGAGAATCATCGAGTTGATGGTCAATAAAAGATAATTTAAACATTTTGGTACTTCCTAACATTTTTAAAGAACATGACCTCAGGAAAAATCCAGTGCCCCTGATAGTGACAAATTTCCTCAAAAACCGCCAGAACGGTTTAGGTGATGGGCAGATTATGTATATTTGACGAATTTTGGCATAGACCATTTAATAAGGGCCAACTTTCTACCAGTCTGCACTTCTTTTTGTTCTCTATATATTTTTCTTGAATTTTTAGAAATGGTATTCTAGATACAAAAAATGGAAAAAAGAAAAAGGATACGTCCAGAACAGCACGAATGACTGCAAAAAATGAAAGATAAAACATCAGTCAGTTAAGCTTTCTTACAAAAGTAATAAAATTGTGAGTCAATTTGTTGGAGAGAATATGCATCGATCATGAAAATGTAACTTTGGCATCATGTAATTGTAGAAGGTTTAGCAACCTTTTTCAAAGAAGCTGAAAAGATGAAGCAGAACAAGATATAAATATGCACTTCCACTCATTTTGGCAAATTACTATAAGAGTATCTTCCCATGCTGGCCAAAGACTATGACTAACTTCGGTGAAAAAGAACTAGATAGCATTTCACACAAACTTGGTATCACCCACCTTAGTTGTAAAATATTCCATATCAATCTGTCGAATTAGTGTCTCGATAGGAGAATTTTTCAATGCACCTACAAAACTTTTCGCTTAACCACACCACTTCAATGCACCTAATATGTAAGAGTACTACAAAAACTGCTCAATCTACAATTTATCCACTACCGACACCATACCACACCACCACCACCATCACTGCCAGAATCACATCTGCAACTCCCATTATTGGAACCAACATTACCTACGGTCGTAAATGAACCGAGCGGAGCCAAACAACAAATTTCTTAATGAGGTTAAACAAAAATTCGAACTTGGTTGATTTATTTCACGAGTTGAGCTAGAACGAAAATTATCTAGACAAACATGAGTTACACGAGTAGCTTGATTTTTTATACAGTCTTACTATGATTACTAGTAACAGAGACGAATTCGAGCCAAACTCAACAATGAACTAAGCTTAAAAATATGTCAAAATTTGCTTATTTAACAAACCAACCTCGAAAAAGCTTTTACGAACAAACCCGAGTATCTAGATTTATAAGATTTTAGTATGATTATTGGTAAACTAGCCAAGTTCAAGCCGAGCTCAATGAGGTAACAAGGTTAAGAATATGTTCAAGCTTAGTTTGTTACTTTATTATCCAAACATGAGTCCCGATCAGGTAGCTGAGTTCGTTTTACAGCCCTAATTAGAATGAAAAGTGGATCGGACGCATCCATGTTTATTAAATATAAATATTATTATTGTTATAGTTATTTAGATATTAGATTATTTATTTAGATATTATTTAAATTATTATTAGGATTTATCTTTTAATTAGTTATTTAATTTAATTAGGTTATCTAGTTGTCTTTAATTAGAAGCTTTGTTCCCTAAGTTTAGAATTACCTATAAATAAGACCCTTGCCCTCTCTTGTATGGAGAATTAAACGAATGAGATTGGAGAAAGATGATTGGAGAGAAAATATAGTTTGATTATTATTATTATTCATGTGTGTATGTGTGTGTCAATTCCATTGCATTTCACATCAAAGTGGTATCAGAGTTGCGTCCGCTCCAGATTTTCCACACAATCATGTGTGTATCAAGGTCACGAGTTATGACAAGAGCTCGGGGCAACCTATCATACGACGTTTACTCGGCGACGATCAATGCTCCAAAAGTAGTCACCACAGTCTCGGCACCACCAACGGTGACCAGATTTGATTTTGTGACCCAGTTAAAAAAATTAAATGAAGAAATAGGGATTTTGAACGTAAAGCGGCGCCAGAATTCATCCGATGAGTGCAACGGTTCAAAGAGGTGGGATTTTGGCTTCCCACAAGGCGGTTAAAGCTTGGAAAATCTTCGGTCAAACCTCCGATCTCCGAAGCTTCGATGGCCACTTTCACAACCATCCGGCCCTATTGGAGCCTAAAGTGGTCAGGTTACATGGTTGAGCTGCTACGGCTTGTGTAAAAGAAGTGGCGACTAGAGTTTCTCTTAATGAGTATGGGGCTTTAAATGATAAGTTAGGCTTGAAGGCTTTTGAAGACTATGGGTTGCTCAAGTACACTATGTTTGACTTTGGTCCAATTTTAAAAGACACACTTGGCTTGGAGTTTAATGGTCCAAAATTTGCTTTTTTTGGTATGAAAATTTGGACATCACCCAAGTTTTAAAATGTTGAAAAATATTTTATTTGGGCCCCAAAAGTTTCAAAAAATTATTTTTCACCACCTATAAAAGAAAAATAAATTGGATACTAACTTAAAATCCCGATTTATTCCAAATATTTATTTACTTTGCACGGGCGGCAACAAATTAAAGTGAAAGGCTAAAAGATTCAAAAGATCGTGAGGATGGCTTGAACGTGTTCAATTCAACCCTATAGCGCTCGGGTCGAGCTTTTCGAAGAAGGGGGGAGTGACGCATCCGGATATTTATTAAATATAAATAAACAAACTTTCTTGCATAAAAAACAAAAACAGAATACAAATCATGTAGTAAAAAGAAGAAAAAAAAACATATTTTCTTGCATAAAATCTAGAAACTGACCACATTTTATTTTCAAAAAAAAAAACGAACAGACTTCCATGGATAAAAATAAAATCGATTGTTTAGGGAAAAAAACAACCATGGTTCAGGGTTTTGGACAGAGAAATGGAGGTTTCAAGGTTTCAAACACAAATCAACACTCTCACCTCCTTTAGTCTTCAGGAGAAGGGACCAGAGTTTAGAGAATTTGAAATGTCGGGGACAAAGGTTTGAGGTTTTAGCTATTAAAAAAGAAAGAAAGAAAGAAAAATACGTTTTCACGTACGAAACTGAGGCCTACGCATCAAGTGACATTGAGGCGCAACACCTCGAGGCCATCACAATTCCCATTTGAGGTTATGGTTTTGCAAAGTACTCCTGAGGCTATAGCCTCGCCTTGGAATATTATAAATTGTTATTGAGGCTATGGTTTTGCAAAGTACTCCTGAGGCTATAGCCTCGCCTTGGCAATCCATAGCCTCGCTATGAGGCACGCTTGAGGATATAGCCTCAATAACAATTTATAATATTGCATACAACAAAGAACTTTAGGAAGCATAAAACAGTTAAAATATATATTCAGCGAGATTCGGAGGAACAAGGTGTATAGTAGAGGCTAAGATAGAGAAGTTCACAGTAGTGTACTGCTATAATACCGTGAAGATTATTTTAAGCAAACCCTGTTGCTGAATTGAAGTTCATAGTATTACTGAACAATATCTAAGCTAATAAAATTGTCTGGTATGGATGGTTTAGATGAACAACGGAAATTTCCATACATTTGATTGGGATAACCAATCACTTAAGAGTAATATATGCTTGCATAATTTTTAAACAAACAAACTTCTTAGATGCATGAGCTTAAGAAATTGGGGTGGTGGGAGTGGTGGGGGTGCGGTGGATTATTACAAAAATAAACTGATTGGAATGGATTTATTTTCTTTTATTTTAGGGTTTATTTGTCATTTTTATATTTCTTTTTAGTTTCCTTTTCTCTTAGTTTTTTTATTTCCTTTTAAGCCTTTTAATTAGTCTCCAAGCATGTTTGGGATTAATTGGGTATATTTTTGTTAATAGTTGTCCTTATTAGTATTTTAGTCAATTACTTGATTAGCAAGTAATTCTCTACCTATAAATACCTCTTGTACTCCTCATTTGGGGATGGCTTCCATTCTTGAAATATATAAGAAATTTCTTGTTTCTCTCTCTAGAAATCATATTTGTTTTGATTTTTGGCCATTGACGTGTAGTTTACGTCAAATTGGTATCAGAGCGAGGTGTCGTTCCCCAATTGGTGTATTGGTGTGTAGATAATCAAAATTGTGTGCTACTTTTCGATGGCCCCGAAGAAGACGAATCGATTTCAAGAGGAGATTAATCAACAATTAAGAGAGTAATTAGCAAGAATGGAAGAGAAGAACAATCGAAGAATAGAAGAATTGGCACAACAACAACAAGAACAAACCCTAATTCTGTCTCAAGAATTTAACCAAAAATTTGACGCCCTCTTCCAACTCCTCTCTTCTAAAATTCTACCAACTACAAATGACTCACTGGAATCGAACACCCACTGGCCTGGCCCCACTGGAATTTCAGGTTTTCCCACCCCTGTCCAGGTTGACAACAGTCCCGGCTCAGAAACGACGGTTGATCCCGGCGATAGAGGGAAGGAGGCTGACTGCCTCAAAAAAACCGGCATTTCCGGCTGCTTCGGATGCCCAAACAGATCTAAATTTTTCAACCAGAAGCTGATTTTTGACCCATTTATGCCGGAACCCATACCTGAACTCCTCGGCAGAAAACCCCTGTCCAAACCTCCTACTAATGTCCATAATTCAAACCCGATTGGAGAAATAAGAATTTTCGGTTTGGGGTTTCCCGATCCACCAAAAAAAGAGGGTTTTTCAGCCCTACCGACTTTCCCAACCTCCTCGGCAATGAAAGAAAATCAAGAAAACCTAAACCCTTGCATTTCTTGCCTATATTTATTGGGTTTCTTGCAAGTCGCGCGCCTCCCGTTTCAAATTGAAAAATTCATGGAACGAGGCCTAACCGCGTTGCCGCTTACCCTTCAAGTTCGAGGACGACCTTTGTTGAAACCGGGGAGAATGATGGGAATGGATTTATTTTCTTTTATTTTAGGGTTTATTTGTCATTTTTATATTTCTTTTTAGTTTCCTTTTATGTTAGTTCTTTTATTTCCTTTTAAGCCTTTTAATTAGTCTCCAAGCATGTTTAGGACTAATTGGGTATATTTTTGTTAATAGTTGTCCTTATTAGTCTTTTAGTCAATTACTTGATTAGTAAGTAATTCTCTACCTATAAATACCTCTTGTACTCCTCATTTGGAGATGGCTTCCATTCTTGAAATATAATAAATCTCTTGTTTCTCTCTCTAGAAATCATATTTGTTTTGATTTTTGGCCATTGATGTATAGTTTACGTCATAAACACAGAGTAGAGTGCAGATGGAGTGAATTCAAAGCATTAGTAAGGAACTTGAGATTGGCTGACATGCAAGAATTAATGATGCATCGAAAAATTTCCCTTCAATAAATTTACCATATCAACAGTCCACTTAAGCCAACAACTTATACTCCTTCTGTCCAAACTAAGAGACCCTGTTTAAAATTCATGAATTTTAAGGAACCTTAAATGATAATCCACCAACATCACCTATTGCTGAACTTCTACGCTCCATGTGATACTAGAATTTCACACTATTTTATATGTGCAATGGAACTTTTAATTTGGGATTGTCAAAAAAAGAAAACATGTCTCTTCAATTGGGATGGAGAGAGTATGTTCTGATGGAAGTGGCATATCAAAAGAAAAGCACTTTTAGTCGATTAAATATGGTAACAGAAAACTTTATAAATATAAGGAAAAGCCCAAAATTCGTATCTAAATAGTAATAATATATGAGAAACAAATTCTAAATGAATAAGCATAACAGCTTTTTTTTAGAAACCAATGAGGACAAGGTTACGCTAGTTAGAGAATCAGCTATTTGAGCTAAAATTGATGTGAAATATGGTGCAAAAGTATAAAACAAAACTAATCTACACAACAACAACAACAACTAAAAGAAATCATGAACGGGTCTCAACTTCTCTCTAAGCTCTCATTATCAAAAAGTCAAAAGTGATACAAATGGGAGCCTTTGGGCTATTTATACTAAAGTTACAAAAAATGGGGGTAAAAGGCTAAAATAAAAGAAATAGCAAAAAGGACGCTTATGTCCCTATGCTCCTGCATCATTCTCCCCCCCTTGAGAAGACTCCATATACTCTGTATACTGCCGATAGAAGTCAAGGTCGATATGTTGCAGAGTGGCCTCTGTGATCCAAGAATCCTCGGCCCCGGGGCGACCAACCCAACGGACCAAGTAACGTGTGTAATCTCCCGACGAGGATGATACAAGCTCGGAGTCTAGAATACCCTCAATGCGGTCGACATGAGAGCGGATCGGGTGGGCCGTGGCAGTGGGAATGGGAATGGGCAGGGCATGGGTGCCCCGAAATGGAGAAAGATCTGTCATGTTGAACGTGCGGTGCATGCGAAACTCAGCCGAAAGGTCAACTTCATAGCCATTCGGCCCACAAGCTCGGGCAATCGGAAAAGGACCAAATCGGCGCATAAGGAGCTTGTTGCCCTTGCCCTGTTGTCTCGCCTTCTAAAGGTATACCATGACCAAATCACCCGGTTGGAAGGAAACAAATTGGTGGTGCTCATCTGCGGCGTCTTTATAAGATGCATAAGTGGTCTATAGTCGAGCACGGACGTCGACCTGAATAGAAGTCTGGTGGGCAGCAAACTACACAATCTGGAATGGGGAGAGGCCGGTAGAACGGTTGACGACTTTATTGACGGTGAACTCGGCCTGAACTATCACTATATCCCACCTGCGGGAATGCTCCGAAGATAAACACCTCAATAGGTCACCCACGCTCCGGTTGACTACCTCAGTCTGGCCACCTGTCTAAAAATGAAAAGCAGTCGAAAACTGCAACTCTGTCTATAGATGTCTCCACAACGTACGCCAAAAATGCCCTGTAAATCGTACGTACCTATCGGAAGCGATGCTGCGAGAGACTCCGTGTAGACAAACAATCTCACGGAAGTATAATGAAGCGACATGGGATGCATCTGTTATGCGCGTACATGGGATGAAGTGCGACATCTTGGAGAACCTATCCACCACGACCAAGATGGAATCATGGCCACCAGAAGTACGGGGTAGCCCAACGATAAAGTCCATCAACACATATTGCCACGGTCTCTCAGGATCGGTAATGGAGTATACAGGTCCGCATTAGTGTGTTGGGTCCTTGGCCGTCTGGCAAGTATAGTAGCGTCGAATGAAGGCGTTGGCATCCATCCTCATTATCGGACAGTAAAAGTGGTCCCTCAGCATCGCGTGGGTACGCGCCTGTCCCAAATGGCCAAACAATCCTCCTTCGTGAATCTCAAAAATGATCCTCTCCCACAAATAAGAAGATAGAATACATAAGGTCGTCCCACGGTGTAGGAATCCATCCTGCAAGAGATACTCACCGGAAGCACCATTGCCCTGACAAGCGACAAATATCGGCCCAAACTCCACATCCGTCGGATAAAGGTCCCAGACCTCATCAAACCCAAGCCCTTGACTCTTAAGAGTCACCAATGCATGCGCCCTCCTGATAAGGGCATCTGTCACCAGGTTCTCCTTCCCGGCTTCACTGTAAATGAAATGTGTAGCGCTAGAGATAAGCGGTCCATTTGGCGTGTCTGTCACTAACACACCGCTGGTTACGGAGGAAATGCAAGGCCTCGTAATCTAATTTGATGACGAACTCTTTATGAAGGAGATAGGATGACCAAAACTTCACCACCGTCACAACCGCATAGAACTCCAGGTCATATGTCGAATAATTGAGCGCAGCAGCACCATTCAACTTCTGACTAAAGAACAAGATGGGTTTTTCGTTTTCAATCACTACAGCTCCCACTCCCGTCTAGCAAGCATCGCAAGAAAACTTAAACAACTGATCGAAATCAGGCAGTTCTAGGATAGGCACTGTCATCATCAACTCCTTGATATGCGTGAAGGCTCTATCGGCCTCCACAGTTCACCGAAACTCGATACTCAAAGAAGTGTTCATTAAATCCATGATAAGGGTCAAGACAGTGTTGAACCCGGCTATAAAGCGCCGATAAAACCCTGCTAGGCCAGGAAAGTTGCGAACCTGAGACACCGAGATGGGTGTGGGCCAAGAAAGTCATCCACTCTAACACCATCACCGGAAACTACATACCCCAAGAAAGACCGATGGCACCATAAAAGCGCACTTCTTCAACGTGAAGAAGAAGCGCTCGCCTCGTAAAACCTCCAATACCCGAGCCACATGCTCAAGGTGCTCATCCTCTGATCGGTTGTAAATCAAGATATCATCAAAGTAAATCACCACGAATTTGCTCAAAAAATGGCGCAGGATTTGTGTCATCACCCTCATGAAAGTGGATGGAGTATTGATGAGGCCGAAAGGCATCACCGTCCACTCATAGAGCCCATCATTTGTCTTGAAGGCAGTCTTCCACCCATCCCAGGGTCTCATGCGAATCTGAAGATAACCGCTCTTCAAACCGAGCTTTAGAAAACCTTTGGACCATAGAGTTGGTCTAGCATATGCTCTAATCTGAGGATAGGAGTTATCAACACACATACGCTAACTCCCATCCTTCTTTGGCACTAATAAGGCGGGTACCGCACAAGGAGACATGCTCTCCCATATATAACCCGTATCACACAGCTCTGTGACCTACCTTTATAACTCTGCATGCTCCGTAAGCGACATACAGTAATGGAGGAGGTTGGGGAGCTACGCCTCGGGGACAAAATCTATAGCATGATATATATCGCGGAGAGGAAGATCATTTGTGAGCATACATACGTCAACATGCGAATCCAACAAGCGTTGGACATGTGGAGGAACAGACGCCTCTGGAGTGGTAATGAAACTGATGAGGGCGTAGCATAATCCCATCTCCGCGGCCTCTGTGGCTAACCCCTCGTGCGAGACTAGCAAGGCGAAGGATCGTGTCGTCGAGAATGGTCACATGGGATGGAGGAGAAAGTTCCTACCCTCGTGCATAAATGAATAAGTATTAGCCCGACCATCGTGCATGCTACGATGATCAAACTACCACGGCCTCCCCAAAAGTAGGTGGCACATCCGTATATCCACCACGGTGCACACAATCTCATCATGGTAGTCTCTAATGGAAAAGGCCACTCGACACTGTCAGCTAGGAATAAAGTGTAGCCTCACTACCCAACCATCCAATACGGCACGGGGACGTCAATGATTCCATGGGAAGCTTCAATTTAACAACCATCTCTTGCGCCACCAAACTATCACTAGCCCCGCCGTCTATAATCACAGTACATAGCCTCCCTCTCGCGGTACGAGTAAAGAAAACGCTTGTGCAAATCCACGTATCGTCACTAGGAGGGGATGAATGGGGATCAACTGAGGTTGTTATCATGACCGTGTGCATATAGGCGGTGAAAATATCCGCAAGCCTCGTTCGTGTACGGTAAAAAGAGTCTCGCCATCGGCAAATAGATTGGGCGGTGGATAAAAGTACATGGGTAGGGATTGGAAGGATGCCCAACGAGGAGCACCCTTTGTACATGGGGTTATGGGTGGGGTCTGGATCCGTGACTATTCGTCTAGGGTTTGAAATTGGGTTAGAATTTAGGGTTTCTTAAGAATTTGACCTATAGGGTTTGGAATTCGAATTTTTTTTTTGTAATATCGGCCGAAATGGAGGATTTTACTGTCAGAATAAGGTAGCAAGGTTAGGAGGCTCCATCGGCGGCTGGTAGCAATGGTGGTCGATTTTTCGAAGGGTTTGATGAGGTTGTGGGTTGATCAGAGGGTTCCGCCTGGTGTTGGACTAGATCAGAGGCAGAGGGAGGTGCGTCAGGGTCAAAATGAATTGGGGGTGGCCCGACCGGTGGGGGTAAGGGCCGACCGGCCATGGTTTGGATGACACCTTGCGTGGCAGTGGGTTCCGACCATTTTGGCAGTTGTTCGGCTACTATTTGGTGGGCGGGACTTAAGTAGTTAGGGTTTGGGGTGGTCCTCGGCCCTTTCTGGGTGATTTCCGACAGCGGTTGGGCCCGATAAGGATTAGGGTCTGAGGTGTCTAGGGTTAGGGTTCTGGTGGTATGCTTGAGGAGGCACCTCTTCACATCCGAGTGCAACCAACCCGATTCCCAATCTTCAACCCAAGAGCAAACCTGGCTCTGATACCAATTTGATGTGAAATACGGTGCGGAAGCGTAAAATAAAACTAATCTACACAACAACAACAACAACAACAACAACTAAAAGAAATCATGAATGGGTCTCAACTTCTCTCTCTAAGTTCTCATTATCAAAATGTCAAAAGTGATACAAATGGGAGCCTTTGAGCTATTTATACTAAAGTCACAAAAAAAGGGTAAAAAGGCTAAAATAAAAGACATAGCAAAAAGGACGTATATGTCCCTATGCTCCTGCATCAAAAATAGTCAATAAAATCTAGTAATATATAAGCTTGCTAGATAAAGAATCAACAAATAACAGAAAATTGTACCAAAAGGCCGCTAAGAAAGCCATCAAGTATAATCCGGTTCCAGCTGTCAAAGTACGAATGGATTGAAAACCCTGCCTTGGCTGTTAGACCTATTGATGTAATTGCCATGACCAGGAAATAAAAGATAAAGCCCATCACACCAGTGAATCCCAAAATTCCGGCAATGACTCCTCCGACGATAGACATAAAAGTTCGACTGCATGAATCAATAAACCTCAGGAGTTATCATCAAGAGACAATTTCAGAATTTTTAAAACAGCAAACAAGAAAAGGTACTAACAGTAAAAGAAATACAACAAACACATATGGGCTTTATCACTGTAACTTAGCGAACTCTATCACTGTAGATGTGGGCCACTGATTTGGCCAAACATCTAAAACAATTTTGGTAAGCATAAGGGAAATAGATGGTTGATACAGATTTTTGAAGCCAGCGGTGGAAGTACTACAGCCACTACGTCATTTGTATAATAGTAATTTATGAAACTATGTGATAAGAATACAGAAATTGCACTGGACAGAATGCAATGGAAAAATAGGATTCATGTAGCCGACCCCAAATAATTGGGAAAAAGCTTTGTTGAGTTGAGTTGTATGTGATAAGAATACGACAATACATCAAGAATCAACTAAAAACTCCTCAAGACACGCATGTGGAAAGGGTAATAACCATATGATCATTATTACCCCACATAAAGAGTTCTTTGCACTTAATTAATATGGTCGTCGTGCAACAACTCATCAATATTATGATTAAATTACTAATTACCCCTTTCCCTCACCCCCAACATAAACTCTTGCAAGCAGACACGATGATCTTTTAAGCTCAATCATACTGTTTTTTGCAAACAAATAGTATGAAGGCTGAAAAGAGAGGGGCTTGAAATATATAAAAATATACATACATTAGTGAAGAAGGGGGCTCTCCGAGAAACCTTGATATATATGATAATGATGTGGATAGAGGTTTACAGTTTTGTTTTGTTAATTGATAATATTAAATGTAATAAATGAAGTTTAATTCCTCTTTAGGACTTAGGACATGAAGGGCCGTTTAGTCTTTTCATACTTTCCTAGTTGGAGTAGAATTATTTTTAGTATAAATAAGAGATGATGTAAAGGGATTACTCCTTCTTTGGATTGCAAATAGAATTTCAGATTGTGTTTGGTGTATTTTTCTCTTCTTTAGACCCAATTGGTAATGTTTGCATCAAATTTGTAACAAGAAAGGTGAGCTCCTTTGTGTTTCCGCCCATTGCATCTCCATTAAAGGCTCCAAGAAGATAAATCAAAACACCGATTCTTAAAATCTATTGGCTGTCTAAGAAAAATCTATGGCCCTCATTTCAGTAAAATCGGAGTGAATTACTCCTCCATTAATGACCCCTCCCATTCACACCCTAGCCCCAACCCTAATCCCGATGATCAAGAATTACTGCCATCTAATTGAGCCCTCATAACTAATTTCCTCAAACCCTCAAGAACCTCATCTTTTGTTCGCAACCCCATAAATCAATTATTCCGCTGCCCAAACCCCTCAAAATGAAAAGAAAAGGAAATTGCGGCCCTCGGGCTGCCATAAAGAAGAAAAAGATGAGAGAAGAAGAATAAGCTGAAATAGAACAAGGAGGTTCGATCGAGCTACATCACTCCAGATTCGTCTCAGACAAATCTTCCATTGCTCCGGCAAGCTCCGGCGATGGCGAATCAAGTCGGCAACGGCTATGGAGAGTTTGACCTAGGGTTTCGCAACCCCAGGCTGTTGTTTGACCCAGAAAGAGGCCGCCTATGGCCTGTGCACAGAGATGAAAAGAAATGTGACAGGAGAACAGAAAAGGGAGAGAGAGAGAGAGAGAGAGGAAACTCGCCAGAGGAACGCTGAACTAGTGTGAAGCAGCTTGGGTTTCAAATGCGAACCCTAGCCTGGGTGAAGAGAAGAGAGCCCAGAAGGGATTTGGGCGTGTTTACTTGGGTTGTATGGATCCAAAGAGCTAGACCGAAATAAGATTCAGCCATTTAAGTAGACAGTTTTTAATTTTTTGGGCCGGAAGGTTTTGAGAGCAGCCCAAATATCATAATTAATTTGGACCTCAATCTTTCTAGGTGTACACTTAGTTTGGGGGATCAAATGTGTAAATTAAAGAATGGTTTTGGGATTGGAAAATTCTGGAGTTTAGAAAAAAATCTGATTTCGCTCAATTTTTTTGGAGATACAAATTTTGGACACTCCCAAATTTTTGACAAAATTATTTTTGGGACACCAAAATTTCCAATCATCTCGGTTGCATATATTGGAATTTTGACACTTGGCTCCAATATTTCAAAATTCGAGGATGAAATTTTTAAAGGAGGAGAGAGTGATGTCGATATGGGTTTATAGTTTTGTTTTGTAATTGACAATATTAAATGTAGTAAAAGAATTTAAGTCCTCTTTAGTGGATATTAGAGTGAGTTAAGGGCCTTTTGGTGTTTGCATCAGATATTATGAACAATAATATTATGTAAAGAAGTGCCTAATTTGACCAAGTATACAAGATCCCACGAAAAAAATAAAATCTAGATATATGAGGTTCCTCGATAGCCTTAATAACAAGGAACGTCAATAACTAGTGAGGGGGCATAGCATGAAGGGCAAATAAGATTCCCCACAATGTCCTACTTTAAGTCTTCAACTATATTTGCAGATATAACATTATATATATTAGACAGGTATTGCAAAGAAGAAAGCAAAGAGGTGTTCCTTCGATCAGAGAGGAGCAACCAACCAAGCAAGCAACAAGTAATCAATGTTCGAAATTACGTTTGAGATTATAGCCTCAACGTGAGGCTACAGCGTCCAAGGGCTTTTTTTAAACAACAGCCTCAAATTGATATAGCGGTATATTCAAGACGAAGTACCTTGAGGCGTAAGCCTCAATATTTGCAGTACCCCTAATTTTTCGCGTTCAAATAACAAAACTTACTTCATTTTAGAAACCCCTCTCTCCCTCTTCCTCTCCCCCTTCGGGATATACAGCACGCCATTGATTTTGTCCCCGCGGCACAACTTCCCAGCCTACCTCATTATCGTATGTCGCCTATGGAGGACGCCATTGATTTTGTCACCTAGCTGTGTGACAAAAGGTACATTTGAGAGAGTATGTCCCTTGTGCGGTACCAGTCCTTTTAGCGCCAAAGAAGGATGGGAGTTGGCGGATGTGTGTTGATAGCCGAACTATTAACAAGATCACCGTGAAATAGCGATTTCATATTCCGCGGTTAGAGGACATACTAGACCAACTCCATTGCTCTCGAGTTTTCTCCAAGTTAAATTTGAAGAGTGGATACCATCAAATCCGCATGAAGCCAGGAGGCAAATGGAAGACTGCCTTCAAAACGAAGGACGAATTATATGAGTGGACGATCATGCCTTTCGGCCTATCCAATACTCCGTCTACCTTTATGTGGGGGATGACTCAGATTTTACGCCCTTAGATGGGCAAGTTTGTAGTTGTGCTCGTGTATTTTGATGATATCTTGATTTATAGCCGGTCGGAGGAGGAGCATCTTGATCATGTGGCTCAGATTTTGGTTGTCCTACGAGCCGAGCGCTTCTTCACATTGAAGAAGTGCACCTTCATGGTACCTTGGAATATATAGTTTCAGGCGAGGGCGTCAGAGTGGACGACGCCAAGATTCAGGCAATAGTTGATTGGCCGCCACCCATGTCAGTATCCCAGGTCGGGAGTTTTCATGGCCTCCACCCATTTTAGTATCCCAGATCAGCAGTTTTCAGCGCTTCTTCTTATCTCTTACACAAGGAGTTTGTCATCAAGTCGGATCATGAGGCCCTACGCTTTTTACATGGTCATAGGCGTGTTAGTGATAGACACGCCAGGTGGACAGCTTATCTCCACAGGTATATATTCAAACAGGGGAAGGAGAATCAAGAGGTTGATGCCCTTAGCAAGAGGGCGCATGTTTTATTGACTCTTCGGAGTCAAGTTTTGGATTCGACGAGGTCCGCGATCTTTACCCGACCGATGTGGAGTTTAGGGTGATTTTTGCAGCCTGGCAGCAGGGCAATGGCGCATCGGACGAACATTTACTACAGTACGGATTTTTACACAAGGAGACAACTTTATGCATTCCATCTTCTTCTCTTAAAGAAATGATTATTTCGGAGGTCCACGATGGGGGATTATCAGGCCATTTGGGACAGTCGCATACTCATGTGTTGCTGAGGGACCGATTTTATTGGTCGGCGATGAGAAAGGATGCCAACGCCTTCATTCGTCGTTGCTACACTTGCCAGACAGCCAAGGGCTAACACACTAACACCGGTTTGTATACCCCATTACCGATTCTCGAGAGACCGTGGCAGGATGTCTCGATGGATTTTATCGTGGCACTTCCCCATACATCTAGTGGCCACGATTCCATCATTGTCATGGTGGCCAGGTTCTCTAAAATGTTCCACTTCATACCTTGTACTCGCACGACTGAAGCTTCCCATATTGCTTCATTGTATTTCCACGAGATTGTCTGTCTCCACGGAGTTCCCCGTAGTATTACCTCTGATAGGAACGTACGTTTTACGGGGCATTTCTGGCGTACGTTGTGGCGGCTCTTACGGACGAAGTTACAGTTTTCTACAGCCTTCCACCCTCAGACGGACGGCTAGACTAAGGTGATCAATCGGAGTGTTGGTAACGTATTGCAATGCCTGTCTTCCAAGCACCCCCAGCAATGGGACGTTGTGATAGCACAGGCCAAGTTTGCCTCCAACAATGAAGTCAATCGCTCTACCGGTCTCTCTCCTTTTCAGATTGTATTGGACAGTCACCTATTATTCCCATAGACCTTGTTAACTTTCCTCTGATGGTGCCTACTTGCCCTTCAGCTGAGGAGCTTGTCGCCCGTTTGATTTCCATTAAGGCTGACATTCGTGCTCGCTTAAAGACCACTTATGCCTCTTATAAGGAGGCCGCAGATGAGCACCGTCGTTTTGTCTCTTATCACCCGAGTGATTTGGTCATAGTGTACCCAGAAAGCGCGGTGACAGGGTAAGGGCAACAAACTTCCACGATTTGGCCAACTCCCTATTACCCGGGCTTATGGGTTGAATGCTTATGAGGTCGATCTCCCCGACGAATTCCGTATGCACCACACGTTCAATGTCGCAGATCTCTCTCCTTTTCGCGGCACATATGCTCCACCGATTCCCATCCCTCCCGCTACAGCCCACCCAGCCTACTCACATGTTGATCTTATTAAGGGGATTCTAGATTTCGTGTCTATCTCCTCATTTTCTGGTGATTATACCCGCTACTTGATTCGTTGGGTAGGTCGACCCGAGGCCAAAGACTCGAATTACCGAGGCGACCCTGCAATACATTGACCCGGATTTCTATTGCCAGTATACGGAGTATATGGCATCTTCTCATGGGAGGGAGAGTGAGGCAGGAGCATTAGACATGGGCGTCATTTTTATTATTCTTTCTTAGTTGTCCCTTTTTTAGCCTTCTTATATCCTTAGTATAAATAGCCTTGAGAGGCTCCTGCAGTGACACTTTTGACTTTTTGATAATGGGAACTTAGAGAGAGAAATTGAGAATTTTCATGACTTCTTTTTTTGGTTGTTGTTATTGCTGTCGTTGTTGTGTAGATTAAATTTCACGCTTCCGCATCTTTTCTTTACATCAATAATACTTCAATTTGTTTACTAAACAATCCCTCTGTTTAAATCCTCTGATTTGTGATTGTTCACTAAACAAGACTTGGATTGATTAACATATTGACCTTTTATTTACTCATCTTTAATGTAGATATGTATATTGAGTATATTTTATATAGATGCAAGGTTAAATAATAAAATGTGTATATATAAACTAATAAAGAAGTTTATGATGGTTAATCTATAGGTTCTTTTGTTATGACTTATGATGATACTTTGCAAGTTTTATTATGATTTGAGGTGAAGATGAACTCTAAAATCTTGTTGACTTTGATTGTGTATCTTTTTTATAATGGTCGTGATGATAGATTATTTTTATGGTTTTAATACTATTTTTAAAAACTATGATTTCATATTTTTCCTATCGAGGCTATCTATGAAACACGGACACTCTCCCGGAGGCCACGCGTCAGCTTTGACTCGAGTCCTACACTCGACACACTCCGACACGATGTGGACACGCGAGTCCAAGAGTGTCCCTTTTTTATTTTTTCAGAGTGGACATGCTGGGACATGTTTAGGACACGCTTTGGACATGTAATTTAGGACATGCGGGGTCAGTTTTAGAATATTAAAAATATAAAACGTTGTCAAATAAGTATTGAAACAATAACTAAATAACATAAAAACAAGACATACTTACGAAAATGCCCTTAGCAGACTGAAAACAAACTTCTTCCAAACTTAAAAGCAAACTTACGCATATTAAATACAAAAACAACAAATACCCTAGATATTCTCTCTCTATCTCTTACGGTAAAAACCCTAATCGCGGAAGGCCAAAAACAACAAATTTCTTCTCCTTTCCTCTCCTCCTCTTCATCGCGCAAAATATTCAGGCTAAACCCTCCTTTCTTGTTCTCATAACACAGGGTAAGAGAGATATCTATTTCTTCTTCTCAACTTCTTCACATGTTAAATGCCCTTACACTTGTTCCCACAGCACAAAACTTGTTCGCACAGCACAAAACAATAGCAAAACCTATCTAAGGCCTTTCTCTCTCTTACGAACCGCAACCCCCTTTTTCCTTTTGTTGTTTTTTTCTTCTTAGTTTGTGACGTAACCACCCGTCTAATGGCAACTCTAAAGGCACCACGCCAATTTAGAGAAAGAAATATAACTAAGCTTTTACTCCAAAGTTCAAGTCCTCGAATGAGGAAGAGGAGGGGTCTATTTATAGGATAGGGAGGTGAGCACTAAAGGAGTAACTAACCAATGTGGGACTTATGCCCATTTATACAATATGCATAATACTCAAGTGTTCACCTAAAGTCCATCCTCTAAATAGACCAATACAATATGAAATAAAATAAAATAAAATGCAACATAAGAAGAAAATATGATTAACTAATATATGGAGCCAAAAATAAAACAAGATATTACCAAAATATCCCTCGGATCACATCATTCTCCCCGTCTTCCAAAAAACTCGTCCCCAAGCGTGTGGGGGAGGGAACGCCACCAAAAGGAACCTATCCACCATGAGCTCCGACGCATGCCATGGAACTCGTCCTCTAACTCAACCTGAATACCGGCTTGAAAAGTGTCGGAGCATTGAGGCCAAGAACATTCAATGAGAGCCTTCCACCATAAAACCATCATCATACCCAAATAAGATCAAACCCGTGTCAACCGTGAGGGCATACGGAGGGTGAAACTCCAAAAATGGGTCATGGTAGGGGGTGGGGGCATACATGGAGGGTGGGGGGTGAAGTTGGGCGGGGTTGTGGATATAGAGTTGGGATTTTTGAGGGGTGAAGGATAAAAATGGGTTAGGATAGGATGGGGGCTGAAATTTTGAAGTTTGGGGGGCATTAATGGTTGGAGGAGAGTTAGAAAAAGGGGAGGAGGTGGGGGGAGGAGGTGGGACAGAGGTGGTAAGTGGGTGGGAAAGGGGTAAAAACCTAGAATTAGGTGGGTGGGATAATTCCGGAGTTATTCGGGTTAAAAAGGTGGAAAAAGAGGGATTTGGGAGGCTTGGCGGGCTGCCCCACCCCGGTTGGCCGGAGTTCCGGCGGTCCGGTGACCGGAGTTGGCCAAATGGGATGAAAATAGAGGGAGTAGGTCGCCTGGGGGTGAGAAATATGGATCTGAAGTCGGATCGTTGATCGGACCACCGGAAGGGGGTGGGGGAAGGGTGCCGAATTCGCTGGAGCCGAGGGAAAAATGAGCGATAGAGGCTGTTTTAAGGGTATTTTGTGGTGGGGTCTTTGAGGGAATTGTAGATCGGGATGAGAAGATGGCGTGGGAATAGTTTGGGGGAATTTGGAGGAGTTTGAAAATCGGCGATCGGAAAAGTGACAACGGCAGGGGCTGGTGGCGGCAGGAGGGTGGTGTAAGGTTGGTGGTGAAATATCAGTAGGAGTGTGGGTAGTTAGGGCGGTGGTGTAGTGAGTGGCGAAGTTAGCCCACACGGATACTTCCCCGAAGGCCGCGTACGAGTGGCGGACACTCAAAGGACACGGACACGCAAGGGACACAGCTTGGACACGTGTCCGACACCCCACGTGGAGTGTCGGGCTTAAAAGGCATTTAAAAATAGTTGGACACGCAAGGGACACGACTGACTTAAATATATAATAACTTTTAAAAAAAGGGGGCAGGAAACATAATAAGTTATAAATATAAATGGGTTTTTAATTTTAAAAACGTAACTTTATTTTAACATTAACAAAGCCACGACTATGTCACACTCTAAAACAAATCTAGGGTTTCTTATATGTTGTATCTCAACAAACCCACCACGATTTTGTCTCAAAACCCATCCCTCCTCAGCCGGCAGCTTCTCCCTCCTCTCTGGCAGCCTCCGCCCTCCTCTCCAGCAGCCTCTTCACACGGTGGCAAGTTTTTTTCTTTTTTTTTTTTTTGCACAAAACAACTGCTTTTGCTACATGTTGTTATTTTTATTTTTATTCCTTTGTTAATCTCTGTTTGTTCCTTTGTTAATCTCTGTTTATGTTTGCTACATATTCTTATTTTTGCACATTATGCTTGCAATACCTGTGTTTGTTTTACACAACCTCTTCACGCTTGTATTTGTTACCCAAAATGCTTATGAAGTTAATCTTTATTTGTGTATTGCAATACCTGCTTGCTTATGAAGTTCTCTATTTTAACTTGCATTATGTTTACAAAAAAAAAAACAGATCATTGTTAATCTCTTTTTTTTTCCTTTTTCTCACATGTTTATTTTCAACCGTTTAATCTTTTTTTTAATCTCTGTTTAACACATTGCACTAGCCATATGCATTTTTTATTGTTATTATTAGTATGGGATTTAGTATCATTGTGATGTTTGATGTTTAGAATGGATTTAATACTCTTAATATTTATATGTTTAATGTTGTTCTTAGTATGAGATTAGTATTAATGTGATATTTCATATTTTTTATATATAAAAATAATTATAAAAAAATATTTATTTAATACCGTGTCCCGGTCGTGTCGTGTCCTGATTTTTTTAGATTTGCCATGTCGGCATGTCCGTGTCGTGTCGAACACCACAACCGTGTTCGTGTCCGTGCTACATAGGGTTAGGGTTTAGGTGGGGGAAGATAAAAATGGGTCTTGGGGGGTATTTGGGTATGGGGGATTTTGCAAAAGTGATGACATGTGTTGGATGAGTGTGGCCATGTGTTTCCCCAAGACCTATCTTTATCTTCCCCTCACCTAAACCCTAATCCTATGTAGCACGGACACGGGTGTAAAAATAAGAATATGTAGCAAACACAAACAGAGATTAACAAAGGAACAAACAGAGATTAACAAAGGAATAAAAATAAAAATAAGAACATGTAGCAAAAAATAGGTGTTTTGTGCAAAAAAAAGAAAAAAACTTGCCACCGAGTGAAGAGGCTGCTAGAGAGTAGGTGGAGGCTGCCAGAGAGGAGGGCGGAGGCTGCTGGAGATGAGGGAGAAGCTGTCGGCTGAGGAGGGCTGGGTTTTGAGATAAAATCGTGGTGGGTTTGTTGAGATACAACATATAAAAAACCCTAGATTTGTTTTAGAGTGACATAGTCACGGCTTTGTTAATGTTAAAAGAAAGTTAAGTTTTTAAAATTAAAAACTTGCCCCATTTATATTTATAACTTATTATGTTTCCTACCCCCTTTTTTAGAGTTATTATATATTTAAGTCAGCCGTGTCCCTTACGTGTCTCAGTCGTGTCCCTTGCGTGTCTCAACCGTGTCCCTTGCGTGTCCATGTCCTTTGAGTGTCCGACACTCGTACGCGGCCTTGGGGGGTATTTGGGTATGGGGTTAGGGTAGGGTTAGGATTTTGCAAAAGTGATGATATGTGTTGGATGAGTGTGGCCATGTGTTGCCCCATGAGGGAGGTCATTTCTTCTCTCATTCGTTCTTGCATTTGGATAAATCTCTCATCAAGTGTTGCCTTTTGGGGAGCCATTAAAATGTGGAAAACGATTTAAATGAAAAAATATATATATATATTGTGGTGACACCTCACACACAATGGGGAGCGACACCTCGCTCCAATTGACATAACCACATGTCAAATGGCAACTCTAAAGGCACAACACCAATTTAGAGAGAGAAATATAACTAAGCTTTTACTTCAAAGTTCAAGTCCTCAAATGAGGAAGAGGAAGGGTCTATTTATAGGATAGGGAGGTGAGCATTAAAGGAGTAACTAACTAATGTGGACTTATGCCCATCTATACAATAAGCCTAATACTCAAGTGTTTAAAGTCCATCCTCTAAATGAACCAATACAATATGAAATGAAATAAAATAAAATACAACATAAGAAAGAAAATATGATTAACTAATAAATGGAGCCAAAAATAAAAGAGGATATAACCAAAATATCCCGCGGATCACATCAGTTTGTGTGTAACGAACAACCTCTGTTTTGTTTTGTTTTTGTTTCTTTCCACACAAATGCCCTTAAATACTTTTTCCATAGACTATATGTATGTAACAAAACTTGTGCATATTAAATGCCCTTAAACTTAGTTGTTGCTGTTTTTTTGCTTTTATCTGTTAAGGTAACCTGTGTTTTGTTTCCTTCCTTTTTTTATGAATTTATATTGAATATGTTGGATATGAAGATTCGAAGGTTCTGAATTCGTATTGAATATGTTGGATATGCAATTTCTGCCCTTTGTTTGTATTGTATACAACTATTTTGTTCCAATATTTAATCTTGAATCTTGCCCTCTGTTTTTTTGTTGATGATTTTTAGATTGTAGATGGCTTCTACCGGTAACACAAGGGGTAGAGGTAGGCCTAAATTGACTTGATGGGATATTATAAAAAAGGACATGATGTCATGTGGCTTAACCGAAGATATTGCACTGCACAGAATGGAATGGAAAAATAGGATTCATGTATTGACCCCAAATAATTGGGAAAGGCTTTGTTGAGTTGAGTTGAGATGGCTTCTACTGGTTCAAGTGTTGCTAGTACAGCCACCTCAACTGATGAAAATACAACTAAGCCACTTTAGGCTTATACTACTGTTAATGATAAAATTTGGTCGGGGCGATGGAAATGTGAGTTGGATATGCAATTTCTGCAACAAATCTTCCAAGAGTACTAAGGTGAAAGCTCATGTGCTTAAAATTTTTGGACAGGGAATTGGAGCATGTCAAAAAGTTTCAGTGAGGAAAAACAGAAATTAGAGGATGTTGCTTAAAAATTGAAACAAGATGCAGCACCAAAAAAAGTTCATTTACTTCCGTCACAAACACAATCCGTTATGAGTGGATTGTTTTGGGATACCAATTTAAAACGGAGAAAGGGTGGGCCACTTGAGAGGGAATTTAATATGGAATTACAGGATAAATTGAATGCGATGGTTGCTAGGGCATTTTATTCAGTTGGTTTGCAGTTTCACCTAGCTCGAAATCCGTGTTTTCGAGAATTGATTGAGTATACCGCCAACAATTCAATTTCAAGTTATAAATCCCCCGGTTATAACTTGTTGAGGACAACTCTTTTAGTGAGGGAGAAGTCACATTGATAGGATGTTGGCACCTATTCGTGATGCATGGGATGAAAAGGGTGTAAGCATTGTGAGCAATGTTTAAAAAGGCGCCCGAGGCGTACGCCTCGAGGCGCGCCTCGAGGCGAGGCGGAGGAAAATAGCCTCGAGGCTTAAGCCTCTTGAGTGAAAGTTGAGGCTAACGCCTTTGTGGGCTGAGGCGGTGCGCCTCGAGGCTGTGCGCCTCAAGGCTGTGAGGCGTACGCCTCTAATTTGGGGGTAAAAAAACCTTTTAGAGCCATCGTTTCTTCATTCCGGCCATCGTTTCTTCATTCCGTCTTTGATTTCTTCATTCCGGCCTTACTTTCTTCCATTCCGGCCTTCGTCTAGCCCTAGGTAAGATTTTTGGTGTTGATTTCTTCATTCCGTTGAAATAAAAGAGTTTAAATTTGTTTAAAATAACTGTAAACTTCTATGGCCTTTATTTGGTTAAGAAAAACTTGGTTTTTTTAATTTTTTTTGGGTTTCGGCCTTTATTTGGTTAAAAAACTTATACGTCCTTTGTTTTTATTTTTAATTTTTTTTGGTTTCCGGCCTTTATTTGGTTAGAAAACTTCTACGGTCCCTTTTTATTTTATTTTTTTTTTGTAAAAACTTTGTTTTATTCAGTGTTTGTGTAAAAAAAAATTATGTTATAAATTCACTTCAATATGACTTTTTTTAAAAAGGTTTCTGTTTTTTTTTTTTGGGTAAAATTTATGTTTCATTTTATCCACTGTTTTTGCCCAATAAAGTTGCTGTTTTTTTTTTTGTAAAAACTATGTTTTATTACAAAGTTATTAGAAATAATTTAGATGTGAAGGATAAGATATAAAACAAAATTATTACTAATAATTTGGATGTGAAGGATAAAATTATTACTAATAACTTTGTAAAATTTAGTAATAGTAGTTGAATTATGTAAAAACTATGTTTTATCCACTGATTATGGACCCTTTTTGGTTCTCAACTTAGATTAATATGTTTTCTTTAACTAAACTGAATTTATTTTAAGAAACTAATATATTTTAAAGGTTGCTGTTTTTTTTAATAAACTTAGGTTGTCATATTATAAAATAACCAATATGTGAATGAAGTTAAAAAAATGATTTTGCCAATTTGATTTTGCATTGATTAATTTATTGTCTAATTGCAAAATGACCAAAATGTCAAAATTGATTTTCTCAAATTACTTTTTTTTAAAGTTATCTCGGGGCAACAAAAAAATGTCAAATTATGTGAGAAAGCCCTCAAGGATTTTTTTTTTGTAGTTTTATTTTATATTTCTTTGTTATTTTATTTTTATGGTTTTATTAGTATTATTATAATATTATTTTGCTCTTTTTTTTTCCTTTTCGGTGAGGCTTACGCCTCAAACGCCTCGAGGCTTACGCCTCGCCTCACCGCGACTAAAACGCCTCGCCTCGCCTCGCCTTGCCTTTCGCCTTTTTAAACATTGATTGTGAGTGGATGGTGCAAGTCTCAGAGAAGACCTCTTATCAACTTCATAGCGATTACGGACGGGGAGCCTATGTTTATTAGGGTAGTGGATTGTTAGGGAGAAAGAAAGGATAGTGCTTTTATTCCAATTTTGTTGACTCAAGTGATGAATGAGATTGGGAGTGAGAAGGTGGTTCAAAAATTACCGATAATGTCAATACTTGCAAGACCCTGGGGCAATTAGTTGAAGCAAAATTTCCAAACATGGTTTGGGCTTCTTGTGTAATGCACACGTTTAACCTTGCTTTGAAAAATATATGAGTCGTTAAGAATGTTGAAAGCAATAATATCACCTATTCTCTTTGTAGTTGGATTACCGATTTTGTCGAGGATGCTATTCAAATAAAGAATTTCATTACAAATCATGGTATGAGACTTGCCATTTTCAATGAGTACCCTTTAAAGTTGTTATCAGTGGCGGAAACACGTTTTGCTTCGGTTGTGGTGATGCTCAAGAGGTTTAAACTCGTAAAGGCGGGTTTTATATCAATGGTAGTTGGCGACAAGTGGTTATCGAAAGGATGATCAAGGAAAAGCAATGTTTGTGAGAGAGAAGGTGGTGAATGAGTGGTGGTGAAATTCCAGAGATTTATGCTCTCCTTTACGGCTCTCATTTATGATATGCTTAGATGTTGTGATAGTGATAAGCCTTGCCTTCATTTAGTTTATGACATGTGGCATACGATGATTGAAGGAGTGAATAAAGCTATATATAAACATGAAAGGTTGAGAGATAAAAAGTTTTCACCCTCTTTTGAAGTGGTGCATGAAATACTTGTGTCTCAATGGGACCAAAAGAACACCCAATGTCATTATTTGGCGCACTCCTTGAATCAAAGTAAGTTTTAAATGTTTCCAATTTTTTTCTCTTTCACAAGTATTATTTATTTCTTTTTTAATTTATTTATCTTCTTTCTTTCTTAATTTAGAGGTTTTTGATGGTATCATGGTAGAGTGAAGTGCTTCAAGAAGTATTTCCCAAATCTTGATGAACGCAATAATTTTGGTATGTAGTATACCAATTTTATATCCAAGGCTGTGAATTTTAGAGATCATAATGCCATAACAAATCGATATAGTATGAAACCTATTGCTTTGTGGCTTCTTTATGGATTGAGTGCACCTATGCTTCAAATGATAGCATCAAAGATTCTTGTGCAACCAACATCCTCATATTGTGCGAAGAGGAGTTGGAGCACGCACTTATTTATAAACTCGTCAAGAAGGAATAGATTGACACCAAAACGGGGTGAAGACTTCATATTCATTCATAGTAACCTTCAGCTACTATTAAGGAAGAAAGATGAATACAAAATGGGAGAGACTAATATGTGGGATATTGCGGGTGATGAGTTTGACACACTTGAGGATGTGGGGAACTTCAAATTGCAAGTCTCTCACTTGATGAGCCGGAGTTAGAGACTATGGTATTTGGTGATGAAGCTTAAGGGTGTTCAAACAGTTGATGAAGACCCCGTGGAATCGTAATTAAGATATGGGACTTTAATCTTTTAAAACTTTTGGCCGTGAATGGATGTTATCTTGCTCCTTTTTTTAGTTTTCTGTTAGACCTGGAACCATTTATGGAATTATGTTAAGAATGTTTAAATGTGGTGGTGATTCTGCTTTATTTATGACTTTATGTTAAAGTGTGTTTGAATTTTGTTTTCTATGGTCCATTTTCTTATTTCATGTTACGAATGCTTTAATAATGTATTTTATAGAAAAAAAATTGTTTTATTTCATTAATAGAGAGAGAGAGAGAGAGAGAGAGAGAGAGAGAGAGTCAGGCTCCTATGCACACCCAAGTTTGTGTACCAAGTTTGCACACCGGTTTTTTGACATAGTAAACAAATTATTTTTGAGTTGAATTTTTTAGTGTGGTGTTTAAACATTTCAAGGGACCCATAAAAGCTGCGAAAGTTTGACCGGTTTTTTTAAAATAGCCAAAAAAAAAAAAAGAGTTGATTTTTTTTATATGAGTCCCTTGAAATGTTTAAATATCACATAAAAAAATTCAACTCATATATATTTTTTTTAATATGTTAAAAAAATAAGTTTGCGCCACCAAGTATGCAAACTTGGTGTGCATAGGAGCCTGCCTCTCTCTCTCTCTATATATATATATATATAGTACTGCACTTGTGCAGACCAACCCGCATTTTAAGAATGCGGACCGGACATGTCACCTGGCGGTAACCCTAGAAATTATCGGCTAAATTATAGGCACTCTCTCTCTCTTGTCTGCGCTCACCGCCAGGTGACACAAGTCCGATCCGCACTCTTAAAATGCGAACTGGTCCGCACAAGAACAAAACTGTGTATATATATATCCCAGTGTCGTATTCTAGTTTTCAGAAAAATAAAATCATGTGTCGCGTGCCGTGTCGAATCACATATCACGTGTTGTGTCCGTGCTTCATAGGAGGCTATAGCCTCACCTCATCCCAGGAAAACAAAACGCCTCAAGGCAGCCACTTCTAGCTATTTTGAGCATGGCAGGATCAATTAGCTGTGAGGGATAAGGCAAGAGTTGAGGAGCTGGTTTCAGTCCGAGTCAGGATTTGAGGAAGCCAATTTCAGTCCTACCTACTGAGATAACTCATTTAGGAACTTAAGGTAACTAGAACGGAGGATACGGAACAAGGCACCATTAAGTAGATACTTGACCATTTTAAATATAAAAGAAGAAACAACAAGGTCCCTCGAGTGACTTGGACAAATCATAATTCTCTCTCGGGAAAGTTAAACCTCGAGAGTTGTGCATGCGTCATCATACAATAGATTGAGTTTTTCAAGATATCACTAGTGTTACTTGCCTGCCTCCCTGTCTCTCTCTCTCTCTGACACTCTATGACTACTCTCAAGAGGTATTTGTTGTTATTATTACTTTTATTGCATGGACTACTGCTCTTTCCATTAAGTTGGTTATTATTATTCTCCCCCGGTATTTGTTGTTAATATTACTTTCTGTTTCCATATAGATCTCCTTACCCTTACGCTGTATTCTATATTGCTATATCTTTACCTAGCAAGCTATCTGACACTCAGAACACTACCATTCTACACATGCAGGTGTAATATACCATACCACCAGTTTGGTGATGCCTCCAATTTCTTTGAGGAGTCATTTTTTGAAGCATTTGAACCTTTGCATGTTGTGTAAAATAAAATGAAGCATTTGATTCGCATGACAATTAAATGATTCCAATTTTGTAAGAGTTTTGGCAGTAGGTAGATTCAACCCTGCAGTTCAGTTTCAAACTCATTTTTCCTATTTAACTAACAAGTCTCTTGTATTTGTAAATAAAGCAGGCATTTGAGCTCCAAACAAGTATAAACACTCAATCTTGCAAGATTTTAATAAGAGTAAACCATAAACCTGTGAACAGTTTCATAATCATTTTAGGACTGATGAATCCCCACCACACCACACCACACCACACACTGCAAAGGTTATTTTCTTGACACTATAAAACAACACCACTTGAAAATTTGAGTTATTGCAAATCTTCAATTGGTGCAGTATATCTTTACGACAACTGTTTTTATAAAACAATAGCGGTGATAATCCTGTAAACGCAGTCAAGTTTCCTAATCACTCCCTTACTGCAAAGACTTCTGGTTGTTTTCAACGCACCAATGACGCCCTAGTTATCTAATTTTCAGCGCACCAACTATCAACTTAATTGGGCCGTTCATCAATCAATAAACAGTAAGTGATTAATATCAAACATATTTAAAATTTAGGAGTAGCCAGACCCTACCTACCTACAAAGCTTGAAACATAAATAGAAATCCATGTAAGGTGTGAAAACAAACCTGTAATAAACAACTTTCATGTTGTTTTGCATATTCTCTGCATTAAATGCCGGTATGTCATTTGTTGACTCACTTGATTTCTTATCAGAGGTACCCAAATCACCATGCCCAGCCATAGCTCCTGATTGTGATTTTAGAAAAACTCCTGAATGTACAATAGGGAATTATTACGGATCTCTAAGCTACTAATATATTGTAACAGAAATAAGCCCTAATAATCTAATAAAAATCAAAGTACTTTATTTGAGCTGACCACCCACAAACTGAAGACCTAAACCCTATGACATTAAATATTTAAACTATAGTGAGAACAATAACAGATCTGTAGACATATAAGAATTATATATACATATGTATGTATATGTATAGCGTGTATACCTAGAATCGGAGGACGATAAGCAGCTCTTGTACCTTATGAGTTTTGGTTTTCAGAACATGTTTTGGGACTTTGTAAAGCACTCCTGATTGACTCCTTATATATAATATAATATATATGGTGAAATCACATATCACGGTCATTAAATAACTCCATAATATCACGTAAAAAAACTAAAATGATTTTTGCTATTCACACCCACACCCACACTCACACTCACACCATATATATTTTTTATCAAACAAATCGAGGGGTCCATACTACACAAACCAAACAGACCCCGATTGTGCATGTCTTTGCTCCGCGAAAGCCCATATCACAAAGTGACACTTGAAAAAAATATTATTTTGTCATTTATATTTGTTTATACATTGATCATTTTGATACTTTTTTAAGAGCATATCAACTCTTATAAGTCATGGAAAGTGATCAAAATGTCAATACAAATGTCGGTGGTTTGGGGTAGGCCTGTCAACGAATCGGATTCGGACCGGATCAAGGTCAATCCATATTTGTTTATGAAGAAAATTATCGGACCGACTCGGATTCGGATCACATAGCGGATCTTGAAAACTCTAATCCATATCCAAATCCTAACGGATTCGAATCGGATCGGATATTATCCGACCCTATAAGAAACATTAATTACATAATACTTTTATAAATATAGTAATAACTTAGATAATAAATTAAATAAAATTAAGCATATAAAGTATGTAATATATAATATCTATTTACAAATGCAATAGTAGTCATGAAATAATATAAATCATGGTTATAAATTACAATTATTAACAATATAATATTTAAATTTCTATTTATTTTATATATTAAATCAAATCGGATTTTTAACGGATCGGATATGTATCAATCCAAATCTGATCCATTTATTAATCAGATAAACGGATAATTGAACTATCGAGCTATCGGATTGCATATACCAATCCATATCCGAATAAATACACCGGATTCGGATCGGATTCGGATCAAAATCTGATCGATTGACAGACCTAGTTTGGGATTCAACATCTCATCAAAACAGTTATTACAAGTGTTTGTACTCATTATGTTGTTTGGTTAATGTAAAACTACATAAAAAAATGGCGGTAAAATAAGTATAGTTGCATTCGATATTGGTGTACCGACGACGATGGAACTTTTCGGTATCTCGATACCAAATCAACCTTATTATTTTCTAAATAATAAGTTCCTATTCAGAACCTTTGTCCCAAATTGTTGTTTTTTATACAAGTTACCATTCGACATCTAAACACCAAACATATAGCTTATAAATTGTGACATGAGACCCAAATATCTTTTAAGCCATTCATACAACATGTAGTGAATCCCTTTCAAGATTTTCATCAATTTTACATGAGTTTCACTACGGCATTTATATCACGAATGATTTGTAGTCATTCATCATTTTCATCCCGAGTGCCAATTCTTTCACTCGTCATTTGCATCCAAGATAACCTGTATGCTTTGTTCGTATTTTTTTATTGTCATTATATGAATTTACTATATTCTTGTATGTTTTATTCCTATTTTTTATTTATTATCATTATATAAATTTATAATCAAATGTTAATAGTTTCCCGGATACATGGATAGAGTTCAACTCAATGCTTTCTGACGATGCAATGGTTGAAGGAAAGGAAGATAAGAAGGATGAGGCTATTCTTAATATTGATGTCAGCGAGCACTTCTCACCGAGCATTTTTTTTATTATTGTGTGTTTTATTATGCACTTGGATGCTTGTTGTAACACCCCGTAGATTTTAAACCGGTATTAATTTAAATTTATTCGGAATTCGGAAAAATAAATTTTTGGATTTAATTATTTTTAGTAATTTAAAATGTTGGATTTTATTTATGAAAAGTAGAATTTTTATCGGAATTAAAATCAGAGAAGAAATTGGAATTTATTTAACTTATATATAAAAAATGGGAGAACTACCAATCTGAGCCCGACCGAATCGATTCGGCCTAGAGGGCGAATCGATTCAGAATGGATCAGATCTGGCGCTGATTTGTTTTCTTAAGAATTATAATCTCACTTAAACTCTAATTTTTTTCCCACATAAATTAACTCGGGGTTAAACTTTTCTAAATACTTTTTCACAAACTTTTCAACCAAAATACTCCTATAATTTTACCACCTTTAATCTACAAACCCTAGCCCCAAATTAAATCAAGTTTCAACCCAAGTTATAAAGGCTTAATTTGTGTTTTCTCAAGATTGTTCAAGAACGAATCTTTCTTAATTTTTCGAGAGGATCGCAACCGTCCAACCAGAATTTGCAATCGACTTTGCAGCAGGTATGAATACTTCTATTCTCTCTTTAGTTATTATGCGTTTTAAATGTCGCCTAAACCTTAATTCACATGTTTTTCTTAAAATAAATTAGCAACCTTAATTAGGGAAAGTGAAATCTAATTCGGGACTATTTTTGTAAAAAATATTAATTTGAATTAAGATTCATAACCCTTGAGTGCTTAGGATAGAGATTTGGTTTTGTCGTTATGGGGGGGCAGGTTTGCATGTAAAAAATCATAGTTGTGTTATTTAAATAAAAAGGGACTTGTGAAATCATATGAATTTATGTAGGTTTGATCAAAGTAAATTATTGTTGTGTGCTCTTTAAAACTCGCATGATGTTGAAATTATAATTATTAGGTAAAATAATTGCGTTAATTATGATGATGGATTGAACGAATTAGTTTGAAGTTAATTGTGAACGCATGAGGAATTTGTGTAATTATTGATGAATTGAAATGTGCGAATTATTATTGTGATTATATGTAACATCGTGGGAACGACGGGATTTTTGGTAGGATGCTCTCACCTTAATTTTAGGAATACTTGTTAGGTATGGAACTAGTGGGTATGCCTTAGTTGCAATTAACACTTTCTAGGTATGGGACTAGTTAGTGCAGATTTTTACGGATGGAATATTCCGGGGTGGGGCTGATTTTGGTGTCGTTCCGTTGATTTGGGTAGCCTGGACGCGAGACTAAGAAGAGATAAATGATAGAAATTCAACATATAACTTAGGGTAGGACGTGCTTGTATTTTGGAGACCTCTAGGTATGGAACTAGGGGTAGGATTCGAAGAATTATGCTCTATTATAGGATGGAGCTAATTTAAAATAATGAGATAATTGAGAATTAATACCTAAGATAATAAACGGGTATTAAAATGAATTTGCGGCGCGAGTATGTGCAAGGCTGACAGTTAAACAGGTCGGTTGACTATAGCGACGCGGGTGTGTGTTGGCGTCACGAGTATGTGCGGGCTGACAGTTAAACGTACCGACTGGCTAAAGTGACGTGTCGTGTCGTGCGTGGAACCTCGAGTATGTGCAGAACTGACATAATACAGGTTAACTGGCTATAGTGAGGGGAATGAGTGTGATGGGTAGAACTTAAGCGCGCCAAGAGTGTGTGCAGGGCCGATAAGGGATCGACTGGCCATATTGGTATCACATAAATTAAAATAATTATAATGAGTAAGGGTAAGAATAAAACTGTACATAATAATGTTATTGAAATATTTGGACTTACACTTCGGGGTGAATCGATTATATTGTTGATAGTGGTAGTTTACGTTTAGTCGCACGTTTATAATTATTGCATTAATTTAAAATATTCTATTGTGGTATTTATTATGTATTATGCTACTGTCTAGGTTCACGGACCCTAATTAGGGAGAGTAGCTTGTATTCATGCGGTGGGCTCTGACCCGTTGCATTGACTAACATTTCAGGTTTAGCATTGGAGTAGCTGCAGGGGAGTATTGGAGATATTTTGGAGGTGCAACTGGAGTTTATTATAGATGCTTAGTAGTTTAGATTATTTTCCTTTCAGTCGCATTTTTATTATGAGACTTTATTTATGGATTTGGTGGGTCAATCGGTTCCACAGTTGTTTACAGTTTATTCAGATATTTCTAGTTGGATCATTTTATTCGGATTTATATATTTATTGGAGATTAGCATGGTGATGAATTTTATTATTGCATGAATGGTTATCTTATTTTGATCGATTTAATTATTACATTGTGGAATAAATTTTTATATGTCTCATATCTGTTACATGCTAAGAATGATCACTTATTTAGTGACACCCGACGTAGTTTGACGGCGGCGCCTTGCCACCTTGCTTGTCGGATTGTGCGCGGTGTAACCCTTGTGAAGCAAAGCATATTTATTATACATTTGTTAAAAAAATGATTCATTTTTCGCTTATGTGCTTTTTAGGTATTTTCTTCACGACATGCGTTGGTTGATTGGGCTCAAAATCTAGAATTGGCAGATTTTCCAGACGTAGAGAGAGCAAGGTTTTGGACCCAAGTACATTACTCACAACGGACGTAAACATATTAGTAATGGAACCTTCTTTAAAAGGGTATAATGGGTAAGGTACATAAGCAATAAATTGACTTTCTTCTCCAGCAACGGACTCCATGTGGTAGCATCATCCTTTGTAATTGGTACGAACGGTTGTTATAACTACCAAGTCAAAGGCCTCGTCGATTACAAGGAAGGTTCGTCTTCATTTGGGTTGTGAAAGGGGATGAATTTATAGGGATCACGATAGTTCAGATGTTGATGGGAAGAAACATTAAAGAAATTCTTCAACAAAGAAGTGCAATTGTCCATTTTCGTTGAAGGGTGCGTCTTTGGACGATGGTCGGTGGATGTTTCAAGTTTGTAATGGTGTCCACAACTACTCTGTAAAGAAAATTTTCTAATTGAGTCAATTTGTATGTATTAACTTAATTCCGAACAAAATATTTTGAGTCATAGGCTTGGGTTAATATTTCACTTTTAACCCTTTGATGTGTTCGGATGAAGATGTAGCGACCAAGCTTCAAAGATTGTATTACCGTGTTGTGGTTCATGCTCATTATGTCTTTATGTTTCGAAGATCTCAGGTATGTATGCGTATATATTATGAAGCATGGATATTTTATTTTGGGATGTTAGGATTTTTATAAAATTGTTTTTAAATATTTTAAAATGATTTATCTTTTTTATATTTTTTGGAAGAAAAATAATTTCCGGGACTTTGTTATATTAAACTTGGAAAGTTGATCGAACGATTATAGTAACCTCGTTAAATCCCTGTTCGAACGAAACTTCGAACGATATGTTTTTCACCCTACGCTGGAATCTCATTAGATTTAACGTTAAAAATGTGTTCGAACGAAATGTTATACTTCGTTCGAAAACGAGGTTCAATATCATTCGAACGTATATGTGAATTTTTATTTTATTCAATATTTATCAAATAGTTTTTCATCCTTATCTAATTTTTAACAAACCTCCTATAAATAAGAGTTCAAATGGGCTGAACATGGGGGTTGGTTCGGTTCCACAATAGAACCAGAAACAGAACCGAAATGGTTCGGTTCTCTGGTTTTGGAACCAGAACCGAACCGAAGTGTATATAGAACCGAACGGAACCGAACCGATTGTTCTCGGTTCGATTTTGTCGATTTTCAGTTCTATTCATTTGTGATTTAAGCATGAATTAAATAGACTAAAAATAGTCAAACAACAAAACATAAAAAATTGGTGTGTAACAAAAGAAATAATACATGTTTTTAATTGAATTTTTTTGTGCGTTATTTAAACATTTCAAGGAATCAACAAAAAAAAAAAATATATAACTTTTTTTAAAAAAATTGGTTAAGCTTTCACAGATTTTAAAGCACTTTAGAAGTTGTGAATGTTTGACCTATTTTTTTAAAATAGCAAAAAAAAAGTCAATTTTTTTTTTAATATTTTAAAAAAATAGGTTTGTACTAGCAAGAATGCATGTATATATATATAATCAATGTAATACATACAAGCAGAGCAGGATTTGATGTTTAAAAATCTAAAACATAACGTGGGCAGCTAAATAGCTGAAAGGAAGCGTTAGTTTTTGGTAAAATTATAAGATTTCAAAAAGTAACAAGACAAAGGATTTACAAAACGTAACTGATTTCAATTTGAGACAGCAAAATGAAAACGTAACAGTATCATCAAAGTCGTCTATTGCGATTTGTGGGAAAAACCTCAAATCCCCATCTCGTCTCTTGCGATTTGAGCGAAGACAAGAGAATACGACAAGAGATAGAGAGAACCCGATAGCAGAGATAGAGAGAAGACTTAGAGCAGATTTCATACCTGAGAGAAGACGAGAGAGAGCTGCTGCTAAGGGGAGAGACAGAAGTACGGATGCTAAGGTGGGGCTGAAAAAAAAAACACTACCTTCGCTATATATGAAAGGTTATTTTTGTTTAGACCTACCATTTCTTTCAACATCCCCACAATTATGTTTTTGTTTTGAAATAAAGGGACATATACCAAATAGTCCCTCGAACATTTTTTAATACTCATTTAGTCCAAGTTTTTTTATTTTGCCTCAAAAAGTCCTTTGTCACACATTTTGAAGAGGGAGTGTTGCTGGCGCGGACCTCTAAAAATAAGAGAATATTGAGTGCTTGAAGGACTAAATGGGTTAAATTAAAAATATGTGTCCTTTTTAAAAAATATACATTTATAGTAGGGACTATTCAATAATTGACCCTAAAATAAATGAGTATATAGAGAAGTATATAGAGAGAGGAAGTGTTATCATTTATTAGTGTATTTAATCATTCACAAGAAAGGACTAGTTATAGCTACTTGGCTTTCACCACATCTATTGGATTAATAATGAAATGAATGGTAGAAATTAAATTCCATTAAATGCATCTCACACATTTAATGTATACATATTCCAACACTAATAGGAGTGGACATCCACTTAAATAGGATAAATACAATATTTATAACATTCTCCCTTAGATGTACACCATATCCACCATTCAATGATTCTTCATTAAAACTTACTAAGGAAAAACCCAGTGGAAAAAAACCAAAGTGAAGGAAAAATAGTACAACTTTTGTGATAATTGAATCGGTGTTGAACGCGCTTAGTGTTGTCTCGTTAAAACATTTAACTGGAAAACCCAATGAGAAAAAACATAGTTAAAGGAAAAATAGTACAACGCACATATGTCCAAAACATCATGTTCTTAGATTCTCCCCCCAGATCAAATGCTCCCCCTGATTGGATACTCCCCCTGATTATGATATTTGTCTGATGGTTGAGTCGATGCATATCAATCTCATATACAATCTTCTGAAATATTGCTTTAACATGGTGAATAGATTCGATCCGCTGTTACTTCAATTTCATGTTTCTTCATAAGATCGACTTCCATAAGACATGGGTGAAGAGGGATGAACATGTAACTAATAGCATAACTCTTCCGGAGTTTGTGTGTTGCATAACTCTTCTTCATAAGAAGTAGTAGGAACATATGTTGTTCAAGGCAAGTCATAAGTTCTTTGACTATTCCTTGTGAGGATACTAGAGATAACCTGCATTTATATAACTAACTGGACGTAGATGGTTAGATAAAAATATCATATGATATGATTGATATTAGTCCCATGCTATACAAGTCAATGATAATTATTTCTTGCCAAGATATTGACTGTAATTATAATATCCAATATCATGCATGGTTTTATATATATCAACATACTAATAACGTACAAGTATGATAATTCTGGACCAAATATGATAATAAAATGCACATATGGTATTTCGGGACCAAATTTATTTTTGTCATCCTCTTTAGGATGATATGAATAATATAATATCCAAATACCGGAGACCATGGGTATGTAAAAATTGTATGCTCAAAGCATTTGCAGGACTTTTCAATCCATTTGACTAATGGATATGAGTTTAACATAAAATGTGCTCGATCTGCAGGCCGAGACAAAGACTTGTTACCCCAAGGTCATTCATTTTGATTTTCTTATTTGGATATTTTTCATTTTAATTGAGCTCTTCAAGAGCATATCTATTTAAAGATTTTATTTCAATTGAGCTCTTCAAGAGCACATCTATTAAGGATATTTTATAATGGCACATTTTTATATATGATTGTTTTCATACTCTTTCTTAGACAAATATTTACTAAGACGGTTGTACCAATATCCATTTGGATTGCCTGTTGTACAATGAATGTCTTACTGCATTTGAGTACGTACTCCTTATCTTTGCTTCAGGCAAAGAAAATCATTCTAGAATTTTTATATGTATTCTTTGTCTAAGTCCCGTATATATAAGCAGTTATAATATTCGCGAGTCTCGCATAATATATAAAAAAAACTGCTAAGCTAGTCAGATATCTGAAAGTACTTACGGCCGAAACGGGATGGTATGTTCTTTTATAATCAAATTTATCTCTTTAGGAAACCTTGTGCCATAAATTATGCACTTTTGGTGAGCTTTACACATTCTTATAAACACCCATTCGTAACCTTCAGGGTTAACATATTTTGGGGTTTCTATTATAGGTCCAAATATACCACGTATATCAAGAGACTCGAATTATGCCATCATGGCATTTTCACAATTTGGCCAATAAATTATTTATCTACATTCATTCATAGTAAGTGGATTTTTAGTATCATTGCCCTTTGATTTTTGTGTAGCTACAACATATTATATCATCGATGATCATCTTTGTTTATCCCACTTTTCTCTTGTATATCTATAAAAGATAGAAATCTTATTTAATATTAAGTACCTTTGCCAATTTCAAGGGCTTTATAGTTACTTCAGGGACTTGTGTCTTTTCATAGATAATAACCTCTTCTGGAGTTTTTGAGAAAGTGGATATTTTGTTCATAACCTCTTGTGGAGCGTTACGTATAACCTCTTATAGAGCGTTATTTGGGCATGTTTTTATTTAATCTCCATTTGCTTGGAGTCAAATAGTTGGGACCTATAGGTTTGTCACGCTTCTGGTGTGCAATAGATTCATTTGCTGCTGATGTCAATGTTTGTCCCACTGGTACATCAATTCTTGCAGGAATATTTGCAGCGGGTACATGAGACTTGGTTACTTTTGCACCATCATTGAATGCATCGAGTAATTTATTTGCAATATCCTGAAGATGCAATATCCTTTTTCACTTCATGCTCACATTGAGCAGTACGGGGGTCTAGATGAGACAAAGTGGAAGTGTTCTATGTTAATTCTCGTCGTTCTTCAGGAACGGACCGTACCTCTGGTACGTTCTTTCCTCCCCCTAACGGCAGGAAGAGTGTCTCATTAAAATGACAATCCGCAAATCTAGCGGTAAATCCATCACATGTTAGTGGCTCAATATAACAAATAATTGATGACGAATCATAACCAACATATATTCTCAAACGACGTTGGGGACCTATATGAGTTATTTATGATTCGACGCAACATGTTTGATCCAGGGTGACCCAATCGGTCATGCCACAATATGTATAAGGATCATTGAGCTTCCAGCTCATGACAGTATGTGATTCTACAACATTAATAGTTTGTATGGTATAACCTCATGGATAAAGCAGACAATTTCTCTAGTGTGAGCTTCTGGCTTCCAACACTATAAGTAATGCAAATGAACTCTTTATTACCTTCATTATATGTTTCAATATGATACCCGTTCACTCTTATGTCCTTAAAAACCCAATAAATTTCTTCTGAAATTTCTTCAGTATATAGCATCATTTATGAATAAGTGGGTACCATTAGGTAACACCACGTGGGCTCTTCCGGAACCTTCAATAATCTTAGCAGGACCTACTATAGTGGAGACATTCGCTTTATTGTATACCAAGTCTGAGAAAAACTTATGGTTTTTCAAACTGGTATAGGTTGTCCCACTGTCTACCAGGCAAGTATCATCGCTTGCGTTCAATTTGATTTACAAAGGCTCAACATTGACATTCATGGGATGTTTACCTTTCCCTAAATAATCAAAAATTTCGCTTTTGATTTTGAGAATATGCATATGGGAGCTTCAGGTCCCAAATTTTTAAGAACTACGGGTCTCAAATTTTTTGTAAGCATAAGGACTTTCTCTACCTTATAGTGTCAAAACTTCAGGTTTGATAAGATTTAAAAATGTTAGAGAATCTTCCAAACAAGTGACAAATATTTTAATTAATTCCGACTAATAATAATCCAACCTCTTTTAAAAATAATTAGAGACTTACTTAATTTATTTATTTTTTCACAGTCTCTACACATTTTCAAGGCCCAAATGTATATTAAATAATTAGAATGTGAAAAAGGAGTTAAAATTAAATACCATTAAAAGTAAGTTAACTCTTAAATGAAGCCAAAAAGGTCAAGAGACAAAATTTAATGGTGAAACCATTAATGTGATAGGTAAAGAGACACTTAATTGATTTTGAAACTAATCCCAATAAAAATAATATATTTGGCGCATACCTTATGAATAATCAAAACTTCAAGTTTCAATTTATCGCGCATTTTTGTTGGATCTGCAAGTCCAAACAACAATAAATAGCATGAGAGTGTCCAATTTTATATTTTATATCCCAATTCAAAAAGAAAATATTTTATGAACTTCTGGTCACAATATTGAATATGAATCTTCATATCACAAATCAACGATGATTGGGGAAATCTTGGGTTATAACCTTTCATTTTGACAATCAAAACTTCAGGTTTGATTGTGATATATTTTCTTTTGTCACTTTAGGCCCAAATAATTTATGTACTCAACGTGCTAAAATTTGAACGGAGAAATTCAATTTCCATATTTGAATAATTATTAGAGAACTTCACGCCCCAATTATAAATAATGACAACTTCATATCATAACATTAAATATTTAGAGACGTTAAACAACCGCCCAATTATATTCAAACTTCAAGTTTGATAAGGGGTAAAATTGTTTGGAACTTCAGGTTCAAAAATATAAATAATCCTTACGGAACATATAATATCCTTACCCTTATTATATAAGTAATCAAAACTTCATGTTTGATTAGAAAATTATTGGATCTTCGGGTCCAAATTATAAATAATTGTGATTGGACTTTTAGTAATTCTTGCCCTGTTAGAAAAATAATCAAAACTTCGAATTTGATTTTAGGGCATATTTCATTGTCATGTTCAATAATTTGAATAATAATTAAGGACTTTTAGTCACAATATAAAATGATTTGGAAACTTCGAGTCCCAAATGAAAAAATTGGCATGGGAACTTCAGGTCCCATTTGGAGCTTCAGGTCCGAAATTTAAATTATTTGAGTATGTCTAATGTCCCAAAAATAATTAAAAAAAAACTTTAATTTATGATTTGGAACTTCAGGCCCAAATTACAAAATATTTATGAACATTTAATGCCCCTCCCTAACTATAAAAATAATCAAAACTTCAACCATCAAAATAAACCATTATAAATCTCCCCATAAATCTTAGATTACACCATCAAAATCCTCTCCTAAGAATCATCAAAACTCTTCCAAGATCCAATACCAAAACAGCCCCAAATAACTCCTCAAAAAACTATGGTTGAACACATAATTATAAGGGGCTAAGGTATATATAAAAGGAGATGAATTAAAATATGTTGGATGCCAAACATCGTGCCGAAAGATGCTTAAAAAATTGTCAAAAAATGGTTGCCCACCGTCTCTTTAAATAAGACAACAAAATGATTAAAGTTTAGAAAACAAAATCTGGCTGCGCTGAAAAATGGCCTAAATCGGGTCTAAATTACGTTTTTTTAAATGTCGAAGAAGGGAAAGTTGCTCAAAATTAAATTTTGAGTCGGTATGGTGATTTTTTAGAATTTTCTGAGCACTTTTTTTTTAATAAAATAATAATATTTTATTTATTTATTCATTTTTCGACTTTTGACCCGATGACACTTTTAGGCCTATTTTTAGTATCCAATAAATATGGCCAAATTATTTTTAACCCCAATAAAACGTCTTACAAAAATCACGCAAGTTCGCGTCCTGCACGACACATGATGACAAAAGTTTCAGGCCCCAAAATTATTGAAACTTCGGGTTCAAAATTGAATATCATATAGGAAATTCAGGTCCTAATTACTGGGAACTTTCGGTCCCAAAAATCAAAACTTCAGGTTTGATTTTATGGTACATGTTGTTATCACATCTAAAAAAATGTCCAAAAGTTAAATCCAAGATTAGTCCAATATTTAAATGGAGTTGGTCCGAGTTAACACACTGAGTTGAGTCCGAGTTAAGCTAGTGAGTTTAGTTCAAGATAAATCAGTGAGTTAAGGCTAAGATAAATCAGTGAGTTAAGGCCAAGTGAATAACTCACATACACAAAAAAAAATGCATCCACTGATTAAACACTAAAACACACACTGAGTTAACACCAAATCTGTTTAGATTATCCAAATAAAAATAATTCTCAAAATCTTAAAGCAAGAAACAGTGGCCAAGCAAAACTTTAGCCCTTTTTTTTTGTTAAAAAAAACGTAACCCGAGAAAAAGATTACCTCCGAAAAAACCACTGAAAGCCGTCGAAAAATCGTATTGATAACGTGTTGTAAAATAAATGAGCATTGAGAGAATAGAGAGAAGTATAGAGAGAGAGGAAGTGTTCTCATTTATTGGTGTGTTTAATCCTTCACAAGAGGGATCTATTTATAGCTACTTGACTTTCACCACATCCATTGGATTAACAATGAGATGTATGGTAGAGATTAAATTCCATTAAATGTATCTCACCAACCACTTATATTAGCTTAGATCTTAGGTGGTTGCACATTTAATGTATACATATTCCAACACTAATAGGAGTGGACATCCACTTAAATAGGATAAATAGAATATTTATAACAGTTTCCGTTATTAAAATGAAAAATACATGTAAAAGTACATGGCTACCCCTCTTAATTAGGGATGGCAATTTTACTCGAAAATCAGATAATCTGTGGATACTCGGAAAAAAATACCCAAAACTTGGGGGATCGGATCGGGTTCGGGGAGTAAAAAAAATCCCCCAAAAGTTTCGGGTTGGTTTCGTGTATAGTATACCCTCGGGGCTCCACGGGGATACCCGATTTATTAATATATATATATATATATATATATATATAGTGAAATGATCAAGTGAGGTCCCAGTTTGAGGACCCCGAATGAGGACCATTTTTTTAAAATAGTAAAAACAATATTTTTGGGCTGATTTTTTTTTTATAATTTTTAAACATTTCAATAGAACCATAAAAAAATAATTAGCTTAAAATGATTTCTTTTGCTATTTTAAAAGAATCAGTCAATCTTTGTCAATTTTTAAGGTGTTAAAAACTGACAAAGTTTGACCGATTTTTTAAAAATGGTAAAAAAAATCATTTTGACTTGATTTTTTTCCATATGGCCCTACTGAAATGTTTAAAAACTATATAAAAAAATTAGCTCAAGCCCGCTCTACCTCTAACCTCTCTTCTCTCTCACTCTCAAGCCCGCGTCGATGCTTCTGGCTCCCTCGTCCTCACGCCGGCACCGGTAAAGTCTCTCTCTCTCTCTCTCTCTCCACGTGTGATGGCTGTTACGTGTGGTGGCTGTTCTGATTCATGTTATGGTTGTTACTCATGTTATGGCTGTTAGTATATTTACGATTTAGAGATTGAATCTTAGATCCCATTTTTTCTGATTGTATTTGTAACAATACGGAAATTGCAATCAGTTTCAATGAAAACGAATAATCCTCTTATTCTAAGATAATCTTAGATCCCATCTTTTCGGAATAAGAAATTGTTAATATACTAACAGAATCTAACAGAAATTTTTTCAGGAGAGAAAAAAAACTGATAATGATTAAAAAAAATTGAAAAAAAAAACGGAATCTAAATTACACATGACATATGACTTCCCTATAATTTTTTATTATCTGTTTTTTTCATCCCCTTAACGCATCCCATTACTCTTTTATATTTTTTTTTTCAGATTTTTTTTTTCAAAACGAGTTCCCCGCAGGGAACCCGATACCCGTTTTAAACGAGGACGGGGATCCCCGAACCCGTTATAATGGGGAACAGAGCGGGGATGGGGAATGGTTTTTCTAACGGGGATGGGGAGTTAAAACCCGACCCCGTACCGACCCGTTGCCATCCCTACTCTTAACAGCCCCAACTTATTGTAAAACTAGAAAACTAAACTTTCTCTGTAATACTGAAGAACTGAGAGTATGATATTTATTACCATAATCACATGGACTCTACACAAATTAATTACCTACATAAAAAAATAAAGCCAACCTTAATCAGAAACCTTTCTTGCATTGAACTCTACATAAAATAGATACCTCCGTAAAAAATAAGAAAACAGTGTAAGACAACCCCGATCAGAATGTTGTGTTGAAAAGACAACATCACAAGAGTCAAATTTATAATCTTAGAACTGTTGGATAAATTTCAATATAATATAATATTTTAATTATATTAATTGATGTTTTATTTTAAACATTAGTTGTTAATATTTTATTATATTAATTGGTATTTTATTTTAGGGGCATATACCAAATAGTCCCTTAAACTTTTTTTAATACACATTTAGTCCGAGCTTTTTTATTTTGCACCAAAAAGTCCTTCACCATGACAAAGAGGCTTTATTATGCCGCTGACGCGGACCTTTAAAGATAAGAGAATAAGGAACTTTTTGGTACAAAATAAAAGGCTTGGACTAAGTGTGCATTAAAAAATGTTTGAGGGACTTTTTGGTATTTGATCCTTTGTTTTAAGAGAAAATTATATTTAAATCCGATTTGTCAGGTCAACATACATATAAGTCCTATTGACTTTTCAACAACCATATAGGTCCTATTCCAACTTTTTAGGAAATTTTATCACAATTTTACCCTTTTTAAAATCAATCATCCGTAACTTCCTTTAGGAAGTTACGTAAGTGGTTGGACTTTTTTTTAATCTTAAAATGATCATAACTTTTGATTCACAAATCCGTTTTTTGCAAAATTATTATTTTTAAAATCTGTTCAACGAGATCTATCAAACAAAATCGATGAAGCATATAAATTTCAAATAAAAAAATTACACAAACAGTAAACTTAACTGTATGCACAAGGATATAAAATAGTTTTATATATGTGACATTTTCACAAACAGACAGTAACATTTATTGTGGTAATATATATATATATATATATATATATATATATATATATATATATATCCGGTGGATCAAAACCCTCTTTTTTCAAAATTACATTATATTTAAAGTTTCACGCTAGCGGCATTTAATCATTACCCCCATTGTTGGAGCTTCAACGACCTTCATCAGAGCTCCGATTTGGGGTGGGTAGGGTGGCATGTGGTGCCGCTGGCGCGGACCTTTGAAAATAAAAGACTTTTGAATAAATAAGTTTTGGATCCACCGGAGTGGCATGGGGTGCCGCTCACGCGAACCTTTAAAATTAAGAGATTATTGGATAAATGAGATTTGGATCCTCCGGGGCGCCGATTTTGGGTGAGTAGGGGTGGCATTAGATGTCGATGGTACAAACCTTTAAAGATAGGAGCATATATATATATATATGTGTGTGTGTGTGTGTGTGGTGCCGCTGGCGCTGACCTTTGAAAATAAGAGACTTTTGAATAAATAGATTTTGGATCCACCGGAGTGGCATGGGGTGCCGCTCGCATAGACCTTAGAAATTAATAGACTATTGGATAAATGGGATTTGGATCCTCCGAGCACCGGTTTGGGGTGAGTAGGGTTGGCATTAGATGCTGGTGGCACAGACCTTTAAAGATAGGAACATATATATATATATATATACTGTGTAATGTGATAGCACAGTAACTGTTATTGTTTGTGAAAATGTCACAGATATTAAACTTTACTGTATACACCAGAAAATGAAACAGTTTTATATCTGTAACATTTTCACAAACAATAATACTTACTATGTTAATATATTTATGAAATAGTTTTATATATATAACATTTTCACGAACAGTAACATTTACTGAGTCAATACTACACAATATATATATACACTAACAGATGCCAGTGCCGATGGCATGGCGATAAATTTGCCCCCGTGATAAAACCCAACCCATAATAAAAAAAAATGCCCCCGTGATAAAATTCAACCCATAATAATATAAAAAATAAAAAAATATATTTAATAAATTTTTAAAAATATTTTTAAAAAATAACTATTTAACAAATTTTTAAAAATATAAAAAAAAAATTAGCATGACATTTCATGCATGGGCATGAAATGAGAAAATTTCATGTATTAAAAAGTGAAGATATTTTTGTCAAAACCATGCTCCTTTATTATATATATATATATATATATATATATATATATATATATATATATATATATATATATATATATATATATATATACACATACGGTATATCCAAACCTTTTTTTTTTCAAAATTACCATATTTTTAAAGGTTTGCGCTAATGACATTCAATCCCCGCCACTACCCACCCCCATTGTCGGAGCTTCAACGACCTTCATCAGAGCTACGATTTGGGGTGGGTAGTAGTGGCATAGGGTGCCACTGGCGCGGACCTTTGAAATTAAGAGAATATTAAATAAATGGGGTTTGGATCTACCGGAACTCCGGTTTTGGGTGAATAGGGGTTGCATTGGGTTAGGTTTTTATCTATAATATTTTCACAAACATTAAAATTTACTGTGTTCATATAACACAGTGTATATATATATATATATATATATATATATATATATATATATATATATATATATATATATATATATATATATATATATATATATATATATATATATATATATACGGTGGATCCAAACATCTTTTTTCTGATATTTCCTTATTTTAACGGTCTGCGATAGCGGCATCCAATCCCCACCCCCACCCACCCCCATTGTCGGAACTCCAACAACCTTCATCAGAGCTCTGATTTGAGGTGGCATGGGATGCCGATGTAATATTTTCACAAATAGTAACATTTATTATTTGTGAAAATATTACAGAGATAAACATAACCTAATGCTACCCCTATTCACCACAAACCGGAGCTCCGGTGGATCCAAACCCCATTTATCTAATATTATTTTATTTTCTAAGGTTCGCGCCAGCGGCACCCCATGTTATCCCAAATCAGAGCTCTGATGAAGGTTCTTGGAGCTCCGACAATGGGGGTGGGTGGTGGTGGGGATTAGATGCCGCTTGCGCGAACCGTTAGAAATAAGACAATATCAGAGGCTTGAATCCACCGTATATATACTGTGTTATAGCATAGTAAATGTTACTGTTTGTGAAAATGTTACAGATATAAACCTAACCCAATGCCAACCCTACTCACCCCAAACTGAAGCTCCGGTGGATCTGAACCCCATTTATTCAATATTCTATTATTTCCTAAGGTCCGCGCCAGCGGCACCCCATGTCACCCCAAATTAGAGCTCTGATGAAAGTTATTGTAGCTCTGGCAATGGGGGTGGGTGGTGGTGGGGATTGGATGCCACTAGCACGGACCGTTAAAAATAAGACAATATCAGAAAAAATAGGTTTGGATCAACCGCGCGGACCTTAGGAAATAAGAGTATATTGGATAAATGGGGTTTGGATCCACCGGAGCTTCGGTTTGGGGTGAGTAGGGTTGGCATTGGGTTAGGTTTACATTTGTAACATTTTCACAAACAGTAACATTTACTGTGTTATAATACAAAATATATACGGTGGATCCAAACATTTTTTTTCTGATGTTATCTTATTTTTAACGGTCCGCGCTAGCGGCATCCAATCCCCACCGCCACCCACCCCTATTGTCGGAGCTCCAACAACCTTCATCAGAGCTCTGATTTAAGGTGTCATGGAATGCCGATGTAACATTTTCACAAACAGTAACATTTATTATTTGTGAAAATATTACAGATATAAACCTAACCCAATGCTACCCCTACTTACCCCAAACCGGAGCTCCGGTGGATCCAAACCCAATTTATCCAATATTCTCTTATTTTCTAAGGTCCGTGCCAGCGGCACCCCATGTCACCCCAAATCAGAGCTCTGATGAAGGTTGTTGTAGCTCCAACAATGGGGGTGGGGGGTGGGTGGGATTAGATGTCGCTAGCGCGGACTGTTAAAAATAAGACAATATCAAATTAAAAAAGGTTTGAATTCACCGTATATATACTGTGTTATAACACAATAAATATTACTATTTGTGAAAATGTTACAGATATAAACCTAACCCAATGCCAACCCTACTCACCCCAAACCGGAGATCCGGTGGATCCAAACCCCATTTATCCAAGATTCTCTTATTTCCTAAGGTCCGCGCCAGCGGCACCCCATGTCACCCCAAATCAGAGCTCTAATGAAGGTTGTTGTAGCTCCGACAATGGGGGTGGGTGGTGGTGGAGATTGGATGCCAGTAGCGCGGACCGTTAAAAATAAGACAATATCATAAGAAAAAAAGGTTTGGATCAACCGTATATATATATATTATAAATCTAACCCAATGCCAACCCTACTCACCCCAACCCGGAGCTCCGATGGATCCAAACCCCATTTATCCAATATTCTCTTATTTCCTAAAGTCCGCACCAGCGGCACCCCATGTCACCCCAAATCAGAGCTTTAATGAATAGCTCCAACAATGGGGGTGGGTGGTGGTGGGGATTGGATGCCGCTAGCGCGGACCATTGAGAATAAGATAATAACATAAAAAAGAGGTTTGAATTCACCGTATATATATATAATATGTTAACACAGTAAATGTTACTGTTTGTGAAAATTTTACAGATATAAACCTAATCCAATGTCAACCCTACCCACCCCAAATCGAAGCTCTGATGAAGGTTGTTGGATAGCGTGGACCTTTAAAAATAAGATAATTTTGAAAAAGAGGGTTTGGATTCACTCTGTGTGTGTGTGTGTGTGTTTACACAGTAAATATTACTGTTTGTGAAAATGTTACATATATAAATCTATTTCTCTTTCTGGTGCTAACAGTAAAGTTTACTGTCTGTGTAATTTTTTTCTTTGAAATTATATAGGCTTCATGGATCTTGTTTGATAGATCTCATCGAGCAGATTTCAAAAATAGTAATTTTGCAAAAAACAGATATGTCAATTAAAAGTTATGATCATTTGAAGATTAAAAAAAAAGTTCAACCACTTATGTAACTTCCTCAAGGAAGTTACGGATGATTGGTTTTAAAAGGGTAAAATTGTGAAAAAATGTTCCCAAAAATTAGGAGTAGGACTTATATGTAAGGGAAAAACATGGTGGGACTAGAATGTCTAAAAATGGTTTAATAGGATCTAAATAGGAATGCCCCTTATTTTAAACAAAGTTTGGGTTTTATTTTAGAAGGAAGAAATATGAGCAAATGGGTGTGAAAGATATGAGAGTGCTCAAAATCCCATATTGTACCACATTGGAAGAGTACCTCAAAAAGTGATCGTATATCAACTAAAGGACAACTAAACTTCTAGTTGATAAGTCAAATAAGGGGCAATGATCCCATGCATCGCGGTGGTGATTAAGCACCACCAATCGTGGCACGCGACACGCGGCGCGGAAAAGTGCGATTGGGCGACTTAGGGCGCATTTCGCACTTTGACGCGCACTTCGCACGTGCGCATCGTCACTTGTAGCGTGGGAGCCTAAAGCTTTGACGTGGTATAACAGATCAACGGTTGTGATTAAAAGATTCGATCAAAGGGTTTAAAATCCGAAACGACTTGATTTGAACCGTTAGATGAACTTGTAGCATTTCATGTAGGGGATGTCCATTCACTTAAGATGGGATGCCTAATCAGAACTGTTAGATCGAAGCAATTTCAAACAGGGATGATCCAACGGTTGCTGAATCGCTACATGAAGAGCTGTGACTGTTGAAAAACAGTCACAAAAATGGCTATAAAAAGAGTTCCAGGTCTCTGTTTTGGACACCGGAAATTGCTAATTTCTCATCTCTTCGTCCTCTACATTTCGGTATTATCATATTACAAATTCAGAGTGTTCTCGGTTTGATCAAACAGTACATAGTTTGAATCAGACAACTATTCATACACTGTGTTGTATCCTGAAGGCAAATTCTATAAAACCCATAGTGTATTCACGGTTCTGTCTCAACCAGATTGAAAGAAATTTTACCTAAAAGACAGCATTCCCAGAACGTGCCTTGCAGAAATTATTTTATTATTTCGTTCTTTCCATAGCAAAACTCCAATAGTTTTTAGGCAAAAGTTTATATTACTTATTACTCCACTCAAATGGAAGGAACAGTGGCACAATCTATCCAAGTCATGAGTCAAAACTTAATCCGACTCGACCATTTTGATGGCAGAAATTTCACCCGTTGGCAAGAGAAAGTTATGTTCTTCCTCACATCACTAAAACTAGCATACATTCTAGATGACAACCTTGAGCAAATTCCCGAGCCTACACCCAAAGACACCGAAAAAATAAAGCAAAAACGTGTGAAGAGGAAAGAAGACAAATTTATGTATCGAGGACACATCCTCAATGCTTTGTCTCAAACTGTTTATAGCGCTCATTGAATGATTCTGGCGACAAAGAAATTATGGAAGGCTTTGGAGATAAAGTGTCAAAATGAGGAAGCGAGCAACCGTAAGTTTCTGATTTCAAACTATATGAATTTTAGAATGAGTAATGATAAATCTGTCGTTGCACAAGCACATGAACTCCAACAGATTGTTGGTAACCTTAAAGCCGCTGGAATTAATCTTCAAAATGAATTTCAAGTAGGGGTAATTGTTTTAAAACTTTCTTCCTCTTGGAATGGCTTTAAAAAGAAAATTAATCATGATGAAAAGACTTATACTGTGGTATCCCTTCTTCGTCACCTTCATATTGAAGATGATACTCGTATTCGAGAAAAAAAGGATGAACAAGGTGATGGTCATTCAAAAGCCAATATGGTTGAGGATAGAAAATCCAACATTACCAAAGACTCAAAATTTAAAGCAAAGAATGATTCAAAATTCAAGAACTAAGGCCCAAATAAGAAAAAAAAGGGCAAATGCTTCTTCTGTGACAAATCGGGCCATTATTCTTAAGAATGTCGTCTTAAAAAAAAGGCATTCAAGGAAAAATAAGGGTCAAAGGAAACCAACAATGTTGAAGATCTTATTGCTACTGTATGCGAAGAAAATTCAATTGATAATGAAAGTGGATGGTGGCTGGATACCAGCGCAACGATCCACATATGCAAATACCGCTCTTCATTCAAAACATATCTTGAAATTGATGGAAAATAAGTGAAGATGCACTACAAGAAAAACACATTTTTATGACTTTTTTTAGTGTCATAAAACGCATTTTATGACACTTTATTTTTCAATAAAAAAAACGTCATGAGTTTGGGTGTAATAATTGATACCCATAAAAAGTGTAATATTAGGTAACGGTAATATATGACTTTTTTTTCAAAACTGTCATAACTGCTAACAAAAGGGTCATAATATACTCTACAAGTTGTCATATTTGGTATAAAAAGCGTCATAACAGATCATTTTCAAATATTTAAAAAGGTCATTTATTAATATTTCATCACATGAGGGTTTAATATAAACGGTCATAATTAAACATATAATAAAAAAATTAATAACGAATATTAATGTCATAATTGACAAATAAATCTAAACACAAACCAAAATTCATAAAATCATTTATTCCACATTCATTGTTACAATTGATACATTATATATTATATCATTTAGCCAAGAAATACAACAACACTCCCACCAATATATTTTTTTGTCTCACATAAAATAAAACTACATTAAATCAAATTGAGCTAACACACTAACTAAACTAAATTTGTCTATGAAAATTAAGTGTTCCTATGTAGTAATAATCGCTTCATAATTTTAGGCAACAATGCGTCGAAGTCCTCTTCCCGCTTACGTTCACTGTCATGTTGTCTGATAGCGATACACCTTTTACATGCCTCTAAGTAGATGCCCCTGTACAAGTTCAAAACATCATATATAAATCTCTAGTACAATGTAAAACACAACATATGAATTCTAATTTTTCCAAAGTATTAAGTCGTGTATAATTTAAGTCGAAAATATGTTTTATATAACACAAATAATTATAAATAATTTTTAAACAATTGGACAGAAAATGCATGCATATTCACTTTCTGGTATGTTTATTAGTTATTTTACTTTTTCATCCACCAATACCCAATTTTCAAATGTGTGTTTATTCGAATTAATCAATTTAAAATACTTATTAATTTCAAAAATAAGTATTAAGTCCATCAACTAATTTTCTTTATTCGTGAAATCCAACCTATTTTAATCGATTCAACATATATAAGATTAAAATATTAAGTCCATCAACATAAAGGTTCAACGAACTCATGTCCAAGTTTTAAAAAAATTTAATAATAATCTCACACGACCCGCACAGCCTAACAGTATTCTTAGATTAGTCCCTTGTGAGGTGTGCGCCCCTCTTTTCGGTTCGTTGTGTTCTTATCTTGCGTTTCCACGCTCCAACCCCAACTCCAAAATTTTATACTAAGAAATTTGAAATTTAGAACTATATATGAATTCACGAGTCTCATAACTGCACGGGTTATTTGTACAAGTTACTCTAATCATGTATGAGGGGTGTTAACCTCTTTCCGTAATGTTTGATTGTTGTTTGGCATTTTCGTTTACAAAGCCCAATTTTCAAGCTTTATCACTTAAATTTTCCAAATTTTGATCAAATCTCAAACCCATGAGTCACATAACTACTCGGGTTGTTTCCATAACTTTTTTTGATCCCATATGAGGTGTTTATGCCTCTTTTCATATTGTTTTTCTCTTATATTACATCTTCAAGATCCAATATTATTTTTACTTTAACCGCGAGCATGTATCTACGTGTGATTACCACACTATAAGACGCATAAATGACTACTAATGCAGTCGACGGTTTGCTTATTGGGCCTTGATTGATACTTCTCAAAATCAAAGGTGTAAACATTAGTGTCACCGCTCCATCAAATTCCGAAAAGGTATCACCCACAAATTTGTTCACTTCATTTTATAGATTAGTTTATCTTCTTACTACTTCATGTTGGAGTAAGCTATCATATTTCTATTGTTTGTTAAATCATATGATATAACTACTAGCGGTAGAGGTTCGATTTATTTTTTGATTTGTTTGTCCTTAAATCAATGTTGTGATTGATGAATTTAAGGTAATTAAGATGAATTTGAGAGTCGATGCGACTCGTTCGACATTTTACTATGTAAATGTGAAATCTCAATGTTGTGATATTGCTTAATGCTAATATGTACATATACATTGTATTGTAATTGTAGGATTTTTGGAATATATAGTCATTTTATGTTGTTTGTTAAACCATTTGATGTAAACTAGTGGCAAAGGCATTTTTTGTATTCATCTATATATTATTTTGTCATTGATTTGGTATTTTGTTATGACTGGTGAGTTTAAAATATCTACTTTGTCTTATTATAATGTTTAGAGTCGATGCAAAGTCAAGATATAAACGTTGTTTTTAGTAAATCAGGAGTCTTAATATTGTCTTAACGTTGTGATATGCTTGTATGTGCATAAACATGTATCTATACACTCGTTGAATGTGCGATCGATTTTTGCTGTATGTTAATCACGTGATGTAAACTTGTGGTGGATATTCCAGTTTTTTGAAAGTATTATGGCATGTATAATTTAAGTCGAAAAGATTTTTTATATAACACAAAAACTGTGAAATTTTTTAAAAATTTGGACAGAGTTTCCCCTATTTATAGGACTATCCGCCCTATTTACGAAATAAAAAAAAACTCCAACAACAATAGACAAAGAGACCCAATTTATCAAACAAATTCAGATGTTATTATATTCACTAAAGGTAATTGGAGAGACATTGTTACAGAAATATTAGCATATAATGAAACAACTTACAGAAGTATGCTGAGCCAATGTCACCAATTCTTGCATCGTTACTTATGCCTCTTGTCTAAGTTATTTGTGGTTTGCAGGATCTAAATCCAATCTGAGATGTTATAATGATTTCAAAAAGGATTTAATTTAGTTGTTAGAGAACATCAGTGGGTTAGTTATTACAACATATGGAGTATACTACTTACCTTGAAAATAAATGACCCATGTTGTTCCACAGATCTCCAAACTCGTGTACTTCTTAGGAGAATACATTAAATTCATCCCTACAAAAGATGGAAAGAAAAATAAAATGACAAGCTAGGACTAAAACATATTTCATAAGAAAAAATCCCAAATAAAATTTTCAAATTATTCATGCCCATAGTGTAACTAACCTCTGTTCTTATCAAATATCCTGCTGCTATGGCACTAATGAAATACATGACTACAAATGATGATTGTGAATTACTTATGCCTACAACATTATCATAGTCCGTGCTCATAAAAAATTGTGTTGCCTATAGCATTGCCAACTCTGTTCCTACTTGTGTGTGAGTAACTTCAAAGAACGAGACGAGCTGCCTTACAAGAAGCTGTTGATGGCCCATGCATGGTGCTGGTTGTTGAATAGAACATTTACTCTTCCCCTCCCCTATTGAAATTGCAACAAATTCCAATATTACATTTTTAATTATGTACTCACAATACATCAGCAACGAGTTCTGATAAAAGTTTTTTAATTAAAATCAAGACCAATTGAAATTGATGTGTACAAGCATTGAATTTACAAAAAATAAAAAAAATCACAGCAATTAAACAATAATTTGTGACCAAAATTCAAGAAAATGATCACAATTCTTGAGATGGGGACGACTAGAAATCACACTACACCATAAAATAAACAAAACATAAAGAAATCAAGAGCTGTTGATAAATAAAAAAAGAATAGACAACGTGTAATAAATAAATAAATCATTACGAATATATAGAAAAAAGACGATACATGTTTAAAATGTAGTATTAGTCTAAAATCTGTCTAGAGCTTCTGTTAACGCTTTAAAATCAAGAAAAGATAAGCCAAAAATAATAGTTGACCAAAAAACATGAAGAAGGTATATTGAACGGAATAACAATGAACTGAAAAATAATAGTTCAAGGCTAAGCACTGCTAAGAACTACTTGTGCATGATGATCTGATAGTCAAATTTTTAATCAACAATACAAGAAGTTAAATATCAAAACTGAAAGAGAAGAAAAAATACTAAGTGTGCTTACCATGTTGTCGCATCTCCATCTAACCAATTTACGTTCTCCTCTTATCGATTCCTGATTAAGCATCACCTTCCTAACCTTTTAATTTAATGTGGATGCTTCTGTTACTTTTTGGATGGATGATAAAAGCACATTAATTGCTGTCAGATTAGTAATGTGGTTAGAACCAAACAAAAATTTATGTATAATGATGTACAAATAACAGATCACCAAATAAAAACTCTCAAATGATGTATATCTTATATCATTTTGTTGGAATCTACATTTACTATCAGCGATTTTATGTTAAACTGGATAAAAGAACTTTAATTATGGAGTTCTCCAATACCATTTATTGGATTATAAAGTCCTTAAATCCAGATGGAGCCTCAGTTATACTTATCAAGAAAAGATCAATAAGAGAGAGAAAGAGAGAGCCTTAGTTATGTGGTTGTGCTTTAATATTGTTTAGCTACAGATCTTAGATTTGATGATAGTTTAAACTTTTTGCTATTTGCACAATACGGCTGCTTTCAGTATCGAAAACCTACTTGTACACATGATTTCCTATCTTATCCTGTTGATTTTTGTCCCTCTTAATTGTTCTTCTAAGTATATAGATAGTCCTTAGGAATGATCCTTTATTCTTTCGATACACATCGCTCTTCTAATCAGGATCCTAATAGTGTTTTGACCATATTGTTGATGTTCAATTAGCAACTCACCATCCTGGATGCTTATATTATTGATGTGAGATTAGCTACTCATTATTCTGAATGCTTTTAAATCATTAATTCCTTGTAGGAACATGTTAATTTAAGTGTGATCAGAAGTATGTTTACAAAGGCAGCTAGCACATCAGTCATGGCTTCTAACTCCGAGAAATCAGATGTATTGATGGCCACAAGTTCATCACATATCAATTCCAATGTTGGTTTCTTGAGTTATGGGCAAAACAATGCGGAGCCTGAAAGTCAACACGAGACATGTATGAATGTGAGCAGGAACGATCTTGAATGTATATATAAACCAGAGTGTTCTCACCCAGAACCATCACTTCTAACCGTGACTATGGAAATCCAGTTATGTGTAGAGAAACTAAGATGAATGAACTTTACTCCGCAAGTAGAATAAATTTAAACGAAATGTCTTGCTCAAAAGTAGATGAACAAGGTGACAATTTCACCGTTGGAGACTAAAAATGTTAATTATTCTTACAAAGCTATCATTAAATCAGTTGAGGAGGAAAGAGCTGTGGAGGGAAGATAAGAGGGATAGTTGGGTGAATCTGGCAGCCGTCAAGGATGTTTTACAAAACGGCCAATTGATACTAAAGATTTGTACAAAGAGAACACAATAGCACGTGGAAAGTCAGGATATTCTATCAGCGGGTCTTCTCTCTATTGATTAGAAGCAGCCTGCCAAATCCTCGATCAAATTGAAGTCCCTTCATAAGGGTGCCTTAAATCCTGTTACACAAACTCTATTAGATAACCATACAGCTAGGGGTGCTCATATAGAGCAACAATCGTGTACTGAATATCATTCACATAATCAAATAACATGAAAGCTACCAGATTTTGATTAATTCAAAAACAGTTATCGTGTACCTTATGCCCACCCTCTTATGTGAGAATTAGTTAGTACATAATTGAACATGTCTGTCAACGTATAACTATCAAAATGAATAGGTCTGTGAAATGAATAGGTCTGTCAGTGTATAACTATCGAAATGAGCAAGTCTGTCTGCGTATAACTATCGAAATGAACAGGTTTGTCACCGTACAAAAATGAATAGGTATGCAAAATAGTTAGTACTAACTAAATGAATAGTTAGTACGTGCAAAATAGTTAATACATAAATGAAAAGTTACCGTATAACTATCGCAATCTAATACACTTAAATAAATGAACATTGAGATTGCAAAATACAAATTAAGTTCAACTCCAAAAAGAACAATTGTTCAAACAAATCATGATATATCATTTTGACAATGGTTTACTCAAAAGGAAAATAAGATACTTCAAACACTAAGTACTAATGACTGAAAACATAAAAACTAAAATGTAAATGCTAACAAAATAAGACTAGGAGAGGATTATTATAAAACAAATTCAAAATACAATCAATATGTGAAACTTAAAAGAAAAGACATTTTCCAAGGCATATAGCATATCAAATACATGTAATGCATTGTAATTTTACTCCAGTAACGTACCAAGAAAAAAAAAATGTACTTAACTTTTAGGATTACCATATGCGAAGTCACCTTCCAAATAAGAAAACATCGATAGACTAATGTTGAACATGCCAAAATTAAGATCTTCTACGAATCTCTTGGCATCCGAATAGGTTCAAGACTGCCTAAATTTAATATATTTGTTATACTTTTATTTTGTGAATTTTTTAGCTTAGATGGCTGAGTTATGGATAAAAAATAAAAACACTTTTCTATTCAAATCATTCAATAGAAATATCTAGTTCATACACATATGAGAAATCTTTAAAGTTTTCTGTCAGTATATATTGACATACACACTTAGAGAAAACATTGTTGTTGAAGTGTTGTTTTGAATCTACAAAGTGGACTCTCCACTTACAATTATTTTTGGTTATATAATTTCACACCTAATTATTTAATGGTATCTGCTACACACCTTAGGTACTCTCACAAATATGTCTATATAGGGACTCTATTTCTACAATTCTAGCCCTTTTAGAAATTCAAAATTATATTTATTTTCTGAGTTTTGATATGGCTTAATTAATATTTTCTTTATTCTTGGGCAGAGGTCAAAATAACTGGCTTGCTGTAGAATCATAATGACTTCAATTCATTGAATAAGGAGTTTAATTTTTCGTAGATGTCTGGGTAATGTATCAGCATGTCGACAAACACGTGTGAACAATCTATCGCTCAATTGCGCCAAAGATCATCCCACTCGAATATTCCCCAAGAATATCGACAAAAACACCGTCGAGCTTATCACACCGAAGAAGTAGGCTAAATTTGTGAAATGGACATTCAATTTCAACTACAAGCTTATGATTTTAAATTTAACGTATTAGTCACCTATAATTATATTAGTAATCTGATTTGATAATTTATTTTATAGAAAGCTCTCAACTTTGAGTTTAATCACTTTAATTAAACCTCTGATGATATAGGTATTACTTTATTCCATCCGTTCATTTTCTTTGTGCGCACTCTTTATTTGATAAAAAGCTAAACTTCTTCGGTGTGTAATCCATTTTTAAGTTCATAATTTTAGTTGATATTTTTTATTTGACGTGCTTATCATGCTATTAATAAGAATGTTGTTGACATTATTGTTTCATAATATAGTTGAAATTTGTGATGCCCATATTCTTCATCGTTGGCATAAATCGGCATGGTGTGCCCGTGTGGACAATGGGCGAAATTCCGATCCAGCAATATTGCATGAGTGAATGAGGGAAATTTCGTTTGTAAAGCCCTTTTGCTGAGTGCACGATCATGATAGGACTCGAGTAAGAAGCCCCGACAAACTCCGTGGCAGAATTCGCAGTAAGACGGAGTCAAGTACAAGTACTTTAAACCAATTTTCGATTGTCAGTTTTACATGCTAATCCTATGTAAAATTTTAACCAAAAAAAGAATTGCATAATGAGTTTTAGTTACTACATCCCTGCGACTGTTCTTTTTAGATGTGTATTTTTCCTTGTGGATTGGAGTTTGTTAAAAATGTTACATTCAAGACCCAATTTCAAATTTCATTGATTTTAATATACGCCATCATTTATAATTGTAGTTAGGAAGATTGGAAATTTCACATTTGATTTGATGTCAGAGCTGGTCTTGTCATCTCCCTTGCATCAATATTTGATCTCAGAAAAGAAAAATATAGAAAGGTTATGCACAAAGAGTATGTATTTGATATATTTGTTCCTTATATGCATCCCACAGAAGAATGGTATGATCAAACTTTTTTTATACTGAAGAATTTGGGACTGGTTTATGTGTTGTTTCACTCTAATTTTAATTGATTATTCCACAGAGAGCCTACAATTGTGTCGTGCAAGAAGCTTATCATGGATGCCGATAGTTCGAGATCCCAATCTAGCCTCGCATCACTCTGGTACATATTATGTTGGTTCACTCCAATTATACAAGTTATTTTCATAATGACTTCTTCCCTACTATTATGCTTAGATTTGACTACCCGTATGCGGTCGCACGTGCAACACACGTGGGCACACCTAGTGATTTTAAAATGGCTTTAATATAATTAGGATGTCTATGATATAACTAACATGAGCATAACACATTTAGAACTCACCAATATTCATGGCAGGTGGGAGAGTGAACCGAATCATCATAACAAAGTGGAACAAAGGGGGATGCCAAAATTCCTAGCTGCTCTAACTGCACCAATTTCGATGATCGGAAGTATAATGTAACGCACATAGATCACTGCAAAAATTATCAAAGATCTTAATTTTTTCCTTATGGAGGCCTGTCAAATGGATAATAATTTATTAGCATTTGTACTTCTCAAGCACCTATCTAATTTACAATTTCAAAATAATCAGAATAGGAAAGCTCCTGATTTGAAAAACAACATTCGAGACTAGTTGTAGCAAGTGATGAAAATGAGATAATGATGCATCAAATAAGTCCCTGAAGTGGAAACTATGTGATGACATCCAAGGCATGTCCAAAAATATTATCATCATGAGACCATAAAGTTGAACTAAAAACTAACCATCTGCAAAAACTAAGGCATAGCAGTATTAGGTCTGCATCCTAAGTGAAATTGGATTGAGCAGGGCATAGGCGGGGGTTTAAGCAACCAAAATGAGGAATAAGGCAGGGACAGTCGTGTGAGAGAGAGAGAGCGCGGCTGCGTGAGAAAGAGAAAGGAGTGACCTTGGTAAGAGAGATAGAGCGGGGCACTTTGAGTGAAAATACATTTAGGAGGGAAAAGTCCCTCTTAATTTGTACGAAGAATAAAAAAAATGTCATAATATGTACATTAGTATAGAAATTCTTAAAAAAATGATCATGTTATCTATAATCAAATATGATTTTTATATAAGTGTCATGAAAAATAATACTACTATATATAAAATGACATTTTATATTAGAGATGTGATATTAATAATAGTATTAACCTTTAAATGACATTTTTGTAATAAATGTCTTTAAATTAATTTTTCAAGCGTCATAAAAAGGTATTTTTCTTGTAGTGTGCCATCTCAAATTATCCATGAGAACAAATTCAGGAGTCCAAAAATAGAAATAAAAATAAGGATAAATGATTTCAAGAGGCACATAGTGTGATTTCAACTTTCACAAAATGTACATGTCATGATGTAGCTTGATTTCAAGACCCAAGATTGTGCCAAATACAATATAATAAAGCAACAATTATCAGTTCAGCAGGAGAAATTGTTTTCTGTCTATTTCCCTTACTGGAATCTCTATCTGTGGGAGTAGCTTGTTCATGTTTTATTGAGTTCCAAGTTCCCATTTTTATCTTTGGAATTATTGTTGCTTGACGAACCTGTAATACCCCGTATTTTTATGGCTTTTAAAATTTGAGGATTTAATAATTTAATTTGAGATATTAATTTAATATTAATCCAGAAATTATTTTAATATTTACTAGCGTGACGTGAGTTAATAATTATTGGGAATTTGTTGAATATTACTGGATGAGTAAAGTAATATATGAGATTGATTTTATGAAAATTGTCACAAGTGAAGAAAATGGCAATTATGAAAATTTAAGTCGGGACGCGCCTGTGTCGTGTCAAGACTAAATTATTATTATAAAAGTGAATATATTATAAGTCACCCGTATGGTCATTTCGAGTGCGCTAAAGTATCCAAAGGGGTTGAGATAGTCAAAAAAGTGTACCCGGGGGTTTAGTTTGGGTCTCGGGTCATTTTTAGGCCTAATTGACATCTCGGGAGGGTATTTTAGAAATTTTGTATTTTTGGGTAATTAAACCCACGAATTTTCTTAGTATATATTAGCCAATTGGAGTTGTCTTTTAGGGTTAACAATCACAAAACTTAAGAACGACCATTAGAGAAGAAGGTAGGAAGCTTTCCAAGCAATCCAAGGCCAAGAACTCATCCGTTTGCATCGCCACCACCACCAAAACGTAGATCGCACGAAGTGGAACGCAACCATACCTTTTTCATCCACAAATCAGACCCTTGTATTCCAGGAAAGTATCTATCTTGCTTTTCTTCTAGTTATTGTTTCATCCATGTTAGATTAGGATTGTTATACACATGTTTCATACAAGAATTTGAGAAATTTGAGGATTTAATCACATGTCTTGGTGGAAATAAATATATTCTGGACATCCCAATCATATGTGGAGGATAACCCACGAATTTGTATGAGTTTAGAAGTAATAAATCTGGAAAAGAATTAGAAGAATGAAAGTTTTATGAAAAGTAGGGTTCTTGTTAAATATGATGATTTATCCCATAAATTCAATACCTTTGATGAATTTGGACATGTTTCACGTAGGAAATCATGTATATAGGTATATGTAACTGGTAGTAATGTTGTTTGGGAGTTTGAGAATCGTTAATGGCATTTTGGAGTAATTTGGAAGATGAAACCCATAGGTTGAAATTGCAGTTTCTGGGCAAGAACTACTTGATCGATCGATCGGCCCAACAAACATCAATCGATCGATCGACCCCCTTTCCTCAATCGATCGACCCCTCCTGGAAAACTGCATATTTTTCCCCTTTTTGATTAATCCGGTTTAAATACGTAGGAACCCTTGATTATTATTTATAGAGTATAATGGGTCATGAGGAGGACCAGTAGGGTCTAAATATACTCGGTTGAATGGCATTTAATATGGGATGCAATTATGGGTTAATGGGGGAGTTTCGTTACACATTAGAGATTGTGCGTAAGTTCCTTAATGAATTAAGGGACTCGTGAAAGACTTAGACCAGAAGGTTAGAGAAGGTGTACCTACTGAAGTTATATTTAGCAAGAGAGAATACTTAGAGAGGTGAGAAGTAAGTATGAAATAAATTATAAGTGGGAATAAAACAGATGAATACCTTATGCGAGATAATTCGGTAAAATTATACTAAATACGGTTAATAATAATTATGGGTCGGGGGAGAACCTTATTGGAATTGTGTATTTATATAAGGCCGTGTGACTGTGTACATATATTAAATACTTTATTTGTGAATAATCATACCCTAGCTACTTGCTATCCCGGGGGTTGTCGCGCTGGGACAATCTTATCTCTATGGGACCTTTATGGGGAATATTGACTTGTACCCTAGAACATAAGATTCCTTGGTACAGGCTATTTGAGAATGATAGTTAGACGGTCCTAAGAGACATGAGGGGTATGTGCTGACCTCTTAGTAACTTGGAACTATGATTCGCCTCCATTTTGTGTGTATTGTGTTAATACAGTTCGAGAGTGATTCCTAACTAGTATTTCCCTTAGTACGAGTGATACGGGGACTTGATAGCGGAGTATGCCAGCACCATAGAATTCATGTGGGGTGCCGATGGTATATATAATAGATGAGTGACTGTTATATATATACTTATATATGGAAACTTTGTATTGTGCATATAAGTAGTTAAGTAATGAATAAATGCTCCAACTTTATAATAAGTGTTCGGGAACTTTATAACGGTACGGTGTTGCTCAAAGTAACGTAATAAATCTTGAAGAGATTGATTTCGTTTAAACTGAATATCATAACCTTTCTACTTATAGGGATAAAACTTTATGAAATAATAAGTTAGATGAACTTATGAGTTTAGTAGTACGGTAGGAGTGCACACTAGATGAGAGGCGAGAATTCTCAAGAGAGTGTCGCATACTAACTTGGTTGTTACATTAGCTGGTAAGCCTTTTAAATACTTGTTAAACTATTTTAAACTGTTTTACACTCGAGCTCTGACCCATTTTCTGTCATCTTCTCTCTCTTGTATATATATCTATATATTACAGGTGCCCAGCCACAGGGGCATCATGCTTAGGTTCTTTGGATTGGACGTGCTGCAGCTTATGTGGAAGTGGAAGGCTCTTGCTTAGATGACATCTTCATTGATTCAGTTTCTATTTTATTTTTTGTAGTTAAGGCATGTGTTGCCCGATTTCTTATCTCGTTTGGATTTGTCAGAGATTTATGTTTATGTTATTTCCAGTATTTGGTACTCTTTGGGAGTTAACTCTTGTCAGGATGATTTCATTTATAGTTCATAACTTGGTTTGGTTTATCTAGATGGTTTAATTCTTGTTTGTTAATTGCCATAATTCGTATTTATGTGATTCTGAAACTGTTGGTTAGTAAAAAGTTTTTCATATTGGCATTTAAATAAAATGTAAATAAAACTTTAAATTGTTTTGACACAACGCTTAATTATTTAGGGTGTTTAAATGGGAAATTTTATTTTGTGACAGTGATGCTAAGAATGAACCAATCGTTCACCTTGATTTTAATTTAATAAAGGACTGATCACCCGGTATTTAATTAGGTGGGGGTATTACAGGTAGTATTAGAGCATGAGGTTCTAGTGTCCTTTAGGATATGTGTGGATTATTATGCTTCCATCGTAGCTTTCTTTGATATAGAGCCCTATGTTTAGGATTGTTAATTTCTTTGATGTGATTTCATTTCCCTGCTATCACGTATATATTAGTGAATCTTATTTGCATTCTAACGGGTTCGAACAATAAAGTATGGAAGATGAGGGTCGTTGGACGAGTAGTGTGAGGTAGGGCTTAGTTAAGGATGTAGAGTATATTCGAGGATAATGACCGTAGTCAAGATGACCCCTATTATGGCACGAGAGGCCAAGACTGTAAAGACAGCTAGGACGCAGCCTACAAATTCCAAGTGTTGCTATAGTCAAAAGTGATGTCAAAATTAGACTCACCCAACGTAGTACGCTTGGGAGAGGGTCAAATTGCAAATTGAGGAGAGTCATCAACGGAAATTCTAAAAATGCGAGAATTTTGTGTGTTACTTAATGAAGATAATATATTTAAAGGCTTGGGCATATGGCGGAGTGTGGTTAACTAGCAATGAAAATTTGGGGTAAAATTTTTCTTGACTCATCGGAGCAAAGTTATAATAGTGGGAGTCAACCACCACATTTAATAGTGAAAAGTTGTGTCAATGGAAGGACCATAGGTATAGTTTAACCTCACATTTCTTTAGCAGTTGTTCAGAATAAGATGTGAATGTTGTTCTGAACCCATCACGGAAGGGACGAACAGGGGCCCATTTGTAAATGAATTTAAACTTTTATCAAATCTTGTATCAGCGGAAATGGATACCAACGGTAGAGAAGATTTCAAGTGGGAGATCAACTCGTGAGGAAAGTTGACAACACTTAAAGAGAATTCCGTTGGACAGTCGATCCATATAGTGACAATGTCACGCATTGTTCGTAGAGATGTTAATGCTCTTATGTGAAGGGAGCTAAAGTAATCAAAAGATTTATTGGAGAGAGAGACTAGATGAAACGCAGTTAGCAACGCACCGTGAGGGAGAGACCCATCAAGGGGGCTCACTTAAATGATTCGGATAACTGAATTCTTACCAAGCGATGGTGAATTCAGTAAGGGTTATTGAAGCTAGTAGCACGTTCCTTAGGGCCAACAAAGCTAAGGGAACGACGGGGGTAGCCAGCAGGATCGAAACTATCCAAGTCCGAGAGAGGGACAACCCTAATATGGTCAGTATGACAGGAGATAAATGGGTTATGTGTTGAGGTATTTTATCGAGAGTAAAACCACACGAATTAAAAAATTTCGAAGAGAGAAAAAGGATAAGGGTATGGTGCTTGCAAGGGAAATGGTTAATGTAATTTTCAATTTGGTTTAGACAGTTGCATTATGCCCGAAATATCATTAAGTAGCCAAGGCGATTGGCAAAGTAGAAGTATGAGTTTTATCCTCAGAGGATGAAGCGTGTTTTATGTGACACGAGCGAGTCGTTATATTTTTTTTTTATTGCAAGATTCGCATGTCAGAAGAATTTAGTGCGTATATCTATAGCGTTATTACTATGTGTATGTTTTCCCTAGTATAACGGGGTTGTCTTCAGTGTTCTCCGCGGAGGACAAATGGGTGCACTGTTAGTGATTTATATACTTTATTGATATTTATCGTATTAGTAATGTGATATGCGAGTATATTATTATACTGATTATGGTTTTAAATAAATGGTTAAAAAGATAGTGGGCAGTGATTGCAAGTCTATTAGGGTTGCTGCCCTAGTGCGACATGTTTTGTTCGGGCAAAAACCTCACCTGCGAGAGGGTCGGGCTCGCACTCATATTATATATTATAAAGGCTTCAGAGGGTATAGTGGTCTCGAGATATTTGATCTCGGCTTTTGTAAGGACTTTGTTGTTAAGATTCTGTGTGTATTGGGTTTACCGTTGAGCGAAAAGATTTCACTCATTATTATGTGTAGCACTCAGGACTTAGTGATAGGAGGAGCGCATTATTATATTTATCCTTTTGGAATGTGAAAGTCAAGACTTATATTCACATGTTTGGGAATGGGATTTTGAGAGTCCCGATTATATACGCACGAGGTTTATGGAATATAATTACCACCAATACTGAGAAATAGTGAAATTAGTAAAAAGTTCTTTGTTTCAGTACAATTTCAGGAGGGCGTGTAGTTTTTTCGTTAAAAGACTGAATACAAGAGTATAGGTTATGGACTGAGGACCCAACGGATTTCGATAACCCACTATGCTAGGTGGTAGTGTATCGGGGGGATTCTTTGTTTGGATTTCGCTTTGTGAGACATCCCACGCATGAAACTTAGCGTAAGGTTACAAGTAGAGAGATGTTTGGTTATTAGTCCATGAGTCTAGTACCTCGGGTTTCATAGGAGCCGATAATATTGATTGTAAGTTAAAGTTAAGTGACGATTTAAGGCCAGTGGAGCCAATTGTGTGGTAAGGAAACATTGGAAGTTTTGTTTTATCACCTAATCGAAAGGTGGAATGATGATAAAGAGGTTTGAGAGTACCCAAGTGTTGTAAAAACATTGTGTCACAAGGGAAACAAAGAATTGTGTGTTATGTGTGAAGCGTAGGTGATGCTTACATTAGTATGCACAATTTATAAGGCGTGTGGGCATCCTGGTTAGATGTTGCTTGAATCATTCGAGTAGAAGAGATGTGAGGATAAACGCGTGGAATATGTGTTTGTGGGAACGACGTAACAAAGTGGAACTGGTAGAGTGGATTAAGTGTAGTGCGAAGGACGATAATCCATATATACATATACGATCAGAGTAGCAAACATAAATTTGGTTGGAAGGCTATGGGAAGCCATTTAAGGGTATTCCTTGAGAAGGATAAAATTTAACTATTATGGAAAACACTCGGAGCGAAGTTTTACCTAGTCAAGTGCGGAAAGCGACTTGCGCGTAGGTTGAATGATGTTAGTAAGGTATAACGGTTTAGCAGTGTACATCGTGGAGAAAAGTGCACAGGTCGGAACTTTTGGTATACGCTAAGGAAAGAAGGGGAGTGTTAAGTGTCATTTAATGTGAGTCATTACAAGTAGAAGTCGATATTGAGCGGGACATAGTGAGTAGTCTCCGTAGGCACCACTCATAGATAGAAATCGATTGGAACGAGAGGATCAATCAGAAAATTTTGTAGCAAACCTACGATTCCTAAAATAGAAGAGAGCAATTGTGTGAAATTTCTTGGATGGGGTGCCAACTTCAAGGTAAGGTTATGAGTTCCTTAGAATATGTGAAACAAGTTGACCTAAAACAAAGGGATTATTATTCTTTTGGGTGGTATACACTATTAGACAGTGTGACCCAACCTTTCTTTGAAAATAAGAATCGTGTCGATAAGAGGTTCTTCCTAGTATTATTCTGAACTCGAATGGGATCATTGACCACTTTCAAACCAGAATCTCAGAAAGCAGTGGGGATAACGTCTCGTTTTGAGTAGGTTGTATCACCCTTAGTCGGGGAGTAAGCGAGGTGATTAAAGATTAGTGGAACCCCGTGACAGTAATTTTGAATTCATCGTGATCATTTCATTTCCATAACGGATTATCTAGCAAGCGACATTTAGTACAGTAAAGTTCCGTGGAAGCACTCGTACCTGTTTATTATGGACAAACTGCTTATTGAAATTTGGTGTGGAAAAACCTTAACTATTATCCCTCCGGTTGTTTAGAGGTGAGTGGATAATCAGGATTTTTGATGGGCCTAGTTAGAGTCTGATGACTGTGGTGGAATTACCATGGCCATTTTAGGTGACTTTTGAATGTCGGATGAGTTACGTCGCCAAAAATCGATATTCAAAGAAATGACAAGAGTGGTCAAATTTTCGTGTGATTTCTCTCAAAAGAGAAAGTTTTGTGATTAGATAAATACGAGTATTTGTTATATAGTGAGGAGCAGCGTCCCAATAATATTGAGACAATGGGGGCCAACGATGTGTAGGTTCGTCTTATTCGAATAACACGGATTGGAGCACAATATGAAGTGCCATTATTAAAGTGTGACTCTATAACTGATTGTATTGAAAGCGATAAATAAGCTTATTGTGAGGCGGGAAGTACTATAGAAATTCGCCTTACCCGAAAGTCCGTTTTGAGTAGTGATAAAGTATCCAGGTCTATGTTTTACCTGGCATACCTTATTTTTTGAATTTTGGGACGAAATTTCTTTATTAAGGGGGAAGTATGTAATACCCCATATTTTTATGGCTTTTAAAATTTGAGGATTTATTAAATTTAATTTGAGATATTAATTTAATATTAATCCGGAAATTATTTTAATATTTACTAGCGTGACGTGAGTTGGAAATTATTAGGAATTTGTTGAATATTACTGGATGAGTAAAGTAATATATGATATTGATTTTATTAGAATTATCACGAGTGAATAAAATGGCAATTATGGAAATTTCAGTCGGGACGCGCCTGTGTCGTGTCAGAGCTAATTTATTATTATAAAAGTGAATATATTATAAGTCACCCGTATGATAGTTTCAAGTGTGCCAAAGTATTCGGAAGGGTCGAGATAGTCAGAATTGTGTACCCGGGGGTTTAGTTTGGGTCTCGGGGCGTTTTTAGGCCTAATTGACATCCCGAGAGGGTATTTTAGACATTTTGTATTTTTGGGTAATTAAACCCACGAATTTTCTTAGTATATATTAGCTATTTGGAGTTGTCTTTTAGGGTTAACAATCAAAAAATTTAAGAACGGCCATTAGAGAAGAAGGTAAGAAGCTTTCCAAGCAATCCAAGGCCAAAAACTCATCCGTTTGCACCGCCACCACCACCAAAATGTAGATCGCACGAAGAGGAACGCAATCATACCTTTTTCATCCACAAATCAAATGATTGTATTCCAGGCAAGTATCTATCTTGCTTTTCTTTTATTTATTGTTTCATCCATGTTAGATTAGGATTGTTATACACATGTTTCATAAAACAATTTGAGGAATTTGAGGATTTAATCACATGTCTTGATGGAAATAAATATATTCTGGACATCCTAATCATATGTAGAGGATAACCCACGAATTTGTATGAGTTTAGAAGCAATAAATCTGGAAAAGAATTAGAAGAATGAAAGTTTTATGAAAATTAGGGTTCTTGTTAAATATGATGATTTATCCTATAAATTCAATACCTTTGATGAATTTGGACATGTTTCACATAGAAAATCATGTATATAGGTATATGTAACTAGTAATGTTGTTTGGGAGTTTGAGAATAGTTAATGTCGTTTTGGAGTAATTTGGAAGATGAAACCCGTAGGTTGAAATTGCAGTTTCTGGGCAAGAACTGCTTGATCGATCGATCGACCCCCTTTCCTCGATCGATCGGACCCTCCTGGAAAACTGCATATTTCCCCCCTTTTTGTTTAATCTGGTTTAAATATGTAGGAACCCTTGATTATTATTTATAGAGTATAATGGGTCGTGAGGAGGACCTATAGGGTCTAAATAGACTCCGTTGAATGACATTTAATATGGGTTGAAATTGTGGGTTAACGGGAAGTTTCATTACACATTAGAGATTGTACGTAAGTTCGTTAATGAATTGAGGGACTCGTGAAAGACTTAGACCAGAAGGTTAGAGAGGGTGTAACTACTGAAATTATATTTATCAAGAGAGAATACTTCGAGAGATGAGAAGTAAGTATGAAATAAATTATAAGTGGGAATAAAAGAGATGAATTCCTTATGTGAGATAATTGGGTAAAATTGTACTAAATATGGTTAATAATAATTATAGGTCGGGGGCGAACCTTATTGGAATTGTGTATCTATATATGGCTGTGTGACTGTGTACATATATTAAATACTTTATTTGTGAATAATCATACGAGCGCTACTTGCTATCACCGGGGTTACCGCGCCGATACAGTCTTATCTCGATGGGACCGTTATGGGGGATATTGACTTGTACCCTAGGACATAGGATTCCTTGGTACAGGCTATTTGAGAATGATAGTCAGACGGTCCTAAGAGACGTGAGGGGTATGTGCTGACCTCTTAGTGACTTGGAACTATGCTTCGCCTCCATTTTGTGTGTATTATGTTAATACAGTTCGAGAGTGATTTTGAACTAGTATTTCCCTTAGTACGAGTGATACGGGAACTTGATAGCAAAGTATGCCAGCACCATATAATTTATATGGGGTACCGATGGTATATATAATAGATGAGTGACTATTATATATATACTTATATATGGAAACTTTCTAATGTGCGCATAAGTAGTTAAGTAATGAATAAATTCTCCAACTTTATAATAAGTGTTCGGAAACTTTATAACGGTACGGTGTTGCTCTAAGTAACGTAATAAATCTTGAAGAGTTTGATTTCGTTTAAACTGAATATCATAACCTTTCTACTTATAGGGATAAAACTTTATGAAATAATAAGTTAGATGAACTTATGAGTTTAGTAGTACGGTAGGAGTGCACACTAGATGAGAGGCGAGAATTCTCAAGAGAGTGTCGCATAATAACTTGGTTGTTACATTAGCTGGTAAGCCTTTAAATACTTGTTAAACTATTTTAAACTGTTTTACACTCGAGCTCTGACCCATTTTCTGTCATCTTATCTCTCTTGTATATATATCTATATATTACAGGTGCCCAGCCACAAGGGCATCATGCTTAGGTTCTTTGGATTGGACGTGCTGCAGCTTATGTGGAAGTGGAAGGCTCTTGCTTAGACGACATCTTCATTGATTCAGTTTCTATTTTAGTTTTCATAGTTAAGGCATGTGTCACCCGATTTCCTATCCCATTTGGATTTGTCAGAGATTTATGTTTATGTTATTTCCAGTATTTGGTACTCTTTGGTAGTTAGCTCTTGTCAGGATGATTTCATTTATAGTTCATAACTTGGTTTGGTTTATCTAGATGGTTTAGTTCTTATTTGTTAATTGCCATCATTCGTATTTATGTGATTCTGAAACTGTTGGTTATTAAAAATGTTTTCATATTGGTATTTAAATAAAATGTAAATTAGACTTTAAATTGTTTTGACACTTAGCTTAATTATTTAGGGTGCTTAAATGGGAAATTTTATTTTGCGACAGTGATGCTAAGAATGAACCAACCGTTCACCTTGATTTTAATTTAATGAAGGACTGATCACCCGGTATTTAATTAGGCGGGGTGTTACAGAACCTTAAGGTGCACACACGGACTAGAATCACAAAGAATCTCATTAGTCTTTCAAAGCTAGAGTAAACAATGCATAAAATAAGAAATGAACTACCAATTAGAAGCGTGGCCATATAATATTCTAAGCTTGGGAATAAATATCAATAAGAAGCATAAGCAATTGTGGTTGAAGTCCATGACTCAAAGCAATAAAAAAATTAAAAAGTATGGCCCGTACATAATTCAGTGGCCACAGTTTTTTCATGACTTTCTTTTCTTTTCTTCTCTAACATTCTTTAATTGCTAATGACATTTTTGGCATGGTCACAGAGTACACCCTGCCTTTTGACGAAAAACTCAAGTACTCTTGGGCAATTCTAAATGTATTTTGACGCAACTAAGTTGTTGAAATATGTAGATAGCACATGTGTTAAGTATCACTGCAAAACAAACATGCATATGCCAATCTCTGAAATTGGCTCACCTCTTGAACTCTAGGATTCCATTATTTGGATAATTGGGACATTATTGACAACTACGCTATTCACTTGCCAACAACAACAAACGGTAAGTTGTTGCTCTCGGTCAAAGGAGAAGAATAAATGAAAAAGGGCATATAATGCACCAACAAGAGTTTAAGATCTGACTTAACCACAAATGAATCAAACAAAGTTAATGTAGCTTCTAAGGTTGTCACCTAAACACATCATTATAACTCTCTTAAGCCTATATATATCAGAAGATCACATAACTCATCAAGACTTGACTTTTATGTGTGTATATGATTACATATCTCTCATAATCACAAGGACTCTCATAAGCACTAGCACACAACAGTGGATTTTTGAAGATACCAAAAGAAGTTAAAAAGGTTCCCCCAATAAATATACTTTGTACTGAAGCATGTTAGAGGGGTAAAATTGTAGGATAGCACAATAGTATTCTGTATTTCAAACAACTTTACCAATAAAGAGGTTGAAGACATTTACTAAAATAATATCACAAATTGAAATGGACTAAGTTCATCATCATATACACTAGTAATGTTGGATGAAACAAAGGTGATCACTTTCCAGCATCAACAAACTACCTCAGATAAACAAGTGTTTATACTCCCTGTTTGCAAGTCGGCAAAACTGGTTGTAATTTTGTGTCTGAAAAGAAAAAGAAAGGCAAACAGAAGCCTTTTAGAGCCAAATCCGCAAAAGGTGGGCAATATTAGAGTAAAATCAACTAGTTATTGAACACATTTCAAAGCTACAACATGTTTCCCTTCTTTTTGTTTCCTATCTATAAATATAATTATTCTACATAATCTTGAAGCTACAGTATGGATTAAGAATAGTACATCAAAGGAAATACATTTTTTTCAAAGTAACAAATTGGGCATGTTAAGATTCTATTGAAGTGTGGCTAATAAATGCCCAAACAACAGTAGAAGCTTGGTTTGTTGTTGATTTGTTGCTAACAAATAGATAAATGTATATGACAGCATCACTTAGCTGATTGCAATGAGCTGAGCATTCAATATTTCTTTAAAAAGTTGGTGATCCTATGGTGTTTACATTCATGGTAATAAAGAAGCTTTAGAGAGCACTTGACGTAAACCATCACTGTATCAATAACTAAGGTATAATGGGAATTACATGAAAAGACTTATTAACAAGAACAAATAGCAAAATAGATGTACTGCTGCAAGTCTTTTTTGATATCATGTGGTTCCTTAGAAAAAATGATTTGATCGTAAAAAATCCAGTTATTCAGGAAAAATAAAGAAGCACAAGTCACCAACTATAATCTGTATCAATTTAACCATATTTAAACATTTTTTTAACATTATGAAACCCCATTAGCCAAATGGGTTTACTATCCAATGTTAGGGGAAAAAGTGTTATAAGCAAAAATAATACTAATAGAATTTAATGTAAAACATTCCAATAATAGGTGGAAACTGAGTTTGGTATATATAAAATGGTGTGGCACAAACTACTCTGTTAAGACAGAAAAATCAAGGGCAACATTGAAGAAGGAATGGAAGTCATACTAAATGTATCACCAAAGTTGGTTCATATTTCAGCCCGAATGGATTGGTTACTGTCAGCAGTGCTAATGACCTCAACAAAAGTAGAAAGAGGAGAGGGTGGCTGGCCTTTTACCATTAATTATTGTTCATTTGTGTATTTTCCAATTACAACACCACCATCATGTCATACCACCTGAATCACAGCACGTACCCTCCTTTCGACATATATGCGCAGAAGCTCAACATTGACAAAAACTGCAGGATTTGAAGTATCCATGTCCTACAAGTTATAGAACAAGCATAAATGTTTATAAATCAGAACCATGTTAGATGGTGATATAAGAAAACTACTCAATTCACAATCCACTTAAATTATCATCTTGAACAGGATTATACAATATGCATCCCCAAGAAACACTTTTTTTTTTTTGACTAGATTTTTCCACCTTACCTCTTAACACATTTCTCATCAGACAAATTGAATGGATGATGGAGGGACCTATTTGTAAGGATCAACACACCTCATCTCCTGAAGAGCGGAAACATCCATTGCTTGGTAGATGTCACTTTGCATACCGAGCATGGAGGCATCTAATCTTGGCTGCATCCCAGGTGTGACCCCCCCAATCCCCTGGAAGTTAAGGGAAGATGCATTATCTCCACGTAGCCAGATCAACGAAGAATTCATATCCATATCATCATCCTTCATCCCTATGTTCAACAAGTACATGTTACAAATACGAAATTACAGATTAGCTATGACAGCTCTTTACTTAAGGAGATGGGTTGTGAGGCTAAAATAAATTGGAAATAAAACATTCCTAATTGAGTGAAGTCACCTTAGTTTCTTGCATCACAAATAAGTCGCTTGAAAAAGAGGGGGCATTTGGATGTGGTTCCCTCCACAATATTAAGCGACAGATACAATACTGAAATTCACACACACACACACATATATATAGGGCCGCGGGGGTGGGGGTGTAGAAGTAGAGAACCTTACCATTATAAGAGGGTAATCCTGGTGGCCATGGTCACTTCCGTCTGAGGGGAAACGGGGATGGATACATGGGGAATGTTATTAATAGCTCAATCTCCCATAAGGATACTCTTGGTTGCCTCTCACCGACTGTAGACTCATCCCAACCCACCTGTATTCACCAAGTCAAAGTACAATTTTATCAACCAATATGTGCAGTCGAGAAACCAAAAAATAATCTAAAAATTATAGAAAAGTCAATGTACCTTTACTGAGCGCCAATGCGAATTTGTCCACCGAGCAGGATCCAAGTCACATATTCCCGTTAGTGTACCCATATAGCTAAAATAAACATAAATATCAGATATCTACTTGGAACACATACAAGAAAGAGTTCTTTATAGCAAAACAAAAGGAAAAGAAAGCACTACAGGCTAGTAGAAAGTCGTAAACGTACTTTACAAAAATTAGAACAATGACTAACCTAAACATTTGTGCCTACGAAGTACGAACACATTCAAGAAATAGTTCTTTATAGCAAAACAAAAGGAAAAGAAAGCACTGCAGGCTAACAATGTATATCAATGTCACCAATAACTCCAGAAGTTTATCTGTAAGAGAATAGGTCGAACAATATATATCAAGCACTATACCATCTTGAGTTAATAATGACATCATCACAAAGACTATTTAAAGTTGTCAGAAATAGTAAAATTATTACTAAATGATTCGGTGATGCACAAATGAAGCAAGCCATAAACAAATCATGAAACATTACAAAAGGGATGTTTAATGAACAAACAACAAATGTTAAATGATATAATAAGGAACTATCGTGGTCTTGCATCGGTACAACTGCATCTACAACATGTAAGTGATGTCGAATTGTAGTCAGAAAAGAAGGTAAACCCCTAAATGAAAACCATAAAAAACCTTACTACGAAGAAAGAAATGAAACAGATGCGCTCACACATTTAGGTCAGATATAGGCAGAATGTTATATATGGATGAATGGAATCGAATCCAGTAGCACTTCAACTGACATAACAGATTAAAACATCAAGAGAAAAACCAACTTTTACCTTTGTTGGAACAAAGAATTGTTAAGAGCTTGCACCTACTTCCATTTGACCATTTTACCATCAAATTTGGAGAAACGGCCAAGAAGAAACGCATGCCACCCCGACCTGAAATGCATTAAAAATAAAAACCCAAATCTGAAATCAAAATCTAACTGTGAAGAAAAATATGAAATCAAAGGTACCAAAATCAATTTCTCATTTTATTACTAAAAGATCTAATCAAATGTACTAAAATACATAAAAACTTATGAATTGGAGTAAGATTAACAACAGAAAAAGGTATCCCAACAACACAAAATGGGGTTCCAACACTCGGATGTTCCTACTGCTTCAGTACCAACACAGAAAATTGAAACAATCATTTGAATACCAACCCTCAGATGTTCCTACTGCTTCAACACAGAAAATTATTCCTACTGATCCAGTACCAAATCGTTTCAATACAGAAAATTGAATAAAAAAAGTTCAAACATTTGAATCAGTACCAAATCATTTCAATACTGAAAATTGAAAAAAAAATTCAAACGTTTGAAGTAGAGATATTCACTTAGTGTGCTACTTTAGGACATCATCGTGTGGGGTTTGGTCGACAGTTGGATGATCGAAAAGAGACATTCATCTGAAACTAAAAGGGAAGGCAAGATCAGTACAACCTTCAGGAACATAAATATTCACTTAGTGTGCTTCTTTTCGGACTTCATCGTATGTGCAAAGTTGAGCGAAAATATCATTTATAGCCGAGGTCAGTTGTGCAAACTTCTCAGTTAGTATTTTGCACATCGTCTCCAAGGCTTTCTTCTCATCATATATAAATTTTGGCAGCTTTCTCATCAAATCTTTCTATCAGCTCCTACTAGTACCCTGCTTAAAGAATGATGCAAGTTGCTTGAGGCTCTCATGAGTCTTCTGTTGATTGTTCAAGCACCAAATCAAACATACAAATCTGCAGAAATAACTAATAGGCCCACTGATATTAGTAGGCTCATAAACATGTTCCATGATTGCTTATAAATAAAAAATTCAGTCTCGTAGAACAATATTCAACTATAGCGGACACTGCCAAACATAAACACTATATCTGGTACATTGTAAGTCATAATAGCGCAAGCTAATATGTGTGGATTGGGTAGATGGATCGAAAACTAAGTCACAATATATGGATTGGGTAGATTATGAAATAGCGAACACTGCCAAACATAAACATATAAAAACAACATTTCAATGTATTCAAAAAATATATATAAAGAGGACACTACCAAATATGCATGTATCCAAGATGTGTGCAAAATAAACACACTGCCAAAGAAGAAATACACAGCGCGGGTATATAGCTTGTCCATGATCGGTTCAAGTATTAAAATATGATATAATATAAATGTGAGGCTTCACTTTTGCATCATATAGCCTTTTAACATATCATATCAGCAAGACATGCATCGAATTCTAGGATCTAATAATGGAGTTGTACTCAAATTAACATATCATAGAGGTTTATGTAATAAACCAAAAACGTGTCAACTTCATGATTTTAAAATGGATTTAATATAATTAGGATGTATATGATATAACTAACATGAGCGTAACACATTTAGCACTCACTTACTAATATTCATGGCAGGTTGGAGAGTGAACATAATCATTAGAACAAAGTGGAAAAAGGGTCTGATGGTAGGATGCCAAAATTCCTAGCTGCTCTAACTACACCAATTTCGATGATTGGAAGTATAATTTAACAATGAGGAATAAGGCAGGGACAAGAGCATCCAAAGCAGGTCCACCACATTACATCATGAAATATGGTGTGAGACCTCATGTTTGGTAAGGATTAAGCAGTCTGTTTTTGTGCACCTACTCTCTAAGCTCCATTTCCCGATTATTTCCTTGTATTTTTCTTAGTGTTCTAAAAGGCGCGCCTAGGTTTGAGGCTTAGGAGAAACGCCCCGTCTTAAGACTTTTACGCCTTATTCTTAGTAAAAGACTTAAGGTGCACTTTTAAAAAAAAATAAAAATGCTTTAGTGAAACGATATTGCCTTTTACAGACTTTATTACAAACCGGACCAATATCTCGTCCAAAACAATCAAATAGTATTTTAATTTGCATATATTCAGACACATATTATAAGGTATGTACAATTTTACTATTTTTAATAGCCTTGTTATGGTTAAAAATATTAAAATATATTAAAAAAGGCCTAAATGTCTTTTCACGCATTTTTACGCCTAAGCCCACCTAGGCTTCGAAGGCTTAAGGCTTAGCCTCCACGCCTCGGTCACGTCTTGCGTGTTTTAGAACCTTCGTTTTTCTTGACCTCAAAACGACTATAATGAAGTAGGCTGCATTTGACACATTAGGGAGAGAATAGACAAAAAGAGGTAGATAATATAAGAACGGACTCGAGAAGCTCATGCGTTTCAAATGAAAATAGTTCTGAGAGCCTTGGTCAAATTCTGTGTGAGAGATCAAGAAAACAAAGGGTAGTTCTGATCTTTATAATCAATTACTGAAGAAACAATCTACTAGATTTGGAACTGAAATGAAGAGACAGAAAAAAACAAATTCTCTTTACTTTCCAATGCAAACGACCAGACTTATCCCATTCTACTTATGCCGTGACTTATTAAATTTAGGTAACACATTTTCTAAATATTCATGAATTTCTTAACGACCACCATAAACCAACAACCCTTCTCCCTTGGTTTGTTTCGCCGATATATAGGTATGCGTAACAGTTTCCGATAGATGAGAACCGATACCTAGTCAACTCGGCAGTATCATCTTGGTTTCGACATTTACTTTGCATCATGATTACACGTATTCAAATATGATCAATGAAAATAAAAGACACAACTTGATACAGTTCTTCCCAACAAATAATCTTCTCACAACTTAACAATTGAGTACAATATTGTGGTCTACTGAAACCAACTACATGACAGAAAAAGCAATATTTAGCCAACTAATAAGTTCATAGATAAATATGTAATATTTCAATTGATAATCAATACATTAGTTGCTTGATTTTTAGGTTTTGTAATTGGAAACAATGTTTAAAAAGGCGCGATACGAAGCGAGGCGTTTTAGTCTCAGCGAGGCGTATTGAGGCGTAAGCCTCACCAAAAGGGAAAAAAACAACAAATAATATTAAAAATACTAATAAAACCATTAAAAAATAACAAAGAAATCTAAAAAAAAATTAAAAAAAAAAAATTTGAGGACTTTCTCACAAGATGACTTATTTTAAAAAAGAAATTTGACAAAATCAATTTTAACACATTGGTTATTTTACAATATTACAATAAATTAATCAATGCAAAATCAAATTGGCAAAATCATTTTTGTAGTTTCATTCACATATTGGTTATTTTATAATATGACAATAAATTAATCAATGCAAAATCAAATTGATAAAATCATTTTTTTAGTCTCATTTAAATATTGGTAATTTTATAATATGAAAATAAATTAATCAATGCAAAATCAAATTGATATACATATTCATTTAAATATTAGTTTCACTTAAATATTTGTAATGCTAACTTTAAGCTAAGTTTCTAAAAAAAAAAAACAACTTTATTAAAAAGACAGTGAATTAAAAAATGGGTAACGCTCATGTAGTCTCTTAAAAATTGCTTTCGAAGAGGGTGATGGTCCGGCGGGTTCTGAAAAAAGACAGGTGTCAAAGAGGGATTGAGAAAGAGGCTCTGATCTATTCCCACCTTCTCTTTAAGGACTGTTTATAAGGTTTTAGACACATATAAATTAAAGTCAACTTACGCTATTTACGTGACGCGACCCTAAGATCAAATCGTGATACGGTGCAGCTGTGATTTAAAATAATGATTTTGAGAGATATTTGCCTGAATGTACAAATAGCGAGCTCCACGACTGAATCAACAGATTCAGATGGCTTATTTAGAGCACACAACCCAGAGGAGTCACAAAAACCCTAGGTGCGCGGGTAATTTCACACTTCCGCTCATCTATTTAGAAAAACTATTATCGGAAATATAAGCATACTATAAAATATTTTTATCATTCGTAGATTTGATTGTATAATATATTTCGCTTCGCATTTCACGATGTCCGAAAGAAATATTTTAATTGTGACGGTGTATTTGAGCACCTTCCCTACTCAAAAAGACGCACGCGACCAATCAAAACACGCATTTCCCTAGCGCGCCATAATCAGGAGCAGAAAGGCGTATTTTGACAAACCGGGTGTATCATTCTAACCAAGGAAAATGTCCAAACACACGACCACAATTGAAACCTCCCCTCAGGAAATCGTGGAATTCAAAGACAAATAATGTTCAATCAATTTTACGAATGAATACTAACATTATTTATTAGAAAGCGGATATTCCTGCTAAAAGTTGCTCTCTATTTTGAAAATTCCATTTCAATATAATAAAACGAATAACATGGGTTAAAAATTGTATTTAAATATAACAAAGCCAACATGGGAAGTAAGTAGAAAAAGGTAAGTGTGCCTTTAGGACAATTGAAATATTTTTTATGGTATACATCATGAAGATTGTATATTCCCGATTATAAGCACATGTCTCTTTTGAAATAAATAAAATAGATGCATCACCGAAAACACCTTACCAATTTGGTGGTTTAAGAAGATTTATTTCACATATGGTTATTTGGAACATAAATAAAATTCTAAACTGGAAGTTTAGTTTTTAAAAATCACATATAGAGCTCATAGTCAACCTAATATTGCAAATCAAACAAAGGGACCCAAAAATATAAACAACAATATCAATTAAAAAATGCAGAACAATCAAAGCCCCCAAAATGAGACTAAAAGACTAAACGAAAAGCCAACAGTAGTTAAAACATAGTTAACATCGATTGATAAACAAAGATAGTAGTTAAAACATAAAAAAGGCAAAACAATCAAAGGAAATTTTTTAAGAAGTTTACTTTATTTATTAAAAAAGGCAAAACAATCAAAGGCCCAAATGAATAGTAGTTAAAACATAGAACAAAAATGAAGTGATGGAACCGATTGATAAACGAAAGCCCAAAGAAAGTTGTTTAAACGAAAGCCATTAAAAAAGTGTTTAACACCCACATACCACGTATAGCCATTAAAGAAAGAACAAATACTCAATGATATAGTTAAATATTTAGGGATAGGGTTTATATCGTTACCAGAGGAGGAGAAGAGAGGCTCAATCATGATAGACTAGAGTTAAATAAAATAAATGAATAAATGAAAATCTAAAGAATCTGAATGGCGTAAAATAAAATAAAATAAAATAAAGCAAACTTACAATGTTATTCAAATGCTGGGACGGAGCTTCAAAACCTTTGGATTTCAAACCCGAGACTCCACTCCATATATATAAATAGAAATAGAAGAGAGATGAGCCGATTTCAGTTGAGGGGTTTGAGTTTGAATACAACTCAAACTCTATCTCCACGATTTGATTTTGGGGATCAAGTTATCTATTCCATGATTTGGGGATCAAGTTTCAGTTGAGGTGTTTCAGTTTCAATACAACTCTAGTCTCTATCTCTACTCTATTCGAGGATTTGATTTGGCCGATGTCGCACGTTTGCGGTTAATCACTTTTACACTTTTATCCATCTAATTAATTAAGTATATAACTCTCACACAACCTGTTCTGAGGCCCTTTTAGGAAACCAAAAAATCTAGCATACGTGGAGTGATAGAAATTTCTTTTGCCAAGATAAATCTTAAAAAAATCTTTTTCGTGAAAAATTATTATAAACTCATATTGATTGTTTTCGTTTTTCAAGTGCAAAAATAAGTCGCTTTTACTTTTTATTGCTTGATTATCATTATTTATTAATTGTAAAATAGGAGGTTGATGAGAACTATATACTTAATAGCCTTGTTTTTGGTAAATTATTGAATAGTCCCCACTATACATATATATTTTTTAAAAAGGACACATATTTTTAGTTTAACCCATTTAGTCCCTCAAGCACTCAATATTCTCTTATTTTTAGAGGTCCGCGTCAGCGACTGCCTCTCCAAAATATGTGGCAAAAGACTTTTTGAAGCAAAATAAAAAAGCTTGGACTAAATGAGTATTAAAAAATGTTCGAGAGACTATTTGGTATATGTGCCAAGTCAATGCATATCCATCCCAACTCCTTATCTTGCTCAAAAACTTTCATGAGACGCATTCGATCACTTTTCTCTATGTTCATGGCCTTTAACTTATCCAAGATAACTTTTTAATTGACGCGAGTTTCCGTTGATTGCTTTTCAAATGCAACAACTTGATTCACCACCGACTCCAGATGAAGTGACCAATAAAAATTACAGAGAATCCTCAATATATATCGACGACTGAATGTTCCGAGTAGTTTGATGTCGGCAGCACAATTGATTGAAGAAAGAAGGAATCTTATCGCACCAAGACACTACATATAAACGCTGCGTCATTCAATAATCTGGTACTTGAAATTAATTGTATCCCTAATGTGGAATATTTTTTTGTTGGCCCATCCATTGTAGGAGTCGGTGTCGTTGCTTTTGGGTATAATCCAACCTTTCTTACCACCAACTTGGAATTGATGGGAACTTGCAGAAATGGAGAGAGTTGAGATCAGAGAATGCACATAACAGAGGTGAAAATATCCATATATAAAGGTTGAAAGAAACCTTTACACATTCTAATTTAATTCAGGTATTGATAGAAGTGGGAGAGTATATGAAGAGTTTTTATCAATGTGTAAGGTGAATCGAACCAAAATCAACCGGGAGATGAGGAGATGGACGATCAAAATACGTTGTTTTGTGTATCAAATTGAGGGCAACTTCTTTAGTCATCTATATTTGCATTAATGAGAATTAATACCTCTAATACTATTATATTCGAGTAATAATATATATGTTCATTCATAACCCAAAAATCTAGAATGTCTAAACAAACTACAAAATACTTAATATCTGTCAATCGTAAGAATAATAATTAACCCAATAAAATTAACAAGTCTTAAAATTGCTAAAATACGATGTCAATTTGGCAACTCCTCTAAGCACCTGCAAAATCATCATCATCTAAGCCACTGCATATCCGTCTCAACTCCTTGTCTCGCTAAAAAACTTTCATGAGATGCATTTGTTCACTTTTCTCTATGTCCATGACCTTTAACTTATCCAAGATAACTTTTCAATTGATGTGAGTTTCCGTTGATTGCTTTTCAAATGCAAGAACTTACATTTCCAAAGCAACCGCAATCTTTTATGTTTATGGATCAACAACAACAGATAAATTAGTAGAAGTATCACCCGGAAGTTGCCTACATTTACGTCAATCTTTTGAGTTTGGTCCTTGCGAGGTTAGTTTGGATGTGATTGAAGGGGTTGCCTTAGTAGTAACATTCTCATATGCTTCATTTTCATCATTCAAGCCCATCTTAATATTTTCACTAGAATCATTTGCATTCATTAGGGCGGAAATCATTTCCTGATACGGCCTGATCACTTGTGGTAATATCATCGCCAAAAATAATACACAGACCGTGGTAATGAAGACATGCCCTCCTCTTTAAATTTTATTCTAAAGTTTATCCTAAAAACAAAAGATATGAAAATAAATAAATAACCAAATTTACTTATCTCTCAAAATGCAAAACTCTTATTCAAATGTACCAACAGTAGAACATTTTCATATTGCCACAACGAACAAATGCCAAATTGGGAATGAGCAGAAGCATAGTTGGATATTCACGCGAAAGATCAGTTGTCATTAATGACATTCCCAGCAAGGGAATCGAGGAACACGGTTACCAATAGGGAGTAGGTAACCATTGGAGAGTTCCTCTTAAATGGAATAGGTAACCTTATCACCATTAATATGTATGATGTCCTCTTACATTCTTCTCAACAACAACTACGCCACATCCAGAATATATACGCTGAACCTCCTTTAAAATCTGAGTTATTGTGAAGCCATTGTCCACTCATTTTGTCCCGGCGAGCACTTATCCAACGAGTGTGTTTACCAACTTCTTATTGAGAAACATTTAGGGAAAAAGTTTGAGTTTGAATACAACTTTATCTCTACTCTATTTAATGATTTGGGGATCAAGTAATCTATATTATATTTTTTTATTTTCTGGGTGATGTCACACGTTTGCTCAAACCACTTTTACACTTTTGTCCATCTAATTAATTAAGTATATAGCTCTTAAACAACTTTTGCGGATGTCTTTTTAAGAAATAAAAAAAAATCTAGCATATTTGGGGTGAGATAGTGCATGGAGGATATGGTTTTGGAGATAAGAACGATGGGTGAGAGTCTATCTTAGATTTTGCGATGGCTTATGATTTTGTACTAGTAAATACATATTTTAAAAAGAGGCTTGAATACTTAATAACTTATAAAAGTGGAACGCATAAGAGCCAAATTGATTTTTTCATTACTAGAAAAGGAGACCGATTAACGTGTAAAGATTGTAAGGTTATCCCGAGAGAGAGCTTAACCTCACAACATAGGATAATGGTGTTGGATATAAATATTAAAAATCAATCACGAGTGCGAAAAGTGAAGATTAATCCACGAACTAGGTGGTGGAACTTAAAAGGAAAGAAATTATAACTATTTAAAAATAAATTATTAAATGAAGCAACATGGAATACCAAAGAAGAGACTAACATAATGTGGAATAAGATGGCCACATGCATTAGGAGAATATCAAGAGAAATTCTTGGAGAATCAAAAGGCCACAGTCTAAAGAAACTTGGTGGTGGAATGAAGAAGTACAAAATATAGTAAAAATTAAAAGGGAGTGCTTTAAAACATGGCAAACAAATAGAAATGAAGAAAATTTTGAGAAATATAAATGGGCTAAAAAGGAAGTTAAGAAAGTGGTAAGAGATGCTAAGTTAAAAGCGTATGATGATCTTTATACAAAATTAGGTACACAAGAAGGGGAAAAAAGTATTTATAAGCTTGCTAAACTTAGGGACAGGAAAACAAAATATTTTAATAACGTTAAGTGTATCAAAAGTGAGGATTCAAGAGTCCTAGTCAAAGATGATGAAATCATGGAAAGATGGAAAAACTACTTTGAGAGGTTATTAAATGGAGATAATAGGAGTATATTAGATATAGAGGAACTTAGGGAGACTCGAGAAAATATATTTTTCCGCAGAATTAGGACAACAAAGGTCATGATTGCTCTATAAAGATGAAAACGGGGAAGGCTTTAGGACCAGATGGTATCCCTATTGAGGTTGGGAAGTGCTTAGGGGAGGATGGAGTGTCATGGATTACAAAATTATTCAATAGAATTTAAATGACTAATAGGATGCCCGATGAATGGAGAAAAAGTGTTTTAGTACCTATTTATAAAAATAAAGGGGACATACAAAGTTGTTCAAATTATCGTGGTATTAAGTTAATGAGCCATACAATGAAACTTTGGACGAGAGTGATTGGATATAAATTGAGATTAAATACAACAGTATCTGAGAATTAATTTGGATTTATGCCTAGGAGGTCAACAATGGAAGCAATCTATTTATTAAGGAGATTAATGGAGAGGTATAGGGAGAAAAAGAAGGATCTTCATATGATTTTTATAAATTTGGAGAAGGCGTATGATAGGATACCCAGAGACATAATATGGTGGGTTCTACATAAAAGAGGAGTGACTCACAGATATATTGATGTGATCAAGGATATGTATGATGGTGCGATGACTACAGTAAGAACATCAGCTGGAGAAAGTAGTGAATTTTCAATTACGGTGGGACTACACCAAGGTTCAACATTAAGTCCTTATCCCTTTGCTCTTATTATGGATGAGTTGACTGGACAAATACAAGATGAGATTCCATGGTGTATGCTATTTGCAGATGATATTATTTTAGTGGATGAGACTAAGACAGGGATTAATGCTAGGTTGGAATTGTGGAGAGATACTTTAGAAACTAGAGGATTTAAAATAAGCAGAACTAAAACAGAATATGTGGAGTGCAATTTTAGTAGTAATAGGAGGAAAAATGGAGATGTGATGAAATTGGAGGGTCAAGAGATATCTAGAAACGACCATTTTCGTTATTTAGGATCTATTATCCAAAAAGATGGAGATATTAGTGATGGTGTTACTCATAGGATTAGAGCAGGCTGGATTAAGTGGAGAAGTGCTACCGGCGTTTTGTGTGATAGGCGTATACCTTTTGAAGTTAAAAGGTAAATTTAAAGGACGACCATTAGACCCGCCATGTTATATGGGACAGAGTGTTGGGCAACCATGAAACAAACTGTGGAGAAAATGAGTGTGGCGGAGATGCGAATGCTAAAATGGATTTGTGGTAAAACTCGAAAGGATAAAATTAAAAATGAAAAAATTCGTGAAACGGTAAAAGTAGCTCCTATAGAAGATAAATTGAGAGAAAATCGACTTAGATGGTTTGGACACGTCAGGCGTAGACCAATGGATGCTCCTGTAAGGAAGAGTGATTTAGTTAGTATTGATGGAAACACAAGGGGTAGAGGTAGGCCTAAATTGACTTGGTGGGATATTATAAAAAAGGAAATGATGTCATGTGGTTTAACCGAAGATATTGCACTGGTCATAATGGAATGGAAAAATAGGATTCATGTAGCCGACCCAAAATAATTAGGAAAAGGCTTTGTTGAGTTGAGTTGAGCATATGTGGGGTGAAAGAAAAAGCTTTAATTAACATTATTTTCTAAATAGAAAATATAAGGCAAGTAATAATTCATCTTTTTGTAAAGTTTTAAATTTAGAACTTAATAAATAAATATAATGTAACTCATTTCATTTATAACCCAAGACACATATCATTAAAGTAGTAATAATATAAACTCAAATATTAAAATGCTTAAACGTTCATTCATAACTAAAAAACTAGAATGTCTAAATAAACTACGAATTATTTAATATGTTTCAATGTGGGGACCCATTTACCATAGCCCATGAGAGTAGCCGACAAGTTTAGATCCATTAGAATGTTGCCCGATCCAAATATTTAATTCGCACATAAGTATTTCAAATACACCAGAATACTTACGGATATAGTCAAAACAGGTACTAATAATCTCGGAGGAGATATTCAGGTACTCCTTGATATATCCAACGTGTTAATTGAGTTCTTGTACAACTCAACCTCTACTTTGATACACCTATAAATTATACACCCTGACCTGGGACAAAGGGATGTAATTTAAAATCTTGAGAGACACTTAATATAAACAGTAACCTCTCCGTGGACGTAAGAAAATTTTTGAACCACGTATATCGTTGTTGTGTGTGATCTTTACTTTCTGTCTTTATGGTTGTTTTCGTGGATTCTTTTATTGTGATGTTTTCTATACTCACAATTGGTGCCGTCTGTGGGAAGCGATTTTTATTCCTGCGAAAACATTCATCAACAGAAAGCCCGTGATGTCTCACCATAATAACAACATTCCCCAAGCCGACGATGTCCAAGAAGATCCAATTCTTTTTAGGGTCAGGTTTGAGATTCGCCAGCATATAAACCCCAGGTTCCTCCAGGATAGGCAACCTTTCGAAGAAAGCCAAGGACAACCGATATCTACTCAGATCTCTAGGTTGGTCGATGCCTACGAAGCCAGGCTTCGCGAATAAGAGGAGGCTACACAACTTGAGGTAGAAGAGAATGCTCGCCTCCAAAGGCGACTAGAAAGTACCCTTGGAAATTGACTAAGAAATATTATGAATGTCCACATAGGACTAATTAGTCAAGAACTTAAAATTGGAAATGCGTCATAATGTAAATTAGTTTGCCCGTATTTTATGCCTGTGTCATGTTTTGTTAATTTTGTGTTCAAATTGTGTTTGTTTACGGAGTAAATTTCACGAATATAAAACTTGACCATATAATCGAACTCCCCTGCCTCAAACTGGTATCAAAGCGAGTTTTTAAAATGTACTTAAATGAATCCTGGAGGTTATATGGAAAGAGCTATTCGTCAAATAGCCCCTCTTTATTTGATGGAACAAACTATGCCTATTGGAAAGCACGTATGAGATCCTCATTAAAATCTATAGATGAATGTGTTTGGCTTGTTATTGAAAAAGGGTGGTCCTCTCTAACTTTTGTTGTTGGTGATGTTAATGTTTTAAAAACCCATTGAAGAATGGGGTGAGGATGAGTTAAAATTATGTAGTTTTGATTCTAAAGGTTTAAATTCTTTATTTAGCACCGTGTCCCCGGAAGAGTTTAATCATAACATGACTTGTGAAACTTCTAAGGAGGCATGGGACACACTTCAATTAACTCATGAGGGTACCAACACTGTTAAGGCTTCAAAACTACAAAGTTTAACCACTCAATTTGAAACTATCATCATGAAAGAAAGTAAACATTTGATGAGTTTTGTGCTCATCTTTTCAATGTAATTAACTCATGCTTTAACTTAGGTGATAGAATCCCTAAAAATTGTGTAGTTAAGAAGATCATTAGTTCTTTTCCTAGTTATTTTAATGCTAAAGTCACTGTCCTTAATACCTTAGGCATATTAAATTCCCTAAAATTAGAAGAAATTCTAAGTGATCTCCAAACTTATAAGTTAAACACGTTTCCTAAGGATAACAAAAAGAAAGATAAAGGAGTTGCTTTAAAAGCTAAAAAGGAACATATTTTTTAATCCGATGATATGGCCTTATTTGCAAAGAAATTTAAAAAGTTTCTAAAATTTAAGAACCAAAGTTCAATAATTAATCAATCAAAATTTGAGAAAAATAAAAACAAGGCAAATGGTAGTTCTAATTATTGAAATCTCAAGAAGTTTAAAAATGATAATCCTAAAAGAGATAAGTTTAAAAAGGATGATTCGAAATGATGTTTTAAGTGTGATTGTCAAGGTCATAGAATGTATGAATTTCCCACTAAACTTAAGAGAAAAGGCAAATAAAAGGCCGTTTATAATGCGACTCTTAGTGATAGTGAAAACAAGTCCGAAGACGCCAATGACTCCAGTCCATCTGATAATGACTTCACTGCTTTTATGGCTAATGTTGCTAGTGCATCTAGTGTGTCACATCCTAATGTTGACATTCCTGGAAGTGATAAGAATGAAGTTGTTCCCAATCACCCACTAGATAATGACTTTGTTAAAAGTGAGAGTGAAGTTGTAGAAAGTGATTTTAGAACCACATATTCTGATTTATACACCGAATCCTTAAGTATTCAAAATACTAATACGAAATTAAATTTTAGGGTGTTGACTTTAGAAAAAGAGTTGAAAGAACTAAAAGGATAAGGAAGCGTTAGTTAGCCAACTAGAGGCGATTAAGGTTACTCTTTCAAAGGAATTTATTTTAATTGGAAAAGAAAAGATTGACTTGACAAATTATTTAGCTCATGTTTCTGAAAATATTCTTGAATCTTTGAAGGTTCGAAAAACACTTGAAGCAAAAATTATCAAACTTAAGAAATATCTCGAGGCCTCTCAAAAAGTCAAAGTCACTCTTGAAGACAACTCTGAAGAATGGGAAAATTATTTCTTGGACCCATTTTAGGTTATAAGGAGAAAGGATATCAAGAGAGAAAAGGTATAGGATATGTAGAAGGTGAATCTTCAAAGACCGGATCTGAACCTTTAGCTAAATTTGCTACCAATGTTAACACTCCTAAACTTATCCCACTTAAAATAAATGTGACAGGTTAGAGCGTGGATAATAAGAACCTGGCCACCTAGAGAGATGCCACAGGAGCAACGATCGACAAAATGAAGACATTACGATTCTGGTTCGTAGCGAGATGGACTAACATCCATTCAACTCTGGAGCCGAATCCACCAGAGAGCTAGCCAGGAGAGATCTTAATACTCAGATAAAATTGCCCTTTTTAAGGACGATTGAAGAAGAGGAGCCCCCGAAGAAGTTTGTTGTCCCCGGGTTCAAGATTTACGACAAGAAAATAAAGCCATAGACCATGTTCGACAATACAAACAAGCAATGACCTTAGTGAGACACAACGATGCACTAATATGCTTGATTTTCCCTTCTAGCCTACACGATGTAGCACAAAAGTGGTTTGAGAGGCGACCTCACTGGTCGATCAGAAACTTTGCAGCTCTTGCAGAGGCCTTCACTTCTCACTTCATAACCAACAACTCCCAACCCAAGTGGATGGATGCATTGCTTACGATAAAGAAGAAGCCATAGGAGAACCTTCAGGATTATGATAAAAGGTATTGGGAAGTTTTCAACGAGATCAAGGACTGCTCAGAGAAAGTTGCCATAACATCCTTCAAAATTATTTTATCGACCTCTTCCTTGTTGCACCAATCCCTCACTAAAAAGGAAGCTATCACCATCAACGACCTTATGTCTCGTATTGAGAAATATACTAAGGTGGAAGATGTGGTTCACCCAAATGCATGGGACAATGGTTAAGTAAAGGAGAGCAATGGGACAGAGAATAGTGATACTCAAAAGAAGGAAAACAAGAACGGGGGCAAGAATGGCTCTAAGAATGGAAACAAGGCCGATCCCTCCAAGGCATTCCAAGCTGTTAACAGAGTCTTCAAGGAACCCATTTACCAAATTCTGAGCAAAATCAAAGATGAGCCATATATCAAATGTCCCAAGAAGATGGGTGGCGACCCAACTAAAAAGAATAATACGCTGAGATGCACATTCCACAAGGAGGCCGATCACAGAACCAGGAAGTGCAAGGCTCTGAAGTCACGCTTAAAGGAGTTGGCCCAAGCAGAGCATATCAATGAGTCCATCGAGAAAAAAGTTGACAAGGTCGCAGCCAATGGCGACTAGAAGCTAGACAATGCCCTCGATAATAATACAAGACATGAGTTTATAGTAATCCATGCGGCATCAGACATCAAGCAGATCCAGGGGAATGCCATTCGGATGGAGCTTAAGAAGGTGACTACCATTATGGGGGCTTTTCAGATCACCCCCACCAAAACTCAGGCTGGTAAGCGTCGGCGCACAGAGGACGTCGACTATACCAAGCATAGCATGTTCACCGAGGAAGATTTGGTTAGGGTGAGAACCCCACGTTATAACGCATTAGTAATCACACTCAAAATAGCCAATTGGGACGTTAACAAGATGCTTATGGACCAGGGGAGTTCGTTAGAAGTTATGTACCTGGAGTTGTTCCATAAACTGAAGCTGAACATCGCCGACCTCAAATAAGCCACGTTCCGTTGGTCGACTTTCACGATGCCGCTGGAGGAACCTACCAGTTAGGGCAAAAAACATCTAAAAGTTAACCGAGTTCTTAGTGGTGGACATCGAATCCTCATATCATGCTATTTTAGGAAGGGGCTGGCTCCGTGCCATGAAGGTTGTACCATTTACCTACCACCAAAAGTTGAAGTATATTACCGACCGGGGCATGGTCGAAATTCGTTGTGACCAGGCTATAGCCAGAAGTGATTTATTACAGCTATTCTCCCCAAGAAGGAAAAGAAGAAGGAGGTACAGGACGCTCAGGAGGAAGCCCAAAAGGGGGTTTTACCCTTCAAATTGCAACTACGGTACGACCGACCAGGGGTGGAGGAGACTAGGGTCCACCCCACTGTTAAGGTCATTAAAAACTTATAAAAAGTTGGAGCTGACGAAAACTTCCCAAAGAGGAAATTTCTGATCGGAGCCACTCTCGTTGATCAAGAGAAGAATGAGTTAATTGCGTTTATCAAGAGCAATTTGGATGTTTTTGTTTGGAAACCATATGACTTACCAGGGATTAATCCCAATGTAGCCAACCATAACCTGCATGTCGATTCGGCCTTCAAACCGATCACTCAAAAGGCTCACCGAACAACCCCCGAGAATACTAAGGCGGTGGAAAATGAAGTAGGGAAGTTAATGGATATAGGATCTATGAGGGAATTTCAGTTTCCCACATGGTTGTGCAACCCAGTGGTGGTCTGCAAGAGCAATGGAAGTTGGAGGTTTTGTATTGATTTTACAGATATCAACAAGTCTTACCCTCAGGATAACTTCCCACTTCCTAAAATATATCAATTGGTTGACGCTACAACAACGTATGAAAGGATGATCTTCCTGGACGCCTACTCTGGCTACCACCAGATTTCTTTATTCGGACTCGACCAGGATAAAACCTCCTTTATAACCCCCATTGGGTTGTATTACTACAAAGTTATGTCGTTTAGCTTAAATAACACAGGGGGAAATTATCAAAGATTGGTCACCAAGATGTTCAAGAAATAGATGGGATACACGATGGAGGTCTACATTGATGATATACTAGTCAAAAGTAAGAATAAGGGCGACCACCTCATAGACTTAGCCAGAACCTTCTAGATCCTCAAGAAATATTGGATGAAAGCTTAGCATAAGTAAATGTTCATTCGGTATCCAGTCAGAAATGTTCTTAGGCTATCTAGTTAGTAAAAGGGGAATTGAGGCCAATTCGGATCAGATTGGGGCTATCACTAGAACCTAGCCTCTTCAGACGTTGAGAGATGTTTAGAAGCTTATTGGCATGCTCGCAGCACTGAATAGATTCATCTCCAAGTCTTCAGAATGCTGCCGACCATTCTTCCAACTCCTAAATAAGGATAAAGGCCTCATATGGAACAATGAATGCTCGTGAGATTTAGAAAAAAAATCAAATTCTACCTTAGCAAGCCACCCCTACTAGTGATCCCAGATGATGAAGACCCACTGTACCTTTACTTGGAAACATTAGACCATGTTGTCAGCTCCTCCCTAGTGTGTGAAAAGGAAGGGGGTCAACACCCAGCTTACTACACCAACAAGACACTTATGGATGCTGAACAATGGTACTTGTCTCTGAAGAAGCTCGCTTATGCACTGGTAGTTGCCTCGAGGAAATTGAAGCATTAATTTGAAGCTCATTTAATAACTATAATCACTTATTACCCCCTCAAAGTTGTTCTACGGAAAGCCGACATCTTTGGACGGCTTTCCAAGTGGTTAGTAGAGCCTAGGAGATTCGATATCCACTACCAACCAAGAGCGAAGATTAAGGGAAAGTCTTAGCAGACTTTATCACTGAATTTATAGGGGGTTAAACAATTGACCAACCAAAAATAGAGCAGTCAACAAATGAGGAAACACAGTTTAAGGACTGGACCCTATACATTAAAGGAGCCTCCCATTCCAAGGGGGCAGGAGTAGGTATTATTCTCATCACTCCAGAATACACTGTGATTGAGCAAGGAATCAGGTTAGGATTTGAAGCCTCCAATAATGAAGCACTGATCACCGGCTTGCACAAATCCTAACTACTGGGGGCAAAGTGCCTCCACATATTCAGTGACTCCAAACTAGTCTCTAAGCAAGTAAGCGGGGACTTCAACGCTAAAGATGATAGGGTGGAAGCCTACCTCGCTGTCGTAAGAGGACTTATGGCATGATTTGAGAAGGTAGACATTCAATAGTTCCCCTGGGGCCAGAACAGTCACACTGATGCCTTGGTGGACCTGAGTTCAACAATCGACTCCAACCTAAGAAGAACTATCCAAATTGAATTCCTCACACAACCAAGTATTAACCAGGCAGTCGCAACCAAGTAAGTCCTCCTCACATCAAAGGCCCCCAGTTGAATGGATCCCATCATAAATTGTCAAAGGAGTGACTTATTGCCCGATGACAAGAGGTCGACCCATTAAGTAAGGGTTGAGGTTGCTCGCTTTTATCTCTCCCCAAAAGGAAAGCTCTACAAGAAGTCATTCACATGTCTTTATCTCCAGTGCGTACACCCACAAGACATCGAGAAACTACTTAATGAACTTCACTAGTGTATTTGTGGGAGCCACGCTGGAGGGAGAACTCTAGCCTTCCGAGCAATTAAGGAGGGTTATTGGTGGCCTCATATCCAGAAGGATGAAAGAACTTACGTTTGCAAGTGTGAAAAGTGTCAAAAGCATTCTATGACACCCCGCCTAATTAAATACCGGGTGATCAGTCCTTTATTAAATTAAAATCAAGGTGAACGGTTGGTTCATTCTTAGCATCATTGTCGAAAAATGAAATTTCCAAATTAAACACCCTAAATAATTAAGCTAAGTGTCAAAACAATTTAAAGTCTTATTCCCATTTTTAAATTCCAACTTGAAAACCTTTTTTTTTATAATCAACAGTCTATGAATTACATAAGTGTTACGAATAGCAATCAACACAAAAGAATTTATCCATCTAGATTAACCAAACCAAGTCAAATAATCTTACATGAAATCATCCTGACAAGAGTTAACTCCCAAGGAGTACTAAATACTGGAAAATATAAATAAGCATAAATCTTTGACAAATCCAAACGGAATGGGAAATCGGGCGACACATGCCCTAACTATGAAGAACTAAAACAAGAACTGAATCAATAAAAAGGTCGTCAAGAATAAAGGCCTGTAACTCCCACGTAAACTGCAGCACGTCCAATCCAAAGATCCTATGCATGACGCCCCTGTGACTGGGCTCCTGTAATACATACATATATATATACAAGAGAGAGAAAGAAACAGGAAACATGTCAGAGCCCGAGTGTAAAACAATTTTAAAAATAGTTTAGCAAGTATTTAAAATGCTTACCGGCCAATGCAACAACCATATTAGTATGCGACACTCTCTTAAGTATTCTCACCTCTCATCTAGTATGCATGCCTACCGCACTAATAAATATCATAAGTCTCTCTAACTTATTCTTCATAAGGTTTTATAACGTGAAAAGTAAGGTTATGATATTTACTTTAGAAAATCAATCTCTTTAAGATTTCTTACGCTATTTAGAACAACTCAGTACCGTTATAAAGTTCCCGAATACTTATAATAAAGTTGAAGCATTTATTCATTACTTAACTACTTGTACGCACAGTAGAAAGTTCCCATATAGATAGACGTATATACATTAGTCACACATATAATGTATATACTAACGGCACCCCATATAAAATCTATGGTGCGGGCATACTCTGCTATCAAGTCCCCGTATCATTCGTACTAAGGGAAATACTAGTTCGGAATCACTCTCAAACTGTATTAACACAATACTTATAAAAATGGAGGCGAAGCATAGTTCCAAGTCACTAAGAGGTCAGCACATACCCATCACGTCTCTTAGGACCGTCTGACTATCATTCAGATAGTCTGTACCAAGGAATCCTATGTTCTAGGGTACAAGTCAATATCCCCTATAAAGGTCCCATCGAGATAAGACTGTACCGACGTGGTAACCTCCGTGATAGCAAGTAGCGCGGGTATGATTATGCACAAGCATAATATAAATATATACACATGCATTCAGTCATATATATTAAAATTCTACTTTTTCCAATTAGGTTCGCACACGACCCAATGATAATAATTATTAAGCGCACATTGTACAATTTTTACCCAATTACCTCACATAAAGGATTTGTCTCTTTTATTCTTAATTATAATCGTTGCATACTTACTTCTCATCTCTCGAAGTACTCTCTCTTACTAAATATAATCTCAGTAGGTACACCCTCTCTAACCTTCTAGTATAAGTCTTTCACGAATCTTTAAATTCTTTAGTGAACGTACGCATAATTTCTAAAGTGTATCGAAACTCCCCGTTGACCCACAATTTCATCCTATATTAATTCTCACTCAACAGAGTCTACTTAGACCCTACTGGTCCTCTTTATAACCCATTATACTCCATAAATAGTAATCAAGGGATCCTACGTATTTTAACCGGATTAATCAAAAAGGAGAAAAATATGCAGTTTTCCAGGAGGGATTGATCGATCGAGGAAAGGGGGTCGATCGATCGATCAAGCAATTCTTGCCCAGAAACTGCAAGTTCATCCTACGGGTTTCATCCAATAATTATCTCCAAAACGCCATTAATGATTACCAAACTCCCAAACAAGATTATTACTGGTTCTATATACCTATATACATGATTTCCTACGTGAAACATGTACAAATTCATCAACGGAATTGAATTAAAGGGCCAATTTATCTTAATTATCAAGAACCCTAATTTTACACTAAAATTCCATTGTTCTAATTATTTTTCCAGATTTCTCACTTCTAAATCAATCCAATTTCGTGGGTAATCCTCTACATGTGATTGAGATTTCCATAATATATTTATTTCCTCTAAAACATGTGATTAGATTCTCTAAATCATTAAATTCTTCCATGAAACATGGGTTTAACAATCCTAATCTAACATGAGTGAAATATTAACTAAAAGAAAAGAAAGATACATACTTGCCTGGAATTCAAGGGTCTAGTTTATTGAAGAAAAAGATATGGTTGCGTTCCTTGTCGTGCGATCTACATTTTGGTGGTGGTGGCGGTACAAACGGATGAGCTCTTGGCCTTGGATTGCTTGGAAAGTTTCCTACCTTCTTCTCTAATGTCTGTTCTTAAGTTTTGTGATTGTTAACCATAAAAGCCTAACTCAAATGGCTGATATACCTTAGGGAAATTCGTGGGTTTAATTACCCAAAAATACAAAATGTCTATAATACCCTCCCGGGATGCCAATTAGGCCTAAAAACGCCCCGAGACCCAAACTAAATCCCCGAGTATACTTGTCTGACTATTTGGACCCTTACGGACACATTAACGCACTCGAAATGACCATACGGGCTACTTATAATTTATTCACTTTTAATAATAATAATTTAATTCCGACATGATACAGGCGTGTCCTGACTTAAATTTCCATGATTACCATTTTATTCACTCGTGAGAATTTTAATAAAATCAATCTTATATATTACTTTACTCATCTAGTAATATTCAAAAAATTTCCAATAATTACTAACTCTCGTCACACTAGTAAATATTTAAAACAAATTTTCGGATTAAAATTAAATTAATATGTCTCAATTAAATTTAATTAATCCTAAAATTTAAAAGTCATAAAAATACGGGGTATTACATACTTCTCCCCTAATAACGGAATTTCGTCCTGAAATTCGAAAAATAAGGCCTACCTGGTAAAACAATTCTGGATACCTTATTAGTCTGCAAACTAACTTCAAAGTAAGGCACTCAATCACTATAGCCCCCGTTTCATAGCAAGATTGTTTAACACTCTTATTAACGACACTTCATATTGTGCTCCTATCCGACAACATTCGCATAAGACAAGCCTATACATCATTGACACCCATTATTTCAATACCATTGGGAAGCCTCACTTCACTACATGCCAAATACTCGTATTTATCTAAACACAAAACTCCCTATCTGAGAGAAACCATACGAACATATCACCACTCTTGTTCGCCTAAAATAGCCGTGGTAATTCCACCATAGTCATCCGACTCTAACTCGACCAATCCAAAATTTTGATTATCCTCCCATCTCTTGACATTCAGAGTGAGAAAAGTTAAGGTTTTTTCACACCAAAACCTCAATAAGCACCTTGTTCACAATAAACAGGTACAAGTGCTCCCACATAACCCTACCATTACGTAATATCCTCCCCCAATTACCGTACTATACTCCACTTGCTAGCTATAACTGTTGTGGAAATGAAATGATCACAATGAATCCAAAATTACTTTCACATTGCTCCACTAATGGTTAATCACCGCTTGCCTACTCCCCAGATTATGGGTGATACAACCTGCTCAAAACGAAACATTCTCCCCGCTGCTTCCTGAAATCCCATATTGAAGGTGGGATTCAAAAATCTCATCCTAATTCAGAAAAATACAATGTAGAACCACGTACCAACGCGATCCTTCCTTTCAAAGGAAGACTGGGGCACACTAGTTAATATTGTAAATTACCCCAAAGGAATATCAATCACTTGCTTCTTGGGCGACTTATTCCACATGATCGAATGACCCCTTGATCTTGCCTTGAGGTTGGTAACCCATTAAAGAAACTTTACTAACTTTAATGGCCTCTTCCATTATGGGAATTGTCGGTAGCCACAAAATTCTCTGATTGACCCTCTTGTTCCAACCGATTTTTATTTATGAGTAGTGTCTGCGGAGACTACTCGCAATGTCCCGCTCAACATTGACTTATACTTGTAATGTCTCATATTAAGTGACACTTAATACTCCCCTTCTTTTCTTTGCGTATTCTGAAAGTTCCTACTCGTGCACTTTTCTCCACGATGTGCACTTCTGGACCTTTTATACCATACTAACATCATCGCTCTTTTTATGCGCAAGTCGCTCTCACATTTGACTAATTATAACTCCGCTCCGAGTGATGTCCATATAGTTAAATTCTACCCTTCTCAAGGAATACCCCTTTTTAAATGGCTTCCCACAACCTTCCAACCAGATTCAGGTGTGCTACTCTGATCGCACACATATATATGGATTTATCGCCTTTCACACGGAGCTTAATCCACTCTACCACTTCCACTTCGTTATGTTAGTCCCACAAACATATATTCCAAAAAATATATTCCCACGTCCCTTCAACTCGGATGATTCTAACATCAGCTAACCAGGATGCCCACACACCCTATAAACCATGCATAGTAGCGTAAGCATCACATACGCTTCACACATACCGCCAAATTCTTTATTTTCCTTGTGCTCACAATGTGATTACAACACTTGGGTATTCTCAATCACCCTAGAAATCGAAATTTTTAAAACCTCCTTATCATTATTCCACCCCTCAACTCGTGATGATAAAACAAAACTTTCAATGCTTTCTTACCAGGCAACCGACTCCACTGGCCTTAAATCATAATTCAACTTCCAACTTACAGATATAATTACGTGCTCCTATTATGATCGAGGTACCGAACTCATGGACTAATGACCAAACATCTCCCTATTTCCAATCTTACGCTAAGTTTCATGCGTGGGATGTCTCGCAAAGCAAAATCCAAACAAGGACCCCCAATACACTACTACCTAGCATTATCGGTTATCGAAATCTGTTAGGCCCTCCGTCCAATAAATGTACCCCTTTATTCCGTCTCTTGACAGAAAAGTTACATATCCTCCCGTAATTACGCTTAATAAGGGACATTTCGCCAATTGCACTATCGTTCAGTATTGGTGGTAATCACATTCCATAAACCTTGAAAACATACAATCAGGATTCTCGAAATCCCATCCCCAATCATATGGGTATAACTCTCAACTCCCACATCTCTAAAGGATAGATATATCAATGCGCTCTTCCTATCACCAGGTCCTGAGCACTAAACATAATAATGAGTTAAATCTTTTCGCTCAACGGTAAACCCAATACATACTGAATCATAACAACAAAGTCCCTACACACACCAGGATTGAATATCTCGAGCCCACTATCCCCTCCAAAGTCTCTAAAATAGATAGTATAAGTGCAAGTCCGACCCTCTCGCAGGTGAGGCCTCGCCAAAACAAAACATGCTGCACTAAGGCAACCACTCTAATAGCCTTGCAATAACTACCTACTATCGTACTAACCATTACATAAATTTGTAACCAAGACAATATTATACTCGTATATCACATCACTAAAATGAGTAATCTCAATAAAGTATATAACACTATTAATACACCCATTCATCCTCTGCGAATAACACTAAGGATAATACAACTACACTAGGGAAAAATATTAACATAAAAATAACGTTTATAGTTATACACACTAAACTCGTCTCACATGCTAATCTAGCAATGAACAAAATATAGTGACTCGCTCGTGTCACATAAAACACGCCTCATCCTCTGAGGATAAAACTCATACTTCTACCTTTCTAATTGTCTTTATTGTACAAATGATCTCCGGACGTAAACACCTGTCCAAACCAAAGAAAAAACTACTTTAATCATTGTCCTTTACTAGGCAACATACTCTTGTCCCCTATACTCACTTCGGGAATAATTTAGCGCATGTGATTTCACTCTCCACAAAATACCTCTACACATAATCCACTTATCATCTGTCATACTAACCATATTAGGATTTTCCTTCTCTCGAACTTTGGTAGGCTTGATTCCTGATGGCTAACCCCGTTGTTCCCTTAGCCTTGTTGTCCCTAAAGAACATGCTACTGGCTACAATAGTCCTTACTGAATTCACCATCGCTTGGTAAGAATTCAGCTATCCGAATCATTTAAATGGGTCCCCTGATGTGTATCCCCACCCCCTTGTGGTGTTTCACTACCACCGTTGCATCCTTTCTTATCCTTGACTAAATTCTTCGATTCTTTTAGCTTCCCACACAAAGAAGCATTATCATCTCCATTAACAAATCACGACATTGTTAACCTCTGAATCGACCGTCCTATAAAATTCCCTTTTAAGTGTTATTAACTATTTTTACGAGTCGATCTCCCACTTGGAGTCCGCTCCTCCATTTGTATCTACATCCTCCGATACAAGATTCCCTAACGGTTTAGATTCATATTCACAAATGGACCTCTGTCAGGTCCTCCTGTGATGAGTTCAGAACAATGTTCACATTTTATCATGAAAATACGATGAAGGAATATGCGGCCAAATTGTACATAAGATCCTTCTATAGACATATAATTCCACTTCTAAAAGTGGTGGCTGACACCCGCCATTATAACTTCGTTCCGACAAGTCAAGACAAATTTTACTCCAAATTTTCAGTTTTAATTAGCCACACTCCGTCAATGTCCAAACCTTTGGATATTTTACCTCCTTTGGCTAACACACACAATCTCCGCGTTTCTAGAATTTCCACTGACAGTTCTCTTTAATGTTTCAACTGACTTTTTCGCAGTCGTACCACGTTGGGTGAGTCTACTCTTGCACCTCTTTCAAATTTAACAGCATTTGGAAATCATAGGCTGCGCCCTAGTCGTCTTTACAGTCCTGGCTTCTCGAGCCATAATAGGGGTGACCTTAACTACGGTCATCATCCTCGAATATAATCTACAACCTCAACTAAGCCTCGCCTCCTACTGTCCGCCCAATGGCCCTTGCCTGCCATATTCCATTGTTTGAACATGCCTGAATGCAAATGAGATTCAATAATATACATACGTTATAGCAGGAGAACGAAATCTCACCATAGAAATCAACAATCCCAAACATAGGACTCTATATCAATAAAAGTAACGCTGGAAGCATAATAAGCAGCACAGATCCTAAGGACACTATAACCTGATACCACCTGTGACACCCCACCTAATTAAATACTGGGTGATCAGTCCTTTATTAAATTAAAATCAAGGTGAACGGTTGGTTCATTCTTAGCATCACGATCGCAAAATGAAATTTCCAAATTAAACACCCTAAATAATTAAGCTAAGTGTCAAAACAATTTAAAGTCTTATTCCCATTTTCAAATTCCAACTTGAATTTTTTTTTATAATCAACAGTCTATGAATTACATAAGTGCTACGAATAGCAATCAACACAAAATAATTTATCCATCTAGATTAACCAAACCAAGTCAAATAACCATACATGAAATCATCCTGATAAGAGTTAACTCCCAAGGAGTACTAAATACTGGAAAATATAAATAAGCATAAATCTCTGACAAATCCAAACGGAATGGGAAATCGGGCGACACATGCCCTAACTATGAAGAACTAAAACAAGAACTGAATCAATGAAGAGGTCGTCTAGAACAAAGGCTTGCAACTCCCACGTAAGCTGCAGCACGTCTAATCCAAAGATCCTATGCATGACTCCCCTGTGGCTGGGCACCTGTAATACATACATAAATACACACACACACACACACACACATATATATATATATATATATATATATATAAGAGAAAGAGACAGGAAACGGGTCAGAACCCGAGTGTAAAACAGTTTTAAAAATAGTTTAGCAAGTATTTAAAATGCTTACCGGCCAATGCAACAACTATGTTAGTATGCGACACTCTCTTAAAAATTCTCACCTCACATCTAGTGTGCATGCCTACCGCACTAATAAATATCATAAGTCTCTCTAACTTATACTCCATAAGGTTTTTTCACGTGAAAAGTAAGGTTATGATATTTACTTTAGAAAATCAATCTCTTTAAGATTTCTTATGCTATTTAGAACAACTCAGTACCGTTATAAAGTTCTCGAATACTTATAATAAAGTTGAAGCATTTATTCATTACTTAACTACTTGTACGCACAGTAGAAAGTTCCCATATAGATATACATATATACATTATTCACAGATATAATATATATACTAACGGCACCCCATATAAAATCTATGGTGCTGGCATACTCTGCTATCAAGTCCCCGTATCATTCGTACTAAGGGAAATACTAGTTCGGAATCAATCTCGAACTGTATTAACACAATACACACAAAATGGAGGCGAAGCATAGTTCCAAGTCACTAAGAGGTCATCACATACCCCTTATGGCTCTTAGGATCGTCTGACTATCATTCAGATAGCATGTACCAAGGAATCCTATGTTCTAGGGTACAAGTCAATATCCCCTATAAAGGTCCCATCGAGATAAGGCTGTCCCGATGCGGTAAACTCCGTGATAGCAATTAGGGCGGGTATGATTATACGCAAGCATAATATAAATATATACACATGCATTCAGTCATATATATCAATATTCTCATTTTTCCAATTAGGTTCGCATATGACCCAACGATAATAATTATTAACCGCACATTATACAATTTTTACCCAATTACCTCACATAAAGGATTTGTCTCTTTTATTCTTAATTATAATCGTTGCATACTTACTTCTCATCTCTCGAAGTACTCTCTCTTACTAAATATAATCTTAGTAGGTAAACCCTCTCTAACCTTCTGGTATAAGTCTTTCACGAGTCTTTAAATTCTTTAGTGAACGTATGCACATTTCTAAAGTGTAACGAAACTCCTCGTTAACCCACAATTTCATCCTATATTAATTCTCACTCAACGGAGTCTACTTAGACCCTACTGGTCCTCTTCATAACCCATTATACTCCATAAATAATAATAAAGGGATCTTACATATTTTAACCGGATTAAACAAAAGGAGAAAAATATGCAGTTTTCCAGGAAGGATCGATCGATCGAGGAAAGGGGGTCAATCGATCGATCAAGCAATTCTTGCCCAGAAACTGCAAGTTCGTCCTACGGGTTTCATCTAATAATTATCTCCAAAACTCCATTAATGATTCCCAAACTTCCAAACAAGATTACTACTGGTTCTACATACCTATATACGTGATTTTCTACGTGAAACATGTACAAATTTATCAACGAAATTGAATTAAAGGGCCGATTTATCTTAATTATCAAGAACCCTAATTTTACGCTCAACTTCCATTGTTTTAATTATTTTTCCAGATTTTTCACTTCTAAATCAATCCAATTTCGTGGGTAATCCTCTACATGTGATTGAGATTTCCATAATATATTTATTTCCTCTAAAACATGTGATTAAATTCTCTAAATCATTAAATTCTTCCATGAAACATAGGTTTAATAATCTTAATCTAACACGAGTGAAACATTAAGTAAAAGAAAAGCATGATACATACTTTCCTAGAATTCAAGGGTCTAGTTTGTTGAAGAAAAAGATATGGTTGCGTTCCTCGTCGTGCGATCTACATTTTGGTGGTGGTGGCGGTACAAATGGATGAGTTCTTGGCCTTGAATTGCTTGGAAAGCTTCCTACCTTTTTCTCTCATGGTCGTTCTTAAGTTTTGTGATTGTTAACCGTAAAAGCCTAACTCAAATGGCTGATATACCTTAGGGAAATTCGTGGGTTTAATTACCCAAAAATACAAAATGTCTATAATACCCTCCCGGGATGCCAATTAGGCCTAAAAATGTCCCGAGACCCAAACTAAACCCCCACGTATACCTTTTTGATTATTTTGACCCGTACGGACACATTGGCGCACTCGAAATGACCATACGGGCTACTTATAATTATTCACTTTTAATAATAATAATTTAGTCCCGACACGACACAGGCGCGTCTCGACTTAAATTTCCATGATTGCCATTTTATTCACTCATGAGAATTTTAATAAAATCAATCTTATATATTACTTTACTCATCTAGTAATATTCAACAAATTTCCAATAATTACTAACTCTCATCACGCTAGTAAATATTTAAAATAAATTTCCGAATGAAAATTAAATTAATCTATCTCAATTAAATTTAATAAATCCCTAAATTTAAAAGCCATAAAAATACGGGGTATTACACATTCTCCTATGATCCACCAGCCCACCAGCGACCTGAAATCACTGACAAGCCCATGGCCATTCACTACACCATAATGACTATTTTGCAACTGATCTAATATTTAATTTGGAAGTGTTTATAACACATACAAAATTAACAACGGTTTTGGACACTTACAAAACTTGTAAGTGTTAAAAACCTTTGCATACTTATCAATTTCTTATTATCGAAACCTAAAAGTGTAACATATTTTATAAAAAGTGTTGGACAAAATTGGGGGTCACGATTTTCCCTCCATCGTCTCAATTCTCCCTTCCTCGACTTTTCATAAAATCAGAACTCCAAACCTTTCATTCGTTAGTTAGTCTTCAAAAACCTAGATATCCGTCTCTCTTTCTCTCGTGTGCCTTAAGAAGAAGGATCCAATACACAGGTTCATCTCTCTCTAAAAATATTCGTCAGTTATTTTCAAATCTGCGTTAATTTATAACTATGTATGATGATATATTCATATGTTTTTCTTTCAAATCTGATACCAAAAATGAACATTTATTCTGTTTAGCCATGACATAGGTGAGTCATTTTCAATCTTATTCATTTTCTCCTTTTTAATTGATTTACTAACTAACTAACTAACTAACTAACTAACTAACTAACTAACTAACTAACTAACTAATTAACTAACTAACTAACTAACTAACTAACTATATATATATATATAATTGTACAAACATCAAGATCGGATCTAAATTGCTTGATATATGTTGTGACGTTTACTTTGTGAAAACCTTTTAATACGGTCTAATCAAATAATGGTATGAACTTCATTTGTGTTTTTTGTTAAATCTAGTTTTCTTTATGTGTTTTGTTTGGTTCTAGTTTGTAATCAAATTATTTTTGGTTAATTGTTAAATATGGGTTTTCTTAGTGTTTGGTTATTTCTCAGATCTTTTGATTTAGGACTTAGCATATTATGAATAATCTATATGTATGTAACTTTATATGAAATCGAGATGATGGACAATGTTTAAATTTATTTAGCTTTTATGTTATTTCATTCTCAACTTTATATGAGGTTGTGGAACTGTTGTAACAAAGCTAATCTTTTGATGGTGAACATACACCAGACTTAAATTATATCACAAAATACATCACTGGGTACTTATATCCAGTATTTTCGATTACCAACATGGTCTTTAAGGTGTATGGGTATATCCAGGAGGAGGCTAGCAGGGTTGATACTCAGGAGGCGCAAATTCAATTACGAGTTTAGCATCATATTACATTTTTTTATCATTTTTTCAATGAGAAAACACACATGTAAAAGAACATATCAAATATATATCAATAACAACATTAGGGGTTTCTAAGAGCAAATTCAACAAAAGTCCAAAATTCATGGAAAGTAAAATTTAGGGTATGCTTACGTGAAATCCTAAATGATTACTAAGATATTGTTAATTTGTGTGGGTTATATGGATTGCGAACGTGGAAGGGGCCGAATGTGAGTTGCAAGATGGTATTTACACTAGCATATTTAATTCAAATGCGACGTTCTATGCAAAGAATTGGGTTAGTACACACTTATGGGGGTTGAAGTGAAATTATCGTGGAAGATTAGTTACTGATAAAATGAATTCGAGCAATGAAGGTATACTAGATTCCATTATAAATAGGGCCATACTGTTCAAAATGACTAAGTTGTGGTTTAGCTTGCTACTTGATAATGAAGACTCTACCCTCCATTGGTATTTGTTATTACTGTAACGAATTTAGGAACTAATTTGGCACTTAAAAGAAAAATGACTATAAACTAAAAAGAAAAGTATTTGATCCATTGGTTATTTATCTTTACTTGTTGACGTACATTTGATTTATCTTTTATTGTTAAGGTATATTTGATTTGGTTTTGATATTCCATCAATGGTATGCAATGTTGACAAGTTTGGAGTTTTTGTTTTACGATTATTTTGAATTTATTTTCAGATCTCTCCTCAACGTTTCGGCTTTTCATTTCCCTCTTCAACCTTTCGGCTCTCTTCAAGATCTATTCAAGAATTTTAGGTAATCTCTCATCATCTATGCATTCTCAAGCCTTTTCTTATACACTTTTATACACACATACATAAAGACTACTCAGTGATTTTGTGATCACTCATATTTACCAAAGAAGTAACACATTCATTTTGTGATCACCCATATTTTACATGAACTCCACAGGTGATGTTTAAGTTGACCAAAAGTAGAGGTTGTGCGTAATCATGAGGGGGTAACTCTTAAATCTTAGGATTAGCCTTTTACTTTTGTTTATGTGATATCGTTGTCCATTTTGTTCTTTTTTATTTCAAGTATTGTAGGTATATGGCCATTTAAATTATTAATGAAAATCTCTTCTTTTTTAATGCCTTATCTATTTATTTTGATGTTATTTTGATTGTTCTTGTGCTAAAGTTAATTAAACAAATTATTTAAGACTCAACATTTTTTATAAGTGAAGGGTAGGCCTTTGTCCGATATCACATACTTGTAAAAATTACGGGTTTAGCAAAGTTAACACCCTTATTAGCTTGTTATTCCATCGATCTCGTCAAAACTCATGTGTTAATCTTTAATTAACTTTGTCAGTATTAAGTTGATATGCGAAGCAAACCCAATTACTTTGTCATAATAATAGATTTATGAATCCATATCTAGTTAATACAATATGCTTCCAGGTTTGGCTCATCTCATGGCCTTGTGTTGTGTTGGTCACTTTAGGTAATTTGTTTTCTCACCATCGATCAATTTTTCCCTATTGGGAAGGTTTGGATCTTTGGTGGTCATAGCTTATATGAAGAAGACCTAATCTACTTAGGTCATTTCAGTTAATTTTAGATTAGTCCACCCTGTTCTAGGTGGACCTATTGTCTTTGGGTGGTTTATTGTAAATCGGTTTGCCTATTCTAGGAAAACTTCATCATCTTTAGGATGATTCGATCCATTATATATTAGTCTAGCCTATTTTAGGCAGAGTTATCCCTCTTTTGGATAGATTGGTCTGTCCAGCCGTGGCAGATCAAGAATTTCGATAGCATGCTTCTTCAATGGTGTTATTATGCCCCCAAAATTCTATGGCCCAATCAAAGAGTTGTTATCAGAAGAGAGCCCCTCTGTGTACAATGAATTCATTGTGAGTGATTATATGGATAAGTTCTTCTCTAGGCCCCTTGATGACAAAATTGGCCTAGAACTTTTCAAGACATGATAATGCAATAATTACCAAGGACTAAATCAAGCATATTGTACCCCACAGTTTATTAACCTTGAGCACTTATTATCTTTTTTTAATTTTCATTACAATAATGTGTTATTTATGTATAAATGTGTTTTAACTAGAGATACAATAGATAACTATGTGACAATAGTGTGCTTTCCTTGTGTGGGACTATTAACCAACAAAAGCAGGAGCCCTTTAAACCATTTCTATAGCATTGAAGCATTTTAATCCATCAAAATGCTCAAATTTCTCAACCCATAAAAGGAGGCTTTTCCAAGACTTCCCCTCCTACGACATTTATTATGTCGCGCATATACCTCTCTCATGACAGTTGGATTGTCGCGGGGTCAACAACAATTTCTCATTGAATCTATAATGACTAGTATCAAACTGCATAAATAACCCCCCAAAGAAATATTTTTTGCCACCAGTTTCGTTCTCAATATTTTTGTTCTCAACTTTGCAGTCTCACTGGTAAAGTTCTTCGGATACCAACAAGAGGAGTTCTAACAAATAAAATTTCAAAAAACCCTGACAACCAAATACAACAAGGGAGCCTCTGGAAGAAAACCTTTTTAAAGGATGAAGACGAACTGATTTGTACAGGGTGGGCGAATACACGTATGGCTAGATTAATGGAGCAAATAAAAAAAATTGGCACGTGGGAGAATTTTTCCTACAAATTTAAAAAGGACAAACAACCGAAAAAATAAAAGTATGTCTTACTAGGACACTCCACAATTATTCCAATTTCTTGTCTATCCATATTATATAAAACACATCATTATTTCTGTTGGGCTCTACATAGAAATCTGATGCTTGATGTAATTGGTTGCTTCTTTTGCTTGAAGTTGGGGCCTACCCAAACGTGTAGAACTTGTTTGGAGATCGATTGCAGTGGAAGGAGCATTCAATGATATTCGTAATGCCAAATAAGCCAAGATAATACAACCGATTTGATTTTCCTGATATTTTACTTGCGCCATTGAATGGTAAGTCAATTGTCACCATGGTTTAAAATTGGTCACGTTCATCATTTCTTTTTCGTTTATTTATTTAGATCCCCAACGTTTGGTTTTGCTTTCACGACTAGTTCATTGTAGCTTCGAAGAAACTGAAAATTTAGCAGTGCTATCTTTATATCTTGGAAGAAAATGAAAAGTTAGTTTTGTTTTCACGACTAGTGCGTTTCATTTGCGAATGTGTGGACAGGGATTTGGGTAATCTTAAGGAACAATGAAATGATTACATGGCCCAAGAAAGTGAAGTTTCCAATTGAACTCTTATCCGCAATGCTCGGTGGACATGACTATGTTGAAGCCCAAGATGGTTTATCTTTCAAAGACTGGATGAGAAAACAAGTACGTATTTTATTTTCCTTTCTCAAGATGGCTTGTGTTCGGTCGATAGATGAATCATACATTCAATTATTGAAATTGGGTTGTTGTTTTTGATTTATTAAATTTATTTTGCCTTTTTCATTTCATTAATTTTGAGCAACTAATCCCTTTTTTCCCCTTCTGATCTTTTTGGGCACACCAGATCGAGTTACCACTGAGGTGTTTATTGCCATGTCAAAGGCATTAAACATCCTAAATCCAGATGAACTTTCAATGCATTGTATTTTGATTGTTTTGAATCGATTTCTTCATGTAAGATCATCATTTCTCTAAGAATATAAATAAATAAATTAACCTGTTAATTAGAAATATGATCAAATCTTATTAATCAGAATACGAGTTACAAGGATTGGTGGACTGGAAACCCAACCAGTGACTGAACCTGTTAACAAGTAAGGAGCAAAGCGGCCCCGCATAAGATGTGCAAATAAGTAGATCAACCATTAATACGTGTATGCTTTGTTGTCTTCTTTTTTTAGTATACAATGTTCTTACATGCTTGTTCTTTTAGTTTCATTGATTATCATCATTAATTAATACCTTCAGTTCAGTAAGGGAGTGCCACATGTAGGTTTTAAATGGTCAATCAGATCTATATGGCATTTTTGCACACAGTTAGCTTACAAGGCATGAGATACAACACATAAGAAAATTATGGGAAGAAGAGGCCTGAAGAGTTTAATATAACACACTTCGATATTTCTACACATAGTTAGCTTACAATACTGAATGCACATGAATAAATGATAAATTTTATAATGTTCAATTATCCCTTACACCGTCTTCTATATCACATACCTCAGTAAAGCTTCTTATATTCTAGTTGAGATGGTTGTGAGGCTTGAACCTTATTTGCAATTTTGATAAGATAAATGTTTATATTCTAGTGTGATTTTGTATGCCATTTTTTTTATAAATTTATCTAATCTTTTCATTAGGTTTAATTATGTATATTTGAACAAATGTAAGTTAAAGAACATTTAGTATATATACCGTACAAATGTTCATTTTTCTACTAAGTGTCGTGTAATTTGATTTTGTTGCAACTTACAATGACAGATCTGTCTACTTTATGTTCATAGATTTGTAATTTATGTCATTTTATGTAATTTCTCTACTCTATTGATTAATTTTGTGAATATGTTTATCATGTGTGTTTAAATGCATAAAGATGAAGTTGCACACAATTAGCATTACTTGGATCCTTTATTTTATTACAAATGTTATGTAATTGAGTTTTTTACAGCATATAATGCCAGATCTGTCATGGTTTTTCCCCTAGAATTCAAATCACAACCTAAAGTTTTATGCAATGTAATATCAGATTCCCCACAAGTTTATTGGTGTTGTGGGTCCTGGTCCGGGTTGTCGGTATCCAAACCCAAATTGTTCTCCTGGTGTTTCAGCAGCGTTTTGGTTTTGTGAGTAAGACCATTAATTTATACGAATTGTGCTTGACAGGTTATGTTCAGTAGCTAAAGACAATTGTTGAATTACCTAACTGATTTGCTGTGTGTGATTTGGATGTTGAAGACAAAAGTATCCTAAAATTTTGTATTATAACATTTATTTTGTAATGGTAAGATTGTGATCTAATGTTTGAGTCTCTTTTATATCAAAGCATAGTTTTTATGGTTTTCTTGTCAGCGAGTGTTTAAATGTGGATAAAGTAAAACTTTCGAGGCTTTTTGAAAACTCTATTGGTTTAGCTCATATATAAAATTTCATGTAGTTTTTTCCCTGATGCCTATTATCAGTGGAGTTATTTGTTCTTAATTAAGGAAGCACAAATATGTCTAGATGGATGATGGTGTAAATTATATATCCTCTTGTTCGTCATAATTTTAGGTATCTGCCTCTTTTCTTTCAAGTTACGATATTCCCTATCCTTTTAAATATGACATTCACCCCTCATCTTGTTTTGGTTTTGTCATACTTGTTGAGTGCAATTTGTGAAAGAAGTAGGTCGCTGTAATATTTAAAAACAAGAAGGGAGCTGATGTAATATTTGAAGCAGTCGCCGGTCGGGAAGTATTTGGAATTATGATTTACCCTAAAAATCTAAGTCCTATATAAAAAATTGACAAATTCAGTTTGGATACTCTTTTACTCATTGCATTTTTATACTCGTATGTTACACCCACTATGCATGTTATTGATCTTTTCTCTTGTATTAATTCTTGGGCAGACAATTACCAAAGTACTGTTCCTTCGCCCTTATGTCAATGACTTCAGTACCCAGTGGGCTCTATCTTCTGTTACAATATATATTGGGGAACATATTTCGGACATAAAACTTGGAAACGATACATCTTTTTTGATATTTACAAGCATTATCTCCTACTTGCCAGCATCGTTCGGTAGGACAGTTGCCGAGGCATTTCAGGGCAGTAACTATGTTGGACTCGTGGCTATCATTTTCTTCTTCTTCCTGCTAGTTCTCAGTATCGTTTATGCTCAGGTAAGTGTTGTTTTCTGTAGTTTTATTATAGGGTAAAATACAAGAAATCCCTTAAAGTTTCACCCTGATTGCATATACCTACCTATGTGAAATGTTGTAAATATTCACCAAAGCAATTTTATACACGGTGATGCATATTGAACTGCTCCCAAAAATCCCTCATCGATAATTTGGAGTGATCTTATGGTTAGAAAGGTCTTAGGGGCAACCCACTTTTGGGGAGAGGACTATGACATCTACTTTAGTCTGCCCAACATGCCTATAATCAATGCACTAAAACGCATTTAAGTTTAACTTGTTGAAGTTATAGATCGAATCAATTTTCTTCTTTTGTACATATAGAATTTATTTGTGAATTTTATATAGTTTTGTTTCCATACAGTTTTTGCAAACTTGTTTCAGATTATATATCTGCAATAAGTGTCTTACTACACATGGATTTTAAATTTTTGCAAACTCGTTTAAGTTTGGCCCATTGTCTTTGTAGATTATGAGTCTCAGTACTTCTGCTAACAAGCTGCCCAATATTAAAAAACATTCAGACGAAAGAGTTGGACCCTAACAATCTCGGTTACATTATGGTAATTGTAATTTAAAATCACAAAATAAATTAGTAGAACATATAACTATTTTCATAGTATTTTGATGATAAATTACTTTCAATATATAAACATAGGTTGTATGGTAGTACAGACTCAAAGTTGCATTCGAAGTACACTCAAGTTGAACATGGCCATCATTTTACTTCTAAGTTGCAGAAACGCTACCGCTTGGCTCCAAAACAAGAGTAGTGTTGAACTTCTTTACCTCCCCATACCCCGTTGTTGAACATATTATGAAGTATATTCTTGGGTTTTAATGTAGTTTGAAATTATTAAGTAATTAAATTTCACTTCTTTTTATCAATTTGTTAATTTGTAGAGTTTGGGTTATAATTGTTATGTTTTTAGCCATTTTTATTGTTTGCTATATGTGTGGGTGGTGGCATGTGGTGGGTGATTTTTATTTTTTTTAATATTTTAATTTATGTAATGGTTCATAACACTTACAAAAGAAATAATTTTTTCCTTACATATTACTATTTGTAAGTGTTTTGAACCGTTACAAAAAAATGTATATTTTTTCATTTGTAAGTGTTTATAACCGTTGTAAATTAAAAATGCTTGCTGAATTTTGCAAGAGTTTAAACACTTGCAAAAGTTAATTTGCAAGTGTTTAAAACACTTGCAAAAGTTTAATTTGCAAGTGTTCTTAACACTTGCAATTTTTTTTGTAACGCGCTGATTTATAAGTGTTTTAAACACATGCAAATCGCCTGTTTTGCTGTAGTGATTCGCACAGTGGGGGCTGGACATAGTGGGACCACTACCTACCACATCTGGAAATCAAAAGTATCTACTAGTGGGCACAGATTACTTCACCAAATGGGTAGAGGTAGAACCACGGATGAACATTCACGACTCATATGACCACGTTCATTTGGATAAACATCATAACACGCTTTGGGGTACCAAGGATTATCATCACCGATAATGGCACACAATTTGATAGTGATTTCTTTCAAGGTTTTTGTGATGAACATGGCATCAAGCACCATTTCAGTTATGTGGCGTACCCCCAAAGTAATGGACAGGTAGGGGCTTTTAACAAAATCGTGCTCGATGGACTAAAAAAGTGGTTAGAAAGAGCCAAGGGTGTCTGGGTAGATGAGCTACCTCATGTTTTATGGGCTTATCGCACTACCACTAGGCGACTAACCGGAGAAACACCGTTTGTACTCACTTATGGGATGGAAGTTATCATTCTATTAGATACATGACTCCCTTGATGAGAACCGTATTGGTCAATCGAGGCCTTAATGATGATGCATTATGCACTGAACTTGACTTAGCAGACGAGTGAAGAGAGCAGACCATGATCAAACTGGCTTCCTATCAACAACAATTGGATAGGCAATACAACAAGAAAGTTAATTCGAGGAAGTTTCTGATAGGATATTATGTCCTAAGTCAAGTCCTCAGTAGTGCCGTAAAACTATTAGATGGTAAACTAGTAACAAACTTGTAAGGACCCTTCAAAGTAATCAAAGACGATCTTTAAGGAGGATATCACTTGGAAACGCTAGAGGGCAAGGAGATACCAAGAGCATGGAACACAACCAATCTCAAGAAGTTCTATTTTTGACTCTTCTTTATCTCTTATTAGTACATTTAGTTTAAGCAAATTTTCATTTTTAAACTTATGTTGCTCGTCAGACAATATTTAATGAATAAAGGCCGATTGGCCCCTCCACTTTCATATTTTGCATTGGCTGCAAACTCTTCTTGGTTACATCTCATTAATACGCACCTTTTACAAATGATGACTCATTCGTGCATGGCTAAACTCTTGGGATTATGGAAAGTTATCCAACTTATTTTCGATCAGGAAAATTCGCATGACGAGCAGGGTTTGTAGTAGTTATAACAAGTTAATATAAGTGTTTCAAATTTCTACGTCCCTCAGGTCCTTGTTGCAAACATGAGAGACCTCATGAGTTGCCCCGACAACAACAAAAAGCTCTACAAGGGATCCTTAGGTAGTAAAGTTAACTTAGGTCAGTTTCCAAATGTGTTGGTCGCAAAAAAACCTGGTCGGGCGGATGGCCCAGCTACTAGGTGCCTTCTCGCCATCATCCTACTTAGGCCTAATGGAGTGTGACGACACAACCTAAAAGGTAAGGTAGATGGAATGAAACTGCTAAGGCATGTTGGACCGGGAGGATGTTCAAACACAAAATAACATGTGGCTAACACTATCTTTTAATACCATTTAGTCCGCTAAGAAGCTCAAAATGATAAAACCCCAAAAATAAAGGACCAGAGGAGGTCAATTAATACTATTTTCTCAATAAATATGATAATTAGCAAATTAATAAAACATGTTTAGTTAACATGAGCTCAAAACATTGAAGATTAGTAAATAACACTTTTTCATTAACTGAAATGGGAAGTTACATTTACATCAAAACCAAAGTACACAAAAGATCTATAATGGTCCAGGATGACGAGCAAGGTAGTTTGCATTGTGCACTTTCCGACCATCATCTCGGTGATAGACAAACTCTTCTTCAGCATCTTCTAAGTAATGCTCCAAAAGATGGACGGGAATAACATCTATTGGGATCCACTGTTCATCTCTCATAAAGGGGTTGTGGTGATAAGCTGGGTAGTCGATATGATACTTATACCACAGGTTAGACTCCTTAGGCATTTTTAATTCCCTAAGGGCGCTAAGCCACCGCCAAGCAAAAGCAAGGTCCTCTGCCTCCTTCAATCTTGATGGGGCATCAGTCCAACCTTGGTCATAACCATCTACATAGGCCTGTCGAGGTCCCCTTCAGAATAAGTGCCTCAACCTTGTCATATGTATTTGAAGTCTGACAACGATCACATAAGCTCATTGAACATCACCAGTGAGCTCATCAACCTCCATCTACAGAGCTTGGTTTTTAGCTCGAGCTATCCCAGTAGATGATTAAGAAGACCCTCAAAGCACCAAGGAGAACCTTGATGGAATGTTCTCCCTTAATCGAGAAATTTCCCTCTTCTGTTGAACATTCTCCTTTTGAATTAACTCCCCCACTTGATTAACTTTGGAGGCACCCAGGAGCTTGGATTTCAGGGCATTCAATTCCTTTTTAATTGAAGCTCCGATCTCTTCCATCTCCTCAACTCTCTCTTTTAATTTGGCGACCAACTCAGCCTAATCTTTATACTGCTGGGTCCTGGTCTTCAAAGATTTACAGATTTTTATAAAATCTTTACGAGCCTGCACACTGATGTTCGATCCTAGGATGTGCCTTAATCGAGAATCGAGGGGAATATACTCATCTAAGTTAATAGGATACAATCAATAAAATAATTAATAGATTTGGCAAACATCACTAACACGACAAAGTCGATAAGAAAGGAAAGTCTTCTTTTCATTAAACGTAATTAAGGCATACGCCGGTACATGTTGGGGAGAATAAAAAACACAATATAAATAAAAGAAAAAAATAGAAACCCTAACAAACTATTGAGGTCTAGACCTGCTCAGAATTTGCTGGCCCTTTTTCATTGTTATCAGCTGTGGGAGCTTGGTCGCCAGTAACCACGATCGTACCAAGGCCTCCCGCAACTTGATCAGTAAGAAGATCTCCAGTAGCTGGATCAACAGGCTCTATCTCAAATCGAATAGCAGGCTGGCTAATCGAAGTGTCCTCGACATCTATGGGATTTGGGCCTGGCACGTGCTGGGTGAATAGGAAAGAATCCGCAGGAACTCTAACTGCGACCAAGGCCTGGTCCCAGCCTTTCTTGAAACTGACCTATCGAACATAGGCTATCTGGCATTCGACATCGTCGTATGCTGCCTCCCACCCTTCGTTGTAACCACTTTCCCAGATGGTTGCAACCTCTCCCTCCATCTTCTCAACCTTAGCAGTCAGCTCCTTATTAACCTCATCCACCTTTAACTTATTAGCGACCACTAGACCATAAGAGGTATTGAGGTCATCCATCTCCTTTGCTGATTGTTCCTTAAGGGCGTCCAGGGCATTCTACTTCTCCTACTCAAAAGTGGCCTTAGCATTGGCTAGAGCCTTATTGGAGTTCTTTATGGCCTTTTCCATCTCGATATTTTTTCTCGATCGATCGGCCCGACTGTGAAGCAATATGGTGAAATCAGAAATAAATTACAAGATGAAGAGAAACACAAATTAATTTATGGGAATTCGAATAAAGAATTAGAGAAATATTAAGAGAAGGGGATGTACCAATGCAATCCCTGAAGTGAACTTTAGGGCCAATTGGTCGGAGCCCATCTTCATTGACTACTCGCAGTCATCGACGAGCACATCTTCCTCTAGTAGTGCAGGGGTAAGATGGGGAGTGTCAGAAACACTTGTCCCCTCAGCAATAACATTGAAAGAAGGCATAAAAAGGGCCTTTAGGGCTTGTGCCCTCTTATTTTCTTCTTCTCTATTTCTCTCCTCTTTTTTCCTTTCTTTTCTTTTCTTCTTCTCTCTTCTTCTTCTCTACCTCGCTCTCCCTATCTTCTAGCTTGGAACCACCATCCATGGGAGAGTTTCTGTCCTTCCCTTTCAGGGACTTCATCCGATGTGATAGCTAATCATCATCATCATCATCTTGGATAATCAGACACCTTCTCTTTAGTGGTGCCATTACTTCTTCTTTTTCTTCACTGGTTTCTCCTCGCTGCCTTCCTCGCTATCATCTAATCCCTCCTCTTAACCTTCTTCTCCTTACTCTTCCTTGATTTTTACTTCCTCTTCTTCTTCTAGATGAACAGGTTCAGAAGGACCACCAACCTCCTCCTCTGGAAGCTCCAAATGAGGGATTGTGTCCACTGGCTGAGCAATAATGTTATTAGCGGTATTCTTGTAGTTAAGCAAGTACGCCGCCATACATGGATGCTCGCCTTCAGAGAGCCTTTTCCTAACTTTCCAAGCTGTCAACAGGTCAGTAGCCTTTATCTCGCGAGGGGAAAGTTCTCATTTTTTCTTCGTAGATACAAAATAAGAAGAAAAACAAGTGAAATCAGACAAAGCAATCTATAGGAACGCGTAAACAAAAAACTAAGAAAGAGGCAGTATCATCAATCTATGTATTCCTCCCCAAAGGTAGGGATCCGAGGTACCCTGGACCTTATGCCCTTAAACTGGGGAGGATATTGCCAATTCCTAGCAGTGAAGCCATAGTTCCAGTAGTCCTTGTGGGAATCAAAAAAATTCACCACCAGGTGTTAGCACTCCTCGCCTTCAAATATAAGAGTCCATATTTTATGCGTGAGTAGACATAACAATAACATATTTCTATGAGCCCTAAGTGAGTCTCATATAATTCATTTATCCTGTGTACTCCATTCACAATTTTCCAAACATTTGTATTACACTGAGCAGGAACAATGTCAAAATATTTGAAGAATCTCAAAAATAGGAGATTGGGGGGGAAATGTTAACCCCCCTGAGAAACTAACAAAGTATGAATCTAGTGACCATTATCTATTGTAAGGACATTTCTAGGAATTGGAACACACTCAATATCTACCCAGTCCGAAATAATATAACATGTTCTGAACTCAGAAATGGACTTATTATCAAGTCTTACCATTAATGCGATAGAGTAGCTACAATTATAAACTAATCAGAAGAAGAAGAACTGAAAACGTGAAGAGTAAAACTTACAAGCAGAAAGATAAGAACTCTAATTTTAAAGCAAAGAGCAATAGGGGAATCTTAAAGATAAAGTATGCACAAGAACGATCGGAATTAGTGAAATGATGGTTAAGTTGAACACGAATAGGTTTCAAATATCCTAAATGATGAGCCGCGCTTCCCCATGAAGATATCAACGCTTCATTTTCTCTTAAGGACAAGCATACCCTCTTTAGCCCTTGTGAATTACAAACGTGCCATGCCAGTTTTGGATACTGTTCCGAGCCTCGGGCCTTGGACTTGTTTAAAATCTATTGGCCCAAACTGTCGGCCCAAAGATTTTAGGGGCAATTTTGGGGACCCATTTACCATAGCCCATGAGAGTAGCCGACCATCTTGGATCCATTAGAATGCTGCCCGACCCAAACCATAATTTAATTCACAAATGAGTATTTCAAATACACTAGAATACTTACGAATATAGTCAAAAGAGTTACCAATAATCTCGGAGGAGATATTAAGGTACTCCTTGATATATATAACGTGTTAATTGATTCCTTATATAGCTCAACCTCTACTTTGATACATCTATAAATTGTACACCCTGACCCGGGGCAAAGAGATGTAACTTGAGATCTTGAGAGACACTTAATATAAAAAGTAACCTCTCTGTGGACGTAGGCAAGTTGTCGAACCACATATATCGTTGCTGTGTGTGATATTTACTTTTTGTCTTTGTGGTTGTTTTCGTGGATTTCTTTATTGTGATATTTTCTGCACTCACAGTCAATTATAAGAATAATAATTAATCCAACAAAATCAACAATTCTTAAAATCACTAAAATATAATGTCAAGTTGACAACTCTCGTCTATACTTGTCAATGATCTAAGCACCTGTAAACTCATCATAACCATCTAACCCATTGAATATTCGTCTAAAGCTCTTTAAATTGCTTTAAAACTTTCATGAGTTGTTGTATTTATTTCTCTATGTTCATGTCCTTTAGCTTATTCAAGATAATTTTTCAATTGATATGAGTTTGCATTGCTTGCTTTTCAAATGCAACAGGCGTAATTAATCACAATGAATGAATATAAGTAGTTGTGACAGAACTCTAAATAGAACAATCTCACAACAAATAGATTTATGTGGTTCGCCAATGGCCAACATCCACGGGTGTTTCTCTCCTTTTTATTATTTTTCTGTGATTCGATATCCATACGTTACATATCCTTTTTTTTCCTGGTGTGAGGGTTACATTTATAGATATGGAGGAGTCAGAATCGAATTGGGCTCATTAGAATTATTGATTGGGCCGCTGCTTGATCCATGCTAATATCCTTCAAAATCCATTCTTTTCAAATAATACCTTTGAGGTTCATGGGAGCTACATATGTAATAGTTTATTTTTTCTCGCAAAGTTTCAACTTAACAAATAAATCTTATGTAACTCACGCTTTATTACTCAAGACACATCATTAAAACGGTAGTAATATAAACTCCAACATTATAATGTTTAAATGTTCATTCAAAATGCCAAAATATAGAATGTCGAAACAAACTAAAAAATATTTAACACGTGTCAATTGCAGAAATTATAATTCACCCAATAAAATTAACAAGTATTAAAATTACTAAAATATGATGTCAATTTGGCGAGTCTCGCCCAAACTTGTCACCGATCCTAGCACCTGTAAACTCATAATCGTTAAAGCCAATGAATACTCATCCACACTCCTTATATTGCTCAAAGACTTTCATGAGTAGCATTCTATCAGTTTTCTCTATGTTTATGGCCTTCAGCTTATCCAAGATAACTTTTCAATTGACGTGAGTTTGCATTGCTCATTTCTTAAATTCAATAACTTGAGTTTCCAGAGCAACAGTATTATTTTTTTATAAATCAGCAATAACAAATAAGGCACCTGAAGCATCATCCATAAGTTAATTACATTTACGTTGAACTTTTGATTTTGCTCCTTGTGAGATTCGTTTGGATGTGATTGAAGGGCTTGCCTCAGTATTAACATTCTCAGATGCTTCATTTTCATCGTTTAAGCCCACCTTAATATTTTCACCAGCATCATTGGGATTCATTAGGGCGAAATCATTTTCTGATACGGACTGATCACCTGTGGCAATATCATCGCCAAAAATAATACCCAAATCATGGTAACTAAGACACACCTTTCCCTTTAACTTTGATGCGTCAGGTTTATCCTAAATAAAAAATATATGAAAATTAATAAATAACCAAATTTACTTATTTGTTAAAATGCAAAACTCTTATTCAAATGTACCAACACAAAAGGCAAATTGGGAATAACCAGAAGCATAGTTGGATATTCACACGAAATATCAGGTGTCATTAATGATATTACCAATAAGGGAATCTAGGAAGATTGTTCCTAATAGGGAGTAGGTAACCGTTGGAGAGTTACTCTTAAACGGAATAGGTAACCTTATCACCATTAATATGTACGATGTTCTCTTACATTCTTCTTAACAACAACTACACCACATCCAAAATATATGCGCTCAACCACCTTTAAAATATTAGTTATTGTGAATCCATTGTCCCCTCATTTTGTCCCGGCTAGCACTTGTTCAATGAGTATGTTTACCAACTGCTTATTGAGAAAAGTTTAGGGATAGAATTTGAGTTTGAGTTTGAATACAACCCTATCTCTACTCTATTTGATTATTTGGGGATCAAGTAATTTGTGGGACCCATTTATCTTGGCCCAAGAGAGTAACCGACCGTCCCAACCTACTAGGATCCCGACCCAAATCAGCTATTTAATCAAGACTCATGTATTTGATATACACTTAAACACTTACGGATATATTAAAAATGGTTACCAATAATCTCAAAAGAGATATTCAGAGACACCAAGAAATATCCGCATGTTAATTGAGTTCCTTGTACAACTCAATCTCTTATTTTTACACATCTATAAATTGTGAACCCTAAATCGGGGTAAAGGGATGTAACCTCGAGCATTGAGAGACACTAATAAGAACATAGTAACCTCTCCGTGGACATAGGTAAGTTGTCGAACCACATACATCGTTGTTGTGTGTGTGATTTTATATTCTGCTTTTGTGATTATTTTCGGGGATCTTTGTTGTGATATTTCTTGTATTCACATTTAGTACAGTCTGTAGGAAAGGATTTCTATTCCCACGAAAACATTCATAAACAAAAAGCCCGTCATGTCTCACCACAGCTGTAACATTCCTCATGTCACACTACACCAAATCTGTCGATCGACGATGTTCAAGATGACCCAGCCCCACCAAGGGTAAGGCTAGAAATTTTCCAGCCACCAAATCCTAGGTTTCACCAAGAGAGGAAACCTTATGAAGAAATTCAGGGGCCACCTAGGTCTACACAAATATTCAGGAAGCCACATGCCACCAGGTGGAAAAAAACGCTCGCTTACAAAGGCGTTTTGAAAGATTGGAGAGTGATCTCTATGGGGACACAATGAAGCATCATAATAGGACCCCTAGTCCTTAGGCGAGAAACACTCGCAGCCGAGGGAGGAGCTCCAGGCCCTACCAAGGCAGATCTGAACGTGGCAGGTCAGAGCGTGATCGATCAGAACGTGACCAACCAGTGAGGTGTCGTAGAAACAATGATCGTCAAGATGAGGACATCATACTTTTAGTTCGTAAAGAGATGGACCAACATCTAACCCATCGAGGAGCCAGGTCCACCAGGGATATATCTAGGAGAGCTCTCAACACCTAGATAAAATCCCCTTTTTCAAGGGCGATTGAGGAGGAAGAACCCCCAAAGAAGTTCATCATTCCCAGATTCAAGAGTTATAATGGGAAGACGGATCCTATCGATCATGTTCGATAATACAGGAAGTCAATGACCTCGTTGAGCCACAACAATGCTTTGATGTGTCTAATTTTCCCTTTTAGCCTATATGACGTAACACACAAGTGGTTTTAGAAATTGCCACACAAAATAATCAGGAGATTCGAGGCCCTAGTAGAGGACTTTTCTGCTCGCTTCATAACTAGCAGCTCCCAGCCTAAGGGGATGGATTCACTACTCATAATGAAGAAAAAGCCATAAAAAATCTTTCACGAATATGCCAAGAGGTACTAGGAGATTTTCAATGAAGTGGAGGATTACTCAGAGAAAGTCACCGTTGCATCCTTCAATATTGGTTTGCCGACCACATCTTTGTCGCCAATCCCTAACAAAGAGGGAATCCAGCACCATCAATGAACTCATGGCTCGTATTAAAAAATACACTAAGGTCAAATATGAGGTTTATTCTAATGCAGGGGAAACCGATCGAGCAAAAGTAAGTAAAGGATGAGACAAGAGTGATACTCTAAAGAAAGGGAACATGAACGGGGGCAGAATGGTTCCAAGAATGGGAATAAGGCTGATCTTACAAAAGCATTCCAAACAATTAATGTAGTCTTTAAGGAACCAATTTATACGATCTTAAGCAACATCAAGGATCAACCGTTCATTAAGTGGCCCAGGAAGATTGGTGCTAACCTAATGAAAAGTAATAACGCACTGAGATACACATTCCACAAGGAGGGCAACCACAAAACTGAGAATTATAAGGCTCTGAAGTCACACTTAGAGGAGTTGGACCAAGCAAGGCACCTCAATGAGTACATTAAGAAAAAAATAGATAAGTTCGTAGCCGATGGTGATTAGAAGCCAGACAATGTCCTTGATGATGACATGGGACACGAGTTCACAGTGATCTATAGAGCGTCCGACCTAAAGTACATCCAAGGGAACGTTATTCGGATGGAGCTGAAGAAGGTCACTACTATCATGGATGCATTCCAAATTAGTCTTATAAAGAGCTAAGATGGAAAAATCCGGTGAGTAGAAGACGTCAACTACACCAAGCACATCGTCTTCACTAAAGAAGACTTGATTGGAGTGAGGACCTCGCATCACGATGCACTCGTGATAGCCCTGAAAATTGCCAATTAGGATATCGACAAGCTATTAGTTGATCAGGAAAGCTCATAAGAGGTGATGTACCTAGAGTTGTTCCACAAACTAAAGGTCAACCTAACCGAACTCAAGGAGGCCACAGTTCTATTTATCGACTTTACAGGTTAGATTATAATGCCACTGGGAAAGATAGCCATGCCAGTCAAAGAAGGCAACATCTCAAAGCTCATTAAATTCTTGGTGGTAGATATAGAGTCCCCATATCACGTAGAGGATGGTTGCACGTCATAATAGTAGTACCATTTATCAATAACCGAAAGCTGAAGTGTATCACCGACCAGTGCATGGTCAAAATTTATGGTGACTAAGCCACTGTAAGAAAATGCTTCATTGCGGCCATCCATACTAGAAAGGAAAAGAAGAAGGAACTAAAGGATGCTCTAGAGGAAGACCAGGGGGCTATACCCTCTAAATAACAACTATGATACGATCGACCAGGGGTGGAGGAGACCAGGGTTCACCCCCTAACAGGGTCATTAAAAGATTGGAGGAAGTTGTAGCCGATGACAACTTGCAAGAGAGGAAGTTTTTTATTGTAACCACACTTGTAGATCACAAAAAGAAAGAATTGATTGCCTTCTTGTGAAGTAGTCTAGATGTTTTTGCTCAGGAGCCATCGTCTATACGTTGACCTGACCTTCAAGATGATCACTCAGAAGGCTCACCGAATAGCCCTCGAGAAGGCTAAAGTGGCGGAGAGCAAAATAGGGAAGCTTCTGGATGTAGGATCCATTAGGGATATTCAATCCCCTATATGTTTATCCAACCTAGTGGTGGTACGAAAGAGTAACGATAGTTGGAGGGTCTGTATTGACTTCACAGTTCTCAACAGAGCATGTTCCAAAGACAACTTCCCACTGCCTAAGACCGATCAATTGGTTGACGCTACGGTAACACATGAAATGATGAGTTTTCTGAATGCCTACTCAGGGTACCATTAAATTTTGCTTTTCTGCCCTGACCGGGATAAAACCTTCTTTATAACCCCTATTGGGTTATATTATTATAAGGACATGCCATTTGGCCTAAAGAACGTAGGGGCAACTTATCAGAGGTTAGTAATGAAGATGTTTAAGCGACAGATGGGAGACACGATGGAGGTCTATATCAATGACATGTTAGTCAAGAGCAAGAATAAAGATGATCACTTCATAGACCTATTCAGGACCTTTAATATCCTCAGTAAATATTAAATAAAACTTAATGCGAGTAAGTATTCATTTGGTGTCAATTCAGGAAAGTTTCTGGGATATTTAGTAAGAAAAGGGTAATTGAGGCCAATCCAGATCATATGGATGCGATCACCAAGGTCCATCCTCCACAGACATTACGAGATGTTCAAAAGCTCACTGATATGCTCACAACACTTAATCGCTTCATCTCTAAATATTTAGAACACTGTCGACCATTCTTCCATCTCCTTAAGAAGGACAAAGGCCTCATATGGAATGATGATTATTCAAAAACTTTGTAGGATATCAAATGTTACCTTAGAAAACCACCTTTATTGGTAATTCTCGATGATAAAGACCCACTATATCTCTATCTCGCAGTATCAAACCACATTGTGAGCTCGATTTTCGTATGTGAGAAAGAAGGAGGAAAATGCCGCATTTACTATGCTAGCAAAACACTTCTGGATGCTGAACATCATTACTTACCTTGGTAAAATCTTGCCTATGCATTGGTGGTTGCCTCAAGGAATCTGAAACACTACTTTGAAGCTCACTCAATAACAGTGATCACTCCGTATCCCCTCAAAGTTGTTCTTCGAAAAATTGATCTCTCTGAACGACTCTCAAAGTGTTAGTGGAGCTCGGTATATTCGATATCCACTTTCAAGTAAGCATAATAATTAAGGGATAAGTCCTAGCTGACTTTATCTCCAAATTCATGGGCGACCAACCTATCGACCAACAGGAAACGGAGCAGTCAATAAATAAAGAAGCACAGTCTAAGGACTGGACCCTATACATTTATGGAGCCTCCAATTCCAAGGGAGCATGAGTAGGAATTTTTCTCGTTACACCAGAATAAACTATCATCGAATAAGGAATCATATTGGGATTTGGGGCCTCTAACAACGAAACTGAGTATGAGGCACTAATTGCTGGCTTGTGCAAGGCCCAAATGCTGGGGGAAGCGCACCTCAACGTATTCAGAGATTCACAATTGGAATCTAAATAGGTAAGTGGAGTTTTCAATGAAAAAGATGATAGAATGGGTTCCCTCCTCATTGTAGTAATGGGAACTTATGATAGGGTTCGAGAAAATTGATATTCAATAGTTCTTCCGGGGACAGAACAACCACGCTGACGCCTTAGAAGCCTTAAGCTCAGCAGTGAACTTCGATCTCAGAAGAACTATCCAAATAGAGTTCCTTACCAAGCCTAGCATCGACCAAACAATAACTGATGAACAAGTCCTCTTCATAGAGAAGTCCCCTAGTTGGATGGATCCCATCATTTGTAAAGAAAAATTTCTAAGTAGTGTCAATTTGTATGCATTGGCATTATTCCGGAGAAAAACCACTTTGTGTCATAGATGGATTTTACTTGTCACGATTACCATTTAGTCTATGACGTTGTGTTGAATAAGTAGCGGCCAAGCTTCAAAGATAAATCTTGTCGTAGTTTTAGTGCACGTTTCTCATTTTCACTTTGATTTTCCGAGATTCTCTCAGGTATGGATACATATTGGTTTATAAATACTCGGTAAATATTTTCTAAGGATGTTATTTTATACAAATATGATTTTAAAATGTTTTAAAATGATTTTTTCTAAGATATATCTTATTTAGAGTCTTATAGAACTTTCCCTTGTGTTTTGATGGTTCAAACGACTTTGGAAGTCGTTCAAACGACATCTGACTGTCACTCAAACGACATTGCATTCTCGTTCTAACGATATGCTCATGTGGTCTGAACAACTGAATGATTTTGTTCTATTGACTCGTCGCCTTAAAGTTTTTATTTAAGGCAAATTTTCCTCAAAAAAATAGAGTGTGCAGAACATACAAAATTTCACATAACCTATACGTTTTTTGAATTTGTTTACCAAAGGTTTCCAAACCTAAAACATCCTTTATGTTTAAAAGATACGAGTTTACATGCCATTTGTTATAGAGATCTTATGTTTGTACCCCGATTTCATTCTTCCATCATTCAAAGATCTTGTTTCGTGTGGGGGACTCCGTATGTGTTGATTACGGTGAAGAAGTGGTGGACTCTGTGTTCTGAATCGTAGATGATTATTGGCTGTATCGATGGATACCGAGACATGCGTGGACTTGTGTGTTATGGACCTAGTGTAGGTGGACTCTTGCATTGCAATGTGGAGGAGAGATTAAAACAAAGAAAAGGCGTCAAGGCTTGTGGGGATCAAGTCATTGCGTAAGACTGAAATCTTCCTTTGAAAAACTGTATCATAGTGATTATCTGGACTAGGCCATCTGAGGTTTTTTCCGTTGTGGTTTCCTCATAAATTGATGTGTTTATGAGCATTATTTAATTTATCTTGCTTAATCACACTAGATGCATGTTTAGGGTTAAGAAAATAAAATTTGTTTAACTAGTTTGGTTAACAAAATTATTGCTTAATGAAATTGGAAAAAGGGTTTTGAAAAGAAAAAAATATTTTCACCTAAAGTACACACATAGAGGGACCATTGTGATTTTACAAATTGGTATCTGAGCCAGAACAGTAAATTATTATGTGAGTGATCCTGTGTCTTTAGGTCTACCTTTCAAAGGGTTTGATGATTTTAAAACACATTTATTTGAAGGGTCTAATTGGAAAACACGTATGAAGTCTGCACTTAAGACTTTAGTTAAAAAGGATGACTCCGAGAGGTGTCTTTATTGTGAGGGGTATGGTCATAATATAGATGAGTGACCCACTAATCTAAGGAGGGATGTTAATTAACCGATAACTCATTTTTTCACCCTTAGTGATAGTGATCTGGAAGAGGAAAACTTTTATGCAAGTAAGCTAAACCTTACCACCTTCATAGCTAGTCATGTGAGTGATGACGACAAATTTTCCCATAAAGATATTTCTTTATATGACTCTTCCGTGGCCATAGTGAGTGAAGCCTAAGAAAGTGAGGGTGATGTGAGTGAGGATCAAGAGGTAGAGGAGAGTGACTTGCAAGTTGCCTTCAATGAATTGTATGCGAAATCTGTGAAGGTAAAGAAGGAAAATTTGAAGTTAGTAGCTAAGTTGAACGAACGTGCCATTAATAATAATAATATAGATGCTTTGATTGAGGATATTAGGGCATGTGAGAAGGCTCGTCGGGAGAAGCTAGAATACATTGAGGGTGAGAGAGATAGTCTTCGAGGGTTAATGAAGGCTATTAAAAATGAGCTTCTAGAGTTTAAGGAGTCTGGGTGTTTGCTCGAGTGTGGGATTAGTGAGCTTGAGGGGAGATTGAGAGATTCGAGTATTGTGAAGTTTGATTTGGAGGCTAGGTTGGAAAAGTTGGATAGGATTTTAGGCACCTTCCAAATCAAGGATGATAGGTGTGGTATAGGCTTCGATGATCGTATTGCTCCCATTCCCAAAGCCAACACCACATGTGTGAGAGAGCCGATTAGGAACATTAGGAGAGGTTTGCATTTAGGTAACATTCCTCACTATGTTTACACCTGCACTCATTGTGATAGGAAGGGTCACCTTAGATGTTATTATTATGACCTTAAAAGTACTCCTAGGAAGTTTAATAATAAAGTAATTCCGTTTCCCCCAAACCCCATGAGTCGTTACACACATACTTGGGTCTGGAAATTAGACTTAGAGGATTTAGGAATTGGACTTCACGACTCTCGCTTGCTTGAACTTGATTAACAATTGGTGTTTAATATTATTGGAAAAAGGTTTTTGAAAAGAAAAATTATTTTCACCTAAAGGACACACATAGAGGGATCGCCATGATTTTACATCACTGCCTTCTTGTAAAATGAGTCATTGCCTGATGATAAGAGATTACCTCATCAAGTAAGCATAAAAGCAGGACATTTCTACCTCTCCCCTAGAGGAGATATCTACAAAATATCATTCAAAGGCCCTTACCTCCAATGCGTCCAACGACAGGATACCGATCAAGTTCTTAGTGAACATCATGATGGTGTTTATGTGAGTCACGGAGGAGGGAGGTCACTAGCCTTTCGAGCAATAAATGTGGGATACTGGTGGCCTCACTTTCAAAACAATGCAAGTTCCTATGCTCATAGATGTGAAAAGTGTCAGAAATTCTCTCCCATGGTTCACCAGCCAGCTAGCGACCTCAAATCTCTAACTATTCCATGGCCATTCGCGCAATGAGGGCTGGATATTGTGGGACCACTACCTACCGCACTTGCAAATCAAAAGTATGCGTTGGTCAGCACATATTACTTCACCAAGTGGGTAGAGGGAGAATCACTGGCCAACATCATGACATTGACATGATTAGGTTTGTCTGGAAGATCATCATTACACACTTTGGGATCTCAAGGACTCTCATCACCGACAACGACACACAATTTGAAAGTAGTTTCTGTAAAGGTTTCTGTGATGAACACGACATCAAACACCATTTCAGTTCTATAGCATATCCCCAAAGTAATGGTCAGGCATAAGCCTCTAACAAAACCATGTTCGAAGGCCGAAAGAAAAGGTTGGAAAAATTAAAGGGTGCCTAGGTGGAAGAGCTCCCCCATGTTTTGTGAGCCTAACGTACTACTCCTAGGAGACCAACTGGGGAAACGCCCTTAACACTTGCCTATGGAATGGAAGCCATCATCCCACTTAAAGTATGTCTCCCGTCCATGAGAACCACCTCGATCGACCAAGACCTGAACGATGAGGCATTAAGCACTGAACTTGACTTAGTAGATGGAAGAAGAGAATAGGTCATAATCAAGCTATCTTCCTACCAATGATGGCCAAGTAGTACAACAAAAAAGTCAACCCGAGAAACTTTCAAGTAGGAGACTATGTTCAAAGGAAAGTCCTCGTTAGTGATGTAAAACCATCAGATGGCAAGATAGGGACAAACTGGGAGGGATATTTTAAGGTGATAAGGGACGACCTTCAAGGAGCATATCACTTGAAAACACTAAAGGGAAAGGAGATACCAAGAGAATGGAACGCATCCAATCTCAAGAAGTTATACTTTTAGTCTTCTTTATCTTTTATCAGCATATTTAGTATATGCAAATTTTCATTTCAAACTTACGTTGCATGTAAGATTTTATTAAGTAAATAAAGGCCAAATTGGCTTTCGCATTACGATCTCATATGTTGGTTGTTTCAAATCTCTTAATTACATCTCATCTTATGCACCATGTCCAAATGATAGCTCCCTCGATCATAAAAAGATATTACCTTTAGTTAATAGAAAGCTGTTTATCCCTGCCTTAGTAAAAAAAATTCCTCATGCACAAGAATTAATATGGGTTACAATAAGTTATTCAGCTTATTTTAACCAAAAAGTTTCATCATGGCGAGCAAGGTCCATAGTAAGTACGCTAAGTGATTAAAACCTTTCACTTGTTACAACCCTCATGTATTTATCACAAACACAAAAAACCTTATGAGTTCCCCCGGTAATGGTAAAAGCCCTACAGGTTATCCTTAGGTAAAAAAAGCCAACTTAGGTTGGTCACAAAAATATTGCTTGAGCGGATTGGCCCATCGACCATGTACATTCCCGCCATTATCTCACCTAGGCCTAAGGGAGTGTGATAACACATCCTAAAAAGTAAGGTAGATGGAGTAATACTAGAAAGACATATTGGACTGGGAGAATGTTCAAACACATGATTAGCGAACGACTAACACTTGTCCTTAAGAATCATTTAGTCGGCTGAGAAGACCAAAATGATTAAATCTAAGTATTGACCCATTTAATTGCCAAAAGGCCTAAAAATGCTTAAATAATATTACTTAGTCGACAAAGGCCTTAAGTTTTCAACAAGAAAACAACTCTTTTTAGTTCAAACATAAAAGACAGTTATTAACTCATATTTAGTCAACACATGCTCAAAATATGGAAAAAATTAATAAATAAAACTTTATATTGACAATTGTGGGGAAATACAAATACATCAAGACAAAATACAAAAAGACATAACAAAGATCTAAGATGACTCAGGATGGAGAGCAAGATAATCTGCTACGCGTGCTCTTCGGCCATCATATGGGTTGGGAGAGAAATCTCCACATCATCTTCGAGGTAATGTTCTAAGAGTTAGGAAGGGATAGCATCATCAAGTAGGACCCACTTGTCATACTTCAAGAAAGGGTTATGGCGGTAGGCTGGACACTCGACCTGATACTTATACCACAGGTTGGATTCCTTAGGAGTCTTAACCTCCCTAAGGGAACTCAACCACCCATGAACAAAAGCGAGATCTTATGCTTCCTTTAGCCTTGATGGGGCATCAGTCCAGCCCTCAATGTAGCCATCTGCCCAGGATTCTCGGGGTCCCATTCTGAATAAGTGCCTCAGCCTTGGGACATCTCTCTGGAGTCTAGCTACAATCATATATGCTTTTCGAATGTCTCCTTTCAACTCAATAACCTCCTTCCTCAAAGCATCATTTTTGAATTAGAGGACTTCACCCACTTGGTCGACCTCATTTATCTCCATAAGTTTGGCCTTCAACATATTTACCTCATATTAAAAGAATCGATATCCTCTATAACTTGAAGATCATACTTAAGCTTGGTGACTAGTTCAGACTGATCCTTGTTTGCTCAGTCCTTGCCCTCAAAGACTTGCAAATTTTCACAATTGCCTTGCGAGCTTTCACACTAATATTGGGCCCCAAGATCATTCCCAACCTTGAAGCAGGTGGAATATAGTCCTCATTAGGCTACAAATAACACAATATGTGAAACCACATACGTATATCAGTATGTATGGAATAAATGAATCAATATGAGTAAAAGTTTCTCTTTCATTTCATCAGTAAAGGGGGCCATAGGCCAGTACAGTCAAAGTAATGAAATAAAATTACATGGGATCAAAAAATTATACAAGAAAAAAGAAAAAAACTCATAATCTAAAATCCCTATTCCTTCATCTTCTCGGCTTTAATCACTGCCTTCCCCTTCTCAACAACCCTCTGATCTTGGTCAGCATCCGCTTTGACCTTAGCGGGCATGTCCTCAGCATAGTTGGTAGACTGACTAGCATTCTGCTCTCCCTCTATAAGAGGGTTGGGCCTAAAAGAATGAAGACTAAAGAGATCAGAATTAGTCGGAGCCCCCGTATTTCCCAATGCTTGGTCCCAGCCTTTTTTGAAGTCCACCTTCTTTGCATAGTCCATTTGGAGCTCGATATCATCATAGGATGCATTCCAGCCCTCAGTATAGCTTCCATCTTTCTCGCGTGAGAGCTCTTCCTTCAAATTTTGAACTTTACCAGACAGAATTTGATTTTACTTGGCCAACTCTCCCTTCTAAGAGACTACCATCTTCTTGGATGCCTCAAGATCGGTATTGGCCTTTGCCAACTTCTTCTTATCTCACTCCCATGCTGCGTCAGCATAAAAAAAAACCTTCTTAGACTTTTCCAGAGCATCTTTAAACTTATGGTTACTTTTAGACTAATCAGCATGATCATCCAAAAGAGTTGTGAAGTCAGACAAAACCTGCACATAATAAAGAAAAGTAAGTCAATATGAAGATGGAAAAATTCATAACAAAAATGATTCAAGGACACAAAGAAGAGAATTACTAGGGAAATTCCCTAAGTGAACTTGAGGGCAAGCTTACATGACCTAAATAGTGAAGAACGCTCGCGATCAACAACGAGCACAACCCCCTTCAGCAGATTAGGGGCAAGGAAAAGGGTATTGCCCACTCTAGCCCCCTCAGTTTCAGCGGATGGGGATTATAGGGGCCTTCAAGGCCAACTTCCTATTGGTATCTTCCCTCTTATTCTCTTTCTCTCTCTTATTCTCTCTCTCTCTCTCTCTCTCTCTCTCTCTCTCTCTCTCTCTCTCTCTTTTCCTCTTTTTTTCTTCTATCTTCTTCTCTTTCTCTTTATTTTTCCCATTGGCTCCTGTGCTAGAACTACTAGCCCTAGGGAATCTACCTTCGACCTCTTCAGGGACTGGAGTCGATCAGACATAACTGCCCGATCCTAACCATCATCAATCCTAAATGTCCTCCTCTTAACTGGGGAGCCATATCTTCTTCTTCTTCTTCTTCTTCTTCTTCTTCTTCTAGCACCACTGGATCAGAGGGACCAACTTTTATAGCCTTTAGGATGGGGACTTTGTCGATCGGTCGAGTAATGAAGTTGTTTATCGTATTCTTATATTCGAGTTAGTAGGCCGCAGACCTTGGATGCTTGTCATCTGGAAGCCTCTTCCTAACCTTCTAAGCCTTCAGAAGTTTAGGAACATTGACTTCACTTAAGTCACGCTCTTGATTTTTGTCATGAGTTGCAAAACAAAAGAAGAAAAACATCAGTAAAAAACAAACAACAAACAGATAAGAAAAAAAGAAACAATAAATAAACCAAATTAAAGTGAAAGGCGACTTATTTTTTTCCCTAAATCTGAAATTAAGGGGGCCCTGATGTCTCTTGCCCTCACGAGGGGGAGGACATTGCCAATTTCTGGCAATAAACCCATGGACCCAGTCCGGATTTAAGAATAGAAATTTAAAGTAATGATCCTTTAGTTCAATAAAAAATTACTGGCCCAAATACACAACCCAAAACTTTTAGAGGCATTTGTTGGGACCCATTTATCTTGGACCAAGAGTGTAACCAACCAGTACAACCTGACAGAAGAGGTGCCCGACCCAAATCAACTATTTAATCAAGACCCGTGTATTTGATATACACTAAAACACTTACGGATATATTTAAAATAGTTACCAACAATCTCGAAGGAGATATTCAGGGACACCACGAATTATCCACATGTTAAATGAGTTCCTTGTACAACTCAATCTCTTATTTTTACACATCTATAAAATATAAACCCTGACCGGGGAAAAGGTTGTAATCTTGAGCATTGAGAGACACTAATAAGAACATAGTAACCTCTTCGTGGACGTAGGCAAGTTACCAAACCATGTACATCGTTGTTGTGTGTGTGATTTTATATTATGCTTTTGTGATTGTTTTTGTGAATCTTTGTTATGATATTTCTTGTACTCACACAATCTATATTAGATTTTTTGGGGGGCGATGTCAGACATTTACTAAACCACTTTGACACTTATGTACATCTAATTAATTAAGTATATAACTCTTAAACAACTTTTACGGAGGTCCTTTTAGGAAGGAAAAAAAATCTAGCACATGTGGGGGGAAAAAGAAAGATTTAATTAGCATTATTTTCTATTCCATGAAGAAGAAGCTTTAACTACAATTATTTTCTATTCCATTATTTTCTTTAATTAGATTTAATTAAATAAAAAGCTTTGATTAGCATATGTGGGGAAAAATTTATCTATTCCATGATTTGGGGATCACATTTTAGTTTAAGTTTAAGTTTAAGTACAACTCTATCTCTACTTTATTTGATGATTTGATTTGGGGATTAAGTTATCCACATGAGAATTTTTAACTTTTTGAGCAATGTCCATCTAATTAATTAATTAAGTATATAACTCTCAAACAACTTATGCTGAGGCCCTTTTAGGAAACAAAAAATCTAGCATTTATGACCCCAAATCATGTTTTCTAAATAGAAAATAAAAAATATGAGGCACGTAGTAGTGTTTTTTACTTTTTAAAAAATTTAAAACTTAATAAATAAATGTTATGTAACTCTCCGTTTATGACCCAAGACACATATCACTAAAATGGTTGTAACAAAAACTCAAATATTAAATTACTGAAACGTTCATTTATAACTAAAAAAGTTAGAATGTCTAATAAACAATGAAATATTTAATATGTGTCAATCGTAAGAATAATAATCAACCCAATAAAATCAACAAGTCTTAAAATTACTGAAATACATTGTCAAGTTGACAACTCCTGCCCAAACTTTTCAACGATAAACTCATCATCATCTAAGCCAATGAATTTTTGTCACTAGCTCCTTGTCTTGCTAAACAACTTTCATGAGTTGCGTTATACCAGTTTCTCTACGTTCATGGCCTTTAACTTATCAAAGTTAACTTTCCAATTTATGTGAGTTTGCATCGCTTGATTTTTAAATTCAACAACTTTCATTTCTAAAGTAACCAGAGTCTTTTTTGGTGAATCAACAATAATAGATAAGTAGAAGTATCGTCTTGTAGGTTGCTACGTTTACGTCAAACTTTTGAGTTTGGCACTTGTGAGGTTCTTTTGGATATGACATCTACCTCATTTTCATCATCTAAGCCCACCTCAATATTTTCACCATCATAATTTTATTCATTTGGGGAAAATCATTTCCTGATATGACCCAATTACCCGTGGCAATATCGTTGCTAAATATAAAACCCAAATCGTTATAGTGAAGACACAAATTCCCCTTTAACTTTGTTGCATCTAATTTATTCTATATATATATATATATATATATACACACACACAACAAAATAACCAAATTTCATTAAACTAAAACTTAGTAAAAATAAATAATTTAAATCTTATTAAAAAAGTGGCACTACCTTGATGTACTCTTCCCAAACATTGGGATCCACTATGTTTCTACAGTGTTGGCATCCCAGCCTAAACATCCAACCTTGAATAACTCATGGAGGTTTGTATAATATATTTTTAAATTCTTCAACCTTACTCTTACATTCTTCTTGTAAGGAAAAATTTCCATTGGAACGAAAATATGTATAACAAAAGCGTTTGGATCTATTTTCAAAATAATTTTTAGAGAAGATATTTTTTTTATTTTTGAGTTCGTTATCATAATTTTATACCTCATTGGAAAGAAGTTTTACCTCTTTAGAACGACCTTTGGAACCTCATTGGAATGAACATCGAACAAACACTGGTTGTCAAACAAAAGGGCATTCATTCGAAACTCGTTGGAGGGTCGTTTGAACGAGAAAGCTTGTTCTTCCGAACGAACACAAACTTGAGTTTTATTGGAACTAAAAGAGCTTATCATTTGGACAAACTATCTATTTTCATTCGAACGGACCCATCATCTTGAAATTCATGTTTTCACTTTTTAAAACGTGTTAGAATTAGATGTTTTCAGGAACTTCTGGCTGAAATCAAACTCTTGCCTATTTACCAAAGTTCCAAAACACTAGTTTCACTCTTTGAATTTAAGTATCTAAGTTTACAGGTTCAAATGCTTTAAGATCTTTCATTTGGCCACCAAAGTTTGTTTCTCTTCATCTTAAGATAACTTTTTTCTTACGGTGGATTCTGTACTTTTGGTTTATTGTGTTGCGGGGAAGAAATGGTGATCAGTGTTCTGATTCTATAGACGATTGTTGAGCCTTGTCGGTGGATACTGAGACATGCATAGATTCATGTATTTTGGCAGCTTCCTTGAGGGGAATCTTACAATACAAAATGGAGGAGAGGTTGAAGATAGAAGAGCGTTAAGGCTTGTGAAGGAGACGAGTCATCGAGTAAGTCAACAGTCTAGTCTTTGTAAAACCTTATCATAGTAATCTGTTTGGTTGGGTCGTCCGAGGTTTTTCCATATGTGGTTTTCCTCGTACATTGTCATGTTGTAGTTGATTTATTTATTTTACCACCTTATCACCTCGATGCATGTTTAAGGTTGTAAAGATAAATTTTGGGTAAATTGATTTTTCACAATAAAATGTTTAATTTGGTGTATAAGTTTAATTAGGTTTAATTTTTTTAAAGTTTTGATCCTTAAAATTGAAAAATATAAATAGGCTTTTTGTTAATTCAAACAATCCTTGCCTAAGCACACACGTATTGGGCGTTCTCAAACCTATACCAGGGCTTGAAAAATTAGTTATTATGTTTTGTTCCCATATGTTAGGCATGAATTTTGGTGGATTTGATGGTATTAGAATCCCAATGTTTAATTGTTCAAACTATGCATACGGGAAAATGTGTATAAATTCAGCACTTAAGGCTAAAGATGTGCGGGTATGTCAAGTGGATTTACATAGTTGGTCCCCACCTACATCATTTATTAGAGAGAATGGGATACCCATAGCTGTAGAATCATGAAGTGAGGCTGAGCATAGGTCGTAATTTATAACTCGTGTGGTTTAACTGCTCTGTTTTTTTCTATCACCCCGGAGGAGTTCCACCATATTATAACTTATGAAATGTCTAAAAAAGCTTGGAATGTACTCCAACTTACCCATGTAGGAACTAGTGCTGCAGCAGAGCTGACAATTTTTGACACGATAACCCGTTTATGGTAATAACCCGAAGTGACCCGAACTTGACACGATTATCTTATATAGATTTAAAATTACCCAAAACTTATACTCAAATAAAAATCAATGCGACTCGAAAATGACACGACTAACCCGAATTGCCACCCCTGCGGGTGCTAAGGCTTCCAAACTCCAAAACCTCACCACTCAGTTTGAAACCATTAAGATATTGAAGAGTGAAACTTTTGTTACGTTATACGCTAAACTGTCTGACACAGTTAACTCATCTTTTAACTTAGGAGAAAATATACCCCAAAATTGATTAATTAAGAAAATCTTAAGGTCGTTGGTTGAAAGATTTAATTCAAAAGTGACGGTTTTGAGTTATTTGGGTACTTTAGACTCTACAAAACCTGAAGAGCTTGTAGATGACTTACAAACTTATGAGATTGTCATGTTTTCCTACAAAACTGAGACGAAAAAGATAAGAACATTACTTTGAAAGCCCAAAAGGAGGAAACACCTGTTCAAAATGATGAGTCTGACATTGAGTCCAAGGATATGGCCATGATAGCAAAGAAATTCAAGAAATTTCTCAAGTTTCTTGAGATTAAAAAAATGCAAAAAAGGTTGAGAAAAACATGTATAACAAGTCCGATCACTTCCCTAAAAGTCGAAATGATAACTTAGGGGTGAGTCAGAAAGATGTTTTATTATAACGGTTATGGCCATTGGGTAGCTGAGTTACCCACTAAACTAAGGGAGGAGGGCAAAAAACCAAAGGTGTACAATGCCACCCTTAGTGATAGTGATTTGAGAGAGGTACCTGTTTTACCCACTGAGCTCATCTACACCATGTTCATGGATAGCCATGTGAGCTTTAATGAGAAATATTCCCATGAAGATATTTATTTGCATGACACTTTTGAGACCATTGTTTGTGATCCACAAGCTTTATCACTCCTCATGAGGGCCTGCATTGCCATTCGCACCCGATCTGGGGGAGAGATGGAGTTACCAGTTGTGTTGAACCTACTCTTAGAGTTTAGACTGAAATTTCCCACCAAGATGACTGTCAATTATTTAAAATTCAGTGTCTTGTTCATGGAAGCCCAGAAGTGGGCTCGATAATCCGATGAATGGGTAGTACCTATCAAAAAAATTAATTTAGATGATATGGGACATATTATGGCCGACATGTTTCGATAGACCAACAAAATCTGCAGCATTTCTGAGTTACTCACGACTTTAAAGCTTAAGGGATAGTTAGTCCCTTCACTCCTGCACCTCCTCGTTGAGTGTGAAGATTTGTACGATGAAGCCATCGAGGTCATTGAATGTATTGATTTATCTTGTCAAGAGGACATAAACACCACCAGATGGGGCGATGATTTTGACAGCTCAGACGATGAACTGAGTCAGGAAAATGTCAGTCTAATAGCCAGCTTGTGCAGGATGATATCCTATGAAGACCTATTGGGGGAAGTCAATAAAGTAGCCATTCAACTCGAGGTAGATTTAAACATGGGGTAATTGTTCTTCCCTGTCTTAGTAAACTTCATGACTAGGTTAGGGAGGCATTATAAAGATTTGAATCCTTAGTCATTAGGAGTAAATAAAGGAAACGGAGTTAGCAAAGAACTTCCAATGCTAGAAATGATCGTTGAAGAAAGAAAAGTCCTTAATCAGCGCAAAAAGACCTAAGCCAACATCTCCTTATGGGGGATTTTTATGTCCTCCCAATTGTAATGGAATGCTCTGATAAACCTCCTCACCGGAACCACAGTTTCTATCTCTAATACTCCCGAAGAAGTCGTAAACATGTTTGGGTCTTTGACCTCTTCCAGATTGCTATCCTTTTTTGAAGAAAATTTTTCAAAGATCGACCATGTTCATAGTTACGCCCTTAATATCCCCGTTGAAGTCTTGGAAAAGGCAGTCCCGCTTTCACTTATTGACAACGGATCTTCTCTAAATGTTTATCCTCTTAGAACCTTCAATTATTTGGGATTAAAAGTGAGCAATATTACTCCTACTTTCATTATCTTGAATGCTTACGACAATACCCACCGAGAAGTGATAGGGTCCATAAATACCATAATAGGGATTGGCCCTATCAATCCTGTCATCAAGTTCCATGTCATTGACATACCTGCATGCTTTAGTCTACCCCTTGGCCATCCATGGCTTCATAACATCCGAGGGGAATCCTCATTTCTTTATCAAAAACTGAAGTTCTTCACCAAAGGCCAAGTATCACTATTTTGGGGGATGACGACGTAAAGACAGTGCTAGTACTAGCAACTCGATATTAGAAATTCCACATGGGATGAATGACATGCTCCTCTCCAGCTTCAGAGTTAATCCACTTTACTTTCCAGTAGGAGATAGTTTCAAAGATTGAGTCTGTCTGGAACACAACCCTAATGACAATATTAATGTAAATCAAATATTAAAAAACATGCACTTCATCCCCAGAATGGGGCTAGGGTAACGACAACAAGGGATCCTTGAACCCATAATTTTGAAAGAGGCCTTCCCCTCATGTGGCCTAGGTTACCAACCTTTACCTGAAGAACTCAAAGCGCTCCGCCAAGCACGACTGAAAAGATGCCTAAAATATGAAAAACTATTTCAAGAGACTCGTTGAAAGAAAGATTTGTCAAGGAAGGTGAAGACTTCCCTTTCTGTAGATTCCCTGAACCGTAGTATGACCACATTGACAAGAAGATGAAATCGAGGCTGAAAATCTTCTTTCTAGATAATAACTCTTGGGCCGAAGACTATAAACATGAAGTACAACTTCTCATTGAGAAAGCCATGACAATTATCGAGGACTCCAAGGAAGATGATTTTAAAGACTCATTTAATTTGCAGACACCGAGGTTGAGTCTCTGCATGATCCGCTCAGATGCCGCATCATCGGACCCGTTTACTCAGATCAAAGTTATTTACATGCCTCTCCTTAACTGGAATGCTATACCAGTTCAACCTGCTTAGATTCAACCCAACCTTTTTTTTACCCTATCCAAGTCTCTTCACCTAATGTTGTTATTCCTTTTTCTAATATCAATGTTACTGAGACCTCTTTTGACGAGGTTCTCAATGCAATTTTTCTGGAAAATAAAATAAACGAGGATTTTGAGTATCTTGTTGTGCCTTACATTAATTGTCTTGATTCTAATCAAACCCTTAACGACAATGATTTTGCAAATGAATAATTCTTAATCAATCTTAATAAGGATAATAACAAATAAAATAACTGTGTTCAAATTAATTAGGATGCGATAATTATAATCAATCTCGATCCTAGTAGCCATCAGCGCGAGATTAGGATATGGATTGCCCTTAACAAGCATGATCGTGCGCAATTAGAAGAGTTGCTGAAAGAATTTGTGGAAGTATTCCCATGGTTTTACGATGACATGCTTGGCATCGACCCTAAAATAGCTCATCATGAGATCCTAAAATTCATAGAATGCAAGTCGGTCAAACAGAAGCTAAGGAAACTCGGCACCGAATGGTCTCTTAAAGTTAAAGAGGAGGTGATTAAATAATTAAATGCAGGCTTCATCCGTGTAATTGAGTACCCTACATGGCTCACCAACCTCGTCCCTGTTCTGAAATCAGGAGGAAAGGTCTGCATGTGCTTCGACAACATGGATTTGAATAAATCATCCCCAAAGGATGATTACCCATTGCTCAACACCGACATGATTGTGGACAACACAACTAGCCATTCCCTCAAGTCGTTTGTCGATGGATTCATCAGATACAACCAAATCAAGTTGCATCCTGACCATTAGATGAAAATTGCCTTCATCAACCCATAGGGTGAAGGTTCCTATATAGAGCACTCTTAGGGTTTGTGTTATGTGCTTTAGCTATATAGGACTTCATCTAGTTGGACTTCGATTTTGACAAAATTCGTCGTGTAATTAGGGTGAGTTTCATTACCTCCGCCAAGCTCCTACTGCTATCTACATCATTTCGGTAATACACTGAATACTCCAAACTGCATAAGGTAATTTTCATTTTCTATGGCTCATAGGATCTTAATCACACATGACACGACACCACACGACACTGCATGATATTGTTGGATTATGTCATAATTAAATTCTTTTTTAGTTCAAAGCTTTAATTGAAGTTTTTATAAGAAAAATAATTTTTGAGAAAATAAAGTTGTAACTGAATATTTTTTTTTGAATAAAATTTGCAGAATTAATTTTTGAAGTTAAAAATATTTTGTTGAAACTGTTTCAAAATTTATTTTGAAATTTATAGAATATTTTTGTAATATGATTATACGTTTGTGCGTGTGACCCATGCCATAGTTGTTAGCCCTTGCTCTTACACGATATTATATATGTATATATGTTATGTATGGCTTCATGTATACGCGTGTATGTTTTATGTTGATGAGTTGCCTATTAGTTTTTAGCCTTAATAGTTAACTGTATAGAGTGTAAGTGCTATAGTATGCAATTCGACCATAACAGGTCCCTATGGCTTGTCCTATGTTCATATATGACAGCCTGTCCCTAAGATTTGAAGCCATTAGACCTGTTACCCTATTTGACATTAGCAGGACTAGTCTATAGTCCTTTAGGCTATTAAGTGCATGCGTGATATTATATTAAGTATTTGTATATATTAATATATTAGCTGGCGTTATGTCCAAAGCAGTTATTTGTGCTCTTAATATTCGTTAGTATATATTAAAACTGTTGCCTCTGAAGCTGATTTGACTGTGGACTGAGATTTTAATATGTAGCTGGCCTTTTATTATTCTAAATGCTGTCGTATTTCTCAAATCAGTTCGTGGTCTATTTCTAGCCCACAATTTTCTATTAAAACCAAAGTTGATTTATTTAAACGACGCCGTACCGTTTCAAAGATAATAAATTTTCAATGTTTTGATTACGCTACAACTGGCACAAGTTTTTGTAAACGGTATCATTTTGTTAAACTAAAACGTTTGTGTATTTCTAGTTGTTTATAGCTTGCACTACACGTGTCTGATTTTTAATGCACATATTTGTGCTTCTTTATGAGCCTTCAGATTAATTTTAATCAGTGGTTGTGGTGTGTATTTTAGTAATCCATGTGAATCCCTTTTCACCAACCAGTACTGTTCTTATTTGGCTATAAATATACACCTTGAGTCTTTATTTTCTTAGAATCGAGAAATTATTTTTGAGCCAAAGCTCTGCTGAATTTTTTGGAGAGAGTGAGATTATACACATATTTTCAGAGATAAATCTTTTGTGTATTTTTTGCAAGCCATTGCTGAATCTGAAAATATTCTTGAGGATTTAAGCTTGGATGATTTTTTTCCAGAAACTCTCTTCTCCATATCTGTTGATTTTTCATTTTGAAAACCTCTTTGTGAGTATTTCTTTTTGTAGTGCCTAGTTTATTATTTATTCAGATCTGTTTTGTGTGTACATATTGCGAATCTTGTTTGTGTTAAAACTTAAAGGAAAAAACTCATTGTTTTTTTTAAAGAGCTTACACAGATCTGAAATTAAAATAAATTATCTTGTTTTGTTTGTTGGCTGATTTTCTATTTAGATATATACTATCTAGATTTGTAACGTTCTTGTTTTAAAACGATTTATTTTAAAATCACTTGAGAATATTTTTCTGAAAATAAAGTTAAGATTTCAAGAGGTTTAAAAATTTGAACCTAAATTTTTAAAGGACTGAAATTTATAGAAATTATCTTGACTATCCTTAGATTCGATTTGAATATTGAACATTGACTGCATGATTAACTTCATTATATCTTCAGTCATATTTTGTGGATATGATTTCTTGATTGTTTAAGTGATTTTCAGGATCTGCTTTCATCTCATATCACTCACATTTATTCACTCACATTATATTCACGTAGACACATTTATTTGTGTAAATATCTGAACAAGTCTAGTGTTCAAGATTTAAAAAGAAAAGAAAGCTTTTCAAAACTATTTGAAAGTCAAGAAGACTTGACTTGAGTTAACACAAGACTTGCAAAGATATATAGGCGATATAATCTGTTGCATAGCATTTGGTGTGTATCATTTAAGTGTGGGTGTGTCATCTAGGATAGAGCACCACACACATATACTTCACTATAAATATCAATAGGCACTGAGCTGACTTGCGCCAAAAGGTTAGAGGGAAAGTTAGGAAGTGAAGAACGCAATACACGAAAGACAAGTTGAAGCTGAGATTCAGAAAAGGCAACCACTGCAGAGTCTTGGTAAGGTAATAGCTATTTTCTGTCTAGTTCAAGTTGTGTCTCGTTGTGTGATTGTAACTCGTTCCGTATTGATTTGTTCTTAGTGAACTTATTAGATTGGGTGACTCCTATAGGGGTCCGTCATTTTTTCCGAGGAAGGGTTTTTGCGACGTAAGATAAATACCTTGTGGTTTACTTTACAAATTTGCAATTTCTCGCCTCATACGAAAAAGTAGGTTTAATACTAGAAACTCACCTAATTAATTAAATCATATATTATCTGTTTTGACACTTAGTTAACTCAAGATAATAAAAAGGACTATTAATTGACTTGGAAAACTAAAACCTGTTTTAGCTAAGTTAGCAATTCAAGAAAAGTTTGAATTGGTCCCCTCTTGAATAACATAGATAACTCGTAGGTAATTGGAGTTTATTTCGGTAATTTGTTTTACTTTCGCATTTTAGTCTATCGTAAGGTGCACGCTCAAGTGGTATCAGAGCTTGACTTTAAAAACATCATTTTCCAAAACTTTTATCAAACTTGTTTTACGCTGTTTTCAATGGATGATTCAAGTCAATTACTTATGTTTGGAAATTTTAGTAGACCTCCTATTTTCGATGGCTCAAAATTTTCATATTGGAAAATCAGAATGGTTGCATTTATTCAAGGCACATTAGGAGATGATGTGTGGGATTTAATTGAAAATGGTTATAGGCACCCCACTACACCCATATCAGAAGGTAGCACTATATTTAGAAAACTTAAAACTATTGAATTAAGTGTTGATCATAAAAAGATAAGTAATTTCAATAATAAGGGTAAAAATGCGATTTTCATGAGTGTGATCGAGAATGAATTGAAACATATATGTCACTGCACTACTAGCAAGGATGCTTTGGACACTTTAGTAATAGCACACGAAGGCGATGCTAGGGTAAAGAAGTGTGAAACTCAAATGCTTATCCAACAATACAATATGTTAGTTATAAAAGATAATGAACCATTTGATGATTTCTATATGCGTTTGACTAATATTATTACCCAACTGCATGCTAATGATGTATGGTAAACTGATCAGGAAGTATGTGCTAAGATTTTAAGGTCCCTTGCTCCTAGGTTTGATCATAAACGTTATATCATTGAAGACATGAATGATCCTTCTCTCACTCCCGAATTGATAAGCTCTAAATTGAGAACTATGGAACTTGAAACAGCCTTTAGAAAGACTCATACTTCTTATGCTAAAAATGATCTGACTAATTCTTCTAAAGTTGCGTTAAAAATGCATGTCCTAATAAAAACAAACATAAGGTAGTTAAGCAATAATCTGAGTCAGATAATGATTCTGATGAGGAGTCGGATGAAATTGTAAAGATTGACAATCAGCTTGCACTTATGTCTTCCCAATTTAAGAAACTTTTGAAGCATAGAAACTATATTTCTAAAATTCGTATGCAAGAGAATAATCAGTCTCGTCAGTTCAATCGACCCCATAGCAGAAATTCTTAACCAAATTCTGATTCTGATTGTTCCAGTAGTAAGACTGATAAATCAAAATTAGCTTGTCAAAATTGTGGGAAGCTCAGGCATTTCATTGCTCAAGACACACAAGGCTAATATTATTAAAACTTGGGATGTTTTCTTTGATTCCGAATCAGAAGAAGACCAAGCATAATCTAAATCAAATTACCTTGTATTTTTAGGAGAAGTTTATGACTGTTGTGGAGATATATATCTAGATGGAATGTATGATTTCGAAGATGAATGTGAATCTGATGAAGTGCTTGATTTAATTGATGCTGCTAAATCTTTGTTTGCTAATTAGCCTTCTATGCTTGAATTAACTGCTCCGTTTGATGCTAAATGTGCCTTATATGATACTAAATCTGATGATAGCAACAACTCACACACGGACACTAATGAGCATGAAATTTTTGTTGCTTATGATGATTATGCTGAATTGTATGTGAGGACTTTACAAAATAGACAAGAATTATATAATTTGGTTAAATTTCTTAGTGAGTCCCTTGAAAATCAATATAAGATAATTCAAGAAAATTCAGTTGAAATGAGCAATGTCAAAATTGATTTTGAAAAACAGTCAATTGACTTTAAATTTCAGATTACGACTTTAAACGAAAACCTGATTTCTTTAGAAGAAAAATATAATGCTGCACTTTTACAAATTGAAAAATCTAAAGAAGTTTGTGAAACTGCTTTCAAAATGTGTCGTAGTTGGGATATAAAATCCTTTGACCTTGAGGAATTGATAGCTGTCCAATGTTATCATGGCGATACCAGAGGATTTGGTTATGAAGGTCCTATTGCAAAAAATGATGATTTTACCAGACCAGTCCTCTTTGTAAAAGGCGAAGAAGAAATGGTTCTTCCTTTGGAAAGCAAGTCATATAAAAAGGCCAAAGGAAAACAAGTTCTTAGTGAAAGTGATTTCCAAAGTGACATTGATATTTTTATTAAGAATTTTGTTGAGGCGTCTGCATCTAGATACTGCCCCCTCTGCTAAGAGACTTTCTAGACCTTTTATGTCTATTACCCATAAGCAATCTGAAATGGGTTTTGTTAAAAAACTTCAACATTCAGGCCTTCCTACGTCTAGTAAGTTTTGCACTATGTGTGATGTTTTTGGACACAAAAACTCTGAGTGCCAAAGGTTTCCAAAGAAAATGACCATTTTTACTTTAACCCAATAGTTGGGAGATTTGGCAATAAAACCTCAAACTTTAATGGATCATTTCCTTATTTTGGTAAGCCTAAAACTTGGACTACTTGCAAATCAAAACCATTAGGCAAATCCTTTTTCAGATCCCATATAATGGCTGAATTTTTTTTTAAAATATATGGATCAGATCCGACGATCTAAGACCCCATCTAAATTATTTAAATTTGAAATCTTTTGTAATCTCGACAGCCCTACGCTGTGAGATGCATAGTGCTGGTTGGTACTTAGATAGTGGATGCTCGCGCCATATGACATGGGATATTACCAAAATAAAGGATGTTGTTCATTGTAAAGGTGGCAATGTTACCTTCGGAGATGGTAAGACCTCCCAAATCATTGGTAAATGTATCCTTAATGAAGCGGGTTTACCAAATGTCAATGATGTGTTGTTAGTTCATGGAATGAGAGCTAATTTGCTTTCCATCAGTCAACTTTGTGATAACGGTTGCCAAGTTAAATTTTCAAAAACCTCCTGTGATATTTTAACTGAATCAGGAGAAGATTACATTAAAGGCAATCGTACCGCAGACAATTGTTACAAAGCTTCTGGCTCTTTGTCTTATAATGTGACTCTCTTAGATGATTCTGACTTATGGCACAATTGGTAGGGATACATCAGTTATGAAACCTTAAATCGACTATCATCACAAGACCTTGTTAGAGGCTTACCAAAAATAAATAAATTCCCCTCTGCTGTTTGTGGTCTATGTAAAGTGGGTAAGATTACTAAATCCCCTCACAAAAAGGTTAAAGATGTTAACATCACTGCACCTCTAGAACTTCTCCACATGGATTTAATGGGTCCAACTAGGATTGTCCGTTTAAATGGAAATTCTTATATCCTAGTCATTGTGGATGATTTCTTTAGGTTTACTCGGGTAGCTTTCATGAAAGTTAGTCAGAAACATTTGACAATTTTCTAAAATTTTTAACTAAAATAGAATATGATAAGGACACCCAAGTAACTCGGATTGGAAGCGATAGAGGTGATGAGTTTAAAGAAACTGGTGTCGTTGAATATTGTGAAGCTAATGGTTACTCTCATCAGTTTGGTTCTCCGAAAACTCCTCAATAAAATTGGGTTATTGAACGGAAAAATAGAGTCATACAAGAAATGGCTAGAGTTCTTGTACATGATAAAAATTTACCTTTATATTTTTGGGAAGAAGCATGTATTACTGCTGTTCACATTATCAATCATGTATATCTTAGGAAGAATACCAAAATGACCCCTTATGAGTTTTAGTTCAACAAAAAGCCCAATCTTAAGTATTTTCGAACCTTTGGCTCTATTTGTTATGTTTGCAATGATCGCGAAAATCTTTCTAAATTTGAAGCCAAAGGTGATAAATCAATTTTTCTTAACTATTCACAAAATAACAGGGCTTTTAGAGTTTACAACTTAAGAACCAAATTCATTGTAGAGTCCATTAATGTTGTTGTAATTGACAACACTGTTGAGCCTATTACTAAAGATCCACCTGTTGAAATTGATTTGGATACAAATATTTTAAATGATCCAGTTTTGACAGAAGATGAATCTTTACTAGCACCAACCCTTGCCGTGCCTAACTGGTTTTAAAAAGATAATCCCTCCGTAAAAGTTGTGGGTGATATTCGTACGCCCGTGAGGACTAGAAATCAATTACGTCAAGTAGCTCATATGGCTGCTTTTGTATCCCTTGTGGAACCAAAATCAGTGGATGAGGCACTTTGTGATTCATATTGAATTGATGCGATGCAAGAAGAGCTAGCTCAGTTCACGGATCATGGCGTGTGGTATTTAGTCCCAAGGCGCAAAGATATCAAAGTAATCGATACAAAATGGATTTTCAAAAATAAGACCGATGAACAAGGGATAGTCATTCGAAATAAGGCTAGACTAGTAGCACAGGGTTATTCTAAAGTAGAAAGAATAGGCTGTGACGAGACATTTGGTCCTTATAACTCATCTTGAATCAGTGAGATTACTTCCAGCTGTTGCTTGTCACTTACAATTTAAGCTTTTACAAATGGACATAAAATCTTCTTTTCTTAATGGTATTCTTTCTAAAGAAGTTTACATTGAGCAGCCCAAAGGTTTTCATGATACTAAATTCCCAATCATGTTTATAGACTTAAAAAGGCTTTATATGGTTTAAAAAAAGCCCCTCGTGCTTGGTATGAACGATTGACTACTTGTCTATATTCTCATGGGTTTGTTAGAGGAGGAGTTGACCAAACTCTATTTGTTATAAAATCTAATAAAAATGACATCCTAATTGCTCAAATTTATGTAGGTGACATTATCTTTGGGTCAACCTCTCCAAATGAAGTTAAAAACTTTTCAAAAGACATGAGTAGTGAATTTAAAATGTCACTTATGGGGGAGTTACAGTATTTCCTAGGACTTCAGATAAGACAACGAAGTGATGGTCTTTTTTGATCACAATCTAAGTATGCTAAGGACTTGCTTGTCAAATTTGACTTGAAAATGCTAAAATATCATCTACACCTATGGCTATAAAAACCAAATTAACAAAATCTGAGAATGGCCCTGATGTAGATCCCACTTTATACCGTTGCATAATTGGTAGTTTATTATACTTAACTGCTTCTAGGCCTGATATTCAATATGTTGTTTGTATTTGTATATATTATATTAAGTATTTGTATATATTAATATATTAGCTGACGTTATGTCCAAAGAAGTTATTTGTGCTCTTAATATTCGTTAATATATATTAAAGTTGTTGCCCTTGAAGATGATTTGACTGTGGACTCATATTTTAATATGTAACTGGCCTTTTATTGTTCTAAACGCTGTTGTATTTCACAAATCAGTTCGTGGTCTATTTCTAGCCCTCAATTTTCTATTAAAACCAAAGCTAATTTATTGAAACGACGCCGTACCATTTCAGAGATAATAAATTTTCAACGTTTTGATTACGCTACAACTGACGCAAGTTTTTCTAAATGGTATCGTTTTGTTAAACTAAAACGTTTGTGTATTTCTAGTTGTTTACAACTTGCACTACACGTGTCTAATTTTTAATGCACATATTTATGTTTCTTTGTGAGCCTTCAAATTAATTTTAATCAGTGGTTGTGGTGTGTATTTCAGTAATCCCTGTGAATCCCTTTTCACCAATCAGACCTGTTCTTATTTGGCTATAAATATACACCTTGAGTCTTCATTTTCTTAGAACAGAGAAATTTTTTTTAAGCCAAAGCTCTGCTGATTTTTTTGAGAGAGTGAGATTATACACATATTTTCAGAGATAAATCTTTTGTGTATTTTTCGCAAGCCATTGCTGAGTCTGAAAGTATTCTTGAGGATTTAAGCTTGGATGATTTTTTTCAGAAACTCTGTTCTCCGGATCTGTTGATTTTTCATTTTGAAAAATCTCTTTGTGAGTATTTATTTTTGTAGTGCCTAGTTTATTTTTTTATTCAGATCTGTTTTGTGTGTACATCTTGCGAATCTTGTTTGTGTTAAAACTTAAAAGAAAAACTCATTGTTTTTTTAAAGAGCTTACACAGATCTGAAATTAAAACAAATTATCTTGTTTTGTTTGTTGGCTGATTTTCTATTTAGATATATACTATCTAGATTTGTAACGTTCTTGTTTTAAAATGATTTGTTTTAAAATCACTTGAGAATATTTTTCTGAAAATAAAGTTAATATTTCAAGAGGTTTAAAAAGTTGAACCTAAATTTTTAAAGGACCGAAATTTATAGAAATTATCTTGACTATCCTTAGATTTGATTTGAATATTGAACATTGACTATATGCTTAACTTCATTATATCTTCAGTCATATTTTGTGGATATGATTTCTTGATTGTTTAAGTGATTTTCAGATTCTGCTTTCAGCTCATATCACTCACATATATTCACTCACGTTATATTCATGTAGACACATTTATTTTTGTAAATATCTGAACAAGTCTAGTGTTCAAGATTTAAAAAAAAAGAAAGCTTTTCAAAAATGTTTTGAAAGTCAAGAAGATTTGACTTGAGTTGACACAAGACTTGCGAAGATATATAGGAGATATAATTTGTTGCATAGCATTTGGTGTCTATCATTTAAGTGTGGGTGTGTTATCTACGATAGAACACCACACACATACACTTCATTATAAAAATCAATAGGCAATGAGCTGACTTGCGCCAAGAAGGTTAGAGGGAAAGCTAGGAAGTTAAGAATGCAATACACGAAAGACAAGTTGAAGCTGAGATTCAGAAAAGGCAACCACTGCAGAGGCTTGGTAAGGTAACAACTGTTTTATGTCTAGTTCAAGTTGTGTCTCGTTGTGTGAATGTAACTCGTTCCTTATTGATTTGTTCTTAGTGGACTTATTAGATTAGGTGACTCCGATAAGGGTTCGTCGTTTTTCCCAGGGAAGGGTTTTTGCGACGTAAAATGAATACCTTGTGCTTTATTTCACAAATTTACAATATCTCGCCTCATACGAAAAGTAGGTTTAATACTAGAAACTCACCTAATTAATTGAATCATATATTATCTGTTTTGACACCTAGTTAACTCAAGATAATAAAAGGACTATTAATTGACTTGGCAAACTAAAATCTATTTTAGATAAGTTAGCAATTCAAGAAAAATTTGAATTGGTCACATCTTGAATACCATAGATAACTCATAGGTAATTGGAGTTTATTTCGATAATTTGTTTTACTTCCGCATTTTAGTCTATCGTAAGCTGCACGCTCATAGGGAACCTTATACTATACTGTCATGCCATTCAGACTCAAGAGCATCGAGGCTACTTACCAAAGGAATTCCATAACCATCCTGCATGACCTTATTCACAAAGAGGTCAAAGTATACGTAGATGACATGATCATCAAGTCTTGGACTTGAGAAGGTAACATTCCCACCCTCCAAAAGTTCTTCGAATGATTGTGGTAATATAAGATGCGACTAAATCCACATAAATGCATTTTCATCATCAAGTAAGGAGATATCTTGGGATTCATGGTCAGTGAGAAGGGAATCGAAGTAGATCCTGCCAAACTTAAAACCATACTTGATATGCCACCACCCTGAATAGAGAAGGAATCTTGAGGATTTCTGGGTAAAATACAATACATCAGTTAGTGTGGAATGAGGCTTGCCAAGAAGCCTTTGACCAAATCAAATGATACCTCACCAGACCTGCAGTGCTTTTGCCTCCGCAACCAGGCCTACCACTCCTCTTATACTTAACCGTAAGAGATATCACGACAGGGGCTTTGTTAAACCATTATATTGAAGAATCCCGTAAAGAGAGGGACATATATTATGCTAGTAAAATATTGGCCGAGTATGAGGTCAGCTACACCGCCTTTGAGAAAGAATGTGTCACCATGGTTTGGGTCATGTAAAAATTACGGTACTACATGCTTGCTTTCCCCATCAGACTAGTAGGTATCCCCAAGAAGCCGATAAGAAAGACTGTGCAACCCTTCGCAAATTGGCTGCCCAATATATCATTTGTGACAAAGCATTGTTCAAGAGAAATTTCGATGGAACCCATTTGCATTGCATTACAAGGGCTGATATCAAAGAAATGATGTAGAAGATCCACAACGACGATAGCAGACCCCATATGAACGATTACATGCTTGCCAAAAAGATCATCCGTTAAGGGTATTTTTAGACTACCATGGTTCAAGATTGCACAACTTATGACCGAAGATGCCTCAAATGCCATCAGTTTGCTAATCTCCAACACTTGCCTCCTAAAAAACTATACAACATGACCTCTTCCGAGCATTTATCCACCTGAGGCATTGATATCACAGGGAGGGTCACACCCAAAGCCTCAAAGGGTAACGGGTTCTTCCTCGTCGCCATTGATTACTTCACCAAATGGGTCAAAGTTGAGTCCATTACACCAAAAACAGGAATCTGGCACGGTTTAAAACGGTGCCAAATCAAATCTAGCACGGTTTTGAACTGTGCCAGAATCAGGTGTTATAAAATGTCCATTTTTTTCTGGCACGGCTCAAAAGTGTGCCAGATTTGTCTAAACAGGAACACATCTGGCACACTTTTAAACAGTGCCAGAATTTGATATTTCTGGCACACTTTTGGCATAGTTTTTCACTGTGCCAGATTCAGCACAGTTTCATAAAAATTTGGCACAGTTCAAAACCGTGCCAAATTTAGCACACTTTTGCCACGGTTTTGAACTGTGCCAAATTTTTTTATAATAAAGAAAAAAAATCATTATTTGAAAGCACGAAAATTCACAAATTGAAAATATTGCACGTTGTTGATAAACTAATGTACATACAAACTTCAAAATATTACAAGTCTTTAATAGTTCACAGTTTAAAAAAATTAGGCAGAGTTTCCTCTATTTTATGGACATTCCAAAACCTGCTAATACAAAACCTGCCTAACATAAAGCTCGCACGGCCACAAAATATAACAATTAACTTACAAAAGCCCGCACGGCCATAAAAGTTAACAATAAAACTACAAAAGCCCGCACGACCATAACACAAAAAAATAAAATCATGAATAAACCCCTTGTTGTAAACCATTGAGTTCTCTGTGTGTTCCACGTGAATAAATGCCAACGATAAAATGTTATCCTGCAAAAACAAATAGGATACAAAAAAGATACGATATTAGTAACCCAGTAATTTTAAAAAAAAACTTACACAAATTAAAAAATTACATATAGGAGTGGAAATTATCGTCATGTTCTCAAATCGGGAGACCCGGGACTAGGCGGTCAGTTCGTACAAGTTACATTGGTCCCGTACGAGGTGTTCGTGCCTCTAATGGGGTCATTTGGTGGCTGGTTTAGTATTTTTAAGTCTAAGTGTTGATTTTTGCAAATTATCATCATATTCTCAAACCGGGAGACCCGTGACTACGCGGTCAGTTCGTACAAGTTACATTGGTCCCGTACGAGGTGTTCGTGCCTCTAACGGGGACGTTTGGTGGCTGGTTTAGGTTTTCACCCTCTAACGACCTCTTTTTAAGTCTAAGTGTTGATTTTTGCAAATTATCGTTGTATTCTCAACTCGGAAGACCCGGGACTACGCGGTCAGTTCCTACAAGTTACATTGGTCCAGTGCTAGGTGTTCGTGCCTCCTACGGGGACGTTTGGTGGCTGGTTTAGGTTTTCACCCTTTAACGACATGTTTTTAAGTCTAAGTGTTATTTTTGCAAATTATCATAGTATTCTCAAACCGGGAAACCCGTGACTACGCGATCAGTTCCTACAAGTTAGATTGGTCCAGTGTGAGGTGTTCGTGCCTCCTACGGGGATGTTTGGTGGCTGGTTTACGTTTTCACCCTTTAACGACCTGTTTTTAAGTCTAAGTGTTATTTTTGCAAATTATTATCATATTCTCAGACCGGGAGACCCGCGACTACGCAGTCAGTTCCTACAATTTACATTGGTCCCGTATGAGGTGTTCGTGCATCTAACGGAGTCGTTTGGTGGCTGGTTTAGGTTTTCACCCTTTAAGGGCTTATTTTTAAGTCTAAGTGTTGATTTTTGCAAATTATCGTCTTCTTCTCAAACCGGGAGACCTGGGACTACGCGGTCAGTTCGTACAAATTACATTGGTCCCGTCCGAGGTGTTCGTGCCTCTAACGCGGACGTTTGGTGGTTGGTTTAGATTTTCACCCTTTAACGGCCTATTTTTAAGTCTAATTATTATTTTTGCAAATTATCATCATATTCTCAAACCGGGAGACCCGCGACTACGCGATCAGTTCCTACAAGTTACAATAGTCCCGTGCGAGGTGTTCGTTCCTCTAACGGGGACGTTTGGTGGCTGGTTTAGGTTTTCACCCTTTAACGACATGTTTTTAAGTCTAAGTGTTGATTTTTGCAAATTATCGTCATATTCTCAACCCGGGATACCCGAGACTACGCGGTCAGTTCCTACAAGTTACATTGGTCCCGTGTGAGGTGTTCGTGCCTCCTACGGGGACATTTGGTGGTTGGTTTAGGTTTTCACCCTTTAACGGCCTGTTTTTAAGTTTAAGTGTTATTTTTGGAAATCATCGTCATATTCTCAAACCGGGTGACCCGCAACTACGCAGTCAGTTCCTACAAGTTACATTGGTCTCGTGCGAGGTGTTCGTGCCTCCTACGGGGACGTTTGGTGGCTGGTTTAGGTTTTCACCCTTTAACGGCCTGTTTTTAAGTCTAAGTGTTATTTTCGCAAATTAACGTCATATTCTAGAACCGGGATGCCCGTGACTACGTGGCCAGTTCTTACAAGTTACATTGGTCCCGTGCGAGGTGTTGGTACCTCTAACGGGGTCGTTTGGTGGCTGGTTTAGGTTTTCACCTTTTAATGACTTATTTTTAAGTCTAAGTGTTAATTTTTGTAAATTATCGTCGTATTCTCAAATTGCGAGACCCGGGACTACGCGGTCAGTTCGTACAAGTTACATTGGTCCCGTGCGAGGTGTTCGTGCCTCTAACGGGGACGTTTGGTGGCTGGTTTAGGTTTTCACCCTTTAACGGCCTGTTTTTAAGTCTAAGTGTTATTTTTGTAAATTATCGTCATATTCTCAAGCCGAGAGATCCGCGACTATGCTGTCAGTTCCTACAAGTTACATTGGTCCCGTGCAAGGTGTTCGTGTCTCTAACGGGGACGTTTGGTGGCTGGTTTAGGTTTTCACCCTTTAACGGCCTATTTTTAAGTCTAAGTGTTGATTTTTGCAAATTATCATATATTCTCAACCCGGGAGTACGCGATCAGTTCCTACAAGTTACATTGGTCCCGTGCAAGGTATTCGTGCCTCCTACGGGGACGTTTGGTGGTTGGTTTAGGTTTTCACCCTTTAACGACCTATTTTTAAGTCTAAGTGTTATTTTTGCAAATTATCGTCGTATTCTCAAATCGGGAGACCTGCGACTACGCGGTTAGTTCCTACAAGTTACATTGGTCCCATGCGAGGTGTTCGTGCCTCCTACGGGGACGTTTGGTGGTTGGTTTTTGTTTTCACCCTTTAACGGCCTATTTTTTAAATCTAAGTGTTATTTTTGCAAATTATCGTCATATTCTCAAACCGGGAGACCTGCGACTATGCGATCAGTTCCTACAAGTTTCATTGGTCCCGTGCGAGGTGTTCGTGCCTCTAACGGGGTCGTTTGGTGGCTGGTTTAGGTTTTCACCCTTTAACGACTTGTTTTTAAGTCTAAGTGTTGATTTTGATAAATTATCGTCATATTCTCAAACCAGGAGACCCGCGACTACGCGATCAGTTCCTACAAGTTACATTGCTCCCGCGCGAGGTGTTCGTGCCTCTAACGGGGACGTTTGGTGGCTGGTTTAGGTTTTCACCCTTTAACGGCCTGTTTTTAAGTCTAAGTGTTGATTTTTGTAAGTTCTCATCATATTCTCAACTCGGGAGACTCGGGACTATGCGGTCAGTTCCTACAAGTTATATTGGTACCGTACGAGGTGTTCGTGCATCTTACGATGACGTTTGGGGGTTGGTTTAGGTTTTCACCCTTTAATGACTTGTTTGTAAGACTAATATGGATGTTTTCAAATTATCGTCATATTCTCAAAATTCTCAAACCGTGACTAGGCGGTCAATTCCTATGTGTTACATTGATCCCGTACGAGGTGTTCGTGCCTCTTTGGGGTTGTTTGGAGGTTGTTTTGGGTTTTCATCCTATAACGATATGTTTTTAATCAATTTAGAACGTTTATTGATTTTAGAAAATTTTGACATAGTTTCATTTGTTTATTCGTTAAATCCAACATGTTTTAACATGTAAAATAAACTCAACAGCAGCAGCAAATTCCAAAACCAAACAACTAGCAAATCCCTTCCACCATTTTAACTAAATAAGCTCATAAAGTAATCCATTTTATGTTTTGCTACTTGTTGCCGCTATTTGAGGCCATAATTTTATTTAATGCTGCAACATTTAAAGAGAATTTGAGACTGACCAGATTTCATTTGTATTTTGATATCCACGCGATGAACTCTTCGCGCTATAACTTCTCGAAAGTATCCCATTTGGTCGAACAATGTCTACAAATTCTGAAATCTTCCGCTGACAAGGAAAATACAATAAAGATAAAGAAAATATGTAATTACGACCAGAAAATTATACATGTTGCGTCTTCATTTATAAATTTATAAATGTCTTCTTTGAATGAGATAAGGAGTTGACAAATATCATGACTTGTAACAATAACAAAACAAGGACACAACTTGCATGTCATTGATACTCCATGCAAATCCATAATGTTCAGTAGTACTATGCTTTTAAAAACAGGACAATATAACATCTTAACAGGGTACACAAGCCATATGCAAACAATTCAATATAAGAGAGGCACCTGAGATTGTTATATCAGGGGGGGAACTCAAAAGTGGATATCAATGACAAGATTTTTTTTCTGTTTAGGGGGATTAGGTACTGGATTATCGCATGAACAAGTAATAATCAGCTGCAGTATTAGACACGAGTATGATTATGAAGACAATTTTTGAATAATCAGCTGAAGGTGTAAGTTAATTAAAATTAAACAAATACCCTCATAAGAAGAGTACACAACCAAATGCAAATCCACCATGTTGATGGCTGAATTCATGGGTGAGATGCCTGAAATCAAAAAATAAAAACATTAAATCCAACCCAAAATGGGATATATCCATACACGCATCAGAGAGAGGAAGAGAGAGATATAGGGAGGGGTTACAGGTGAGTACCAAGTTATAAAGGAAAAAATTATGAACATATAGTAATAGTAGAAACCAATTGAACCTCACTCCAGGAACAAAACTTCACTCCAATAACAAACCCACCTCAATTTTTTCAAGAATGCATCACCACATCAAAACAGCAAAATAAATGAGAACCCAAAAATAAGAATAATAATTACCTACCAAACAAAAGCCATTGAAGAAAAATTAAGTAATAATTAAAATCCGTTATGAAAAATATGAAGATGAGAGACTAACCGATTAGCATAATGAACTGGTTTGGGTGAGTTCAAGGTGTGTTTCTCGCAATTCAAGCAACCAAACGGAAAAAAAGAATGAGCATTGGAGGCTAATAAACTAAGAGATGGCTAAATAGAAATTAGTGCATATAATATAATACAATACAATACAGTAAGGGGATTACTTACAAGGATGTTGAGCTCGCCACCGAAAATTGAGAAGACTGTCCAAGAAAAAATGTGAAAAAAAATAGTATGTTAAAAGCTTATAATTTTAGTTTAAAATGAGCGATTAAGTATAATAATAATCTATTTGGTGTCGGTTTAAACTTTTATATATATACACCCACACTGATAAATTATACATTATAGAAAAATTAAAAATAAAATTTTTTATGAGTTGCCCATAATGTTAGACTATATGGTGTCGTTTTAACATTATATACATACACCCACACAGATAAATTATACAATATACAAAAATAATTTTTTTTACGTGAACTGTCCATTACAAATTATGGTATTCAACAGATTACAAATTATCTAACTCCCCTTCGTTTGTTGTCTCGAAAATTTAACATATAATGCCTAGTCAAGAAATTACATGAAGAAGAAAAAAAAAATCACATATAAGACACAATATATACTTGATTATGAATCATGGAGTTAGTGGTGGGTTTATATTAATAAAAAAGGGCAAAAAGTAAATCATGTGATAAGAAATATTTATTGAAATGGTCCTCACCTAAATAGGAGTTAGCAGCATCTTTGCAAGATGGATTTCTGATGGGTCCTAATTTAGGGTTTGGTGATCTATAACACTCGAAAACAAAATATCTGCAATCCATCCTAGTTGAGCCACACTCCATGTTAGTGACAAGACTCCAGAGCCCATTACTCTAGTTATTGTGTGTGCAATCGTAGTCCACACCACACATCCCCTTTACATTAAACCATTCAGTGTTTTTTTTAAACTATGGTCATTTTCCATCAAAAAGGGATTTTAAAGAAATTGGAAGAAATTTTAACTATAAAATTTCTATGTAGTTTAGTTCTGTTACTGTTGCTCTTGGAAATTGATTCTATAAATAAGTAATGAGATATATAATGAATGTAAATAGTGAGAAGATTATAGTTACCTCAAAGAAGACGTCAAACAATGGGAATTCCGCTCTGCTGGAGGGTTGTACCATAGCTTGCTTTTGCTTGTAATGGTGGATGAACTCTGTTTTGTTACGAGAGCTGCGATGAGGGGAGGATGGAGGAGGGCAGATTTGCGACGGGGCAGATCTGCGAAGGAGGGAGGATGGCAGAGGACGGGAGGAGGTCGCAAAGGGGTAAATGCAACACAGTGAAGGGGTAAACGTTGCATAGATCTGCGAAGGAGGGGAGGATGGCGGAGGATGGGAGGAGGTCAGCGAATGGGTTTTCATTTTGCCATTCTGTGTAGTCTTTTTGTGTAAGAGGGAGAGAGAAGGGGATGAAAATTTAGATGGATCCAAATGAAATATGATATAATTTTTAGTATTTATATTTTAGTAAAGTGTACTCAATTTCGGCACACTAAAAAACAGTACCAAATTTTGGCACTGTTTTAAAGTGTGCCAAATTTCTATTAAACTGTGACAAAATCTGGCACAGTTTAAAACTGTGCCAGATTTTTAATATCAGGGTGTGCCAAAATGTTGTTTTTGGTGTAGTGAGTCATACACAGTGATGAATGCCAAGAAAGTGGCCAAATTTATCTGAAAGAACATCATTTGTCGATACAGAGTCCTCCATGAGTTAGTATCAGATAATGGGCTACTTCAAAGTCGAGGTCGCGTAACTAGTCAACGAGCATAAGATTCAGAGACATAAACCTTCTCCCTACCGACCCCAAACCAATGGTGCTGTCGAAGCCACCAAGAAAAGCCTTAAAGCAATCATCAGCAAAATGACTGAGAGTTATAGAGATTGGACTGACCATATCCCTTAAGCCCTCTAGGGTTACCGTAATTTAATCAGAACACCTACTAGGGATACCCCTTATTCTCTAGTATATGATATGGAAGCAGTTCTACCTGTTGATCTAAAAATACCTTCCTTCGGTGTCATACTCGAAAGCAGATTTAACAAAGAAGACTGGCATCAGAGTCGCTTTCAAAAACTTTCACTCTTGGATGAAAAGAGACTAAAGGCTCTATATCATATACATGGTTACTATCGTCGAATAGCGCGATCATTCAATCGAAGAGTCAAGGATCGTGGCGTCCATAAAGGAGACGTTGTCTTTTAGGAAATCATAGAATCCGTTTGGATCCCTAGTGGGAAATTCAAACCGAATTGAAGTGCCCCTCCATAGTGAAGATTATCCTGCTAGGAGGCACCTCTATGCTCATAGACCTTGACGGAGAAGAGATGGCACGTCCAGTCAACTTGGATCATCTTAAGAAATTTTACCATTGTCTAAAATCTCGACGCGCTACGACTCTTCTCGTCCTCCTTCTATTCTAAAAAAATATTCTTCATTTCCTCCTACCCAGAACTATGTGGGGCCTGATCCTCTAAAAAAACCTTTTCTTTTCAAAATAAAACTTATGAAAATTTTAAAAACCCCTTAAAGGTACGTAAGCAACCCATATGCTATATATGGACAAGGTTCCCTTCTTTTCACAAAATGTTGTTCTTTTCTAAACCCTGAGAATGGCGATCCATCTCATTATTTACATGAACAAAAGTATTATGTATGCCTTAAAAATTGGTATAAATAACTCAAATTCAAAATTCATCAAGAAGTATAGTAAAATATGATCAAAATATTTTTTTATTTCCAATAAGGAAAACATAGCTGTTACGTGAAGTATCAACGAAGGGAGCTAAATAAACCACCCCCTTCTACGGACTAAACCATTCTTAAAAAAACTTAACCCTTATCAAGCTACACAAAAATCATTCCAAACCCCATAAGCGCAAATCACCCAAAACATAAATTTTCCCCAGTTTCACATATTCTATCCCTAACGGCACTCATATTGCCCTCAACTATCAAAAGGCTCTGCCTCATCATTATTTATTTACCCCGAAGGTCCTCAAGTCTCCCAATACTAGTTTATACTACGTATATGCTCCATGGAGCGGTACACACTGACAGGCCTATACGAAATCACTACACTCCCTCCAAGGTATCGCAGGCAATGAACCACATCTGATCGGTTTCTTCCTCTAGGATTTTCTCTACTACTCGCTTCCATAGCCACTTTAGATAGTCTCCGGACATATGCCAGACCTCTTACAAATTCTGATGGATGGGTAGACGGTCGACGACATTCCCATAAGGAACCCATCATCATCTATGGTGATTTAGTCGGGTCCTCTATCAGAAAGAAGTTTTTTATGCGAGGGGTCACTATTCATTCCCACTCAACTTGGCACAGAAGCCGCCAGGGGAATAGAAGGAAGTCCGTTGAAGGCCAACCAACCACACATACCGGTGATATCTAAGATGCAAAATAGGCTATAACTCTCCCCACCATGGCACCATCCAACAAAGGCATCGGGCTTTGTGCTCCGCGAACCAATTTACTCAGTTCTCTACCAATGGGTCAAAGATAAAAAAAGGTTGGACAAAGAAATTAAGCACACCCGACAAGGGATACTCGGGAGGAACTGCCAGCCGAAACCTCTTTACAAGCTATATGAACATCATTACCGGCCCCCTTTAGAAAATCAGAGCCGCCTTCTTTCTCAGCATCAAGACCGTTCAGAGCCTCAACCATCACCACCACCGGATGACTACGGTGGTAAGACATCCATGCCGTTATCGTAGCCACTTGGTGATTCGCTATTAGGTCCCCTATCACCAGTAATAGCCTCATAGTAAGGCCCAAGGCAACAACTCCGATAAAGCTAACATCATCAAAACCCATCAAACGCACCGAGTACATGAACGTCGAAGGATAAATATTACCTCTAAAAACCAATGGACGAGTCATCGAAGGAGAAATACAAAGAAACTATGCCAATAATGCCCGTGAATATAGAGAAAAATTGGTCATAGCCACCTCCATCCTGGGTTTCCCCCCAACATGTACGAGAATTCTTCATAAGTAGGACATACCTCATCTAGCTCGAACCAGAAAACATGGTCCTCAAGATACTAGAACTGTATCGCTGCCTCTAACAGGTGCCAGTCTGTGGGTCAATTACACCACAGAGAGACTCGTCGCAGGTTGAAAGCATCACAGTCCACATTATATAAACATATATCCTCCAAACCTTTGAGATAAGAGGAGAATTCTTCATACATGGGGAGATCCATTTGAGAATAATAAATGAGAAACCGGAAGAGAAAAGTGGGTATTGGTGGAGAAAACACATGCCATACCTCTATTTTTATACCCAAAAGTCTTGGCAAAAAAATAAAGACTCTGAAAATCCGATTAATTTTCAGCCTTGCAAGAGTACACTGATGTGCAAGAAAGTGCAATCAAAGCCTGGGAGTGATTTGACTTGACCCCCATATCTATAGGAAGGTCAAGGGGTATGCCGATCTACAACCCCCCTATTTTGAAAAATTCCATCTTTACTCTTTTTCCAAAATTAATTTCCAGAAAGAAATTCTTATTTTGAAAAAAAATTCCCCTGAGTCATTACTCAACTTTTTCCTCGAAAAATTATTTTCATGCTCAAAATAAATTCCTACTCAAAAATATTTTCCCCGAGTTAATTACTTTTACTCCTTTTCTTCTATATAATAAGAATTTTATCTTTTATTACCATTCCATAATTATCCCAATCTTTGCATAAAATAAAGAGTCTCGGTAGAAAATTAAAACTGCATATATGATAAGTCATTAAGTAAAGAAAAAGAAAAAAAAGAAAAAACATATTGTTGATATATATTTGCTACATCTTGCAAATAAAAGGAAAAAAAAGAAAAAAAAATACAATAATGGGACTTCGCCTGAACCATTAATCCTTCTTCTCTCAAACCCTCAACCACTGTGGTGAACACGCTTTCCCTGGCGACGAACGGTAGATCCTCCAATTCCTGACTCTGAACTCTCATCGGAGGTTCCAATGGAACCAAACAGGAAGGAGACGACTTATTGATATAGTCAGACACATAGGACATCCAATCCTTGATAAGCCTCAGCTAGTTGGTCGACACCCGAACATATTGTAAGCAAAGAAGCGGAAGTAAAATTCAAATCAGTCAGTAAAGAAGCAAAGAAGAATCAACAGAACAAGAGATGAGAATGAATAAACCTCAGGCTGAAGGGAGTCATTTGTAAGCCTCGTCAACCCTGACATCGATGCATGAGGACGGTGCGGCGCACTCAGTGACTCCCCGCTACTCTGTCGAAAATTATAAGAAGGGGGAGTAACCTGAATAATCAGAGCCTCCTCTGCCGTCACCACCAACGAGCCAGCACTTGTGCTATGGGTCGATACCACCGACATGCTAGTACCCCTGCCCGAAGCCGCGATAGTTTAAGTCATATTCTACATATCATTAACACATGAGGGAATCAACCAACTCGTCACAAAGTTGGGGTAATCATAACTCGCCACTATATCCGTGTAAAGCATATAGGGTGCTCCCATCATCGCCGCCACCCGCACCTCTTCAGACATCTCTCTACCCACATCATGTACATCAGGGGAGCCGAAGGTAGGACCACCACTTCCTCCTCCATAATCTACTTCCCCGAGGTACCAGACGTACCCAAACTCATACACAATCAACCGGGTACATCTGCACATGTAGGCCCGTCACCCCCAGTATCCCGTGGAGTCATCCCCCAAGGGTAAAAGGTCACCTGCGATCCCTAATAGAGAATTAGTATTCAAGAAATATTAATAACAAAGAGAACTCAAAAAAGAAGAAAAATAACCTGGTCACTCGTCAGGGCATTCAGAGCCTACCGTTTGTCCGCCAAAGGTAAGGACTGATTCGATTTTCGGTTGGACTTTCGCCACCAAGACATCCAGTAGGAGTACCTCAAGTCCTCGTCCTTCAGGGCTATCAACCTCTAATTATACCTGATCACCTCATAGAGCCACGTATACAAAAGACAGGAATAAAAAAAAGAAATAAAAAAAGAATGTAAGGAAAGGCATGTAAGATAAGATCAAAATTACCTTCAAAAGGTACATGGCCCGCATAAAAGTCTGCCAGCAGCACCGACTAAAAGCATACAAAGAAGAATAAAGGGATGCCAAGGCCAAGCTTCCCTAGTCATATAGCTGGATGTCAGAAATCATCCTAAAAAAGGCAAGAACCAAATATATACAACGTAGCCATAAAAAAGCCACCAAGGAAAAGTAAAATAAATAGACGAGCCGTTTGTCTCACCTGTTGATCGTCAGTCAAATCCACCCCTACTCAAAATCATCTCCCGTAAATCAAAATATAGATAAAAGCTCCAGACATGATCCCACTCACATACCCTAATGCCGCCTACACTGCCTCTGATGTCACCCTCATCGTGAGATCCACCACTATCTAGAAACCCTGGCAATAAATCCTTAGCAGTTGTTGAATGTATGTGAGAGTAATAGTCATATCCCCGAAGCCAAGATGAAAAGTGTGGATTGTGTCCCATCACCTATACCCAAGAGCACACAAAACCATAATAGAATGCAGTGTCTTATCCAAAGCTTGTACTAAACGGACAAAACCAGCATATGAAACCATACAGTGTACCACACTAGGGAGATGCTCCCAAAACTCCTTTAGCCCAGTTGTCCCCCGAGACCGAATGCACAAATAAGCGATGTCAGTCTGTAAAAGAAAATAGAAAATAAAATGGAATACCAAAAGTCACCATACTTACTTAGCCACTAGGGTTCTTCACCCTAGACGAATGGTGGTTTCCAGGCTCGTGCAATAGGACACGCTCATTATCTATAGGCTTAAACAGATCAAGGGGAACCCTAGACTTCCACTCCAGGCCAACCCAGTCATCAATGGCCAGCTACTCATTATTGTATCCCTCACTTAAAAAACCAGCTATTTGAAGTATTGGAGCAAAAATGACTTATGAACAATACCGATCGGCACCTGCCTGTTACTCTTCCCAAGGAAGCCCAGGAGTTCATGCCATTACTGAATGACACCCCCAAGACTGCCTATCGACACCCCTTTGAAAATTTTGTACAAAAAAAGCCAAAAACATTCCATAAAAATCCAAAAATTGCCCTAAAAATCCATAAAAATGTTAGAAAATGGGGAAATATTATTTTCATCAAGAAAATTATTTTTGGATCACTAAGCCCTTTACAAGTCCTCAAAATCCCCCAATAGGATTAATCTTCCATCATTATCGAATTTGCTTGCGAATCCAAGTCTATTATAATTCCCCTAACCGGAACCTCACATTCCCCCAACGGAATTTCGAGTCAATCCATTCCCTGGTGGAATTTGTTCCCAGCAAAATGACAAGACAACACAATCGCTGGAATAACCACAAGTGCACCAACATCCCCAAGATTATTATAGATTTCCTCGGGAGATAAATTTCCATGTCAAACTTTAGGTCCTCAGAATTGACCTCGACCCTCAGAATTGGTCAACACAACTTTAGGTCCTCAGACTTGATCTTGATCCTCAAAATTGGTCGTCATAACATTATGTCCTCAGAATTGACCTTGGCCCTCAAAATTGTCCATCATAACATTAGGTCCTCAGAATTGACCTCGACCCTCAAAATTGGTCATCACAACATTAGGTCCTTAGAATTGACATCGACCCTCAGAATTGATCATCATAATTTTAGGTTCTTAGAGTTGGCCTCGACCCTGAAAATTGGTCTCCCCAACTCTAGGTCCACAAAACCGACCTCGACCCGCTGAATCGATCATCCTCAGCATAACCTTAGGCCCTCAAAATTGACCCTGGCCCTCAAAATTGCTTGCCATAATGTTAGGTACTCAGAATTGACCTTGACCCTCAGAATTGGTCATAATAATTTAAGGTCTCAGAAGTAAGTTCGACCCACATAATTGGTCTACCAACTCTAAGTCCGTAGAAACAACCTTGACTTGCTGAATCTATCATCCCCAACACAACCTTAGGTCCTCAGAATAGACCTTGACCCCCTGAATCGGTCGCCCTCATCCTCTAGGTCCACAAAATTGACCTAAAAATCACTTTCCCAAATTTGATGTAGTGTCTACTATTCCATGACCTTCACTTTGTCCAAGCTCTCCCATCTAGGGGCTCTGTAGACACCCCATCCTAGGACCCCCTAAGAACTTACTTAGGTCTCTATCACTCCCTCGTTCATAAAAACCTCGATCGTACTTCAAGTACTGATCTAGAGGCCACTGGGTGCTGCCCGACCCTATTTGACTCCGATCAACTTTTTTTTCCTGAGAAGAAGCTTATTGAATCATCGAAGGGATCTGAATACCCTTTCTAATGGTTCGCTCCATGCATGAATCGGCCTTACGGTTGGGACGAACGATCTATTTTCCCTTAAAAACTGATCTAGAGGCCATCGGGCACTCTCGGGCCCCATTTGACTCCTGTCAACTCTCCATCTTAAGTGAAGATCTTCGGATCTTATAAGGGATCTAAATCCCTTTTTCGATGGTCCACCCCATGCTCAAATCAGTCTTACGGCATGGTCAAACGACATATTTTACCCTGAAGGGTCACCGGGAGATTTCGGGACCTATTTGACCTTGATTAACTCTCCGAACCGAATGAAGCTCATTAAAACATCAGAGGGATATGAATACCCTTTCCAATGGTCCATCCCGTACACGAATCGAGCTTACGATTTGGATGAACGATACGTTTCCCTTTGAGGATTTCCTATCTAGAAGGCCAGTGGGATCTTTCGGCCCCTATTTGACCATGGTCAACTCCCAGACCCGAGAGGGGCTCAATGTATTCTTAAAGGTATCTGAAAACACTTTTTAACGGTCAATCCCGTGCGTGATTCTGATTTAGAAATTCCGTTTTACAGCTGTTTTCCAAAAATTTGCCAATAGTCTGTCGAATTGCACTCTCAGACTCTGCCTATCTGCAGTTTGTCTTGGGGTGCCATGTCGATAGGCAGGTCGAGGACCATGATGATAGACACCCCCTTGACTTTATACATAGGCGCCATGAGCTCACTTCTAAAGTCACATAAAAAACATCCCTCTCAGCAATCTAAGAAACATTCTCTCAAAGTCAGAGTTGTTCCTATCCTAAAACCCATCTCCCACATCACATTTCCATCATTTCCTTACCTCATTTAGCAAGTTTCCTTACCTCTCTTCATACCACCTCCATCATTTTGCAATATTAGCCCCTTAACACTCAAGATAAACCTCAAGTGTTCATAAGAAGGTTCAATCCTTCACTCCTCTCTCTAAATTCATTTATTTTTACATTAGTTACTTTATTCTTACTTTAGCTCATTATTTCATTAGATCACACATACTAATATCCCATTTTTATTATTAGTATCGCACATAGTATATATTCTATAAAAAACAAAAAGAGGAAAAAGAGGGTTTACTTGTAAATTCCAAATGAGAAATTCTCATTACATTGTCTTACACTAAAACACTTTTTTTCTACAGACATAAATATATGAAAAGTCCCCGATTGGATTTATGGGTTAAACTCCACCCTGCGTTATATGCAAACTACATGGACTTTGATGCCTTTTTAAGCTACGTAGGCGTTTGGGTAAAATTAAAGATTCGAATCCTCTTCTATTCATGTTTATAATATTGTTTTCATATCATATATTCATAATGTCATAGTCTTATATGCTAGTGTTCTGTCCAAAATATACCATCGTTCTCCCATAACGATCAGTGACTCGGCAAACACATACATTATATTTTTTTATTATTATTTTGGGAATACGCCTAAGGATAACCTCACTTCACCTCTATCCCTGGCGTGAGTTGAGTAGTTCCATTCTCCATTTATACACACAAACAAACACTACACCAAAAACAGGAATCTGGCACGGTTTAAAACTGTGCCAGAATCAGGTGTTCCAAAATGGACATTTTTTTCTGGCACGGTTTAAAAGTGTGCCAGATTTGACCAAACATGAACACTTTTGGCACACTTTTAAACCGTGCCAGAATTAGATATTTTTTTGATAAACTTTTGGCACAATTCAAAACCGTGCCAAAATTTGATACACTTTTGGCACGGTTTTGAACTGTGCCAAATTTTTGGATAAAAGAAAAAAATTAATTATTTGAATATAAGAAAATTCACAAATTGCAAATCTTGCACGTTGTTGATAAACTAATGTACATATAAACTTCAAAATATTACAAGTCTTTAATAGTTCATAGACCCAAAAAAAATTGGACAGAGTTTCCTCTATTTTCTGGATATTCTCAAACCTGCTAATATAAAACCTGTATAATATAAAGCCCGCACAACCACAAAATATAACAATAAACTTACAAAAGCCCGTACGACCATAAAAGTTAACAATAAAACTACAAAAGCCCGCACGACCATAACACAAAAAAATAGAACCATGAATATTAACGACTTTAAATAAATAAACCCCTTGTTGTAAACCATTGACTTCTCCGTGTGTTCCACGTGAATTAATGTTAACGATAAAATGTTATGCTGCAAAAAAAATAGGATACGAAAAGGAGACGATATTACTAACCAAGTAATTTATAAAAAAACTTACTCTAGCTAAAAAATTACATATAGGAGTTGCAATTATTATTATATTCTAAAATTGAAAATCTTACGCAAGTTATGACTACCTGATCAGTTCCTACAAGTTACATTGGTCCCGTGTGAGGTGTTTGGGCCTCTTGTCGGGCCGTTTGGGGGTTGATTTGGGTTCCACCCTTCAACGGCTTGTTTCGAAGCCTAATCTATATATTTTTAAATTATCGTCATATTCTCAAACTGAGAGTCCCATGACTACACGGTCAGTTTCTACGAGTTACATTGGTCCCGTGGGAGGTGTTCGTGCCTCTTACGGGGCATCTTAGGGGCTGATTTAGGTTTTCACCCTTCAACGGCTTGTTTCTAAGCCTAATCCATATATTATCAAATTATCGTCATATTCTCAAATCGAGAGACCCGTAACTACGCGGTCAGTTCTTACGAGTTACATTGGTCTCGTGCAAGGTGTTAGTGCCTCTTACGGCATCGTTTGGGGGATGATTTAGGTTTCCACCCTTCAATGGCTTGCTTCAAAGCATAAATTATATATTTTCAAAGTATCATCATATTCTTATATCGAGAGCCTCTTAACTACGCGATCAGTTCCTATAAGTTACATTCGTCGCGTGGGAGGTGTTAGTGCCTCTTACTGGGCCGCTTAGGGGCTGGCTTCGGTTTTCACCCTTCAACGGCTTGTTTCTAGGCCTAATTCATATATCATCATATTCTCAAACTGAGAGACCCGTGACTATACGATCACGCCTTATGAGTTACAATGGTGTCGTGCGAGGTGTTAGTGCTTCTTACGAGATCGTTTGGGGGCTGATTTGGGTTTCCACCCTTCAAGGACTTGTTTCTAAGCCTAATCTATATATTTTCAAAGTATCATCATATTCTCAAATCGAGAGCCTTGTGACTACGTGGTCAGTTCCTACAAGTTATATTAGTCCCGTGCGAGGTGTTAGTGCCTCTTACGGGCCGTTTGGGGGGGCGGTTTGGGTTTTCACCCTTTAACGGCTTATTGTAAGCCTAATTTAGATATTTTTAAATTATCATCATATTCTCAAATCGGGAGACTCGCAACTACGCAGTCAGTTCCTACAAGTTATATTGGTCCCGTGCGAGGTGTCCGTGCCTCTTATGGGGCCGTTTGTGGGCTAGTTTGTGTTTTCACCCTCAAACGGCTTGTTTTTAAGCCTAATCTAGATATTTTCAAATTACTATCGTATTCTCAAACCGGGAGACCCGAGACTACACGGTCAGTTCCTACAAGTTACATTGGTCCCGTGCGAGGTGTTCAGACCTCTTACAGGGCCGTTTGGGGGTTGGTTTGGGTTTTCACCCTCAAAAGGCTTATTTTTAAGCCTAATCTAGATATTTTGAAATTATCGTCATATTCTCAAATCGGGAGACCTGTGACTACACGATCCGTTCAAACAAGTTACATTGGTCCCGTGCGAGGTATTCGTGCCTTTTACGAAGCTGTTTGGGTGGTGGATTGGGTTTTCACCCTTTAACGGCTTGTTTTTAAGCCTAATCTAGATATTTTCAAATTAGGGTCATATTCTCAAAGCGGGAGACCCGAGACTACGCGATCAGTTCTTATAAGTTAGATTGGTCCCGTGCGAAGTGTTCGTGCCTCTTATGGGGCCGTTTGGGAGTTGGTTTGGGTTTTCACCCTCAAACGGCTTGTTTTTAAGCCTAATCTAGATATTTTCAAATTATCGTCATATTCTTATACCGGGAGACCCGTGACTATGCGGTCAGTTTTTACAAGTTACATTGGTCCCGTGTGAGGTATTCGTGCCTCTTATGGGGCTGTTTGGGTGGCGGTTTGGATTTTCACCCTTTAACGGCTTGTTATTAAGCCTAATTTAGATTATTTCAAATTATCGTTGATAAGCACCCAAAACTGTACATTTTATTCCCCGAATAGACATACTTTATTTGTTAATTCTCGACAATATGGGTCTTATGCGCTTTATTATCTATCTTGTAGGTCAAACATCCGTTTGCGGTGTCAAAAACTATATATCGAGGCAAATGCACGTTTTATGGAGCTAATTACCAATACCGTAATCCTAGCCAACCCTAATCTAGCCTAAACCTAGCCCAAACCTACCCCAAACCCTGTGTGTGTTTTGTTTACCCCTTTTTAATATTTTTTAGATTTTTAGTTTGTGGTCGTTTTATTTTTAGGATTTATTTAGGTTTATTTTCTATTTTTATATTTATTTTTATAATTTTATTTTAATTTTTATCAGTTTTTAGTTTTATTAGGATTAGTTTTTAGGAGTTTACTTTTCATTTAGATTTTATATTTTTTTAGAACTTTAGTTTTCATTTAGATTTTAAGTTTTTATATAAGCTTAGGATTTTATTTTTTTTAGTTTTAATATTTTTATTTTTATTATTTTTAGTTTGTTTTATTCTTAGTTAGATTTTATTTATTTATTTATTTTTATTTTTATTTTTATTAATTTTAGTTGTGTTATTTTTTTAGGGTCACAAAATAAACACACACACAACACCTAACTCACTGACACCTAATTACCCTACAACCCACTCACACACAAAACACTCCCTCACTCTCACCCTCACCCACATTCCCATAAACCCACCTACACATTAACCCCACCTAAGTCATATTCAACCTCAAACACTTTATCTCTCCTCTCACAAAAAACCCCCCACCTCCATAACCATTTTTCCCACCACCCATTTCTCTCATCCTTATACCTTCCTCATTCTCTCACTATCAACCCCATACCTCTGCAACCTCTAAACTTGGAGCTGCCACCTCTGCCCTACCCGAGATTCCTACCCCCGCTGTCAACTCCGATGAAACCACCACCAACCTCCGTCGCCCGGCACCCAACTCTGACCCATCTCGGGTTCTGCTAAAATCCCACCTAAATCGAATCCGGTTTGCAACCCGTTGGCATCCCATTTCCAGCAAACCCATTTCCCATATCTCACAAAGCTTCTTAAACGATTTCCTTCATTCTGCCAACAAACAAACCAAAGCCAAAGTCCCCACTTGTGCACATGTTTAATACCAACTTTTACCCCATTTCCAAAAATACCCCCAACTAACCTAATTTCCTTTTTTCAAAAATAACCCTCACACCCCTCATCTCCATAATCAAATTTTTATGACCTCACACCTCTCAAACCTCATGTACACACACCCCATGCTCCTCTCACCATTTCCATGCACACTCATGCTAATTCCCCAAATACCCCTTAGCCCCATGTGTGCCATGCATATACTATTTAAGGAAGAAGAAGACCCATTTAATAGAGATCTCCAATTTAGTTTTTACACCTTGTGTGATAAATTTCTCTATACCCCTCTTTAGAGAGTATTTGCATTTTTAGAAAATATCTCAATATAGAGGTGTGTAGTGAAATTTATCTCTAGGATGAATTCCACCCCACCCATCTATAATGAATTTTTGCATTTTTAGCAATTATTTCACAATAGATTGATGTAGTTGAATTTTTCCCTTACGGGAGGTAAATTATAATCCATTCCTTTATGTTGAGATTTTGCATTTTTAGTAATTATCTCAATATAAAGTAATGATATAGAATTTATTTCTTTGGATGAGTTCTACTGTACAATTTTATAATGTTAGGATTTGCATTTTTAGCAAATCTCTTTTATTATTTAATTGTCCATTATGAATTCATCCATTATCCTTTTTTACTTTTATTGTGTAATTTTTTAGATTCAATTATTACATGAGTGAGGAATTGTATTTGAGAGATTGTTGATGTCATTGAAGATTTAATTTCAATTGAAGGCTTAAATGGGTTTGATCTATTCCTCTCTTATTACTTTTATTTTAATCATCTCATGCTTTCATTTGTTTATCTTATATTTTTGGATGATGATTATTGAGGGCACATCTCCTATTTATGGGATGAAATTTTGAAGGCCTCATGAGTCCAATTTAGTTAGTTTACTTTTTTGCACATTTTATTTACCTCATTTTTTATTAGCTTTTACATCTTAGTTAGTACTTTAAAAATTAGTATATAGTTAGTTAATTCATAATCTTTTGAAAAAAAAAAAATATAAAAAGCAAAAATAGAAAAATATAAAAAAATGCAAATGAATCTATATATATGTCCTTACCAATTTTGTGTTTCATCCTTAGATTGGATTGACTCCCTTACTTACCCTCTACACTAGTTTGTTATATTTTTGTAGGTTCAAGGGAATTTTGATAGAAAAAGGAATTGCACACAACGACAAAAATATAATAGAGACGTCAATTTCTTTTTTATCAAATGGTTTGTTATTAAGCCTAATTTAGATTATTTCAAAGTACTGTCATATTCTAAAATCGGGAGACCCAGGACTACGCGATCAGTTCCTGTAAGTTAGATTGGTCCCGTGTAAAGTTTTCGTGCCTCTTATGGGGCCGTTTGGGGGTTGGTTTAGGTTTTCACCTTCAAATGGCTTGTTTTTAAGCCTAATCTAGATTTTTTCAAATTATCATCATATTCTCAAACCGGGAGACCCATGACGATGCGGTCAGTTCCTGTAAGTTACATTGGTCCCGTGTGAAGTGTTCGTGCCTCTTATGGGGCTGTTTGGGGGGTTAGTTTGGGTTTTCACCCTCAAACGGCTTGTTTTTAAGCCTAATCTAGATATTTTCAAATTATCGTCATATTCTCAAATCGGGAGACCCATGACTACACGGTCAGTTCGTACAAGTTATATTGTCCCCGTGCGAGGTATTCGTGCCTCTTACGGGGCCGTTTGGGTGGTGGTTTGGGTTTCCACTATTTAATGGCTTGTTTTTAAGCCTATTATAGATATTTTCAAATTATGATCATATTCTCAAACCGGGAGACCCGCGACTACCCGCTCAATTTTTACAAGTTACATTGGTCCCGTGCGAGGTGTTCGTGCCTCTTACGGGGCCATTTGGGGGCTGGTTCGGCTTTTCATGCTCAAACAACAAGTTTTTAAACCTAATCTAGATATTTTCAAATTATTTTTATATTCTCAAACCAGGAGACTCGCGACTACGCAGTCAGTTCCTACAAGTTACATTGGTCCCATACGAGGTGCTCGTACCTCTTATTGGGCCGTTTGGGGGTTGGTTTGGGTTTTCACCCTTTAACGACTTTTTTTAAGCCTAATCTAGATATTTTCAAATTATCATCATATTCTCAAACCGGGAGAACCGTGACTACGTGGTCAGTTCCTACAAGTAACATTGGTCTCGTGCGAGGTGTTCGTGCCTCTTATAGGGCCGTTTGGGAGATTGATTGGGTTTTCACCCTCAAACGGCTTGTTTTTAAGCATAATCTAAATATTTTCAAATTATCATCATATTCTCAATCTGGGAGACCCACGACTACACGATCAGTTCCTACAAGTTACATTAGTGCCGTGTGAGGTGCTCGTGGCTCTTATGGGGCCATTTGGGGGTTGGTTTGGGTTTTCACCCTTTAACGACTTTTTAAGCCTAATCGAGATATTTTCAAATTATCGTCATATTCTCAAATTGGGAGACCCGTGACTACGTGGTCAATTCCTACAAGTAACATTGGTCTCGTACGAGGTGTTCGTGCCTCTTATAGGGCCGTTTGGGAGATGGTTTGGATTTTCACACTCAAACGACTTATTTTTAAGCATAATCTAAATATTTTCAAATTATCATCATATTCTCAATCTGGGAGACCCGCAACTACGCGATCAGTTCCTACAAGTTACATTGGTCTCGTGCGAGGTGCTCGTGGCTCTTATGGGGCCATTTGGGGGTTGGTTTGGGTTTTCACCCTTTAACGACTTATTTTTAAGCCTAATCTAGATATTTTTAAATTGTCGTCATATTATCAAACCAGAAGACACATGATTACGCGGTCAGTTCTACAAGTTAAATTGGTCCCATGCGAGGTATTTGTGCCTCTTACGGGGCCGTTTGGGAGCTAGTTTGGATTTTCACCCTCAAACGACTTGTTTTTAAGCCTAATCTAGATATTTTCAAATTATCATCATATTCTCAAACCGGGAGACCCGCGACTACGCAGTCAGTTAGTACAAGTTACAGTGGTCCCGTGCAAGATATTCGTGCCTCTAACGGGGCCATTTGGTTGGTGGTTTGGGTTTTCACCCTTTAACGGCTTATTTTTAAGCCTAATCCGGATATTTTCAAATTATAGTCATATTCTCAAACCGAGAGACCCGCGACTACGCAGTAAGTTCCTACAAGTTACATTGGTCTTGTGCGAGGTGTTCGTGCCTCTTACGGGGCCGTTTGGGAGCTGGTTTGGGTTTTCACCCTTTAACATCTTGTTTTTAAGCCTAATCTAGATATTTTCAAATGATCGTTATATTCTCAAATTGGGAGACCCGTGACTACACGGTTAGTTCCTACAAGGTACATTGGTCCCGTGCGAGGTGTTCGTGCCTCGTATGGGGGCCATTTTGGGGCTGATTTGGGTTTTCACCCTTTAACGACTTTTTTTAAGCCTAATCTAGATATTTTCAAATTATCATCATATTCTCAAACTGGGAGACCCATGACTACATGTTCAGTTCCTACAAGTTACATTGGTCCCGTGCGAGGTGTTCGTGCCTCTTACGGGTCCGTTTGGGAGCTGGTTTGGATTTTCACCCTCAAACGGCTTGTTTTTAAGCCCAAATCTAGATATTTTAAAATTATCATCATATTCTCAAACCGCTCAGTTCCTACAAGTTACATTGGTCCCATGCGAGGTGCTCGTGCCTCTAATGGGGCCGTTTGGGGTCTGGTTTGAGTTTTCACCCTCAAACGACTTGTTTTTAAGCATAATCTAGATATTTTTTAAAATTATCGTCATATTCTCAAACTGGGAGACCTTCGATTACGCGATCAGTTCATACAAGTTACATTGATCCCGTGTGAGGTGATTATGCCTCTTATAGGGCCATTTAGGGGATGGTTTAGGTTTTCACCCTTTAACGACATGTTTTTAAGCCTAATCTAGATATTTTCAAATTATGGTCATATTCTCAAATCGGGAGACCCATGACTATGCGGTCGGTTCCTACAAGTTACATTGGTCCCGTGTGAGGTGTTCGTGCCTCTTACTGGGCCGTTTGGGGGCTGGTTTAGATTTTCACCCTCAAACGTCTTGTTTTTTAGCCTAATCTAGATATTTTCAAATTATAGTCATATTCTCAAACCGGGAGACCCGCGACTACGCGATCAGTTCCTAAGTGTTACATTGGTCTCGTGCGAGGTGTTCGTGCCTTTTATAGGGCCGTTTGGGGGCTGGTTTGGATTTTTACCCTTTAACGACTTATTTTTATGCCTAATCTAGAGTGTATGACTTTTTCTGTTGAGATGAGACACCGGTGAATTGAGTTCCGGTGATGGAGATCGGGGTGGGAGAGAGAGTTACACAATCCATTACCATCTGTAAACAACATAAGAATATATCAAATTTTCTAACAACGGAAACTCAAATAAACTCAACTTCACATGCTCATTGCTAAATAGGAACTCGTGCTATTCTAAAGCTATGATAGGTAAAAAAAAATTCAGATAACTAGTCAATAAAAAACTTCTATCAGAGTACTAATACTGCTTATGAGGTATACCTTCTTATGAGGTATACCTGACTAAACTTCTATCCGGGTAACAAAAAACTATCAGGGTATTATACCCAACATTTTATTTGGCATACTGCATAGACAATTGCAATACTCATAAATGTTTCTGTGACCAGGTCTTCTGAAGAAGATATAAAATAAGTGTTTCCAAGTTCATAAAGTTCTTTAAGGTTGTTGGCCAAGCTTTTTCGTGTATGCATATGTGTATGTGTATGTGTGTGTGCATTGTTAATTGCTGATATATGAACCACAAAAGAGAGACGACAATGTTAGAAATGTTTAAGTGTTTATTTGTAACAAATGTAATATCCTTTTGGAATGCTATATTGACAAACATTGATATAATACAAACACACCCACCCACCCACCCACCCACCCACCCACCCACCCACACATATATGTATAGTTCTATATCAAATAAAACATTGTGGAATGCTATATTGACAAACATTGATCACTCTTACCTCAATATTGTTATTAGGTCCAAATATAGGCTTATAACTTGTTTTCTTTTGTGTGTACCTTAACAAAGAGGTGAAGAAATAAACAATTCATGTCAATGTTAATCTATGTTAACCTAAAAAGATAGGGCGATAAGGAAGAGATGAAACGTGGTTGTGCTAATGTAGCAATAGAAGACAGAGCGACTGAAATGGGCTGAAATGCTACAAAACCAAGACAATTACTATGTGTATGTGAACTTTACCACAAAACGAAGAAAATTAATTAATATAATTACTCAATGAATACCCATAACACCATGTTCGCGCAATGAACGACGCATAATTTCCATTCTTGTACATCATGGTACAACATTCTTCCATTGGTCATTGCTGCCACCCATATTTAAGCCCTAAAATCGGAGGTTAAATCAGAAACTTAAGTCGAAGTTTAAATCAAAAGTTAAACCATTTGAATCAAACATGAATATTACACAATTACCACAAATTAGCTAGCAGTAGCAGCATATAAAGTCAATCTCAACCACACAAACAATTTGAATTACAAAATGGCCTCAAATGTTAGAATAACGCATATATGTCAGATATGGATTCTCGAGATTTTTTTAGGTATATTACACATAATAAAACAACTAATAAACACCCACTTAAGCAAAACAACTATGTGAAAAAAACACTATGATGTTAAAATAAGGCATCAATTAGAGATCAACAATGCGATGGAAATAAAGAATACCTAACACTGCATCACCAACAATTCCAATAGCCATTCCAGCTGAAAGGCCAGCAAGACCACAAGCAAGACCAAATGAAGGAGGTGCGTAGCCATGGACTTAGGGTTATTTCCGGTGCTGGTAATAACACCAATAATAAAACTGTAAACTCCCAACACACCATCCATAAATAGGAATAATCGTCTTCATCACCAGCTCAGGCCTCATCAATCCCATCGATGCAACATGAACAACTCTTCGGCCTGGACAACTCGAGCAAACATTTTACTCTTTAGCGGATGAAATACAAAGAGATATATGATTATTTCCTAATCCTAAAATAATATATAAAATGAGGTAAGATTCACCGATCCCAACAATACCTATGAAAAATAACCATATTGCATTCAAAGGTAATAATCATCTAAAGAAATAATCATTTTAAGGAGAAAGATTGTGATAGTAATTTGATCTTAAAATGTTTGACTTCCAAACAATGGTTCAGAGGGAGTAAGAATCATCTTTAATTATGGAGTAAATTTAGCAGTAAAGGACTATTGTACAATCAAAACCCTCAACAATAGTTAGCAAATTACAGATATTAACTAAATAAATCTCGAAATCCATCATCCAATCCAATGGTACGCAAACATAAAACAAGAAGGTCAAGAACTTACCAAACTTACATTTGAACTCTCACAATCCAACCAAAGTGCATACAACACAAAATACAATATAACAGAACAGGAAAAAAAAATCAAAAGCGTATATACTGACCGTATCAAGAACGGGGATAGCATTTCCATCATCATCACCGACATTAGCCTTATCCTCACTCCTAGCCCCACTCTCATAATCATCCATTGATTTCTTCTTCTTCTTGGCCCCACCACCACCAACACGAACCGGTTCTTCCAAAACCCTAGGCTCTACCACCGCCAGTTCTACTAGAGCGACCATGCAATCGATGTCGCTCTTCTTCTCCTAGTCCTGGTCACAATCCCCTCAGTCGGATTAGAATTAGGATTAAATATTTGCGTGAGAGAGAGATCCGGATGCAATATTGAGAGAGGAGAGAGAGTGGGAGAACAAAAATCATTGAGGGGATTATTTTTTTTTTAGGATATATATATTTTAGTGAAGTGTTCTCAATTTTGGAACACTTTTAAACAGGGTTAAAATTTGGCACTGCTTATAAGTGTGCCAGATTGTTATTAAACTGTGCCAAATTTTTAATATCAAGGTGTGCCAAATTGGTATTTTTGATGTAGTGAAACACACACACTTCACGGAGTTTATTAGGGGAAGAATAACACATGGCCATGAGAGACCAAAAGGGTGGGATGGATGCCTAACACCTTCCCTTTCCGCAACTTAGTCCCCTGACCCTTGAACTACATGGTTTTGCAAGCATCAATATTGTCCTTGATGTCTCTCTATCGAGGCAGTAACATTTCTTTTGCTTGTTTTGTGCAAAATAGGATGGCGACTCTATCTCTACACATTACCCCATAAAATATTTCCGATGACAACCGAGCGCAATCCGGCTAAAGGGTGCGAACCAACCCCGCGAACGCGCACCGGGGGATGGATGGACACTTCCGTAATAGAGAAAGGGGATCAACAAAATGCCATGCCCAGTGAGAAATACAACAACGAAATATAGAATCGGTCGGTAGAAAAGATACTCTATAACATACCACCTATGTGTACATGCAAATATCCTATATATATATAGACATATACATATAGTAATGCACAACTCTGTGTACTTAAAATTATAACTTTAGTTAATTTAATAGTACTGATCTTATAAAGACCCCCTTTTCCCCTTTTCTACTTAGCTTAACATTGACTTCCCAATTTAATGCACCCGATTAAATACTTGAAAAAAATAGCGTTTGTTTAGGGTAGCTCCCTATGATGCATTATATGTTAGGAGATGCCTCGACCTTTTGTATTTGGATGAAATGGGAGAGAGGATACTTTTGGGACTGAGATCATAAAACAGGGCGAGACCAAAGTAAAGTTGATATAAGAAAGGCCGTGGAGTGCTCAAAGTAGGCAAAATAATTGGCCCGATACCAAAAGAATATTTCATTTATCGAAATTTACTATTTACTCGTACCAAATCCAATTTTCAACCCACGCACACTCGGTGATAGAAAGTACTTGTTTTCTTTTCTAAAACCATTCACAACACACGCTTGTGTTAATTATGGGTTAAAACCATCTTAGGTTGCTTAGCTACCCATCAATCACCTCACTTTACCATTCTTTTCATTTCACATGGGCATTAGTTAGTTTTTCATATTTCTTGTCCACATTATCTTTTTAACCAGGACATTCACCAATTTTATTACCCGTTAGGTTGTCTTTTCTTATATTTTTAGCATAACCAATTTCCTTATCATGTTATGTTTTTCTTATTATCTTTTTTCTTGGAATTTACTACATAACTACATATTTTAACGGGCTCCACACGACCGACTACGCTACCATATGTTTTTGTCTACGATTTTTGGTTACCCTAGGGCTCCGGTCCCTTCTTAATTATTAGTGGTCATATTTGAGTCATTTTATCGTATGGTTTAACACTTCTCCGGGTCCACATTATTCCACCTTTACCGGCCGAAGCCAAAACACGGGGACTACTTCCCCTCATTTGTGCTACACTTAGGAAAATTCCCATTTCTTGTTCTTTACACATGTATGTTGATTTCATTCCAAAAATCACTCCCATTAGGACCATTTAGCATAACACCTTTTCAATATTTTTATTTCATAAAAATGTTCCACTTTACGTAAAATTATCATTTTACTCATTGTTTCCAAACTTGCATTCTCCTCCATTTTCACAAGTGTTATCTTTCAAAAACATTATTAAGTTACACACACTAACTTGTTAAATGCTTTTAACTCATTAACACTTATTTAACACTTTGGAGTAACACGCTTATCAAGTTAAAAACCTCTTTATTTCATTAGTTACTTTGTCAAAGAAATCATTTGGCATTTTGAAGATTATTTCATAAGAAAAGTACCATTTTCCCTTATAATCATATATAGACTTGAAATCATACACTTATCATATGTTCCACACCTATCACTACACCAAAAAGGCTAAATTGGCACCCTTTAGTCGATCATCCTTGTCACGGTCAATGACCGTGACAACAAAATATGCGTTTTTTATCACGGTCATTGACTGTGATAAGGCCGTGAAAAAGGTTTGTCACGGTCATTTAACGTGACAATTCTTATAATAATTGTCACGGTCAAGGACCGTGACACGTCCATGACAATTTCTTCAGCATAAAAAGCCCTACGCTTTCTTTTTTCCCCACCGTTTTTGGTTTTCCCTCTCTTCCCCTCTCTAAGTGATTTCGAGCTCTCTCTCTCTCTCTAAGGTATGTTTTTTTCCTCTTTTTCTCTTTCATTTCTATATGTGTGTGTATGTGTGTGGTGGGGGGAGGGGGAGGGACAGGGGGCTAGGGAGGGGAGGGACAGGGGGGCTGGGTGGGGGGCAGGGGGTGGTGGTGGTGTGTGTGGTGGGTGCAGGTGTGCGTGTGTGTGTGTGGTGGGGGGCAGGGGGTGGGGTGGTGTGTGTGCGTGTGCATGTATGTGTGCATGTGTGTGGTGGGGGAGGGGGTGGGGTGTGTGTGGTGGTGGTGGGGTGGGGTGTGTGTGTGGTCGGTCAATCTCAACAATTGAAACAGATAAATTGATTAATAAAATATGTATTGCCCCTTTCATATGCAAGTAGGATTGCCCCTCATTAACAAATAATTGTTAAGATTCGAAATAACTTTAATTGTATATCTTTAATAAAATAAATTGTATAGCTTTAATTGTAACTTTGATTGTATAGTTTTATATGAAAGTAAATTAATAACTAGTGCCCATTTCATAAGAAATTAGGATTGCCCCTCATTGTAAATTAGTAAATTAATAATTGTATACTTTAATTGTTAGTTTAATTGATGAAATGAATTAATTGAGTGGATGAATTAGACGGAGTAAGGGATACACATTTGTTGTTGCGGTTGGATCATAATGGATCGATGTTGGGTTGGTTAATTTTAGAAGTGGTATGACCACTAGATTAATGTCCATATGGGGGTGGGATTTTTCAACTTTTTTTTAAAAATTACTTTGTATCACGAACAATATATATATATATATATATATATATATATATAGTATGATAATTAAATGAAACATACTTGAAATTACATATAGTACGCATAGATACTAGCCTTCTGGTTCTTATGCGTACGCATTCAATAGCCCTTAGACTCATTCAAGAGTCATTACCCCTGTAATGAGATCTCTCGAATTGTCCTGTTTGGACAGTTTGGGACTGCATAATTTCTGTATAATATTCTTAGTGGCTTAAAGTCGTTACTTTTGGAGGAAGTTCTGCAGTCGTATTCTAATGTTCTCTTGGTACATACTAGATTGACAAGTGTGACTGTTATTTCAATTGATCAATTGAAATAACACTCACACTTGCCAATCTACGTCGTGTACTTCGAGAACTATGGGGATATGCTATCGAATTTTTTTCAAATTGTAACAATGTGCATGAGCTGTTAAGTATATTACAGAAAAATGTGGTCTTGAATGGGATAGGACCACTCACCCTTTAGAGGAGATGGAGGAAATAGAAATTTCTATTATAAATTTAATTTGAATATAAATAAGACATAATTAAATGAAACATACTATAAATCTAAGGATTGTGAATTATGCTACTCATGATTTACATAAGTGTAAGTCCCACGATTGGCATGTGATCATGCAATTGGTTCCTCTATTATTTAAGCACTATTTATCCAAGCACAAGGATTTGCGGAGGGATATTATGCAAATTAGTATTACCTTCTCACTCTTGTGTGAGAAGGTAGCCAATCGAGAACACATAGTGGCCACAAAATTGGCGGTGACCGAAGCGATTTGTGTGTTGGAGAAGTACTTTCCCCCAGCAATCTTTTACATAAGTGTTCACTTGTTGGTACACTTATGCGATGAGGCACTTCATTGTGCTCCAGTTAGATATAGGTGGATGTATTTGTTTGAAAGATTGATGAAAGTTTTTAAAGATTACGTCAAGAATACACGATACATTGCAGGATCAATTTCAGAGGAATACATCACCGTGGAGTCATCAATATATACTCGGGAATATATGCCTGTCTCGAGTAGCGTTGATGACACTGATGAGTTCGTCGATGATGGTGGTCATGTGATGGGAAAACGAGTGAAATTAACGAGTTTGCAACATGAACAAGTAGCTCGTTATCTATTTGACACACATGAAGATGTCGAAGAATGGAAAAAGTAAGTTTCGATTATTATAATGTTTAACATTATTTAGATTATTTTATACATGATTAATTTTGTAATATGCAGAAAATATGAAGCCTGTGAGAACAATAAAAGACGAAAAATAATGGTACAATCAAACAACGAATTTAGGTTGTGGTTGATACAAGAGGTAATTGTAATGAAAATGGCCATTATATAACGTTACATTACACTCAAATTTTACAAATAATATAATTAATTTATCTATATTCTCAGCTCTTAAAGAAGGGTGATGCGACATCAAGGCTTGCTCGTCTAGCCACTGGACCTTTGTTCTTGGCACAAGAGTACAAAAAGTATCGATTGAACGGTTACATTTTTGGCGCTAAAGTGTACGAGGAAAGTACAAATGTACAGAACTCGGGCATTTCATACAAGGCTCTTACTTTATTTTGAGCGAGCGCAAAAGATAAAAACCTCGTTGAAGCTGAAATGACTTACTATGGTGTAATCCGAAATATGTTTGAATTGGATTATATAAGCTTCAAATAGGTTGTATTTTACTGTGATTGGGTAAGAGTTGAGGATAAAAGCATAAAGTTGATCCTGTCACCAATTTGATCATGGTTGACTTGTCCAAGTTGAAGAGCAACGACCACGTGAGTGATGAGCCATTTGTTTGTGCATTTCAAAAGGTTAACCAAGTGTTTTACTCAGAGTATATCAACAATGAGCCGTGGTCAATTGTCCAACACGCGCCAAAGTGTCTAAATAGTAGTGTGGATGACTTGGATGCTCCTACCGAATATCAATCCATTTTTTATGATAACCCGAATTTTAAACAATTTTTTAATTTGTATTAAATATTCCAATTTGTACTGAAACATCCATTTTTAATTCTTTTAATTGATTTGCACTTTATCATTTTCACTCTTGTGTAGTGTGCATGTGTGTGAGCAGTAGGGGTGGGGGTGGGGATGTTTCAGATTTTTAGTAATTATACATATTATCAGCTAGAAGGTGTTGTTTTTGAATTCAGAATTGAGGTGTTTAACAGTAACAATTCATTTTTATTTGTAGTAATTGTACATATTTGCATGTCTTTTTTTAATTCATTTTGATATGTACTAATAACATTTTTTTACAGCAAATGTCTCCTTCAGGTATTAAGCGAGGATGATGATGCTGGTTATGATGATGTCGTCTGGGCTCGGTGGTAGCGGAGGTGACGAGGGCTCCTCGACCCCTAGTTTCCCTAAATATGGCAAATTGGGGATGGCCATCGAGAATAAGTCGGGGCTATTAGAGAGATCCTTCAAGCTGGTAAAGATGATCATTGGCCCGGGGTGCATTAGTTGGAAGGAGGTGCCATATGAGCTCAAGTTAGCTGTTTGGGTGACACTACAGGTAATGTATTTATATTTATATTTATATGAATATTTCAATTTCAATTTCAATTTCAATTTCGATTTCGATTTCAATTTCATTTTATATTTATATTTATATTTATTTGCAACTAACATTGAATTTGTTGGACATGAACAATTCAGCCTGGTTTAAAAGCTACACGATTTCGTCTTGGAGCAGTTGAGGGAGCAATACAAGACGTGGAAGAAAAATATGCGGACCCGGTACTTTAGGAAGACACGAGAGTCCATTATCCAAAGGCATGAATCCGTCGTGCCGAAGGAGTCGATCTCATTGGCACAATGGCAAAAGTTCATTGACAATGAGATCGGGGAGCGACAATTGACATCTCACCAATCGGGAAGGGAAAATCGGGCAAAAAAGACGATCGTGCACTACTCCGACCGGACTTCTTACGCCGAGGTGGAGCATAGGATGATGGTAAGATTTAATTTTCTATAACTACATAAAATATATTATTTTGCATTATTTTACTTTGCGGGGCCGATACTAATTCTACTTTATTTTATTTCAGGGGACATGGAGTGGCCCTAGGGGTAGGCCACATAGGCTCGATACTTATGTGGCTCTTCGGACGAAGAAGGGGAAGGACAATGAGGTGTCCCTAAGCGTCGCAGCCACGATTGTAAGTAATCCGACAGTTTACTTTTTGTTAATTACGTTATAATTTTTTAATTTACTTATTTTACTAATTATGTGCTTTTTGTCGTTTCAGGCAAAGCTTAAGGAAGTGCATGAGTCGCTGTCTGATGCCGACAAGGCATCTTTGTCCACATACGCACTCAACCAAGTGCTTGGCTCTGATCGCAAGGGGAGGACAAGGGGGTGAGCTCACGGGTGGCCAAATCTAGGATCATTGGATTGGAGACGAGTGACACCGGGTTATCTCGAACGGTGGATTCACACGACGCGAAGCTGTCCCGTTTGGAGGCGATGGTCCAGGATATGTTCTCATTCGTGAAGCATTCGTTAGGCGAAAACCGTAAGGGTAATGGGAACGAAAAGGCGGTGGAGGAGGAGGTTCGGGAGGATGAGGTGCATGATGACGAGGATGTGGACCTCGCTGCTTCATCGCCGATACGTGAAAACTTTGATGATCCACTTCCTTATTTTCTCCCTTCAACAGACTGATGTCGACACTTGGTTGGCAGAGCATGTTTATAATGGACATATTTGATGGCCAGCTAATAGGGCGGGGGTTGAGGGATCCGAATATCGTCCAGGGTGTACTAGTTCATGGACGTGAGCTTCAACACATCGACTCCAAGGTTCTCGTCATGCATGTGATACCCGGGAAGGAGAACTCCCCATTGTGGTTGCTTCAACAATGCGGCATGGAGTATATTAGTGGGTGTGTTAATTTGTATACCATGTGGCCTACTCACCTCCTCAGAGTCAACCATACCCCAGACTCGTAGTGACATTGTTTTAAGTTTGAATTGAATTGTTTTAAGGTTGAATTGAATTGTTTTAAGTTGTTACATTTGAATTATATTTGGATTATATGGTGATGCATATTCTCTCTATTTTGAATGTATATTTGCATTATCTCTATTTTATTTGGATATATGATGTTTGAACAGGTACAACGTTGCTATAACATGTATAAATATACTGCTGGGCAGTGGCAGTGGCCATACTGCCCAACATATTTTTTTTCAATTCTGCCCAGAATTGTCACGGTCATTGACAGTGATAATTTTTTAAAGAATGTCACGGTCTTGTCACGGTCAATGACCGTGACAAAACTTATCATGGTCAAGGACCGTGACAATTCTAACAATCTTGTCACGATCAATGACCGTGATAAATAAATTTGTCTCGCCCAGAATTGTCTTATCAAGGTCAATGACCGTGATAATTCGGCATATTTGGTGTAGTGTATAAACATATTTTAAAGGCTGAAATTTTTATTTTCTCTATTTCATGTTAAAAATAATTAAAACCTTTACTAAATTATTACAGGTTTATATACATGGGAAGGAGAATCTAAAGTCTAAAGATTAAAAATGAGTTTAATACATGATTTATTCAAGAAATTTCATAATACTTACAAAAAGATTCCTTTCAATATAAACAGACAATTTTGTTCTCTAAACTTGAATAAACGCTAATTTAAAAAAAATCACATTTTTCAAGTAAACTTAAGACTTCGTTCACTAAATATCTCAATAAGAAAAATATTTTTAACATTTTATTTCATAAAATGTTTAACACTAACTTTTCTTGAAAATATATCGTTTTCTCAAAACTTAAAACCATTTGTAAAACCTGTAGACACCACAATTTAGGACCCCCTAAGTCTCTCCTTAGGTCCCTAGCACCTCCCCATTTCACTACAAATCTTAGGTCGCACTCTGAATATCGATTTAGAGGCCATCGAGTGCTCTTAGGCCCCGATTGACCCCAATCGACTTCACCATCAGAGCTAAATCTCTTTGAATCTTCGAGGGGAACTGAAACCCCTTTCTAACGGTCTGCCCCGTACAAAAAATGACATAACCATTAAGACGAACGATCAGTTTTCTCTTAAAAATTAATCCGAAGGCAACGGGCACTCCCGGCCTTCATTTGATCAAGGTCAAATATTCAGATCGAACGAGACTGAATGAATCTATGAAGGACACTGAATACCCTTTTTAACGGTCCACCCCATGCACGATTCTGACCTACGGTACGGACGAACAATTCGTTTTACTCCAAGAGGTCACCGAGCGCTTCTAAGAATGTCTAAGTAAATATACTAACCTTTCCAACAGTCCGCCCCATGAACAATTTTGACTTACCATACGGATGAACGATCCATTTCCATCCGACGATCTCCCGTCCAAAGGATCTATATTCTCTTTCGAGTCATATTTGACCCAAAATCAACTCCCGGACCCGAGAGCAACCCAAAGGACTCTTAAAGGTATCTGAAGTACCTTTCTAACGGTATGCCCTGTGCACGATTCGGATCAATAGATTATGTTCTACGACCATTTTTCCATGAAAATATGCACGAGATTGCCAATTGGTAGGTCGAGATCCCTACCTATAGTCAATGTGTCTAGGATCACCTGCCGATAGGAAGGACAAGGCTAGTAATGATCGGCAACCCCCTGACTCTATAAAAAGAGGCCTCACTACCAAGGACCCACACCAGAAATCCATCAACACTAGTGATCTCAGCAGCATTCTCACAAAATTAGCGAAGTTCCCCATGTGAAGTTCCATTCAAGATTACATTCCCATCCTTTTCATATTCAATTTGGAAAAATCATATTCTCTCTCATCCAACACTCATCTCACATTCAAGGGAGTTCATCTAAGACCAAAGATCAAGCTTCAAAGAAGGTCCGATTTCTTCCCTCTCTCTTTAAATTCCTTGTTTTTGCATAAATTTCATTAGATTTGTAATCTACTTCCTACTTTAGTTCATACACATTAATATCTACATTTTTATTAGTATATTGCACATAGTTTATTTTCTATGAAAAACCCCAAAACAAACAAAAGAGGGTTATGCCCATAAATTCCGAACGGAATTATCCATCATACTTTTTCAAAACCAAAAACACATTTTCTACACATACACACATCTATAATAAAATTCCGTTCGGATTTACGGGATAAACCCCACCCCCATGACGCACTTGAACTACGTGTACTTTGATGACTTTATAGGCTACGTAGGCGTTTCGGATTAAAACTCAAGACTCGAGTCCCATTTTCCAATTTTTTAATTTTCTCAATTCACAAATTCCCCAATTTTCCTAAAATTTCCCCATTTCCATGTTTATCACATGCTTGTATTACATAGTATGCTTGTTTGCATTTCATCCAACACGTATTATCATTTCATAATAACGATTAATATCGTGATAAATGCGTAAATCGTATTTTTTATATATATTATTTTGGGAACATTCCTATGGATGACCTCACTCTACCTTTATCATGGTATGAGTTGAACGATTCCAATCTCCATTATATATACCACGCACACACTTCATGGAGAAATAAAGGAAAATAATAACACTATCCCATGAGAGACCGAAAGGGAGGGATGGGTGCCTAACACCTTCCCATTCATTAACTTATCCCCCGAACCTTCGATCTATTGATTTCGTATGCATAAGTTTGGCTTTGATACCGCTGTCTCGAAGTGGCAACATGTTCTTTTGCCTGTTTTGTGCAAAAAAGGCCGGGGACTCCATCTCTTAACATTTACCCCACACCGACGATGCTCGAAGGGCCCTGGAAAAGGGCGCAAGACCGGAATCTTCTGAGGGATCCTCCACCCCCTTCCCCTCGAAGATTTTCTTGGGATGGCCGCAGTGGCGACTCTGCTGGGGACGATTTTACATAAGAGGGCTAATTGAACCTATTGAGTTGAATAAGGCCTTTCCTCATCATGGCTTGGGCTATCAACCATCAGAAGAAGAACTCAGAATGATCTATCAACCTCGATTGAGGAGAAGGTCAGAATGCGCCAAAACTGCCTCAGGAGACTCCCTAAATGGAAGATTCATCAGAGAGGGTGAAGATTTCCCCTTCTGCGGCTTCCCCCAACCATGGTATGACCATGCAAATAAAAAGATGAAACCATCAATGGAGATCTTCTTTTAAGACAACTACCCATGGGTCGAGAGTTCCCAGTACCTTGTAAAACTGCTCACTAAGGATACTGGAAATTTTTAGGGAAGTGACTCTGAGAATTGTTTTCAATTTACAGACACTGGCGCTAACACTCTATATGATCCACTCAGGGGCTACCTCATCGGATCCATCCCGTCTAATCAAAGCTGCTGATGCACCTCTCCTCAACTGTCATGTTGTACCTATGCCACCTGCTGATATTCAACCTAACCCTGATGTTTATCCCATTTCCCCTTATTTGGTTGTTCCTCCCAACTCTGATGTAATCAAAACCTCCTTTGATGAGGTCCTCATGCTGTATTTCCAATCAATGAAATAAACGAAGATTTTGAATATCTCGTTATCCCTTACAATAATTGCCTTGATTATAATCAAACTCTAGATGATGATGATTTTGTAAATGAACAATTCTTAACGAATTTAGATAAGGTTAATAACAAATAACATAACCTCGTTCGAGTTAATGAAGATGAAACTGTTGTTACCTAATTCGATTCTAGTAGCCAACTGATGAGAATATGATAGGGGCCACCCTTAATGAGCATGAACGCATGCAACTCGAGGAATTACTAAAGGAATTTGTGGATGTCTTCACATGGTCCTACGATGACATGCGCGGTATCGACCCTGAGATTGCTCGACATGAGATTCCAAATCTCCCCGAATGAAAATCGATCAAACAGAAACTGCGAAAGCTCTACACCGAATGTTAACTCAAAGCTAAAGGAGAAGTAGTCAAACAACTAAACATGGGCTTTATTTGTGTGATCGAATATCCAATATGGCTAGCCAATATCGTATCCATGCCGAAGTCAGGAGGGAAGGTTCACATGTGTGTAGACTATCGAGACTTGAACAAGGCCTCTCCAAAGGATGATAACTCGCTACCCAATATCGACATGATTGTGGACAATACAGCTAGTCACACTCTTAAGTCATTCATAGATGGGTTTATCAGATATGACCAGATCAAGATACAACTCGATTACCAAGAGAAAACCGCATTCATCACCCCTTGGGGAACCTTCTGCTAAAGTGTCATACCATTTTGTTTGAAAAATTCAAGGGTTACCTACCAGAGGGATGCCACAACCATTCTGTATGATCTAATACATAATGGAGTCGAGGTCTACATAGGTGACATGATTATCAAGTCCAACACCAGGGAGGGTCATGCTCCCGATTTCCAAAAGTTCTTCGAGTGATTGGAACAGCACCAGATGCGACTTAACACACAGAAATGTGTCTTCGACGTTACCAAAGGAAATATCTTGGGATTTATGGTTAGTGAGAAAGGGATGGAAGCAGATACTGCCAAGATAAAATCCATACTCAAGATGCCACCACCCCGAACGGAGAAGGAAGTTCGGGAATTCCTCAGGAAATTATAATACATCAGTTGGTTCATTATCCAGTTGACTTCCATCTGTGAACCCATCTTCAAACTCCTTCAAAAGGATTTAACCAAGGTCTGGAATGAATCTTTCCAAGAAGCCTTTGATCGAATCAAGCAATACCTAACCCAACCTCCGGTGATCATGCCACCACAACTAGGGATTTATTAGCCCAATACCTTGAAGAAACCCGTAAAGAGAGATCCATCTACTATGCCAATTGCAAGTTAGGCGGTTACGAAGTTAACTACACCGCCTTGGAGAAAGCATGTGTCGCTCTTGTCTGGGTTACACAAAAGTTACGGCACTACATGCTCGCCTTTCCCATCAAATTTGTATCCCGAATGGATCCTATCAAGTACTTACTCGGGAAACCTGCCCTATCCAGCTGAATATCCCATTGGTTGATGCTCCTAGCTGAATTTGATATTACCTATGTCATGTAAAAGGCCATGAAAGGAAGAGCCATCTCTGACTACATTACTGACTAACCCATAGAAGAGGCCGATGTCTCGATCTCTGAGTTCCCAGATGAGAATATCTTTTGTACCTCCCAAGAAGACATTCGATGGCAAATGTTCTTCGGTGGCGCTGCTAATAAGAAAGGGTATGTCATTGGGATACTCCTAATTGCCCATGATAACTCTCACACTCCCATTGCCATCAAGATGGATTTTCCTTGAACCAACAACATGACTGAATATAAGGCATGCACGGTAGGCCTCAAAGTTTCCCTCATGAAAGGAATTCGATACCTCGATGTTTATGGGGATTCAAACCTCATCATCATTTAACTACTCAGAAAATGAAAAGTCAAGGATGAGAAACTCTTACCCTTCCATGCCCACCTCGAAGAGCTAGCTTACCAATTCTAAGAAATCACCTTCCACTAACTACCCCGAGCGAAGAATAACCTAGTCGATTCCCTTACTACCTTAGCCTCCATGATTGATATGCCCAAAGGAATAACCATGGCCCCTTTCCTTGTCCAAAAGCAAGATAAACCAACCCACTGCTACCACATTGAGCTCATTACAGAGGAAGATACCGAGATAACCAACTATTGGTACTATGATATTTGGTGCCTCCTCAAACATGGTAGGTATCCCCAAGGTTCTGGCAAGAAAGATCGAGCAACCCTCCACAGACTGGTTGCCCAGTACATTATCTGCAATAAAGCACTGTTCAAGAGAAACTTCGATGGAACCCATTTGTACTGCATCGCAGGGGCTGACATTGAAGAAATGAAGCAAAAAATCCATAACGGGGAGTGCAGACCCCACATGAATGGCCATATGCTCGCCAAGAAGATCATACGACATGGATACTATTGGAATACCATGGCTCATGATTGCATAACCTACATTCGAAAATGCCTCAAATGCCATTAATTTTTCAACCTACAAAACTTACCCTGTAGGAATTGTACAACATGACCTCTCGCTGGTCGTTCTCCATATGAGGCATCGACATCATAGGGAAGGTTAAGCCCAAAGCCTTTAACGGGCATGAGTTTATCCTAGTCACCATTGACTACTTCACTAGATGGGTTAAAGTTGAGTCATACACAATCCTGAATGCCAAAACAGTGGCCAAATTCATCAAGAAAAATATCATTTGCCGATATGGGGTCCCACACGAGCTGGTATCAGACAACGGGTTATACTTTGAGAGAGAAGTTCTAGAAGTGGTCGATAATTATCGAATTTTGAGACACAAATCTTATCCTTACTGACCTTGAACCAACAGAGCAGTGGAAGCATCCAATAAGAACCTTAAAGCCATTATCAGTAAGATGACCGAGAGTTATCGATATTGGGTCGACAGGATCCTTTATGTCCTCTGGGACTACCGCACTTCAGTTCGAACCTCTACTGGGGCTACTCCTTACTCTCTAGTCTACAGCATGGAAGCAGTCCTACTCGTGGAGCTGGAAATCCCTTTGCTACGCATCATGCATGAACGCAAAGTCAGCGAGGAAGACTGGCACCAAATTCGTCTCGACGAGCTTCCCTTCTTGAACGAAAGGAGGCTGAAGGATCTATATCACATACAAGGGTACCATCGCCGTATAGCACGACCATTGAACAAGAGAGTTAAGGACCGTGGTATTCGAGAAGGAGACTTAGCCCTCAAAGACATAGTAGATCCCATCTGGGACCCTAGAGAGAAATTCAAACCTAATTGGAGCGGCCCCCTATATTATGAAGAAGATCCTATTCGGTGGCACCTCTATGCTCACAGTCCTTGATTGAGAAGAAATGGCGCGTCCAATCAACCTAAACCATCTCAAGAATTTCTATCCCTAGTCCTAAATATCAATGTGCTATGACTCTTCTCACCTCCCTTTTATTCTAGCAAAAAGGTCTTCATTACCCTCTACTCAGAACTACGTGGAGCCCGATCCTTTAAAAACCCTATTGCTTTCAAAAAATGAATTTTAGAAAATTTGCAAAACCCTCAGAGGTACGTAGGCATCTCATTCGCCTTACATGAGCACGACCCCTTTTTTTTACAATTCTTTTCTTACCCCCAAGAACGACAGTTCATTTTAACATATACATGAACCAGAGGATTATGTACGCCTTAGCGATTGGTATAGATAATTCATATGCAAAACTCATCAAGAGGCACAACTAGATGATAAAAAACTCCTTTATTTCGTTATTTGAAATTTCGGTACAATTACATCGGCATAGGGAGTCAAACGACTTCCCTTGTTAGCCTACTCCTACCTTCCTAATAATAAAAAATAAAAATAAGCCCCACTACTCCTAAAAATCTCCCTCCAATTATTCCCACATTATAACCCTCAAATTATTTCCAAACACAAAACCACACCCATTACAAAAGCTTCACAAATTCTACCCGCTGCTTCTAGAGGAACCTACACCATCATCACCCGCATCTAGGGGTCTTTAAACTTCCCCTGCCTGAATGGAGTGTCACATACACTCCATAGAGCGATAAGCCCATACTAGATTGGGAAAAACCACAACGCCTCCCTACATGGTGTCAGATATGGCAAACCACCTTTGCCTAGTCTCTACAGCTAGCATCTTGGCCACTACCTTCTTTTACAACCACTTCATGTAGTCCCCGGAGACGTGCCACACTCTACCCAAAGATTGGTAGGGACATGTCGATGGACGACGATTCTCCCACAGAGAATTAATCCGCATGTGCATACGCTCTGTCAGGTCCTCCACAGGAAAAAAGTTCAGTGTCCGCGATGGCATAAGTTGTTCCCAACCAAATTGGCGCAGCCACCGCCAGGGAAAGTAGAAAGAGGTGTGCATAACGCCTACTAATCGGACATATTAGTACTCCCCGAGTTCTAGAATGGGAACTAACTCCCCCCACCAAGGCACTGACCAACGCAAGCCTCGAGCCCCATGCTCTACGAACCAGTTCTCCCAGCTCTCATTGTCTAGGCCTATGCTAATAAAATAGCGTGAGAAGAAGTTTGGCACTGCTTGCAAAGGATACTCAGGTGGGACCTCCGTATGGAACGTCCCCGACAACCACATGAACAGAATTGCAGGGCTACCCCTCAAAAAGTCGGAACGACCATCCCACTAGGCATCCATACCATTCAAAGTCTCTTCTAGTATCATCGCTGCAGGATTGCGACAGTACGACATCCAAGAAATAATAGATGTAAGTTGGGGGTCCACCAGTAGTTTCCCAGTTACCAATAATAGTTTTGAATCCAGGGCCAGAATGATGGCCCTAGCGTGACTTGCATCACCGACATCCCACAAATGCATAGAATACAACACCATAGGAAGATAAATCATTCCTCTCGTGACCAACGACCTGGCTACCGAAGGTGAAATGTGGATAAGTCCCGCCAAAAACTCCATTGGGTACTGAGAAAACTAAGGCATAACCACTGCAATGCTGGGATTTATCCCCAACATGGCAGAAAACTCCTCATATTTCGGACAAATTTCTTCCAACCCGAAGTGAAAGACATGGTCTTCGGGGTACCAAAATTCCACAACTGCCATCAGCATATTCAACTATATGGGCCGGTTACGCCATAAAGAGTCTCACCACATGTTGAAAGCATCGTAGTTAGAATTGTAGGAACACATTGCTCCCAAGATTTTGAGGTAGTTAGCAAACTCAACACTACCAGGGAGAACCATATCACAAAAGAAGAAGAAAGTGAGCAAATAAGGACATAAAGGAAAAAGAATGCGGAGTTGTGAAGAAAAGCTCCATCCACACCGCTATTTATACTTGAAAACTCTCAAGCAAAGATAAGAAACCCTGCAGAATTCGGAGGAAGACTTACCCCACCAAGTACCAAGCAATTGAAGAAAGTGCAATAAAAGCCTTGGGTTGATTGGACTGGACTGATATGCCGAAAAACCTAATAAAAATAATATTTATCTTAAGGGAATTTTGAATGTCCTTATCCTTATGTATTTACTTATCCTATTTTAAAATAAAATACTTCTCAAATCATTTTTAATTCTTTCTACGGTCTCAACAAAAAAGTAAAAAGAGCATGCGCATCAATCACTAAAAACAAAAATTCATAAAAAAGTTCATTTCACTTGCATAGATATTTCTTGTGTTACATCAGTGTTGCAGGAAAAGAAAACAAGAAATACAAAAGGACCCAACTCGATCCCAATTCTCTCTCTATCTCTCTCCACCTATAAACTCTCTCCCTCTCTCTTTTTTCTCTATCTTCTATCTCTCTAAGAGCCTCCCTCCATGCGGTGCGCCCTTTTCCCTCTGTGGCGAGACGATGTGCCACCACTCCCAGAGTCCGACCCTTCCTCAGATGACAACAGACAGGAAGGAACAGAAATCGCATCCTTAATGTGGGGAGTGACCGAAGATGTCCAATCCCTAATATCCCTCAGCCAAGTGGTGGAGACTCGGATGTGCTACAAAAGAAAACAGAAAAAAGAAAATCAGTTAGTCTGAGGCAAATGAAGAAATAAGGAAATCAAAAGACAAAATGGTAAAAAGTATACCTCGGGTCAAAGGACCTCCTCTATCAATCCCAAATCCTCCGGTTCCATCGTATTAGGACAGTGCAGTATACGCACCGACCCTCCGTCTGCCCGCCGAATGTTGTAACCAAGCGAGAACAACCGTACAAAGGGAGCCTCCGAAGTCTTCACTGCCACAGATGTTGTCGCACCTCCTGCATTGTGGGAGGACACCACCTAGTGAGGAAAATGCATCACATCATATATGCTGGGTGGCATCAACCAGCTCGACACAAAGTCCATATAATCATACATCAATGTTGTGTTGGTATATTACGAGTAAGGCTCACCCATTATTACCGCCACTCAGGCGTCGTCCGACATCTCCCGCACTCGCCTCATGAATATTGGGGGTTTTACCGGTGTCATCGCTATTTCATCCTCCACAATCTGTCTAACTACTCTCACCCTGAGATACCAAGAGTAGCCAAACTCATGCGCCAACAGGCACCGCATTTGCGCATGTCCCCCAGTCACCCCCGTATGCTGGATAACCGTCCCCATAGATTAAAGGTCACCTTCAAGTTCCTCAGCAAGAGCAAAAAAGATAAATATCAACAAAAGGTCGTTAAGGGAAAGGCATCTCAAGAAAAAAGGGGACTTACTCGCTCACTCATCAGGCCATTCAAAACCTGATGCACCGTCTGCAGAGAGAGGGATTCTTTGCCACTGATATATCCGGCAGAAGTCCCCAATAGACTCATCCTTCAAAGCTATCAATTGGGTGTTAAACCCAATAACCTCATATAACCACATCTGCAAAGGACAAAGGGTCAACATTTATGAAATTGAGAATAAAACGCATGAAGGAAAATGCGAAAAATGAAGAATACCTCAAGAAGATACGTGGCTCCAGTAAAAGTTTGCTGATAATACCGACTGAATGCATTAAGAAAATAATAAAGTGTTGCCAAGGTCAGGCTCCCCCAGTCATAAAGACGGATGTTCGAAAACATCCCCAAAAATGGAAAAAACCACAAGTGCACGACATCGCCACTCGTCGCCACCAGAAGACCTCCCAACACCATCAAAATGAACAGATGATCCATCTGACGTACCTGCTACCTGTCGATCTCATCAATACTCCTCCTCAGCAACAACTCCCTCAAAAGAGACAAACGAAGAGAGTCCCTAGAAACCACCCTGTCCACATCATCCAACGTCGCCGTCACCGCCTCCGACGTCACCCTCAGTGTCCTATCCACATCAATTTGCATACCCTCGCAATCCAGCCCCAGCAGTTGCTGCACATCTATGGGAGTCACCGTCATCTCCTCGAAGAAAAAATGAAAGGTTTGGGTGGCACTACACCAAAACTGGCGATTGGTCACGGCCAAAATCCCTGACCAAAGCTGTGGGTCGCGGACTTGGGGCGTGACCATTTCGGGCGTGACCATTTTCGTGGGTCGCGGCCCAAGTCCGTGACCAAAAAATGGTCACGACCGCGAGAGGGTCATGGCAGATGGTCGCGGACTTAGGCCGTGATCCATATCGTGATGGGTCGGGCCCTCATCCGTGACCCACAACCGTGACAAATTGGTCGCGGTCAAAGTCCGCGACCCACGATCGTGATAAAAAAATAAAAAAAAAATTGTCGCGGCCCTGATCCGTGACCCACAACCGTGACAAATTGGTCGCGGCCAAAGTCTGCGACCCACGACCGTGACAAAAAATATAACAATAAATGGTCGTGCCCCAAGTCCGTGACCCATGACCGTGACAAAAAAATGGTCGCGGACTTCATCCGTGATCCACAACCTTGACAAATTGGTCGCGGCCAAAGTCCGCGACCCACAACCGTGACAAAAAAAAATAAAAATAAATGGTCACGGCCCAAGTCCGTGACCCATGACCGTGACGAAAAAAATAAAAATGGTCATGGACAAAGTCCATGACCATATTTAACTATAATTTAAAAAAAAAATATTTTTTTGGTCCAATCCTAAAATTGGGGGTCCTATGAGTACACCGTGTGTTGCTACGTGTAACGTTAGACGCGTACGAGGTGTTAGAAATATTTATTATTGGCAAAACAATAAAAAAAATCACAAATTGCGAATCGAGAACGTTGTTAATAAACAAATATATATACAAACTTAAAAATATTACACGTCTTAATAATTCACAGACCAAAAAAAAATTGAACAGAGTTTCCTCTATTTTCTTGACATTCCAAAACCTGTAAATGTAAAACCTGCTTATTATAAAGCCCGCACGGTCATAAAATTCAATAATCAAATTATAAAATCCCGCACGGCCATAAAACAAAACAATAAAAGCCCGCACGACTGTAACACATAAAAAACAAAATCCTGAATGTCCACAACATATAAACAATCTTCATGTTGTAAACCATTACCTCCTTCATTTGTTCCGCATGCAAAAATCCTACAAATGATAGGATACATAAAAAAAATATATCAGTAACCAAGTAGTTTTACAAAAAAATTAATCAAGCTGAAAAATTGCATATATGAGTTAAAATTATTAACATATAAATATTTTTATGCCTAAGTCTATAAATATGTAAATTACCGTCATATTCTCAAATTGGGAGTGTCGCGGTTCCGTTACATTGGTCCCGTGGGAGGTGTTGGTGCCACCGATGGGGATGTTCGGGGGCTGTTTCGAGTTCTCACCCTCTAACGCCATGTTTTTAAGCCTAAGTCTAGAAATATGCAAATTATCGTCGTATTCTCAAATCGGGAGTCCCGCGGCTGCGGGGTAAGTTTCTACGAGTTACATTGGTCCCGTGGGAGGTGTTAGTGCCACCCATGGGGCCGTTAGAGGGCTATTTCGAGTTTTCACCCTCTAACGCCATGTTTTTAATTCTAAGTCTAAAAATATGCAAATTATCATCGTATTCTCAAACCGGGAGTCCCACGGCTGTGGGGTCAGTTCCTACGAGTTACATTGGTCCCGTGGGAGGTGTTGGTGCCACCCACGGGGCCGTTCGGGGGCTGTTTCGAGTTTTCACCCTCTAACCCCATGTTTTGCTTAAGTCTAGAAATATGCAAATTGCCATCATATTTTCAAACTGGGAGTCCCGCAGCTGCGGGGTCAGTTCCTACGAGTTATATTGGTCCCGTGGGAGGCGTTGGTGCAACCCACGGGGCCGTTCGGGGGCTGTTTTGAGTTTTCACCCTCTAACGCCATGTTTTTAAGCCTAAGTCTAGCAATATGCAAATTACCGTCGTACTCTCAAACTGGGAGACCCGCGACTGCGGGGTCAGTTCCTACGAGTTACATTGGTCCCGTGGGAGGTGTTGGCGCCACCCACGAGGACGTTCGGGGGCAGTTTTGAGTTTTCACCCTCTGAAGCCATATTTTGCTCAAGTCTAGAAATATGAAAATTACCATCGTACTCTCAAATTGGGGGACCCGCGGCTGTGGGGTCAGTTCCTACGAGTTACATTGGTCCCGTGGGAGGTGTTGCTGCCACCCACGGGGCCATTCGGTGGCTGTTTCGAGTTTTCACCCTCTAACGTCATGTTTTTAAGCTTAAGTCTAGAAATATGCAAATTACCGTCGTACTCTCAAATCAGGAGACCCGCGGCTATGGGGTCAGTTCCTACGAGTTACATTGGTCCCGTGGGAGGTGTTGGTGCCACCCACGGGGCCGTTCGGGGGCTGTTTCGAGCTTTCACCCTCTAACGTCATGTTTTTAAGCCTAAGTCTAGAAATATGCAAATTACCATCGTACTCTCAAACCGGGAGACCCGCGGTTGCGGGGTTAGTTCTTACGAGTTACATTGGTCCCGTGGGAGGTGTTGGTGCCACCCACGGGGACGTTCGGGGGTTATTTCGAGTTTTCACCCTCTAACGCCATGTTTTTAAGCCTAAGTCAAGAAATATGTAAGTTATCATCGTATTCTCAAACCGGGGTCCCGCGGCTGTGCGGTTAGTTCCTACGAGTTACATTGGTCTCGTGGGAGGTGTTGGTGCCACCCACGGGGCCGTTCGGGGGCTATTTTGAGTTTTCACCCTTTAACGCCATGTTTTGCTTAAGTCTAGAAATATGTAAATTACCATCGTACTCTCAAACCGGGAGACCCGCAGCTGCGGGGTCAGTTCCTACGAGTTACATTGGTCCCGTGGGAGGTGTTGGTGCCACCCACAGGGCCGTTCGGGGGCTGTTTCGAGTTTTCACCCTCTAACGCCATGTTTTTAAGCCTAAGTCTAGAAATATTCAAATTATCGTTGTACTCTCAAATCGGGAGACCCGCGACTGCGGGGTCAGTTCCTACGAGTTACATTGGTCCCGTGGGAGGTGTTGGTGCCACCCACGGGAACGTTCGGGGGTTGTTTCGAGTTTTCACCCTCTAACGCCATGTTTTTAAGCCTAAGTCTAGAAATATGCAAATTATCGTCGTATTCTCATACCGAGAGACCCGCGGCTGCGGGGTCAGTTCCTACGAGTTACATTGGTCTTGTGGGAGGTGTTGGTGCCACCCACGGGGCCGTTCGGGAGTTGTTTCGAGTTTTCAGCCTCTAACGCCATGTTTTGCTTAAGTCTAGAAATATGAAAATTATCGTCGTCTTCACAAACCGGGAGTCCCGCAGCTGCGCGGTCAGTTCCTACAAGTTACATTGGTCCCATAGGAGGTGTTAGTGCCACCCACAGGGTCGTTCGGGGGCTGTTTTGAGTTTTCACCCTCTAACACCATATTTTTAAGCCTAAGTCTAGAAATATGCAAATTACCGTCGTATTCTCAAACTGGGAGTCCCGCAGCTGCGCGACCAATTCCTACGAGTCACATTGGTCCCGAGGGAGGTGTTGGTGCCACCCATGGGGCCGTTCGGGGGCTGTTTCGAGTTTTCACCCTCTAACGCCATGTTTTTAAGCCTAAGTCTAGAAATATGCAAATTATCGTCGTATTCTCATACCGGGAGACCCGCGGCTGTGGGGTCAGTGCTATTTTGGGTTTTCAACCTCTAACGCCGTGTTTTTAAGCCTAAGTCTAACTGGGGGTTGTAAATTTCCATAATTGGGGGTTGTGGCAAAGTAATTACACGAATAGAGCTAGTGAGAGTCATATCAATAAGATTTCTTTATTCTCCAACAGACAGGATTGAAGGATAGAACTGGGACTTGTGGGAAGAGTCTTATCAGGTTGTAAATTCGATTTCTCAATATGAGGAGCTTTGGGGCCTTTTCTATTCGCTTGAGTCCATTCTTCTTCTCGAGTTACATTAGTGGTGGTAGCTTTAGTGTCAGGATTTATCATCCACACTCTTTTAATTTTGGGGCATTTGGATATATTATGGCCAAAGGCAACATAGTGGGAACATGAGTTGGTCATAGCTTGCTATTTAACCTTAACACAAGTGGAAGAACCATCCTCCAAAATGAGGTTAATGGAGTTTGAGTAGCTAACTTTTGGCACCATTTCATTGCAAATCCTAGTAAAGCTAATTCTATTCATATTTCTAGTGACTGAATCAGCATAGATGGGGATTCCTATGGCACTAGCAATGTGATTGAGGCCTTTAACAGTCCACTATTGCATAGGGATGTTGGGGAAGAGCACCCAAACTGGAACTCTAATAGTATCCTCTTTAAGAACTTGAATCCATGTTTCCAATTATTCAATATGTTGGGGTTCCCCACGAAGTTCCAAGGGCCATTTTCCACCACCTCATCTCTGTAAGTGGGGCTGTGATATTTGAAGAAAAAGTATCCATCATCATGAGCAAACATTTTTCTCTTCATTCAACTATTCTAGTCTTATCACATTGGTTACCAAGAAAAAGTATTCAATTCTGCCTTGTGTTGGGGATGTGAACTAAAGTTTTGTTACCAAGGAAGCTTTGGATATATTTAGTAGTTTATCAGGGCTTAGGCCTAATCGTTCTAAAAGTAATATGTTCATTACTAGCTTAGATGAAGAGGAGACTCTTAGTGTGGTTAGCAATCTCAACATTAAAAGCTGGACTAATATGCATGCATATATATGTATATATATAACTGTATATGCATGTTTATAACTGTATATATATATATATATATATATATATATATATATATATATATATATATAATACCAGTATATATACTATATATATACTGCTCTGCATATATATGCAGTATATATACTGCATATATATGCATATATATACCAGTATATATATGCATATAATACTGCATATATATGCATATATATACCAGTATTTATACTGTATATATATGCATATATATACAGTTATATATACTATATATATAGTATATATATGCAGTATATATATACTCTGCAGTATATATTATATAGTATATATATATATATATATATATATATATATATATATATATATAAAATAAAGCAGGAGGGGGTTTTGCCACATCATATAAGTTTATACACAAAACCTATATAAATAACTTTTGTATCTATATATCTAATGGGTTTGAATCTAACGGTTTAATAGTTTCCACGTAGCAGATTTTATTTGGACATTCATCTTAGTATTTGAAATCCCGCCCAAATACTTAACTGTAATTTTTCTAATAAGATCTTACCTCGAGCCTCTCAAAATGGAGATCTTTCCTCGAGCCTCTAAAAAAAAGTCCAACTCCTCAGACAAACACTCCCCTTCTCTCTCTCCACACTCGCACAAAAAAAAATTATTTTGTCTCTCTGTGAAGATGACCATTTCCATTTTTCTAAATCCCATCACGGTGTTTCTCTCTCTCAGCCCCCGAGTTCTCAACCTCTACCCCTTACCGCTAAGCTAACTCAACTAAGAAATTAATTAGAACCTCTGAAAATAGAAATATCTTTCACCAGGCTTCGTCAAATCCCACAAGGACCTCTGCATGCAGAAGACACCAAGCAAGAGCCATAAATCGTAGGCTACAACCTACCAAGAGCCATAAATCGTAGGCTGCAACCAATCAAGAGCCCAGATCTGACGAATTAAAATAACCAGGAACAAACAAAATATTCCAGATTACGGGGTAAGATTTTGGCTTTTCAATTCTCATCACTAAATATACCAACCCATCTTAGTCTTTGAAAAAGTGGGAGCATTATAGTGGGCTTTTTTTTGTTTTAATCTTTTAGTTTTTATTATTCATAATTTTAGACTTATTTTGTTTCCACGAGACTGTTTTTTTGGATTCAAAGGTTTTGAATTTTTTTGCTCCAATTGTTGTCTGTGTGCAAGTGGTGTAAAATATTGGTGTTTGAATTTTCTAAGAGACTTTTTTTTTCTATTATCACTCTGTTTAACTCTTTTCTTCATGGTTGTACATATTTGTCTTTTGAAGCTTTGCTGAGAAGACACAGACCTAGAAATACAAAAGTCCAGGTAAACTACTACTTCATTTTTTTGTTACCGCCTTAAACATTTCTTTACTGAGTTCAAGTTTTTTTTATTAGGGCCTATTGATTTGAATGTGAGTTTTTTATTTTTCCATTCTTTATTTTTTATTTTTACGTTTCAAAGAATAAATACCTTGATAGTTTACGTTTGGATGTTTTTCCATTCTTCGTTTTTATGTGACAGGGAGCACACACAGCTTAATAGAAAGGATGGTGTTGGTGTAGCACACAGCTCAATAAAAAGGATGGTGTATGTAGAGAGCAACACTTCTCTCTCTCCAATCTTCTTTTTATTCCCCTGAGAGATCAGTATTTTTGATCTTATTATTGGGTATACAATATTTCTATACCTTTTGTTCTCATTCTAATTCTTCAATTTGTTTGTAACATTTTCAGCATTTTTGAGCTTATTGGATGTGTTGACTGCTTCAAATTTTTGGGTGGCTCATATTTGGTTTACTAATCTCCTCAGTAGCTTAGTTTGATTTTTTCTCCGATTTGCAGGGTTCATTTTTCTCCGATTTGTCAATTTTTCCATTTTATTGTCTGATCTCTGGTTTGAGCGATGATGGTTGGTGATGGGTTTGTCAACTGTTATGTTGAATTTTTTTAGTTGGGTTCAAAACAATGGCTACCGTAAGCTTGATACGGGTTTTTGATTTAGTTATATTCAAAACCGTGGCTACTGTGCACACAATCAGGAGGGACTATAACAAGGCGGTTTTAAGAGTGCTGAGAGCCTTTCAGGTTTCTACACGTTAAAGTGTTGTCAACTACCATCAGAAAAAAGTACAATTATTATAAAGACCTAGAGGAGTCCTTAGCCGTCTAGAAAGCACAAGGCCCAAGAGAAATATGGTCATATCTTTCTCTTATCAGGACCAAATATGATAATATCCCTTTTTCTCTCCCCTCACCTCTCAATACACCAACACGTCTCTCTCTCTCTCAAATGCAAACACACACCACCTGCATGTGAGAAAGATGCAAAGGGGAGTTAGTGTTAGAATCCCCTATAGTAATTTCTTTTTTTTGTTATTGTTATTTTTCCTTTGTTGATATAATTATTTTATGTCTGTTGAATCAGTGCGTGAAAGTGATATCATGGCTGAAAGTGTTTCGATCTTTTGAAAACTGGTGCGTTTATTTTTTTTTGTACGTAAATGATTGGATTGTGCTTCGTATATTTTGCCTACAATGATATTACTCAAACTCAAACATGCTCTCTTAAACCTGGCATATCACGGCTTTTCTGCAAATGGATCGATCCTCGCTGTCATCAAAGGTAACAATATTAGCTTCCATAAGGTATACAAACTTATCTTATATTTTTTATTGTATTTTTTGTAAGGAAAGTTTATGAAGATAATAGTGGGGTTGTGAACTATGTTTTGGATTTGCTGTTTACAAAATGGAACTCTATTTTTTTTATCTTTTATTTCAAATTTGTCAAGATTATAATGGGGTTTTGAAACTCTCCTTCTCCATTTAAAAAAAACGGTAGTATAGGTTTGTGAACTCTGTCAATTTCATATTTTCATTATTATCTCCCTTGAACTTGCTGTGTCATTTGCACCATCCTCCTTCAGTATTTGGATTGATAAATGTAACCATTGAAAATGTAGAAGTGAGTTTCTTTACCTCTCTTGACCTGGGTTTTTAATTTTAAAAATATGTTGTCTTTAAAGTTGTATTTTGAAAATGTCTAATATTCTTGAATTTTTTTTTTCCAGGCCTCACATTTAAAATAATGTTACTATCAGTGATGATGATTATGTTTGGTCCAAATAAATGCATTAACAAACTAGCCATGATAGAACGGGGCTCAAGGATGTTATCTTCTCTTAAAAGTACCACAAATTATGGAACGGGGCTCGAGGATTTTCTCTTCTCTTAAAAGTACCTCACGTGATTGAACAGGACTCAAGGATTTAAATGACACATCACGTAGAGAATGATTCACTTTTTGAAGCAAATTGTTTTGATATTTTGAAATTATCAGGAGAACATGTTACATGTGTTTGTTGTAAATGTCGTGGCTTAATTGCAGATTCTCAGGATCAATTATAATATATGAATTTATAAACATATTTAATTTGTTATAACTAATAAAATTTAAGATAAAATTTTAATTAGAATATTAGTGTCAAATTGCAAAATATTATATAAATGAATAATTCATTATTAGTGATAGAGTGATATTTTTTAATCTTATATAACTAACATGATTGCCTAAGATATTATATAACTAATATGACTGCCCAAGATTTTTAACCTTTCAAAAATTGGGTTTTCAAACAATTAAGGACATTTATTGGATATCGACATATTCATGTTTGAAACATAACTTGACATAGGGAGATTGACTATAAAAATAATGAATAATGATATATAGTTTGGTACTAACACTACTAAAAACTATCATACAATTGGGTCATTTTATTATGATGAATAATTATATAGATGCATTAAAACGAATTTAATATAGTGCTAAAGGGACGGGCACAATATAAATATTTTTACAGTGTCAATGAAAACATATATTCAACTGTGTGTGTATATATATATATATATATATATATATATATATATATATATATATATATATATATATATATATACACACACACTATGTGTATTTGGGCCGATGGCACGGTTAAAATACGAACAACATACAATGTCCACTATCCAATTTAAACACAATGCGACATGAAGAATTTTTTTTGTGTACCCAATACAAAATGGTGTATAAAACCTGAACTATAAAATTGTAACAGACCCACAACTTATATCATACATAGAAGTCATAAATAATTGTGCAATTTTTAATATTTTAATAATTGTGGTATCATTTGACACTTTTTTTAACATTTGTGCAATTGTGATTGATTTATGGATTTTAAATTTTAATAATTTCACATTTTCTTTACACCCACATGATATTATTTTAATAATTTACATGTTTTCCTTACAAGTATATTATTTATTATTTAAAAAAAATATATTTGTGTGAATATTAATTTTTCGTTACTATTGTGAATGTAATTTCGGAGTAATATGTTTTTTTTAATTATTTATGAGGTGGCACGTGTGAAAGGGAATCAAAATATTGGTTTATGTTAATGTTTTAGGTGTAGATGCATGTTTGGGTTGTTTGAAACCCGTTTAAAATTTCTATTTCATGGGTAAATGTTTATTTTTATTTTTATTTACCCTTAAATCTTTTACTATATATATTTCTTGGAGAAGAATTGAATGACATAATAGGATAAAAAATTGTATTATTTTTACCTAACAAGAAATTTTTACTAGATTAGGGGGTATCTGTGCTGATGGAACGGTCATAAATTTATTCCCGAATAAATTTGCTCCCGACTATAACAAATATTCGGGAGAAAATTTATCACCGTGCCATCGGCACGGGTACACCCTAGTATATATATATATACACGGCTGGTTCCTACGACTCACATTGGTCCCGTGCGAGATGTTCGTGACTCTTACGGGACCGTTTTGTGTTCATTTTGCGTTTTCACCCTTCGATGGCATGTTTTTATGCTTCAGTCTAACTTTTTGCAAATTTACGTTGTACACTCAAACCGGGTGCCCCGTGACTACGCGGTCGGTTCCTATAAGTCGCATTGGTCCCGTGCGAGGTGTTCGTGACTCTTACGGGACTGTTTTGTGTTTGTTTTACGTTTTCACCCTTCGATGGCATGTTTTTATGCTTAAGTCTAACTTTTTGCAAATTTATGTCATACACTCAACCGGGAGCGCCGTGACTACACGGTCGGTTCCTACAACTTACATTGGTCCCGTGCGAGATGTTCGTGACTCTTGTGGGACCGTTTTGTAGGTGTTTTACGTTTTCACCCTTCGATGGCATCTTTTTTATTCTCAAGTCTAACTTTTTACAAATTTACGTTGTACACTCAAACCGGGAGCCCCGTGGCTACGCGATCGGTTCCTACGAGTCTCATTGGTCCCGTGCGAGGTGTTCGTGACTCTTACGGGACCGTTTTGTGGCTGTTTTACGTTTTCACCCTTCGATGGCATGTTTTTATGCTTAAGTCTAATTTTTTACAAATTTACGTCTTACACTCCAACCGAGAGCGCCGTGACTACGCGGTCGGTTCCTACGAGTTACATTGGTCCCGTGCGAGGTGTTCGTGACTCTTACGGGACCGTTTTAAGGTTGTTTTATGTTTTCACCCTTCGATGGCATGCAAGTTTAACTTTTTGTAAATTTACGTCATACACTCAAACCGGGAGCCCCGTGACTACGTTGTCGGTTCCTACAAGTCACATTGCTCCCGTACGAGGTGTTCGTGACTCTTATCGGACCGTTTAGTGTCTATTTTAGATTTTCACCCTTCGATGGCATGTTTTTATGCTCAGGTCTAATTTTTTGTAAATTTGCATCGTACGCTCAACTCGGAAGCCCCGTTACTATGCGATCGGTTCCTACGAGTCACATTGATCCCGTGCGAGGTGTTCGTGACTCTTACGGGACCGTTTTGTGCTTGTTGTACGTTTTCACCCTTCGATGGCATATTTTTATGCTCAAGTTTAATTTTTTTGCAAATTTACGCTGTACACTCTAACCGGGAGCCCCGTGACTACGAGATCGGTTCCTATGAGTTACATTAGTCCCGTGCGAGGTGTTCGTGACTCTTATCGGACCGTTTTATGGCTGTTTTATGTTTGCACCCTTCGATGGCATGTTTTTATGCTTAAGTCTAACTTTTTGCAAATTTACGTTGTACACTCCAGCCGAGAGCCCCGCGAATACGCGGTCGGTCCTACGAGTTACATTGGTCCCGTGCGAGGTGTTCGTGACTCTTACGGGACCTTTTTAAGGCTGTTTTACATTTTCACCCTTCGATGGCATGTTTTTTATGCTTAAGTCTAATTTTTTACAAATTTACGCAGTACACTCAAACCGAGAGCCCCGTGACTACGCGGTTGGTTCCTACGAGTCACATTGGTCCCGTGCGAGGGGTTCGTGACTTTTACGGGACCGTTTAAAGGCTGTTTTACATTTTCACCCTTTGATGGCATGATTTTATGCTTAAGTCTATTTTTATCAAATTTCCGTCATACACTCAAATCGGGAGCCCCGTGACTACGCGGTTGATTCCTACGAGTCACATTGGTCCCATGCGAGGTGTTCGTGACTCTTACGGGACCGTTTTGTGTTTGTTTTACGTTTTCACCCTTTGATGGCATGTTTTTATGCTTTAAGTCTATTTTTTTTTCAAATTTACGTCGTACACTCCAACCGGGAGCCTTGTGATTATGCGGTCGGTTCCTACGAGTTACATTGGTCCCGTGCGAGATGTTTGTGACACTTACCGGACCGTTTTAAGGCTGTTTTACATTTTCACCATTCGATGGCATGTTTTTATGCTTAAGGTTATTTTTTTGCAAATTTACGCCATACACTCACCCGGGAGTCCCGTGACTACGCGGTCGGTTCCTACGACTCACATTGGTCCCGTACGAGATGTTCGTGACTCTTACGGGACCGTTTTGTGTTCATTTTGTGTTTTCACCCTTCGATGGCATGTTTTTATGCTTCAGTCTAGCTTTTTGTAAATTTACGTTGTACACTCAAATCGGGAGCCCCGTGACTACGCGATCGGTTCCTACGAGTCGCATTGGTCCCGTGCGAGGTGTTCGTGACTCTTACGGGACCGTTTTGTGTTTGTTTTACGTTTTCACCCTTCGTTGGCATGTTTTTATGCTTAAGTCTAACTTTTTGCAAATTTATGTCATACACTCAACCGGGAGCACCGTGACTACATGGTTGGTTCCTACAACTTACATTGGTCCCGTGCGAGATGTTCGTGACTCTTGAGGGACCGTTTTGTAGGTGTTTTACATTTTCACCCTTCGATGGCATCTTTTTTATTCTCAAGTCTAACTTTTTGCAAATTTACGTTGTACACTCAAACCGGGAGCCCCGTGACTACGCGGTCGGTTCCTACGAGTCGCATTGGTCCCGTGCGAGGTGTTCGTGACTCTTACAGGACCGTTTTGTGGTTGTTTTACGTTTTCACCCTTCGATGGCATGTTTTTATGCTTAAGTCTAATTTTTTACAAATTTACGTCTTACACTCCAATCGGGAGCGCCGTGACTACGCAGTCGGTTCCTACGAGTTACATTGGTCCGTGCGAGGTGTTCGTGACTCTTACGGGACCGTTTTAAGGTTGTTTTAGATTTTCAGCCTTCGATGGCATGTTTTTATGCTCAAGTCTAATTTTTTGCAAATTTGCATCGTACACTCACCCGGGAGCCCCGTGACTACGCGGTCGGTTCCTACGAGTCACATTGGCCCTGTGCGAGGTGTTCGTGACTCTTACCAGACCATTTTGTGGTTGTTTTATGTTTTCACCCTTCGATGGCATGTTTTTATGCTTAAGTCTAATTTTTTGCAAATTTACGTCATACACTCAAATCGCGAGTCCTGTGACTACGCGGTCTGTTCCTATGAGTCGCATTGGTCCCGTGCGAGGTGTTCGTGACTCTTACAGGACCGTTTGGTGTTTGTTTTAGGTTTTCATCCTTCGATGGCATATTTTTATGCTTAAGTCTAACTTTTTGCAAATTTACGTCATACACTCAAACCGGGAGCCCCGTGACTACACGGTCTGTTCCTACGATTTACATTGATCCCGTGCGAGGTGTTCGTGACTCTTACGGGACCGTTTTGTGGCTGTTTTACATTTTCACCATTCGATGGCATGTTTTTATCAAACAATCAAACCAATAATTATCCCGTACTCCTTCTAATTATCACATATTCCTTCAAACATACTATCCAACAACAAGCCAACAACCAATAATTATCCCGTACTCCTTCTATCATCTAAAAGATTTAATAAATAATGCATATCAATTATATAACTACTTTAGTTAAAGTAAAGAGTACCTGGTGTGTAATGAAGAACTGGTATGTAATGAAGAAGTGGTATCTAATTGGTTAGGTCTGCAATACGTAAACAATGTAGTTATGATTATTACGCCACCATTTGAAGGTTTTAAAATACATATTCAATCAAGTTGTTCACAAAAAATTTCAAACTAAAACAGAACTGTATAAAATCAACATAACTATGGCATACATGTCAAGTTAAAATATGAATGAACGGAATTAAGTTGTATTGTTCCATGTCAAGTTGTAGCCTCATAATATCTTGACATAAACGTAAAAAAATGCACATTAATCGCAAGATATATGATATACTTTTTCATAGGCAAATCAAGAACACACCCAACAAATTTAATAACATGTACATTTATCGGCACTAGTATAAATGCAATAAATACAACATAGTATCCAACAACCAAGCCAACCTTATCTCACTATAGTAATGTACACACGTGTTTGCGACTCCTATCTCAAAAAAATTTCATTTAATTATATTTTGTCAAAAAAATACACACACATACAATCTAGGGTTTACTTAAACCCTAACTTTTTTTGACATAAATCTATGCATACATATAACCAACAATAAGGCGGTTGTAATTTTTTTTACTTATTATATAAACATTTAATTATATTTTGTCAAAAAAATATAATGTCTAGAGTTTTGAATAATATTTTGTCAAAAAAAATACACACATACAATCTAGGGTTTATTCACATAATCTATACATACACACATACATGCACACACATACACACACATAATGTCTAGAGTTTTAAATACTATTTTGTAAAAAAAATACACACACATACAATCTAGGGTTTATTGTCGTAATCTATACACACACAAATAGCTGCCACAAATCATAACAAATCGAAATGCACACACACATATACACACACATATACATACACACACACATATACACTCCCATACACACATAGCTGCCACAAATCAAAACAAATCGAAATGCACACACATATACACACATACCTTTCACGATTCTTAGATGAAATCAACAAAAAACCCAAATAGCCGAAATCCCAAATCGCCCAAATCGTCCAAAGCTAAACCGCGAATGGCAGAAATTTGAGTAGCGTTGTTAGTAAATCATCTTTTAATATGTTGACCTGGTCACGGCCTATAGCCGTGACCCAACCTCCGCGACCAATTAGTTATCCCCTGACCACTGGTCACGGCCCTAGGCCGTGACCCACCATGCTCAACCAAGAGTCCACCATGAGCGACGAATAACCTTTCGAATGAGGTATGGTCACGGTCTCAAACCGTGACCCACTGCAAAAATTAGTTTCGGCCCCCAGCCGTGACCACCATGTGCGACTAACAGCCCTTTGAATGAGGTATGGTCACGGCCCCAAGCCGTAACCCACTTCAAAATTTGGTTTCGGACCCTAGCCGTGACCTTTTTTTCCCGATGTGGTCACGGTCCAAGTCCGTGACCCATCCGCGACCAAGTTGGAGGGAATTTTGGCGGAGTTTTGGCGCCAACATGGTCACGCCTTGGGTCACGGCCAAAGTCCGTGACCCACAGTGGTCAGGGACTTTAGCCGTGACCACTTCCAAAGCATCCATGACTCAGTGTAAAAATGGAAATGGTCATGCCAAAAATTGAGTTGGTCACGGCCCAAGTCCGCGACCAGCTGGTCACGGGCTTGGGCCGTGACCAACTGGGCGTGACCATTCGCCGGATTTGGTGTAGTGTGGTGTCCTACCACCTCTCCCCCTAGAGCGCAAAGAACAGCCGTAGAACGGGGTGTTTTATCTAGAGCAGATGAAAGTCACCCAAAATCGGTTGATGACACCATCTAATACACAACATGTGGAAGGTGCTCCCAAACATCCTTAAGCCCTGTCATTCTTCGGGCACGTATAGTTGTCATAGAAACATCAGACTGTCAAAAGTGAGAAATAAAATAAAAACCCTTATCAAGTTTAAGAAATAAGGAAATCTCGCCAAGAAAAAAGGGAATAGAATACCAAAAGTCATCAATACTTACATAGCCATCGGGGTTCACCACCCTAGAAGAGCGATGACGTGAAGGCTCGCACAAAAGAGTCCGATCATCCGCCACTGGCTCAAATTAGTCAAAAGAGTTTTTGCTGACCAAAGCAAGGGGAAGTCTAGCCCTCCATTCCAAGCCTGCCCAGTCATCAGCATTAAGCCATGCCATGTGTATTTTGCTACTTGAGAACTCATCCATCTCTTGACTTTGGAACATTGAAATGATTCATAGAAGGTAATTGCATAAGAAGGCAAGTCGAAAAGCTATGAAAAATGAGGAGAACATGTCCCATTTTATAGGAGACTAAGGGGCATGCCGATCGGCATCTCCCTGCCACCATCTGATCGAGACTGTCCCTCAACCTACTCGAGGTACCCAAAGACCATGACACTTCAATTTGGCACCTTTCTATCTATGTTGGTCGGCACCCCTGTGAAATTTCATGAAAAAATCCCAAAAAATGCCGAAAAATTCTAAAAAATCGTCGAAAAATTCCCAAAAATTCCCAAATGGATTTGAGAACCTTATCCACCCAATTTTTTTTTACCACACTCATTTCCCCGATAGAACCCTTATCTCCCCCAACGAAATGCTTGAAATCAATTTTGTGTCTCCCCAGCAACGTCTTCAAAGGACACCACAAAATTAAAAAATTCCCCAGCTGAGCAACGTTCGACCCTCGGATCATTCCCTTTTCCCCATCGGAACCTAAAATCAAATGCTTCCCTAAACCCCTATTAGGACTACAAGATACGTATCCCCAAAGGAGTCTCCAAATTTTCCCAAGAAACTCAAGCCTATAAAATTGTCTTTGACCCACATAATTGGTCACCCCCTACTTAATCCCTCAGAATTGGCTTCGACCCACAGGATTGGTCACCCCTACTTAAGCCCTCAAAAATTGCTTCACCCGCAGAATTGGTCGCTCCTATATAAGCTCGCAGAATTGGTCATCCCGATTTAAGCCCGCGGAATTGGCTTTGATCCACATAATTGGTCACCCCTATTTTAAGCTTGTAGAATTGTCTTCGACCCACAGAATTGGTCACTCCTATTTAAGCCCACATAATTGGCTTTGACATGCAGAATTGGTTACCCCTACTTAAGCCCTCAGAAATGGCTTCGATCCGCAAAATTGGCCGTTTCTACTTAATCCCGCAAAATTGGCTTTGACCCGCGTAATTGGTCACTCCTATTTAATCCCTCAGAGCTGGATTTGTCCTATAAAATTATTCACCCCTATCTTAAGCCCGCAGAATTGGGTTTGACCCATAGAATTGGTTGCTATGACTTAGGTCCTCAGAATTGACCTAAACCCGCAAAGTTTGTTACTCCCTACTTTTGACCTCACTCATAACCTCCTCTTAGGTCCTCAGAATTATCCATCCCCAGAATCCCCTTAGGTCCTCAGAATCGACCTCGACCGTCTGAAGAAGTCATCCTCATCCCTTAGGTCCATAGAACCGACCTCTATTATGTGGTGTCTATTCGAAGACTTTCTCTTGTTCCAATCTCACCTGTTGAGGGGATCTGAAAACACCACATTATATAACCCCCTAAGTCTCTCCTTAGGTCCCTATCACCTCCCCATTTCACAATGAACCCTAGGTCACACTTCGAGTACTGATCTAGAGGCCATCGGGCACCGACTTGACCCCAATCGACTTCATCATCAGAGTGAAAGCTCTATGAATCTTCAAGGGGCACTAAAACTTCTTTCTTACGGTCTGACCCATATGTGAAACGGCATAACTATTTGTAGGAACGATTAAGTTTCCCTCGAAAATTAATCTGGAGGCCACCGGGCACTCCCGGGCTCCGTTTGACCAAGGTCAACTCTTCTGATCAAATGATATTAAATGAATCTCCTAAGGTCACTGAATACCATTTTTTACGAGCCGCATCGTGCCCGATTCTGACCTACGGTACAGATGAACGATCCGTTTTACTCCGAGAGGTCACCGGGCACTTCTAAGCCCTGGTTGACTTAGGTCAACTATCCAAACCAAGCGAAACTCTTTGGAATGTCAAAGTACATCTCCTAACCTTTCTAATGGTCCACCTCGTGTGGGATTTTGACATACCATGTGGACGAACGACCCGTATCCATCTGGCGATCTCCCGTCTAAAGAACCGACACGCGCTTTCGAGCCATATTTGACCCAAAGTCGCCTGAAGGACTCCTAAAGGTCTCTGAAGTACCTTTCTAACAGTATGCCCAATGCACAATTCGGATCAATGGATTACGTTCTACGACCATTTTTCCTAGAAAAGCTGCACGAGACTGCCAATTGGCACGTCTAGAGGTTTACCGATCGGCACTGTGTCTAGGATAACTTGTCGATAGGCAGGACAAGGGCAGAACCGATTGGAAAACCTCTGACCCTATAAAATGAGGGCATGACCTCACTACAAAGGACCCGCACCATAGATCCATTAGCATCACTGATCTCAACAACATTCTCTCAAAATCAGTGAAGTTCCCAATGTGAAGTTCCATTCAAGCTTACATTCCCATCGTTTTCATATCCAATTTGGCAAAATCATATTCTCTCTCATCCAACTGTCAACTCACATTCAAGGGAGTCCATCCAAGACCAAAAATCAAGCTTCAAAGAAGGTCCGATTTCTTCCCTCTATCTTTAAATTCCTTGTTTTTGCATAAGTTTCATTAGATTCATAATCTAGTTCCTACTTTAGTTTATACACATTAATATCTATATTTTTATTAGTATATTGCATATACTTTATTTTCTATAAAAAAAAAAACCAAAACAAACAAAAGAGGGTTACGCCCATAAATTCCGAACGAAATTATCCATCACACTTTTTTAAAACCAAAAACACATTTTCTACACATACGCACATCTAAAATAAAATTCCGTTCTGATTTATGGGATAAACCCCACCCCCATGCCGCATTCGAACTACGTGGACTTTGATGCCTTTATAGGCTACGTAGGCATTTCGGATTAAAACCTGAGACTTGAGTCCCATTTTCTAATTTTTTAATTTTCTCCATTTCATAAATTCCTCAATTTTCCTAAAATCTCCCCATTTCCATGTTTATCATATGCTTGTATTACATAGTATGCTTGTTTGCGTTTCATCCAACGCGTATTATCATTCCATAATAATGATTAATATCTCGATAAACGCGTAAATCGTATTTTTTATATATATTATTTTGGGAACATTGCTATGGATGACCTCACTCTACCTTTTCCATGGTATGAGTTGAACGATTTCGATCTCCATTATATATACCCACGAACACACTTCATGGTGAAATAAAGGAAAAAAATAACACTAGCCCATGAGAAATCGAAAAGGAAGGATGCGTGCCTAACACCTTCCCATTTCGTAACTTAGCCCCCGAACCTTCGATCTATTCATTTCGTATGCATCAGTTTATCTTTGATGCCACTCTCTCGAAGTGGCAACATGTTATTTTGCCTATTTTGTGAAAGATAGGCTGCCGACTCCATCTTTTAACATTTACCCCACACCGGCGACGGCTGAAGCGCCCCGAAAAAAGGGCGCGAGACCGAAATATTCTGATGGATCCTCCACCCCTTCCCCTTGAAGATTTTCCCTGGATGTCCATGAAACCATTTTACATAAATCATGATAAAATAGCTATCTTAGAATATGCATACATTTTACTATGGTAAACTCTAAATACAAGACCAAAACTAAGGAAATAGAGTTCTTAAGATTAAATACTATAGTTTCCCACCTCATTGAAGCTCCAAAGTGGTGGATGATATGTAGAAGATGATGGAAATATCCCACCTCCTAGGGTGACCTTAAAGAGGTTTCCTAGCTCCACTAAGTTTGTCCCCTTGAATGCTCCAAAGATCCATTTCAAACTCCATGATTTTTTTTCTTCTTCTCCAAAATCCCCAATAACATCTCCATAAATTTATATCTTACCAGACAAATGGTGTAGATAGGTTTTATAGGATTAACTATGATGGAAAAGGGTTAAAGTATGGTGGTCTTATGATTGGTAGTGCTAGGGTGGTGGAAGGTGGTTAGGTGGGGGTGAGGCTTAAAGAGCTTAGAGAGAGAGAGAGGGAGAGATAGATAGATAGATAGATAGATAGCGAGAGAGAGAGAGAGAGAAATACCCTAAGATTGGACCAAAGTCTCATTTAAATATCCCCAAACCCTTAGGAGTTAAATTCCAAAAATTTCCCAAATCTTAATCCCGAGTTGATCTGCTATATGGGAGTATGACACATGTTAAATCCAATGGCCTATAGCGTGATAACATTTTCTCATTCGAACCACAACTATTCTCGTTTGAATGAGGTTCTAATGAGGCTTTAAATACAAACAAGTGAGTTTCATTGGAGGGGGTTTGAAGCATCGCTCTAACGAGATTTGAACCTCGTTCGAACGACCAAGAGTTTCGTTCAAATGACCTTGACTTTCCTCGAAATAAACATAAGGCCATTATAAATCCAACTATTTGCACTAAGTCCACGATATTACCTAATTTGACCCATCATTCATCTTCCAAATCCCAAAGCCTAATTGAGTCACATCAAGTCACCAAATTACATGAGTACGGTCAAGATCACGGGGGTGGGTGTTACATTCTTCCCTCCTTAGGGAATTTAGTCCTCGAAATTATCAATACATTAACTCCTCAAGTTCCTAGTGTTTATCAATTCTTAATTTAAGTCATAGATATCTTTCAAGAGTAGGGCATTGAAACCCTCAATTGCTAAGAAGACATCACACGTCCTTTTAAAAGGGGTTGTAACCAAAGAGCTCGATATGTAATATATTCTAATGCTCACCATCAGGCCACTGATTAAGATACATAACAATATCTAAGTCTCCATGTAACACCCCATAATTTTAAACAAGTAATAATTTAATTTATTTTAGAATTCGAAAAAGTAAATTTTTTGGATTTAATTACTTTTTAGAAAATTAATATGTTGGATTTTATCTATGGAAAGTAGGGTTTTAACCAAAATTGAAATCAGGGAGGAAATCGGGATTTTATTTAACTTATATAAAAACTGGGCATTCTGGGGCACCTGACCAAACCGAATTGATTCGGCCTGGAGGGCGAATCGATTCAGAATGGTCAAATTCGACACTGTTTTGGTTTTAATAGAATTCTAATTACATTCAAAATCTTATTCCGTTACCACATTAAAATAACTCGGGGTTAGACTTTTCTAAAAACTTTTTCTCCAACTTTGAAATCAGAAGTTTTCCACATCTTTACCACCTTTCATCTACAAACCGTAGCCCTAAATTAAATCAAGATTCAGCCCAATTTTTAAAGGCTCAAATGGTGTTTTCTCAAGATTGTTCAAGAAGGAAATTTTTTTGATTTTTCGAGAGGAACGCAACCATTTAATCCGAATTTTCAAATCGACTTTTCATCAGACATGAATATTTCTATTTTCTCTCTTTAGTATTATGCATTTTAAATATCACCTAAACATTAATTTACATGTTTTTCTTAAAATAAATTAGCATCCTTGATTAGGGAAAGTGAAGTATAATTTGGGAATATTTTTGTGAAGAATATTAATATGAATTAAAACTTGTAACCATTGTGTGTTTAGGGTAGAGGTCGAATTTTGGTTAATTGGGTGTAGGTTTGCATGTAGAAACCATAGTAATTTTATTTAAATGAAAATGAGATGTGTGCAATCACATAAAATTATGTAGCTATGATCAAAGTAAATTATTATTGTGTGCTCCATAAACTCGCATGATGTTGAAATTATAATTGTTGAATGAAATAAATTGTGCTAATTACGACGATGAATTGAACGAATTAAATTAAAGTTAAATGTGACTGTATGAGCCATTTGTATGATTGTTGATAAATTGAATTTTGTGACTTATTGTTTTACTTATAATTGCCATTGCGGGGACAGAGGGATTTTTGGGTAGTTATGCTCTCACCTTAATTTTAGGAATACTTTCTAGGTATGGGACTAGTGGGTATGACTTAGTTGTGCTTAACACTTTCTAGGTATAGGACCTGTTAGTATAGATTTTTACGGATGAGATATTCCGGGGTGGGGCTGATTTTGGTGTCGTTTCGTTGATTTGATAACCTAGGGGCGAGACTAAAAAGAGATTTATGATTGAAATTCATCCTATATAGTAGGGTAGGATGTACTTGTGTTTTGGAGACCTCTAGGTATGGGACTAGGGGTAGGGTTTAGATTTTATTCTCTATCATAGGGTGGGGCTAAAATAAAAAATAATCAGAAATTGATAAAATTGAGAATTAATACCTAAGATAATAAACGAGTATTAAACTGGATTTGTGAGGTGAGAATGTGTAGGGCTAACAGAATACGGGGTTAATGGCTATAGCGACGTGTGTGTGTGTTGGCATCATGAGTATATGTGGGCTGACAGAATACGGGTCGACTGGCTGTAGTGACGTATCGTGCATTGAACCTCACGAGTAGGTGCAGAACTGCTAGAATACGGGTTGATTGGCCATAGTGAGGGGAATGGGTGTGATGTGTAGAACTTTAAACGTGTCAAAAGTGTGTGCAGGATCAATAAGGTGTCGACTAGCCATAGTGGTGTCGCATGAATAATAATTAAATGAATTAAATTAAGTTCGGATAAGGACTAATTTTTAAATGATAGTGTTAATGGAATAACTGGACTTAAACTTTTGGGGTGGCTTAGTAACATGATTTAATAGTCGTAGTTTATTTTACTCGTATGCTAATAATTATCTCGTATAATTTAAAATACTCTATTGTGGTGTTTATTATGTTTAATGCTACTGTCTGGGTTCATGGACCCTAATTGGGGAGAGTATCTTGTGTTCATGCGATGGGCTCTGACCCATTGCATTGACTAACATTTCAGGTTTAGCGCTGGAGTAACTGCATAAGAGTGATTATATATATTCTTGGTGGTGCAGCTGGAGACTTCTTTATTTTAGATGCGTAGTAGTTTAGATTTATTTTCCATTCCGTCAAATTTATTATGAGATTTTATTTATGGATTTGGTAGGCCAATCGGTTCCATAGTTATATACGGTTTTATTCAGATATTCAAAGTTGGATTATTTATTTAAGCTTGTATTTATTTGGAGTTGGATTATTTTAGAGATTAGCATGGTGATGGATATTATTATTGCATAAATCATTATATTTATTGGATTAATCTGATTTCTATCTTGTGGAAATAAATTTTTATATGTCTCATATCTGTCACATTATAAGAATGATTATTAATTTAGTGACGCCCAATGTAGTTTGACGGCGGAGGATGTCACCTCGCTTGTTAGATTGCACAACCAATTGAAAAGTTGCATCGACCATGTTAGGTCCAAGAGTACTCTCACTGAGCCAAACCGCACCGTAACAATAACGCGATACAATCCCAGGCTACTGTAACTATGGGAGCATAATCCTCAACTATCGGACAGATGGAACACAATCATCGACTACTGGAACTAAGGAACACAAGATTTGACTACCAGAACTAAAGTAACACAATCCTCGACTACTAGGACTGAAAGAACACAATGAATCTGAATAAACTAACAATCGTTTCGAGAAAATCCCATCCATATGCAATGAACTATGATTCACGAAATGTGGACCTACGCCATATGCTTGGGGTCTATGACTCCACCTAGACATCCTCATTGGTTCCTAGTCTATCCATACACCCTGTCCTGAGTCACCAATTATGACGAATCAGATCATGAACCGTCCATACCCACAAGACGAACGTAATATACAAACCCATTTTCCTTTGGGAGGGCAACACTGGGCTTCCCTCCTTCGAAGTAACGAATCCTCCTTTCATCCTTGACAAACAAGAACTGTTCCAGTCGGTGAATGCCAATACCTTTGTCAATGCTGACCTTATCCATCTCTCTAGTTAACATGACTTTGTGACCAAACTAACACACCTAGGTTAATGTCTACTTTATTGCACAATGATTTTATCTCAAACTTCTCCTTAGGCAATGCCCAACTAGGCGAATTCACCTTATTATAACCTCCAATAACACAATGTCATCAGTGCATCTATATACAAATTATACCCAAACCGAATCTACTTAATGGCCACACCGGTCATCATTAGCAATATAAGGATATCAAGTACTAGATAGGTCTAAACCTCCTGTTTTTTACAAATCTGCCTTGACATGCCAAGAACTAATCCTTGCCCTACAAGGGCTACTCTAGTTTACACTATCGACACATGTCGGTACTCTAATCATACTTCGATATCCCTTATGGAGTGATATTCTCAAGTTCTTAACATGACATCACCAATCTAAGTCCTCAATGAATTTCCTATTACTCATCACCATCAAGTACAAGACTTTCTACACTAGTCATCTTATGATAGACGAGTACCATGCCCGATTATGACACTAACCTCCAGTTTCCCTTAGAAGGTTAAATCACCTACTTATACCAAATAGGGTGTCCTCACCAAAGACTATATGATTTGATTCCTTTAAGCTTGACCAATAACCTGGGATCATCATGTTACCCTCAATACAACCATCATTAAAACACTTACACTCCATAACATCAAACTTAACTTATTCCCTAAAGACATCAAGCATACCCCAACATAATTTTCATTAAAGCATTGACAAGACTTCATCACTTGTGATCCTCTCCTAGTAGGTACACTCTACTAATTTCTTAATATCCATTCCACCACTATTAGATACCCTCCTATAGTAGTGACCCTCAATACAAGCACGACTATTTATTGTCCACTAGCTTTTCAACCGAAACATTTACCAATTTGATTACACGTTAGGTTGTCTTTTCTAAAATTCTTAGCACAACCAATTTTCTTATCATGTACCATTTTTGTCATTACTTTTTTTATAGAATTTACCACATAACTGCGAACTTTAATGGGCTCCACACCGCCAACTATGCTACCATATTCTTTGGCTAGTGATTTTGGGTCTTTCACACTAGGGCTCTGTGACCTTTTTAATTATTCTAGATTACATACAAGTCCTTTTATCATGTGTTTTAACACTTCTCCATGTTCACATTATTCAACATTTACTGACATAATCCAAAACTCGGGGACTACTTCCTTACATTTGTGTTACACTTAGGAAAATAACCATTTCTTGTACTTTACACATGTACATTGATTTCATTCCGAAAATCACTCCCATTAGGACCATTGAGCGTAACACCTTTTTTCAACATTTTAATTTCATAAGAATGTTCCAATTTACATAAAATTACCATTTTACCCATTGTTTCCAAACTTGAATTTTTCTCCATTTTCACAAGTGTTATCTTTTCAAAACATTGTTAAGTTACACACACTAACTTATAAAATCCTTTTTAACACATTAAAACTTCGTTAACACTTCAGAGTAACACATTTCTCAAGTTGGAAATCTCTTTATTTCATTACTTTCTTTATTAAAGAAATCATTTGGCATTTTTAGACTACTTCATAAGAAAAATAACATTTTTCCTTATCATCACATATAGTCTTGAAAACATACACTTATCACATTTTCCATACTTATTAACACACTTTAAGGTATGAAATTTCTATTTTCTCTATTTTCTGTTAAAACTTATTGTAACCTTTACTAAACTTGTTTGTATGCTCTTTGCCAAATTATTACAAGTTTATATACACGGGAAGAGGGATTTCAAGTAAAAAAATCAAATAAAAATAAGTTTAACACATGATTTATTCAAGAAACTTCATAATACTCACAAAACATGCCGTTCAAGATAAAAATATATTTTTGTTCTTCAAACTTGGATAAATGTATAATTTTACAAAAATCTCATTTTCCAAGAAAACTTCAAGACTTTGTTCACAAAATATCTAAACAAGATAAATATTATTTTAAAACATTTTGTTTCATAAAATGTTCAACACTAAGTTTTCTTGAAAATATATCATTTTCTCAAAACCTTAAAACCATTTGTAAAACCATTTTACATAAATCATGAGGAAATAACTTTATTAGAACAGGCATACATTTTACTCTTATAAACTCTAAATACAAGACCAAAACTAAGGAAGTAGAGTTCTTAAGCTTAAAGAGCATATTCCCCTCCCCCCCCCATTGAAGCTCCAAAAATGGTGGATGAGATGTAGAAGATGATAGCAACCTCCCACCTCTTAAGGTGGACTTACAGAGGTTGTCTAGCTCCTTTAAGCTTGTCCCCTTAAATGCTCCAAAAATCCATTTCAAACTCCATGATTTTTTTTTCTTCTTCTTCTCCAAAAATCCCCAATAGCATCTCCTTAAATTTATATCTTGCCCAACAAATGGTGTAGATGGGGTTTATAGGATTAAATGTCGCTGAAAATGGTTAAAGCATGGTGGTTTAGGTCTTATGAGTGGTGGTGCTAGGGTGGTGGTGAGGCTCCAAGAGATTAGAGAGAGAGAAAATTCACTACAATGGGCCAAAGTCTCACTTAAATAAGCCCAAACCTTTAGGGGTTAAATTCTAGAAATTCCCCAAAGCTTAGTCATGAGTTGATCTGTTGTGGGGAAGTGTGACATGTGTTAAAACTAATGGCCTATAGCGTGGAGGAATTTTCTCGTTCGAACGATAACTATTCTCATTAGAATGAGGTTCTAACGAGATTGTAGATGCCAATATGTAATTTTGGTTGGAAGGTCGTTTGAAGAATCATTCTAACGAGATTTGAATCTCGTTCGAACGACTATGGGTTTCATTCAAACGACCTTGACTTTCCTCCAAATAAATATAAGGCCATTCTATATCCAATTAATTGCTCCAATGCCACGATATTTTCCAAATTTGACCCATAACTCATCTTACAAAGCCTAAAGCCCAATTGAGTCACATCAAGTCACCAAATTATACGAGTATGGTCAAAATCACGGGGCGAGTGTTACAATTATATGACATAATCCATGACATTACTGAAGAACCTTCTACAATCACTAGACTTTTAATTCACATCACCCCCCGCAAGAAGTCAAAATGAGATAAATAGGGACTCGAGGAACATGAAAAATGTGGATACCTTAACGAATTAATGTGTGGACTATACACAATGTCTTGAACAGGCCAAATTTGCAAAATTAATTTTCATCCCGGCACAATACTAGGCTCAAATCAACATAGTTAGTTATTCTAATTTTATTAATAAATTATCTTAGGTTGAAGCTTCATTTTCTTTTAAGACCATAAACCAAAATTCCAGCACAAATAGACAATTTTTTAGTAGAATGGGAATGAGCACATACCCTTCCCATATCTTATCCTTTTATCTAAAATATGCAACAAATGGATGATAAATAACCCCTCAGTCCCATATCTCACCAAACTTTACAAGTGTACATTCGATAAATTCTCACCGACCTTGCACAAAATCTTCCTCATCCTCATATCTCTCTTCTCACATGACTCGGGCTCGCGAATTGATTCCATGCTTATTCTGGTTGTAATGTGTTATGAATGAGGGGTGACGATGGGAGTTAGACTTTATTTTAGGGAGCCGAAGATGCAGGGATAGGTTTTGTGGTTGGGTTATGTTGGAGTGTGGTTCAAAATAAAATCATTCCCATCCCTCATTTACAGTTTAAATATATTTCTATGACAAACTTTAGATATGTAAACATTTATAACCTCGTTTCAATCACACTTATCTTAAAAACATTAGCATATATCCATAGAAAATAAATCATCACAATCCCCAGTGGGTCAGTAATACTAATTGTGAATATCCTTAATCATACTCAATTGTGGTGCTAAATGAACCCATTTATGCCAAAATAACAAAGCAACAAAGTATTAAAAAATCAAATTCATATACAAACTACGAAGAGCACCTTCACAAAACATTCTTCAACACCACTCTCTGATCAAACTTGACAACCTTATATAGACAACAACACATAAGATTTTTATTAATTAAAATAAGAAATCAAATTCACCCATAACATTAATAATTTTTTTTCCAAGATTTACTTCACATGAAAATTGTTACTCTAATCATTTTCACTCAACAAAATAACCTTTTTCCAAAACTTTCCTCAATAATATTAAGTGAGAAATTATGCATTGAGTTGGACCAAATTTCGTAATGACTTTGTTCATATTTAACAAATATATATGATTGAAATTTAATTTACCCAGTTTTAACTTCCTATGAAATAAGCCATGAAATTGCTTAAAAGCCTTCTACATTAACTGAAACTAATACTTCCATTAATACTAAATGAATAAAAAGCACATTTATGATATTACAATTAAGCTTGTGCTCTTAGTTCACATTAACCCCCCCTCTTATAAGAACTCAAAAGGGGATAAATAGAGTCTCGAGGAGCATGCAAAATGTGGACACCTTAACGAATTAATGTGTGGGATATACACAATATCTTGAATGTGAAAAACTTGTTTACTAACTTAATAACTAAAAGTTATATTTTAAGTAAACTCCGAATAAACTCGTTGATTGAAACTCTTTTCAAAAGAAATCACATAAGATGTGTATAAATAGTTTGAGTATGGATGTCAAATCTGTTAGTTGGTTACCTTAGATTTTAAAATATACTATGTATTTAGTATGAAACCAATCATAAACAGTTAAGAATAGTAAAGTAAATTGACACTAGATTTTAACATGGTAAAACCCCCAAATTAGGGGAAACCTCCACGGTGACCTCTACGCCACAAAATAAAAAATTCACTAAAAAAATCACAATATATAAGTTACAACACTAAGTATGCGTTATCAAGATTCTAAAATAAGTTCAGAGAATATACCTACATGAGTTACTCCACTCTCAAACGTCTCTGACCATCTTTGATCTCCCTCCAGTAGCTTCCTTGCCTTTTCCTTGCTTTTAAATTCCAGCGGCTCTAACAACACCAGATCTCTCAAAAGAACCACTAATTCTAAGTGTTCATGTGAGAGTGAAGGTGTATGTGATGTGAACTAAATCCATAAATGCATCTCACACCTCTCAATTAATTATACAAAAATTCCTATGAATTTACAAATCAACTATATAACATGCCGGGCTGATTCAACTTATTTTCAAAAATCAGACTTCTTTATTAATCAGATCTGAAACAAGTCTTTCTTTAAAAACAAGATGAAATATGTTTCAAACTTTATTTCTTTACAAGTTTATTTCACAAACTGTGAAATACAATGATAGAAACACAAAATGTTTAGATTTGAAAATTTCTAGACTATTAAGGTCTATTTTTCAAAATAATTTAAATATCAGAGAGTGGATCTGAAATAATTAAACAATAAAGCCAAGATCCAACAGAAAAGAGAACTAAACCCTAAAACTTTCATAAGAAATGTTTCTTAAGGTAAATCTCGCAATTTCTAAAATGAAATATGATATTTATGCAAAGATAGGTTTCTTAAGAGAGATCTTGGTTGAAGAGTGTCTTCAACATGAACAAACCCTCACAACTACTTTCAGAACCTTAAAATCTAACTACAAGGTTAGAGTTTTACTGGCTTTTGAGGAAGGGAAAGTTTAGAGGTTTGTGTATGGAGGAAAGCATTTGGGTTACACTCAGATGATTAGGTTTTCTCTCCTTCTCTCTTCTCACTCTTTTTTCTTTCTCCTTTATCTCTCTGGTTTTTCTCTCTGTTTTTTATCTTAAATGAAACTATTTGAAAAACTTCTGAATTGTTAACACAAGGTCTCCATTTATACAGATCAAGGTAAGGATCGAGAACATCAAATTAAATACACGGCTGAGATTAACTTTGACTGATTGACTCTCCATCCAAGGGTGAAAAATAAGCGATGATAATTTGATTAATGATTGGTTGGTTTAGTGAACACGGGGATTGTAAAAGACCATCTGCAGACCGTAAATAATATTTTAATCAAAGACTATAATTAGCTCTCCCACATAAGACACAGAAGAAACACAAATCACACCGGTATGAAGCCAACACTTGTATGGCTACGATCAAATAGAAAACGCGTGTTTTGGGTTTGTATATAATGAATTACATCCCCAATATTCCTTAGCGCTTTTGTTTTTTACCCTGAACAAATTTTTACGAAAAATAATATATAAATTTTGCACCCCAAACATTTTAAAATCACATTTTAATTAATTTCAAATCTATGACCCTTGTGCACACATAATAACACATATATGAAGTGATTGTGTACTATTTTTGGGTTCATTAGAGTAATACTTCCCTTTATGGTAGATCATTGAGGTTCTTTTGAGTGCATCTTCATCTTATAGATTGGAATCTCTGAGAGAGGGTAACTCTTAAAAGTCTAATCCTATTTTATCTTACTATCCAAACTAGTTGGAACTCCTATATGGCACAGACTCAAGTGAGTCAACCATATAGTGTGTTATCAATTTCCCCCTTTGGATATTAGAGAGAAAATTCCCTTGAGTAACCTGCACTCGTGGGTAAAAATAAAAATCCTATATTTCCTATATAAAGATTCTAACTACCCATTCCCATCCTAGAACCGAAAATAAGAGGAAATAAAATACATTACTCAATTAAAATACAGACCAATACCCTAAATAATTACAACAATATATACTGTTAGGTCTGAAATAATGCCTGAGAAATATGAACACTTCAAAAAGGCATATTAGTTGAGTTAGTCTTGAGATAAAATATGAAATTTAAAATCAGGTACTCAAGTTCCTCTCCCCCAATTTTGCTTAAGTAGATAACGAGGTAAAAAAATGCAGAATAATGTTAATAATGAATCCAATACACACAGTATCATAAATAAGGGAAGAATCAAGGGTCTCCTATATTAAACAGGTGTTAGAAGGCACCATTTGTCATTTAAGGAACGTCCACACCCTAAATCCTCAGAAACCAATTATTAGTGAGAAACTACCTAGGTTATGGCATTTTGTGTAGAAGGGGATTATGTAAGAACTATCATTCCTATAGCTTTTCGAAGGAACTCAAATCTGATATTGTCTAAAGGTTTCGTAATGAGGTCAGCTAACTGTTTTTTAGTATTTAAATATTCAATATTTAATTCTTTGGAGTCTACAAGTTCACGAATAAAATGATGTCTTATCTTTATGTGCTTAGTTCGTGAGTGTTGGACAGGATTTTTAGATATATTTATGGCACTATGGTTATCGTAATACATAGTTAATTGTTTTTCGACGATACCGTACTCACTAAGTATCTGCTTTATCCATAAACGTTACGCGCAACAACTACCAGTTACAATGTATTCGAACTCTACCGTCGATAGTGATATGCAGTCTGTTTCTTACTACTCTATCCTACGAGGTTATTTCCTACATAATAACAGGCGCCAGACTAGCTTTTTCTATCGTCTGAGCATCTTACCCAATCGGCATCCTTGTATCCTACAATGGAACTAGTGGTGTCCTTTGTATACCAAGTACCGAAGTTTAATGTACCCTTAACATATTTAATGATTCTTTTAACACACAATAAGTGGGTTTCTTTAGGTGTGCATTGGTATCTAGCACAGATACACACAACGAAGGAAATGTCAAGTCTGGAAGCAAGAAGGTATAACAAACTTCCTATCATACTTCTATATAGATTCGGGTCGACGTCTTTCCCATGTTCATGTTTAGATAATTTTATTGACGTTCTCATGGGTGTACATATAGGTTTAGAGTTATCTAGACCAAACTTTTTAACTAGATCAGCAACATATTTCGATTGAGTGATAAATAACCCATCATTAAATTGTTTCACTTGTAATCCTAAGAAATATTATAATTGCCCATTAGAGACATCTAAAACTCAGCATGCATGATATCGAAAAAATCTTTTACTTGATTTGAACAAGTCGATCCAAATATTATATCATCAACGTAAACTTCAGTAATCAAGATATGTTTATTTGTCTTCCTAACGAATAAGGTCTGATCCTTTCATCCACAAATAAATCCATTTGAGACTAGAAAGGTGGATAAACGCTCATACTAAACTCAAGGAGCTTGTTTGAAACCGTATAAGGCTTTCTTAAGTCTAAACACATGATCTGGATAGGTGGGATCTATGAAGTCTTTAGGTTATTCTACGTATACCTCCTCGGTTAAAATTCCATTTAAAATGGAGGACTTGACAACCATTTAGATCAGTTTAAATTGTAAATGGCATGATATGGCAAGGAGGAGATGACCTGACTCAAGACGAGTAACGGGGGAAAAAGTTTCATCAAATTCATTTCCCTCTAACTGAGAATAACCTTGTGCTACCAACCTAGCTTTATTTCTAATGACCTCCCCATTTTTATCAGTTTTATTCTTGAAAATCCATTGTGTGCTGATAACCTTCTTATCTTTTGGTCTAGGAACAAAATACCACACATCATGACTCTGAAACTGGACAATCTCTTCTTGCATAGCATTGATCCAGAATGAGTCACAAAGGGCATCTTATATATTTTTCAATTCTTCAAGAGAAACGAAGCATGCAAATTTTGCCACTTTTTGAAATTGGGAACTTGTTCTAACTGGTTCAGAAGGATTACCAACAATCTTTTCAATAGGATAGTCGTTAGAAACCCAAGTTGTTATAGAAGGACTCTTAGATGACAGTGAATCAATTATCTTTGGAGAGTCAGGAATAAACCAAATTTCTTCCTCATCCAGGACCACTGTTTGACTCGCATTACTCTCATCACTCGATTGTTTACAATTACATTAAACGACTCTAATATGACTTTGGTTTGATAATTAAACACTCGATAAGACCTACTTGTTTGAGAGTAACCTAAAAAGATTCCTTTCTCTCCTCGGGTGTCAAATTTTGAGATATTTTCTCTGTCTTTACAAACATACCATACACTATCGAAGATTTTGAAATATTTCAAGTTAGGCTTTTTGTGGTACCAAAGTTCATATAAAATCTATTTAGAATTTTTCCTGAGGTATATTGATGATATAACATGCAGTTTGTATGGCTTCAGTCCAAAAATATTTAGGAAACTTTTTGTGTGTAAAATCACCCTAGCCATCTCTTGTAAGGTCATATTCTTATGTTCAGCAATTCCATTCTGTTGTGGTGTTTTTGGAGCACTACATTTGTGTTTATATCCATTGCCTATACAGTATTCTGTAACACCTGAATCTTTGAACTCTCCACCTTTGTCACTTCTGATGCGATATACTTGGCTATCCTTCTAATTCTCAATTTTTAAAAGAATTTTTAAGAACTCACGGAAGGTATCGGATTTATTTTTCATGAATACGACCCAAGTATATCGTGTGAAATCATCCACAATAACTAATATATAACTGTTACCACAGAAGCTGATAGTCCTAGAAGGACCCATCAGGTCCATGTGGATAAGTTCCAAAGGTTTTGAAGTTAAAACATCTTTAACCTTTTTGTGAGTAGATTTACTTATCTTCCCTTCTTGGCAAGGACCACAAATAGGATTAAAAGAATTTTTAATTTTTGGCAATCCTCTAACAATTTCTTGGGAACTTAACCTATAAAGATTATCAAAGTTTGTGTGGCCCAATCGATTATGCCATAGATCAACATCATCTAATCTGTCAACTTAGCAAGATTCAGATTTTGAAATCACTGAATAACAGTTATCCTCATTTCTATTTCCTGTTAAAATACAGTTTACCTTTTCATTAATAATTTTACAATTAGTTTTTGAAAAGGTAACTGTGTGATTGAAATCACAAAACTGAGATATGCTTAGTAGGTTAGCTTTAAGGCCTTTAACTAGAAGAACATCATTTAGATTGGGGATCCCATCTTCACACAATGTTCCCTTACCTATGATCTGGGATGAAACTCCATCTCCAAACATGACACTACCTACAAGGAAGTCTATCTTGTTTGCCAATTTCATTTTGTCTCCAATCTTATGCTTAGAACATCAAGAATCTAAGCATTATCCAGATGAAGTGCATTGTGCCTTAAAAGCAGATATAACAATATTGCACTTGAGTTGGGGTAACAAATAATCTTTTCTCATCCAAATAGGCATGGTTTTTAAATTTTTATTGGATTTGGATTTAGAAAAAGGTTTGATGGGTTTTTCTAAATGGTTTCTTCTTAGTTTTAGATCCTCCCTTCTTTTCATGGTTAGATTTAAGAGTGGTCTACTTTGGGAGAACATAAGTGTTTCTATTCTTCCTAGAATAGTTAAAGTTTTGAAAAGTAGGTGTGCACAGTCTCTTTTGAAAACATTCAGTAATGGTGTGTCCATAAACATCACAATATGAACAGTACTGGTGGGTGGAAGGCTTGACTTTATTACTAAAGTCTTTAAAGATAGGTTTGGCCCTATTCGGGATAGTTGTCCAAGTGTCATTAGGCTTGAATTTTTATTGTTGGTCTCTAACAGGTGTACATACATACTTGGATGGATAGTTACGTTGTTGATTCTTCAGACCTTCCATTGCCTTAGAGACATTTTTGTTAGAATTTTCTTTCTCAGTGTTATGAAGATTTTGGACTCTATTTAAACAAAAATGACATTTTCAGGAGAAACATTCTTACTAGTAACAACCTTTTCTTTAAAACCTAGACCAAATTTCTCTTCAGAACAAGTTTACATACTTCAACAATTTTTTCGTAAGTTTTTAATTGAGTTTCAAAATGTAAACATTATTTAAAAACATTTGAATATTTTGTTTTGATTCTTCAAGATCCACTAGAGCAAATTTGTATCTTTGCTCTAAAACATGGTTTTTCTCAGATGAGTCTTTGATTTTTAAAGAAAATTCTTTTGATTCAGCCTCATGGGCAACATATTGAGTTGTATAATCTTCAACGTTCTTTCTAATGGTCTGGTTAAGTAAGTCTATTCGTTGAGTTAAAAGCTTCACCATTTTATCAAGACGGGCAGTTTTCTTAAGAGTTTTAGTGTACAACGCTTGAAGATCTCGAAGATCGTCATCGAACTCACTAAGTGCATTGTGTGTAGTGTCCCCTATAATGTTTAATTTTTTCGTGGAACTCACACACATGTTCAGTTCGTCGAAAATGTTCTCAGTTTGACACACCCGCATACTAACATTATCAGGTTTATTTTCATCATCAACCACTACACCAAAAATAGCAATCTGGCATGGTATAAAATTGTGCCAGATCAAATCTGGCATGGTTTTGAACTGTGCCAGAATCAGATGTTCTAAAATGGCCATTTTTTTCTAGCACAGTTTAAAAGTGTGCCAAATTTGACCTAATAGGAACACTTCTGGCATACTTTAAAACTGTGCCAGAATTCAATATTTCTGGCACATTTTTGGCACACTTTATAACTGTGCCATATTGAGTATATTTTGGTACACTTTTGTCACTGTTCGAAACTGTGCCAAAATTTGATTAACTTTGGGCACGGTTTTGAACTATGCCAAATTTTTGGATCAAAGAAAAAAAATTATAAATAATATTACCCAAAAAAATCAGAAACATTTCCACTTTTTTTGTACCTATTTTAGAATAACAAAAATTCAACAATAATATAAAACCAACATGGAAAAAATAGTACAATAACAATACAAATAGTCCTCAACAACAGTAATACACATACAATAAGCCCACTAAAAATTAATGGCTCAAATTCCATTAATATAAAATTCATGTCAATACATATGAAATTCATCTCAATACATGCACAACCATCGAACTTCCAATGAGTTCCAACCTATAATACAAAAAAGAGTAATTAATTATGATCATTTGACAAAATTAAAGGCCAACAACCTATACGATCCTTTCGAAGAAATTTTTTCTTGCCAACATCTTTTTCGTAGAAACTCCACTGCTCTCGTGGATGAATTGATCGTAGTCGGTCAAAGAAACACAGTAAATGGCAAGGTCAACATGTTCGAACATTTCTAACCACTTGCAATAATCTCCAAGGCAACTTGAGTGAACTCTAATGAGTTAGTACTTGTGGATGCAAAGCAAGAACTTGTATAAGCAATCCAATTATAAAACAAACAATGCAGGGATTGCAAAGTAAAGTAATATACAAAAGTGATAGTACACATTTCACAAAAATATCTTTACATTAGGAACCGAAACCCAAATGATCCACAGTGCTGTATATATATAAAATAAAGACTCTCCTAAGCGCTTTCTCTCTCTCTCTCTCTCTCTCTCTCTCTCTCTCTCTCTCTCTCTCTCTCTCTCTATATATATATATATATATATATATATATATATATATATATATATATATATATATATATATATATATATATATATACAAAAAGTCTCCTCTAAGGACTCCTTATGGTACAGACCCCGATACATACTATTTTTTTAAAACAGTAAAAAAATGAATTTTTTTATGAAACTCTATAGATATGATGTACATGGTTAGAAGATCATATCCAATTTTTTTCATCAAAAAAATCAATAAAAAAACGTTGAGATGAGGTGATATGTTAAAAAATGGTATAAATATCCATTTTCAACCGTTGAAAGGTTGGGTCAGCGCCAACCACTTTTTTTTTTATTGAATTTTGAGATGAAACTTCATGGATATGATCTTCTCACGGTCAAGATCATATCCATTAAGTTTCATCTCAAAATTCAATCAAAAAGTGGGTGAGATGATCGCCAACATTTCAATAGTCGAAAATGCATATATAAGCCATTTTTTTACATATCACCTCATCTCAACGGTTATTTTATGGAATTTTTTGGTGAAAAAAATTGGAGATGATCTTCTCATTGTGGAGATCATATCCATGAAGTTTCATCAAAAAATTAATTTTTTTACTTTTTAAAAAAAAATGGTATGTATCGGGGTCTGCACCAAATGGAGTCCTTATAGGCGGGGGCCTCTCTGTGTGTGTGTGTGTGTGTGTGTGTGTGTGTGTGTGTATAGCAGATTTTTAGACGCTCACATTAAGACACATTAAATATCTGTTTAATACATTTCACACGCTCACATTAAGACACAGATTTTCAAAAAGACAAAGTAAAACAACTCAAAACACCCAATATTATATGAAATCACAAACATATAGATTGCATGGCCTATTAGAGATGCTAAAAAACAAATAGTATTATATGAAAACACTATCAATCAACAGATTCGATTAAAATTATCGACAAAACTATAATATAATTAAAAAGGCACTCACCTCAGCACATTGCTCTTCAATTTCATACCGCAACTTCAATGCATACTTGCTACTCACATCAATATTATTCAAAGCTATATTAATCTCCATCGCAGTCTTCTGGCTTGTTCATGGCTGATTTTTTGTTTTCTGGCTCGTCAACTATTAGCTTCGATAGCAAATAAGCACGCGTTCATCATGAGAATCGGTATTTAAAACACCAAAACTGGAATTTCACTACACCTATATCCATCGAAATTCAATTGACCTCAGAAGTTAAAAGCTCATCATGAATAGACATTCACCTCTGTTCAACAATGTGCACCTGCATATTCATGAATTGAATAAATGCGACAAATCAGTAAAATAAAAGGTAAAACCAAATAAATTAAAATCGATATTTAAAACACCAAAAGTGTGAACTCATTTTAACATAAACAAATATCCAAAATCCCAAAAATTGAGAACCCATAACATCCAAGATATGTAAAAACCTAACACATGAAAACTTTAATTCGACAACCTTTCATATACTATTTGTCATTGATATAGACACATAGGCTTGGTGCCAATGGTTGTAACGTGTACACATGAACCAAAAGAAAACTCATTCTATAAAACCATGTCTAACACTCTTAAAGATAAATGTACAATGAAAAGCACTGGTAATATTTATCAAAAGAAGTTCTATATATGGCTAGTAGGTTATTACCATGGATCATTAACATTTCAGTACATTACACACTAGAACAGGGCAATAAAATAGATACTAAAATAGGGTAATTACATAATTACATAAGTTCTACGTGTTTAATGACCAAGGTATTCCATTAATACGCACGTAGTTCCTTACTTATGCACAACCATAACTATTACAAAAAAATATCTTCTTAAAACTCAAATATACGTCGCTGACAGAGTGGTTTGCAGTGGAAACCTTCTTTTTTGGAATATTTACTCTTAACTTTGTTCACATTAGTGATTTTAATTTGCCTAACTTTATTTGTAACTTTCACCGTTTTGTGCACTAAAGAGCAGGGGTTGTTATTGAGGACAGGCTAGGAATTTTGTGATCCAAGACTTAGTTCTCAGAGTAACCACGATAGGAACATACATTAAAATTACATAACTAAAAAATCAAGTTGACATTCAATATAATTACACCATAAACACATTCATATATAATTATACCTTTTGTCCACTTGACCTTCCAATAAATCAAGCACTCCACTTCCAAAAATATAACATTCAATTTAATAACACTTTGATTACAGTAGCTCATAGTTCCATCTTTAAAACCTGCAATGCAAAAAATAGTAAAATGAATACTGAACATCATTGTTTCTTAGTTGTATATACTATTGAGAATTGAGATATGCCAAGTATAACATTTGTTATCAAGCAGAGTACAAAGGTAAATACCATAGTAATCAAGAAATAATTGTATTGTAAGAGAAGAAATAAAGTTACTATAAGAGAATAAACAGGCATACATATGAACCCCAAAGTCATTGGCATTATGCTGGAGAAATGTATGCTCACATGCTCGAAATAAAGTTAATGTACCATACGAAATCTTGCAATTACGATTGAAACTGTACAGATTGCAACTGTATAGATTGTATACAAATTACTAGAAAAACAAATGAAAAAAATTGAATTGATACACTGAATCCAAGTGATGTGGTTAGCACAAAGAACTTGGATCTCAGTTTTCCCGTGCCATATTGGGGGTTTTCTCTCCCGTAATACCAATATTAGTCATTTGAGAAGATAAATAATATTGTTTATTAGCTCAATAACGAAGAAGACAAAATCCAAGGACTTGTTAGTGTCAGGTTCAGAATTTTAAGATCGACATAATAAGTAAGGAGAACACATCAATTGACATAATGCTATGATAACCACATACAGGGAGAGAAAAGTGTTGTTTTCACTACCATCTAATTAGGAACCTTATGTCTCAGATCGAGGATTCAACATCAAAAAAATTATGTAACTTTCTCACATGTCACCTAGTATCGGCAATCAATCATTACTTGCACACCTACCAAAATAAAATTCCTACGTAAAAAAGAAAATAAAAAGAGTTTGGCATAATTAAAATCGTTACCGGAATATACAAAGTGGTTTCAAGTTCTATGAAAGCCTTTAAGCTAATCGTCCACTTGTCTGCCCCCGTTTTCTTACCGACCCGTCATAGAATTTATCTGATGTTGCAACTGGCAGTAGAAATAAATTGATTTAATTTCATGTTACCTGCTACCTATTCCAAAATAGTACATAGATCTTGATACATGTTCCAAAACTAAATCAAAATTTCATGTTACAAACTCCTGTTACCTGTTCCAAAAAATAATAACAAAATTAAGTTACATGTTCCAAAAAATAATAACCAAACTAAATCGAAATTTCATGTTACCTGTTCCAAGTTCCTACCTTCGGACCTTCTCTAAGTTACCTGTTCCACGTTCAAAAAAAAGTTTGTGAGTAACAAATCTAAATTTCAAAAAACCCCAAATGTTGCATGAAGATAGTTAAAATTATGAGTAAATGATTTATACAATTGTTTAACTCGAGCACAAATCTTATTCTATCACCACAAATAATATTTAAAGGTGACATATTCAAAATGTAAGATAAGTCCCCAAGTCTTATTTGAAGTAATATTTACATGTAGAGGCAATTAGAACCATTTAAATACTACAAAAAATAAAGGAATACCTGAGATAGCGACTCCTTACACTGAAGCTTCAAAGAAGGATTCTTAAAAGCTCTTAGTTACAAACTCTTCTTCTAAGCACACAATTTAGGAAAACAACTTGATCGCTTGCAATACTATTGACCTTTATCTTCACATATCAAATCGAGGACGACTACAAAATCACATCAAAATTGTTAACAAACATATTATAATACACAACAATAGTTTTATCGATTAATAAATGAAATTCACCACCTTTCCCTTTCCCTTTCCCTTTTTGTCTCCCTCACCCTCTCCCTCTCTTTTAATACGGTCTCAAGCGATAAGTGACACTATCTGCTCAACTTTTGCACTTCTTAACTTTCTTGAAGCCATAGCATCCTCTATTTTACCAATAAATGTTTGCTTTGATGTATCAAACCTGCAAGGATGGTTTTGAGGAAGGAACATACGAGATCATTGGTAACAACATTTCGTTGACTTGGGAAGTTATTGAGAAGGTGTATTTGTAGAAAAATGGGACACCCATTGTAACCTTGAGTTGAACAACCTGCTAACATCCCATAAGCTGGAAAATCATGAATACCCCACATTAACATGGCTTTTAATTGAAATTGCTCATTTTTGTTCGCATCCCAAGCCTCAACTCCAGACTATAAGATCTTTAACTCATCGACTAACGGTTGCAGGAAGACATAAATATTACTTGATGGTGACTTTGGCCCGGGAATCAATACAAACAACATTGAAAACTTAGTTTTTATACACATTGATGGAGGAAGGTTGAATTATCACTGGCCAATAACTATACTTATAGCCAAACATGTTATTCGGGCTGAAATCATCAGCCATCAGTTGCTAATGCAAGTCGAATATTGCGCGGATCTTTTGCAAATATCTCCACATAATGTTTGAATTTACCCATTCTACTCAATATCGGGGATGATGCAAAAATTCCATACAAGATCTTGCACGAGCGTTCCAAGTCATTTTCTCTGCTATAAATTTTATGGTATATAACCGTTTTAGCCTAGGGATTAAAGGGAAAAATATCATTACCTTCTTAGGAACCCTAGAGTACTTTTTTTTCCATTAGTATTCTGAATTTCTACCTCGTCCTCATCTACAGAAGTAAACTTGTAGCGTAAAGAACCACATTTTATACATATATTATATTTTTCATGCTTTTTCCAAAATAACATACAGTTGTTAATGCATACGTCAAACTTAACATAATCCATACCGAGATCTCAAATGGTGTTTTTCATTTTTGTATAACTAGTTGTCAAGTTGTTCCTTTCAGGAAGTAGTTAATTTAACAATCTAAGAATTCAACCTGTAGCACCATCCAACAAATTGAATTGTGTTTTCAAATCATTCAACATTATAAGAGCATACATTGAGGTATGACACGAATAACCATTAGCTAGGTGCAATGACTCCTGTGCGAGTTGATGTAAATGATCATACTTCTTTCCTTTGTATTTATGTCTGTGAGAATCATTGGGAACCTCAAAAGTTGCGGGGCTTCATCACTGCCTACACAATTAGGTTCACTAGGTTTCGCTTCACCCATAAACATCTCACAAGTATCATTCACAAGATAATTCAAAATTGGAATGTTGTGCACATCAGCGTGTTCTGTGGATGTCACAAACTGAGGTGGTGGTTGGACTTGATCAACAACTAATGTCTCACCATGAAAATGCCATAAGGTATAGTTCATTTCCATACAGTATGTCATTAAATGAACGAATATATCATCTATAACAAAATTTTCTTGTCACACCTCGCTAAATTCTGGCATCGGCCGCCACCAAAACTAAGCCGGACGTGAGTAAATAAAATACCATCCTTAGCATGTGACATATATGAGACATAAAATTTTAATTCACAAGACAAATTATGTTAATCAAACCCAAATATGAAATGACATCCAACTGATAAAACTCCAATAATGCAATTAAAATCCATCACATGATCTCCAAATAGCTCAATAATTAAATAAATAAATCCAAGTGAAATCTCAAAATAACTTTGGAACTGAAAAGGCCCAATAACTCCAAAAGTAGTCTCATAAATAAAATGAGGTAATGGAAAGAGAAAAAAATCCAACTACTAAAGCAATAAAATAAAACCAGTTGCACCCCCAAATGATTTCCAATAACTCCTATGCAGCAACTCCCAAATAAATCCTGAAAGAGATTAGTCAACGCATGTGTCAGAGCCAAAGCCCCGAGCATGTAAACCTGCTACTCTCCTCAAATAGGGTCCTTGAACCCAGACAATAGTGCTATATATATCGACTATAACAATAGAATCTTTTAATTAAGAGATTATTAATCACCATAAATAAATTACTAATTACCTGCAAAGTTTCCATAAAATCCACACCAATATGATTTTAATTAACCCACCTTCCCAACAATGTTAAATTTAATTAATTTAACCATGAAGAATATATCCAACACCCTTCCCCTTGTCAAGTCCGCCGTTTGATCCGTTTTTATCATGCGTTCCTCGCGATATAACAAGGTTCCACACACACACACATCCCCTTGTCAAGTCCATCGTCTGATCCGTTTTTATCCCGCGATCCTTGCGATATGATAAGGTTCCACACATGACACGACATAACTCGTCCTCTGATCCGTTCAAACTGTCGGCCCTAGACACATTATGTCGCCAATAAATTTTTAATATCTGTTTTAGTCCTGCGATATTAATTTCCAAAATCTTCTTATATTCATTAATCAAATAAATTTCCCCCACCCTTAAAAGCGATGTGAAAATACTCAAAATACCCATTAGTCCCAACTAAGGGTTCCTAAAACACAATTTCGTCCTATCCTAAGTAAAGGATGATCATAAAAATTTCACTCCACCTATATATCAATCCTAGGCTATCGAAATAATGGCATAATATAGAAAATCAGCCCCCACCCCAAATTATATAACCTGCATAGACTCACACTAACTAGTCCCATACCTAATTAACATAAATCGCAACTAAGGCCCACTTATTAGTCCCATACCTAACAAGTGTACTATAACAAGGGGTGAAAACTAATTACCTACAATACCCAACTATTTCGAAGTATTATCATATTTCAATAAAGTAACACAATTCCAAATTTATAACATCATTCATAATAACACTAAATTCCCATTTAAATAATTTTAATCTAAATAATGGAAATCAAGGACACATAAATATTGTGATTTTTAGAATAATAGCTACATGCAAGACCTAATATAGTTATTATTTTCTAACGCAAATAATTAATACTCTTAGGGTTCTAACATGAAATATCAAAATTTACTTTTAAAAGGGCTCCTCTACATGCACATGCCCAAAGCAAAATCGACTACACCGACACAACCCAAAGAATAACAAATTTATAAGTATTCGATAACATTAATTTTTCATGCAAAATAGTCCTAAAATTTATCTCTTCAATATTTATATTCGTAACTTATTTTAGAAAAACATGAGTTTAATGGAGGCTATAATCAAGACACATAACACTAAGGAAAAAGAATAGGGTAAACATGCCTGTGATTTCTGAATCAAATATCTGGGTTGACGATTGGATTCCTTATGAAAAATTAGCAAAAGAGTGTTCTTGAACGATCTTAATTAAACCCCAATTAAGCCTTCAAAAACTTGTGACAAAAACTTAATCTTGTTGAAGGTTGATGATTATGGTTGAGAGGAAAATATTTTGGGAGAGTTCTCTGATGAAAAACTTGAGAAAAAGTGATTATGAGAAGTTCCCCCACGATTAATGAAGGTTATATACTAATTAAGAGTCCTAATCCAACTCAAACTCTAAAAATCTGACTGAATCGCACAAAACTGGGCATGGTCGATCGATCTACCAAAAGGGTCGATCGATCCACCCTACAGAAAATCTCACAGTTTCCCCAAAAAATGCCTATAAGGCAAAATATTAAAAATTCCACTAAAAATCCATTTTAAATCCGATTTTAATTCCGCTTGAAGTTCTATTCTTCTAAAATCATAACCAACTTATTTAACTAATAAAAATCATTAGATTCAATTTTTTTTAATATTCCAATTAATTAATTAAATTAATTATTAAAAACACGGGGTGTTATAGTCCTTTCCCATTTCGACAACGTCTATAGGGACATGAATGTTTAGTTTTCGAACTATTATTACTCTCATAATGTATCTCTATACGTATCGGTATCGACATTTTCCCCTTTTATCCACTCTTTGTTGATTCCCGACGACATCCTGATAAGTTTTAAGAACACATTATAATATAAACGCTTACTGTAGATATATTTAAGCTTTTATTCAAATGTAAATATGTATATATTTTAGCTCCTATGTTTCCTCCATCTCCTTTACAAGGTAAGGGTCCCATCCCATTCAAAAATTCATATTTCGTATTGTTTATAATGTCTCATGCTATGTCCTAATCTGGAAAATTTCGCCAGCATCTCCCTACAGTTATTCAAGTACACAACGTAAATTGGGAGTGTTCATGTGTTACTTAAGTTTTCCAACCTAGAAAACACAAAACACTACATCAATCTAGTATGCACCCAAAGAACATAAAGAGATACCACTGAATTTTCCAAAATAGGACATGCATAAACATTATGTACAATATAAACTTTTACATTTCCAAATGGTCCAAAAATAGCACAATTCAAGAGTTCTCACCACAGTCGTAGTGAGACCTCTTGAACGGGTCTAGTTTTTTTTTACATGTGTAACATCATTATTGAATGTTTACCATTAATTTCTACTTACCACTTACTATTTAATTTTAAGTTTTTTGCTTTTCCTTAAATTTTCAACACAAAATCTCATTTATCCACTTAATTACTGGTGTGTCTACTTACTATTTCAATTTGTTTTTTTTACATTATTATTGAATGTTTAGCACTTTAATTTTCTTAAAACGGTATAACCTATATGAATCAGAACAATTATGCATTTTAAATAGAAGGGTAATAACATAAAAACATAGATTAGCATTAAAAGATCCTAAGCTCCGTCCAATAAATCAATGATTTATTTTTTTTCATTACCAACATTCAATTTGTACAAAAAACTCACACATTAAAAAGATACAATAAATATTTAAAAATGTATAGACTTAGGTTAAAAAAAGAGGCATCTTGTTAGATTGTCTTTGTAAAGATTTAGGTTAAAAAAATAGATATTATTTTAAAAATAACCTGAGCGGGATGGGTGGAGAGAGAGAACTAAGCGGAGAGAGAGATCTGATCGGAGGGAGCTGCATGGAGAGAGAGAGAGTTGATCGGAGAGTTATGCATGGAGAAAGAACTAACCAGAGAGAGTTGATTGGAGAGCGATAGTTTATCGAAGAGAAAGAGTGAGAGATGACCGGAGAGGTAGAGATAGAGCGAGCACTGAGCAGAGAGGTCAGAGAGAGGGATGAGCGGTGTGAGCGAGAAGACGAGCAGCGGGATATACATTGAGTGAGATATAGCAAAGTGTGAGATAGTGAAATTCTTTAGGGTCTTTTATATTTTATACAAGTGTACTCAATTTTGGCACACTTTAAAACAGTGCCAAATTTTGGCGCTGTTTTAAAGTGTGCCAGATTATCATTAAACCGTGCCAGAATTTGTCACAGTTTTAAACTGTGCTAAATTTTAATATCAGGGTGTGCCAAATCAATATTTTTGGTGTAGTGAACAGACACAATACTATCACTAGTAGGCAGAATAATAATATCAAGAGGCATAACATAATCATGAGTAAGCAAGCATGCAGAACATCGTTGTACACAATTTTAGCAAAGAAGGCCATGCATGTCTCATTATTTTGGGTTGACTCAGTTTCATCTTCATAAGAATCACTAGAGTCGTCCCATGTCTTGCATATGTTAGCTCTATTATTGTTGTTCAGTTTGGTCTTGCATTTATTAGCATAATGTCCCGTTTTTCCACATCTATGACACCTTACATATTTTATGTCAGTCATGGGTCTATTATTGTCATTGGACTATTTGTCATAGTGTCTTTCATGAGGTCTGTGATTTTGATGACCTTGGTAACCTTGTCTGCCATGTTTAGAGGCAACTGTATTTCTAAATTTGATTATCTTTTGAAATGTTTACTCATGAGAGCTATTTGGTTATCAAGATGATCAAAATCACAGTCATCATTTAAGTCAAGGTCAAAGTCTAATGGACTTATTTTGGGAACATACAAAAACACAACATTAGAACTAATACGTCTCTTATTTTGGGCACTCATTTGCTTCTTATATTCCAATTCCATTTCGATAGTCCTTAATTTATTGCTAAACATTTTAGGAGTCAAATTTGGGTCGTCCATTTATTTTATAACATATCTCTTATTGTCAATTTTGATAAGTAAGGACCTAAGGATATTTTGGACAATTTCTTTTCCACTGTAGGTCATACCATTAGCATGAAGTTTTGTGAAAATATCAGTTAAATTTATATAAAAGTCATTAAAAGATTCACTATCATCCATAATCAGTGTGTTATACTGCTAGATTAACATTTGAGTTTTTCCAGCCTTAACACGTTCATCACTCTCATGGGCGGTGACTAGCATGTCCCGGGCTCTTTAGAAGTAGACCAGATAGATATTCTTTTAAATTCATGCTCGTTAATGGACATACAGATAGCATTCTTGCCCTTACTATTATACAGAGATAATGTTTTTCTCATCTTTAGTGAATTCGCTAAGAGTTTTCTTAACTCTTATAGGATTAGTTTCAGATAAAGGCTTAGTAGGATGTGTGTAACCATTTTCAATCATTTCCCAAACATCATTACCAAGAGTTCCTTGAATGAACGCAACCATCCATACATTTCAGTATGGGAAGTTGTGTCCATCAAAGAGAGCCAGACGTGAGAGGTTACCTAAAATCTAAAATCTTTCATCCATATCATAAAAGATTTTGAAAACAATTTCTGGAGTTTCGGGATCAAAATAAATTTTGATAAACCCGCTTTTATACCACTTGAAAAACTTGTTTACTAAGTTTATAACTAAAAGTTATGTTTTAAGTAACCTCCGAATAAACTCGTTGATTGAAACCCTTTTCAAAAGAAATCACACAAGATGTGTATAAATAGCTTGAGTATGGATGTCAAATCTGGTAGTTGGTTACCTTAGATTTTAAAATAAAAAGGCTATAATATGTCTATAGTATGAAACCAAGCATAAACATTTAAGAATAGTAAAGTAAATTGACACCGGATTTTAACGTGGTAAAAACCCAAATTAGGGGAAACCTCTACAGTGACCTCTACGCCACAAAATAAAAAATCCACTAAAAAAATCACAATATTCAAGTTACAACACTAAGCATTTATCGAGATCCTAAACTAAGTTCAGAGAATATACCTACAAGAGTTACTCCACTCGAAAACGTCTCTGACCATGTTTGATCTCCCTCCAGCAGCTTCCTTGCTTTGTTCTTGCTTTCTGATTCCAGTGGCTCTACCAACACCAGATTTCTCAAAAGAACCACTAATTCTAAGTGTTCATGTGAGAGTGACGGTGTATGTGATGTGAAGTAAATGCATAAATGCATCTCACACCTCTCAATTAATTATACAACAATTCTTATGAATTTACAAATCAACTATATGACATGCATGACTGATTCCACTTATTTTCAAAATTAGACTTCTTCATTAATCAGATATAAAACAAGTCTTTCTTTAAAAACAAGATCAGATATGTTTCAAACTTTATTTCTTTACAAGTTTATTTCACAAATCGTGAAAAATAATGATAGAAACACAAAATGTTTAGATCTGAAAATTTCTAGACTATCAAAGTCTCTTTTTCAAAATAATTTGAATATCAGAGAGTGGATCTGAAATAATAAAATAATAAAGCCAAGATCCAACAGAAAAGAAAACGAAACCCTAAAACTTTTGTGAGAAGTGTTTCTCAAGGTATATCTCGTAATTTCTAAAATGAAATATGATATTTACGCAAATATAGGTTTCTTAAGAGAGATCTAGGTTGAAGAGTGTCTTCAACACTAACAAACCCTCACAACTACTTTCAGAACCCTAAAATGTAACTACAAGGTTAGAGTTTTACTAGCTTTTAAGGAAGGGAAAGTTTAGAGGTTTGTGTATGGAGGAAAACGTTTGGGTTACACTCAGAGGAATAGGTTTTCTCTCCTTCTCTTTTCTCTCTCTTTTTTCTTTCTCTTTTCTCTCTTTGGTTTTTCTCTGTATTTTTTCTCTTACATGAAATGATTTGAAATTTTTTTGAATTATTAACACAAGGTCTCCTTTTATACTAATCAAGGGAAGGATTGAGAACATCGAACCAGATGCAAGGCTGAGATTAACTTTGACTGATTGACTCTCCATCCAAGGGTGAAAAATAAGCGGTGATTATTTGATAGCTGATTGGTTGGTTTAGTTAACATGAGGATTGCAAAAGACCACATGCAGACTACAGATGACATTTGAATCAAAGGCTGGAATTAACACTCCCACATAAGACACAGAAGAAACACAAATCGTACCGGTATGAAGCCAACACGTGTATGGCTACGATCTAACAGAAAATGTGTGTTTCGGGTTTTTATATAATATGAATTACATCCCCAGAATTCTCTAGCGCTTTTTTTTACCCTGATTAAATTTTTAGGAAAAATAATATTTAAGTTTTTTACCCCAAACATTTTAAAATCACATTTTAATTAATTTCAAAAATCAAAAAATGTTGAGTGACTTAAAAAATTCAAAAAAAATTACTAAAAATCATATGACCCTTGTTCAGACATAATAACAAATATATGTAGTGATTGTGTCCTATTTGTGGGTTCATGAGAGTAATACTTCCCCTTATGGTAGATCATTGAGGTTCTTGGAATGCATCTTCATCTTGTCGCTTGGAATCTTTGAGCGAGGGTAACTCTTAAAAGTCTAATACTATTTTGTCTTAATATCCAAACTTGTTGGAACTCCTATATGGAACAGACTCAAGTGAGTCAACCATATAGTGTGTTCTCAGAACGGGCCAAATTTGAAAAAAATATTTCCACCCTGGTACAATACTAGTCTCAAATAAACAGATTTTGTTATCCCGAGTTTATTAATTTATTTTCTTGGGTTAAAGCCTCATTTTATTTTAAGACCATAAACCAAATTTCCATCACAAATAGACCATTTGTACCAAAATAGGAATGAACACATACCCCTCACATTTCTTCTCCTTTTATTTGAACTATGGAGTAAATGGCGGATAGATTACCCCTCAGTCCCATATCTCACCAAAATTTAGAAGTGTTCATCACAGATGAAACATCCATTGATAAATTCTCACTAACCTTTCATGAAACCTTCCTCATTATCATATCCCTCTTCTCACATCACTCAGGCTCGCGAACTGATTCCATGTTTATTCTGAATATAATGTGTTATGAAAGAGGGGTGACAGTGAGGTTTGGGCTTTATTTTAGGGAGCCAAAGATGCAGGGATGGGTTTTGTGATTGGGATATTCTGGAGTGTGGTTCCATATAAGATCATTCTCATCCCTTATTTGCGGTTTAAATATATTTCTCCGCAAAACTTTAGATTTGTGAACATTTATAACTTGTTTTCAATCACAATTATCTTAAAATCATTAGCACGAATCCATTGCAAATAAGGCATCAGTCCCCAGTTGGGTCAGTAATGCTAATAGTGATCATGCATTTAAGTTAATATCCTTAATCATATTCAGTAATGGTGCTAAATGAACTCATTTCTGCCAAAATAACAAAGCAACAAAGTATCATAATATCAAATGCATATACAAACTACAAAGAGTCAAATACCTACATTAAACATTCTTAAACACCACTCTCCAATCAAACTTGACAACCATACCTAGCCAACAACAAAGAAATTTTTTATTAATCAAAATAAGTAATGAAATTCACTCATAGCATTAATACAAAATTTTCCAAGATTTACTCCACGCGAAAATTGTTACTCCAACCATTTTTACTCAACAAAATAACTTTTTCCAATATCGTCCTCAATAATAATAAGTGGGCACTTATGGATTGAGTTTGAGCAAATTCAGTAACGAATTTGTTCATATATAATAAATATATATCATTTAACCATAATTTACTCGATTTTAATTCCTATGAGTTAAATCATAATCATAACCCACAAGATGATATTTTCCAATGCATTCACCTCTAACGTATTTAAAATAGAAGGATTTATGTGGTTCGACAATTGCCTACATTCACGGAGTGTTTCTTTTTTTATTACGTATTTGAAATTCTTTAGCAAGAAGTTAAATGCCCCTTTTCCCTTGGGTGAGGGTAACATTCATATATATGTAGTAGGTAGAATTGTGTTGGACTTCTCCCAGTTGTTAGTTAAGCTGCTTCTTATTTTATGCTAATCTCTTCTGAGATTTTGGGTAGTTGGGTTGACCTCTTCATTGTTATCTCCCATTATATCCATTACTTGTTAGTAGGATGACTTTCTTTCCATATCTAAACTTACTCGGTTTGCTTTCTTGGGCCGCTCGGTTTGCACTCCATTATTTTCCCTAAAACTCTTTGGCTTGAATGGGATATAGAGGTATTGAGAAGTTGGTCGGCCTGAATAGTCGGTCCACCCACGTAACAGACTTTGAACGTTATATGGGGATGTTGTAATTACTCCATTATAGTAAGGGTATGCTGGTAATGTTCCAAAAATGAACCTCCAGTGGCATTGATGAGTATTGGGGTTCCTTCCCATATGATTAGACATTTGGGATTTTGTTTTGCATTTAATCAAAAGTTTAAACCGTCTTTTACATATTTCTCTTTATTAAGAATGAATGATTGATGCTACTGCTTTTCATATTTTGCTTGTAAGTTTTCTTCATCCATATCTTTTAATTTTTCCTCATCATTAATCTGAACTTCGTTGTTCCTTCCTCTTACTGAATATTTTTCACTTCTATTGAGTGTTCACTTTCTCCGTCTTTGCTTTGTAAAAATCATGTATTCTGTTAATGACAGAACTGTAGGGGAAATAGAGAATGATATATTCAATTCCTCCTTAGGTAACCATTAAATGTGCTTAGGTTCCTAAGGATTGCACCGCCATTGAGGGTGGACACTAGATCCATACTCCTTTTGTGGTTGAGGGTGTAGTAACCTTTTCCCCCAAATCAGTTATTCTAGGAGTTTTGCAAGTTCTTTAAAGTGTCCCCTTCCCACTGTGATACAAATACTTGGAAAATTATTAAAGGCATCCACATAATCAATCAGTTGTATAGGACTCATACAGGGATTTCATAGTTTATATATTGCCACTCCTGGTCCCACATAACATATAGTGTCCTTTATTTGAAGGAAAGAAAGGCTGGTAGAATTTTAGTTATCAACATTCCTAATTATAATAAGGTTTATTGGAATCAAGGATTTATTGCTAGATGTTGGTAACATCCAACTCTTCTTGAAGTTGAACAGTATAGAGGGTATTTATGCCTGGAGAAGGGGAGGGAAATAGGTTAAACTTTTATTCCTCTTGCTTTGAGCTTTATGTTATGATATCATTACTGACAACGATTTTTTTTCTTTTTTTATCCATCTTGATAAAAAAAAGTAGCCTTCCCCATTTCATTTCAATAAGGAGGAACTGATCAAGGTTTAAAAGTTGAAAAGGCCACTTATTCTAGGTTGTGATAATCTAAGATCTGCCTCATTCCTTCTTGAGTACAAGAATTCTTCAAGCAGTTTCATTGCTCGCCTAGTATATACAATTACTGACATCCCCCTTCCCTCAGCGAGTGAGGAATCTTACACTTCCTCTTATTCTGAATCACTAAATGCTAAATTCATTCCTATTGCTAGGGATGAAGTAATAACTGCAAAGAAAATAATTATGCAGTTTAGGCATGTGTATCGCGTTTAAGGACTACTGTTACCACTAGCGCTGCCAACGATTGAGGGTATGTTTCCTATCCATGGGCACATGGGATGGGTATTTTTTTACATGAGTGTGTCACATTTTTATTACGAGTTTAGAGAATACATCATTAGATATTGTTATAACTGTATATTCACCATTGGGTAGCGGGATCTCATTATTTCCATCTGAAGGGGAATAGGTGTGGACACTGAAAGTTTATGCTTAGTAGCGGATATGCTCATTTTAGAGATGTACAAATATGATTTTATCTTAGGTATGGGCTGGTTAGCGATAGTTAAAGCGATGGTGGACTGTTATAGTAGGACTATCGTGATTGCTATTCCAAGGCAGGATAGGTTTCATGTGGTGATACCTCATCAGGAGGGAGGGTCGAGCACCTATTTATATTATATCAAGGAGGAGACTTCTGAGGTATAGTCATCTTGCTAGATTTGATCCCTATTTTTAGGGACTACGCTGATGTGTTTCATGAGATCCCGAGGTTACTATCGAGTTGATAGATTGAGTTTGTGATTGACTTAGTGTCGTTGACTATGCCTATAGCGCGAGCACCGTATCGTATGACTCCTTTAGAGATGAAGGAGTTGAGAGATTAGATTTAGAAGATTTTGGGGTAGGGTGTTGTCCATATAAGTACATCACCTTGGGTGTCCCAGAACTGTGTCTTGGGCCAACAGATTCGATAACCGATAGAGCTAGGCGATAAAGTATCGGGAGGGTTCCTTATTTAATTTTTCTTGCGAGATGTATTCAATTTCAGGAGCCCTCAGGGATGTTTGCACCACTAGATAACTAAGTGGGGAAATCTTAAGAAGAGTTGAGTCGCGATTAGTAGAGCAATCGATTATACCTTTACTATATGGTCATGCATGATATGTGTGGTTGATGTTTGGGATGCATGTGAGTTGCAAAAGTGATAATTGTGCATGTGTGCACATGGTATAAGGTATATGTCAACCCTATTCAATTTACGATATTTAGTATCATCCGAGAAAGGTTAATGTGGTGGCAGATACTTTGAGCTATATTCCTGTAGAGTAGTTGGTAACAGTGTGAAAGATGAAGTGGATGAACTTTTGAGAGGATAAATTAGTCGGGTCAATCATAGCAGTGGTGACCGTCACACCTGAGATTATTATGAGGGTTGTGAAGGCACAAGTAGGTGATCCCCCTTGTCAGAAGGAGATACAAAATTTATTGGCAAGTGGAGTGGAGTTTTACTCAGCCAATGTTGAGGGTGGCTTAAACTTCAATGGGAGGTTGAATGTCCCACACAACGAGGACCCACGATGCAAAGTTATGGAGGAGGTGCATGGGTCAGGGTTTTTGGTGCATCTCAGAGGGGATTGTCACACCCCGCCTAATTATGGCATTGGCCGCCACCAAAACTAAGTCGGGCGTGAACTAAATAAATACCATTCTTAGCATGACACAGATATGAGACATAATTAAATCAATCCACAAGATAAAAATTTAATCAAACTCAATTGATAACAACAACTGAACAATAAAGGATCCATCACATGCTAAACTCCAAATAAAACTAATCTCTAATAATATAAAACTGAATAAAACCCATACAACTTTGGAACCGAATGGCCCAATTAAAACCATAAACTGCGTAACAAAGTACAATCAAAAGAATGGAAAACTAAACTAATCAATGCGCATAAGGTAGAGCAACTCCAACTGCACCTCCAATCAAATCTCCAAATAGTTCTAAGCAGATTCTCCATAACTTATCCGAAAATATTAGTCAATGCATGAGGTCAGAGCTAAAGCCCCGAGCATGAATACATTCTACTCCCCTTAAATAGGATCCTCGAATCCAGACAGTAGCATTATACGCAATAAATATCACAATAGAATATTTTAAATTTAACGGGATAATTAAATGTGATAAATATAAATCACTAACTACCCGCAGAAATCCCCATTTATAAAGGCACACCAATATGATTCTAAATTCCCAAGTCCCACGATGTTAATTTAATTAAATTAATCAGCTTTTATTATTGTTCTCACTTTTTATTATGACGGTCCTCCCATCTCGGATGGTAATTCACCAAAATGTCACAATTCCCCTTGTTAATCGCCCCCTGACCCATTCAAACTGTCGGCCCCAACACATTATGTCACCACAAATTTTAATACCAATTTTTATCTTAGGCATTAATTCTCAATTTCACAATTTATAAATTATCCCATCCTTTTAATCGATGTGAGATCCTCAAAAATACCCCTTAGTCCCATACCTAAGGGTCCCCAAGTTATCAATACGTCCTACCCTATGTATAGGATGAATTTTTAACCTAAACCTCGACCTAGTCTCATGCCTAGGCTAGCGTAATGACGATAAAGTATCAAAAATCAGCCCACCCCCGACATAATAAAGTCCCAATAATCTATCCTTACTAGTCCCATACCTAGAAGGTGTAAATTATCAAAAGGCCTACCCACTAGTCCCACACCTAGAAGGCATCCTAAAATATAGGGAGAGAAATATTACCCAACAACCCATCGTCACAAAGGAAATATAATAATACCAACAAGTCACACAAACAAGCATAATTAATCAACGTATGAAACTACGCATGATAGTCCAATTCAATTAAATTTTAATTTAATTATGTCATCGTCATAAACATCCAAATTAATCTCATATAATTAATTTAAATTAAATACACCGAGGTGTCATCATTAATACAACAAAATTCCAATTTCATTACCTTAACACAAATTACGTGAGTTATACGCTCCCAAATTCATTTCTTTCAAAACTAGGGTTTTTCTACATGCAACCTACACCAATAAAACCCAAAATTCACTCATGAATCGTACGAACCCAAGGGTTATGAATATTATTCATATTAAGATATTTCATAAAAATATCCCCAAGTTTTATGTGTCCACTTTCTGTACTTAGATTCCTAATTGATTTCAAGAAAAACATGAGATTAAAGTTTAGGCAACACTTAAAATGCATAATACTAAAGGAAAGGAATAGAGTATTCATGCCTGAATAAAAATTGGCTTAGAAATCTGATCTTTAATGTGTATTCCTCTCAAAAAAATTGACAAAGATTCGTTCTTGACGCGTCTTGAGAAAATCCAGTTAATCTTGACAAAACTTGAGTTGAAAGTTATGTATAATGGGGCTAGGGTTTGGAGTTTGAAGAAGATGAGAGGTTTATGATTTTTTTGAGAAGGCTAAAATGTATTTTTAAAAGACCTAAACTCGTCACTTTGTGTTTATATATCCAAAAAGAATTAGAGTCCTAATCAAATACAAACACTCGAAAATATCATTATGGACAATCGAATCGTCAGAATCGTTTGAAATTTTAGTATTTTGTAGCGAACGGCGAGACATGACTGCTGTGAAAAATTCAGCTCGATCGGACGGTCGGATTTCAAAAAATATTATTTTTACTATAGAGTTTTATGTTTTGAGAACTCTTAGAGAGTTTTACATTTTGAGGATTCTTCTATATAATAAATATTCAATTAAAACTCCATTTTATTCCGATTCCAATTCCGTTTGAAAATTTATTTTTTCAAATATAAAAACCAACATTTTAAATTATAAAATTTATAAAATCCAAAATTTCATTTTTCTCCGATTTCAAAAATTAATTTAAAAATTCCCATTAAAAAAATCCGGGTTGTTACATACTTCCCCATTAGCAAAGAATTTCGCCCTCGAAATTAGACGAAGCATACACATCAACGCGTAAATCTCACAAAAGAAAATAAGGCTCATATATGCCTACCCATAGAATGCCATAATTGGGCGCCCATACACCCAATCCTACGCGCACCTACCCCACGAACAACAAAATAATATATATATCCTATATACATACGTATAATTATGAAAATAATGACGTACCACACGCTCTCACAAATTCCCACTCGATCCTATATCCGAAAGTCAGCAAAATATTAACATCCTCAAATTAAATTTCAACATAAAAAATCGATACATACGATCTGCACTAAAATCTCTAAAATAATGATCGTCTCCAAAATTCATTTTAAGGATCCTCACATTAAGATTACTAATTCTAAACTCAATGCATGTCCTTAGCACAAAGCTTCACATTTCCAAGAAACACATCTAACAACGTATGCTAGACCTTCTACCTTAAGGAGTATGAATCAACAAAGGGAATCAAAGATCGGCAATGCGAAAGCTAAACGGACTCATAACCTACGAGACCTAAGACCATGCTCTGATACCATCTGTCACACCCTGCCTAATTCTAGCGTTGGCCGCCACCAAGAATAAGTCCGGCGTGAACTAAATAAATACCATTCTTAGCATGAGACAGATATGAGACATAATTAAATCAATCCACAAGATAAAAATTTAATCAAACTGAATTGATAACAACAACTGAAAGATAAAGGATCCATCACATGCTAAACTCCAAATAAAACTAATCTCTAATAATATAAAACTGAATAAAACCCATATAACTTTGGAACCGAATGGCCCAATTAAAACCATAAACTGCGTATTAAAGTACAACTGAAGGAATGGAAAACTAAACTAATCAATACGCATAAGGTAGAGCAACTCCAACTGTACCTCCAATCAAATCTCCAAATAGTTCTAAGCAGCTTCTCCAAAACTTATCCAAAAAAGTTAGTCAATGCACGAGGTCAGAGCCAAAGTACCGAGCATGAATACACACTACTCCCCTCAAATAGGATCCTTGAATCTAGACAGTATCATTATACGCAATAAATATCACAATAGAATATTTTAAATTAAATGTGATATATATAAATCACTAACTACCCACAGAAATCCCCATTTATAAAGGCACACCAATATGATTTTAAATTCCCAAGTCCCACGATGTTAATTTAATTAAATTAACCAACTTTTATTATTGTTATCACTTTTTATTATGACGGTCCTCCCGTCTCGGGTGGTAATCCACCAAAATGTCACACTTCCCCTTGTCAATCGCCCTTTGACCCATTTAAACTATTGACCTCGACACATGACAAGGTTCCACACACGACACTACATAAATCTCCCTCTGACCCGTTTAAACTTTCGGCCCTGACACATTATGTCGCCACAAATTTTAATACCAGTTTTTATCTTAGGCATTAATTCTCAATTTCTAAATTTCACAATTTATAAATTACCCCACCCTTTTAATCGATGTGAGATCCTCAAAAATACCCCTTAGTCCCATACCTAATGATCCTCAAGTTATCAATACGTCTCACCCTATGTATAGGATGAATTTTTAACCTAAACATCGACCTAGTCTCATGCCTAGGCTAGCGTAACGACGATAAAGTATCAAAAATTAGCCCACCCCCGACATAATAAAATCGTAATAATCTACCCTCACTCGTCCCATACCTAGAAGGTGTAAATCATCAAGGCATCCTAAAATATAGGGAGAGAAAAATTACCCAACAACCCGTCGTCACAAAGGCAATATAATAATACCAACAAGTCACACAAACAAGCATAATTAATCAACGTATGAGACTAAGCATGATAGTCCAATTCAATTAAATTTTAATTTAATTATCTCATCGTCATAAACACCCAAATTAATCTCATATAATTAATTTAGATTAAATACACCGAGGTTTCATCATTAATACAACAAAATTCTAATTTCATTACCTTAACACAAATTACGTGAGTTATACGCTCCCAAATTCATTTATTTCAAAACTAGGATTTTTCTACATGCAACCTACACCAATAAAACCCAAAATTCACTCATGAATCCTAAGAACCCAGGGGTTATGAATATTATTCATATTAAGATATTTCATAAAAACAGTCCCAAGTTTTATGTGTCCACTTTCTGCAATTAAATTTCTAATTGATTTTAAGAAAAACATGAGGTTAAAGTTTACGCAACACTTAATTCGCATAATACTAAAGGAAAGAAATAGTGTATTCATGCCTGAATAAAAGTTGGCTTAGAAATCTGATCTTGAATGTGTAGTCCTCTAAAAAAAAATTGACAAAGATTCGTTCTTGACGCGTCTTGAGAAAATCCGATTAATCTTGACAAAACTTGAGTTGAAAGCTATGTATAATAGAGCTAGGATTTGGAGGTTGAAGAAGATGAAGAAGATGAGAGGTTTCTGATTTTTTGAGAAGGCTAAAATGTATTTTTAAAAGACCTAAACTCGTCACTTTATGTTTATATACCCAAAAAGAATTAGAGTCCTAATCAAATAAAAACACTCAAAAAAATCATTACGGACGATCGGACCGTCAGAATCACTTGAAACTTTAATGTCTTGTAGCGAACGGCGAGACATGACTTCTGTGAAAAATTCAACTCGATCGGACGGTCGAATTTAAAAAAATATTATTTTTACTATAGAGTTTTATGTTTTAGGACTCTTAGAGAGTTTTATATTTTGAGGACTCTTCTATATAATAAAAATTCAATTAAAACTCCATTTTAATTTCGATTCCAATTTTGTATGAAAGTTTACTTTTTCAAATATAAAAACCAACATTTTAAATTATAAAATTTATAAAATCCAAATTTTCATTTTTCTCCAGTTTCCAAAATTAGTTTAAAAATTCCCATTTAAAAAACCTGGGTTGTTACAAGGATAAGATGTACCAAGATATGAGGAGAAAATATTGGTGGGTTGGTATGAAGTGGGAAATAGAAAAAAGGTTTTCTCTAGGTGCACCGCTTATCAGATTGTGAACATTGATCATTAAAGAACATCTGGGGTTCTACAGCCGGTGGAGATTTCAATGTGGAAATGGGAGGGTGTTTTGACTTTATCCCAGGGTTACCGACATCACAACACAATTACATTTGGGTCATTGGGTATTTATTGACCAAGGATGAGCATTCGAGTGGATTACCCAACAAGATAATATGCCCAACTTTTCAGTACAAAGATAGTGAGACTACATGGGGGTGTATCTCAACATTGTTTCAGATGGGGATAAGATCTTTGTGTCCCACCTCTTGCAAAGTTTTCAAGAGGTGATGGGGATAGAGTTGTGTTTGGGCACATCATATCACTCGCAGACCTATGGGAAGATGGAGAGGGTGAATCAGATGTTGGAGGATATGTTGAGGATGTGTATTCTGGACTTTAAGGGTAGCAGGGAGCAATTGCCTTCGGTAGAGTTCACATATAACAACTCGTGCCAGTTTAATATAGGCATAACACTGTTTGAGGATTTGTATTGGAGACCTTATCATTCGCTCTTTTGTTGGCTAGAGGTGGGGGATAATAAGCTTCTTCGATCGGATTTAATTCAGGAGACGTCAACAAATATTGAGTTGATCAATAGTCGCATTCAGGTAGCTCGGTACAGGAAGAAGAGTTATACCGATACGAATCATAGATTTTTAGAGATTGACATGGGTGATCAGGTGTTGCTACTGGTATCTTCAATGAAGGGAATGATACGCTTTGGGAGGAATGGGAAGTTTTCACCTGCAGGGCCAGTTGCGTATAGGCTATCCTTACCAGAGAATTTGTAACGGATTTATGATGTGTTCCATGTGTTGTATTTAAGTAAGTATTTCAGGGATTACGCGGCTTATCGACATATATCGTTGGAGGAGATTGACTTACAGCTGGATATATCTTATGAGGAGAGACTTGTTGTCATTTTGGGCAGTAGCGAGTTAAAGCCTTGATCAAAGGTGGTATTGTTAGTGTGTGTATAGTAGGAACACCGCAATGTTGTCGAGTCGACATGGGAGCATGGGCATGACATGAGAGAAATATATCCAGAGCTCTTCGTGGCAGATACATTCGAATTTTGGGGATGAAATTCTATTCTTAGGGGGAAGAATGTAATACCCCATACTTTTATAATTATTTAATTTTCGTGTGCTTTTAACTATTAATTTAATTTGGGGAAATTATATTGGGTTTAGATAAATATTAATTAGCAAGATAAAGGATTAATACTTATTATTATTATTATTATTATTATTATTATTATTATTATTATTATTATTATTATTATTATTATTATTATTATTATTATTATTATTATTATTATTATTATTATTATTATTATTATTATTATTATTATTATTTACTTACGTGTGATAAGTAATTAGATATGTGATTTATTATAGGTCGCTCATGAGTGAAAGCGATGGTTTATTATTATATGTCAATAGAGTGTTACATCGGCCTATCGCTACATTTATGGGCGATGCGTACAGTACGAACGTGTAGGGCCCGATTAATGAGATATTAGCATATTTGAGTTGGTGACTTGGATGACCTTTTCTAGTGCACCCGTGATTCAAAAAAGGTCGAAGTAGTCCATAATAGGTACCCTGGGTTTTATAATTGGGTTTCGGGGATTTTTTTATAGACATAGCAGTGCCCGTATAAGGGTAGGAGTGTCATTTTACACCTAGTGTTAAAGTAAAAAACATGATTAGGGTGGATTAAGGCAGTATTTAAAGGTAGGGAATGTGGACGGAAGCCCATTTTTGACATTCTGCATAATTGAGAGGAAAAAAGTTCGAGAGAAGAGAAAAATAACAAGAGAAGAGAAAAGGGATTGGAGAAGAGATAAGCTCTCTCCGGATTCAACCCATCCTAAACTGTAGAGACCTTCAGATTAAATCCAAAAAGGATAGAGTTACTTTCTTGAAATTGCATTAGTACATAGTTAATCACTTTCATATTTAATAATAAAAATTCGGGATTTAAAGATGTAAAGATTGAAACTTTGATTTAATTAATTAAGAGATGTAGGTTAAGATTAATCTCTGATTTGAATTAATTTTTAGTTGATGTTAATCATACAGGAATTTCAAAATTAATCCTAGGTTTATAATGGTGAGCATGTAGAACTTTGATAGGAAGGTTGAATTAATAAAAATAAAATTGGGGAAAATTCTGAGTTCAATAAGATTAATGTTTGATTTGTAATCCTAGGTTTTTGATAAAGGATTCGGGGTTAATTATATGTTCTAATGATTCTGGAACATTAGTATAATGATGAATGACGTCAATTGTATGTTTAGGACCTTCGTTATAGGGTTTGGAGAAAAATTCGAGGAAGAAGATGACAGGTAGACCAACAACCGAATCGGTTCGCTTCGCTGGGGGAGCAAACTGATTCGCTCAATTGAACTGGTTTGGTCTGGAAACGAACCGGTTCGATTTCTGGCCTGCCCAGTTTTTTATTTGTGACTTGTTTTGACCTGTTCGAGCATGGGAAATGACCACGGGGGGCTTCCAAAGTAATGTGGGGTTGCTGGTGAATGCTTTCCAGGGTTTGATAAGTGAGATAGGACAATGAATAGATGGGTTCGGGTGAAGAGAAGCCAAAATTCAAGTTAGTAATGACACCCTACCCAATTAAATATCGGGTGGCCAGTCTTTTATAAAATTTAAAATAGAATATCCAGTTGGTTTATTCTTAGCATCACAGTCGAAAAAAATCGTTTTAACCACCTAATAACTAATTAAGTTATTGTCAAAACATTTTATTTACTTATTTTAAACCCATTAATTTAAACTATTAAAACATTCACCATTTTCATGCATAAATAACTAAAGAATAAAACATCATCCAACGGAATATAATAAGCTGGAGTAATCATCACAGTCAAATAAAACCCAAACCAACAATAATAAATCTAACTGAAATGGAAATGCTGAAATAAATAAGTACAATATTCCTCTGACATAAATAAACTGAGAATGGGCGACACATGCCCTAACTGAGATGTCTAAATGCTAGAACTGAAAATATAGAAGTGGAGGCATCTAAATGTGAGGACCTGCAACTTCCAAAATAGCTGCAGCACGTCAAAAGATCCAATGGTATAGCTCTGGTGTCCCTGTGGCTGGACACCTAAAATAATACACAAGAAAAGAGATTTTTGCAAGATACGGGTCAGAGCCCGAGGGTAAAAGATTTTAAAACAATTTAGCAAGTAATTTAAAGTTGTTGTAATGCATATATAAAACACATGTTATCTTTTCGAACACTCACTTGAGATTTTCACCTCTCAACTACTGTGCACGCCTAACGTACCGCTAAACTACTTTAGTCATAATTCTCATTTAACTAGTTTGTAGATATAAAATATCTCGTAATCCCCCCGTACCATTACTATGCAATGTTCTTATATATAATATCTTGAGTAAAAGTTTCACAAAAACTATTTAAGGGTTTACATACTTAAGTTACTTAAGAATTCATCATCTTCTTTATCTACAAATATCACACAATAGATAATATTACAAGCATGTATACATAACTTTCACAATATTATATATACACTAATACAGCACCCCTAGACTCAGCTACGGTGCATGCATACGCTGCTATCAAGTCCCGCTACATCTCTTACAAAGTAGGGACTAATGATTGGGAATCACTCACGAACCATCGACATACAAATCACACATATTGGAGGCGAGCTTGGTTCCAAGTCTACGGGATACGCACATACCTACGCACCCATATCACCATCATCACTATCATTCTCACAGATAGCCCGTACCTAGGTTCCATGTTCTGAGGTACCAAAGCTAAAATCCCCCCAATTGATAAGACTGTCCCCTTTCCTAAATACCCTACCAAGATAGCAAGCCACGTAGGTATGTTATACACATAGTAAATCAATCATATAGGTATTCACGCAACCTGTTCCAATTATTAGGTATACACAACCTAAATACATATCAGTATGCGGTATACTTCTCACTATACTCCTGGTATTATTCAATTACGATTGTTCTCTCTATCGTACCTCATGTAAAGAGATTCATAATCCCAAATATCTTGTACAGTAGTTAATCCCACTTTTATACTACTAACATATCATAAGGAGTTGCAATATAACTATAAAAAAATCCAAAAAAACGAACCGATCCGGTTTAGAATGATTAGTTCGGTTCGGCCTTTACAGAAAGGAGATTTGCAGAAAAATGAACCGATACGGTCCTGTTTGATCGGTTTAGTTCGGTTCAGTCTGAATAGGACCTCCACCTCTTGAAACTATGTTTTCCTACCATTTATGATACTAAAACCTCTACAGAATCATCCCAAATACCAATCCGATAATTCTAATAGATGTTCAAATATATATATATATATATATATATATATATATTTATATGATTTCTAACAATCTAGGATCATTAAATCATGCATAACTCTTACTAAATTTTGCAATCCCCAAATTAGTTCATTAAACCCTAGTTATTCAAAATCACATTAAAGAATACCAAAATTTCAGATTCGTTCATTATAATAAATTATCAATTCGTGATTCATAATCTACATGTATGAAGAGTTCAATCTAATTATTTCCAGATTTTAATTAGTTACTCTAACTCTCCAATTTCATTAACTAAATACTATATTCATATTCAAATTAAACCTACACTAACATGGGTTCCATTATTTCTTTAAAAAGTGAAGGTCTGATCCGTTGGTGTAGTTGGTATGGTTGTGTTTTACGTTCTCCGATCTACGCGGTGGTGGTCTCGGTGGTGCAAGATGGTTGTTCTTATATTTAGACTCCTAGAATTGGCTCTCCCTCATCCTCTGTAACTCCCCCTTGTATTTTGTGAATGATAACCCTAATCTCCCTTACGTAACTGATATAATACCTCTCCTAATTTCGTAGGTAATTAATGACCAAAAATATAAATTACCAAAACGCCCTCCCGGGATGCCTGTTAAGATTAAAGTTGCCCCAGGATCCAAACTAAACCCCCAGGTTGACTCTTCTGACTATCTAAACCCTTTCGTACACATTGGCACACTCTAAATGACCATTTGGGAGACTTATAAATAAATTGATTTTTTTCATTAATTTAGTCCCGACACGACTCACACGCGTGTCCCGACTTAATTACCATAATTGTCGTATTTCTCAATCGTGACAATTTTTATAAATTCACTATCATATATTAATTTATTCTCTCGGTAATATTTAATGTCGATATCACTAATAAATACCAACTCTTATCTCGCTAGTTAATATTTATTTTAATCCGGATTAATTATCAATTAATTTTCCATATTTAATTTAATTAATCCAATATTTAAAAATAATTAAAAATACGGGGTGTTACATTAGTGACCATTTAGATATTTAATCTGAAAATTGGCTCGAACTTAGGGATTGGGTGAACCGTGCGTTGTGGGATATGCGTACGAGCTCAGTACTTTATATATACATATTACAGTGACATGTATATATATATGTATGGGTGTATGCTAATTGTTTATATCGAACATACCTACTCGGTAGTGCTCTCGCTAGGAGGTTGTGTGTAGTGGGAAGTCCACCCTCGCGTTAACTAGCAGGTGCTAGATTCGTTCCCGAGGTCATAATATTGTTGAATGACCATTATCTATGCGTGATATAAGTATTGGTTTGGAGCCAATTGGGTGCGATGTGGTATGGTTGCGATCCCCAAATGTATGTTTATGACCGCCTCCATTATTTGTGTATAGGTTTTGGATTCGGTGGTGAGATTCTGACCTGGTGGCTAAGCGTGATGCATGATATGCCTGAAGCGTGATAGCACATGATGGATGCATCCGCAAGGTTTTAGCTCTAAGGATACAGTTATACGTTGGTAACGAGTGAGTAATATATGTATATACACACACACACACACACACACACACACACACACATGAATGTGTACGAGATGTGATTTGTATATTTATTTATATCATGGTCATAACTATGTTATTATATTATGTCATTATCTACTTATAACACGAGAATATCTATGTTAGTACATCGTGTGTACCTCTCTCTTTTATAGCAAGTGTGTAGCTATGTTATTGGTTATAAAAGAATACTTGGTAAGGGTAGAATATGGTTAGATAATGGTGACTATTAACGGGTTGGGCTTGAATAGGGGTTATATGTCTTAGTTAGACTAGGTAGTTTAATCGAAAAAATAAATGAACACGTTAGGTGCACATTCAGTTGATAGGTGATATTTTATCTCATTTGAGTGCGATTGGTTAATTGTGAAAGTAATACACGAGTTTTAATAAATTTAAAACAATTATCTACTTGCAAAATATTTTTTACTTTTCGGACTTTGACTCGCGGGCAATTGTGTTTCCTTATTTTTATTTTTAAAACCCCAAGTGTGCAGCAACAGCTGCCGGGACTGCAGGGATAGATCCATTCTTGTTGTTACAGTAGCGGTGGATGCTATAGGAAATTTTAGATGCCTCGGCTTATTATATCTAGATAGGATCTTATTTCATTCCAATTTTCAATTTGGGCATGTTGCCCGTAGATGGATAGAATTTTACATTACTATCTAATTATTTTATTTCTATACTCAGTTTTTACTCAACTTTGTTTAGTGGATGTTATTATTTGGTGATCGATGGTTTATTCGATTCACACTCATTATTTGTCTATGCATGACGATTATTTTACTCATTATATTGTATGATTTTATTCGTATTATTTATATTATTTGTTGCGATAGTGATGCTGAGAGTGAGACCATATAAAGATTCCTGTTTTATTTTAGTAGAGGTTCGGCCAACTTGTATTATAATAGGTGGATTGTCACATTACTTTTGTTTTATGTGTCGTTAATCCTTTTATGCCCTTTTTGCAAATGGTGGCTTTTAATGCAAAGAGTATTTACTCTTTCTTATACCCTTCCATTGCTTAACATATATCAATATCTTTCGGGGAAAAAAAAAATCTGAGCAATGGTTTTTACCAGCACAACTTATCTCATTTTACATTTGGTTCGTTATTAAGCATGATTGAGATGACAACATTGTAATCGAGACATGATAAGCAAGTAAAATATTCAAACAGTCCGTGCACATGTGCAATAAATATGAGTCTAACATATAGAAATTAATCATCAATGATCAACGAAATGTTATCGACACATTATTAAGCACACTAGCGAAACAATGCCAAGTCTCAAAACACTACGAAAATGTCACGTGAATGGATGGAATTAAGGGTGATCCGAATATCTTAAATGTTCATCCATATATGATGAAAATTAAAAATACCCAAATCCTTTTGTCTTTTAATTTTTTTTAACAAAATAAAAGTTTTTTTCCATTTTCAAGCTTTTTCTTAAGAACTGAAAATCTTATTGGAATTTTCTAAATATATTAAAAGGAAAACATATGAATACAATTATAATACAATCTAGCAATAGGGATATAAGAAATGAATATGATAAATATCATATACTAGATAAAATACCCCAACTCAATCAGCGGATCAAATACCCAAAGACTTCCTAAGATCCTCGAATCTAAGTGCATCTAAAAGTTTTGTGAAAATATTAACTAATTGATGTTTGGTGCTCACAAAGCTCAAGGACACAACCTTATCCTCAATAACATCATGAATAAATGCTCATGTATCATAATGTGTTTTGTGCGTGAATGTTGGATCAGATTACGATATATATATATATATATATATATATATATATATATATATATATATATATATATATATATATATATATCGGACTCATATTATCATAAGAAATAGTCATTGTGCCTTGTGAAATCTAATCTTCTTCTAACATTTTCTTTATTCATAGAAGTTGCATGCAACAACTTCCAGCAGCAATATACTCAGCCTCCGATGTGGAAAAATATATGGAGTTTTACTTCTTAATCAACCATGATACAAGAGCAATCCCTAACTAAAAACACCCATCTGAGGTGCTGCTATAACCATCAACATCGCTGACCCAATTGGCATCCGATTAGGCGGACGATCGATCATTGGTATCAAAGGAATACCAAATACCATAGGAAAGAGTGCCACTCACTTATTTGATGATACGCTTAAGTGAGAGCAAGTGAGACTCTTTCGAGGATGCCTGGCATCGCATAAATACTTCAATGCTAAAGGCAATGTCGTGACAACTAGAGATTAAGTAGAGAAGACTACCTATCATGCTTTTATAAAGGGTTTGCTTTACGTCCTTACCTAAAGTGTCTTTGCAAAGTTTAGTTGATGTACTCATAGGGGTGTGTGAGTTCTTAGCGGAGTCTAAATCAAACTTCCTCACTATGTCCCTAGCATTTTTAAATTGAGATATAAATATACCATCCTATATCTGACGCACCTAGATACTTAAGAATAACGTAAGCTCTCTAACCATGCTCATCCCATACTCGCTCTTCATCTCCTCCTCAAAAGTGTGAGAATATTGAGAGCACGTGGATCCAAATACTATGTCGTCTAAATAGACTTGGGCAATCAAGATATCACCACTCTTTCTCCTTATAAAAAATATTTTTTCCATTCCCCGTCTCTTAAATCCACGAGCTAAGAGATAAGATGTGAGCCTCTCGTACCAAGAACGGGATGATTACTTCAAATCATACATGTCCTAATTAAGATAAAAGATGTATCCCAGGTGCTTTGGGTATTCAAACCCCTTTAGTTGTTCCACGTAAACTTCCTCCTATAAAATATTATTCAGGATATCAATCTTGACATCCATTTGATATAACTTGAAGCGTAGATGACATGCTATGACGAGTAGTAAGAAAACGAACTCAAGCCTAGTAACAAGAGAGAATGTCTCATTAAAGTCTACACCATCAATTTATTTGTGTAGCCTTGAGCGAACAACCTAGTCTTATTGAGAACTATGGTACCATTCTTATCCATATTATTCTTATAAATCCACTTAGTACCTATCACATTAGTCTCGCTAGTCCGGGGGACTAACTAGCAGACATCGTTCTTGTGAAACTGAAGCTACTCATTTTTCATAGTGGATATCCAATGCTTGTCTTTGAATGTTTCCTTCACATTCTTTGGCTCGACTAAGGATGTATAGAAAAGGTAACTAACCACATTCTCGAGTTGAGCACGAGTCTTGACACCTAGTGCAGGATCACCAAATATAGCATCAGAGTCATGATTTTTTTGAACCCAAGAGGGTGGATCCTCTAAATCAAGAGTGGGGTCCATCGAGGAAGTATAAGGAATGATGGGATCATCACTAGGTGGTTCGTCATCCTTACACCAGGGGATAAGATCAATAAACACTGACGGCTCATCATCTATAATCGTGATGTTTTTTGACTCCATAACCTTCGAGCTTGCAAGGTTAAACACTTTATAATCCCTACTTGATGATGAATAACCTAAAAATATCCCCTTGTTAATCTGGGAGTTGAACTTTCCTAAGTTCTATCTATCTCTCAAAATGTAGCAAGTACTCCCAAAGACACAAAAATGCGATAGGCTGGGCTTCTTTCCTATCCATAACTCATATGGTGTGTGTGTAGACGAAAATATACACTATTCACCGCATGGCATGCAGTACTCACCACTTTTTCCCAAACACGAATAGGCATGTTTCTCCTAAGAGGCATAGATCTAGACATATCTTATATCACCCGGATCTTCCTCTCAACTATCCCATTTTGTTGAGGAGTACGAACGGTCAAAAACTCGTGTTTGATGTCCACTCCATCACAATAGTTATCCACTATGGATTCTTTAAATTCATTGTTATTATCACTATGCATCTGATTAATAGTGACACCATGTTGGTTTTGTAATACATGACACTTGGTTGTTAGGATCTCAATCGTATTGGACTTTTCCCTAAGAAACCCCACAATAGAGTATTTTGTAAAGTCATTGACCATCACGAGAATGTATCTCTTACCATATAAACTCTCTGAGCGAGTAGGACCTACTATATCCAGGTGAATTAATTCCAAAACACGTGTGGTGGTAATGTTATTTTACTTCTGATGGGGACATTGAATTTATTTGTATTGTTGGCAAGGTCCACAAACCAAGGAAGTTAGTTTTTGAAAGGACAATAAGCCACAAACTAGGTACTTTTTCACTAATCTCTCAATATCTTGTAACAATCCTCCATTTTTCACATAAAGGTTATCTAGACACAATATGATGAAGATAGGGCTTGTCTAATAATCTATATCATTCTCACCATCAAAACCATAATACGAAATTTATAATTTTAATTCAAACAAACAATTTAAGTCACAATTGGCAAAGAAATAAATCCAAACTTCTAACTAGTATAAAACATCCACTTAAACAAATATCCCTAAAGGCTGAATAATAAACTTGGGCTTGTCCCATACAATATCTGAAATAATAAACTGACAGGAATGGAAATAGCAACCTACTCTAGAGTCAAACGAACTCAAGTAATGGATGTGCAAACACGACCTCAAGTCTGATCTCCTGTCAACCTTATTGTCCCTGTCTATGTAAACTCTGGGGGGAAACATTTTTTAATTTGGGTCAGGGCCTTAGAGTTGTAAGCATTATCTTAAGAAATCAAAATGCAATTATGAAGTTAATTCACATTATACACTGCCCATCGGCACTCGCATGTAGTAGGTATCTCACCCATCATCTAAGTACAACACTATACGCATAACAACCCAAGTCCTAATTATGAAGTCCGATAATTACCACAATACGATAATATTGAGTGTGTCTAACACAATTCATACACTGAAGCTAATCATCTAAACATGTGCTTCTAATTCCAAGAGTAACCCCTAAAATACTACCCACAAGAATTAAGATATCATCCATTATGCATTTTAGGTATTATTGGGTTCATTATCAATTATCTGCATCATTAGACAACAAGGATTTAATCTCAAATAATTTATATAATTATATATGTCCTTACATATATACGACGCATAAAGGCATCTACCTTCAGTGTCCCGTTCGTGCTCTATTGGTAAGCCTGGAGGAGTCCCTCATTGAAACAGACATCACAAAACATACGCAAGCGGGGCGGTCCCTATGTAGTACACCATTGAACGGTCCATACCCCTGACGGTGACAATGGATACCAGCCTCTACACCTACCTTCTCATAAGTGGTACTGTCACATAAGACCTAAAACAATGACCTATAAAATTCCTAGCCCACATATGCCGATGTGTGCTACGGTCCCGAGATGAATGCAACCCTAATCTATAGGTCATCCACGAACATGGGTATGTTCACACAAATAAATAAATACATATTTTAACACATAATATGTATAGGTAAATAACCCTATAATTACCCCGAAGAAGTCTCATCAGTCTCCCATCTAATATTATTTCTTTAAAATTAATCATATAGTTAATTGTCAAATTACCCAATTAATAAAATAGTGACACAAATCCATATTTAATAATTTATTCATTCACTTGGATAACCTCCCACATACTCACCTAAGTTCGTAAAAATCACCCGAACCATTCCACGATCCTACCCTGAACCAGGCCAAAAGGCCGAATTGATTCCCTCCAAGGCCGGATCGGCTTGCCCCCAGACCGAATCGATTTTCCTGGAAGTCTGAATGGATCCGCATACTGGTAGTGTCTAGAACTGTTACATTTATTTCTATATGGGATTCAATCTCCCAAACCCAATTTCATCCCAATGTATTACACAATTACACATTAATAAACCTGGCTTCCTTATGATTTAATAACACTGTTTATATTTTTAACTACCCAAATTAACATAAGATTATGCCCCCAAAATCCAGAAAATTAAATCCAACATTAGAGTCCATATCTAACCCAATTTTCAATAATACTTTCTCTTTAAACATTTCCAAATTTAAGGGATCAACCTCTGAATTATAATCATCAAGTTATAAATCCTACAATATGAATTATAAATCCCAATTCTCCAATGGACACGATACTAATTTCCAAGTTTGTCACCAAATAGTTTAATCCTTAAACATCATAATTTCATATTTATTCTCAAAATTCATAGAGTTTATTCTAATTATGCAAATCCTCAATTTGTCTAATTGACCCAAAAATTGTTATGAAAAATACATAGATGAATTAAAAAACAAATTGGAAATTGATTAAGCAAGAGGATTCTTGCCATAAATTGTCAATTGGGATCGCCTCCTCTTGGATACTTGCCCTTTCTCAATTCTCTAGCCTTGTTAACCTCTCCAATGGGTGTGGGGATGCTAGGGTTGTGTTGTGGTGGATACTTTTTAATCAATAAATTATCCTATTATAATCACTAATCTTGAGTTACCTATAAACCCCTACCTTGGGTCCCTAAACAAGACTGAAACCATACTCGGATTGGCCCAGTAACTCCCTTAATTGTATATCTATGTCCCGAGCCAAATTTCAGATGTCTAAAACACCTAAGCGAGTCCCTAAATCATCCTGAAACGTTCCCAAACTATATCTACTAAGATTACACATTTTTATTAAGTTGAAATGCCACATAACAATAATTTAATTAATCATGCAATTTATTTTCTACGAGTAAACACAATATGAATAAATGAATCAAATAAACATGAAATCACAAACAATCAATTTGTTCTCAAATTAAATTCTACCAATTTAGTTTAAATTCTACTACTTTAATTTATTCACAAATTTATTTAATTGTATTCTACCTAAAATAATTGATTAAAAAAACTCGGGGTATTACATATCTTTAAAGTTCATATGACCTAGTTGTTGATGCCAAAGATCCATAGAGGAGACCGTGGCACTTTTGCACACAAAGGAGGACTTGGGCACAATTCCATAGCAATTATCTTCTGTCCTCACTCCTTGTAGTAAAAGTTCACCGGATTGATCATAAATGTTACATTTGGATTAGCCTAACTTTACCGCAAAGTTTGCATCGCACATTTGTCTTATGCTAATTGAGTTCACTTTCAACCCTTTTACATACAACACACTGTCTAGTTTAGCAAATCCGAGTATCTCAACAAATCCACGCCTTAAACTAGTAGACCCACTCCCATGTCTAAATGTGACTTTGCCTTACTTGCGATCCTCAAGGTTGGTAAAAAATTATATGTCACCGGTCACATGCCTAGAGCAACCACTATCAAAATACCATTGAGAAGTATTTCGAACCTTGAGAGAAACATGAATAACAAGGGATTTATCATCTTGCTTAGGTACCCAAGTGGAGGTAACCTTTTGTTTGCCCTTATCATTGTTGGCTCTAGTTGTAGCATTAGAAGCATTCTCAAATTCCATAGACACTCGTTGAAACTCTTACATTAATATTTGTGAAGTAATGACTGATGATGCTAAAAATCAGCACCACCAGATAAGGTGTTTCCAAGCTCAATATATGAATAACAATGGCAGCACAGCTATATAAAGAGATAAGAGAATGAGGTGAGGAAATGAGGAATCAACACCGTAATATGAGTGGTTCAGCCAATCTGGCCTACGTCCACTGTGAGTGTGTGAGTAATATCACTGAATGAAGGAACTAGTGGCCATGGATACAATTCTCTAAAGCTCTCTCTCTCTACTGTATATTTAGACAGAGTTTTAGCTAGGGTTGAATAGCTGGGATCCCTTTGCAAGGTAGGGGATTATCCCTATATATAGTGCCTAGGGGGTGTAATGTACCCCTCGTGCATGTAATGTGCATGTGTGTGGTAGCCTCACCAATGGGGGAGTGCCATCTGTCGCTGCCACATGTAAGTAATGATGATGAAATATTCTCCCCACATCTGGGGAATAATCTTGTTACAACTAATTTGTGCCCAGGTGTCCTTATCCAAATGTTCAACAGATCCTCGGCTGCAATGTTGAGGGATGACCTCGGTCTAGGAGAGGCCGAGCTGTAGAGGCTTGATATTCGTTCAATCCGAGGTGTCATAGGGAGTCTCGTCCTGGTCTCAGCCGAGTCATTATGCTGGGTCGGCCCTAGCCGAGGTAGGAATGATTCCATGCTGACAATTACTAAGGCTTCTTGTGACCTCGGCCCAAGCCGAGGTTGGACTGGTTCCATATTGAGGTCAAGGCTTCTTGTCACCTCGGCTTACATTCGGCCGAGGTTGCCATACCCAGGTATATGAGAATGCTGTTGATGCCTGTGATGCGCGTAGTGTCCAATAGGAGCGTAGATGGTAGTGTCGGCCTAGGCCGACCCTGGTCTGGCCGAGGGATGATATCGTGGTCCCATGGCTTATCTTGGGTCGATCAGTATCTCGGCCATCGTCTCGGCCGAGGTTGGTGTCTCTGGGCTGAGGTAACACTTGGGGCACATCAATCACCCCCCAGCCCTTAGTCATATGCGAGAGCAAGTGGCTAGGGGATTGCTTCACCTCCGAGGCCTGTCCGTCCCAAGGCTGATACCTGCATGACACCTGTCCCAAGCTAGGGCGTGCAAACCTGGCTGGCGTGTGCTGTCAGTTGCCCCTTGGGTTTCCCAAGGCAATGATGGGCCTTGGGAAGTGTGCCCAAGTACTTAAGGGTTTAAACCCTTCCTTTCTCTTTCTTCTTACTCATTTCTTTCCCGCGCACGCTGTTCTTGCAAATTTCTCTCTCGAACTTCTTCGATCAGCACTCATCTGCAGAGGCCTTTGTCGATTTCCTTGCGAGTTTTCTTCGTCGATTCACTTCCAGGTACTTCTCCTCTCCCATTTCCTTTCTTTCTGGTATTTTGGTTTGCATTTTCTGGCGTGTTTTTGAGTTTTCCGACGAGCTCCATTAACTCCGGCGAACTGCGTTTTCTTGAAAACTTCTAAGTTTGATCTTTAAACTTATTTGTTTTATAAGTCAATCGTGTTTGTAGTTTTAGGAGTTTTCCTTAAAGTTTAGGGTCGTCCTCTGATGCTCAGACCCCTATACCAGCTTCTTGAGAATTTCCCTTATCTTAGAGAGAAGACCTTAGAAAAGATTAGGCAAATAGAGAGAGCTCAAGAGGAAGCTCGTAGGTCACAAGAATTTCCTGTCAGACCCATCTTTCCCCCACCTCTCAAGGTGGTATATCTTGATCCTCCTGAGAACTTCTATCAGACAGACGTCTCTGCCAACCCATTGCCGATGTCTGAGTCTGAGTCTTCCTCCTCAGACCCCATGTCTGTGGACTCCTTCTAAGAAGCCATGGATTTTACACCTCGGCCTGATCAGGACCCTGATCAGGCCGAGGTATCCAGCCGAGCTTCATCCCAAAATGGCTCAAGCACCTCAGATTCTTCTTCAGAGGTTGAACTTGTCGAGCTAAGTGTGGATGTGCCACCAATTCTTGATGCCATCCCTCTGTCGGCCGTTACTGGGGCAGAGTTTGCTCAGAGATTTCCTAGTCACCCATCCACGTCTGCTCTAGCCGACGTTGAGCTTGATGATGATGATGAGGATGCTGAAAGTGATGTTGACGTCTCTGAGGCAACCGAGTACGAGAGCACAGTCACTGAGGTGGATCTGTTGCACTTCAGATATTTATACTCCATCAGTCCCTCAATCAAATTAAGGAGACCTCTGAGGGAAGAGAGGGCCTACCATGGCCGAGATGGAGAAATCTGCTTGTACGAGCAGATGTTTAAGTTAGGGTTTCGCCTACCCATTAATCCCATCATCAGATCCATTCTCTCTTTCATCAACTTGGCCCCCTCGCAGCTCTCTCCCAATGCTTGGAGAGTCATTATAGGGGCCATCATCTTGTGGAGGGCAGTCCACCACTCTGACCTTCCAGTTCAGGTCTTTGCTGGTTTTTATGTCCCTACCTCGACCAAAAACCATCCGAGCTACTATCACTTCGTGGCTCGGAGGCCTGAGAAGAAGATGCTCCAGGTGACTCAGACCTCAAATCACAATTGGAAGCCCCGATATTTTTTCGCCTCAGGGCCATGGGAATTCGGCACATCTGTTCCCTCTTCCACCTTTGAGCCGAGGATACCCCTCAGATGGGGTAAGGTCACCATGTCTACAAGGGCCTATCCTGACCTAAGTCTTCAGAATATCAAAAAGGTGAAGGCCCTGCAAGACCAAGGGGCACATGGTCTGTTTGTCAAGTTCGAACATCTGCTGACCCCCTAGTATCTCTCGGGGACGAGCCTAGGTTGAAGTCCCCTTGTTGATTTTGGTAAGGATTTTTCTTTTAGTTTAACCTCTAAACTCATTCATATCTGATTTCTAACTCATATCTTTCAACTTTTGCAGAGAGACCACCAGGTGTCCCAGACGAATTGTGGGAGATGGCATCTCCGAGTTTAGCAAGGCTTGCAAAGAAGGTTGGTCTGAACGCTCTTCCTCCAGCTCCCACTACATCCAAATCCCAGTCCTCCAAGAAGAGGGCCCCTGAGGTCCCGGCCTCTGAGGATCAGAGGCCAACCTTGAGACAAAAGAAGACCTCTGATACTGCTATCCCAATTTCCTCGGCTGACATCCTGACGGCTCGTCTGGATCAGCTGAAATTAACTGACAGCGTGGTCGGCAATAGTAGACAGGCCATGGACGCACTCGCCTCTATGATGACCGAGGCAGACAAGCGTTTCTACCGAGCCATGGACACCTCCCTGCTGGTTGAGTTCGGCCTTCACAAAGCCGTCCATGTATGATTTGTTCCTTTGTTAAAATTTTACAAGTGCAACATCTGAGTTTTCTCCTGCTTAACCTCTTCATTAAATGTGCAGGGAGTGACTGCCATGTATCAATTATCTAACTGGGCTATAAGGAAATTGCCCCTCATCCAGAAGGGGCAGGAGGTCGAGAAGGTTGAAAGCGCCCTGAATGCCGAGGTTGACCTCCTGAAGTCAGAGTTGCAGAACTCTGAAAATAAGGCCAAGAACTCTGAAAATAAGGCCAAGGGTTTGGAAAAAGACATCTCAGTGCTCGTCCAAAACCATGCCAAGGCCCTGAAGTTTAAAGATGATGCTCTGCAGCGGAAGGTCAACGCGGCTGTGAAGGCTGCCCTTGCAGATGCCTCGGACCAAATAATTTCTGAATACAAAGGCTCGGAGGAGTTCGTGGGTTTTGGCTTTGAATACCTCGAAAGAGGTATCAAAGCCACTACCAAATGGGCTGAGGTCAGAGAGAAGGAGGTCGGCACTCTGAAGGCCTCCGACTTTATGGGCCTCGGCTTTGCCGACCCTCAATTTGCCCAGGCACTGCAAGAGGTAGAAGACGAGGCCGCTGCCCCAGCCGATACTGTAACTCTGGGAGGGACTGAGCTCGGAGGGACTGACCCTGCTGATGATGTGTCCGAGGTGACCAATGCCGATCAAGTCAACCCAGCCGAGACTGTCAATGTTCCCCCCCAGACCTTTAACTTGTAACAAATTTGTATTTTGTAACTTGTAATTTTTAACTTGTAGCTTGTAACTGAACTTGTAATTTGTAACACCTCTGAATGTTATATTATCTTCTCTTACTGAATGCCAATCTCTTCTCTTATTTCGATCTCTGAATGCCTCTGAATGCTATTAAGCTCTGAAGTTATTACCTAGTATGTTGTTCTCATAACCGACTTCACCAAATTAATGATGTTAAGGGTCTGAGGTCCTCTAACCAAGGTGTCTGAGCTCAGACCTCGTCACCACCGAGTGATGTTATGAGGGTCTGAGGTCATCACCTAAGAGGTTAGCCTCATAATAAGTATCACCAAATTAATGATGTTAAGGGTCTGAGGTCCTCTAACCAAGGTGTCTGAGCTCAGGCCTCGTCACCACCGAGTGATGTTATGAGGGTCTGAGGTCACCACCTAAGAGGTTAGCCTCATAATAAGTGTCACCAAATTAATGATGTTAAGGGTCTGAGGTCCTTTAACCAAGGTGTCTGAGCTCAGACCTCGTCACCACCGAGTGATGTTATGAGGGTCTGAGGTCATCACCTAAGAGGTTAGCCTCATAATAAGTATCACCAAATTAATGATGTTAAGGGTCTGAGGTCCTCTAACCAAGTTGCCTGAGCTCAGACCTCGTCACCACCGAGTGATGTTATGAGGGTCTGAGGTCATCACATAAGAGGTTAGCCTCATAATAAGTGTCACCAAATTAATGATGTTAAGGGTCTGAGGTCCTCTAACCAAGGTGTCTGAGCTCAGACCTCGTCACCACCGAGTGATGTTATGAGGGTCTGAGGTCATCACCTAAGAGGTTAGCCTCATAATAAGTATCACCAAATTAATGATGTTAAGGGTGTGAGGTCCTCTAACCAAGGTGTCTGAGCTCAGACCTCGTCACCACCGAGTGATGTTATGAGGGTCTGAGGTCATCACCTAAGAGGTTAGCCTCATAATAAGTGTCACCAAATTAATGATGTTAAGGGTCTAAGGTCCTCTAACCAAGGTGTCTGAGCTCAGACCTCGTCACCACCGAGTGATGTTATGAGGGTCTGAGGTCATCACCTAAGAGGTTAGCCTCATAATAAGTATCACCAAATTAATGATGTTAAGGGTCTGAGGTCCTCTAACCAAGGTGTCTGAGCTCAGACCTCGTCACCACCGAGTGATGTTATGAGGGTCTGAGGTCATCACCTAAGAGGTTAGCCTCATAATATCTCTCTGATCTAAAAAATGAAGCAAAAACTGTTGTGGAAACTGATCTTTATTAATAACCTCTTCTTGATAAGATGATACATTTACAAATTACACATTCTATGCAACATCATATGTAATATCTCTTCAGGTGGTCAGCATTCCATGGGTTAGTGAAAGGTTCTCCTTCTAGGTTTTCCAGCCTGTAAGTGCCGGGCACAACCTCTTCTGTTACTTTGTAGGGGCCATGCCAGTTTGGGTGTAGCTTGTTTGTTTTCTGTAGGGTCTTCTTTAGCACTAGGTCTCCCACTGCAATGGGTCTCGACTTCGCCCTCTGGTTGTAGAATCTCGCTGCCCTCTGCTGGTAGGATGCTTTCCTGACCTCTATGTCTTCTCTTCTCTCTTCAATAAGATCCAGGTCTAGCCTCCTATTTTCCCCATTGCTGTCAGGGTCGTAGGTCTGAATCCGATGAGTTGGTAGTCCTACTTCCGTTGGTATGACGACCTCAGAGCCATGTGCTAGCATGAATGGGGTTTCTCCTGTTGGTGTCCTTGCCATGGTTCTGTAGGCCCACAACACTGCGTAGACCTCTTCTGTCCATCTCCCCTTCGCGTCTTCTAACCTTTTCTTGATTCCATCCAAGATGGTTTTGTTCGTGACCTCGGTCTGGCCATTTGCCTGAGGTCGACCAGGAGATGAGAAGAACTGTTTAATCTCCACACTTTGGCAATACTTCTCCAAGGAAGAGTTCTTGAACTGGGTCCCATTATCCGAGATGAGCATGTTTGGGAGGCCATATCTACATATGATGTTTTTCCAGATGAACTGGAAGATCTTCTGCTCTGTAATTGTTATCATTGGTTCTGCCTCCACCCACTTTGAAAAGTAGTCAATGGCAACTATCAAGAACCTATGGTTGTTGACAGCTCTTGGCAAAGGTCCTACCAAGTCAATTCCCCATATCGCAAATGGCCATAGAGAAGAGATTGACGTCATAGGTTGATGTGGTTGATGAGGGATAGTGGCGAACCTTTGACATTTGTCGCACCTTTTCACATAGTCTGCAGCGTCCTTAGACAAGGTAGGCCACCAATATCCCGAGTGATTATCCTCTTGGCTAAGGGCCTTCCCCCTATGTGGCTAGAGCAAGAGCCCTCATGAACCTCCTGTAATACCCGAGATACTTCCATGGGATGCACACATCTGAGGAGGGGCAAGAGAAACCCCTTTTTATACAAGATATCTCCTACCAATGAGAACTTGGCAGCCCTATATCTCAACTTCCTCCTTTCCAGCTTGGACTCAGGTAGCTCCCCCTCTCTAAGGTATCTGACGAGCGGGGTGATCCACGAGTCCCCTAGATTCACATTGTGACAAGGATTACATACCTCATCCTCCTCGATGCTTGCTTTTCCTAAGACCTCGATTGGGATGGTCCTTCCCAAATCTGTCTTCATTGCCGAGGCCAGCCTTGCTAATGCATCAGCGTGATTGTTGCTCCGTCAGGGCACTCTCTTCAGTTTTGCCTCTTCAAAATACTCTAGCAACCCTCTGACCCTCTTCAAGTATTTGGCCATCCTTTCATCTTTGGCCTCGTATACCCCCAATACTTGATTGATAACCAACCTTGAGTCGCTATGGAGTAGGAGCCGCTTTACTCGAAGAGTTGCTGCCAATAAGAGACCCGCTATCATGGCCTCATATTCAGACTTGTTGTTTGAAGCCTGAAAGCTGAATCTCATGGCGTATTCAATGTTGGCGCCATCTGGAGCCGAGAGTATTAGCCCTGCGCCGCTTCCAATGTCACAGGAAGAGCCATCAACTAAGAGGCTCCATACGTCTGCATCTGATGAGAAGGCCCCTTCTCTCATAATCCCTTTCTCGAAGAGGTATCGATCCTCTTCGTTTTCTTCTACTCTGCTCTGGGTTTTGCTTGGGACAACCTCTTCTCGACCTCGGAAGACGTTCGGGGCAGTCTCTTCTGAATCTCGGAAGACACTACGGTTCATCTCTTCACCGCTATCCAAGCCCTTCTCTATCTCGGCCTCTTCCCAAGTGAACTCTGCGACAAAGTCTGCGAGGGCCTGCCCCTTGATGGCTGTCCTGGGCTGGTAGGTAAGATCATACTCTCCTAGATCGATGGCCTAGGTCATCAGTCTCCCAGACTTCTTAGGTTTGTGCAAAACCTGTCTTAGCGGGGAGTCTATAAGGACTACCATGGAGTGAGCTTGAAAGTAAGGCTTTATTTTCCTTGAAGCATGTATAAGGGCATAAGCCAACTTCTCCATTCGGGGATAGTTCTGTTCAGACCCTTGAAGGGCCTTACTGTTGAAGTACACAGGCCTTTGGATTCCATCCTCTTCCCGTATGATGGCTGCGCTGATGGCTGATTCAGAGACTTCCAGATACACAAACAACCTCTCCCCCTTGATGGGCCGAGACAGCAACAAGGGAGACCCCAAGTAGGACTTGAGTTGGTCAAAGGCTTTTTCACACTCTTCATCCCACTGGAAGGCCTTTCTCAGAACTTTAAAGAACGTAAGACACTTGTCCGTGGCTCTGGAAACAAACCTGTTAAGGGCCGCCACTCTTCCAGTGAGTCTCTGAACATCCTTGATACTCCTAGGAGTCTTCATGTCGAGTAATGCCTTGATTTTCTCAGGGTTTGTTTCAATCCCCCTCTGATTAACGATGAACCCCAGGAACTTCCCAGCTCCTACCCCGAAGACACACTTCGCTGGGTTGAGCTTCATTCTATACGAGTCCATGACATCAAAGGTCTTCTCAAGGTCTGCTACGTGAGTACACGCTTTCAGGCTCTTCGTTAGCATATCATCCACATACACCTCCATGGTCTTACCTATCCGCTCCTCGAACATCTTATTGACAAGACGTTGATACGTTGCCCCCTCATTTTTCAGGCCAAAGGGCATCACCTTGTAACAGTACGTCCCCTTGTCAGTAATGAAGGCTGTCTTCTCAGAGTCTTCGGCATCCATGAAGATTTGGTTATAACCTGAATAAGCATCCATGAAACTCATGAGCTCGTGCCCTGCCGTTGCATCCACCATCTGGTCTATCCTAGGTAAGGGATAGCTGTCCTTCGGGCAAGACTTGTTTAGATCTGTGAAATCTACACACATTCGCCACTTTCCATTGGCCTTAGGCACGATGGCTGCATTTGAGAGCCACTCCGGATAGGTAACCTCTCTTATGAACTCGGCCTCTTCCAACTTTTTCACCTCTTCCCGGATGACCTCATACTTCTCCCTGGAGTAGACTCTTCGCCTCTGCTTGATCGGCCTGGCATCTCTGTCCACGTTGAGCTTGTGGCTCATGACCTCAGGGTCGATACCAGGCATGTCTGCGTGAATCCATGCGAAGATACTCTGTCTTCTTCTGAGGAATTTTACCATCTCTTCCTTGATCCCTGGCTCTAGGGCCTTACCGACCTGGACAGTTTTTTCCGGCTCTTCCTCATTGAGGACGATGGATTCTACCTCTTCCGTGGCCTCGCCCTACTTCAATTTTATTTCATCTCTTGGGTCAAGAGTGTCAATGCTGTAAGTGGCGGTTGCTCTTTTATGGGCCTCTCTCTCTTCGGCCGAGTTGAAGTAACATTCCCGCGCCATGGTCTGGTCCCCTTGTACTTACCCTACTCCATAAGGAGTCAGGAATTTTATCATCTGATGGACCGTCTACGGCACGGCCTCAAACTCTTTGAGGGCCACTCTTCCGATGATGAGGTTGTAGGCCGAAAAGACATTTTTGTCCATAAAAAAAAGTTGATCTTCTTGGTCAGCCTCTTAGGCCATTCATCCCCCATCCGTACATCCATTTCATACATGCCCAGTGGGTGCACCTTCTCACCACTGAAGCCTATCAACGGGTGATGGTAGGGCACCAGCCTTGCCCTGCTAAGACCCAAGCTCTTAAAACAAGGCCAGAACATCACATCTGCTGAGCTTCCCCCATCTATGAGGATTCTCCCTACATCGCACCCATGCACCCTTGTTGTTATGACTAAAGGGTCATCATGGGGGGCTAAGATGCCCTTGAAGTCGAGTCTGGAGAACCCCACCACGAGGGTGTCCATGTCTACCTTCTTCCTCTTCTGCATTACGTCAGAAGACGTCAGATTCCCACAGACGGCGCCAAAATGATGATGCTAAGAATCAGCACCACCAGATAAGGTGTTTCCAAGCTCAATATATGAATAAAAATGGCAGCACAACTATATAAAGAGATAAGAGAATGAGGTGAGGAAATGAGGAATCAACACCGTAATATGAGTGGTTCAGCCAATCTGGCCTACGTCCACTGTGAGTGTGTGAGTAATATCACTGAATGAAGGCACTAGTGGCCATGGATATAATTCTCTCAAGCCCTCTCTCTCTCTCCTGTATATTTAGACAAAGTTTCAGCTAGGGTTGAATAGCTGGGATCCCTTTACAAGGTAGGGGATGATCCCTATATATAGTGCCTAGGGGGTGTAATGTACCCCCCGTGCATGTAATGTGCATGTGTGTGGTAGCCTCACCAATGGGGGAGTGCCATCTGTCGCTGCCACATGTAAGTAATGATGATGAAATATTCTCCCCACATGTGGGGAATAATCTTGTTACAACTGATTTGTGCCCAGGTGTCCTTATCCAAATGGTCAACAGATGCTCGGCTGCAATGTTGAGGGATGACCTCAGCCTGGGAGAGGCCGAGCTGTATAGGCTTGATATTCGTTCAATCCGAGGTGTCATAGGGAGTCTCGGCCTGGTCTCAGCCGAGTCATTATGCTGGGTCGGCCCCAGCCAAGGTAGGAATGATTCCATGCTGACAATTACTAAGACTTCTTGTGACCTCGGCCCAAGCCGAGGTTGGATTGGTTCCATGTTGACGGTCAAGGCTTCTTGTCACCTCGGCCTACATTCGGCCGAGGTTGCCATACCCAGGTATATGAGAATGCTGTTGATGCCTGTGATGCGCGTAGTGTCCAATAGGAGCGTATATGGTAGTGTCGGCCTAGGCCGACCCTGGTCTGGTCGAGGGATGATATTGTGGGCCCATGGCTTATCTTGGGTCGATCAGTATCTCGGCCATCGTCTCGGCCGAGGTTGGTGTCTCTGGGCCGAGGTAACACTTGGGGCACATCAATGACTATAACTCAACTTTCTCTGTAAGACTAGTAAGGTCGCTATAGCGATGCACGGGAGTTTGTGTACATTCAGTTCTTCCTAACTTGTAGCAAAACACTCTAAGGTGATCTATTCTTTTGAAAAGGTGCAAATATAGACTTGTTTGGTTCTCTTTCTTAGGTTGAACTCTCTTTTATGGTTTAGGTCGAGGTTTATAAGTATCTGCCATAAATTTAGGATTCGATTTTGGTACGGCATGGGAAGTGGGTGCACTGTTGTAACCTATTCCTCGCCTCTCCCTAAAACCTAAAGTGGGACTGAGGAACATCTTTTCATACTTCTTCGATGTATCCTCTATAGTAACCTTAACCTCCGAGACACATTCGAGATCTTTTTTGAGTTGGGATACGAGGGATCTAGTTTATCATGAGTCTCCACGAATGCTTGAAGATCTATCGTAAGACTAACCCCTTTGTTGGGCAAGTCACTATCTTCCCTCTCTACCAAAATGACTCCCTCTCCCAAATAAACTCTCACTAAGGTCACTCTCTCTATCGACTCTCTTAACTCCTTCTCTAAATATAAAACTCTAAGCGCTAAACCTTTGCTTTATTTCTTTATTTTAAAGGACTCGGCATAAAGTTCAGTGTAAGCACATTGAAGGCCACTTTCTCCCTTGCTAAAAATGTCGTCTCCATCACTTTATCTGAAATGACTACACTAACTGTTGAGGTCATCATGTTTAGCAACTTCCACAACGGTGTGAAGCATGCTAGATGTACTAACATGACTAGCCACGAACACGATGAAGTTACGTCCATGCGGTGATTCATCACCGGAATCCACCGAATCAATATCACTATCACTAAGCGTGGCATTGAAGGAATATTTTTCCTTGTCTTGCCTCTTTAATCTTGTAGCACACTTGTGAGATTTGTGACACTTACCTTCGATCTCATAACATCTTTCTTCATATCTCTTAAGGTTATTTTTCTTTCTTTTTCAAAATTTTTCTTACCCGATTTATATTTCCTGTGTTTCTCAAAACTTTTATTTTCTTTGGAAGTATTTTCTTATCTAAGTTTGAGAATTTTTTGCAAAAAAGACAAGATCATCAAGATCAAAATCATAGTCGGAGTCAAAAGAAACCTCCTCTTTCTTTTTAGATTGAACCCTTAAAGTAATTCCCTTTTCCTTATGTTTAACAGTTTTGGGAAATATATCAATCGCATACGTTTGAAGGTCTCCCATGAATTCTTTCAACCTAAGCTTATCTAATATACCCAACGAATTAAGTACAGTGACCTTAGGAATTAATTGGGATGAAAGGGATCTCAAAATCTTTTTAACTACACGCGTCCCAGGAATTTTATCACCTAAATTATAAGTAAAGTTAACGATATCAAACAATCGTGCATAAAATCAATCAAACGACTCAGACTCTAGCATGGTAATAATTTCAAACTATATGGTGAGATTTTGAAGCTTAGAAAGCTTTACATCATCGGTACCCTCGTCGTTGAATTGGAGGATATCCCACACTTCCTTAGACATAGTGCATGTCATGATGCGACGAAACTCATAAGGGGTGAAGGTTCCATAAATGGCACTTAAATTGTGTGAGTTAAAATTAATCCATTTAAAATAATCTGCAGTCCAAGCAGTGACAAGTTTTGGACCTATGACATCGCCATTGCTCATTGTGGGTGGTGTCCACCCTTTTTTCACAAACAAGCCAAACCCTTTCATCAATGGATTTCAAAACATACCTCTTCCTAGATTTCATTCTACATAATTCGACCTATTAAAAACAGGTACCCTACTATAAAAATTATCCATTTAAACCCAAATTTTAAAGATCACACAAAAACTTAGTGTATCCTGCTCTGATACCAATCTGATAATGCGGGTTCGTATGGATAGTTTGTATATTAGGTTCCTCATATACAAATTCAAATTTTAATCAAATTTTATCTTGGTTATAAATTAGGTGTACATGCAAGGATGAAGTCCAAATTAAACACTAATCAATCACACAATCAGACCAAGCATGCAAAGAAGTAATAAAAAATCTCTTTAGGGTAAAATCTATTATTCAGTACTTTAAAGAATTTAACAGACACACTCGACTTACAGGCTACTAATCATGACTAAGTATAATGCATATGTTCTTCAAATCTTCTACATAATACGGCACAATCCAGCACTGTCCACAGGAAGTGGTCTTCCCTTGGTATCTACCAATCAGACTTCTTTTTTAGTAGTAGAATCTCGGCTCCACAAGTCAGAATTAGAGATGAACTATACATGGGTTTATGCAAGGGTATGAAAACTAGGGTTTCATAAACTCAACAAATCACATAGAGGGATGTATGATTTAGAAAACATAAGAGTGTTTTGAAAAACTAAAGATGGACACTATTGGAACATGTTTTGGAAAATCATTTTTTCCAAAAGTATTAAGAAGTTCTGAACAAAATAGGTTTTTATAGAAAAAAACATGAATTTTGAGGCAGCAAGGTCGTTCGAAGGAAAATAGTAATTTTATTCTAACGAAATCTTATCTCGTTAAAAAGAAACATCATTATTGTTTGAACAGACTTCGAACAAGTTTCCAATGAGATTTTTTTGTCAAATAATAGACTCTCGTAAGATGTTCGTTAGATGCTCGTTCTAATGAGAATTGCATTTCCTTCAAACGACCTTCTAACGGAGCATTTTGTCAAATAGTGGACTCTGATTTAATGTTTGTTCGAAGTCCGTTCAAACACGAACTCTATCTCATTCTAACGGGATCCTAATCTCATTTGAATAAGATTAAAAAAAACCTTTCATTTAAAATATTTTTTTATAAAAGCCTCAATTTTAAAAACAAACATTCCAGAATATAATTATATAAGATATGAAAACCATAAGTTGTATATCTCCATATAGTGTCGGTGACAAATCCAGAAACGGTGCTCGGTCATTAACATATTTCGAATAAACTTGGAGGCAATGCAGATGTAGTGTTCGATTTGAGATGTCAGGCTGTAATGGGATTCGCCAAAAATATCAAAAAGCCTAAGCTATGAGCAATTATAAAATCTTGCTCTTACAATTTAAAATCGTGTCAAATTTTTATTTCTGGCACGGTTTTGGCATAGTTTTAAACCGTGTCAGAATGTCATTTCTGGCATGCTTTTGGAACAATTCTAAAGCGTGCCAAATTATATTATAATTACTATAAAATTTATATGGGACCTTTTTTGCATGGTATAAAACCGCGCCAAATTTTTCTGGATGTATAAAAAATTATAATTATTATTTACAAACAACCAAGAGAATCGATAATTTCAAACATACTAAATGTTTAATAACAGTCTAATGTACATATTAAACTTCAAAATATTATGTCTTAATATTTCAGAGACAAAAAAATAGACATAGTTTACACTGTTTTCTGGACATTCTAAAAACTTGTTAATATAAAATCTGCTTAAACATAAGCTTAAAATTTAACAATAATATCACACGTACTCGCACGGCCATAACACATCATGTAAGCAACCCCAAATGTCATCAATAACAATAAATAAGCTAATTGTATTCAATTGACATGTTCATGTGTTCCGCGTGGATAAAAGTCAAAGTTCAAATGTTGTCCTGTATAAAAGAGAAGATAGCAGTAGTCAAATCGTGTTTAAAAAGTTATAGTCAAGCGAAAAAATTTCAAAAAACAAACTTATTATTGAGTAGTCTTGTCATTTTGTGAAACTCAGAGTCCGATAAGGACACGGTTATAGTTTAGACACATTACAATCCTTCATTTTGAGGTGTTCGTGCCTCTTTTTGGGTGCCCCAATTTTTAACCTAAAACTTGCTATAATTATCATTTTGTCAAACTAGGAGTCCGATAAGGACCCGACTAGGTCAAACACATTACAACCGACCACCTCGATATGTTCGTGCCTCTTTACTGGACATTTGGTTGTAATTTTGGTATTTCACCCCCACGCCCCATTTTAAAATAAAATTTGCATGTACTTGTCATTTTGTTAAACTGACAGCCCGATAAGGACACAGTTAGTTCACATATGTCGCATGTGACACCCCGCCTAATTAAATACCGGGCGATCACTCCTTTATTAAATTAAAATCAAGGTGAACAGTTGGTTCATTCTTAGCATCACTGTCGTAAAAATAACTTTTCCAATTTAAACACCCTAATTAATTAACCTAAGTGTAAAAGCCATTTTTAGACATTACTTTCCAAATTTTATTTTATAAACCAAGATTTAAACCTTTACAATAATTCAATATTAACGAATCACATCACAATTATTCTGTAACATATAATCCAAATAATTTAAACATTCAACAACTAAATCCCAACATTAAAACTTAAAGCAAAACATCCAGACAGTAATAAATCCCAAAGTAACAATACTATAAATAAATGAATCACAATGTCCAATAAAACAAATGGATAATGGGAACGGGCGACACATGCCCAACTTAATAAATAAGCTAGGAGTGGAATCAAATAAATGAAGTCGTCTAAGCAAGAGGCCTGCAACTCCCACCTAAGCTGCAGCGCGTTCCTTCCAAAGGACCCTATGCAAGACGCCCCTGTGGCTGGGCACCTGTAATATATACATATATATACAAGAGAGAAAGGAAAATAGAAACGGGTCAGAGCCCGATAGTGTAAATGATTTAAAATTTGTTTAGCAAGTATTTAAAATGTTTACAGGCCAATGCAACAACATATTAGTGCGGCACTCTCTTGAGCAATTCTCACCTCTCTTCTAATGTGCACGCCTATCGCACTAATCTTTCCAACGGTTTATCTATTCTTATATTGCACTAATCTTCCTAATGGATTAACTTATCTTAGGTTACTCGTAAGATTTAAAACTGAACAATATAATTGTTTAAGAGGAAAATTTTATTCAGTAACAAAGCTCTCATTTTAACTTTATTTATTAATAAAGTTTCCCAGTGTCATAATATACTTTTCAAAACAAGTATTTCCAATTTGAAGTCATTATTCATGTCTTACTTACCATAACACAGTAGGCAGTTCCAACTTTCAGAATTTCATATATATATATATATATATATATATATATATATATATATATTCTAACAGCACCCCACATAAAAATTATGGTGCGGGCATACTCTGCTATCCAATCCCCGTATCACTCGTACTAAGGGAAATACACGTTCGGAATCACTCTCGAACTGTATTAATACATACACAAACAATATTGAGGCAAAACATAGTTTCCAAGTCCAAGAGGTCAGCACATACCCTCGCGTCTCTTAGGACCGTGACTATCGATTCGATAAACTGTACCTAGGATTCCTATCTTCTTGGGTACAAGTCAATATCCCCCGTAAAGGTCCCATCGAGATAAGACTGTCCCAGCACGGTAACCTCAGGGATAGCAAGTAGCGCGGGCATGATTTTCACATGTATATAATATATGCATACACACAGTCATATAAATATACTACTTTTATCATATCAATTTAGGTTCATCCCATAACCCATAATCATGACATTTATCCTTATTTTCCCATTATTAGGTATCACGTATAACGGTTCGTCTCTAACTTTAATCTGAGGGATTATTCCAACTTACTACGTAACACTCATGGACTCTATCCTCCCAAGTGTAAAATTCAGTAGGTATTCATCTGTTTTCCATCATAACTATTTTACGCGTCTCTCCCTTTAATACAAAATTCCATCGTCCCCTATATATAAACACTCCAAAAATGTAAATCTCGCCTTACATTAAAGGTCTCTTAATCATTAATAAATCCTACTGGTCATCTATTTTTCCCAAAATATTTTAATAAGGTTGTCTAAGGATTATTATTCATTTAGAATTTATTCAACTGTTTAAAAAGAGGGAAATATAAGTCTGCCAGAAGGGATCGATCGATCGAGGGCTGGGGCTCGATCGATCGAACCTTCGATCGATCGAAGCTCTTGGCTCGATCGATCGATCAAGCAGGTATGACGAATTCTGCAGGAAACCAGTTACGGGTTCTATCACACAAACTCATCCAAATCCAGATTTTTCATTCCCAATCGCCCAAAAATTTGTACTACTAACAGTATAAACCCATATTATGCATCTTCTACGTAAAGCATGCAAATTTAAATCAACAACCATGGATTAATAGGCCAAAAACTCATTTTAATCTCTAGAACCCTAGAAATTTCTTTAACCTTGTTCTAATCAATATTTTCCAGAATTTTCTTCTTCGAAAACATCATAAATTCGTGGTTTAACCTCTACATATGCAGGGGGATTTCCAGATTTCCATTTATATCATTACTACATGCAATTTCCTATCTCCAACTTGGGTTTTCTTCCATGAAACTCATCCTAATCAACCCTAGACTAACACGAGTGATGCATTAACGAAAATAAGCAAGATAAACACTTGCCTGGAAATTTTAGAATTCTGATTTGTGGACGATTTTGGTGTGGTTGTGTTCTTCGTCGCGCGATCTATGTGTTGGTGGTGGTGGCGGTGCAATCGGGTGACTTTTTGGCCTTAGATTGCTTGGAAAGCTTTCTCCTTCCCTCTCCTATGACCGTTCTAAAGTTTTGAGTCTGATAACCCTAAAGGACTCTTCCAAATGGCTGATATAGCTTAATAATTTTCGTGGGTTTAATTACCCAAAAATGCAAAATGTCCAAAATGCCCTCCCGGGGTGTTAAATAGGCCTAAAATTTCCCCGAGACCCAAACTAAACCCACGGGTATACTTTTCTGACTATCTCGACCCTTTCGGACACGTTGGCGCACTCAAAACGACCATACGGATAACTTAAAAATATTTCACTTTTATTAATCAACATTTATTCCCGACGCGACACAGGCGCCTCCTGACTTAAATTTCCAAAATTGTCATTCTATTCACTTGTGACATTTAATAGAACCAATATTATATATTACTTTGCTCATTAGTAATATTCAACAAATTTCTCATAATTACTAACTCTCATCACGTTAATAATTATAACATAATTAATTTCTGAATTTATATTAAATTAATAATTCATATTAAATTTAATAAATCCCCAAATTAATATAGCATAAAAATACGGGGTATTACATACTTCCCCCCTAATAACGGAATTTCGTCCCGAAATTTGAAATATAAGGCATACATGGTAAGAATAAAACTGGGTATCTTTCGCGCATATCTGCCTCACGCTCCCAAGTGGATTCCTCCACATTATGATGCTCCCACTGGACCCGTACAAGTGGAACTACCTTCGACCTAAATCTCCTCTCGCTATGGTCTAGGATAGCCATCGGTCTCTCCTCGTAAGAGCTGTTAGGCTGTAAGTCTGTCTCATCTATCGCAATGTGGGTATGGGCCATATCATCCCAAAGATATCGTCTCAACGACGAGATGTGGAATACATCATGAATGCGATGTAAATGCTCTGATAGTCCCAATCTGTATGCTACTGGCGCAATCCTCTCGCTAATGGGAAATGGTCCCACGTACCTCGGGGCCAATTTCCCTTTCTTCCCGAACCTCATCACTCCTTTCATAGGAGATACACGTAGTAACACTTGGTCCCCAACATTAAACTCTCGAAAGAACCGTTTCGCATCGGCATAGCTTTTCTGCCTGTCCTGGGCTACTCGAATGCGACTCCTGATCATCTCAATCCTCGCGGAGGTTTCCTGAATCACCCCTGGTCCTAGCAACTTATTATCCCCCACCTCTAGCCAACAAGTTGGGGAACGACAAGGCCTTCCATACAAAGCCTCGAATGGAGCCATGCCAATCGTGAACTGATAAGAGTTATTATAAGCGAACTCTACCAGTGGAAGGTGTGGGCTCCCAACCTCCTCCAAGATCAAGGACACACATGTGCAGCATATCCTCCAACATCTGATTAGTACGCTCTGTCTGTCCATCTGTCTGTGGGTGATAAGCTGAACTCAACCTCAACTCAGTACCCATAGCCTCCTGAAAGCTTTCCCAAAAACGTGACACGAAAATCTTGTCTCTATCTGACACAATATTCAGGGGCAACCCATGTAATCTGACAATCTCAACAATGAACAACTGAGCATACTGACCCATGGTATAGTTTGTCCGCACCGGCAAAAAATGAGCCACCTTGGTCAAACGGTCTACAATCACCCAAATAGAGTCGTGGCCCCGCTGTGATGTAGGCAAACCTGTAATAAAATCCATGGAAATACTCTCCCACTTCCATGCGGGTATTTCCAATGGCTGAAGCAACCTTGACGATTTCTGATGGTCCACCTTCACCAGCTGGTAGGTAGAACACTTGGACACGAACTCAGCAATGTCCTTTTTTATCCCACTCCACCAGTATTGTCGCCTCATATCCTGGTACATCTTATCTCCCCCAGGATGTACTGTAAATCGGGACCCGTGAGACTGGGTCATCACTGCATGATGTAATTCTTCTCCTTCTGGAACCACCAATCTCCCATTAAACCTCAAAACCCCCATCAGAACTAACAGAATAGGACTCAGCACCCTCAGCTAAAAGTCGTACGATCTGTTCCTGGCAAAACGGGTCTACGGTCTGTGCCTGTATCACCCTCGTAACAATCTCGGGTGTCACTGTCATAACAGATATGAAGGAACGGGCTACTGCATCCTGGTGACCCAACTCCCTCCACTTTTCTTTCCATACATCCGCTACATCGTCTACCGGTCTATGGCTCAACGCATCAGCAACTACGTTGACCTTCCCCGAATGGTACTGTATGTCAAACTGATAGTCTTTCACAAACTCTAACCATCTGTGCTGACGCATATTCAGTTCTCACTGAGTGAACAGGTACTGCAGAGACTTATGGTCTGTGAACAAGCGGAGTTTCTCCCCCAATAAATAGTGCCTCCATATCCTCAATGCAAAAACGACCGCTGCTAACTCCAGGTCGTGGGTGGGGTAATTCTTCTCATGCTGCTTAAGCTTGTGGGAGGCAAAAGCTATAGCCTTCTCTTCCTGCTGAAGTAATCCCCCAAGTCCCCGTAAAGAGGCATCGGTGTAAACCAGGTACTCCACACCCGACTTTGGTAAAGCAAGGATCGGTTCTGAAGTAAGCTTGTCTTTCAGCTCGTCGAAAGCTAATTGACAAGCATCATCCCAAACATATAGTACCCCTTTGCGAGTCAGGTTCGTCAATGGACCCGCTATTTTGGAGAATCATCGAATGAATCTCCAGTAGCATCCGGCTAACCCCAAGAAAGTACGCTCTTTCGTCGGTGTTGTGGGCTGTCCCCACTCCCTTACCGCTGACACTTTACTCGGGTCAACTGCTATCCCCTGTTCAGAAACAACATGTCCCAAGAACTGTACTTCTCGCAACCAGAATCCGTACTTCTCGTACTTAGCATACAACTGATGCTCTCGTAGAGTCTGAAGAACCTGCCTCAAGTGCTCGGCATGCTCCTCCTCGGAGTGTGAATATATCAAAATGTCATCTATGAAGACGATGACAAACTGATCCAAGAACTCTTTGAACACTCAGTTCATTAAGTCCATGAACACGACTGGAGCATTTGTGAGGCCAAATGGCATCACTCTGAACTTATAGGATCCATATCTCGTTAAGAAAGAAGTCTTTGAAACATCCTTCTCTTTAATACGTAGCTAATGGTACCTCGACCTCAGATCTATCTTCGAAAAGAAAGTTGCTCCCCTCAGCTGGTCTAACAGATCATCGATTCGAGGCAACGGATACTTATTCCGTATCGTGACCTTGTTCAACTCTCGGTAGTCCACACATAGCCTCAGTGAACCATCTCTCTTCTTCATAAACAAGACTGGAGCGCCCCAAGGTGAGGTACTCTTATGAATGAAGCCCTGACCTAACAACTTCTCTATCTGATCTCGTAACTCTCGCATCTTTGCTGGAGACATACGATATGGAGCGCGTGCTATAGGTATAGTATCCGGTAATAAGTCTATGACAAAGTCTATCTCTTGACTGGGGGGTAGGCCTGGTATCTCTTGAAATACATCGAAATACTCACGAACAACTGGGATCGAGTCTAAGGGAATCACAACCTCCTTAGAGGTATCCTCCTCTATGTAATACAAATGAGCGGTCGAGCCTCCCTCTGGGCGAGGCATCGCCACTACAAACATCTCTTGCCCCGAAATGACAAAAATAATACTCCCACCAAAACAATCTATCATGGCCCTGTAAGCAGCGAGCCAATCCATACCGATGATAACGTCATGCTCATGCATATCTAAGACTAACATGTCTGCAGGTAATACCGAGCTACCAATCTCTACCCCCACACCCCGGCATATAATGAAAATTAGCGATCCACTCCCCAGTGGTGAGTCTACACACGTCACAGTGCTCTCTGCTGTGGCTAATAACCCTAAGGCCTTCACAAAATGAGTAGCTATAAAATAGTACGTCGCCCCAGTATCAAATAAAACTCGACCCATAGTACCATGGATAGGAAATATACCCTCAATCGTGGGTGGTGCCTGCGGAGCTGCTACCTGGTGGACGTTATAGACACGTCCATACTGTAACTTTCCCTGTTGCACTGGAGCTGCTGGAATGGCTGGTACCTGGGCTGGTGTTGGGAGGGAAGCTGGAAAAAGTTGCCTCTGTGGCTCATTATGGGCACCCTGCTGCTGTGGGGCCCTATCACCCTCTGGGCAATCCTGGTGCTTATGGCCATGCTTGCCGCACATAAAATATCGGCCTCTGAAGTTACCCCCCCTCTGACCCTGCTGACCACGGCCCTGCTGGCCGTTACCACCCCGCCACTGGCCCTGTTGGCCCTGCTGCTGACCCTACTGCTGTCAGTGTTGGTCTTGCTGGCCCTACTGATTAGGCTGGCCCTGCTGACCCTACCTATAACCCCCAAATCTCTGCCTAGAATCACCTGATCGAAAGCGCTTGGCAGGGTCCCCCTGATGGGAACTCTGCTCGTGCTGACGAGTCTGTCCCTGGGATGTCGGTGCTCCACCAGCGCCACTACCCCCTGTCTTGCCCTACTGGCCGGATTCTCCTGCTCGCTTGCTTCCCTGCAGATGGAAGTGATGATCCTGGCAATGTAGTAAGGCAGCATTGAGTACATCTGTAAAGGTACTCAGAGACAAATTCCCTATAAGGTGCTGACGGATCCTCCAAGCTAACCCGTCCACAAACAACATTATCTTCTTACCCTCAGTGGGTGCCTCATCTGGCACTATGGTGAGAAGTCTCGTGAACTCCTCCTCATACTCAGCAACAGTATAATTTTCCTGCTTCAAGTTCAGTAATTTCTGCCTCATCTCAGTCTGCACGGCGGGTGGAAAGTACTTGCGGTCAAACCGCTCCCAGAATACCTGAATCGGGATAGTATCCCTCTCCTCCAAGGTGGTGGTGGATTCCCACCACTACAAAATGGCCTCCACTAGCTTGAAGGACGCCAATATCTTCTTCTTCATGTCTGTGCACTCATACATATGAAGATGTCGCTGGATATCTTTCTTCCATTGGCTGACTATGACAACATCAGAACTACCCAAGAACTCAGGGGGATGCGCCTTCTGAAAGGCATCCCTAACCCGTTCCCATGCAGATGGAAGCTGTGCAGGTACTGGCGCCACTGTCTGAATCTGGGGTGGAGCCTACTGTACCACTGCTAACGCGACATTCACCACCTGAGCAATGATAGCGACTACCTCATTAGCATTCATCATACCCTGAGCCGGAGCTGCTGGCTTCTCGTTTTGGGCACACCTATCCTTTGGTGCACGTCTCGGAGGAATCTGAAACGTGAAGAAATTTATTAGTCTACAGTTATTATCAAATCTCAAATAGCTGAAGACGTAAACGTAAAAGCAAGAATATAACAATCCTAAAATAGGGCTCTATAACAAAAATGCTAAGCTGAAAGCGAAATAAGCCGTACAGATCCTAAGGACACTAGAACCTGATGCTCTGATACCACCTGTGACACCCCGCCTAATTAAATACCGGGCGATCAATCCTTTTATAAATTAAAATCAAGGTGAACAGTTGGTTCATTATTAGCATCACTGTCACAAAAATAACTTTTCCAATTTAAACACCCTAATTAATTAAGCTAAGTGTCAAAACCATTTTTAGACATTACTTTCCAAATTTTATTTTATAAACCAAGATTTAAACCTTTACAATAATTCAATATTAACAAATCACACCACAATTATTCTGGAACATATAATCTAAATAATTTAAACATTCAACAACTAAATCCCAACATTAAAACTTAAAGCAAAACATCCAGATAGTAATAAATCCCAAAGTAACAATACTATAAATAAATGAATCACAATGTCCAATAAAACAAATGGATAATGGGAACGGGCGACACATACCCAACTGAATAAATAAGCTAGGAGTGGAATCAAATAAATGAAGTTGTCTAAGCAAGAGGCCTGCAACTCCCACCTAAGCTGCAGCGCGTTCCTTCCAAAGGATCCTATGCAAGATGCCCCTGTGGCTGGGCACCTATAATATATACATATATATACAAGAGAGAAAGGAAAATAGAAACGGGTCAGAGCCCGATAGTGTAAATGATTTAAAATTTGTTTAGCAAGTATTTAAAATGTTTACAGGCCAATGCAACAACATATTAGTGCGGCACTCTCTTGAGCAATTCTCACCTCTCTTCTAATGTGCACGCCTATCGCACTAATCTTTCCAACGGTTTATCTATTCTTATATCGCACTAATCTTCCCAATGGTTTAACTTATCTTAGGTTACTCGTAAGATTTAAAACTGAACAATATAATTGTTTAAGAGGAAAATTTCATTCAGTAACAAAGCTCTCATTTTAACTTTATTTATTAATAAAGTTTCCCAGTGTCATATTATACTTTTCAAAACAAGTATTTCCAATTTGAAGTCATTATTCATGTCTTACTTACCATAACACAGTAGGCAGTTCCAACTTTCAGAATTTCATATATATATTAAATACTCGTATAATATATATATATATATATATATATATATATATATATATATATATATATATATATATATTATAACAGCACCCCACATAAAAATTATGGTGCGGGCATACTCTGCTATCCAATTCTCGTATCACTCGTACTAAGGGAAATACACATTCGGAATCACTCTCGAACTGTATTAATACATACACAAACAATATTGAGGCGAAACATAGTTTCCAAGTCTAAGAGGTCAGCACATACCCTCGCGTCTCTTAGGACCGTGACTATCGATTCGATAGCCTGTACCTAGGAATCCTATCTTCTTGGGTACAAGTCAATATCCCCCGTAAAGGTCCCATCGAGATAAGACTGTCCCAGCGCGGTAACCTCAGGGATAGCAAGTAGCGCGGGTATGATTTTCACATGTATATAATATATGCATACACACAGTCATATAAATATACTACTTTTATCATATCAATTTAGGTTCATCCCATAACCCATAATCACGACATTTATCCTTATTTTCCAATTATTAGTTATCACATATAACGGTTCGTCTCTAACTTTAATCTGAGGGATTAGTCCAACTTACTACGTAACACTCATGGACTCTATCCTCCCAAGTGTAAAATTCAGTAGGTATTCATCTATTTTCCATCGTAACTATTTTACGCGTCTCTCCCTTTAATACAAAATTCCATCGTCCCCTATATATAAACACTCCAAAAATGTAAATCTCGCCTTACATTAAAGGTCTCTTAATCATTAATAAATCCTACTGGTCATCTATATTTCCCAAAATATTTTAATAAGGTTGTCTAAGGATTATTATTCATTTAGAATTTATTCAACTATTTAAAAAGAGGGAAATATAAGTCTTCCAGAAGGGGTCGATCGATCGAGGGCGGGGGCTCGATCGATCGAACCTTCGATCGATCGAAGCTCTTGGCTTGATCGATCGAAGCTCTTGGCTTGATCGATCGATCAAGCAAGTATGGCGAGTTCTGCAGGAAACCAGTTACGGGTTCTATCACACAACCTCATCCAAATCCATATTTTTCATTCACAATCGCCCAAAAATTTGTACTACTAACAGTATAAACCCATATTATGCATCTTCTACGTAAAGCATGCAAATTTTCATCAACAACCATGGATTAATAGGCCAAAAACTCATTTTAATCTCAAGAACCCTAGAAATTTCTTTAACCTTGTTCTAATCAATCTTTTCCAGAATTTTCTTCTTCTAAAACATCATAAATTTGTGGTTTAACCTCTACATATGCAGGGGGATTTCCAGATTTCCATTTATATCATTACTACATGCAATTTCCTATCTCCAACTTGGGGTTTCTTCCATGAAACTCATCCTAATCAACCCTAGACTAACATGAGTGATGCATTAACGAAAACAAGCAAGATAATCACTTGCCTGGAAATTCCAAAATTCTGATTTGTGGACGATTTTGGTGTGGTTGCGTTCCCCGTCGCGCGCTCTACGCGTTGGTGGTGGTGGCGGTGCAATCAGGTGACTTTTTGGCCTTGGATTGCTTGGAAAGCTTTCTCCTTCCCTCTCCTATTCCGTTCTAAAGTTTTAAGTCTGATAACCCTAAAGGACTCTTCCAAATGGCTGATATAGCTTAATAATTTTTGTGGGTTTAATTACCTAAAAATGCAAAATGTCCAAAATGCCCTCCCGGGATGTTAAATAGGCCTAAAATTTCCCCGAGACCCAAACTAAACCCCTGGGTGTACTTTTCTGACTATCTCGACCCTTTCGAACATGTTGGCGCCCTCAAAATGACCGTACGGATAACTTAAAAATATTTCACTTTTATTAATCAACATTTATTCCCAACGCGACACAGGCGCGTCCCGACTTAAATTTCCAAAATTGTCATTCTATTCACTTGTGACATTTAATAGAACCAATATTATATATTACTTTGCTCATTAGTAATATTCAACAAATTTCCCATAATTACTAACTCTCATCACGTTAATAATTATAACATAATTAATTTCCGGATTTATATTAAATTAATAACTCACATTAAATTTAATAAATCCCCAAATTAATATAGCATAAAAATACGGGGTATTACATCGCAATGGTCCATCTTGAGGCGCTTGCATCTATTTCTGGGCCATTTGGTTGTTATTTTAGTATTTCACCCACAACGCCACCTTTTTAACCTAAACCTTGTGTATACTTATCCTTTCGTTAAACCGAGAGTTCGATAAGGACATAGCCTATTCAAACACATTACAATCATTCATCTCTATTTGCTCGTGCCTCTTTTCGGGTTATTTGTTTGGTGTTTTGATATTTCACCTCCGAATACCCCATTTTAACCTAAAACTTGCGTATACTAGTCATTTTGTTAAATCGGGAGTCCTATAAGGACACAACTAGTTCAAGCACGTTACAATGGTCCCTTTGGAGGTGCACATGCCTCTTTCTGAGATTTTTGGTTGTTGTTTTGATATTTCACTCCTCAAGCTACGGTTGGTCTCGGGTTCGAGATATGGAAACAACCTCTCTCTATATATATGGAGGTAAGACCTACTGACATCCGCCTCTCCCACACCCCTGGGTATGACCTTTTACTCCTCAACTCCCTATGTTTAACCTAAACCTTGTGTATACTTGTCCTTTCATTTAATCGGGAGTCCGATAAGGACATGTCTAGTTCAAACACATTACAATCATCCATCTCGAGGTGTTCCTGCCTCTTTCCGGAACATTTGGTTGTTATTTTGATATTTCACCTCCCAACGCCCTATTTTTTAAACTAAACCTTGCCTATACTTGTTATTTCATTAACTAGGAGTCCGATAAATACACGACTAGTTCACACAAGTTACAATGGTCCCTCTCGATGTGTTTGTGCTTCCTTCTGGGACATTTGATGGCAATTTTGAGATTTTATCCCCCAGTGCCCCATTTTTAACCTAAACTTTATGTATATTTGTCATTATGTTAAGGAGGGAGTCCAATAAAGACACGGTCAGTTCACACACATTACAAAGGTCCGTCTCAAGGTGTTTGTGCTTCCTTCTGAGACATTTGGTTGTTTGAATATTTCACCCTCCAATGCCACATTTTTTAACCAAACACTTGCGTATACTTATCATTTTGTTAATCTTGGAGTCCGATAAAGACACAATCAATTCACACATGTTATAGTGATCCCTATCGAGATGACCATGCCTCGTTCTACACCTATTGGTTTTTATGATAAAATTCACTTCCAAACGCCCCATTTTTAACATAAAACTTGCATATATTGGTTATTTTAGTAAACTTAGAGTACGATAAGGACTCAATTAGTAGATACACATTAAAACGGCCCCTCTCAAGGTGTTTGTGTCTCTGTATGGTCGAGGTGATTGTATTTATGATATTTTACCCCTAACGCCCCCTTTATAACCTAAAATATGTGTATACTTCTCATTTTGTTAAACTAGGAGTCCGATAAGGATACGGTTAAGCCTCATACATTATAATGGTCCATCTCGAGGTACGCATGCCTCTATCCAGACCTGTTGGTTGCATTTTTTAGATCTCACCCCCAACTCCCCATTTTTAACGTAAAACTTGCATATACTTGTGAAAGCATGAGTCTGGTAAGGATACAGTCGGTTCACACATGTTACAATGATCCATGTCAAGGTGTCCAAGCCTCTTTTTAGTCCAATTGGTTGTGTTTTTTAGATTTCACCCTTTAACTCCCTATTTTATCCTAAATATTACGTATACTTGTCATTTTGTTGAACCTAGATTTTAATAAGGGCATGATCAATTCCTACGAGTTATTTTGGTTCCTCCCGCATTCATGCCTTTATAAGGGCTATTGTGTTTATATTTGTAATTTTCTCATTTTAACACCCAATCTAAACTTGAGGACACAGTCAGTTCCACCAAGTTAAATTAGTGCCTCTCAAGGTCTTTGTGTCTTTTCTAGGTCTTTTGGTTATTTTAGTAATCGCTTTTTTTCTTTATCATCGCATTAACCCAATGTTGAACTTCCTTGTGTTCATTCAACCCAACTATAAACTACCTAAGTGATTTCATCAAACTATATAAAGACTAAAGAGCTTTACAAATTCGTCATATAGTACCTTAAATGCAGTCTCTTTCACAAAGAGGGAGAGAGAGAGAGAGAGAGAGAGAGAGAGAGGTTTAGCATCATTCCAAACATAAGACGATTAGTTCATTGAGTAGAGATTCATTCAAGCAACTGTAAGTCTGAAATAGACGAACAAAAATCTCAATGAGATTATTTATACATAGATAACATAATGCAATTCAAAACAAAGAAATAGAGGAGCAAATCACAATGATATTATTTAAGGACCTTACCATTCTAGAATGTTCTCCCATCCAGTCATTTTGACTATTTGAAGTTCAGCTAAAAATATGAAATTTATTATGCATCGTCAAGGAAAGGAAAAAAGTTTAACATTAATTCAGAATAGTATGCTGTTATATTATATTATATTATATTATATTATATTGATTTTAACAGAAATTAAATTGTGACAACTCACCTGAATCATATCAAGTAGTTAAATTGTAATGTTTACTGGCGGAGAAAGCGAGCTGAAGGCCCATGGCCATGTCTCTACAGTAGAGAAATTCCTTCACCAATAAAAAAAGTCTCAAAAGACATAATATCCTTCAAAAGAATTCATGCAAAAGTGAGCATGTAGAATCTTTGCAGGAGAATGCAATGTGCGCACTTGCAAACATTTCTGGTGGCTTATCCTATGTCATCTCGAGCCTTGGTCAAAGTCTTGAATCGTGTTGTTCACCCGCACATGTAGCTGACACCTTAGGGGATTTAGCTTTAGCGCTTATGATATATATTTTTGGTTTAAAAAGAATAGTCCTACTACTAGAAGTAAATTTTATATAACTCAATATTTGCTCAATTCAATTTCTGTTGATTTTCCTAATAAGTTAAGGGAGCACTAAAATCACTTACTCAAATAGGCCTAGTGATCCAGAACATATTTAAATCGTGCTAGAGGTGCCTGACTTGGGACCTAGATGGTAGACATATAAATTATGATAAAATTGAAAAAATATACAGAAATAGAAAAAACATTGCAAAATGAGAACACATCATCTATAGTATATGGTTTGACATGGGGGGCAACTTGATGATATCCACAACCCCCTGAAATGTCAGTGATATTCTTTTATTCTTGTACCTGAGGATAACACACAATTGGCAATCATTTACACCGAATGGGAAAATTAAATAAGAGTAAATTTTTAATATACGAAGCCACAAAATAAGATATTTAATATAATAATAATATATTAGATAAATCAAATAGCTACTGGATTTGAATGTTTAAACTGATAGGTGAGGATTCATAACCATACAGTATCCTAATGAAATATATTTGGTTTTGTTAACAATGAGCAAAGAACTAAACATGTAAAGAAGAAACTATAACCAATGGGATTATATACGAATAACTAACTCAATATTTATCATAACAAATAGTTCATAAATCTGGCAACTTAAAATAAATAACTACCTAATTCATGATACCTCCCAACTACTTGGGTATTTTAAAACCAAAATAAAGTCCACTTTATTATGAAATACATAAAGTACCATGATTTAAGTTTCTCGAATCTCAAAAGATTCTCATTTCCTACCATATACATAGAAAGTAAAAGGTACTCTTTCCCTTCAGCACTACTTGTGTCTCCATACAATGAAGAAACTTTCAGACAATGACTCTAATAAAATGAACATGTTTTGTGCCTACTAAATTACTAATGGAGTAGAGCTGATGCAATTCAATTTAGGATTGATTTAAATAAAAAGAATAGTAAACATTGTCAAACTTGTAAACAACTAATTTGTACATAGTGTAGCATCATAAGTAAGCATCATTCTTGATTCCATATATAAGGTAACATTTAGAACCAAATTACATAATGTACTGTTATACTTGCATAATGAAACAAAATACCTCCATTTTATATCCAAGCTAACCTGTAGAATCAAGAGAAAACAATGATTACACTTGCCAAAATGAAATAAAAAAATGACTTATTAGAGCAAGTTAAAATTAAATATTTGCAACAATTGTTTTTAATGATAAAAAATCAATAAAACATGGAAGGAAAAAAACAATTAGATAAAACAATACTCTATTTCAAACCAACATAATTAGAATTTTCCTATTTTCAGCCAATAACAAATGTCAAACAGAATGACAAAATACTCTATTTCAAACACGTAAAATAATCCCATTACCCTAATTTGAAACCCAAAACTAAAGCATTGAAGGGAACAAAGTAATTAGATTAAAAAATACTCGATTTCAAACCAATAGAATAAGGAAATAAATTATAATATAAAAATAATAAGGCAAAAAATTAGTATAATATGCTACGATTTATGTGTTTGAAAATCTAACACTGTATGTTACAACAGAATGTGAACTCCCCATTTGAAGATCAGATCTGAAACCCCAAAACATCTTTTAAGATCCTGAAAACATCACTTATTATTTTGTCCCTTTTTTGGTAAATAAAAATACGAAATTCATCTTCTCTCTCGGAGTGAAACAATGTATGAAAGTATACAAGTACAATAAATTTATACTACTAGAATGAAATTGATGAATGAATCATAAGAAAACAAAAATGCCACAAGAAGTTATAATAATCAAATTGCAAGAATCATGTTGTCATATACCAAATTAAAGACATATGATAACCCCTACGGAAGTAAAGTATGGATAAGTTTTTGACCCTATGAAATCCCTACATTCGTATATATTTTCCCCATTAACCCCACAGATGAAAACCCTAGCACATAATAGAAACCCCAAATACGTAAATCCTAACCCCATATATGAAATCCACAAACTCATATATGAAAACTATACTCATAAGGGTTATCTCAAAGCAGTAATACCCCTACCCGATGACGCTTTGTCCTACGTATGTTTGTATCTTCTCCAACACTACCACCCCCACTGTGACTCGTCTCCCCGCTGATGTCGACTAACTAGTGTCGTGTGAATTGTTTTATCTTTCCTCACTATTAGAAATCACTCGTATTATAAGATAAGAATATAAAATTTGATTAGATTATAATCTTTATAAAACATTTTGTGACATAGACTTTTAGGATTATATTTACCCTTTATTAAAAAAGAAGAAAATAATCTTTTAATTGGTACTTGATTTTTATTTAGGTAGCTACACATCTGATTGCACATATGGTAGAAATTATTCCTATTTAAAAGTTCATATGATTGAAAATTTAATGTTGTTAGATGAGCATATGTGTAATAGTATTTTGTCAAGTCATTTGAATGCCCCACTAAACTAAAGAGTAAGAGCAAGGAGAAATTTCATACTACTTTTAGTGATAGTGAATCGAGCTCCACAAGTGAGTCTTTCGTTGTATGCAACATTACCGCATTCACCGCCATAAAGGATGTGTTTAGTACCAAGTCTTCCCTTATTGAAGACAAGGTTGAGGATGATGGCGTAGATTCCCATTTAATAGATCCTAGGATGAAGATGGATATAGGGAGAATGACATTGAAAAGGATTTATCTGAGATTCTTTATATGTCCTTCTGGATGGACAAGGTGAATCTTAGGCTTGTCACTAAGCTCAAAAAGCATAAGGAGGAGTTTTTTGCCATGGTGAGATATTTTTTAGCCAATTGAAGTTTTGAGAAGCTACTCTTTGTAGAGAAGCTTAAGGAGGGAAATCCAAATCGTACGCTTTTTCATGCCAAGGTCGTTAGCCTAAAGAAGTTGTTTTTCGAGTCTTCATAAACTGATATATTAATAGATTATAACAACGTTAGACTAAAGAAGGACCTTAAGGGGTTTAAGAAGGTGAGGGTTGATTATTAAAATGTGACACCCCTCCTAATTAAATACCGGGTGATTAGTCCTTTATTAAATTAAAATAAAGGTGAACGGTTGGTTCACTCTTAGCATCACCGTCGCAAAATGAAATTTCCAATTTAAACACCCTAAATAATTAAGCTAAGTGTCAAAACAATTTTTAAACCTCATTTCCATTTTATTTAATTCCATTATGAAAACCTTTTTAATAATCAACAGTATAAGAATCGCATAAATGTTAAGGATGGCAATTAACACAAAAGCATTTAACCATTCAGATAAACCAAACCAAGTTTAAAAACTACAAATGAAATCATCCTGACCACAGTTAATCCCCAAAGAGTACCGAATACTGAAAATAAATGAACATAAATCTCTGACAAATCCAAACTGAATAGGAAAACGGGCGACACATGCCCTAACTAAGCAAAACTAAAATAAGAGCATAATCAACGAATAGGTCGTCTAAAGCAAAGGCCTGCAACTCCCACATAAACTGCAGCACGTCCAGTCCAAAGAATCTAAGCATGACGCCCCTGTGTCTGGGTACCTGTAATATATACATATATATACAAGAGACAGAGAAATAACAAGTGTAAAACAGTTTAAAAAAAGTTTGGCAAGTATTTAAAATGCTTACCTGCTAATGCAACAACCATGTTAGTATGTGACACTCTCTTGAGAATTCTCACCTCTCGTCTAGTGTGCACGCCTACCGTACTACTATACTTCATAAGTCTATCTCACTTATTTTTCCATAAAGTTTTATCTCGAGAAATAATAAGGTTATGATATTTATTTTAGAAAATTAATCTCTTCAAGATTTCTTACACTATTTAGAACAAATCAGTAGCGTTATAAAGTTCTCGAACACTTATAAGAAAGTTGAAACATTATTCATTACTTAACTACTTATACGCACAATAGAAAATTTCCATGTAAATATACGTATATATATTAGTCTCACATATAATATATATACTAACGGCACCCCACATAAAATCTATGGTGCTAGCATACTCTGCTATCAAGTCCCTGTATCACTCGTACTAAGGGAAATACTAGTTCGAAATCACTCTCGAACTGTATTAAAACAAAACACATGCAAATAGAGGCGAAGCATAGTTCCCAGTCTTAAGAGGTCAGTACATACCCTCACGTCTCTTAGGGCCATCTGACTATAACTCAGATATCCTATAATCAAGGATACTATCTTCTAGGGTATGAATCACTATCCTCCATAAAGGTCTAATCGAGATAAGACTGTCCCGACGTAGAAACCTCCGTGATAGCAAGTAGCACGGGTATGATTTTTACACAGATACATAATATATGCACAGTCACACACACACATATATATATATATAGGGAGAGGTTCACAAGTGGACCAAAAGAATGGACTTTTTAATGGACCTTAACAAAAAACACATAATAACACATTAATTTTAATTCCTATAGTGTAATTGGTCCGCGCCAGCGGCACCAAATACTCGTGTCGATCGATCCCCCCCCCCCCCCCCCCACGCCCCCCACCCACCCCACACGCCCCCACCCTCCCACCCCCACCCCCCATGGCAGCCCTGCTGTCATAAGGGCTGCCACAAGGGCTGCTTTGGTGATGGTGGTGGTTGGGGTGGGTGGGGGCGGTGGGGGGTTAGATGGGGGGTAGTGGGGTGAAGGTTTGGTCTCGGGTGCCGCTGGCGCGGACCAATTACACTATAGAAATTAAAATTAATGTGTTAATATGTGTTTTTTGTTAAGGTCCATTAAAAAGTCCATTCTTTTGGTCCACTTGTGAACCCCTCCCTATATATATATATATATATATATATATATATATATAAATGTGTGTGTGTGTGTGTGTGTATATATACATTTTTCCAAATTAGGTTCGCCCACGACCCATAATTATTATCCGTTCTTAACACAAATTTTACTCAACTATCTCGCATAACAGATTCGTCTCTTTTATTCTCATTTATAATTTATTTCATACTTACTTCTCATCTCTCGAAGTATTCTATCTCACTAAGTATAATTTCAGTAGGTACACCCTCTTTAACTTTCTAGTTTAAGTCTTTCACGAGTCTTTAAATTATTTAGCGAATGTACGCACAATTTCTAAAGTGTAACGAAACTCCCCGTTAACCCCCAATTTCATCCTATATTAATTCTCACTCAACAGAGTTTACCTAGATCCTACCGGTCCTCTTTATAACCCTTTATGTTCTAACAATAATAATCAAGGGTTCCTACGCATTTTAACCGGATAAAACAAAACGAGAAAAAATATGCAGTTTTCCAGGAGGGATCAATCGATCGAGGAATGGGGTCGATCGATCTATCATCGATCGATCGATGTTCTTGATCGATCGATCGATCAAGTAGTTATGACGAATTCTGCCATTGTCAAGTTATGGGTTTGCCTCTCCAACCTCAACCAAATCTCCATTAACGATCCCCAAACTCCCCAACAACATCACTACTGGTATTATATACCTAACTACATGATTTCCTACATAAAATATGTCTGAATTCATCAAATATAACGATTTAATGTGGTAAAATTGACATAATCTTCAAGAACCCTAATTTTTCTTTTAAATTTCCATTCTTCAAATTCCTTTCCAGATTTCTTTCTTCTAAATCCCTATAAATACGTGGTTAATCCTCTACATATGATTGAGATATCCAAATATATCTACTTCCTCTACAACATGTGATTTTAAGTCTCTAAGGTATTAAATTCTTCCATGAAACTTGTTCTTAACAACCCTAGACTAACATGATTGAAACATTAACTAAAAATAAAGCAAGATAGATACTTGCCTAGAATTCAAGGTTCTAATTTCTGGATAAAAAAGGTATGGTTACATTCCTCGTCGCGCGATCTACGATTTGGTGGTGGTGGCGGTGCAAACGGATGAGTTCTTGACCTTGGATCGCTTGGAAAGCTCTCCACCTTCTTCTCTAATGGTCGTTCTTTGGTTTTTTGTTTGTTAACCCTAAAACACAACTCCTAAAGGTTGATATATCCTTAATAAATTCGTGGGTTTAATTACCCAAAAATATAAAATGTCTAATATAACCTCTCGGGATGTCAATTAGGCCTAAAAATGCCCCGAGACCCAAACTAAACCCCCGGGTACACTTTTCTGACTATCTCGACCCTTCCGGACACATTGACACACTCGAAATGACCATATGGGTGACTTATAATTTATTCACTTTTAATAATAATAATTTAGTCCTAACATGACACAGGCGCGTCCCGACTTAATTTCTATAATTGCCATTTTATTCACTCGTGACAATTTTAATAAAATCAATCTTATATATTACTTTACTCATATAGTATTATTCAACAAATTTTCCAATAATTACTAACTCTCGTCACGCTAGTAAATATTTAAAACAAAATTTTGAATTAATATTAAATTAATATCTCAATTTAAATTTAATAATTCGCCAAATTTAAAGGTCATAAAAATACGGGGTATTACATAAAACCAACTCAACAAAGGACCTTAAGGAATCTAAGAAGGAGATCCAAGAAGTTAGGGAAATGCTCCTTGCACCACCCCAATCCCCAAAGGACAAGAATGGACTTGGATATGACTATTCCAAAGGGATTACTCCCAAAGTCGATACCGTGTAAAAGATTAAACAAGACTCCTACGCGTACCCCACCTAAGAACTCTCTTAAATCAACGAAGGTGAACACCCCAAAATCGTATGTTTTCACCTAAGAGATTTTTGTTTTGATCTTAGGATAGTTCCTAGGATTCCTAGAGCTAATTGTTTCAGTGGCTGAAGTTTAAGTCAAGTCATTTAGGTCGAAGGATTAATAACATCATTAGAGAACTCAATGATATGACTAAAGCTATGAAATTTATCAGTTCAAATCTTAAGGCTAAGGTACCTTCAAGGCTAGAACCAAACCAATTGTCAAACCACTACACCAAAAACAGCAATTTGGCACACCCTGATATTAAAATTCTGGTACACTTTAAAATAGTGCCAAAATTTGGCATTGTTTTAAAGTGTGCCAAAATTAAGTACGCTTGACTAAAATATAAAATACCCTAAAAATCATTATACTAAGTTTGTGGTTTCCAACGCTCTCATTCCCGCTCACCCTCTCATCCTCTCTCAACTTCGATTTCCCTCGGCTCAGCTCTCTCTCTCTCTTCGTTGCTCGACTTTGCATCAGGGGAGATTTATTGAGGTTTAGTTGTGTGGATGGTGATATGGTGGACTATTTTTATTTAGATGTAAGAAAAAAGAAGGTATGTTTTATATTAGGGCTTTTTTTATACCTTCTTGCTTTTTCAATCCTTTGTTACATTTAGATTTTAAATAGACAGTTGATTTTTGTTCCAGTTTTTTTGAGTTTTTATTACATTTCAATTAGGGCTCTTGATTTTTTTTTTCCAGTTAGGTTTCAAATGCTATTTTGGGTATTTTCTACTTTCGATTTTGATTGTGCTATTATGTTGTTAGATTTTAGGTTTCAAAGGAGATTTGTACAATATGGCTGTTCTTCATAGATTACTGGAACTATATGTCATTTGCGAGGTTTGTTTTTCATTTCTTCTGTTTAATTGTTTGAAAATGATGAGTGACATTCATTGTTTTGGGATCTTGAATTGATTAAATAGGGAAATTCTTAATTATTTCGTTATTAATTTTTTGATGGATCTAAATCAATATGCATTTTTTGAAGATCATGAGGGCCAAATGGATGGGCAAAAAGAAAGGTGTGTGAGCTCTCTTTTTATTTATTTTTCAACTATTTGCAAAACTATTTGTAAATCATTTTTCTAAGTCTTTTTTTGTTTGATGCAGAGCCTATGAGTGTAAGTTTCGAAACTGAAGCACACATCTCTGCCACCTTTACTGATTCTTGACCAGTGCTTTATATGGGTATGAATTACCTTCACATTTTAAAGGTGAGGAAATTATGAAGATGACACCTTATATCCATACATGTCTTTGTGTACCTAAATGAAGTTGTTGGATCTGTTGTTTTGAAGTAATTTTTGTATGTTTTAGAACCCATATACTGTCGTGATCATACTTTTATGAATGTATCGAGATTTTTATCTTTTTCCATGATATTTTTTTAGGCTAATTTCAGTTTGAGAATATCTCATTCATTGTGACGCAATAATGAAGTATCTCACATGACTACATTACACTCTTTTACATGTCCCATTTCCCCGGTTTGAGATGTTGAAGCAATTTGAAATTGGAATTACTAAATATGTATTGCAACTTTGGTTTTGTTTTCTACTTGTGATTCATTAACAAGAAATTCAATGCTTTATCTACATGGATGCTAATACCAAGAGTCGGTTACTATAGTATGGCATTTATGAGGTGTTTTTATACCACTTCAGTTTTTTTTAATAAATGTATTTATTTTTTTATCAATACTTCAATCACGAGAAAAAGTGATTCATAATTTTTTTTGTTTTCATTATCTCTAATATCCATAAAGTAGGCGTACATTTTTCTTATCACTTTCCTTTATGTTCATACTTAGGTTGAAATTGCTACAAGAATTTGAATGACTTAGTAGCTCTTGAATCGTTTGATGTAATAATGTAAGGTTAAATTTGTTGATATTGGATACAAAACTGAGTTTCTCTATAAGAACAAAATTGCGATTTATCATATTTTACTGCCATAAATATTGTGATTTTATTGCATTATAACATTCTAATTAAGTATAGTTTGTTATCAAAGCATGAATATTTTTCTCTATAACCATGTTTTTACCTCAGAGTTGAGATCCATTTTATTATGTTTGAATGATGAGTATGTTGCTCTTACATTACTATATTATTCAATGTGCGGGTGGTGTTATGGGTTATTAATGAATGAAAGCAGTGATGTGTCCATGCATTGTAGAGTAAAAAATCACATATGCAGTTTTTTTAATCTCATACTCTCTATGTTTTCTCATTGTTAATTGTTGTTTTTCGTTTAGGATTTTTTATATATGTTTGATCTTTGTCTAGATTTTTTAATATCTATACATTAAATATCTTGATTTATATCTCTAAATGAGAGTGTCTTTTTCAATATTGCAATGCGATGCCTTTAATACGTGTTGTCTTAACACTATTTAAATTCCCTTCGACGGTTACCGTATGGGATTGGCTTTTTGGCCATTATATATAAATTACATTTTGGCCCCTTATATTACTACTTCGGTATGGGATTAGTGTTTCAACTTTGGATCGGTGTTACCTCTTCGAATAGAGACTAACTTTTAGTAAGGTACCTCTGTTTGTTTTCCTTTTTTCCACCTGCATTTCTAAATTTTTTATATATGTTCGAATAGTGATTTTCTATGTTTAGGCCATATTGGAAGAATTGTTAGGGATGACAATTGATTTCACCATTTAAAAGAGGGAGGATGTTAAGCAGCACTTTCAAGCGGCATGTTAAGCAGCACTTTCAAGTGGCAAGCAAAGATTCATTGCGAAAACTAACTACTACTCTGAAGAGCTCGGCAAGACAATGGTATAACCAACTCCCTACCATCCATCACATCTTTGAAAGAGCACGGCACACTATTTGTAGTTAATTTCATAGGTGGGAGAAACCATCTTAATCCCACCACCTACCTTATAAACATGAAGTAACAGAACCATGAGTCCCTCAAGGACTACATGAAGCATTTCAAAGAGGGATTTTTGCGAAAAAGATTGATCGCAGTGATGGTGTGGCCATAGTTGTTTTTACAACCCTCCCGATGTATTGTGGACTAAGATACAATGGACATAGTTGTTTAACATTGGCTAATTTCCCATAACACTATGTGGATCGTAGAAAACCATGTGAAAGTTTAAGAACATCAGTGCTTATTTTTTCTATCAACATGTAAAATCAGTCTCGGTCTTATTTCTGCCCGTTGGTTGCTGTAAAGATGATGTTTCTTTTTTATGTGGTAGGAAAGATAAGTACAATGACCTTCAACTCTTTTACTGTTATGATATGCTATATATTTGGCATCTGTTTATAAAAATGATATGCTATATGTTTGGCATCCATCTTTTTTATCTATGCAGTGTTTTTCATTACATTTGGATAATTAGTGCAATCCTCACCATTATTAGTTTCACATTGATTCTCTAATATATTTAATATATGTTGAGTGCAATATAGTTCTTGATTTTGTTTGTTTTCGTATTGCATGAGATGGCATTCTAATTAGTGTATAGCTTCGTACCCTAATTTTGAGTGTTGTGTTCATTGTGAGTTTCATAAATCAACATTTTGTATAACATACATCAGTTTCGTATCTATGATCTCCTTTGCTTAATGGTGATTTTGTTTAAGTCCCTACATTTCTCTCTCGCATATCATCATGTCCCTACATTTCACTATTCTTCGCTTTCGATCGCATTTTAAATGGCAGCCTGTAACACCCCGCTTAAAATAATAACGGGTGGCCAGCCCTATACTATATTAAATCAGGAATTTCAGATGGTCCAGTCTAAACATCAACTGTCGGTACTATATAATATAGGACTAACTACCCGATATCATATAAGCGAGATGTTAAATAAATTAAAACATGCAACATAACACAACCCAACACTACAAAATTTCTAATAAATAAGAGAGATGCAAGAAAGAACCATAAGAAATGAAAGGAATCACTATACATGAATATGCCATAATAAATAAACCCGAATAAGCTATCGGGTCACAGCAAATACAATAGCTGAAATGGAATAAATATAAACATGTATATAAATATCCCTATGATACAAACCCGATATACAATATGAATCCTACCTAGAATTTTAAAGAAGTAGGAAGCGGCTACATGAAACATCCCGCAACAGTCCGCACCTGTCACGGCTCCCAAGACTCTGGATAGAAAGTCATCCGGCATCCATGCGGTAGGATACCTGTGGAAACATATATGTATATACAAGAAGGAGGGAGAAGTAAACGGGTCAGAGCCCCGAATGTGTAAAATATTTAGCAAGTGTGTTAACCGTGCATAATAAATACCGGTGTACTTAATTTCATAAATAAAGTGAGACCGCACTCTCGTGGAACCCCAACTCACCTCTCATCTAAAGGCGCGTACCTATTCGCGTCCTCAAATTTTAGTTAAATTACCCCCATTGATTTTTTTTTTAGGACAACCTAACTTATCAGGCCTAGCCTATATCCACGAGAGCTACCTTCCCGTCATAATCTAAGGATCCACCCATTTCTAAACCCACTAGATTATGATTACCACAATTATGCCATAATAGGCTTAGTGAATTCCTATATATAATATCACGAATTAAAAATATCATAATTCTTAAAACCTTACCCCTATATACATATATATATAGGCTAAAGAATAAGAATTAATATCCCTAATATCATGCACATGGAATATTGGCAAAACTTCTCTCTAGCCTCAAAATTGTACTACGTTTCGTGCGTGGGGAGTCTCGCAAAGCGAAATCCAAACAAGGAACCGCCCCGTTACACTACTCCTGACAAGGTCAAGACCAGAGATCCGAGATGCCACAAAGGGAATTACTTCTCTCAAATCTCGACATGGCATTGCGTTTCGTGCGTGAGGTGTCTCGCAAAGCGAAATCCAAACAAGGAACCACCTCGTTACACTACTCCTGGGCAATGTCGATCCTAGAGATCCATAATCCTCAACATACAAGTTAATACTACCATTACTACTAACTATAACTACTAAAGAAAGAAAAAAAGAAAAGAAAAAAAAGAAAACAAATAAAATAAAATAAAAGAACCTCCAATAATATCCTTGGGATGATGTAATCGAATAATACCTTATGTGCGATACATCAACCCCCATCAATCTAGTACACCATAATCATCTAAGATGTACATCATAAAAGTCCATATCCTTTCGTCTATAGGATATATATATAAATATATATATATATATGTATTTATTTCTAACCGTATATATATCATCATCAATCCAATAGCCAAGTGTACATACTACATATGATGTACAAGGCCATGCACATAATATACCCGGCTATATATATCGCCGATAAACTGCATCAATGCTATCATCTTCCCAGTGCCCGGCTCACGTAGCAAAACTGGGGCCACCATGGTGGGACTAAACGACACCCATCTCGTGGTAAACTCACGCACACGACGTCCCGGGAAGCGGTCATAGCTCCAAACCGGCAATGAGACGAAACATACCCATCACGTCTCATCCCAAAATAAATATATATATATGGTAACACACGGGACGACTATGACCTGGGGAATATCCACACCCTGCTTTTCTAGCCAGGATGCTCACCCACTACGCGCGCAACTTCCCAATGATAGCATGAGCGGGGTATGCTTAACAAATTAAGTATATATATATATCATTTACATGCATAATATATATAATCCATATGATCCAATCATATGATCAAACAATAAACCATCGTATACGGTTTAAATATCCATACCATGTATATCCACAACATGAAGATATCCATATATATATATATATATATATATAGAGGCAAGCTCCTGTGCACACTAAGTTTGCACACTAACTTTGCACATTACCTTTTAAAAGTGTGCAAACTTAGTGCTGGCGCACACCAATTTTTTTATGTGATATTTTAACATTTCAACGGACTCACATTAAAAAAATTAGCTCAAAAAAACTTTTTTTGCTATTTTTAAAAAATAGGTCAAACTTTCGCAGTTTTTAAAGGGCTTAAAAACTGCGAAAGTTTGACCAATTTTTTAAAAATAGCAAAAAAAGTTTTTTTGAGCTGATTTTTTTTATATGGGTTCCTTGAAATGTTTAAATATCACACAAAAAAAATCAACTCAAAAATATTTTTTTTACCACTTTTAAAAGGTAATGTGCAAAGTTAGTGTGCAAACTTAGTGTGCACAGGAGCCTGCCTATATATATATATATATATATATATATATATATATATATATATATATATATATATATCAACATATATTCACATATCCCTATCTATATATATAAACTAATCCTCGTTCATATGTATAAGATATATATAACTGGCTATAAGTATACATAGTCCTCGATATACAAGCCGTCACTACCATTTCCATTAAATTTACCTTGATATGTGAATATAATTCCATACTTGAAACATATTCAATCATCTTCCTATGATGAGTAGTCTCCCAAAACCATATGTTTATATCTATACATATACATTCAACATTAGGTTTATCACCCAAGAATTTGTGTAGACATCCATCACTACACCTTTCACTTCTAAATGTGAAAGTACATAATTATCTTTAGTACTATCTAACCATAGGCATTAACAGGACTTAATAGTCTAAAACCTCAATTTATTCCAACCTCATTTCAAGTATTGGAATCTCAATGGCCATATCCCCATAATTGTGTATAAACTATCCTAACTAGAATTTACGCTACCGCTTATCCTAGTCGATAGTATACCCGCAAGTTGTTTCCCACTTTTACCTATGGTTCAATTGTATTTTATGAATCCTTACCCCTATCGGGTTATGATTTATTCCTTGGTCTAAATATTTCTAAGGATAGGAGACCTCTCACTCTCTAAGAGTTCTCAACCTCAAACATATATATATATATATACCTTTATCTATAATTGGTAAATTCCAACTTCAAAGAGTTTTCCCCCAATATCCATATGTAACTCCAATACGTACATGGGTACATTTCTCCCAAGTTACCCTAAGGAGTCCCCAAATCCCAATATGTGAGAAACTCCTTATATGACTCCAAGAATATATCTTTTACATCCTAAGAGAAAGCCCCCAAATCAATAAACCCAACCAAAAAGGGTTTGAAATCACTATGGAGAAAATACTTCAAAATGCCCTGTTTCCGAATCGATTCGGCCTCCCAGGCGAATCGATTCGGGTCCAAAGACCTGGGCTTCTGCAATAGGCCGAATCGATTCGGCTTGGGGTCCGAATCGATTCGTTCAATGCAGACCTGCCAATTTTACCAAACCGAATCGATTCGCTTGAGGGGGCGAATCAATTCGGACCTGCAATTTTTGAAGGGTTCTTCTTCTTCATCAAAACCCACGAATTCTAAACCCTAAATTTTCATTTCTAACAATTAAACCTTCATCAATTTATGATTTTAAGCCCATTAATCAACCCAAAGTTGACCCCAACCACTTCTAATCCATTAAATCCCTATTTAAACATTGATTTCAAGATTAAACCTAAAAATCTAGGTTTTGGTATTAATACCCAAAAATCCATTTCTTTAACCCACAAATTATGAAATGAAATACACAAATAGCTATTTAGCAAGATTAAACACTTGCCTCAGATTTGTAGAGGTTGGATCGTCCTCGATGTCGCGGTTGGGCCGGGAATCCCCAAGCTTTTCTTCCTCTTTCTCTCCCTTTCTTCTTCTTTCTCTCTTTCTCTCAAATGAGAAATGGCTTCATCCGTAAGCCTCCAAATCCTTTAAAACAAAATCCCAATTTTAAATGTTAATACACAATTTCAATGACTCGTTTACTCCAATTCGAGCCAAAATAACTTAAAACATTCCGGAGCCGAAATAAAACCCAATGACAGTCATTTTGACTATCTCGACCCTTCCGGGATTGATGGTACCCTCAAAATCATCATCCGGAATACTTTAAAATATTTTCTATTTTTGGACCTCATTTCCCAAATTCTAAAATTCTCCAATTTAATTAGATTTTATTTTCCCAAAATTTAAATTTCTCAGTCTCCAAAATTCGAGGGTGTTACACAGCCCCACGGACTTTAATCTTTAAGAGTGGACGACAGGGAGATGACGAAAACTATTGTGTATTTATACCACTATGCCAACTTCAGAGTATGCCAATTATATTAGTATCATTATTGGAGCACGGACAATATACCCATGAAGCCATGTATGTTCAAACTACTACCTTGGACAACGTTCAACTCGAAAATCAAGTCCAAACCCATTCTCAGGTATGGATAAGAGTCTAATGGCATCAGTCAAGAATACTGGAATCTCATATTGATCAGAGTCCATTAGTTGTTCTAACTGATTTTCTCATCCTATTTATTTGTAGATTTTTTGTTATTTTGTCCTTCCTCTAGGCTTGGTTATAGCAAGGGTAACGTGGTTTACTTAGTTTTATGTTAATTTGGCCTTCCCACCACTATGCTTATTCACTATCATGAAAGTACATAATTTTTAAGACTTTCATGAAAGTTCAGACTCATAATTTTTTAAAGTAAGACTCATATTGTTAGTTGGCATCTTATGTGATTGTTGAAAGTAAAGACTTAGGTAAGACTTAATGGATGTTTATGTATTTGAGCTATTTTGAAAAAAATTATAGCACATGTTATTTCTGTCTTTTGATTTTGCTGTGTTGAAAGAGGACACCTGCTCACTCGCACGGGTTGAGATTGTTGTGATCTTACTACAGATTTTTAAAGGTAAAATATAATGGCTTTGAGTGTTTGAATTAACGTTTTAAATAATTGATTAGTTTTAAATTACATAACTAAAGAAGTTGTCAGTTCCAAGGATGTGTGGATAAATATATGTGTCTTTGAATTAAATGCAATCAGTTACAATGTTGCATTTAATCCATTTATTTTCAGATGCATCGCATCTAATTTTGTTTGTATTATTGTTAAATGGGGTCGGTAACTTTCTAGCATTATGGATATTTTTGAGAGAGTCTTTGATGTAAAAATATTATGCTTATTACAATTTTTCCTTTTCTTAATTAATAACAAATTGGGGAATGTATTTTTTGTGGAAACAAATCAAACCAACTTTCATTGCTCTATTCTTTTGACTCTCCTTTTCTTTTAGTGAATCGAAAGTTGCTCTTTTGGCATCAAGATTTGAATTTGATTGGTTGATAGATCATAGATGTACTTATCTGATTTGGTTGATAGATCATAGATGTACTTAGCTGATTTGGTCGATAGATATTCCACTTCCACTGGTATATTTTTTTTATAGTGGTTCAATTAACCATTTTACAACTCCAAATGATAGTAACTAGTAGGTTATAATCATATCATACTACAAGCTTAATTTCTATGAAAATTGCACAAACTGGATTGTATTTCTATTGAAAATTAAACTCACCAATCTTCTTGACAAAGTCTGGTATGCAATCGTGCAAAAAACTCATAGTTGCGATAATAATTTCTTGAGAAAATCGTGCCAAACAACTTATTGACAAAGTCTATCGTGCAAAACAACTAGTATTCAATCGTGAAAAATAGCTGGACATTTTTTTCTTATGCAAGCATGCAAGACAAAAAATTACATTCCAATCCTAACTGTATGTTACTTTTTAAATCAATGATCAATCTGTTCAATATTCTTTTATATGATTATTCTACAATTTTCTGTTACAACTATATGTTACTTTCTGAATCCCTGGGATACCCATTAGTTATTATTATTTGATAAATATTAGGGTATAACTTCTTACTTTTGTCTCATTATTTAACAGGTTTGGTATGTTGTTGTTTGGTAACACTTTCCTCCTAAAAATATGTATGATTGTTTTTTGGAATCTAATTATATATATGATGAATCTACTGATTAGTTGAACTTTGAATCATTTCTATATGTGTATTAGATCTTTCTTATATCAGTTATCAAATATTTTAATTCAAAGATAGATAAAAAATTGTACTTTCTCTTATTTTTCATACGAGTTGCTTGTCCATAGCAAAATTTTTGGATGAAATTTTGCAGATTGTCTTTTCTGGTTTCGGGACTCGGGAGCAATATTTAAAGCTCACAACTATTATGTTTTAGAATATTTTCCCACGGATTGATATCAACGCTGAGTGAAATATCATCAATTAAATTCTGGTATCAACTTAAGTAATGTCCTTTCTCTTATAGTTACATTCGTTGTAGGTCAAACTTTCTCCGTGTGAGGGAATTGTGTTACTTATTTACAATAAGGATACAAAGGATATTGATTTTCGGCATTACTCTATCAGGCTACAGCCTATTGGTGTGTCGCGCAGAATTAGAAAATTTGTGCAGAACCATCAAGTGCCTAATTTAAGAAGTCTTCAAGATGTGAGTGACTTTGTGACAAAGTATGTATTCCTCTCTCTCTCTCTCTCTCTCTCTCTCTCTCAATTTTAATAAAAACCAATTGACTGTGTTATTTTACAAACGTTCGTTTATGTGTGGTCCTTCAATTGCAACTGTGAGGATTCGTTATGTTTAAGTTAGAACACCGGTACACTTCCTCAATTTTTGGTGTTGTTTCCTCAAACGCCTAAACCGGTACACATCCGTTGTTCTTCTTTTTGTTGTAATAAATTTGGCTCTCTGAGTTTTTTATAAAAATAGTCTTCATCTGTGAATTTGTCTAGAAGATTTAATTAGCTAAAGTTACTCAATAATTCTTTATTACTCAATATGTAGGATTAATTTTTTTTTTGTAACATTATTTTTAATTTTTTTTACTAATTCGAAAATCTGGCACAGTTCAAAACCGTGCCAAAAGAGAACCAAATTTTGGTACGGTTTTGACTGTGCGAAAAGTGTACCAAAATGTGCTCAATCAGGCAAAGTTACAAACTGTGCCGAAAGTGTGCCAAAAATATCAAATTCTGGCACGATTTAAAAGTGTGCCAGAAGTGAACCTGTTTGGTAGAATCTACCACACTTTTAAACCGTGATAGAAGAAAAGTATGAGTTTGGAACACATGATTCTGGCACAGTTCAAAGCCGTGCCAGATTTGATCTGGCACAGTTTTAAACCGTACCAACTTGTTATTTTTGGTGTAGTGAACCCCATGGCCCTATTGTTAGATCTATTTGGGTTAGAAAATACGGCTTGTTGTTCAATAGGTTGGCAGGAGTGATGTCTCACCTTGTTCCAATAAAGACTCATAGTTCTAAACCTTTAGTAGGTTGAGAGTTTTCTCCCCATGGGTGAGTAGTTTGTGTTTCTCCATAGACTAGGTGTGCCTATAATTGGTTTGTAAAGTTGGACCAAAATAATTTTTTCGAGTTAAATTAAAATTCAATATCAATTGAACTATTTCATGCCTTAACGAATTAATATTCAAATGGTTTTTCAATTATGAAGTGTTTTGACAAAGACACTAATTATTTTAAAATGAATTTAGTAACCAGATAAACTATATAGGACAAATATTTTTCAACTCATGCTACACTAATTTCCCACAACCTCATTAGTGTAGTTGTTTTCTATTTTCATTTTTTATCCCACCCGTTTGCGCCTCAAATTTCTACTCACTATACTGACATTTAGTCCCACTCGGAGTCTTAAAAACTATATTTCAGTGTTGAAATTTATGTAGTTAAATATAAGGGTATTTAGGTCATAATGATTAATAAGGGGTAAAGTACAACTAAGAAATATAAATTTTCAATGGAAAGATTGATGACGTTAAAATGTTGCATAGGTATGAGTTTAGAAGAGCTGTATAATTCAAGCATTTACAACCATACGGGTGAGTTTTACTCTCTTTGTCCCAAATTAATATTTGATGGTGCTAACCTCACCAAATATTCCTCCTTGGTGAAGGAAGAGGAAGAGGATCGGGAGTATTTTACAAATGATAATAATAAAGACACAAAGATGTATAGTTGTTCAGTACCTCTGATTAGGTACCTACGATCACTATCAAAGTGTTTCTCTCTAGTATATTCAGTGTTGTTGTGAATAATACAAATAGGAACATCCTTAGGCCTTGGCTATGGTTGAGAAAAAGTTTCTAAGGTCTTTATATAATGAGAAGAGTAATCTTAGGTAGTAACTGAAAGACTCCTTTAAGTAATTCTGACGTAAACTACACGTCAATGGTCAAGAAAATAAACCAAACCCAATCTTTTAGAGAGAGAATCAAGTGATTTCTTATATTCAAAATGGAGAGTGTCCTCAAATGAGGAATACAAGGGGGTATTTAGAGGGGAGGAGTATTTTAGGCTCTCAGTTAATATTCTAATTATAAAAATGCACTTAATTACCTTTTGCTACTTCTACCCCTAAATACCGTGCAAAAAGAAATACAATAATAAAAAAAAAGAAAAAAAGAAAATAAAATGACAACTAAACCCTAAAAGGAACCCATTTACATCACTCTCCCCTTCTTAAAACCAAGCTCGTCCTCGAGCGTGAAAAATATTTGGGGAATCTTGAGGAAATTCCAAAAAAAAAAATGCAAAAAACTTATAGGGGCTCAAAAATAATTTTCTGAAAGTTGAGGAGTGCACATCCCATAAATTTTCTTCTTCTCTTAACCCAAATCTGCCCTCAAAACTTCCACCCATGTCAAAAATCACGGTTTTGGAGTACCAAATTGGGTTTGGGTTGGAAAGGGGCAACCCAAGTGGTTTTTGTGCAAAACAAGGGCACATTCCTAGGGTTTTGGGGCTTGTATGATCGACGAGTGCAGGGGATGTGTTTGGGAGGTCTAGCGATGGATTTTGGGCAGCATATGGGGCTTTTTTTGGGTCGGGGGTCATGGATTTTGAGTTAGGGGCTGATTTTGGGGACGAAAGGTGTGGATAGTGGTCGGAACAGGGGTTTGGGGCCCGGGGGCTGGGGTTTGGGTCGCGGGCATCACGGGGTTTGGGGTGGTCGTCGGGTGGGAAGGGAGTACAAAGGAGGTTCGGGGGCTGGGCGACGGGGTTGGGGAAGTGGGCAGAACAGTTGTGGGGGTTGCTGGATGGGTAAAATAGGGGCTAGGGTTAGGGTTTTGGATTTTTGAGGAGATGAGTTTAATGAGGAGATCAAACTTTGGGGTTATTTATGGATATTGTTGTCTCATCTCTTGCATAAATTCTTGAATGCCCTCCCTTACCTCTTGAATCTTTTTTTGTTGTTGTTTTGATTTTCTTAGAGCCCTCAATAGTAGTGTACGATTTGATAAAAACACACCAAACACCAATGTTAGAGTGACACCTAGCTCTGATACCAATTTGACTTAAACTACACATCAACTGTCAAGAAAATAAACCAAACCCTAACTTTTAGAGAGATAATCAAGAGATTTGTTATATTCAAAATGAAGAGTGTCCTAAAATGAGGAATACAATGAGGTATTTAAAGGTTATGAGTAGCTTAGGCTCTAAGCTAATATTCTAATTACAAAAATGACCTTAATTACCTTTTGCTACTTCTACCCCTAAATACCAAGCAAAACAAATACAATGTAAATGCACGGTGTGATACTATTTAAACCGAATTCGCAAATTTCCAAGTTAACCTTATTTAAGAGTGTCAATTTTTAAAACAAACTAATTTAACCCCTAAACCATGCAACTATGTGTGTGTATGTGTGTGTGTGTCAAACCATCACAAATGAAATTTCTAACTCATAGATTTCTAGAAAAAAAAACTTTCGGGTAAAACCTTTTATTTCACTATGTAAAATAAATCGCAACTTACATAAACAATGAAATCAAATCTGCAATGATTACTCCTCAGAACAATCACAGAGACACGAAGCCTAGAGTCAGCAATGGAACAACCACAGCAGTCCACAGGAACACACAGTCCAATCAGCCATGAACACCCTCAAGCACTCCCAATCGACACGTAGCCGTAGAGATAATACTCCATAAAGAAATAACTCCACCTGTGGGTACCTCAATTTGTCACCTTGGCCCGAACGAGTATTATCTCTATGGCTGCCCCTCGCAGAATCAGATTTGAAGTTTGACGTTCAGATCCTAGGGCTCACTCGAAACGGCAAGCCTCAGAAGAAAGTCAAGGACCAGCCAGGTCCACACACATCTCTAGGCTGATCGATGCCTATAAGGCTAGGCTCCAAGAGCAAGGGGAAGCCACTCGTAAGCAGGAAGCTGAGAATGATCGCCTCAAAAGCAGATTGGACAAGATGGAGAAAGAGCTCCATCGTAGCACCAGGCAACATCATTATCGCACCCCCAGACCTCAGGCGAGCAAGTCTCGCAGTCGAGGAAGGAGCCTCATATGTGGGTCTCAGAGATTAGAGGAACACAGGTCGGATGATGACTCGCTCGAGCAACAACAACCAACTCGTCGTCATAAGAGCCCAGCTAGAAGAAATGATGACATACGAAATTTGGTCCGGAGAGAAATGGACCAGCACCCAGCACATCGGGGTGTCAGATCGACCAGAGAGCTAGCTAGGCGAGCTCTCAGGACCCAGATGAAATACCCATTCTCGAGGGAGATAGAAGAAGAAGAAGAAGCCCCTAAGAAGTTTGCAATTCCTAGATTCAAGATCTACGACAGAAAGACTGACCCTATCGATCATGTTAGGCAGTATAGGCATGCCATGACTCTCTAGAACCATCGAGACGCACTAATGTGCCGAATCTTTCCTTCGATCTTGCACGATGTAGCCCAGAAGTGGTTCGAGAGACTCCCTCATAGATCCATCAGGAGCTTTGAGTACCTGACAGAGCTCTTCACGGCTCGCTTCATTACCAGCATCTCCCATCCAAAGAGGATGGATGCCTTGTTGACAATGAAGAAAATGCCCCAAGAGAGCCTCTGAGACTACGCAAAAAGGTATTGGGAGTTTTTTAACTAGGTTAAGGAATGCTCCGAGCAGGTAGCTATAGCATTTTTTAAGATTGGCCTACCCATCTCCTGCCTCTTGCACCAATCCCTCACTAAGAAGGAGGCCACGACCATTGATGACCTAATGGCTCGCATAGATAAGTACGCCAAAGTTGAGGATGTGACCCGCCTTAGTGCAGGGGAGAATGGTTGAGCTAAACTCACTGCCAAGGACAACGAGAAGGATGAGAACAAGAAGAAAGGGAGAAAGAATGGGGGCAAGGGTGGATCCAAGAGAGGAAACAAGAACGATGTTTCAAAAGCATTTTAGGCCGTAAACATTGTCTTCAAAGAACCAATTTACAAGATCCTAGCGAAGATCAAAGATGAGTCATTCGTTAAGTGGCCTAGAAAGATGGAAGGAGATCCCTCAAAGAGAAATAACGCGCTGAGATGCGCTTTTCACAAGGAAGGAGGGCACAAAATTGAGCAATATAAAGCTCTCAAGTTGCACCTTGAAGAGTTAGCCCAGACTGGGCACCTGAACGAGTTTGTGGAGAAGAAGGCAGAGAAGGTCACTGCCAACGGAGACGTAAGGCCCGACAACGTCCTCGAGGAGGATGTTGACCATGAGTTCGCAGTGATTCATAGGGCATCTGATCTGAAGCAGATTCAAGGAAATTCATCCCGAATGAAAGTAAAAAAGCTTACGGCAGTAATGCAAGCTTTTCAAATCGATCCAGCAAAAACACAGTCAGGAAAGCATTGGCGAGCAGATGACGTCGACTACAACAAAAACATCGTTTACAAGGATAAAGACTTAGTGGGACTAAGAACCCCAAATCATGACGCCTTGATCATTACACTTCGGATAGCAAACTATGGTGTCGATAAGTTGCTCGTCGACCAGGGAAGCTCATCTGAGGTAATATATCTCGACCTGTTCAGGAAATTGAAGTTAAACGTTGCCGACTTAAAGAAAGCCACTGTCCCTCTAGTTGGCTTCGTTGGGAAAGTAATTGTCTCTTTGGGAAAGATCATACTGCCAGTAAGGGCAGGAAGTGTCTCTAAGATGATCGAGTTTCTGGTAGTCGACACTGACTCGTCCTACCAGGCTATCCTCGGTAGAGGATGGCTACATGCAATGAAGGTCGTTCCCTAGACCTACCATCAGAAACTCAAGTATGTGACTGAGTGAGGAGTGATGGAGATCCACGAAGATCAAGCGAGGACAAGAAGGTGCTTCATAGCAGCCATCCGCCCAAAACTAGAGAACAAGGTCGAGAAGGCCAAAGAGAAGGTTGAGGAAGAAGAAGGTTTGATACCTTAAAAATAGCAACTAAAGTATGGGAGACCCGAAATAGAGGAGACCAGGCTCCTCCCCTCTGAACGAGTCATTAAAAACCTGGAAGAGGTCGCAGCCGGTGGTAGCGAAAAAGACAAGATGTTCTTGATTGGGGCCTCCCTCACAGATCGAGAGAAGAAAGAATTGACGTTACTAGTGAGGAACAATCTGGATGTTTTTGCGTGGGAACCTTACGAGCTACCCTGAATTGACCCAGTGTGGTTTGTCATCGGTTGCACGTCGACCCGACTTTCAGGCCTATCGCACAGAAGTCACGACGAACTGCGCCCGAGAAGGCCAAGGCTGTAGAAAAAGAAGTGGAGAAGCTGCTGGATGCATGATCCATACGAGAAGTTTAACTCCCTAAATGGTTGTCCAACCCAGTAGTGGTTCCAAAGAGCAATAGGAAATGGAGAGTTTGTATTGACTTCATTGACCTTAACAGGGCATGCCCTAAGGACAGTTTCCCTCTCCCAAAGATCGACCAGTTGGTGGATGCCACTGCAGCTCATGAGAGAATGAGTTTCCAGGATGTATACTTAGGGTACCACCGGATTCCTTTGTACACACCAGACCAAGACAAGACAACGTTCATCACCACCGTCGGTTTATATTGTTATAAAGTTATGCCCTTTGGGCTAAAAAATGCAGGAGTAACCTACTAGCGGCTGGTCACCAAGATGTTTAAAGACCAAATGGGTGATATAATGGAAGTCTACATCGACGATATGCTCGTCAAAAGTACGCACAAATAAGACCACCTCTCAGACCTATCCAGGACCTTTGAAATCCTCAGGAAATACCGAATGAAGCTCAATGCGAGCAAGTGTTCCTTCGGTGTCCAGTCAGAAAAATTTCTCAGGTACTTGGTTAGCGAGAGAGGCATTGAAGCCAACCCGGACCAAATTGATGTGATCAATAAGGTGAAGCCTCTCGCACGATAAGAGATGTACAGAAGTTCACAAGCATGCTCGTCGCCTTGAATCGGTTCATCTCGAAGTCATTCGAAAAGTGCCATCCATTCTTCCAGCTATTGAAGAAAAGCAAAACAGTAGAGTGGAACCAGGATTGCTCGAAAGCATTAGAGGAGCTCAAAGATTATATCATCACAACACCCTTGCTCGTAATACCTCAGGAGAATAATTCACTGTACCTATACCTTGCAGTTTCCAGCCACGCTGTCAGTTCTTCACTGGTACGCAAAAGAGCAGGAATACAGCACCCAGTTTACTACACGAGCAAGACCCTCTTGGACGCCAGCAGCGATACCTACCATTAGAGAATCTCGACTTTTCGCTAGTTATAGACTCAAGGAAATTAAATCACTACTTCAAGGCTCACTCTCTCATCGTCCTTACATCACACCCACTTAAAGCAGTACTGCAAAAAGCAGATCTGTCAGGCAGACTATCAAAGTGGTCGGTCGAGCAAGGGCGATTTGACATCCAGTTTCAACCAAGGAATGCAATCAAGGGGAAGGTCCTTGCCGACTTCATCGCAGAATTTATAAAAGAACATCCTTGTGAGCAACTCCTATCTGTAGGTCAAAGGGAAGATCACTCGGCACAAGGTGTTTGGCGACTCTTTATTGATGGAGCCTCCAACTCCAAGGGGGAAGGAGTAGGCATTGTGCTCGTTACCCCAGAAGATACAATCCTCGAGAAAGGAATCAGCCTTGGATTTGAAGCCTCCAACAATGAAGCAGAGTATGAAGCATTAATAGGAGGCCTAAAAAAGGCACACGCATTGGGGGCAAAGCAACTCGAGGTGTTTGGCGATTCACAACTGATCTCCAATCAGATAAGTGGGGACTTCAACGCAAGGGATGAGAGAATAGCAACCTACCTCTCCTTAGCAAAGTAGTTAATGTCTAATTTTGAGCAAGTCAGTGTCCAACAGTTCCTCAGAGGATAAAACAGTCATATTGATGCCCTAGAGGCCTTGAGCTCAACAATCAACTCTGACTTAAAAAGAACAATTCCTATCGACTTCCTCGCCCAGTCGAGCATCAAACAGAGCCACGAGTTGCCAGACATGGTCCAAGTTCTCCAGATCGAACTAGCACCCAGTTGGATGGACTCTCTGAGGGACTATTTGAAAGATGGTGCCCTACCAGACAATAAGAAGGCTGCTCAACAGGTAAGAGTCAAAGCCGCCCGCTTTCACTTATCTCCTAAGGGCAAGCTGTATAAAAGATCTTTCACCGGCCCCTACCTCCAACGTGTCCACCCGAAGGACATCAAGCAAGTTCTCCATGAGCTTCATGAGGGAAACTGTGGGAGCCATATTGGGGGGAGATCGCTAGCTTTTCGAGTAATGAAGGAAGGCTATCGGGGGCCATACATGCAGAAAGATTCTGGGGTATATGCTCGCAAGTGAGATAAATGTCAACTACATGCTCCTATGGTCCACCAACCTGCCAGTGACCTAAAATCACTTACTATCCCCTGGACCTTCGCCCAATAGGGAATGGACATCGTGGGCCCTCTTCCTACCACTGTCGGTAATCGCAAGTATCTATTGGTCGTGACAGACTACTTCACAAAATGGATTGAGGCAGAGCTGCTGGCGAACATCAAAGACGCAGATATGAAGAGATTCATATGGAAGAACATAATTACTCACTTTGGGATCCCCAAAACAATCATCACTGACAATGGGAGGCAGTTTGAGAGCGGCCTCTTCTAAGGTTTCTGTAATGACCACGGGATCAGGCACCATTTCAGCTCGGTAGCATACCCTCGGAGAAATGGACAGGCTTAAGCTTCCAATAAAATGGTGATTGATGGATTGAAGAAGCGGTTGGAATGAGCCAAGGGGGCATAGGCGAGCGAGCTGCCACATATCCTTTGGGCTTACCGCACTACCCCATAACGAGCAACTGGAGAAACACCATTCGCACTAACATATGGTATGGAGGCAATTATCCCCTTAGAAGTTGGCCTCCCCACCATGAGGTCCACCCTAATCGATTACTCGTTGAACTTGACCTAGCTGACGAATGCAGGGAATTAGCTCTAGTGAAACTAGCAGGCTGTCAGTAACAACTAGCGAAGCACTATAACAAGAAGGTCAATCCAAGGGCATTCCAAGTTGGGGACTACGTCCTAAGAAAAGTCCTTAGTAGCGCAGTAAAACCATCAGATGGCAAGCTAGGTCCAAACAGGGAGGGACCATTCAATGTGACAAGAGATGACCTGTAAGGAGCCTATCACTTAAAAACGCTGGAGGGCAGGGAAATACCCCGAGCCTGGAACGCAACCAATCTAAAGAAATTCTACTTCTAGTTTTCCATATTGATTTTTTATTACATTGTTGGAATTGGCAACCCATTTTTCATTTTTTTATTAATAAAAGATTGTCTGGCAGTGGCATTCTATGAAGTGTTAATTTTTTATTATGAACTTTATAACTTGCACATCTTTTCCAAGCGGCAGGCACCCTACCCAACATATAAAAGAAGGGTGTTACCCTCCTCAGGTTTTCGTTATGAAACACGAATAACCTCCCAGCATTGCCCCCGACAATATATGAAGCCCTACAGGGGACCCTTAGGCAGCTCGGCCAACTCAGATTGGTCGCCAAATAAGGTTTGGCCCAAAAAATTTCTCGGATAGAACATCCAATACAAGGTGTGTCCTCACCATTTCCACACTTAGGCCTAAGGGAGTGTGACGACATGACCTAAAAGGTAAAGTAGGGCATAATGGTATCTCATAATCATACTGGACTGGAAGGATACTCACGCAATAGAACAATTCTACCCATATCAAATCTAGTCAGCTACGAAGAGCTCGAGATAATCAAACAAAAAATTTATGAAGTAGAAAATACACAACACATGTTTAGTCGGCAAATCGTCCAAAACATAAATATTTAATTACTTCATTACATCTACAAAGAGTTACATTGAATTAAATAAATCCTAATGAGGATTGGGCCTCTGAGCAAGATAATCAGCTACTTGCACTCTTCGGCCGTCGTCCGGATGAGGAGCTAACTCTTCCTCGACATCATTTGCATATGGCTCCAGTAACGGCCTGGGGATAACATCTATAGGGACCTACTGGTCATCCCTCCAGAAAGGGTTAGGCATCAGAGTCGAAGGAGAGATATCATGAGGATACCAGAGTACTGAGTTCATGGGGACCTTCAACTCCCTGAGAGCATTTAACCATCCCTAATAAATGATAGCTCTTCAACCTTCGCCAACCTCGTCGGAGCATCTGTCCAGCCCTGATCATAACCATCAGACCATACACACCGAAGAACTTTCTTGAATAGATGCCTCAGTAGCGTTACATCTCTTTGGAGCCCTGTGGCTATCACATATGCTCGACAAACATCTCCTCGAAGCTCGTCGATCTCCCTAGCTGAACCTTTATCATTTGTACTAGCTCGCGGACCAACCGATGAGGAGGAACCCCATAAAACTTGAGGGTCAACGCTCGGCGCATGCTCTTTAAGTCGCGACACCTCCCTCCTCAGAGCTTCATTTTCCTATTGAAGAACTTCTCTGACTTGATTGATCTCAGATGCATCCAGAAGTTTAGCTCTCAGAGCGTTTACTTCATCTTGAACGGAAGCACTAACCTTTTCCATCTCTTGGAGCCTATCCTTCAGGTTGGCAACGAGCTCTGACTGGTCCTTATAATCCTTATTCCTTGAACGAAAGGACTTACAAATCTTTACAAAAGTTTGGCGAACTTGCCTTCTCGCATTAGGACCGAGAATTCTTACTAGTTGAGAAGTAGCAGGTATATACTCATCAACATCAATCAACTACAAGTCATACAAGCATTAAGAACAGAGAAATCAATATGAAGAAAAGAGAAAGATTTCATTTCATTAAAAAAGGAAGGTTCCAGGTACATCAGCAAAAGAAAGAAAAGGACAACAAAAGCAAAAATACAAAAAATTCCCTAGAACAGGCTAGCTGGCAACCTCAGTTTCCTTCGAGGTCAGTGGTTGTTTTGCCTTATCTGAAGTAGCAGGAATACCTCCCTCAGATGGAGCGATCACTGTCCCCTGGGAAGAAGTGGCACCAGAGGGGACGATCTGGGCAGCAGGAACCTCTTCGTCAATGGCAGGAGCAGGTGCCTCATCCACAATAGGCTTAGGGCCTAGATCATACTCATCAAACAGTGGTGAATCAATGTCCACCCCAACAGCCAGAAGAGCCTTGTTCCAACCCTTCTTAAAGTTCAACCGGATGATGTAGCCTATCTGGACATCAAAATACCCGTACACAGCAGCCCACCCAGCATTATACGAGCTCTCTTTGATGGTGGTTACCTCGGATTCCACCTTCTTTACCTTTTCTGTAAGCACCTTATTCTCCTCAACCACAACCATCTTGCTCGTGCAGACCAGGTTGTAGGACTGCATCAACTCTGTAAGCTCCTTGGTCGCCGCTTCCTTCACACAATTGGCTTCGGTCAAGGCGAGGTCAAAAGACCTTTGGGAAGCATTGGCAGTCTTCAAGATGGCCTCCAGCTCGACGTTCTTCTTTTCCAAGTCGGCATTCCCCTTAATCAGCTCGTCGCGACTGTGGTAGAGGACACCGAAGTCGGTCACAAACTAAAAATAAGAGAAATATCAGCGAGATACATATTGAACAGAGTATTACAAAAAATAGAGAAGTAAGAGAAAACTTACCAAGGCTAGCCTCTGACTCGCCTTCACAGCTAACCAGTCAGTCCCCATCGCCTTCTGACGATCAGTCAAAAAAATCGCTCTTTTGAGCAATGCAGGAGCCAACTGAGGGGAGAGGGCAATAGAAGCCCCCTCAGGAAAAGAGAACATAGGCACCAGAGATTGCCCCGCCTTTGTCCTTACCTCCTCTATCCTCCTTTCTTCTTGTCTCTTTTTTCTCTCCCTTTCAACCCTCTTCCTCTCCTCCACCTTCTTTTTCTCCTCTACCTTATTCTTCTCCTCTTCTTTCTTCCTCTCCCTCTCTCTCTCCAGATCCTCCACTTTTTTCTTCTTCTCCAGATCATGAACAACAGAATGAGAACTAGTGGTGACATCCCCACTGCCAGATTTCTGCTTCTTCAACCGGCGAGAAAGGAGCATATCATCATTATCATCATCACGGATCAGATTCTTCCTGGGCGGAACCATATCTTCCTTACTGGAACTGCTCGATTCACTCAAAGACTCTTGATCCTCTGAGAGCTCTTTCGAGATGGAAGATTCTTCACCACCGGAGCTCTCCTCACTGGAACCACCTTCAGCACCGCCCCTGTTGGCACCCTCGTTCTCCTTACCAGAGCTGCATTCCTCCTCGTCGAAATGGATGGGATCGACGGCAACCTCTTCGGTGATGTCTAGCTCGAGAATGTTATCCGCAGGGCGCGCAATAAAGCTGGATCCAATGTTCTTTTATTCCAGAAGTAAGGGCACTGATCGAGGGTGTTCATTGTCAGCCAAGAGTTCCTTGATGTTTCAGGCTTTAACCAACTCAGCAGCCCGAACCTCGCTGAGATTAGGTTCCAAGTTCTTTGACCTCGTTGAAAAGAAAGAGAGACAAATATAAGAAGAATCATACACAAACAGAGGGTCGATGAGAAGAACAAAGACTAAGGCCTACCTATGTACTCCTCCTCATAAAAGGGGACCACAAATCTGCCAGACCTTGACCCCTCAGTATGGGGAGGAAACTGCTAATTTCTAGCAATAAAACCCTCATGCCAGTAATCCTTATGGGAATCAGATAGATTTACTAATAATACCCGATTAGGACTCCTGGCCTTGAGGTACAGAAGACCAGAGCTTGTTCGTGAAAAAGAATAATAGAAGCAGATTTCAGTAAGCCCTAAATTGGTGCCATAGAGCTGATTTATTCTATATACACCGTTAATAATTTTCCAGACATTGGGCGAGCACTGTGGAAGGACTATATTGAAGTAACCAAAAAAGTGCAAAAACAAATTGCTTGGGGGAAAAGTAAGACCCCCTTGAGACAATAAGAGTATATGAATTCAGTGACCATACTCAACTTCTCTAACATTACGAGGGACAGGGTACACTCGATGTCTACCCAAATTGGAATGTTATAAAACTTCCTAAATTCAGATATCGATCTATTACCTATTTGCGTCATTGAAAAAATAAAAACCCTAGTAGCATATGTGAAGATATTCCAACAGAAAAAGCAAAGAGAAGAAGTAAGAAGATCTTACGAAGTAGAAACTTATCTTGGGACGATGCAAAGTCACAAGCAAGGATGATGAGAGGATTGAAATTGGAAGACGAGACCTGGGAATGAGAGAGCAACAGCGGAAGCTTGGAGAAAATTAGAGAGTGAGAAAAAAATTGAAGCGACAGCAGGAAAAGACCTCTCCGGAGATGTTTTAAACATTTCTAATCATAGCGCATAGGCAACGAGGCACTCTGCTGCCTAAATCAGTTCAGAAAAGGGATCTTCGATCTTGAGGAGTGTTGCACAATTTACAAAAACACCATTATGAAAAATCATTTATAATTATTGAGCCCAAAATTGTGGCCTAACAACTTTAGGGGCAATTGTGGGTACCTCAATTTGTCACATTGGCCCGGACGAGTAGCCCAATAAAATACGGCCCAAAGTCTAGAGGCCACATGTCTCAACTGATTCAGTTACGACCCAGTCAGTTCCTAAAATCTCGTAAGGAGATATTCTAGGGGTTATGGACTAACGTGGGGAGTCCAACACCCCCACTCCCTGAAAATTAACATGTATATAACAAACCCCCAGCCCGGGGCAAAGGGCATGCATTATTTTGCCTGTAAAACACTCCTCAGAGTATAGAGAAATAATATTAAGAGCACCACCGTGGACGTAGGCATTCTTGCTGAACCATGTAAATTTTGTGTTGTGTGATTGTCGTGCCTTATTATTTTTCTTTGTTCTGGTGATTGCCTTTTCTTGTTAATTTGTGCTGAACTTATATGTCACCACACCACCAAATTTGAATCTTGGGTTCCAAAACAATTAACATAAAGATTGGGATATTTTGTGAATTGAAAACAAAAAGAATTAAACCCTTAAACGAAAAAGACAAATAATTCTGCTGGTTTGCAGTTTGTGCAAAATAAAAAACGCTAGGTCTTGTTTACAAAAACGGAGTGGTTTAACACACTTTATATAAAAAAACATAAGGTGGCGCGTCGCTCGAACGAAATCATCATATAGCTCGAACGATGCCACATGTCGCTCGAACGACTGAGCAAAAATAAATAAATAAATTATTTCTCCAAAAACTTTGCCTCAACACTTAGAAAAAAATATTTGATGGAAAACTTCGCTTCAGCACTTAGAAAATATTTTAGAAAAATTATCCTAACACTCCAAGTGAACCGTAAAGTAACCAAAACACAACCTTACCAAAATTAATCTCGCAGAGGCTTGAATGTTGAAGAAATTTGATATTTGGATCCGTCTTGGCACATGATTGAACTTGAATAAGTCTTTGACGGTTGTAGTGATATACGACATACTCAAATGTAAACCGGACAATAAAATAAGTCCTTACATACAATAACAAAACAAAATATCCAAAGAAAATAAAATGACAACTAAACCCAAAAGGAAGCCATTTTCATCAAATTCTTACTCACTCACGGCTCACAAGAAGTCATCTAAATGTGGCGCTAAAATTACAATGTATGAGCAAGAAGGGTTTCTACCTATTATGCAAAAGAAAAATCTTAATCGTTGACACTTGATATCATGAACAATTGCTTGAATTCGTATCCTCGTTGCTTTCCCCAAGCACTCATATATAGCCAGCTGTTAGGAATTTCAGGGAAGTAATATTAAAGTCATGGCAGCCATGGTCGACTTCTACCAATACTGCAGAAGGGTCAAATTTTGGTGAAAAACATTGCAGGTTAGTGGTGATGATTATTGAGAGAATTAATGCTCCACGACAAACTGCAAAGCATGATTGGGGGTACATTAACAACGTGTGTACTTTCTACCCACCTGCTAGATTGGTCTGGCAACCTTGATCCTATGGATATGGACTCTGCTTATAAGAGGCTTATCTAGGGCTTGGTTTCCACTTTCTATAGAAGTTGAGTTGGTGTATGTTACTAAAAGCCCCTTAACGTCCTTTTGATACTTGAGGATTTAGTGTGAAGGGCGACAGAGGTCCCTTATTGGCGGTGTAAGTTCTGCTGGATAGGAATTGAGCTGGAGATGTTGCGGGTTTGATACAATCTTAAAGGAACTTATGGGGGTCATTAATATAAACTATTTAGTATGACTTGTTGTTGAAGCCTAAGACTAGAATGTTTATGTCCTTTCATCTTTCTCTCTATCTAGAACAAGGGCCTAAGACCTTTTCTCCGGACATGAGGCTGAAAACCAAACTTGGTATTATCGCTAGTTGTGTCTCTAATAATATCATATGAAACTGGGTGATATTTCAAAGATCACATCCAAACATTTCGTATAAGAGAATAGCGAATAGTGATCCAAGTGCATATCTTGCATTTAAAACTATTTATCATTTTTAGGCAGATACATTTGGAAAGTTAAAACCTTTTTTAAAATGTTAAGACTTCCAAATGACAACTATTAATTTGAGATAGAGGGAGTACCTACATTTTCATCTACACTATTTATAAGCCCCGTGCGATGTACCAACACGTTACATAAAATGCCATCATGCATTTATTTTCTATAATAACAGAATCATTATTAACACATAACAAGTACTAGATTACCACATGTTATCCCGCAATAACATCAACTCACAAAATTTAATTTTGAACTCCACAAATCCATAGAAACTATGAACATTGCATATATATATATATATATATATATATATATATATATATATATATATATATATATATACTAGGGTGTACCCGTGCCAATTGCACGGTGATAAATTTACCCCTAAGTATTTGTCATTATAAGACTCTTACCATGCATACGAGTATTTATAGTTATAGAACACACACTCTCATGAATTGTATTATTCATTTGATAGTTTTGTAACATTGCAATTTGAATAACAATGAGGTTATAAATTTCAATTTCAATTTAAAAACCAATCAATCCTTCAAGAATATTAAAATGTTTTATATATCCCCATATTATTTAAATTTAATTTTATTGCTTGCAAGATTTCATGTTTCAAATTATTTCGAGATAAGTCGTGTTACTTGTGCTTTTCATGGTGCTTTCAAGTATAATATTGTTTAATGGATCTGTTTACATATTTTGTCATCTTTTTACATGTCCTATTTTTAGTGTTGTTTTCGAGTATAACAGTGTTCAATGAGTTGCGTTAAAAAAAATACAATTTCTTGTTGTTTGTGCAACAATAATCCTTGTGGAGCAATTTTTCGTTTCAAATATAGAAATTAATTACTTGTCTAGTTGTCATACTTCAAAACCAAATGACAAAATCTACCCAAAGATTATAAGTTACACTTCAAAAGCAACAATCTAAATTTAATATCGACCAAATCAAAGTATAGTTCCAAAAAATAAAAATTGCCCAAAGTTTGTACAGTACACTTCAAAAGCAGTAATCTAAATTTCATATTGATTAAACTGGATTTTGTGAAACTTTATTTCTTAGAATTCATTGAGCCATGTGTCCAAGTCTTTTTGCGGTAGGTTAGGTACAAAAATTTAGATTAAATTGACCACAACCATCTAGTCTCAACTAAATCATCAATACACACCACCTCCCCAACTATTCTCTCACACCCGACATACCCCACAAACCCATAATTTGTTGCCCCATTCCCCACCTACTCCTCTTGTCTCTCTCACCTCGCAACACACTCCACAAACCCAAATTTGTAGTTCAAGTTCAGCAACTCTAGTAGAGGATTACAATTCTGCATAAAATTAACTTTATAGTAAAATAAAAGTAATATTATTATTTTTATTAAATTGGACAATAATAAAAAGGAAAATACTGATATTTATTTAAAAATAATGGTCATTATTTTTATCCAAAAAAAAAATTATTTTGACGTTATTTATATTAAATAAAAAAATGGACATCATTTTTTTGAATAAAACTCGACGAATTAATCTTGTCAATAGGGGTCAAGTTTTTCATTAAACATTAATATAATGACACAGTTTATTCATAATTATACTCGTGTTATTTGTGTCTTGACGTGTTAATCGATTTTTACATGTCTTATCGTGTTTAGTTGGTGTAAAATATTATAATCATTTCATATCGTGTTTCGAATGGGTGGTGTATGTGTCGAATAAAAAAATATAAATTTGTGTCGTATCATGTTAGTGTCTAAATGGTGCTAACCATGTCTATCCCAAACACGACAAAATACAAATTATCACCCTTATATAATGCATACTCGAAAACTACACTATAATCCATACACATTTACACCCAACATAATACATCCATTATATTCACAATATTATACAAACACAAACTTGCACTTAAATAGTCGATTGTTCTACTCTCTCTACATGTTTTTTTAAAGAACTGTGTCTTTGGCTTTTTTACTTTGTTTTTTATGGTTGGTCACCAAACTTAAGGCATACTTCGAGAGCAGGAGAATGTCATCCTGGATTTTTTACTGTCTTCATAAGGTTTGTCACTAAGAAACTTTTGTTCATCACCCACATATACTACCTAAAGAAGACATTTAAATAACAACACCTAATTTTTTTTTTAAAAAATTCACTATATTCAACAACAAAAATCCAGAATTGTTATATTCTAACATATCCCACAAAAAGTACCCATAAAAACTGAATATGAGGTGTAAAGCTATAAAAAATACCCATAAAAAATACAAAGTATAACGCTATAAAAAGCTTTGCCACTAACCGTTATGAAGAATGGATCAGGGGATAACATAGAGAGTAAATACCCATATAAAAAAGTAAATGAAAAAGTACCCATAAAAAATACAAAGTATAAAGCTATAAAAAACTGTCACTAACCTTTGTGAAGAATCGATCAGGGGGTAACAGAGAAAGTAAATAAAAAAGTACACGTTATAAAAAATTATGTAAAAATTACCAAAAATTAAAAAGAAAAATCAGAAGATTATGTGCGTGTGTTGTGTTTGTGTGTATGTGTATTAATGTTGTGTGGGTGCATATAGAGAGAAGGAAGCTTCAAGCCGCCGCTTGGAAGCAAAGTTCGGCGAGGGAGATGGTAAAATATTTAACTGTTAATAAAATAACACAAAACAAAACCTGATGATGATGATGATGAGAAGATATGCTACCATATGAGTTAACTGAACAATAAAAACGCACTAAGCTATATATTTTCTGCCCAAAACCCACTTGAAGAGTAATAATTTCTGGAGCTTGACGATGATCTGCTATCGTGTTCCTGATTTTTTTGAAGATCTGCTACCGGGTTCTGTAGTTTGATGGGGTTTTTTCAGAGACTAAAATGGTTAGTATATTTTTCATTTGAAGTCATGAGAAATGAAGAGTCAAAATCTTACCCCGTAATCTGGAGAAGTTGAGCTCTAATTCCTGGTTGCTTTATTTGCTAGATTTGGGCTCTTGAGTGCTTTAATTCATTAGTTGCTTGGTTATTCCTAATTTTAGAGGTCCCTTGATGATCTATTAGCTTGAGTTTAGCTTTGGTGGTTAGAGTTGCGGTTGATGGGCTCGATTTGAGGCTGTGTAAGAGAGAAGGGATGCATTGTAGAACTGAGAATGTGAAGAGAGAGACAAAAATAATTCCACTTTCTTGGGAATATGAGAGATGGAGGCATGAAAGATAAAAGGCATTTTTGCCTTTTCTTTGAAATTCAAACGAATCAATTACAGAGCCATTTTTTTGTTTCGAGACTCGTGTACTTAGTAGGGAGGTCTGTAAACGGATCGAATTCGGACCGGATCAAGCAAATCCAAATCCATATATGTTTATGTCAAACGAATTCAGATTCGATCCGTTTATTAATCGGATCGAATCAGACAAATCCAAATTCATATTCGTTTATGTTAAACGGATTCGAATCCGATCCGATTATCCAGTTATCCGTTGATTTGCGATATTTTTATTTTCAACTCTTATTTCATAAATTTATTTTGCAAATGTTCCAAAAAAACAGATAATGAAATAAAGAACTATTATAATAAATATTTAAAATATTATTAAATACAATATATTTAATTAATTAATTAATATATATATATATATATATATATATATATATATATATATATATATATATATATATATATATATATATTAATTAATCGGATCGGATTATTAACGGATCGGAGTATATGAATCCAAATCTGCTCCATTTAATAAATGAATAATCGGGTAATCGGATAATCGAATTTTAGGCATGATCCATATCCGATTAAATGGAACGAATTCGGATTCGAAATCCAAATCGGATAAAATTCGATCCATTAACAGGCTTATTAGTAGGTAGGTGCAGTGTTAGGATAAGCTATGTACGTATGCATTCATTATGAAAGACGTGAAACAAATTTACTATAACGACCTCTTCTTGAAACATTTTAGACAGTTAGATTACGGCCCCCACATTTCAATCTCAACCATCAGTTGATAAAGACCAAACTTTCCAAGATGTAATCTCAACCGTTAATTGGGGAGGACAAAAAATCTCTCCTTTATTATATATATATATATATATATATATATATATATATATATATATATATATATATACACACACACACACACACACACACACACACACACACATGCATACGCGCAAGGGTGTATAAAAACAAAAAATTATGCCATAAAAGATTTTGCACTACTCGTTAACAATATTAACGAGAGTAATGTTGCATACCCCAAACATCCCACAAAGTGTTGCATTAAGGGCTTGTATATTGGGGTGGGGCCCACGTAAGATACAATCACTTAATATATTTTAAATTATATGTTTAGGGTACATGCCATTATTGCAACATATTTTGGCTCCAGTGTAAATACCAAAAGAGCAAAACTAAACTTCACTTATAAAATTGAATACAGATATATAATTGATCAAACACTTAGAAACCATACATTATATGCTAAAGTCAAAACATGGAATGTTATATATAATCTTCAACCAATAGTTTATTTATACCCCAACATGAATATATCATATGCAAATTAAATAGATGATACGATAGTATAGTGTCAAAATAATAATATTTTATATTTACTCCACTTTTGTTGCTTCAAAATCTTTAATGCTAAACTCAAAAATGTATTTTCTACTCAATTTCTCAGCAACCCAAAAACTACACCCTGTGCACGAGTCCATCAACATAGTTACACCATAACACCAAATAATTGCAAAATATAGGACTTTGAAATTTACAAAGAGATGAGGAATACGAGAATAACTATCAAGGCCCTCAAAATTGTTCTTTAAATTCCTAAGCTACCTTTTTGTTTCAAATATCTCTAATTGATTACCTAAAAAGCTCCTATCTTGCATATTATCTTTTCCATCCACTTCTATCCCATTCACTTGTTGTACATATGAAACTACATAACAAAACATACTAGTGAAATAAGTTTGACTCTCTCAATTTCAAATCATCATAGCTTCAAAATGATCATATCTCAAACTACCTAAATCTATAACACTAATGATCCAAACTAGTTAGAATATCCGACTTTCATAATACATCTATTAAAAATATATGGTTTTTCTAATCAATTAAAAAGCATGATATTAATGTCAACATCAATTTGATAGCCTATTTAAAAATTAAAGGAACTACATTAGTTTCTACAACATCAGCATAGTTGGACAACAAATATAAAAATCTACCACAAAAACTATTACTTAATTCTATTAATTTAATGGTGAATGTGATGCCTATTTCTTCAGTACCAAATTAATATTCCCCATCTTTATTTTCCGTCTTTTTGGTAAATATTAAGGACACGCTTCATCAATGGTCGAGATAAAAAATTGTCCACCATTGTGAAATTTGGTTTATCAGATCATGTAAAAAAAAGAACTTTCATTGGGATGTCCTCAAAAGGAAAGAAAAACTCTTAATTTGGGACAAATGGAGTATATAATAAATAAACATTGAGGCATAATCGAAAATAGTAATATCCAAATTAAAACAATTGAAAAAAATGAGGGAAAGAGATCATAACAGGGCAAAATTTGTCGTCATTTCACCTTCATTCCTTGTTGACATCCTTTCTATAATCTCTTCAAGCAGTTGACGAAGCTACAAACTATTTTTCACTTCAGGCCCTTGAAAAAAGTACAAACATAGTGGTTAAACCAAGAAAATAACAATAAACTTAAAAGTTTAAAAGCATTTTCTATTTAACAAAAAAAATTGATAAAACTAGATCGATAACATCCTTTCTACTAATGTAAAGCAATAAAAGGAAACTTTTAATAAACTAAGTTGTTATGCAAGAAATTATACTTAGCAGTCTTCCTAGGATTTAATTACATAATGAAATAAAAATGGAGGAAATTGCATACCCATATTTTGATATATTCTTAAACTTGATTTTAATAAAATTATTTTCTCCGCCACTAAACTGATTTTAACAGCGATAACCTATCCTAACATCTGAAAAGGCCTCCACATCTAAAAATTATAACCTTATTAGTTCACTTCAACAAGGAAGTGGGAAAAAATGGCCAAATGAAGAAGACTGATGCCTACTAAAATAAAGGGGACCAATGATTTAAGATTTAAGGCGACATGGGTGGTTGAAGAAAGTTGTGAGGGGATTTGAACCCCCGCCATTTTGAACCACTTTGATTCTTGTTCGCCTCGATAGAGTCGAGTGACACCACCTTCTCCGATTAGAGGCAAAATGTGGTTTTATTATCAGTCATTAGACTCCGATTTTAATTATTTAGTTACCTTTAGTTACCGGTTTTCATTATTTAGTTACCGGTTTTAGTTATTTAGTAAAATTTTCATACATATGTGTGTGTGCGTGTGTTTGTATGCATTGGCACATGAAAAATACATAATCAGATCCTAATAGCCATATAGGGAATACAAAAAAAATTATGTGGCGCACATATATGTGCTTAGAAGAATCTAATCCTAAAAGAAATTATGGAGAAAATATGGAGAGTAAATGAAAGATCGACGAGTCTTGCTTCTTTTGACATGGGAGTGGAGAGGTTCCAGTTCATAAGTGACAGAAAATAATTGCTCACATGTGGTGAAGCCAAGTTAAAAGCTATATTTTACTAGTTTTTGACCCCGCATGAATTGCGAGGGTGTTTTGGTGTTAATTGTGGCACATTATATATTTTTAAATATATTGAGGTATTACATACAACCATGATCATGTGAAATTGAAACTGATAATAGAAAACTTTCTAAAATCATTCAAAGGACTTGTATGAGAATATCTAAATTAAGAAATTGAACTCTTGTTCCAGCCAACACTCAAACGAGAGGGTGTTCTGGATATGGTGTTTCTTCTCCAATATACTAATGTACTCCATAAAGAAATCCATGTGATCCTCTTCATCTAGCCTCATCCGTTCAATGATTTCTTCCTTGGTGTATTTTTTTTGCAATAAAAACATCATTATGTCGGTCAATCAATGAGGAAATAGTTTTAGAAAATGATGCTCACATAAGTATATCGGAACACGGATCACAATAACAATAAGTAATGATGTTCCATTCGAAAAGTAATGGAGATGGGAGGCAGGCTCCCCACCACAATCTAGCTGCAAAATCCCCCTTCACCACCACAACCTAGCATTTTAGAAATGGAGACCATTTTCCATCACTCGGTCAACAAAGGGCTCTCAAAATCTCAATAGGACTGGAGTGAACTGCTAGATTTCGATCTGGACGATCCAATTTCCATCCATTTAAACGACATACCTCCGATTCAACAAATTCAGGCTTCTTCATCTGATAATTAAGAGAAGATATGGAAACAGGATCCGAGACTGACTTGTTAGAATTCTTGGCGGGTCGGGTACCCTATAAGTGCCCGGAGTTGGATGCACTAGAGGAGGACGAAAACGAAGAGAGAGGTGTATTTTTTTAGGGTTTTGCAACGAATGCAGTTAATAAATTTATGTCTATGGTTTTGTGTGTGAGAGAGTGAGTGTAAGAGAGAGAGTGAGAGGAGAAGTAAGGTAATTCCATAATCCATTACAATTGGAAAGTGAGAACCTTTGACTTAAGAGAGGGTAGAAATGCCAAATGCTAACTGGCATCCGCAATGAAACCCCTTGGAACCAATTTACAAATTCTATGGAACTGAACCAAAACTTGGATTCAACCAAAATAATGAAAAAGTTCCAAATCCTACTGTTCTATACATGTTCTAGTCCCTGAAATGTGCTTAACAAATTAAAATCACATATGTTTAAAAATAGGCACATAATCCCCCCCCCCCCCTACACACATACACAAACATAAAATAAAGTAAAGAAAAAAATACACCTTTTCACTTATTAATCATTCCAACTTACCAAATGAGAAAGACCCATAAAAAATAGTGAACAAATAAAAACATCAATTCAAAAATCATAATAACAGATGAAGAAAGGCTCAAAGTTTTTAGAATCTATTTACAATGTAAATGTTGTGTTAACTATAAAATATGTTATTCTTACCATTTAAATACAAAGAATCACTAAAATTTAGAATTGATGGGAAGAACTCAAAATCAAAGAAACATACATAGAGCTGTCTCCAAGATGGAGTTCACACGAGATGAACAACGTATGTTGGCAGTTGGTAAGTGATAATGTGTTGAGGGATTCCTTAACGAACTAAAATGAAGAAAAAAATCAGTCAACTAAATCAAATCAACTCACTTAAGAGTGAAAAATATAAAAAAATCACAACCATCACAAAAATGTAGATAACGAGAGTGATTTTTAAGCAGTGGTGGGTTATGACTGAGAGAAAGAGAGAAAAGATAGCTTACCTTTTTCCAGATCCAAAGGAGGCTCTGTTTGATGATGGTGCGTGCAGGAGTTGGTTTCTAAACTCATATACAGGTGTGCTCAACCACCACTATATCTTCAAAAATAGTTTTCAATAAGTTGAAGGATGTTAGAAGATTGCCAATAATAAATCTACAATCTGCATAAAATTGAATTGAGCAAAGAATCCTACTGAATGGATAACTTTAAAGGGGGATACCTACGCATAAGAACTTAATGTGACTTATATTTAGTATCCTTAAGTATTGATATAGAAGATGAATAGTTGAGGGTCTATTTAGTTACTATTAGAGGATGAATTGGGCCACGCGGTGAGAATGGGAATATAGACCAGAGAGGAAACTTAAGGTTTAATGATAACACTCTAATAACATGACGAGTGTCACATTCTGGAGGTAGTAAAGTCCTCCAGTTTAGTATATTGTAATACATGAGAACACTCTAATAACATGACACGTGGCACATTATGGAGAGAGTAAGCCTCCGTTTTAGTATATTGTAATAGATAGTACTAGTTTTTAACCCCATATGATGTGTGAGGGTGTTAATAGTTTTAATTATAGTACATTACATATTTTTAATATATGGAGGTATTATTGACAACCATGATCGTGTGAAATTGAAATTGATAATAAAAATTTGCTAATATCATTCAAACGACTTGTATGAGAATATTTAAATTAAGAAATCGAACTCCTATTCCAGCCACACTCAAAGGAGAGGGAGTTCTGGATTTGGTGTTGCTTCTATAATATACTAATGTACTCCACAAAGAAATCCATATAATCCTATTCATCTAGACATATCCGTTCAATGATTTCTTCCTTGCTGTAAATTTTTGCAATAAAAACATCATTATTACGGTCAATCAATGAGGAAATAGTTCTAAAGAATAATGCTCACACAAGTATATTGGAACAGGGAGCACAATAAACATCGGTAATGATGTTCCTCGCGAAAATAATGGAGATGGTGGTAGGTTCCCGTGGCTATTAATACAGAAAACAGGAAAGGGAAGAAAACATTCAAACTCTACCTAGACTATACAAGAAACAGAAGAGTACCACCAGGTCCTCTAGGCTTCGAATATAGTCTGAAGATTATATTTTGCTTCAAGTGATAACTTTGTTGCAGCGCCATTTTACAGAAGCATTAGATCATCCCACCTCTGCTTTGCGAATCAAGCATATATATATATTGAGTTACAAGGGACTAAACACTAATAATTATCTAAAGGATTCCCAAAACCTACAAATATATAAGATCAATATAATATCAGTGATAATAAAAGCAATGATCACACTCATATTGCAAAGCATCTACTTTAATTCTGAATCAAAGGCATGTATAGATTCAATGTAATACTTATTAAGAAACTACTAAATTCTAAAATTGTCACTTATAATATGACTTTCTAATTGCAACAAGAACATAGAAAACTTTTGGACTAAGAAAGTTGATTTATCGCATTAACACTGTTAAGATACACACTGCATAATAAAAGTGCCAACAATCATGTAGGTTATAGAATAAATTCTTATGAACTTGGTCATAATAGATATTATTTTTTGTTGAGTTAGCAATGCGATGAACTTAAAGATTCATAATTTTTATTTTGGTGCATTGATCTTGGACTTGTTTTGTTTTGCCATTACAACAGTGCTAAGATCTGCATACACTGCGTCCCAAAATTCCTATCTATAAAACCATACTTCTATTATACAGATATTTAACTTAGATAATATTGACTTTGGATTTGTTTGGATTCCTAAAATTGGAATTCAATTGAAATTGTAATTATGTAGAATCGTAATTCAATTATTTCAAGATCAGTGATGTTATTCAATTGTTAGGTTCCCTATAGAATTTTGTGGAATTTTATTAGAATTTCGTAGTCATGATCGTGGGTTGTAGTCTGTATTGCACGGATATGGATACACAATATGAACTAATCCCTGTTTTCTTTTAAAAAAAATACAATATGGGTCCCGCCGAATCCTTGAAGTATCCCCGACATATTCCTTAAGTATTGGGACATATCCAAGCTGTATCTGAAGGTCAAATTGCTGATTTGGTCAATGTATATGGAGTTGGAGTATCGGATACGTACAGAGCCACATCGGGATCATGTCCGTATTTGAAACTCCATTTCTGCTATTTTTGAAGTATCGGTGATACGTAGGTTGTAGTGTGTATAGTGTTTGTGTAATAATTCATGTGTGCCTGTGAGGGTGTTTGTGAAATATGTGCTCTGTGCAAAACTATGTGAGATTCTGTGCAATGTGTATGTGTAACACTGAAATGTGTGTGTGTGCGCGCGCGCGCTTGTATCTGTCACTGTGCAATGTGTGAAACTCTATGTTCAATGTGTGTGCGCAACTGTGTGTTAGAAACTTTGTGTGCTATATGTGTGTGAAACTGTGTGTTTTTTAAACTGTGTTTGAAAACCTATGTGCAATGTGGGGGTGTGTGAATTTGTTGTGTAATCAATTCCATAAAAATATTATTTTTAATTAGCTACTCACTTTGGAATTCAGTTTATGAAACTGGAATTCGTAGAATTAAACTCACATGACAATTCCAAACTCAATTTTAGAATCAAACACCTGATTAGAAATTTATTATTAGGTTGTTTTTTTATCATTACCTTTTGGCTGCCAAATATTATGTTTGTGATTTTTCTGAACTCTAGACTCGTTTATTTATTGAAAATACGCAAGAATAGTTAATAAAAAACTATAGGCCTCTTAAAAGGGGAAGAGTAATGCCAATCATAATAAGTAAAACTATAAAAGTTAATACTATTTGTTTTTTATATACAAATGGGTTTGGAAATCGAGTGGAGGGAATAAAATGCAAAACATTTAATATATGCACATGAGAAATTATATCGAACACCAAGTAAATCACTTGCGTGTATATATATATGTATATATATATATATATATGTATATATATATGTATATATATATATATATGTATATATATATATATATATTAGTTCCACTTAAATATTTGTAGTGCTAACTTTAAGCTAAGTTTATAAAAAAAGCAGCAATTTTATTCAAAAATAGTAAATTAGAAAATAACAACTTTATTAACAAAAAATAAAATCAAACAAATCTGTCAGCAACACTATCAAGAAAAACAGTGAATTAAAATAAATAAAACATATCAACCTAAGTTTATTACAAAAACAGCAACCCTTAAAATAAATTCAGTTTAGTTAAAGAAAACATATTAATCTAAGTTTAAAACCAAAAAAAAAAACTTATAAAGTTAAGTTGAAAAAAAAAAGAAATAAGATAAGTTATAAAACAACAACCTTTCTTGGTCAGAATAAAAAAAATGTAGAAACTTATAAAAGTTAAAAACCATACATTAAATACAAAAAAAAGTAGCCGACTATGTCGGAGTATGAAAACGGAGGTAAAAATCCAAAAAAGAAATGAAACTTAGGCTACCTCCGAACAGAACTGCTGCTGGCTTGGTCGGAAAAAGAAGAACGTTGTTCGGAAGCAAAGTATTTCAAAACAATGTAACCTTTTCATTTTATTTTACCCTAAATCTAATCTGAACACGCCTTTACGCCTCGCCTCATAACGCATCGAGGTGTACTGCCTCAGACCCAGGGAACGTAAGCCTCAGAAACTACCACCGAGGCTTAAGCCTCCTCGAGTGCTTTTTTAAACACTGATTGGAAATATTTAATTGAACTATTTAAAACAAAATGATCGATGAAGGAAGTGTGAACATGACCGAAATCTATGAGAAAAGTCTGAAATGCCATAATATCCTAACCAAATGAAGCTCGTCTTACTTGGAAAGTGAGTACGAGAAACAACAAACAATCCAGATTTGATTTATAAGAATTAAAAGAAGCAAAGAGCACAACACGTGTGTGTGTGTGTGTGAGGAGAGAGAGAGAGAGGTACCTTTACACATATAATTATATATTGTTGTATTTTCTCTGTTAATATTCAACCCAAGAAAATAAAGAATACAGTGACCCTAGATTTGTTCCGATCCAATGTTGAGTTCTCCAATATTCAACCAGGTATTGATTCTATGAAAATAGGTAACGCTTGAGAGTTTTTTGAAATTGATTTTATGTCATGTTGTCTCTTAAACTTGGTTTCGAGGAAGGCGATGGTCCTGCAGGTTCTGGAAAAAGGCAGAAGGTGTCAGAGAGGGATTGAGAAAGATAGATAACAAATATCTGTTCGCTAGCTCTAAGATGCAAAAGAGAACACAATAAAGTAGAAGAGCATGATGAAATTGAATTTAATGGAATATAGAGAAGCATCTGATAAGGTTTGACTTAAGGTGAAGATGAATATCCAAACAAAATACATATACCATTGAAATGTACATCTCGTTCAATCCGGTAAGGAGAAGATGAATATCCATACAATAACTGGAATATCTAATTTTGCAATACCTGTACATGAACTGCAAAAAATATAAGCAACAAATTAGATACATGTAAAAACAAATAGTGATATAGTCGTATGAACATCCAAAAATTTGAAACGAATAACCAAAATTTGTAACCAAAAAACCCGAAACAACCTGCAACAATAAATGTAATAGTAAAGAGAAATAAGTAATTAAAATCAACTTGAAACCACTTAATAGGAATCACCAAAATTGCAATAAAAATTAGATTCGAGATTAAAATCTAGAATACAAATGAAAACCTTCAAAAATGAACTGAAAAAAAATGGGAAAACAGAGGATGAGATGCCATATATTGAAACCACCTATAAAAGATGTAGGATGCTACTTATGGATAGATGTAAAAAAATCAAGCCCAAACATATGTAAAACAGAAAAAAAAATATAAATCTCCAAGAGAGGATAATCGCATTAACCAAACCTAAAAAATTTGAAAAAATCTAAGAGAGGCTTAGGCAATTATCAATCAAACCTAAAAAATCAAAACAAAATGGAACAAAATCAAATAATGTCATAGTAGACATCCTCTAAACACAATCCAATAATAACTCCCAATAAGAACCTACTATGCTATATGTTCGAGATATTAACTTTGGAGGAGCTGGATGATATCTTTTATAAATACACCAAAGTCTAGTCACTAAAAGCATACAATAACATGCTCCAAACCCCGAGACAATTAGTATTTGTAGGTGAGGACTATTAAGCTTGATATAACAACACAAAAATTTATAGCTTTAAATGATGCCTGCTCTTCAAGATAAGAACCTGCCCAGCTGTGCAAGCAAAGACAGCTGAAAGTTTTCGAAAGATAGACCTTTAAATAGGCCAATAATGTACATAACAGAATAAGAAAAATAAAAAAAGCAATCCTTATGATTTGATCCAATTAATGATATCCGTTTACATATTTAACTCACTTACCCCCTATCATGTGCTTCAGACCAACTTGTGAAAAGTGGAATGCACGTTCAATCGTAGCTCACCACCATACAACAACAGTCATAGATCTGCAAAAACGAACCTAAAATCTGTTTAGGTAAAACATTGTTCGTATAATACTTACTAACCACTGGAAATGAGTTTCAGTTTAAACAATTGGATCACGGGAATCATAAAAACAATCCACAATGTACGCCGCATTAAATGAAGAAGCGAGAATTCTAAAGCATCGTCATTAGTTACCTTTTCCAGCTTTAGCTATTACCTTGATAATCTGTAAAACAATAACAAAGTGTTAACCACACGTGTTACTCGGCATTCTCAGCAGGAAATTTCAATACGTGCTAAATTCAAGTGAAACAATCAAGGAATGCTCTGTCATCATGAAAACAGATATGTAGAATCATTTACTAAAATTATGATAAACAGATTGTAACATGAACTAAGATATAGAGAAAGAAGAGTAATACATGTCAAACAAAAATACCCTCGTTCAAATTGATATATACAAACTCAACTAAAAAATTAAAACTTAATAATATAAGAAATTCCTTACTTTTTCCTTCTATAAAGAGGACTAAGTATAAATTATTTAGGACTTATAAATAAAAATAAGATAGGAATTCATGAACCATGGATACCAATTACATGGTTATAAAAGAACTTGATTAACAGAGTCTCCGATGATCAACTACTATTGACAATTAAAGAATAACTATTCATACAACGAAAATAACAATAAGATAATATTTTATGCATTTCTATAACAAAACCTAATATCTAAGCACAAATATGAAATTGAACTTCTAAATTGATAACAAATGTATCCTGAATGAAACCTTGAGTGCTCAGAAACCTTAAACTCTGGAAAGTTATTTTTAGTAACAGCATCATCATTCTGATAAGAATAAACAGACCCATTGCCCGAATTGAATTTTAACGAAAACAAATCAAACACAGCTTCCTTCGAATTGTTTGAGAGAACAGAATTCATGTCTCTTGACCCAAAGGGTTCAGTAGCATTATTTTGCTCCCCAATAGAAGCATCATTTGTCCATTTGCTCTCAGATCCATTTTCCCAGTCCCACACTCTATCTCCTTGACAATAAGCTCAACAAAAGATGTATTTAAGGACCGGGATTACTATATAACTAAGATCAATATCATAAGCATATAATATACCATCTAATGTTTAGGTTGGTTTGTAACTATTCTACACCAAATGGACAATGTGTGAATTCAAAACCGGACACACAGTGAACCTTCCTATTTTTTAGTCTACAATCTAAAATTCAACAAACTTACTGGAGTATTCCAGATTACAAATTAAACTAAGAACATAAAATAAAAGTGAACTTGAAGTTGAACATATGGAGTATACCTTGGGGGATTTGAAGAGTTATATTTTCAAAAGTTAGAAATGTCATCATCATTTTTTAGTTTGATTCAACTGAGTTAAATGGAAAAATAACCAATCTAATAATATCACTACCATACTAAAGTGTACTATTATAGTGTCTACCAAGCTAAAAAGTTATTTCATTACTAAATAATACAACTTAAAAAGTCCAAAAGTCACTCAAAAAGTAAACAATCTCACATTTAAAAGATGGACAACAGGGAAATTGATAGTAATCTAGCTAGTGTGTCTTATGTACAAAATGCCACTTTTTCTTACTAAGTTGTTCCACAAAATTTTGCTTACATAATATGAATACACACAATATAAGTCACAGAAAAGGAATATCAGTTAACCCAATATAATAACATTAACTTTTAATTCTAACATAGCTGTAAGAACATCACAAAAAATATTGGAGCTTGTTTCTCTCAATATAACGTGAAAAAATGTAACGGTCAGGTTAATAATTCTTGCATAAAAAATGTACTAAGTTATAAAATCCCAAAGTTTTTAACAATGAAATAGTTGAGACAATATAATGCTTTATAAAAATACTACCATTTGTATGCTTTGGATTGGGATGTTTTAAACATGGTATCACTACCACCATACATCCAACATCATACAATGGAACCAGTAAAATGGAACTATATAATATGTCATAATTCACAGGTAAGATGAGTAAATTTATTACAAAAAATAGAAAGCAGGGCAGTACTTTATTTAAATAAACAATTATTATCCTTGTAAATAATTAAAGAATGCAAACAACTTTGTATTGAATCAGTGCCAAACTGAAACCATTTTTATGTTCTCATGATTGTGGTGCTCACACAAAATTATTTTTGAACTAAGCATATACATATGTACATACATTGTGGGCTGGAAGAGAATTACTAAAGCAAATAATCCCAAAACATTTATGAAACATAAAATAATGGACTAAAGGACAATCCAAAACTTATTTCCTAAACATAGGAACTCAAATTTTGAATTAAAAAGTCCTTGTTTTCAATACCTCAACAAAAAAAAGGGTTTCTAAAATTAGTTGTGAAACACGCCTCAAATAATAGGTTTTTTATGGTTTATTACTAATTAATTAATGAAAATGGAAAGTAAAGTAAAGAGTGAGAACATATAGCATGAACCCACATCAGAGAGGGTGAGAAAGTCTACCTCAAATCTATATCAGATCATGATTTGCTTTTAAGCTCGAAAACAAAATATTAACCAAAATTTGAACAACTCCAGTGATATAATACCTTATGGTACAAAAAATTAATAACACTTACTCCAAAATACCTACATTTAACCAAATAAACCCTAAAAATATACAAATTAAACCCCCCAAATAAATAAATTTTAAATTAAATAATGCATAAATAAAATTTAATAAAACCTTTTTTCAACTAAAAGCCCCAAAACACAAAATAAGATAGAGTACCTGTAAATATGAACAAAAACTAATTACATCTGCAAGATAAAAGAAAGAAAACCCACAAATTACATCACACCACCAATAAACCTAAAACTCGAACCAAACCAGGCCCCCTAAAAAACCAAGTTCAAACACAAAATAAACATAAAAGAAGGTTACCGTGATGATGGTTTGAGAGGTGGTAGAAAAGAGAGACTACATGTGGGAGAGAAAACAGACCACCTGCAAAACTCAGACATAGAGATTTTTAGATCTGTAAAATAAACATGAAACCTTAACCCAAAAATGAAAATAATCTCCAAAACCCCATGGTGGCGGACAAATCTTGGTGTTTGAGAGAGAGGGGATGGGTGCATTCACAATGGTAGGTAGGGAGAGAGGGGATGGGTGCATTCACAATGGTAGGTAGGGAGAGAGGGGATTCACCATAGTCGGTTAGTGGAGAGATGGAGAGCGAAATGGGTGTGCAGATGTACTCTTGACAAATAAAGATAGAAGGATGTTTGAACTAAAGTGAAATGGGTCTAAAATATTTGGGCAGCATACACAAAATATTTGAGCGGGATAATTGATTTGGGGAGTGAATCACAATCGCTAATTTGGGGATTGGAGATGTGGCAAAATCAAGACCCTTATTGTGCTTTTACATTTTGAGATTTCAAAAATCATCCTAACTTATTTTATATATATATATATATATATATATACACACACATGCGGAGAGAGATTACCTTCATAAGTAGGCATTTGGAATTGTGAAACCAAAGTAGGACTTTGTGTGAAATGGGGTATGAATAGGGATTACTTTCAAAATGAATCGTTATGACATTGTATAAAACCTTTCCCACCTAGCCCTTCAAATTTTGGTCACCTACTCTCTAAGCTCCAAATCCCGCTTATTTGCTTGTATTTTTCTTGACCTCAAAACGACTATAATGGAGTACGTTGTACTTGATAAATTTGGGAGAGAATACACAAAAAGTGGTAGATAATATAAGAATGGGTTTCGAGAAGCTCGTGCATTTCAAATGAAAATAGATCTGAGAGCCTTGGTTAAAGTCTGAGTATGAGATCGAGAAAACAAATGGTAGTTATGATCTTTATAATTAGTTACTCTGACGAAACAGTCTGCTAGAGATGGACAAATCAGGAGACTCTTTACTCTCCAATGCAAACAACTAGACTTATCCCATTCTACTTATTCAGTGACTTATTAAATTAGGTAATACATTTTCTAAATGTTCATGAATCCATTAACAACCACCATAATTAAAACCAACCCCCCTTCTCCCTTGGTTTGTTTTGTCAACATATAGGTACGCATAAAAGTTTCGAATAAATGAGTGACAATATCTAGTCAACTCGGTAGTATCAACCTGGTTACGGCCATTACTTTGCATCATGATTACATTTATTCAAATATGATCAATGAAAATAAAAGACACAAAACTTTATACTTTTTTCCCAACAAATAATCTTCTCACAACTTAAAAATTGAGTACAATATTCTGGTTTACTGAAACCAACTACATGACAAAAGTAAATGAAGTTATTTGTTCGGAAAATTGGTACATGAATATTTAATGGGTAGAATAGTCAGCCAGCTAATAAGTTCATAGATAAATATGTAATATTTCAGTTGATAATCAATACATTAGTTGCTTGATTTCTAGGTTTTGTAATTGGAAATTTTGAATTGAACTGTTTAAAACAAAATGGTATATGAAGGAAGTGTGAACATGAGCTTAATCAATGACAAAGTCTGAAATGCCATATCCTAATCAAAAGGATCTCATCTTACTAGGAAAGTGAGTACAAAAAAAAAATGAACAATCAAGATTTGATTTATAAGAATTAAAAGAAGAAAAGAGCACAACACGTGTGCGTGTGTGTGTGTGTGTGTGAGAGAGAGAGAGAGAGGGAGAGAGAGAGGTACCTTTACATATATAATTATATATTGTTGGCATTGCTCTGTTAATATTAAACCCAAGAAAATAGAGAATACAGTGACCCTAATGACCCTAGATCTGTTCCCATCCAATGTTGGAGTTCTCCAATATTCAACAAGGTATTGATTCTATGAAAATAGGTAATGCTTGAGAGTTTTCTGAAATGGATTTTATGTCATGTTGTCTTTTAAACTTGGTTTCGATGAAGGTGATGGTTCGGAAGGTTCTGGAAAAAGGAAGAAGGTGGGATTGAGAAAGATACTCTCGATTGCCACCTTCTCTTCAAGGACTGTTTATAAGGTTTTAGTCCCATATAAATTGAAGTCAACTTACGCTATTTACGTGACGGTGCAGCTGTGATTTAAAACAATGATATTGAGAGATATTTCCCTGAATGGATGAATAGCGAGCTGCACGAGTGAGATTCAGATGGATGATTTAGAGCACACAGCCCAGAGGAGTCACAAAAACCCTAGGCGCGCGGGCAATTTCACACTTTCGCTCATCTATTTAGAAAAACTATTAGCGAAAATATAAGCATCCTATAAAAATATTTTTTATCATTCGTAGATTTGATTGTATAATATATTTCGCTTTGCATTTCACGATAATCGAAAGAAAGAGTTCAATTGTGGCGGTGTATTTGAGCACCTTCCCTACTAAAAAAGACGTACACGATCAATCAAAACACGCATTTCCCTAGCGCGCCATAATCAGGAGCAGAAAGGCGTATTTTGACAAACCGGGTGTATCATTCTAACCAAGGAAAATGTCCAAACACACGGCCACAATTGAAACCTCCCCTCAGGTAATCGTGGAATTCAAAGACAAATAACATTCAATCAAATTTACGAATGAATACTAACATTATTTATTAGAAAGCTGCTATTCCCGCTAAAAGTTGCTCTCTATTTTGAAAAATCCATTTAAATATAATAAAACCAATAACATGGGTTAAAAATAACATTTAAATATAACAAAGCCAACATGGGAAGTAAGCAGAAAAAGGTAAGTGTGCCTGTAGGACAATTGGAATATTTTTAATGGTATACATCATGAAGATTGTATACTCCCGGTTATAAGCATATGTCTCTTTTGAAATAAATAAAATAGATGCATCACCGTATTTGATGGTTCAAGAAGAGTTATTTCACATATGGTTATTTGGAACATAAATGAAATTCTAAACTGGAAGTTTAGTTCTTAAAAATCACATATAGAGCTCATAGTCAACCTAATATTGCAAATCAAACAAAGGGATCAATTAGAAAAGGCAGAACAATCAAAGCCCCCAAAATGAGACTAAAAGACTAAACGAAAAGCCAGCAGTAGTTAAAACATAGTTAACACCGATTGATAAACAAAGATAGTAGTTAAAACATAGAAAAGGCAGAACAATCAAAGGCAAATTTTTAAGAAGTATACTTTATTTATTAGAAAAGGCAGAACAATCAAAGGCCCAAATGAATAGTAGTTAAAACATAGAACAAAAATGAAGTAATGGCACCGATTGATAAACAAAGAAAGTTGTTTAAACGAAAGCCAGCAGTGTTTAACATCCACATACCACGCATAGCCATTAAAGAAAAAACAAAGACTCAATGATAAGTTGTTTAAACGAAAGCTAATAGTAGCAGGACTATCTATGCTAGTGTTTAACACCCACATACCACGCATAGCCATTAAAGAAATAACAAAGACTCAATGATATAGTTAAATATTTAGAGCAGTAGCAAGGGCTAGGGTTTATATCGTTACCAGAGAAAACAGAGGAGGAGAAGAGAGCTCAATCATGATAGACTAGAGTTAAATAAAATAAATGAATGAAAACCTAAACAATCTGAATGGGGTAAAATAAAATTAAAAAAAAGAAGCAAACTTACAATGTTATTCAAATGCTGGGACGGAGCTTCAAAACCTTTGGAGACTCCATATATATAAATAGAAATAGAAGAGAGATGAGCCGATTTCAGTTGATGGAGGGGTTTGAGTTTGAATACAGCTCAAACTCTATCTCTTCCCTACGACTTGATTTTGGGGATCAAGTTATCTATTCCCCGATTTGGGGATCAAGTTTCAGTTGAGGTGTTTCATTTTCAATAAAACTCTAGTCTCTATCTATCTTTACTCTATTCGAGGATTTGATTTGGCCGATGTCTCACGTTTGCGATTAATCACTTTTACACTTTTGTCCATCTAATTAATTAACTATATGTAATACCCCGTAATTTTAAATGACTTTTAAAATGGGTTATATTTTAAATTAATGGACTAATTAGATTTTATTATTAATTAATTCATTCGGGTTTATCCGGACGGTGGATATTAAAATGGATGATTCTGAATATTACTTAAAGATATTTAGGTAATATATGAAATGTGATGTCATTGATATGACTGTATGATATAAATTCGGTAATTTATATTTTTAGTCAGACGCGGTATGGGACGTGTCAGTACTAGTTTATTAAATTAAAAAGGAAATTTATTTTCTATCGATCTAATAGTCATTTCGACTGCGTCGTTACGTCCGGAAGGTTCGAAATAGTCAGAAAAGTCTAATTGGATGTCAATTTTGAGTCTCGGGTCATTTGGGAATGTATAGACAACCCGAAAGGGCATTTTGGTCATTTTTCTAGGGGGGATGAATGTGATTTCGGATTTGGAACTGTTATAAGTTTGGGTAGATTAAGTGTATGGGAGTTATTCATCTCCTCTTCACAAATAAGAGCAGCCATCTTCCTAGAGAGAGTGTAAGAGTGTTTGGGAAGGGAAAAGTCACTTGGGAAGGAGAAGAACATGAACCAAGGTTCACCACCACCAACCACCACCGGAGTTTGACCGGAGAAAGGGACAACCAACTGAGATATACTACACCAAAGGATCAAACCTACAAGAAAGGCAAGTGTTTGATAATGGCAATTTAAGTTTGTATATTGTCCAGGTTAGAATAATATGAAAAGAGAAGATTATTATTGTTTGGAAGAAATAATGGAGTAGTAAATGGATTTCTGGAAAACTAAAATGATATAGGAATATAACTCATGTTTTAGGATGTTAATAATCCACGAAATAGTCATGAATCTGTTGAAGAAATTATGAAAACCATTGATGTGTTCTTGAAGATGATATATTGATAAATTCTGGAAATAAGGAGATAAACATGCTTTTTAATCCAATCCCTTGATGATTCTAGGATGTTTAGTGTACTGGAAATCGTTCATATATGTTGGTATATCATGTAGTAATAATTATAACTCATTTTGGAGGTTAATATGAAGGTTTGAATTAGTAAAAATGATGAAACCCGTAGTTGCTGAAATGCAGAAAAACCAGGATTGGACCTGAGGGATCGATCGATCGACCCCTACCTTCGATCGATCGACCTCCCCAGATTATGTAAAGTTGTTTCTTTTTAAATGTTGATTCTTATCCCAAACCTTTTTTGTGGATCTTTGGTGATTATTATTTGGAGATTATGGGACCTAGAAAATATCAGTAAACCCTTGATAATATTTGAATTAAATTTGATTTGGATTCGAGTGATTTAAATGTTGGAAATTATATTGAATGGAATTTCGGCTGCTAGATTCATTTGTTAAATTCTAAATGGAGATGTATGAGGATTAAAGATAGGACCAGTAGGGGTGATTGAATATAACACCTGGGTATCCTTAAGATTACAAGAGGGTTTAATCCTAAGTGAAAGAATATGTGTTTATAAGAGATTTGAAACTATCGGTTTTAACCTTAATAAAAAAAGGAGAACTAAACTCGTAGTAGTTCAGAAGAAATAATGTTATGGACCAGTAGGATATTAGTGACTTCTTACTGAATATAAGATGAGGAAAATCCTATTTGAATCTTGTGAGATGGGAGCTTAGAACACATTTTGATTGAAAGAGGTTATGAGGTTATCCCGATTGCATAGTTAAAGTTTTCGGACCTCCTCGATCGACAAAGTTAAGTAGTAGTGTATTGGAGGGGTTCCTTGTTTGGATTTCGCTTTGTGAGACGCTCCGCGCATGAACCTTAACGACGTCGGTAGTGGAGAGATGTTATAGGATGCGAGGATAATTAAATTATGAAGTAAAGATATGGTATTATAATACTACGTATGGAAAATATCTTAGGGTAGTGATAATTACCTTATTGATATTATATTATAGGTATGATAATACCTATTTGATTGATTGATGATTATGTGTATGACATACCTAGCTTACTTGCTATCGGTTGGAGGTTTACGCGTGAGGGCAGTCACATCCTGATGAATCCATGGGATCTTTGATTTGTCGCTCGAGAACATAGGTCTATGAAAGACTTATCGGGGAGTTGATAAGTCCGCTGACTGTGGGTACGTAGGTATGTGCGTGACCCATGGATACGAGAACTATGTTCGCCTCCAATTTTTTTGTTGTTTGTGGTTCGTGGAATCTTACCGAACCTGTAGTCCCCTATTCAGCGACATGCGATGATGGGACATGATAGCAGAGTAATGCATTGCACCACAGCTGTGACTCGGGGTGCTGTATTATATATGAATATATATATATATATATATATATATATATAATGGATTAAATGATTAAATGGATATATTATGGTTAAATCTATCTACGGTGATAATTGTAGATAACGGTGAATAGAGAAAGATAATGGAATTAAGTTACTAAATGTTTATGCTTATAGAATTAAAAAGCTTAACTCATGTTAATGAGAAACGATTCATATTAATGAGTAATGATTCATGTTAATGAGAAACTAATCATAAAGTAGAAATGTAAATGAATAATAATGTGACGTATGGTATGGGACATACGGGGATTATGATATGGGAATGGAATTATAATATGGAGACTAGAAAAGAGGAACCATTAACTAGAAGGTTAATAGGAAACGTTAAGTGTGCACTCTAGTTGAGAGGTGAGAATTGCAAGTGAGAGTTGGATCTAACATGTACATAATAAATTCTTTATTGCACTTGTTAAATACTTGCTGTTTTTAAAATAATCTACACGTTCGGGCTCTGACTTGTTTCCTTGCATATTTTCTCTTCTATTGTATCTCTATATCAGGTGTCCAGCAACAGGGACGCCAACCATAGTTGATTTTGATGAGCTATGGAGCTATGGAAGTTTTGCTTAGACACTTATCATCTTTTGATTCACAGTATTCTTAGTTAGGGCATGTCTCCCAAAGGATTCAGTTATCTTTTCTATCGAGGTCAAATTCTATTGTATTCGGGACTTTTTAATACATTTAACATTGTTGGGATTATTGTAAAGGTTTTATATTATTTGGGAATGTTTATTCCAATTGCATTTAAATTCTTTTGAGTTATTTATTGTGTTATCAGTTTGGTAGAATAAAATGTGTAGTGTTATTCTTAAACTAAAAATGGTTTTGTTGAAATTTAAATTTGGAAAAGTTTTTAACACCAGCTTAATTGGGTATTGGGTGAGTTGTAAATGTTTTCGAAAGTGATGCTAAGAATGAGCCAACTGTATATTCTGTTTTAATTTGGTATGGGACTGGCCACCCGGTATTTAATTAGGCGGGGTGTTACAGGTGGTATCAGAGCATCAGGTTCTAGTGTCCTTTAGGATCTGTACGGCTTACTGTGTCTTCAGCTTAGCGTTCTTTGATGTGGAGCCCTATGAGTAGGATTATTTATTTTCTGTTTACGCCTACAAAGGTATGATGACTGCGACCGAAGTTGCTGCAATTGTCGCTCAGGCAGTCAATGCGGCTTTAGCTCCTGTTCAGCAGGCTCCAACACCGGCACCGGTTGTGCCACTCGCGCAAGGGCAAGTGTTTCCTACTGCATGGGAACGAGAGAGGGATGCCTTTCAGAAAGCGCACCCACCTGAATTTCAGGGAGGATCAGATGTTGTGACTGCTAGCCAATGGAAGAAAGATATCCAACGGCACTTGAGAATGATTAAATTCACTGAAGTTCAACGTCAAATACTAGCCACATTCAAGCTAGTGGGGGCACCTTTGCAATGGTGGGAAGCTACGACCACTATGGAGGAGAGGGACATAATGACTATCCAAGACTTTTGGATACGGTTTGATGGGAAGTATTTTCCTTCCTCCATCCAGACAGAGATGAGGCGGAAGCTATTTGATTTGAAACAGGGAGAGAAAACTGTGGCGGAATATGAGGAAGAGTTTACGAGATTAACTAATTTGGTACCAGCTGAAGTACCTACTGAAGAGAGGAGAGTCCTAATGTTCACTGATGTGTTGAACTATAAAATCCGACAACATTTATTGGGAAATCTTTTATTACGTACGTATGGAAGATGAGGTCCATTGGACGGATAGCGGAGATCGTACTTAGGAGGTTATGAAGTATGTTCGAGTATTATGACCGTAGTCGAGGTCACCCCTTTTTATGGAAAAAAAATTGAGGAGAATCATCAGTAGAGGTTCTTGAAATGCGTGAATTGTGTATGTTCCCTAACGAAGGCAATATATTGAAAGGATTGGGTATATAGTGGTGTGTGGTTAACTAGAACTGAAAATTTGGGGTAAAATTTTTCTTGATTCATCGGAGTAAAGTTATAATATTTGGATTCAACAACCACCACCCGCGAATGAGGGTATGTTTTCTATTTAAGGAATTATGAAGCTTATATTGATTTTGTTACGATTAATGTTGTGTGGGAAAAAGGGTTGCTAAACTTAGCTTATAGCACTGTTATTTATGTAGACTCACTGAGGGGTGTGGGACACCTTTATATTACATGTTATCACGTGGGTTTGATTTGTATCATGGGATTACTTACCTTGAGCATGTCCGAGTGTGATTCGACTATCGGCGTGCATTGATTTGTGTATATGAGAGCATATGTCTGCATCTTGTCTTCTATAAAAGAGTAGATGCGTAGACCCTATTTGAAATCGATAAAAAAACCAAATTTTTGTTTTTTTTTTAAATTGATAAACCTGATATTTTTAAACCAAAATTTTTATATGTTATTGACTAAGGACCTTAGGAGTTTCGATGACCGACTATTTTAGGAAGTAGTGTATCAGGGTGGTTCCTTGTTTGGATTTCGCTTGCGAGACACCCCACGCATGAAACTAATAACCGTTGGAAGTCGAAATAAGTTAGGTCTTTGGGAAACGAGTTTATAACCTTTGCAAAACTTTTAATATTGAAAGCGGTACGAGAGGGTGTATGGGCGCCCTGGATGACTGGATTGTAGTATTTTCCATAATTGTGAAAAAGGTAAGTAATTGAGACTTCAGGATTTATTTGTTCACTACGAGAGGATCATTTTTCCCAAGTTTGTTACGAGGACGGTATAGAGAAGTTTAGATAAAGTCTAAATCTGATTCAGTTGAAACAATATGGTGAGGCTTGGCGTATAACATCGGTAGGGACTTTGTTAATGTACTGTATGGGCGGTACATCTTGGATTTCTTGCGATGTGAGATTTATACTCGGAGTTGACCTTACCGTTATGACTTATATTCCTGAATTTCGGGACAAAATTCTGTTATAAGGGGGGAAGTATGTAATACCACGTAATTTTAAATGACTTTTAAAATGGGTTATATTTTAAATTAATGGATTAATTAGATTTTATTATTAATTAATTCATTCAGGTTTATCCGGACGGTGGATATTAAAATGGATGATTCTGAATATTACTTAAAGATATTTAGGTAATATATGAAATGTGATGTCATTGATATGACTATATGATATAAATTCGGTAATTTATATTTTTAGTCAGACGCGGTATGGGACGTGTCGGGACTAGTTTATTAAATTAAAAAGGAAATTTATTTTCTATCGATCTAATAGTCATTTCGACTGCGTCGTTGCGTCCGTAAGGATCGAAATAGTCAGATAAGTCTATTTGGATGTCAATTTTGAGTCTCGGGTCATTTGGGAATGTATAGACAACCCGAAAGGGCATTTTGGTAATTTTTCTAGGGGGATGAATAGTGATTTCGGATTTGGAACTGTTATAAGTATGGGTAGATTAAGTGTATGGGAGTTATTCATCTCCTCTTCACAAATAAGAGCAGCCATCTTCCTAGAGAGAGTGTAAGAGTGTTTGGGAAGGGAAAAGTCACTTGGGAAGGAGAAGAACAAGAACCAAGGTTCACCACCACCAACCACCACCGGAGTTTGACCGGAGAAGGGACAACCAACTGAGATATACTTCACCAAAGGATCAGACCTACAAGAAAGGCAAGTGTTTGATAATGGAAATTTAAGTTTGTATATTGTCCATGTTAGAATAATATGAAAAGAGAAGATTATTATTGTTTGGAAGAAATAATGGAGTAGTAAATGGATTTCTGGAAAACTGAAATGATATAGGAATTTAACTCATGTTTTAGGATGTTAATAATCCACGAAATAGTCATGAATCTGTTGAAGAAATTATGAAAACCATTGATGTGTTCTTGAAGATGATATATTGATAAATTCTGGAAATAAGGAGATAAACATGCTTTTTAATCCAATCCCTTGATGATTCTAGGATGTTTAGTGTACTGGAAATCGTTCATATATGTTGGTATATCATGTAGTAATAATTATAACTCATTTTGGAGGTTAATATGAAGGTTTGAATGAGTAAAAATGATGAAACCCGTAGTTGCTGAAATGTAGAAAACCCAGGCTTGGACCTGAGGGATCGATCGATCGACCCCTACCTTCGATCGATCGACCTCCCCAGATTATGTAAAGTTGTTTCTTTTTAAATGTTGATTCTTATCCCAAACCTTTTTGTGGATATTTGGTGATTATTATTTGGAGATTATGGGACCTAGAAAATATCAGTAAACCCTTGATAATATTTGAATTAAATTTGATTTGGATTCGAGTGATTTAAATGTTGGAAATTATATTGAATGGAATTTCGGTTGCTAGATTCATTTGTTAAATTCTAAATGGAGATGTATGAGGATTAAAGATAGGACCAGTAGGGGTGATTGAATATAACACCTGGGTATCCTTAAGATTACAAGAGGGTTTAATCCTAAGTGAAAGAATATGTGTTTATAAGAGATTTGAAACTATCGGTTTTAACCTTAATAAAAAAAGGAGAACTAAACTCGTAGTAGTTCGGAAGAAATAATGTTATGGACCAGTAGGATATTAGTGACTTCTTACTGAATATAAGATGAGGAAAATCCTATTTGAATCTTGTGAGATGGGAGCTTAGAACACATTTTGATTGAAAGAGGTTATGAGGTTATCCCGATTGCATAGTTAAAGTTTTCGGACCTCCTCGATCGACAAAGTTAAGTAGTAGTGTATTGGAGGGGTTCCTTGTTTGGATTTCTCTTTGCGAGACGCTCCGCGCATGAACCTTAACGACGTCGGTAGTGGATAGATGTTATAGGATGCGAGGATAATTAAATTATGAAGTAAAGATATGGTATTATAATACTACGTATGGGAAATATCTTAGGGTAGTGATAATTACCTTATTGATATTATATTATAGGTATGATAATACCTATTTGATTGATTGATGATTATGTGTATGACATACCTAGCTTACTTGCTATCGGTGGGAGGTTTACGCGTGAGGGCAGTCATATCCTGATGAATCCATGGGATCTTTGATTTGTCGCTCGAGAACATAGGTCTATGAAAGACTTATCGGGGAGTTGATAAGTCCGCTGACTGTGGGTACGTAGGTATGTGCGTGACCCATGGATACGAGAACTATGTTCGCCTCCAATGTTTTTGTTGTTTGTGGTTCGTGGAATCTTACTGAACCTGTAGTCCCCTATTCAGCGACATGCGATGATGGGACATGATAGCAGAGTAATGCATTGCACCACAGCTGTGACTCGGGGTGCTGTATTATATATGAATATATATATATATATATATAATGGATTAAATGATTAAATGGATATATTGTGGTTAAATCTATCTACGGTGATAATTGTAGATAACGGTGAATATTGAAAAATAATGGAATTAAGTTACTAAATGTTTATGCTTATAGAATTAAAAAGATTAACTCATGTTAATGAGAAACGATTCATATTAATGAGTAATGATTCATGTTAATGAGAAACTAATCATAAAGTAGAAATGTAAATGAATAATAATGTGATGTATGGTATGGGACATACGGGGATTATGATATGGGAATGGAATTATAATATGGAGACTAGAAAAGAGGAACCATTAACTAGAAGGTTAATATGAAACGTTAAGTGTGCACTCTAGTTGAGAGGTGAGAATTGCAAGTGAGAGTTGGATCTAACATGTACATAATAAATGCTTTATTGCACTTGTTAAATATTTGCTGTTTTTAAAATAATCTACACATTCGGGCTCTGACCCGTTTCCTTGCATATTTTCTCTTCTATTGTATCTCTATATCAGGTGTCCAGCAACAGGGACGCCAACTGTGGGTACCCTGAATTTAGCATTATAGGCCTGGACGAGTAGCCTCGCCTTAGGGGCCCAAAGCCCAGGCCCATCACCTTTTGTATTGATCCGATTACTCCACGATCCCATGAAGAGAAGTTGTGGGGAAGCGCGATCCCATGTAAGAAAGTTACAGGGGAGATGGCTAATAAGGAGGAACCCATCACCCCCACTAACCAACATATACATGTATAAATTAAACCCTAAGTCCGGGGCAAAGGACACCTTGTATTCTCTGTACTTATTCTTCAGAACAAAGAGAAATAACACTGACTGAACCACCATGGACGTAGGCACATCTTTGTTGAACCACGTATACCCATTGTTGTGTGATTGGCATTTTATTTATCTTTTCTTGGTTGTTACCTCTTTCATATTTATTTGTGTTGCATAATAATTGTTACCATAATTGGCGCCGTCTGTGGGAAGCGTTCATCTTTCCCTAAGAAGAGCCCACGCCAAGAAAAAATCTAAGATGTCTGGTCACAGCAGCAACGCTCCTCAAGCAGGAGATATTCAGGAGCCACCCTCTCCTCGCAGGATTAGGTCTGAAGTCCGACGTTCAGATCAAGGGGCTCGCTTAGAAAGGCCAGCCTCAGAAGAAAGTCAAGGACCAGCAAGGTCCACTCAGATATCCAGATTGATCGATGCATATGAAGCAAGGCTCCACGAGCAGAGGGAGTCTTCTCGCAGATATGAGGCTTAGAATGCTCGCTTGAAAAGAAGACTGGAAAAACTGGAGAAGGAACTACGTCCTGATACCAGGAGACGCCCCTATCGCACTCCTAGCTCTCAGGCGAGCAAATCTCGCAGCCGAGGAAGGAGCCCTAGGCGGCAATATCAAGGGTACGAAGGTGGCGACTCAGACGATGACCTCCGCGAACAACTGAGAAAAGCTCGCCGCTATCAGAGCCCTGCTCGCAGCGACGACAACATACGGAACCTAGTCCGTAGAGAAATGGACCAACATTCAGCTCACCGCGGCACCAGGTCGACCAGAGAACTCGCCAGGAGAGCCCTCAAGACCCAGATGAAATCGCCCTTCACGAGAGAAATTGAAGAAGAAGAGGCTCCCAAAAAGTTTGCTATTCCAAGGTTCAAGATTTACGACGGGAACACTGATCCCATTGATCATGTCAGGCAGTACCGGCAGGCTATGACCCTCTGGAATCACCGAGATGCACTGATGTGCCGTATTTTTCCCTCGAGCCTTCATGACGTGGCCCAGAAATAGTTTGAGAAACTCCCTCACCGATCCATCAGAAATTTCAAATCCCTGGCCGAGCTCTTTACGGCCCGGTTCATCACCAGCAGCTCCCATCCCAAAAGTATGGATGCTCTATTAACAATGAAGAAAACGCCTCAGGAGACACTCCGAGACTACGCGAAGAGGTACTGGGAGTTATTCAACGAAGTCGAGGACTGCGCGAAAGAAGCGGCAGTGGCTTCATTCAAAATTGGGCTACCTAGCTCTTCCCTCCTTTACCAGTCCTTGACAAAGAAGGAAGCTACGACCATTGATGACCTGATGGCCCGGATTGAGAAATACGCAAAGGTGGAAGATGTCACCCGCCTTAACGTAGGAGAAAACGGTCGAGCCAAGCTCGCTACCAAAGGAAGTGAGAAAGTTGATAACCAGAAAAAAGGAGGAAAGAGTGGGGGCAAGAATGGATCCAAGAACGGAGGGAACCCTGACGTTACAAAGTCATTCCAGGCGGTCAACACCATCTTCAAAGAACCAATTTACAAAATTCTCGCGAAGATCAAGGATGAGCCGTTCATCAAATGGCCCCGAAAAATGGGAGGAGAGCCCTCGAAAAGAAACAATGCACTGAGATGAACCTTCCACAAAGAGGGAGGGGATAAGACCGAGCACTGCAAGGCTCTTAAGTCCCACCTCGAGGAGTTGGCCCAATCCGGACATTTGAATGACTTTGTGGAAAAGAAAGTAGAGAGAGTGACTGTCCACAAGGAGGCAAAACCAAACAACGTATTGGAAGACGATGACGGACATGAATTCGCAGTAATCCACGGAGAATCCGATGTTAAGAAAATCCAGGGTAACTCAGCTCGAATGGAGGTAAAGAAGCTGACAACGGTGATGCAAGATTTTCAGATTGATCCAGCAAAATCACACGCAGGAAAATGTCGGCGAGCAGAGGACATCAACTACAACAAGCATATTGTTTTCACGGATGAAGATCTTGTGGGAGTAAGGACCCCACATCACGATGCCTTGGTCATTACACTCAGGATAGCCAACTTTGATATCGACAGGCTGCTCGTCGATCAAGGGAGCTCATCCGAAGTAATGTACATCGACCTGTTCAGGAAATTGAAGTTGAACATCGCCGACCTAAAGGGAACCACTGTCCCTCTCGTCGGCTTCGCTGGGAAGATGACCATGCCTCTGGGAAAGATAGTACTGCCAGTGCTCGCTGGAAATGTTTCAAAAATGATCGAATTCTTGGTGGTCGACATCGATTCACCGTATCAAGCCATCCTCGGTAGGGGATGGCTTCATGCAATGAAGGCAGTCTCCTCGACCTACCACCAGAAACTCAAATATGTCACCGAGCGGGGAGTGATGGAGATACATGGCGACCAGGCGATGGCGAGAAAGTGCTTCATAGCGGCCATCCGACTAAAGCCAGAGAAAAGAGCCGTTCAAACCAGCGAGAAAGTAGAGGAAGGTGCAATCCCTTCCAAATAGCAATTAAAATATGGAAGGCCCGGAGTAGAAGAGACCAGGCTCCTCCCCTCCGAGCGTGTTGTAGAGGACCTGGTAGAAGTGATTGCTAAAGAAGGCGACAACAGCAGAGTCTTCCTGATCGGGACCTCACTCACTGACCAAGAGCACAGGGATTTGTTAACCTTACTCAGAAGCAACATAGATGTTTTCTCTTGGGAACCCTATGAGCTGCCAGGAATCGATCCCAGTATGGTCTGCCATCGGTTGCACGTCAATCCCACATTCAAGCCGATAGCGCAGAAGGCACGACGAACTGCTCCCGAGAAGGCCAGATCAATAGAAAAATAAGTCAAAAAACTGCTGGATGCAGGGTCCATACAGGAAGTGCAATTCCCCAAATGGTTATCCAACCCAGTGGTAGTTCCAAAAAGCAACGGGAAGTGGAGAGTTTGCATAGACTTCACTGACCTCAACAAAGCCTGCCCCAAGGATAGCTTCCCTCTTCCGAAAATAGACCAACTAGTAGACGCCACCGTAGATCATGAACGAATGAGTTTCCTGGACGCATACTCGAGATATCACCAGATTCCCCTGTATGCCCCAGATCAGGACAAAATGGCGTTTATTACAACGGTTGGTTTATACTGTTACAAGGTCATGCCTTTTGGGCTAAAAAATGCAGGGGCAACCTATCAGCGGCTAGTTACCAAAATGTTCAGAAATCAAATGGGAAACACAATGGAGGTCTACATCGACGACATGCTCGTCAAGAGCAAGCAGAAGGAAAATCACCTCTCGGACCTATCAAGTACCTTCGAAATCCTCAGGAAGTACCGAATGAAACTCAACGCGAGCAAGTGTTCCTTCGGTGTCCAGTCAGGAAAGTTTCTTGGGTATTTGGTCAGCAAGCGAGGCATAGAGGCTAATCCAGACCAGATTGATGCAATCAAAAGAGTGCAACCTCCTCGCACAGTTCGAGATGTACAGAAACTCACTGGAATGCTCGCTGCTCTAAATTGTTTCATTTCTAAATCCTCCGAGAGATGCAAGCCCTTCTTCCAACTCTTAAAAGGCAGCAAAACAGTAGAATGGACCCCAGGTTGCACACGAGCGTTAGACGAGCTCAATTCCTACCTAAGCTCCCCACCGCTGCTTGTCATACCACAGCAAATGGACTCTTTGTACCTCTACCTCTCTGTGTCCAGCCATACTCTCAGCTCAGCGCTAATGTGTGAAGTTACAAAGATCCAACATCCAGTCTATTACGCGAGCAAAACCTTAATGGACGTCGAGCAGTGCTACCTACCATTGGAAAAGCTCGCATTCGCCCTAGTGATGTCCTCGAGGAAACTGAAGCACTACTTCGAAGCTCATATGATCATCGTCCTTACATCACACCCCCTCAAGGCTATCCTAAGGAAGGTGGATTTGTCGGGGAGACTGTCTAAATGGTCAGTCGAGCTCGGCCGATTTGACATCCAATTTCAACCAAGGACAGCTATCAAGGGTCAAATCCTTGCTGACTTCATAGCTGAATTCACATGCAAAGAATGCATCGACCAGCCTAAGCCAACCGAACAAAATAACCAGGCTACAGGGGGAAGCTGGAAACTATTCGTTGATGGAGCCTCCAACTCAAAGGGGGCAGGAGTAGGAATTGTTCTCATCACTCCAGAGAATACAGTCCTCGAGCAAGGAATCAAGCTGCAATTTGCAGCCTCTAACAACGAAGCAGAATACGAAGCCTTAATAGCAGGTCTCCAAAGGGCGCAAACTCTGGGAGCAAAGCATTTACAGGTATTCGAAGATTCGTAACTAGTTTCCAATCAGATAAGTGGAGACTATAACGCGAAGGATGAGAGGATGGCAACCTACCTCTCCTTGGTAAAAAACTTAATGACGAACTTTGAAGACATCAACATCCAACAGTTTCCCAGGCGCAAAATAGCCACGCTGACGCCTTAGCAGACCTGAGCTCGGCAGTTGACTCTAGCCTTAAAAGGATCATCCCTATCGATTTCCTCAGCTGCCCAAGCATTTACCCCAACTGCGAGCTGACCAAAGCGAAACCAACTCCAATTGGAATCAACCCCCAGCTGGATGGATCCCTTGAGAGACTATTTGAAGAACGGAACGCTCCCAGAGGATAAAAGAACTGATCACCAGATAAGAGTCAAAGCTGCTCGCTTTCACTTATCCACAGAAGGCGACTTGTATAAAAGATCTTTCTCCGGCCCCTACCTTAGATGCGTCCACCCAGGCGATGTCAAGGCAGTGCTTCACGAGCTTCACGAAGGAATCTGTGGAAGTCACATCGGAGGAAGGTCTCTAGCCTTCCGAGCAATGAAGGAATGTTACTGGTGGCCATACATGCAAAAGGACTCCTCAGTATATGTCCGCAAATGCCAACTTCACGCTCCCATGGTCCACCAGCCCGCCAGCGAATTAAAATCCCTGACCAGTCCCTGGCCCTTCGCCCAGTGGGGAATGGACATCGTGGGACCACTGCCCACTGCTGCTGGCAATCGCAAATACCTGTTGGTGGCAACTGATTACTTTACCAAGTTGATCGAGGCAAAACCACTGGCGAACATCCGAGATGCTGACATGATGAGGTTCATATGGAGAAATATAATCACCCGATTCGGAATCCCTAGAACCATCATCACTAACAATGGAACACAGTTCGAGAGTGGCCCTTTTCAGGACTTCTGCGACAAACACGGGATCAGGCACCACTTCAGCTCGGTGGCCTACCCTCAAAGGAACGGACAAGCTGAGGCTTCCAACAAGACAGTGATCGCTGGATTTTTAGAAGCGGTTAGAGCGAGCAAAAGGTGCGTGGACAACCGAGCTACCACATATCCTATGGGCGTACATAACGACTCCTAGGCGAGCCACAGGGGAAACGCCATTCTCACTAGCATATGGTATGGAAGCGGTCATCCCACTAGAAGCAGGATTGCCTACAATGAGATCCGACCTTGTCGAGCAGGGTCAGAACGATCAGGATTTGCTCGCTGAACTCGACTTGGTCGACGAGCGCAGGGAACTTGCCCTAGTAAAACTAGCGAGCTATCAGCAACAACTCGCGAAGCACTACAGCAAAAGGGTCAATCCGAGGAAATTCGAAGTTGGGGACTATGTTCTAAGAAAGGTCCTGGGCAACACAGTGAAGCCATCAGGAAGTAAACTGGGCCCGAACTGGGAAGGACCTTATAAGATAATTAGAGACGACCTGCAAGGTGCCTATCATTTGAAAACGATGGAGGGCAGAGAGATACCACGAGCATGGAACGCAGCTAATCTCAAAAAATTCTATTTTTAGGGGTTCTATTGTTAGATCTTTTATTGTATTCATTATGTGAAAGGACAGTTCATTTCTCAATTCACCAATGAAAATCTCTCAGTTGATCACTCTCTAATTAGTAACAGTTATATCTTATTACACATCCTTTCCAAATTACAGGCATAATGGTCGACATAGCAGGGGAACACCCCTCCTCAGGTCATCGTCATGAAGCACGACAGACCTCTTAGCATTGCCCATGGCAATATATGAAGCCCTACAGAGTATTCTTAGGCATCAAACCTACTTTGGTTAAACAAAATCCTGACCGGATGAAGACATCCAACACCAGGTGTGTCCTCGCTAATTGCCCTACTTAGGCCTAAGGGAGTGTGACGACACGACCTAAAAGGTAAAGGGAGGGCACAATGGTATTCTTATACTGGACTGGGCGGACACTCACATGACAAAATAAAAAGGATTGTGAAGATGCAAAAATATAAAAGGATTGGATGAACACGTTTAGTCGGCAAAATTGCCCAAAACTCGAACTTATCATTAATCTTTTATATTTAGAAAAATGATAGTACATGTTTAGTCGGCGAAGCTCGCCCAAAGCATTTACAATAAATAAAAACAAAATTTCAAGAGGGTGGAAGCCTCCGAGCAAGATAATCAGCAACTTTAGCTCTCCTTCCATCATCAGGAGCAGGGGCGAGCTCCTCCACGACCTCATTTGCGTCCAATTCCAATAATCGCCGGGGAATAGCATCAATGGGTATCCATCGATCATCCCGCCTAAATGGGTTGGGCATCAGAGTAGAGGAGGACATCTCGTGTCGATACCACAGCATCGAGTTCCTCGGGACCTGCAGCTCTTTGAGGGCACTCAACCACCCCTGATGAAGGATAACTCTTCAAACTCTGATAGTCTCGTCGGAGCTTCCAGCCAGCCTTGATCATATCCATCAGACCACACTTGTCGAGGGCCGTTCTTGAACAAATGCCGGAGACGGGTGACGTCCCTCTGGAGCCCAGCAGTAGTCACATATGCTCGCCGAACATCGCCGCGCAGCTCCTCCATTTCCCTCTCACGCTGTTCCTCGACTTCCCTATTCCTACCCCTAGCACTCCTACCAGCACGCGGGAGGGGAGGCCGAGCAGCTCGCGATGAAGAAGAGCCTTGTAGGACTGCCGAAACGGTGCTCGACGAATGCTCCTTAAACTTCGAGACCTCCCGCCTCAGGTCTTCATTCTCCCGCTGCAGAAACTCCCCAACTTGGTTGATCTCGGTGGCCTCCAGTAACTTCGCTCTCAGCTCGCTAACTTCTTCTTGCATTGAAGCACCGATCTCTTCCATTTCCTGGAGCCTGTCCTTCAACTTGGCCACTAGCTCGGACTGATCCTTATATTTCTGGTTCCTTGACTTAGCAAACCTGCAAAGCCTAGCAAAGGCCTGGCGAACTGCAGGGCTTGCATTAGGACCAAGATTCCTACCTAGTTGGGAGGTAATAGGAATATAGTCATCCACATCAACCAACTACAAGTAAAAGAAAGAGAAAAGAAAGAGATCAGCATAAACAAAAATGAAGTCTTTTCATTGATAATGAGCGAGGTTACATCGGATCAAAAAAAGAAAAAAATTACAAAGAAGCCCTATCAATTAGCAAACTCGGATGGCCCAGAGGTGGATGGACCCTTGTCCTTATCAGCATCAGCAGGGGCATTACCCTCTGCAGGGGTGTCCACTGCCCTCTCGACCAAAGGAGCATCAGTAGAAGTCGTCTGAGAAACAGGATTGGTGCCTTCAGCAGTTGGGGATGGGTCCTCATCCACGACTGGCTTTGGCCCTGGATCATGCTCGTCAAAGAGTGGGGATGCAATGTCCACCCCAGCAGCCACGAGGGCCTTATTCCACCCTTTCTTGAAGTTCAGACGGCTGATATAGCCTATCTGAACCTCGGAGTCCTCATACGCAGCAGCCCAGCCAGAGTTGTATGAATCTTCCTTAAGAGTGGCTGCCAGGGCTTTCTCCGCCTCCAGTTGCTCGGCCAGAACCATGTTCTTCTCTGCAAGGTCTAGCTTGTTCGAGCACACCAGGTCATACGCCTTCCTCAGCTCCCCAAGCTCCCTGACCGCATCATCTCTCTCGCAAGAAGAATTAACGAGAGCCAAATCAGATGAAGCTCGAGCTGCGTCAGCAGCCTTCAGATCGGCCTCCAGCTGAGACCCCCTGGCTACCAGGACAGATTTTTGTTGCTCCAGCTTGCCATTCCTTCTAATCAGCTCATCGCGAGAGCGATATAGCACAGCGAAGTCGGTCACAAACTGCAAAGAACAAGGAAGGGATCAAGAAGAAGAAACCATAAAAAATTTGTTAAAAGAAATTGAGAATTAGAAGGGAACCTTACCAAGGCAAGCCTCTGGCTAGCTTGCAAAGCCAGTTGATCGGACCCCAACGCCCTCTCACGATCTGCTGGGAGGACTGCTCTCTCGAGCAGCGCAGGGGCAAGCTGAGGAGAGGTGGCCACCGAAGCCCCCTCAGGCAAGGCAGACACTGGGACCAGGGCTTGACCAGTTTTGGTCCTCAATTACATCTTCCTCCTCTCCTCCTCTTTTTCTCTCTCCCTTCTCTTTCTCTCTTCCACCTTCTTCTTCTCTTCCACCTTCTTCCTCTCCTCCTCCTTTTTCTTCTCTCTCTCTCGTCTGCTCCTCCTCTCTCTTCTTCTTCTCTTGCTCCTGAGAAGAAGGTCGAGAACCAGTAGCTATGGCCCCGGAGGCAGTCTTCGATTTCTTGGACCTCTGTGCAAGAAGCACATCATCATCATCATCATCTCTGATCAAATTCTTCTTGGGAGGCATATCTTCACCAGAACTGCTGGTAGTGCTCGACGAGTCTCGAGCCTCGGAATCCCCTTCAGAAGAACTGCTACTGTCAGCACTGCCTGCACCCAAATTACTCACAACACCTGCAGGCTCGCTCTCCGAGCTGCTCTCTTCTTCGTCCAAATGGATGGGCTCAGCCGAAATCTCTTCAGAAGAATCAAAGTCTGGAACACTATCCACAGGTCGGGCTATGAAGCTGGAGCCTGTGTTCTTGTATTCAAGCAGAAAAGCGCAGACCTAGGATGCTCGCCATCACCCAAAGGTTCCCTGATGTTCCAAGCTTTCACCAGTTCCGAGATACGAACCTCGCTGAGAGCAGGCTCCAAGTTCTTTGTCTTCGCTGTGAAAGAAAAAGCAAGGAGAAGTTAGAAAAATCACAAAGTCAGTAAAGGTTTAAACAATAATCCGACATCTACCTATATATTCTTCCCCATAAAAGGGAACAGTGAACTTCTCAGACCTTGACCCTTCAAATTGGGGAGAAAATTTCCAATTCCTAACAAGAAAACCTTCTTGCCAGTAGTCTTTATGGGAATCAGGTAAATTTACTACCAATACCCTATCAGGGCTCCTAGCCTTAAGGTACAGAACACATGAACTCGTTCGAGAAAAGGAGTAACAAAAGCAGACCTCGGCAAGCCCTAACCTTGTGCCATACAATTGATTTATCCTATGCACGTCGTTCACTATTTTCCATACGTTGGGCGAACATTGTGCAGGCACAATACTAAAATAGCTAAAGAAGTGCAGAAATAGATCATTAGGGGGAAAGGTAAGTCCCCCCTGGGAGAGCAACAGGACGTGAATCCAATGTGCATCCTCTATATCCCTAACGTTCCTAGGAGGCGAGGCACAACACTCAATCTATACCCACTCCGGAATACTGTAGAATTTTCTAAACTCAGTTACTGACCTATTTCCAATCTTCGCCATTGGAAAAATATAAGAAAAACTACAAACCAAAGAGAAAATGCAAAGATCACGAGAGACTTACAAGACAGAAGATCAGGTCAAATGGCGAAGAAGCAACGAAAGTAGAGATAAAAAACAGAAGGTACAAAGCGTAAGAGTTCTCAGAAGATAGAAGATTGTTGGAAAAGCTGAAGCGACGAAAAGAAATGTGCCTTATTCCAACAAGCCTTCAACTCTAATCATAGCGCACGGATAACGAAGCGGGTGCCGCCAAAGCAACGTCATAGTTTTTGAAGAAATCAACCAAATAGCTGATCATTTAAATTCATTGGACCCATAGAAATGGCCCAACAAATTTAGGGGCAATTGTGGGTACCCTGAATTTAGCATTATAGGCCTGGACGAGTAGCCTCGCCTTAGGGGCCCAAAGCCCAGGCCCATCACCTTTTGTATTGATCCGATTACTCCACGATCCCATGAAGAGAAGTTGTGGGGAAGCGCGATCCCATGTAAGAAAGTTACAGGGGAGATGGCTAATAAGGAGGAACCCATCACCCCCACTAACCAACATATACATGTATAAATTAAACCCTAAGTCCGAGGCAAAGGACACCTTGTATTCTCTGTACTTATTCTTCAGAACATAGAGAAATAACACTGACTGAACCACCGTGGACGTAGGCACATCTTTGTTGAACCACGTATACCCGTTGTTGTGTGATTGGCATTTTATTTATCTTTTCTTGGTTGTTACCTCTTTCATATTTATTTGTGTTGCATAATAATTGTTACCACACCAACCATAGTTGATTTTGATGAGCTATGGAGCTATGGAAGTTTTGCTTAGACGCTTATCATCTTTTGATTCACAGTATTCTTAGTTAGGGCATGTCTCCCAACGGATTCAGATATCTTTTCTATCGAGGTCAAATTCTATCGTATTCGGGACTTTTTAATACATTTAACATTGTTGGGATTATTGTAAAGGTTTTATATTATTTGGGAATGTTTATTCCAATTGCATTTAAATTCTTTTGAGTTATTTATTGTGTTATCAGTTTGGTAGAATAAAATGTGTAGTGTTATTCTTAAACTAAAAATGGTTTTGTTGAAATTTAAATTTGGAAAAGTTTTTAACACCAGCTTAATTGGGTATTGGGTGAGTTGTAAATGTTTTCGACAGTGATGCTAAGAAAGAGCCAACTGTATATTCTATTTTAATTTGGTATGGGACTGGCCACCCGGTATTTAATTAGGCGGGGTGTTACACTATATAACTCACAAACAACCTGTTCCGAGGCCCTTTTAGGACACAAAAAAATTTAGCATACGTGGAGCGATAGAAATTTCTTTTGGCCAAGATAAATCTTAGAAAAATACATTTCATCAAAAATATTATATACTCGATGTTAATTGTTTTCATTTTTTCAAGTGCAAAAATAAGTAGCTTTTAATTTTTATTGTTTGATTATCATTATTTATTAATTGTAAAATAGGAGGTTCATGAGAACTATATACTTAATAGCTCTTTTTTTTTGTAAAATTTCAAATTTAAAACTTAACAAATAAATTTTATATAACTTACCATTTACAACCCAAGGCACTTCATTAAAACGGTAGTAATATAACTCTACTACAATAATGTTTAAATTTTCAGTCCTAACCCAAAAATCTAGAATCTCTAAACAAACTACAAAATATTTAATATGTGTCATTCGTAAGAATAATAATTAACCCAATAAAATTAACAAGTCTAAACTCCGTTTCAAAGTAGCATCTGTGGATAAACAATGGTTAAGCCGCATCTGTGCGGTCGGGATCGCCCACCACTTGTGAGGTAAAAGAATCCTTAAATAAGAAGATCGAGCGTAGCAGTGGTTGCCTTTACGTTTATAGGGGGTTCGACTTTCCCCTTTGTCACTATCTCACCCAGCATATCTGCCAGGAGCAGCTTCTCCAGTCGACTATTCACGTCCGATCGTGCGTCAAACTTTTCACGCTTCCCGCTTGATTGGGAAAGAAAGCCTTTTCCTACTCACCGATGTCAATTTGGTGACTCCTATAAGCACTTGCAAACTCATTATCATCTAAGTCGATGCATATCCATCCCAACTCCTTGTCTTGCTCAAAAACTTTCATGAGATATATTCTATCACTTTTTTCTATGTTCACGGACTTTAACTTATCCAAGATTACTTTTCAATTGACGCGAGTTTCCGTTTATTGCTTTTCAAATGCAACTACTTGATTCACCACCGGCTCCAGATGAAGTAACCAATAAAAATTACAGAGAATCCTCAATATATATCGACGACTGAATGTTTCGGGTAGTTTGATGTCGGCAACACAATTGATTGAAGAAAGAAGGAATCTCATCGCACCAAGACGCTACATATAAACGCTGCTTCGTTCAATCCTTTGGTACTTGAACTCTATCTCGACGATTTGATTTTGGGGATCAAGTTATCTATTCCATGATTTGGGGATCAAGTTTCAGTTGAGGTGTTTGAGTTTAAATACAATTCTATCAACTCTATTCGAGGATTTGATTTGTCCGATGTCGCACGTTTGTGGTTAATCACTTTTACACTTTTGTCCATGTAATTAATTAACTATGTAACTCTCAAACAACTTGTTCCGAGGCCCTTTTAGGAAACAAAAAAATCTAGCATACGTGGAGTGATAGAAACTTCTTTTGCTGAGATAAATTATACAATCATGTTGATTGTTTTCGTTTTTCAAGTGCAGAAATAAGTCGCTTTTAGTTTTTATTGTTTGATTATCATTATTTATAAATTGTAAAATAAGAGGTTCATGAGAACTATATACTTAATAGCTTTTTTTTGGGTCAATTATTGAATAGTTTTTATTATAAATATATATATTTTTAAAATGACATATATTTTTGGTTTAACTCATTTAGTCCCTCAAGCACTCAATATTCTCTTATTTTTAGAGGTCCGTGCCAGCGACACTCCCTCTCCAAAATATGTGGCAAAGGACTTTTTGAAGCAAAATAAAAAAGCTTGGACTAAATGAGTATTAAAAAATGTTCGAGGGACTATTTGGTATGTGTCCCAAGTCAATGCATATCCATCCCAACTCCTTATCTTGCTCAAAAACTTTCATGAGATGCATACTATCACTTTTCTCTATGTTCATGGCCTTTAACTTATCCAAGATAACTTTTTAATTGACGCGAGTTTCCGTTGATTACTTTTCAAATGCAACAACTTGCATTTTCAAAGTAACCGCAATCTTTTTTTTATGTATCAACAACAATAGATAAATTAGTAGAAGTGTCACCTGCAGGTTGCCTACGTTTACGTCAATCTTTTGAGTTTGGTCCTTGTGAGGTTAGTTTGAATGTGATTGAAGGGCTTGCCTCAGTAGTAACATTCTCATATGCTTTATTTTCATCATTCAAGCCCACCTTAATATTTTCACTAGCATCATTTGCATTCATTAGGAGGAAATCATTTCCTGATACGGCCTGATCACTTGTGGTAATATCATCGCCAAAAATTATACACAGACCGTGGTAATGAAGACATGCCTTCCTCTTTAACTTTTACGCTCAAGTTTATTATAAATACAAAAGATATGAAAATAAATAAATAACCAAATTTATTTATCTCTTAAAATGCAAAACTCTTATTCAAATGTACCAACAGTAGAACATTTTCATATTGCCACAACGAACAAATATCAAATTGGGAATGAGTAAAAGCATAGTTGGATATTCACGCGAAAGATCAGTTGTCATTAATGACATTCCCAGCAAGGGAATCGAGGAACACGATTACCAATAGGGAGTAGGTAACCATTGGAGAGTTCCTCTTAAACGGAATAGGTAACCTTATCACCCTTAATATGTATGATGTCCTCTTATATTCTTTTCAACAACAACTACGCCACATCCGGAATATATGTGCTCAATTACCTTTAAAATCTGAGTTATTTTGAATCCATTGTCTACTCATTTTGTCCCGACGAGCACTTGTCCAATGATTGTGTTTACAAACTTCTTATTGACAAACGTTTAGGGAAAAAGTTAGAGTTTTAATACAACTTTATCTTTACTCTATTTAATGATTTAGGGATCAAGTAATCTATATCAGATTTTTTTATTTTTTGGGCGATGTCACACGTTTACTCAAACCACTTTTAAACTTTTGTCCATCTAATTAATTAAGTATATGGATCTTAAAAAACTTTTGCGAAGGTCTTTTTAAGAAATAAAAAAAAAATCTAGCATATGTGGGGTGAAAGAAAAAGCTTTAATTAGCATTATTTTCTAAATAGAAAATATAAGTCAAGTAATAATTCATCTTTTTGTAAAGTTTTAAATTTAAAACTTAATAAATAAATATGATGTAACTCATTTCATTTATAACCCAAGACACGTATCATTAAAGTAGTAATAATATAAACTCAAATATTAAAATGCTTAAACGTTCATTCATAACTAAAAAACTATAATGTCTAAATAAACTACAAAATATTTAATATGTGTCAATGTGGGGACCCATTTACCATAGCCCATGAGAGTAGCCGGCCAGTTTAGATCCATTAGAATGTTTCCTGACCCAAATCTTTAATTCGCACATGAGTATTTCAAATACACCAGAATACTTACGGATATAGTCAAAACAGTTACCAATAATCTCGGAGGAGATATTCAGGTACTCCTTGATATATCCAACGTGTTAATTGAGTTCTTGTACAACTCAACCTCTACTTTGATACACCTATAAATTGTACACCCTAACCCAGGGCAAAGGGATGTAATTTAAAATCTTGAGAGACACTTAATATAAACAGTAACCTCTCCGTGGACGTAGGCAAATTTTCGAACCACGTATATCGTTGTTGTGTGTGATCTTTACTTTATGTCTTTATGGTTATTGTAACCCGAGACTCCATTACATATATATAAATAGAAATAGAAGAGAGATGAGTCGGTATCAGTTGAGGGTTTTGAGTTTGAATACAACTCAAACTCTATCTCCACGATTTGATTTTGGGGATCAAGTTATCTATTCCATGATTTGGGGATCAAGTTTGAGTTGAGGTGTTTCAGTTTGAATACAACTCTAGTATCTATCTCTACTCTATTCGAGGATTTGATTTGGCCGATGTCGCACGTTTGCAGTTAATCACTTTTACACTTTTGTCTATCTAATTAATTAAGTATGTAATTCTCAAGAAACCTGTTCCGAGGCCCTTTTAGGAAACAAAAAAATCTAGCATACGTGGAGTGATAGAAATTTCTTTTGCCAAGATAAATCTTAAAAAAAGAAATTCATGAAAAATTATTATACACTCATGTTGATTGTTTTCGTTTTTCAAGTGCAAAAAATAAGTCGCTTTTAATTTTTATTGTTTGATTATCATTATTTATTAATTGTAAAATAGGAGGTTCATGAGAACTATATACTTAATAGCTTTTTTTTTTGGGTCAATTATTGAATAGTCCCTACTATAAATATATATTTTTTAAAAAGGACACATATTTTTAGTTTAACCCATTTAGTCCCTCAAGCACTCAATATTCTCTTATTTTTAGAGGTCCGCGCCAGCAACACTCCCTCTCCAAAATATGTAGCAAAGGACTTTTTGAAGTAAAATAAAAAAGCTTGGACTAAATGAGTATTAAAAAATGTTCGAGGGATTATTTGGTATATGTCCCAAGTCAATGAATATCCATCCCAACTCCTTATCTTGCTCAAAAACTTTCATGAGATGCATTTGATCACTTTTCTCTATGTTCGCGGCCTTTAACTTATCCAAGATAACTTTTTAATTGACACGAGCTTCCGTTGATTGCTTTTCAAATGCAACAACTTGATTCACCACCGACTCCAGATGAAGTGACCAATAAAAATGGCAGAGAATCCTCAATATATATCGACGACTGAATGTTCCGGGTAGTTTAATCTCGGCAGCACAATTGATTGAAGAAAGAAGGAATCTCATCGCACCAAGACGCTACATATAAACGCTGCTTCGTTCAATCCTCGGGTACTTGAAATTAACTGTATCCCCAATGTGGAATCTGTTTTTGGTGGCCCAACCATTGTAGGAGTCGGTGTTATTGCTGTTGGGTTTGATCCAACCTTTCTTACCACCAACTTGGAACTGATGGGTGATTGGAGAAATGGATAGAGTTGATAACAGAGGTGAAAATCTCCATATATAAAGGCTGAAAGAAACCTTTACATATTCTAATATAATTCAGGTATTGATACAAGTGGGAGAGTATATGAAGAGTTTTTCTCAATGTGTAAGGTGAACCGAACCAAAATCAACCAGGAGATGAGGAGATGGACGGTCAAAATACGTTGTTTGTGTATCAAATTGAGGGCAACTTCTTTAGTCGTCTATATTTGCATTAATGATAATTAATACCTCTAATACTATCGTATTAGAGGTATAATATAGATGTTCATTCATAACCCAAAAATATAGAATGTCTAAACAAACTACAAAATACTTAATATATGTCGATCGTAAGAATAATAATTCACCCAATAAAATTAACAAGTCTTAAAATTGCTAAAATACGATGTCAATTTGGCAACTCATCTAAGCTCCATCAAACTCATCATCATCTAAGCCACTGCATATCCGTCTCAACTCCTTGTCTCGCTCAAAAACATTCATGAGATGCATTTGATCACTTTTCTCTATGTCCATGACCTTTAACTTATCCAAGATAGCTTTTCAATTGATGTGAGTTTTCGTTGATTGCTTTTCAAATGCAATAACTTGCATTTCTAAAGCAAACGCAATCTTTTTTTTATGAATCAACAACATCAGATAAATCAGTGAAAGTATCACCCGCAGGTTGCCTACGTTTACGTCAAACTTTTGAGTTTGATCCTTGCAAGGTTCGTTTGGATGTGATTGAAGGGCTTGCCTCAGTAGTAACATTCTCATATGCTTTATTTTCATCATTGAAGCCCACCTTAATATTTTCACCAGCATAATTTGCATTCATTAGGGGGGAAATCATTTCCTGATATGGCCTGATCACTTGTGGCAATATTATCTCCAAAACTAATACACAGATCGTGGTAATGAAGACATACCTTCCCCTTTAACTTTGATGCTTCGGGTTTATCCTAAATACAAAAGATATGAAAATAAATAAATAACCAAATTTAATTATCTGTCAAAATGCAAAACTCTTATTCAAATGTACAAACGGTATAACATTTTCATATTGCCACGGCGAAGAAAAAGAAAATTAGGAATGAGTAGAAGCCTAGTTGGATATTCACACAAAATACCAGGTGTCATTAATGACATTCCCAACAAGGAAATCGAAGAGCGTTGTAACTTTATGTCAAAATACAAAAGATGTGAAAATAAATAAATAACCAAATTTACTTATTTGTCAAAATAACATTTTCATATTTCCCCGGCGAACAAAATGCAAATTGGGAATGAGCAGAAGCATAGTTGGATATTCACGCAAAAGATCAGGTGTCATTAATGACATTCCCAGCAAGGGAATCGAGGAAAACGGTTACTATGACACCCCGCCTAACTAATTACCGGGTGATCAGTCCTTAAATAATTAATTTCAAAATATTAAGTTGGTTCAGATAATGCATCACTGTCGAAATCTCAAATTTTAATTTAATAAATCTAGCCACCTAGTATTTAAAAAGGGTGATGTCAAAATTTTATCTTGTTGTTAACCAATCAAAAAAAATACTAACGATTGCCATGCATCACAGTAAGATAAGTAAAGTCTGACTGAAGTAAAACAAATGTTTGGAGTAACATCTCCAGATACAATCCCATACAATAAACCAAAAGAAATAAATCAAATCTAAGAGAGAATTTAAAACGACTAAATCTCTGAAAGTAAACAGAAGTAAGGACGATATGTCCAATAGAATGAATGACTGAAAAGTAAAGAATGAGTTGAGTCGTCTACTAGCAATAATCCAGCAGCTTCCATAGTAGCTACAGCACGACAACTGAATAGAGTCTCCTAAGGTTGGTGTCCCTGTGGCTGGGACCCTAAAATAATGGAACAATAGAAAGATATACAGAAAAACGGGTCAGATCCCGAGTTGAAAACAATTTAAAATAGCAAGTGCTTAAATTGATTCAATTAGCACAACTATTCTTCAAGTTAACTGAGCGTACTCACTTGATATACTCACCCCTCGATCTAGTGTGCACGTTTAACGAGCCTAACCACCCATACTAGTCATGATACCCTAACTGGCTACTAAGTGTATAATATATATGTTTGAAAGTCTCCCTAAATAACTCAAAACCAACGTACTTATGATTTCGATATAGAGTTAGGATTTCTTTAGTTTATTCTCGTATTCTTCTAAGTGTCCAACTAGTAATACCCAAAGTGTACAAATAACAACAGTGACAACAGCGTAAGGCACCAAACATGATTTTCGGTATACACTACTTATTCAATTTATGTATACATATCAAATTATATAAATATAGCAATATTACACCCTGGTTAAGAACCCACTGGTACTACTCATACTTGGCTATCTAGTCCATTTGCCAAGCTCACGCACAGAGGACAACAGGTTCAATCTCTCAAGAACCAATAGAAACATAAACACATATTAGAGGCGAACATAGTCCCAAGCCGATGGGCTACGAACATACCTACGCACCCATACGACCGTCATCACTATCGTTCTCACTGATAGCCCATACCTAGATTCCATGCTCTAGTGGTATGACTCTAAATCTCCCGAATGGCACACAGGATCCGATCGTCCACAACGCGTTAACCTTCGTTCGATAGCCAGTATCTAGGTATGTCATACACATAATATTTTAATCAATAAGCATACACACAACTCATATAAATTCATTAGCTTTCCCACAGTCTAGTATTTGCAGCACGTATATTATCTCTTATTATAAGCCGTACCTTATTCGTATATATTCTCCTTTATATTTTTGCACCTTCTAAATCATATGGATTTCTATACCTTCCGAGGATTGACATATTCTCCGCTCACTAATAATTATTAATTTAAAACATTCCACGATCATACTAGTTTAACACTCACTTGAATAAGCCTACGGGAAGTTCGAAACAAAATCCGAGCTTAAAAAGGCCATTCTGAAATCTCGTTAGAAGACCCAAAAATCTCATTCGAACGAGGAAGTTCGAACGAATATACTTCGAACGAACCACCAAACTCGTTAGAAGGGCTACTGGAATCTCGTTACAAGTGATTGGACTTCTAACGAAATTTCTGAAGTTGCCCAGTTCGTCTCTCAACTTCATTTTTCCCAATTTTTCACCATTCAAAACTCAACCTAAATTCATTATAACCCAACTACAATGTTTTCCACTATCCTAACTCATCTTAGAACCCCTAATAACATAATTTTGGAGGTCAAATCCTTTTAATCATCATGTAATTTAAATCAATCCCCAAATTTTCCCACAAACCCTATTAACGTGAACCCAGAATTTATTTGTCCATAAGAACTCCATTTTAATTCGTGATTTACATCTAGGTCATCAACGTTCACTTTTCTATTAAGGGGAAAATCCTCTACATGCCAACCCCAAATCAGATTTCTAAATTTCCTACACGATTTCATTAAAGATAAACCCAATTTGGTATTTGTTGTTCTAAAACCTCAACATATGTTAACAAGAGTAATAATTGCTAAGAGAAGAGCAAGGTAGTCACTTGCCTTAAAAATGAACTTTTGATTCGCGGGTTGAAATTGGTATAGGAACGATCCTCCGGACACGATCTACATGTCGGTGTACTTTTTGTTGTGAAAGGTTGAGTTCTTGGTTAAGGCTCCAATGGAGTCTCCTTCTTCTTCCTTGGTTCTCTCGCTGTTTTCCTCTCTTCTCACATAGGTTGAAACTGACAGCCACTAACCCTTAATGCCTTTTTAATTAACCCAATTTTCGTCCATTTAATTACCTTAAAATTCCTAAAGACCAAAATACCCCTCCGGGGTGTCGTTTTGGGTTAACATGCCCTGGACTCCAAATAAAATATCCGAATAGTGTTTTCTGACTATTTCGACCCTTCCGGACACTCTAGCGCACTCAAAATAGTCATCATAGTTATACAAAAATAAATTATCTTTTAACCCCCCATATATATACAATTGACGCGTCTCAAATATTTATAACATAACTGTCGTGTATTTCATTCCCGGCCATAGTATTATTTAAATAATTACTAACTCTCACCCCGCTAGTGACTATTAACATGAAATCAGATTAATTATAATTTAAATTTTCTCCCTTTAATTTAATTAATCCTCATTTTCCATAAAAATAATTATGTGTAAAAATACGGGGTATTACATACTTCCCCCCTAATAACCGAATTTCGTCCCGAAATTCGAAAAAGAATATATATATATACCTGGCAAGAATAAATATGGATAACGTTCAACGCAATATGAGTATGGGCAAAATCATCTCGAAGAAATCTCCTCAGCGAAGAGATATGAAACACGTCATGGACTCTATGTAAGTGCTCCGGTAACCCAAGTCTATAAGCAACTGTCCCAATTCTCTCGATGATGGGGAATGGCCCTATATACCTAGGCGCTAACTTTCCCTTCTTCCCAAAATCCATAACTCCCTTCATAGGAAACACCCGAAGTAATACCTTATCTCCAATGTTGAACTCTCGAAAATAGCGTTTTGCATCAACATAACTCTTCTGTCGATCCTGAACAACTCGAATACGGCTCCTTATCAACTCTATCCTTACCAAAGTATCTTTAATTACTTTCGAACCCAGCAACTTGTTTTCCCCTACCTCTAGCCAACATGCTGGGGAACGACACGGTATGCCGTATAGGGATTCAAATGGAGCGATGCCGATAGTAAACTGGTAGGAGTTGTTATAAGTAAACTCCACCAGTGGAAGATACTGCTCCCAACCCCCGCCAAAGTCAATGATGCACATTCGTAACATGTCCTCCAACATCTGGTTCGTTGGCTCTATTTGACCATCCATCTCCGTACCTAATGCCTCCTGAAAACACTCCTAAAATCGAGAAACAAATACCTTGTCTCTGTCAGACACGATATTGAGAGGAACTCCATGGAGTCTAACTATCTTTGCTATGAATAACTGGGCGTACTGTCCCACGGTGTAGTCTATCTTGGCTGGCAAAAAGTGGGCTACCTTGGTCATCCGATCTACTGTCACCTATATCGAATCGTGACCCCTCTGCGATGTAGGTAATCCCGTCATTAAATCCATGGAAATGCTCTCCCATTTACACATATGAACCTCTAATGGTTGTAGAAGTCTTGTCGGTCTCTAATGGTCCACCTTTACCAGTTGACAAGTGGTATATTTCGAGATAAACTCGACAATATCCTTCTTCATTCCGCTCCAGCAGTACTGTCAACTCATGTCCTGGTACATCTTATCCCCGCCGGGATGTACTGTAAAATGGGACCCGTGCGACTCTGTCATTACCTTGTGTCGCAAATCTTCATCCTCAGATACAACCAACCTCCCATTGAAACATAGACCCCCGTCTGAACCCACGGTGTAAGACTCAGTCCCCTCGGCTAGAAGCTTCACTATCTGACTTTGGCAGAGCAGATCATTTGCCTGAGCCTGTACTAATCCCATAATAATTTGTGGCATAATCGTCATTGCAGATATAAATGATCGAGCCACCGCATTCTGGTTCCCTAACTCCTTCCATTTCACTTTTCACACCTCGGCCACCTCACCAACTGGTATACGGCTCAACGCATCTTCTACCACATTAGCCTTCCCCGGTTGGTATTGGATATCAAATTGATAATCCTTCACGAATTCAAGCCACCGACGTTGACGCATATTTAATTCCTTTTACGTGAAGAGGTACTGCAGGGATTTATGGTCCGTGAACAAGGGAAGTTTCTCCCCTAGGAGGTAGTGTCTCCAAATCCGAAGTGCGAACACGACTGCTGCTAACTCCAAGTTGTGGGTGGGGTAATTCCTCTCGTAAGGTTTAAGCTTACGGGAAGCATAAGTTATAATCTGATCTTCCTGCTGAAGTACACCTCCAAGTCCTAATAAGGACGCATCAGTGTAGACTAGATACTCCACTCCCAGCCTGGGTAATTCTAACACTGGTGCCGAGGTTAACTTATCTTTCAACTCATCGAAGGCTAGTTGACATGCGTCACTCTAGATAAATGGAACTCCTTTGCAAGTCAAGTGCATCAATGGACCCGCTATCTTTGAAAACCCTCGAATGAATCTCCTGTAGTATACGGCTAAACCCAAGAAACTGCGTATCTCGATCGGTGTCGTGGGTTGCCCCCACTCCCTCACCACTGACACCTTCCCCAGATCCACGGATATCCCTCTATCGGAGATGGTATGTCCCAAAAACTGTACCTCCTTTAACCAAAACCCACATTTCTCAAATTTTGCATACAACTCATACTGGCACAGTGTTTGCAAAACTTGCCTCAAGTGTTTGGAATGATCCTCCTCAATCTGTGAGTAAACCAGAATGTCATCTATGAATACGATGACGAACTGGTCTAGGAACTTTCTAAACACCCTGTTTATCAAGTCCATGAACACGTCTAGGGCATTGGTTAGCCCGAAAGGCATGACTCTGTACTCATAGGACCTATATCTCGTCAAGAATTAGTCGTCGACATCTCCTACTCCAAGATACACAGCTTAGGGTATCCTGATCCCAAGTCAATCTTTGAGGAGAAGTTATCTCTCCTCAACTAATCGAATAAGTCATTGATTCTGGGAAATTAATACTTACTCCATGTCGTGACTTTATCATCTTCTCTTATTACACCAATATATTCTCGATGTAAAACATTTGATATCACTTCTTACGTCATACTGTACATTTCTACTAGCCGTGCGTAGGAATAAGATTAAAGTTAAGGTTATGGTTTCACTTACGGATGATAACCAGGGTGCCAAACTCGTGTTAACGACCAACCATCCCCGGCTCCCGACATTCGCTAGGTTTCATGCGTGGGACATCTTGCAAAGCAAAATCCAAACAAGGAACCCCCTCGATACACTACTAACTAACATTGTCGGTCAACGAAAGTTGTGGTCCTCAATAATTGTCTCGTACCCCACATCCCTACTTCCTGCTAACATTAGTGTATCAATTCTCATGTTATAAAAAAAAATGCTCGACGCATTACTCCTACTAATTTGGCGTTAGGTTCTCCAAATTGACGACAAAATTATTCCCATGCCCAAAGATATTTCATTCTTTCCTGAATCACTATAGTAAACATTCCTACCCACCGAAATTTGGTATAACCCGATGACATACTCTACAAGTCTTTATAGGATTTAAATTTTCCTCTCAGATGACATTTAACACAAATTGTTTCATGTCTAGGACTAATGGACACTTGATATCATTTTAATGGTCTATTACCACACAAACTTGAATGATCCAGTTTGAAATCGGGATAATAATGCATTTTATGCTCATGATTCTCAAGTAGTACAAGTAAACTGTAGCGCACACAGGTTATTTGAAATTTTTTCCTCGTAGTAAAAAGAAGCACTATAAATGATAAAGTTTCGTACCTCCAAACATGGGTGGTAGATGCGGTATTAGTGGCATAACTGCATTTCGAGCATTATAGATACGTCCATACTATACTACCTGCTGCTGCTGTGAAGTCTGTGTTACTGGTGTTATTATCTCTGTTTCCCCAATTTGGGTATTCTGTGGTGTCGGGTAAGAATCCAATGACCATTGCAGAACCCTTCCCTTACTAGGGAAATTTTGAGGATTGTGACCCCGTTTGCCACATATGAAACACTTACCCACACAATTTCTGCTCAGTTGGCCCTGATGGTCTCGCTGACCTCTACTTTTCTGAGGGCAATCCTGGCATTTGTGGCCAATGTTTCCACACGTGAAACATCTTCCTGGGAAGGGTCCTCCCCTCTGTCCTTGTTGCCCCCGGCCCTGATGACCGTTACCACCCCTCCCTTGGCCATTCTGCCCTGCTGAACCTGCTGCTGGCCGGGTTGGTCCTGGTGGGTTTGGCTCTTCCCCCAGTTCTCATAGTCTTTTTGGTCCTAATGTCTTAGAGGAGCTTATCGTTGTTGCGACGGTATTTTCCTATTGTTATTTTTCCTCGAAATGTCATATTTATAAACTTCTCTTGTTCTTTTGCCCCCTGTAAGTTGTACCCCTCGATTTTGGTATTGCGATATTGCGGTAGTCACTGCTTGTGCCACGATGTTTGCGATCTCAGTGATTTCCTCTCTTCCCTAGCGTACCTGAGGTATTCGTTGGCCTTGTCCCGCATTTACTTCTTCAGCGGTGTTAGTGTGTCTCTCTCTCATAGGCGACATTTGAAATTTAAATGAATTTTATAAAACCACCGTCCATACATAACATTGTAGCAGAAGTACGTAAAACGTATAAATAATACAATAATCCTCAAGTATAGGGCTCTATATCGAAGGACGCTACGCGGAAACATAATAATCCGTATAGATCCTAAGGACACTAGAACCTGATGCTCTGACACGGTTACTGTGACACCCCGCCTAATTAATTACCGAGTGATTAATTCTTAATTAATTAATTACAGAATATCAACGTGGTTAAGATAATGTATCACTATCGAAATCTCAAATTTTAATTTAATAAAGCTAACCACCTAGTATTTAAAAAGGGTGATGTCAAAATTTTATCTTGTTGAACCAATAAAAAAAAATACTAACGATTGCCATGAATCCCAGTAAGACAAGTAAAGTCTGACTGAAGTAAAATAAATGTTTGGAGCAAACATCTCCAGATACAAACCCATACAATAAACCAAAAGAAATAAATCAAATCTAAGAGAGAATTTAAAACGACTAAATGTCTGAAAGTAAACTGAAGTAAGGACGACATGTCCAACAAAATGAATGACTGAAAAGGAAAGAATGAGCTGAGGCGTCTACTAGCAATAATCCTGCAGCTTCCACAGCAGCTAAAACACGACAACTGAATAGAGTCTCCTAAGGCTGGTGTCCTTGTGGCTGGGCACCTAAAATAATGGAACAATAGAAAGATATACAGAAAAATGGGTCAGAGCCCGAGTTGAAAACAATTTAAAATAGCAAGTGCTTAAATTGATTCAATTAGCACAATTATTCTTCAAGTTAACTTAGAGTACTCACTTGAGATACTCACCCCTTGATCTAGTATGCACGTCTAACGAGCCTAACCGCCCATACTAGTCATGATACCCTGACTGACTATTAAGTGTATAATATTATGTTTGAAAGTCTCCCTAAATAACTCAAAACCAACGTACTTATGATTTCGATATAGAGTTAGGATTTCTTTAGTTTATTCTCATATTCTTATAAATGCCCAACTAGTAATACCAAAAGTGTACAAATAACAATAGTCACAACAACGTAAGGCACCAAACATGATTTCAGGTATACACTACTTATTCAATTTTTGTATACATATCAAATTATATAAATATAGTAATATTACACCCTTGGTTAAGAACACACTGGTACTACGCATACTCGGCTATCTAGTCCATTTGTAAAGCTCACGCACAGAGGACAACAGGTTCAATCTCTCGAGAACTAATAGAAACATAAACACATATTGGAGGCAAACATATTACCAAGCCGATGGGCTACGCACCCATACGACCGTCATCACTATCGTTCTCACTGATAGCCCGTACCTAGATTCCATGCTCTAGTGGTACGACTCTAAATCCCCCGAATGGCACACATGATCTGATCGTCCACAATGCGTTAACCTCCGTTCGATAGCCAATAGCTAGGTATGTCATAGACATAATATTTTAATCAATAAGCATACACACAACTCATATAAATTCATTAGCTTTCCCACAGTCTAGTATTTGCAGCACGTATATTATCTCTTATTATAACCCATACCTTATTCCTATATATTCTCCCTTGTATTTTCGCACCTTCTAAATCCTATGGATTTCTATACCTTCCGATGGTTGACATATTCTCCGCTCACTAATAAATATTAATATAAAACGTTCCACGATCATACTGGTTTAACACTCACTTGAATAAGCCTACGGGAAGTTCGAAACAAAATCCGGGCTTAAATAGGCCATTTTGGAATCTCGTAAGAAGACCCAGAAATCTCGTTCGAAAGAGGTCGTTCGAATGAATGTACTTCGAACGAACCACCAAACTCGTTAGAAGGGCTACTGGAATCTCGTTAGAAGTCTCGTTCGAACGACCTGGGTTGGACTTCTAACAAAATTTCCGAAGTTGCCCATTTCGTCTCTCAACTTCGTTTTTCCCAATTTTTCACCACTCAAAACTCAACCTAAATTCATTCCAACCCAACTACAATGTTTCCCACTATCCTAAGTCATCTTAGAACCCCTAATAACATAATTTTGGAGGTCAAATCCTTTTAATCATCATGTAATTTAAATAAATCCCCAAATTTTACCACAAACCCTATTAACGTGAACCCAAAATTTATTTGTCCATAAGAACTCCAATTTAATTCGTGATTTACATCTAGTTCATCAACGTTCACATTTCTATTAAGGAAGTGTAGGGGTGTGTACTAGCTACAATTAAATTTAGACCCAAACACTTAAGAAACGTTCACGGAGTTCTCATTTGATTGCAAACTTCATCACATTGAAATATAGCCTCATGTGACAATATAGATTGAACTCAATGAACAAACATACACAATTCATACAAGCCTAGCATGATGATGATTCTACAAACCAAATAGAGTCATGACATTAAAGACAACTAGGATAAACGGACATTGTGCAAACCGTTGATATACCATCCAATTCTCCCTCAATGAGCATATATATTATTTTATTATTTTTTTTGAATGAATATATCAAACAAACATAGGCCTTGGCAATTACTTTCTGTTTAATGCCAAATATTCTGTTTTTAGGCCTTTGGATCACGTATTTCTTTTAGATCCAATCAACGGTGGCTTACTATCGCAAAGGATTTAATTCATCCTTTCGGAGCCCTTCCCCGTGCATATATTAATTTATCATGTTTTCATTTTTCACACAAATCTCACATGCAACGGATTTTGACATGCACTAGTCCTCCTAGGTCATAGATATGTAGATGACTAGATTGATAGGAGAACACCTCAAAAAAGCTCAAATATAACATGTGACATTAAGATTTCAAAAGAGCTCGTGCATGTGTGAAAAGAGGCATATGAAATAGAATCCATTTAAACAATACAAAATCCAACTACTCCATATAAAACATGGTAAAGAACATTTTAAGGATTGAAAATCTAAACCAAAAGTTCTAGCCACATGGGAGCGTAAACGATAGGATTCAAACACAAATATATGCCACATAAAGTGTGTCAAACTAAAATACACACAAAATAAAATCTTTTTGAGTTTTTAACATTTTTTAATCAAAAATAAATATTTACTCAAAAGGACAAACAAAAATCATTTGTATTTTTCATTAAGCTTAAATGAAATAAATAAAACACAAATGATAAACAAAAATCTTTTTATATTTTTCAATTAATTCAAACACAAAATATAATACAAAAAGATAAACAATTCATGATTTCTAGCATGTGATATGAAATAAGGTTATGACTAGAAAATGACTAAAACAAGCATACATTTAGCATATGAATATAGCATGAAGTACAAATGCTAAAGTATGCAAACACTAACACATTCATCCTTTAGATTTAGCAAGGGAGGAAGGATGTGAAAGTAAATGAGAATCAAAATCCCTATTTTGTAAGGCAACCAAGTCGGATTTCCTAACCCAAATTAATGAGGAATGACTATTTTGGGGTGTAGGAACGTTAACTACCGTGGTTACTTTACTATGGGGTTTTCTAGGAATTCGTTTAAGATCTAAACAAAATTTCCTAAGATGACCTTGTCGACCACAATGTGTACAAGTGAGAACATGTCGAAAAGATTTACTTAAGGAGTGATCTTTAAATGTATTCCTAGTTGATTCTCCTAAAACATTGGTTTGGGCATTATGAGTAAATTCATTACAAGGATTGAAGCCTAAACCACAAGTGTCATTTTTAATTTGGACCGTTCCTAACATTTTATCTAGTTTTTCAGAATGACATTCCCAATCAAATTTGACATTACTAGAATCTTTCAATTTATTTTCCAATTCAGCAATGTTAGATTCTAGTAAAACATTTCCCTCTTCAAAAGCAAGAAGCTCCTTTTTCAAGGATTCCATTAAACCCCTAAGGCTATCTCTTTCGCCTTCTACATAATCAAGCTTCTCTTGAAGAGTCCTCACATGTGTCCTAAGGTCTTCTATTAAGGCACTATCATCAACGACCTTGACACTCTTTCTTAAACAAGCTTCTAACTTCAAATTAGTCCTTTTCAAATTAATAGATTCTTTATATAATTCATGAAAAGCATTTTGAAGTTCACTCAAATCAACCTCTTCTTCATTTTCACTCTCTTCTCCACTCTCACTATCATTAAAAATAAGGGAATCATGAACAATGACCTTGGAAGTGGCATGTGCTATCGTTTCATCAATCGATGAGTTGTCACAATCACTCACATGACTAGCCATAAAAGCCACAAAATTTTTCTTAGTGGGGGAATCGGGCTTTTCTTCCTTATCACTATCACTAAGGGTTGCATTATATGCAGTGGGTTGCTTACCCTCTTTCCTTAGTTTAGTGGGGCACTCATAAGCTCGATGGCCAAAACCTTCACAACCAAAACACTTGTTAGACTCGTCCCTATCTAAATTATCATTACTAGGTTTAGGGATCCTCTCGGCTTTAGAAATCTTCTCGCTTTTATCATTTTTAGAAGTATCAAATTTCTTGAAATCATTTTTAAATTTATCTTTGTTAAATTTAAGAATTTTTCTAAATTTGCGAGCAAACAAAGCCATATCTTCTGAGTCACTTTCACTATCGCTCTCTACTACTTGTTTGACCTCTTTTCGGGCTTTTAAAGCAACACCCTTTTCAATTTTATTTTCAGTTTTAGAGGGAAACATATCTAGTTCATAGGTTTTTAAATCACCTACAAGCTCTTCTAATTTCGCAGAGGCTAAACTGGGTAAAGAATTTAAAACGGTCACTTTAGGAATAAATCTATCGGGTAAGGACCTCCAAATTTTCTTTACAACATGGTCGTCAGGTATTTTCTCTCCCAAGTTAAAGGATGAATTAACAATATCAGAAAGTCTAGCATAAAATTTATCAAAAGTTTCTTTTTCATCCATTTTGATTGTTTCAAATTGAGTGGTGAGGTTTTGGAGTTTTGAAGCTTTAACTACACTAGTTCCTTCATGAGTTAATTGTAAAATATCCAAAGCTTCTTTAGCGGTTTCACACATCATAATACGTCGGAATTCATCCGGTGCGACAGCGCTAAATAAGGCATTTAAACCTCGGGAATTAAAGTTAGCAAGTTTAAACTCATTTTCAGTCCATCTATCGGCGGGTTTGATAACACGTTCATTTTCAACTAAGTAAGTTGGTGGGGATTATCCGGTAACAACAGACATCCAAACTCTCTCGTCGATAGATTTTAGTGTCGATCTCATTCGCGCTTTCCAATACGCGTAGTTTGAACCATCGAAAATAGGAAATTTTGAAAATGGGGAAAAATCCATTTTAGCCAAAAATTAAAAAGATCTTAACGAAATAATTTATCGTTTTTGGCTCCGATACCAATTTGATAACGCTGTGGTTTATGGATCCTCTCGGATTTTAAAAAATCTAAATCAATTAAAAATATTTAATTTCCTTTTTAAAGTAAACTTAATAGAGATGATGCGGAAGCGTTGTAAAACAGGTGATGGTTCAACTTCAAAAAATTAACAACAACAAGATTTAATTATATCCAAGTCCTAGAATTTGCCTAAGTCATAATTAACAATAATATCCAAAGTTAGGCGAAACCAATTTTAGCAAATGACTTGAATAACCAATTTTACCCAATATTTAATTTAAGTCCCAAATTAAATGAGTGTGATAATTAAACCAAATTTTATCTTGAAATTATCCTAAGCATGGAGCCTAAATTATTGTGCAGCATAAAATAAACAATGTCACACTACGCCGAGATGTACGAGGAAAAACCCAAGACGGGAAACAACCTCGGACGGCCCTAGCCACAAGTCCACTAGATATGGAATTACAATTACAAGACAGGTAGACTTACAACGACTGACTCGATCCCTCTCAAGCCTCGACGCTCCTTCTCGTAGAAACCTCTTCCTAGCGAACAACCTCGGAACACCACCGCGGTCTCGGAATCCACCGATGGGACTTTATATGGTCACCGTCACCCAAGCATGGAGCCTTTCTCCGTGTGGGTAGAATCTCAACAAAAGTCTTCTTTGTGATGGGGTGTAGAAGCAAACCCGAAACGTCTCTTGAATTCGGTAGAGAAAACCGGTGCCAAAAACTCCAAGCAATTGATATAAATATAGAAACTTGGATAAACACAATTGGGTGTAAACTAGAGTGTGTATGAATTTTTCTTTGAAAGAATAACACTCAAAACATGATCTTTTTCCTTAAACAAATTTTGTCTCAAAATACTCTCTAGGATTTTGTATAGTATGAAAAAGATACACCTTGAAAAATGATTCCCGTCCTTGATAAAGCCTTAAAAAATCAGTTAAGAAACAAGTGGGATAATGGGGTGAAAACTGCCAAAAAACTGCTCAAAACCGTTCCCGCCTGGCGTCTCGTTCGAACGAACTTGACTCTCGTTCGAACGAGACTTCTAACGAGCGACCAGCCTGGGCTCGTTAGAATCTCGTTAGATACCTCGTTAGAACGAAAAACTCGTTCGAACGACATATCGAACGACTGACCAGTTTAGGGTCGTTGGCAAACTCGTTCGAATGAAATCTGGTTCGAACGAAAAAACTCGTTCGAACGACATTTCTAACGAACGACCAGAAAGTTTGTAAAATTCGATTTTGGCCCAGAAACTTTTATATACTTATTTTAAAGTTCTATTTGATTCTTTCTGAAAATAAAATGCAGTTTTTATTACACCTAACACCCAATACATATTGTTCCAAGCTCCTATATTAATATAATTACATTCATACCTTGGGAGCATGGAACCTTAGTTGATGACGTAGAAACGAGGCATGCAAACCGGCATTTTGATGAAGCTTTAAATTCTTTGACGCTACGTCTTCAACATACACTTCATAGGCTCGAGAATATTACAATTAAATACTATCCTATGAATAAATATTTTTGTCCGGAATTGAGCCAAAACTATATATGGACTCAATTGGAAATTTGTGTCCTTACATTGTCCATCTAATTAAGTATATATCTCTTAAACAACTTTTGCGGAGGTCCTTTTAGGAAATAAAAAAATCTTGCATATGTGGGGTGAAAGAAAATTCTTTAGTTAGCATTATTTTCTAAATATAAAATATAAGGCACGTAATAATTCATCTTTTTGTAAAGTTTTAAATTTAAAACTCAATAAATACCTATGATATAATTCGCTTTATTTATAACCCAAGACACATATCATTAAAGTAGTAATAATATAAACTCAAATATTATAATGCTTTAAGATTCATTCATAACTTAAAAACTAGAATGTCTAAATAAACTATGAAATATTTAATATGTGTCAATGTGGGGACCCATTTACCATAGCCCATGAGAGTAGCCGACTAACTTGAATCCATTAGAACGCTGCCCAGCCCAAATCATAATTTAATTCGCACATGATTATTTCAAATACACTAAAATACTTACGGATATAGTCTAAATAGTTACCAATAATCTCGGAGGAGATATCCAGGTACTCCTTAATATATCCAAAGTGTTAATTAAGTTCGTGTACAACTCAACATCTACTTTGATACACTTATAATTTGCACACCCTGACCCGGGGCAAAGGGATATAACCTGAAATCTTGAGCGACACTTAATATAAACAGTAGGCAAATTATGTATATCGTTGTTGTGTGTGATCTTTACTTTCTGTCTTTGTGGTTGTTGTAACACCCCGTATTTCTATGCATTTAATATTTAATTAATTTGGCTTATTCTAAATTACTTGTGTGTCGTAATTTAAGTTAATTAATTATTATTAATATTTATTTAAATATTAATCTCGAGAGTAAATGGTTAATATTTATGTAATTTAAATTACTAAGTGAATAGTAATAATTTGTTTACGTCATAACGAGTGATAGTGACGTGACATTAATTTATCTTAACCGGGAGGCGGATATAGACTATATTAGGATCGTGATAAGGACTTTTAGTAAAATAATTCGGATGATAATTCTGAGTGCACGGTTGATTCTGGATAGGCCGAGATAGTAAAAAAAGAGTCACCGGGGGTGATAAATAGGTCTCGGGATATTTTTGGGCATAACTTCACCCACACGGGATATTTTAGCATAGCTATTAAAGAAAGAACAAATACTCAATGCTATAGTTAAATATTTAGAGCACTAGCTAGGGCTAGGGTTTATATTGTTACCAGAGCAAACAGAAGAGGACTAGAGCTAAATAAAATAAATGAATGAAAACCTAAACAATCTAAATGGGGTAAAATAAAATAAAATAAAAAATAAACTTACAATGTTATTCAAATTCTAGGACGGAGCTTCAAAACCTCTAGATTTCAAACCCGAGACTCCACTTCATATATATAAATAGAAATAGAAGGGAGATGAGCCGGTTTCAGTTGAGGGGTTTGAGTTTGAATACAACTCAAACTCTATCTCCACGATTTGATTTTAGGGATCAAGTTATCTATTCCATGATTTGGGGATCAGGTTTCAGTTGAGGTGCTTCAGTTTGAATACAACTCTAGTCTCTATCTCTACTCTATTCGAGGATTTGATTTAGCCGATGTCGTACATTTGCGATTAATCACTTTTACACTTTTGTCCATCTAATTAATTAAGTATGTAACTCTCAAACAACCTGTTCCGAGGCCCTTTTAGGAAACAAAAAAATCTAGCATACGTGGAGTGATAGAAATTTCTTTTGGCAAGATAAATCTTAAAAAAAAAAGAAATTCGTGAAAAATTATTATACACTCATGTTGATTGTTTTCGTTTTTCAAGTGTAAAAATAAGTCGCTTTTAATTTTTATTGTTTGATTATCATTGTTTATGAATTGTAAAATGGAGGTTCATGAGAACTATATACTTAATAGCTTTTTTTTTTGGTCAATTATTGAATAGTCCCTACTATAAATATATATTTTTTAAAAAGGACACATATTTTTAGTTTAACCCATTTAGTCCCTCAAGCACTCAATATTCTCTTATTTTTAGAGGTCCGTGCCAACGACACTCCCTCTCCAAAATATGTAGCAAAGGACTTTTTGAAGTAAAATAATAAATGAGTATGAAAAAATGTTCTAGGGACTACTTGGTATATGTCCCAAGTCAATGCATATCCATCCTAACTTCTTATCTTGAACAAAAACTTTCATGAGATGCATTCTATCACTTTTCTCTATGTTCATGGCCTTTAACTTATCCAAAACAACTTTTCAATTGACGCGAATTTTCGTTGATTGCTTTTCAAATGCAATAACTTGCATTTACAAAGCAACCGCAATATTTTTTTTATGTATCAACAACAACAAATAAATCAGTAGAAGTATCACCCGCAAGTTGCCTACATTTACGTCAATCTTTTGAGTTTGTTCCTTGCGAGGTTAGTTTGGATGTGATTGAATGGCTTGCCTCAGTAGTAACATTCTCATATGCTTCATTTTCATCATTCAAGCCTACCTTAATATTTTCACTAGCATCATTTGAATTCATTAAGGGGAAATCATTTCCTGATACGGCTTGATCACTTGTGGTAATATCATCGCCAAAAATAATACACAGACCGTGGTAATGAAGACATGCCTTCCTCTTTAACTTTTATGCTCAAGTTTATCATAAATACAAAAGATATGAAAATAAATAAATAACCAAATTTGCTTATCTCTCAAAATGCAAAACTCTTATTCAAATGTACCATCAGTAGAACATTTTCATATTGCCACAGCTAACAAATGTCAAATTGGGAATGAGCAGAAGCATAGTTGGATATTCACGCGAAAGATCAGTTGTCATTAATGACATTCCCAGTAAGGGAATCGAGGAACACGGTTACCAATAGGGAGTAGGTAACCATTGGAGAGTTCCTCTTAAACGAAATAGGTAACCTTATCACCATTAATATGTATGATGTCCTCTTACCTTCTTCTTAACAACAACTACGCCACATCCAGAATATATGCGCTCAACCACCTTTAAAATCTGAGTTATTGTGAATCCATTGTCCACTCATTCTGTCCCGGCGAGCACTTTCCCAATGAGTGTGTTTACCAACTTCTTATTGAGAAACGTTTAGGGAAAAAGTTTGAGTTTGAATACAACTTTATTTTTACTCTATTTAATGATTTGGGGATCAAGAATCTATATCAGATTTATTTTTATTTTTTGGGCGATGTCACACATTTGCTCAAACCACTTTTACACTTTTGTCCATATAATTAATTAAGTATATAGATCTTAAACAACTTTTGCGGAGGTCTTTTTAAGAAATTAAAAAAAAATCTAGCATATGTGGGGTGAAAGAAAAAGCTTTAATTAGCATTATTTTCTAAATAGAAAATATAAGGCAAGTAATAATTCATCTTTTTGTGAAGTTTTAAATTTAAAACTTAATAAATAAATATGATGTAACTCATTCATTTATAAGCCAAGACACGTATCATTAAAGTAGTAATAATATAAACTCAAATATTAAAATGCTTAAACGTATATTCATAACTAAAAATCTAGAATGTCTAAATAAACTACGAAATATTTAATATGTGTCAATGTGGGGACCCATTTACCATAGCCCATGAGAGTAGCCGACTAGTTTAGAACCATTAAAATATTGCCCGACCCAAATCTTTAATTCGCACATGAGTATTTCAAATACACCATAATACTTACGGTTATAGTCAAAACAGTTACCAATAATCTCAGAGGAGATATTCAGGTACTCCATGATATTTCCAATGTGTTAATTTTGTTCTTGTACAACTTAACCTCTACTTTGATACACCTATAAATTGTACATCCTGACCTGGGGCAAAGGGATGTAATTTAAAATCTTAAGTGACACTTAATATAAACAGTAACCTCTCCGTGGACGTAGGCAAATTTTCGAACCACGTATATCGCTGTTGTGTGTGATCTTTACTTTCTGTCTTTATGGTTGTTTTCGTGGATTTTTTTATTGTGATATTTTCTATACTCATAATTGGTGTCGTCTGCGGGAAGCGATTTCTATTCTTGCAGAGAGCCCGTGATGTCTCACCATAGCAACAACATTCCCCAAGCCGATGATGTCCAGGAAGACCCAATTCTTTTTAGGGTCAGGTCTGAGATTCGCCAGCATATAAACCCCAGGTTCCTCCAGGATCGACAACCTTCCGAAGAAAGCCAAGGACAACCGATATGTACTCAGATCTCTAGGTTGGTCGACGCTTACGAAGCCAGACTTCACGAATAAGAGGAGGCTACACAACTCCATGTAGAAGAGAATGCTCGCCTCCAAAGGCGACTAGAAAGTACCCTTGGAAATTGACTAAGAAATATTACGAATGTCCACATAGGACTAATTAGTCAAGAACTTAAAATTGGAAATGTGTTATAATTTAAATTAGTCTGCCCGTGTCATGTTTTATTAATTTTGTAATCAAATTATGTTTGTTTACGGAGTAAATTTCACAAATATAAAACTTGACTATATAATTGAACTCCCCCTCCCTCAAACTAGTATCAGAGCGAGTGTTTAAAATGTACTTAGATGAATTCTGGAGGTTATACGGAAATATATTCGTCAAATAGCCCCCCTTTATTTGATGGAATAAACTATGCTTATTGGAAAGCACGTATAAGATCCTCATTAAAATCTATAGATGAACGCGTTTGGCTTGTTGTTGAAAAAGGGTGGTCCTCTCTAACTTTTGTTGTTGGTGATGTCAATGTTTTAAAACCCGTTGAAGAATGGGGCGAGGATGAGTTTTAATTATGTAATTTCAATTCCAAAGGTTTAAATTATTTATTTACCACCGTGTCCCCGGAAGAGTTTCATCATAACTTGACTTGTGAAACTTCTAAGGAGGCATGGGACACACTTCAGTTAACTCAAGAGGGTACCAACACTATTAAGGCTTCAAAATTACAAAGTTTAACCACTTAATTTGAAACTATCACCATGAAAGAAAGTAAACGTTTGATGAGTTTTGTGCTTATCTTTTCGACGTAGTTAACTCGTGCTTTAACTTAGGTGATAGAATCCCTGAAAATCGTGTAGTTAAGAAGATCATTAGTTCTCTTCCTAGTTGTTTTAATGCTAAAGTCACTGTCCTTAATACCTTAGGCATATTAAATTCCTTAAAATTAGAAGAAATTCAAAGTGATCTCCAAACTTATAAGTTAGACATGTTTCCTAAGGATAACAAAAAGAAAGATAAGGGAGTTGCTTTAAAAGCTAAAAAGGAACATATTTTTTAATCCGATGATGTGGCCTTATTTGCAAAGAAATTTAAAATGTTTCTCAAATTTAAAGAACCAAAGTTAAAAAATTAATCAATCAAAATTTGAGAAAAATAAAAACAAGGCAAATGGTAGTTCTAATTATCGAAATCTCAAGAAGTTTAAAAATGATAATCCTAAAAGAGATAATTTAAAAAAGGATGATTCAGAAAGATGTTTTGAGCGTGATTGCCAAGGTCATAGAATGTATGAATTTCCCACTAAACTTAAGAGACAAGGAAAATAGAAGTCCGTTTATAATGCGACTCTTAGTGATAGTGAAAACGAGTCCGAAGACACCAATGACTCAAGTCCATCCGGTAATGACTTCACTACTTTTATAGCTAGTGTTGCTAGTGCATCTAGTGTGTCACATCCTAATGTTGACATTCCTAGAAGTGGTAAGAATGAAGTTGTTCCCAATCACCCACTGGATAATGACTTTGTTAAAAGTGGGAGTGACGTTGTAGAAAGTGATTTTAGACCACATGTTCTGATTTATACACCGAATCCTTAAGTATTCAAAAGACTAATAAAAAAATAAATTTTATGGTGTTGACTTTAGAAAAAAGAGTTGAAAGAAATAAAAGGATAAGGAAGCATTAATTAGTCAACTAGAGGCGATTAAGGTTACTCTTTCAAAGGAATTTATTTTAATTGGAAAAGAAAAGATTGACTTGACAAATTCTTTAGCTCATGTTTCTGAAAATCTTCTTGAATCTTTAAAGGTTCGAAAAACACTTGAAGCAAAAATTATCAAACTTAAGAAATATCTCGAGGCCTCTCAAAAAGTCAAAGTCACTCTTGAAGACAACTATGAAACAATGGGAAAATTATTTCTTTGACCCATTTTAGGTTATAAGGAGAAAGGATATCAAGAAAGAAAAGGTATAGGATATGTAGAAGGCGAATCTTCAAAGACCAGATCTGAACCTTTAGATAAATTTTCTACCAATGTTAACTCTCCTAAACTTATCCCACTTAAACTAAATGTGACAGGTCTGAGCGTGGACGATAAGAACGTGGCCACCTAGAGAGATGCCATAGGAGCAACGATCGACAAAATGAAGACATTAGGATTCTAGTTCGTAGGGAGATGGACCAACATCCATTCAACTATGGAGCCGAATCCACCAGAGAGTTATCTAGGAGAGATCTTAATACTCAGATAAAATTTCCCTTTTTAAGGGCGATTGAAGAAAAGGAGGCCCCAAAGAAGTTTGTTATCCCCAGGTTCAAGATCTATGATGGGAAAATAGAGCCATAGACCATATTCGGCAATACAAATAAGCAATGACCTTAGTGAGACACAATGATGCACTAATATGTCTGGTTTTCCCTTATAGCCTACACGATGTAGCACAAAAGTGATTTGAGAGGCGACCTCACAAATCGATCAGAAACTTTGCAGCTCTTGCAGAGGCCTTCACTACTAACTTCATTACCAACAACTCCCACCCCCAAGTGGATGGATGCACTGCTTACGATAAATAAGAAGCCAGAGGAGAACCTTTGGGATTATGATAAAAGGTATTGGGAAGTTTTCAACGAGATCAAGGACTTCTTAGAGAAAGTTGCCATAATATCCTTTAAAATTAGTCTGTCGACCTCCTCCTTGCTACACCAATCCCTCACTAAAAAGGAATCCATCACCATCAATGACTTTATGGCTCGTATTGATAAATATGCTTAAGGTAGAAGATGTGGTTCACCTAAATGCATGGGACAATGGTCGAGCAAAGGAGAATAATGGGACAGAGAAGAGTGACACTCAAAAGAAGGGAAGCAAGAACGGGGGTAAGAATGGATCTAAGAATGGAAATAAGGCCAATCCCTCCAAGGCATTCCAAGATGTTAACACAGTCTTTAAGGAACCCATTTACCAAATTCTGAGCAAAATCATAGACGAGCCATATATCAAATATTCCAAGAATATGGGTGGCGACCCAACTAAAAAGAATAATACGTTGAGATGCACATTCCACAAGGAGGTCGATCACAGAACCAGGAATTCCAAGGCTCTGAAGTCATGCTTAAAGGAGTTGGCCCAAGCAGGGCATATCAATGAGTACATAGAGAAAAAAGTAGACAAGGTTGCAGCCAATGGAGACCAGAAGCCAGACAACGTCCTCGATGATAATACAGAACATGAGTTTGCAGTAATCCATGGGGCATCAGACCTCAAGCAGATCTAGGGGAATACCATTCGGATGGAGCTTAAGAAGGTGACTGCCGTTATGAGGGATTATCAGATCACCCCCACCAAAACTCAGGTTGGTAAGCGTCGGCAGCCAGAGGACGTCGACTATACCAAGCATAGCATGTTCACCGAGGAAGATTTAGTTAGGGTGAGAACCCCACGTCATGACGCATTAGTAATCACACTCAAAATAGCCAATTGGGACGTTAACAAGCTGCTTGTAGACCAGGGGAGTTCATCAGAAGTAATTTACTTGGAGTTGTTCTAAAACTGAAGCTGGACATCGCCGACCTCAAATAAGCCACGTTTCGTTGGTCGATTTTCACGATGCCACTGGAGGAACCTCCCAGTCAGGGCAAGAAACATATCAAAGCTAATCGAGTTCTTAGTGGTGGACATCGAATCCCCATATCATGCTATTTTAGGCAGGGGATGACTCCATGCCATGAAGGTTGTAACATCTACCTACCACCAAAAGTTGAAGTATATTACCGATTGGGGTGTGGTCGAAATTCGTTGTGACCAGGCCACAACCCGAAAGTGCTTTATTGCAGCCATTCTCCCCAAGAAGAAAAATAAGAAGGAGGTAAAGGGCGCTCAGGAGGAAGCCCAGAAGGGGGTTTTACCCTTCAAATAGAAACTACGGTATGAGAACACACTATATAGTTGACTTACTTGAGTCTGTGCCATATAGATTTTCCAACTAGTTTCGATATCGAGACAAAATAGGATTAGATTTTTTCGAGTTATTCTATCTCAAAAAGGCATCAAGCTTCATCAAAAGCATCCCAGTCCAAGTTCTCCAATGTGACACAAAGAGATAAGTACAACTCTTGAACCACAATTAGGACACATACACTGCATATACATGTTTATAATGTGTGCATATTTTCTTATGGTGGTGGTGTTGCTTCAAATAATTTTATTTGAAAAAAAAAATTCATTTGAATATTTTTTTAATCATTTAAAATGATTTTTCATTTAATTTAAATATGATTTTAAAAATATATTTGAGCTAACATAAGAATATTTTTTGTGATAAAAATTTGATTGGTTCAATTTTTAATTGGTTAATATTTTTTTTTGAGTCGAAAGATTTAATTTTTCCAAGACTTTAACAAACACATGTGTGTTATTTTTTAATAAGGCTTTTTGTGTTTCTTTAGGGTCTTGGTGGTTAGAGTCAATAGTGACCCTAGATTGAGTGGTTATCTATGAACCATATTTTTAGTGCCTCAATCCTAGTGAACACCTTTTAGCCAATCAAATTAGTTATCCACTTTCTTTTTACACCCTTAGATCTTGGAGAGTTGATCTAGACCCTTCATTTATAACAAACCCTTTTAGTGCCATATATAACATCTTTTAGGGTTTCTTATTCTAGTTGGAAGAAGAGAGATTGGCGACGGATATAGAAGAGAGAGAAAAATCCATCTTACACTTACTTCTTCTCCATCCAATTATTGAGAGAAAAACCAACTATGAGAATCCAGAGAAATCTGAGAGAGAGAGAGAGGAACCTGACGCCACAAGATCTGTCCGTTCTCGTCGCCGATCGAAGAAACCGTGACTGCCATCGCTGAACGACCTGTTATCGCTGGAAAATAGAGGAGAGAGAGATCATAGACCGCTACTCATCACCGGAGTTGCGCTGATCAAGATGCCGACTGCACTATGAGAACAAAAAGAGGTCGGTCAAACTGTCGACGACAGAAATAGAAAGACGAGAGAGAGAGAGAGAGAGAGAGAGAGAGAGAGAGAAGTCGATGCTGGAAACCGAGAGCATGCCGGAGTCAGATCGAAAACGAGGGAGACTGTCGAAAAACTCATCAGAAAGTTTTTTCTTGAAACACATTCAGATTTGTGTACTCCTCTTACCCTATACCACTTAGGGACCATTTTTAGCACACTATAGTTTTAGGATTGTTGTGTGTTTGTTCTTGGATATTGTTGTTGTAATTTTTTAATCCAAGATTGTGATATCAAATACATGTTGAGAAATTATACTTGTTGTATATTTTCAGATTTGGAAATAAAGATTTTCTCATCTTGGGATTTCACATTTGAGTGAAATAAGTTTGAATATAAATAATTTGTTGAGACAATATTTTTTAATAAAAAAATTGTGGTGTGTCAAATCTGAAAATTAGTAAAGTTTATTACTCAAGTTGGATTTGAAATCAAATTGCATATCATATAGAAGTTGATTGTAATTGATAGGATATTGCTTGTATATTTGATTGAGAGGCGTGAGAAGCATTTTGCATGTTTAGTTAATTCACAAACATTATCACTCTCACACAAACACTTAGGAGTTGTGGTTCTTGGTGAGATATTTTGTTTGTTGGGGCTTTTGAAATCCGGGATTCAAGGATAAAACAAAAGCTGCGTGGAAAAGAACAAATCAAGATAAAATGCCTTTAAGAGTGGAGTAACTCGGGTAGGTACGTTTTCTGTTCTTGTATTTTGGTTCTTAGTTGCATGCTTTAGTGTTGTAACTTGGTTGTGATTTTAGTGGACTTTTTCATTTTGCTCCGTAGAGGGAGCCGTGGATGTTTCCCTAATTTTAGGGTTTTACCACGTTAAAAATCGCATGTTAATTTGCTTGAATCTTCTTAATTACTTTAGTGAACAATATCATACTCGAGACTTAATTGTAGGTTTTGAATTTTAAAAACCAAAGGTAATCAATCTAACAATTCTAAAGATCATATTCAGAAAATTGTTTTAACACGTTTAGTGTTTATTTTGAAAAGAGTTTCGTTCAACGAGTTTATTTCGGAGTTTACAAAACTTATAACTTTTTGTTATTAATCTTGTAAACATAATTTTTTTCAAGTGGTATCAGAGCGGGTTTATCAAAAGATATTTTTGATCCCGAAACTCCAGAAATTGTTTTCGAAACCTATTTCTGAATATGGATGAAAGATTTGAGAAGTTAGGTAACCTTATGATTCAAAATTGTTATGAACATCCAACTAAGTCTTTATTTGATACTGATCACACAAGGGTTAAGAAAATTCTTAGCGAATTTACTAAGGAAGAGATAAAGATGTCTCTTGATAGTAATAAGGGCAAGAATGTTATCCTTATGCTAATTAACGAGCATGAATTTAAAAGAATATGTATTTGCTCTAATTTTTCTTATAATTGCCCAAATAGACCTACCAATAATACTAGGGCTAATTTGTGTAAGACATGGGATGACTCTAGCGATTCTGATGAAGATGAAATTGAGTCAACCCATAATTATGAGTCATATATGTCACTCTATGCTAGAATTATATATAATTATGATGATGCATGCATGCCTACTCATGAATCTACTATGCCTTCTAATGTTTTTGTTATACCTACTACTGAGAATTTTGCATCTTCTATAAATAATCTAAGTGTGAGTCAAAGCTTGAATACTTCTGACGAATTGAACGTGTGCGTGAGTCACCCTGATTTAATTAATGCTTTAGGTGACACTACACACGACACACTTAGCGAGTCCGATGATGATCTTCCAGATTTGCGTAAGCTATACACGAAAATGCTTAAGAAAAGTACTCGTTTTGATAAAACGGTTAAGCTACTTAATGAGCGTATTGATTTACTTAACCAGAATATTAGGAAGAACGCTGAAGATTTTACAGCACAATGTGTTGCCCATGAGACTGAAATTAAAGAATTTTCCACAAAAATAGAAGAACTTTATGAGAAAAATAATATTTTGGAACAAAAATACAAGTGTACCTTGGTAGAACTTGAATAATCTAAGCAAAAAGTTTCAAATGTGTTTAAAAAATGCTTAAACTTTGAAACTCAAGCCAAGTCCTATTGATTAGGCATATATTCTTCACATTTATCCCCTTAATTGCGGTATTTTTATGATCCCGTGTAGTGTATCTAGATTGTATTTCTCTTTTATTTATGCTACTAACCTTTTTTGGCAAGTATTTCGTGTTTTGTGTATTTCCCATGTGTTTTACAGGTATTTCACGCAAGTTAGTGCGAAAGGAGAGCTCAAAACAGTGAAAGAAACCAAGAAATGGAGAGTTGAAGGGCATTTTCGTAATTTTTCAGCCTTAGTCCGAAGGTGGGGACAACTAGAAAGTTTAAGATCTCTAAATTACAAGAATACTGGAAAAAACGGCACCTCAATCCGAGCTACGGTGAAGAAGTTACGATGTTTTGAAGTTGCGCGATAATGAAGAGTCTGGATGTGCGGATTTCTGTAATTAATTATGCATTTAATGCAGTGCAACTCTTGGGAAACTTGTGCCACAAATTTTTCGACTTTTAGTGTATGATTTATTAGCCGTTCAAATTTTAGGTTGTAAATAGTTAGTTTTTTTTCTTTTTCTTTTTCTCTTTTATTATAGTATAGTTTTGATAGTTAGAGTTTTTGTTATTATTTTTTCTATGCTTGGTTCTAACATGTTTTGTAGATTCAATGGACTCGCACTCAACGGGGATCACTTCATTTGGGTAATATCTTTCTTTTCCTCTCTTTATGTTGGGTTCATGATTCGCATTGAGGACAATGCAACATTGAAGTTAGGGGGTGTGGGATATTCTTCCCGATTCATTGATTCGATCACATGTTCTTTCTAAGTGTGTTTTTTAGAAAATTGAAAAAAAAAAAATTTGAAAAAAAAAGCCAAAAATATTTTTCTTCAAAATAAATAAAAATTGGAATTTAAAATTTTCAAAAATATCACCTTTATTCTATTTAAAGTCTCAAATTGTTAACAATCATAATGCACTAAGCCAAAATTGACCGAAGATGGAAATTGAAAGAAAATTGACGACTTAACGAATAAGTGTGGAGATTGATCAAACCCGGTGAGATTTCGAGCCTTTCAATTTTTTATGAGTTTTTAAATCAATCCGAGTTTATGGTAAACTCAAAGTTCTTTTCAGCGTTTTAATAAGTCGTTGATGATCTCAATCCTTTGTTTTGATCGGTTATGGGAAATGTGTGAAATGTTGTCTCGAAATTCGTGCTAAATATATCTCTAAACTTAATAAATCTCGAGATGCATATGGTAATGTGATTAGCAATTTGGACAATGAAGTAGGCCCTCGTTTGTTACCCAAAAATATTGGCCATAAAAAGTTGTGAAAAACAAAATTATCCCTTTGCAACCCAAGTTGAGCCTAATAAATATTTTTCCTTTCGTTTGATAACCCGAAAAACCCAAATAACCCGGAATTGTGAAAATTGAGAAAATTCATCAAGTCCAAATTGTGCAATAAAAAGGGGCAAGAGAAAAACAGAACAAAAAAAAAAAGAATGCTCAACAAAAATAGCAAGAAAAGAAAAAGAAAAGAAAAAAATGAAAAGAGAAAAAGAAAGATAAAAATGAGCAAATGCCCGAAAAAGCACTAATGGACATCATAAAGACATTTTCCAATTCCGAACATTCCATCCATTCCCATTTTTACCCTTTACACCTTTTAACCCCAAAAAGTCCTAACCGAGTCCGAATGGCGAAATTGGTTACCGCGTGGAGAGCTAAGACATGAAAAGATAATATGAGAGATTAAATGGTGTGAATTAGAGGTGATGTTCCCATTTCCAAATAACTGTACTCCGATGATGAGATCTTTTCACCATATATTTCCTTCTTTTCAATTTTGTATGCGTGAATTTGTGTCCATTATATTTACTCTTTATATCATGCATACCGAGAGAAAATAGCCACAATCCGAGTGATTCGTTTGTGAGTGCAATCCGTAAGAATTTGAATGAAAACGAATTTTTGGAAAGTAACGTAATGCTCAACCGGTGGAAATTTGGGGTTTAATTTTTGGCTTTGCACACACACACTACGGTTTGAGACACTTGAATATGAATTTATGGTGAGTATTTTTCGAAAAGTTTAAATTGATCAATTTTTAAGTATTTTGATCTTTATTTGAGTCAATAAAGAATTTTGTGGGTGTATTCACTGCAAACCCTCACGAGACAAAACTCGTCCTACTAGGGTAACCTAGGGGTTTAAAGGCTTGTTGCATACGCTAAATGCAATCGCTTGCCTGCGAAAGTGGAATTTTATTTTAATAAAAGAATTTTCAAGAGTAGAATTTTGACTAATTTCATTTACACTGCTCGGGATGCGCAAAGTTCTAAGTTAGGGGGTGTGATTAGGCATATATTCTTCACATTTATCCCCTTAATTGCGGTATTTTTATGATCCCGTGCAGTGTATCTAGCTTGGATTTGTCTCTTATTTATGCTAATAACCTTTTTTGGCAAGTATTTCATGTTTTGTGCATTTTCCATGTGTTTTACAGGTATTTCACGCAAGTTAGTGCGAAAGGAGAGCTCAAAGCAGTGAAAGAAACCAAGAAATGGAGAGTTGAAGGGCATTTTCGTAATTTTTCAGCCTTAGTCCGAAGGTGGGGCCAACTAGAAAGTTTAAGAGCTCTAAATTACAAGAATACTGGAAAAAACGGCACCTCAATCCGAGCTACGGTGAAGAAGTTATGATGTTTTGAAGTTGCGCGATAATGAAGAGTGTGGATGTGCGGATTTCTGTAATTAATTATGCATTTAATGCAGTGCAACTCTTGGAAAACTTGTGCCACAAGCGAAATTTGATGCCAAATTCGTGCAACTTGGTGCTATAAAAGACCAAGCCCTACCTCATTTTCAAGGGGAGTTGAATTCTAGAGAGAGGGAGTCAAATTCTAGAGGGTAGGAGTAGGATTAGAGAGAGAAAGTTAGATTGTAGTTTTCTTTGGTAGAAGTTTTCATGAACCCTAGTTTGTAAGAAATTCTGGATTCCAATTCCAATTTTTGTTGCTGAATTCAAGTAATATCTTTCCATTCTCTAGTTTTATTATTTGCAAATTATTTCCCATGTCTTGTAGATCCATAATTTTGTGTGTGAATTTATTCTTGAACCAAATCATGAGTAGCTAAATTCCCAAGGGTTGGGGTACATGAACTCAATCCAAGGCAAATTATTTATGTAGAAAATAGAGGTTAAATTAAAATATTGATTGAATCGTGAAAGCATCGCTTTATATTTACCTTTGATTTCGTATGGTGCGGGCTTGAACCTCATATACGTAATGCTTAGAATATATAAAGACTGGACTCATTCACCGCTTTATATCTATCTTTGATTTCATATGATGCGGGCTAGATCCCTCATATATGTAATGCTTAGAATGTATAAAGACCGGATCTAGTCAATAACTTTAATTTACAATTCTAGTATTCTATACGGTAATTTGTTAAGGATTGAAGGATTGTACCCTACCCTATTTTCTCCCATTTGTCAGATCTAATTTCTTTTGCACTTTTCAGTTTGTTTTTCTTAAGTAATTTTTTAATAGAAATTTTCCCAATTTTTAATCATCTTTTCGTTTCATTTACGAAATCATTTCAAGATTTAATAATTTTTCTTATTACTATTTGGCAATCTCGATCCCTGTGGATACGATCCCGACTTATCGGGTTTATTACTTGAGCGACAGGCTTGCACTTGAGCCTAGATTGTACGCACTTTTGAGACAAATATTAAGTCGCGTCACCTATGAAGAAATTATTGTAGGAAGCAAGTTTGATTCTGACGATAAATATGGTTTTGGATTTGGAGAAAAAGTTTATACTAGCAAAAATGTTTCTCCCGAAAATGTTGTTTTTGTAAAACAAGGCCAGAATCCTCAAAACACTCAGAAAGAAAATTGTTTTAAAGATGTCTCTAAGGTAAAACAAATTGATGATTCTCAAAAGCCCAAATCTAATGGTCCAGCTAAGCACGTCTGTCCACCTGTTAGAAATCATTATCAGAAACCCAAAGCCAATGACACTTGGACGACCATTCCTATTATAGATAAACCTATCTTTAAAGACTTTAGTAATAAAGTCAAGTCCTCCACACATCAGTATTGTTCATACTGTGATGTCTACGGCCACTCCATTGCAGAATGTTTTCAAAAGAGAGTGTATACACCTACTTATTCAAACTATAAAAAGAAGGGAGGACCTAAAACTAACAAGAAATCATTTAGAAAGACCCAACAAAACTTTTCTAAATTAAAGGCCAATCAAATTGTTAAAACTAGGCCTTTTAGATTAGAAAAAAATGACTTGCTACCCCAACTCAAGTGCAACATTATCATATTTGATATAAAGGCACCAAGCACTTTGTCTGGATGGTATCTTGACTCCGGATGTCTAAACATATGACCGGAGATGAAATTAAATTAACAAACAAAACAAACTTCCATGGAGGTAGTGTTGTGTTTGGTGATGGAGTTTCATCTAAGATCATAGGTAAGGGAACATTGTGTGAGGAAGGTCTCCCCAAGATAAATGATGTCCTCCTAGTTAAAGGTCTCAAGGCTAACTTGCTTAGTATATCTCATTTTTGTGATTCCAATCATATCGTTTCCTTTTTTAAAACTGATTGTAAAAATTTTGATGAAAAGGGAAATTGTATTTTAACAGGAAATAGAAATAAGGATAAATGCTACACAGTCTTTCCTAAGTCTGAATCTTGTAATAGATTGGGACATATAAATTTTGATAATCTTCGTAAGAAAATCACCCAAGATATTGTTAGAGGATTGCCTAGAATGAAAAATTCCTTTAAACCCGTCTATGGTCCTCGTCAGGAATGGAAAATAAGTAACCCCTTTCATAAGAAAGTTAAAAATGTTTTAACTTCAAAACCTTTGAAATTAATCCACAAGGACCTTATGGGTCCCTTTAGAAACAAACGATATACTCGGGTTGCGTTCACGAAAAATAAAACCCTTACCTTCAATGAGTTCTTAAAAATACTTTTAAAAATAGAGAACGAGAAGGATACCCAAGTATGTCGCATCAGAAGTGACAAAGGTGGAGAATTCAAAGATTCGGGTGTTACAAAATATTGTATAGGTAATGGATATAAATATGAATTTAGTGCACCTAATACAACTCAGCAGAACGACACTACTGAAAGGAAAGATAGAACCTTATAAGAGATGGCTATGGTTATGCTACATGTGAAAATTCGACCTAAGTATATTTTGGCCAAAGCTGTTCAAACGGCTTGTCGTATCATTGATCAGGCATAAATTAGGAAGAATTTTAAATCTGTTGATGATATTAGATATGTATATCTTCGTAATGCTATTGGTACGATAATTCTTACTTATTTCAACACATCATTCATATCCTCGGTAGTTGCATGCTAATAATTGGTTTATGAGGATTTACGGCATGGTCGTTTCTCAAATGACAAAAGACGCCTCCTAATATCTGTTTAATGTAGGAGACCCTTGTATCTTCCCTTGCATATGTTATTGTTTGTGTTGGCACATTATATCATATTCTCTTGATTTATATCTTTTCACCCCGTTGTATATTTGAGCAAAATTGGGGGAGAAGAACTTGATTACCTGTTATGAGATGTATATCTTATCCTGTACTAACTCAACTAATTTTCCATTGAGTGTTTATCTGTTTCAGGCATTTTTTAGACCCAGTCATATAGCTTGTCCTATTTATTAGGGTATTGGTCTGTATTATAGTTGAGTAATGTATTTTCTTATCCTATTTTTGGTTCTAGGATGGGAATGGGTAGATAAAGACTTTTGTATTGGAAATCTAGGATTTTTCATTTTTCACCCATGAGTTTAGGATACTCAAGGGAATTTTGTCTCCAATATCCAAAGGGGGAGATTGAGAACACACTATATGGTTGACTTACTTGAGTCTATGTCATATAGGAGTTCCAACTAGTTTGGATATCGAGACAAAATAGGATTAGATTTTTCCGAGTTACTCTATCTCAAAAAGGCATCAAGCTTCATCAAAAGCATCCCATTCCAAGTTCTCCAATGTGACACAAAGAGGTAAGTACAACTCTTGAACCACAATTAGGACACATACACTGCATATACATGTTTATAATGTGTGCATATTTTTTATGGTGGTGGTGTTGCTTCAAATATTTTTTTTTGAAAAAAAAAATCATTTGAATATTTTTTTAATCATTTAAAATGATTTTTCATTTAATTGAAATATGATTTTAAAAATATAATTGAGGTAACATAAGAATATTTTTTGTGATAAAAATTTGATTGGCTCAATTTTTAATTGGTTAATATTTTTTTTGAGTCGAAAGATTTAATTTTTCCAAGACTTTAACAAACACATGTGTGTTATTTTTTAATAAGGCTTTTTGTGTTTCTTTAGTGTCTTGGTGGTTAGACTCATTTGTGACCCTAGATTGAGTGGTTATCTATGAATCATATTTTTAGTGCCTTGATCCTAGTGAACACCTTTCAGCCAATCAAATTAGTTATCCACTTTCTTTTTACACCCTTAGATCTTGGAGAGTTGATCTAGAACCTTCATTTATAACAAACCCTTTTAGTGCCATATATAACATCTTTTAGGGTTTCTTATTCTAGTTAGAAGAAGAGAGATTGGCGGCTGATATAGAAGAGAGAAAAATCCATCTTACACTTCCTTCTTCTCCATCCAATTATTGAGAGAAAAACCAACTATGAGAATCCGGAGAAATTCGAAAAAGAGAGAGAGGAACCCGACGTCACAAGATCTATCCGTTCTCGTCGCTGGTCGAAGAAACCGCGACTGTCATCGCCAAACAACCTATTATCGCCGGAAAATAGAGGAGAGAGAGATCCTAGACCGCTACTCGTCACCATAGTTGCGCTGATCAATATGCCGACTATACTGTGAGAACAAAAAGAGGTCGGTCAAACTGTCGGCGACAGAAATAGAAAGACGAGAGAGAGAGAGAGAGAGAGAGAGAGAGAGAAGTTGATGCTGGAAATCGAGAACACGTCGGAGTCAGATCGGAAACGAGGGAGACTGCCGAAAAACTCATCGGAAAGTTTTTTTCTTGAAACACATTCAGATTTGTGTACTCCTCTTACCCTATACCACTTAGGGACCATTTTTAGCACACTATAGTTTTAGGATTGTTGTGTGTTTGTTCTTGGATATTGTTGTTGTAATTTTTTAATCCAAGATTGTGATATCAAATACATGTTGAGAAATAATACTTGTTGTATATTTTCAGATTTGGAAATAAAGATTGTCTCATCTTGGGATTTCACATTTGAGTGAAATAAGTTTGAATATAAATAATTTGTTGAGACAATATTTTTTAATAAAAAAATTGTGGTGTGTCAAATCTGAAAATTAGTAAAGTTTATTACTCAAGTTGGATTTGAAATCAAATTGCATATCATATAGAAGTTGATTGTAATTTATAGGATATTGCTTGTATATTTGATTGAGAGGTGTGTGAAGCATTTTGCATGTTTAGTTAATTCACAAACACTATCACTCTCACACAAACACTTAGGAGTTGTGGTTCTTGGTGAGGTATTTTGTTTGTTGGGGCTGTTGGAATCCGGGATTCAAGGATAAAACAAAAGCTGCGTGGAAAAGAACAAATCAAGATAAAATGCCTTTAAGAGTGGAGTAACTCGGGTAGGTACGTTTTTTGTTCTTGTATTTTGGTTCTTAGTTGCATGCTTTAGTGTTGTAACTTGGTTGTGATTTTAGTGGACTTTTTCATTTTGCTCCGTAGAGGGAGCCGTGGATGTTTCCCTAATTTTAGGGTTTTACCACGTTAAAAATCGCGTGTTAATTTTCTTGAATCTTCTTAATTACTTTACTGAACAATATCATACTCGAGACTTAATTGTAGGTTTTGAATTTTAAAAACCAAAGGTAATGAATCTAACAAGTCTAAATATCATATTCAGAAAAAATGTTTTAACACATCTAGTGTTTATTTTGAAAAGAGTTTCGTTCAACGAGTTTATTTCGGAGTTTACTAAACTTATAACTTTTTGTTATTAGTCTTGTAAACATAATTTTTTTCACGTTATGAACGATCAGGGGTGGAGGAGACTAGTGTCCACCCCACCGATAGGGTCATTAAAAACTTATAAATAGTTCGAGCTGACGAAAACTTTCCAGAGAGGAAATTTCTGATCGGAGCCACACTCTTCGATCAAGAAAAGAATGAGTTATTTGCATTTCTCAAGAGCAGTTTGGATGTTTTTGTTTGGAAACCAATTGAATTACCAGGGATTGATCCCAATGTAGCCTACCATAACCTACACGTCGATTCGACCTTCAAACTGATCACTCAAAAGGCTCACCGAATAGCCTCGAGAATACTAAGGCGGTGGAAAATAAAGTAGGGAAGTTAATGGATATAGGATCTATGAGGGAAGTTCAGTTTCCCAAATGGTTGTGCAACCCAGTGGTGGTCTGCAAGAGCAATGGTAGTTGGAGGGTTTGTATTGATTTTACAGATATCAAGAGGGCTTGCCCTAAGGTTAACTTCCCACTTTCTAAAATATATCAGTTGGTTGACGCTACAGCAACGCATGAAAGGATGATCTTCTTGGACGCCTACTCTGGCTACCACCAGATTCTTTTATTCGGACCCGACCAGGATAAAACCTCCTTTATAACCCCCATTGGGTTGTATTACTACAAAGTTATGTCGTTCAGCTTAAAGAATACAAGGGCAACTTATCAAAGATTGGTCACCAAGATGTTCAAAAAATAGATGGGATACACGATGGAGGTCTACATTGATGATATGCTAGTCAAAAGTAAGAACAAGGGCGACCACTTCATAGACTTAGACAGAACCTTCGAGATCCTCAAGAAATATCAGATGAAAGCTTAGCATAAGTAAATGTTCATTTGGTATCCAGTCAGAAAAGTTCTTAGGCTATCTAGTTAGTAAAAGGGGAACTGAGGCCAATTCGGATTAGATTGAGGCTATCAATAGAGCCTAGCCTCCTTAGATGTTAAGAGATGTTTAGAAGCTCACTGGCATGCTCCCAGCACTGAATAGATTCATATCCAGGTCCTCAGAATGTTGTTGACCATTATTCTAACTCTTAAAGACGAATAAAGGCCTCATATGGTACAATGAATGCTCGTGAGATTTGGAAAAAATCAAATTCTACCTTAGAAAGACACCCCTACTAGTGATCCCAAATGATGGAGACCCACTGTACCTTTACCTAGAAATATTAGACCATGTTTTAAGCTCATCCTTAGTGTTTGAAAAGGAAGGGGGTCAACACCCAGCTTACTACACCAACAAGACATTTCTGGATGTTGAACAATGGTACTTGCCTCTGAAGAAGCTCGCCAATGCACTGGTAGTCGCCTCGAGGAAATTAAAGCATTACTTTGAAGCTCATTTAATAACTATAATCACTTATTACCCCCTCAAAGTTGTTCTACGGAAAGCCGACCTCTTTGGACGGCTCTCCAAGTGGTCAGTAGAGCTTGGGAGATTCGATATCCACTACCAACCAAGAGCGAAGATTAGGGAAAAGTATTAGCAGACTTTATCACTGAATTTATAGGGGATCAACCAATCGACCAACCAAAAATAGAGTAGTCAACAAAAAAGGAAACACAGTCTAAGGACTGGACCCTATACGTTAGTGGAGCCTCCAATTCCAAGAGGACAGGAGTAGGTATTATTATCATCACTCCAGAATACACTGTGATTGAGAAAGGAATCAGGTTGGGATTTGAAGCCTCCAATAATGAAGATGAGTACGAAGCACTGATCGTTGGTTTGCACAAAGCCTACCTACTAGGGGAAAAGTGACTCCACATATTCGGTGAATCCAAACTAGTCTTCAAGCAAGTAAGCGGGGACTTCAACGCTAAAGATTATAAGATGGAAGCGTACCTCCCTGTCGTAAGAGGACCTATGGCAGGATTTGAGAAGGTAGACATTTAATAGTTCCCCTGGGGGAGAATAGTCACACTGATGCCTTGGTGGCCCTGAGTTCAACAATCGACTCCGACCTAAGGAGAACTATCCAGATTGAATTCCTCGCACAACCAAGTATTAACCAGGCAATCGCAACCGAGTAAGTCCTCCTCACATCAAAGGCCCCCACTTAAATGGATCCCATCATAAATTATCTAAGGAGTGACTTATTGCTCGAGTAAGGGTTAAGGTTGCTCGCTTTTATCTCTCCCCAAAAGGAAACCTCTACAAGAAGTCATTCACATGTCTTTATCTCCAGTGCGTCCACCCACAAGACATCGAGAAACTACTTAATGAACTTCACTAGGGTATTTATGGGCGTCACGCTGGAGGGAGATCTCTAGCCTTCTGAGAAATTAAGGGGGGTTACTGGTGGCCTCATATGCAGAAGGATGCAAGAACTTACCTTTGCAAGTGTGAAAAGTGTCAAAAGCATTCTGTGACACCCCGCCTAATTAAATATCGGGTGATTAGTCCTTTATTAAATTAAAATAAAGGTGAATGGTTGGTTCATTCTTAGCATCACCGTCGCAAAATGAAATTTCCAAATTAAACACCCTAAATAATTAAGCTAAGTGTCAAAACAATTTAAAGTCTTATTCACATTTTTAAATTCCAACTTGAAAACCCTTTTTTTTATAATTAAGAGTCTATGAATTACATAAGTGTTACGAATAGCAATCAACACAAAAGAATTTATCCATCTAGATTAACCAAACCAAGTTAAATAACCATACATGAAATCATCCTGAAAGGATTTAACTCCCAAGGAGTACTAAATACTGGAAAATATAAATAAGCATAAATCTCTCACAAATCCAAACGGAATGGGAAATCGAGCGATACATGCCCTAACTATGAAGAACTAAAACAAGAACTGAATCAATAAAGAGGTCGTCTAGAACAAAGCCTGTAACTCCCATGTAAGCTGCAGCACATCCAATCCAGAGATCCTATGCATGACGCCCCTGTGGCTGGGCACCTGTAATACATACATATATACATACAAGAGAGAGAAAGAGACAGCAAACGGGTCAGAGCCCGAGTGTAAAACAACTTTAAAAATAGTTTAGCATGTATTTAAAATGCTTACCGGGCAATGCAACAACCATGTTAGTATGCAACAATCTCTTAAGAATTCTCACCTCTCATCTAGTGTGCATGCCTATCGCACTAATAAATTTCATAAGTCTCTCTAACTTATTCTCCATAAGGTTTTATCACGTGAAAAGTAAGGTTATGATATTTACTTTAGAAAATCAATCTCTTCAAGATTTCTTACGCGGTTTATAACAACTCAGTACCGTTATAAAGTTCCCGAATACTTATAATAAAGTTGAAGTATTTATTCATTAATTAACTACTTGTACGTACAGTAGAAAGTTCCCATATAGATATACATATATACATTAGTCACACATATAATATATATACTAACGACACCCCACATAAAATCTATAGTGTTGGAATACTCTGCTATCAAGTCCCCGTATCACTCGTACTAAGGGAAATACTAGTTCAGAATCACTCTCGAACTGTATTAACACAATACACACAAAATAGGAGGCGAAGCGTAGTTCCAAGTCACTAAGAGGTCATCACATACGCCTCACGTCTCTTAGGACCGTCTAACTATCATTGAGATAGACTATACCAAGGAATCCTATGTTCTAGGGTACAAGTCAATATCCCCAATAAAGGTCTCATCGAGATAAGACTGTCCCGGTGTGGCAACCTCCGTGATAGCAAGTAGTGCAGGTACGATTATACACAAGCATAATATAAATATATACACATGCATTCAGTCATATATATCAATATTCTCATTTTTCCAATTAGGTTCGCACACGACCCAACGATAATAATTTTTAACCGTACATTGTACAATTTTTACCCAATTACCTCACATAAAGGATTTGTCTCTTTTATTTTAAATTATAATCGTTGCATACTTAATTCTCATCTCTCGAATTACTCTCTCTTACTAAATATAATCTCAGTAGGTACACCCTCTCTAACCTTCTGGTCTAAGTCTTTCACGAGTATTTAAATTCTGTAGTGAATGTACGCACAATTTCTAAAGTGTAACGAAACTCCCCGTTAACCCATAATTTCATCCTATATTAATTCTCACTCAACGGAGTCTACTTAGACCCTACTGGTTCTCTTCATAACCCATTATACTCCATAAATAATAATCAAGGGATCCTACGTATTTTAACCGGATTAAACAAAAAGGAGAAAAATATGCAGTTTTCCAGGAGGGATCGATCGATCGAGGAAAGGGGGTCGATCGATCGATCAAGAAATTGTTTCCCAGAAACTGTAAGTTCGTCCTACGGGTTTCATCCAATAATTATCTCCAAAACACCATTAATGATTCCCAAACTCCCAAACAAGATTACTACTGGTTCTATATACCTATATACATTATTTCCTACGTGAAACATATACAAATTCATCAACGGAATTGAATTAAAGGGCCGATTTGTCTTAATTATCAAGAACCCTAATTTTACACTAAACTTCCATTGTTCTATTTATTTTTCCAGATTTCTCACTTCTAAAATAATCCAATTTTGTGGGTAATCCTCTACATGTGATTGAGATTTCCATAATATATTTATTTCCTCTAAAACATGTGATTAGATTCTCTAAATCATTAAATTCTTCTATGAAACATAAGTTTAACAATCCTAATCTAACCTGAGTGAAACATTAACTAAAAGAAAAGCAAGATACACACTTGCCTGGAATTCAAGGGTCTGGTTTATTGAAGAAAAAGATATGGTTGCGTTCCTCATCGTGCGATCTACGTTTTGGTGGTGGTGGCATTGCAAACGGATGGGTTCTTGGCCTTGAATTGCTTGGAAAGCTTCCTACCTTCTTCTCTAATGGCCGTTATTAAGTTTTGTGATTGTTAACCCTAAAAGCCTAACTCAAATGGCTGATATACCTTAGGAAAATTCGTGGGTTTAATTATTCAAAAATACAAAATGTCTATAATACCCTCCCGGGATGCCAATTAAGCCTAAAAATGCCCGAGACCCAAACTAAACCCCTGGGTTTACTATTCTGACTATTTCGGCACTTACGGAAACATTGTCTCACTCGAAATGACCATATGGTCTACTTATAATTAATTCACTTTTAAAAATAATAATTTAGTTCCGACACGACACAGGCGCATCCCGACTTAAATTTCCATGATTGTCATTTTATTCACTCGTGAGAATTTTAATAAAATCAATCTTATATATTACTTTACTCATCTAGTAATATTCAACAAATTTCCAATAATGACTAACTCTCGTCACGCTAGTAAATATTTAAAACAAATTTCTGGATTAAAATTAAATTAATCTATCTCAATTAAATTTAATAAATCCTAAATTTAAAAGCCATAGAAATACGGGGTATTACATACTTCCCCCTAATAACGGAATTTCATTCTGAAATTCGGAAAATAAGGCCTACTTGGTAAAACAATTTTTGATACCTTATTAGTGTGAAAACTAACTTCAAAGTAAGGCACTCAATCACTATAGCCCCCGTTTCATAGCAAGCTTGTTTAACACTCTCATTAACGATACTTCACATTGTGCTCCTATCCGACAACATTCGCATAAGACGAGTCTATACATCATTGACTCCCATTATTTCAATACCACTGGGAGGCCTCACCTCACTACACGACAACTACTCGTATTTATCTAAACACAAAACTCCCATACTGAGAGAAATCATACGAACATATCACCACTCTTGTTCGCCTAAAACAACTGTGGTAATTCCACCATAGTCATACGACTTTAACTCGACCAATCCAAAATTCTAATTATTCTCCCATCTCTTAACATTCAGAGTGAGAAAAGTTAAGGTTTTTCCACATCAAAACCTCAATAATCACCTTGTTCACAATAAACAGGTACGAGTGCTCCCACGAAACCCTACCATTACGTAATATTCTCCCCCAATTACCATACTATACTCCACTTACTAGCTATAACCGTTGTGGAAATGAAATGATCACAATGAATCCAAAATTACTTTCACACTGCTCCACTAATGGTTAATCACCGCTTGCCTACTCCCCAGATTATGGGTGATACAACCTGCTCAAAATGAAACGTTCTCCCCGGTGCTTCCTGAAATCCCATATTGAAGGTGGGATTAAAAAATCTCATCCTAATTCAGAAAAATACAGTGTAGGACCACGTACCGGCGCGATCCTTCCTTTCAAAGGAAGACTGGGGCACACTAATTAATATTATAAAGCACCCCAAAGGAATATCAATCACTTGCTTCTTGGGAGACTTATTCCAGATAATCGAATGAACCCTTGATCTTTCCTTGAGGTTGGCAACCCATCAAAGAAACTTCACCGACTTTAATGGCCTCTTCCATTATAGGAATCGTCGGTAGCCACAAAATTCTCTAATTGACCCTCTTGTTCCAACCGATTTCTATTTATGAGTAGTGTCCGCAGAGACTACTCACTATGTCCCGCTCAACATTGACTTCTACTTGTAATGTCTCACATTAAGTGACACTTAATACTCCCCTTCTTTTCTTTGCGTATTCTGAAAGTTTCGACACATGCACTTTTCTCCACGATGTGCACTTCTGGACCTTTTATACCATACTAACATCATCACTCTTTGTACGCGCAAGTCGCTCTCACGTTTGACTAATTACAACTCCGCTCCAAGTGTTCTCCATATAGTTAAATTCTGCCCTTCTCAAGGAATACCCCTTTTTAAATGGCTTCCCACAACCTTCCAACCAGATTCGGGTGTGCTACTCTGATTGCACACATATATATGGATTTATCATCTTTCACACGGCGCTTAATCCACTCTACCACTTCCACTTCGTTATGTTAGTCCCACAAACATATATTCCACACGTCTATTCCCACGTCCCTTCAACTCGGACAATTCTAACATCAGCTAACCAGGATGCCCACACACCCTATAAACCGTGCATACTAGCGTAATCATCACATACACTTCACACATACCACCCAATTCTTTATTTTCCTTATGCTCACAATGTGATTACAACACTTGGGTATTCTCAATCACCCTAGAAATCAATATTTTTAAATCCTCCTTATCATCATTCTACCCCTCAACTCGTGATGATAAAATAAAACTTTCAATGCTTTCTTACTAGACAACCGACTCCACTGGACTTAAATCATAATTCAACTTCCAACTTATAGATATAATTACGTGCTCCTATTACGACCGAGGTACCGAACTCATGGACTAATGACCAAATATCTCCCAATTTCCAACCTTACGCAAAGTTTCTTGCGTGGGATGTCTCGCAAAGCGAAATCCAAATAAGGACCCCCCCGATACACTACTACCTAGCATTGTCAGTTATCGAAATCCGTTAGGCCCTTCGTCCATAGCATGTACCCCTTCATTCCGTCTCTTGACAGAAAAGTTACATCTCCTCCCGTAATTACACTTAACAAAAAACATTTTGCTAATTGCACTATCGTTCAGTATTGGTGGTAATCACATTCCATAAACCTCGAATACATACAATAGAGATTCTTAAAGTCCCATCCCTAATCATATAGGTATAACTCTCAACTCCCACATCTCTAAAGGATATATATATATATATATATATATATATATATATATATATATATATATATATATATATATCAATGCGCTCTTCCTATCACCAGGTCCTGAGCGCTAAACATAATAATGAGTTAAATCTTTCTGCTCAACAATAAACCCAATACATACTGAATCATAACAACAAAATCCCTACACACACTGGGATCTAATATCTCGAGCCCACTATCCCCTCCGAAGTCTCTAAAATAGATAATATGAGTGCGAGTCCGACCCTCTCGCAGGTGTGACCTCGCCAGAACAAAGCATGTTGCACTAAGGCAACCACTCTGATAGCCTTGTAATAACTGTCTACTATCGTACTAACCATTACATAAAGTTGTAACCAAGATAATATTATACTTGTATATCACATCACTAAAATGATTAATCTCAATAAAGTATATAACACTATTAATACACCCATTCATCCTCCGCGGATAGCACTAAGGATAATCCCGCTACACTAGGGAAAAATATCAACATAAAAATAACGTTTATAGTTATATACACTAAACTCGTCTCACATGCAAATCTAGTAATGAACAAAATATAGTGACTCGCTCGTGTCACATAAAACACGCCTCATCCTCTGAGGATAAAAATCATACTTCTACCTTGCTAATTGTCTTGACTGCACAAATTATCTTCGGACGTAACACGCCTATCCAAACCAAAACAAAAATCACTTTAATTGTTGCCCTTTACTAGGCAACATACTCTTGTCCCCTATACTCTCTTCGGGAAGAATTTAGCGCATGTGATTTCACTCTCCACAAAATACCTCTACACATAATCCATTTATCATCTGTCGTACTAACCATATTAGGATTGTCCTTCTCTCGGGCTTTGGTAGGCTCGATTCGTGATGGCTAACCTCATTATTCCCTTAGCCTTGTTTTCCCTAAAGAACATGCTATTGGATACAATAGTCCTTACTGAATTCACCATGGCTTGGTAAGAATTCAGCTATCCGAATCATTTAAATGGGTCCCCTGATGTGTATCCCCACCCCCTTGTTGTGCTTCACTGCCACTGTTGCATCCAGTCTTATCCTTGACTAAATTCTTCGATTCTTTTAGCTGCCCACACAAAGAAGCATTATCATCTCCATTGACAAAGCACGACATTGTCAACCTCTGAATTGACCGTCCAGTAGAATTCCCTTTTAAGTGTTATTAACTATTTTTACGAGTAGATCTCCCCCTTGGATTCCTCTCCTCCATTTGTATCTACATCCTTCGATATAAGATTCGCTAACGATGTAGATTCATATTCACAAATGGACCTCTGTCAGGTCCTCCTGTAATGAGTTCAGAACAATGTTTACATTTTATCCTGAACATCTGATGAAAGAATATGAGGTCAAATTATACCTAAGATCCTTCTATAGACATACAATTCCACTTCTAAAAGTTGTGGCTGAATCCCACCATTATAACTTCGTTTCGATAAGTCAAGAAAAATTTTACTCCAAATTTTCACTTTCAGTTAGCCATACTACGTCATATGTCTAAACCTTTGGATATTTTACCTCGTTTGGATAACACACACAATCTCCGTGTTTCTAGAATTTCCACTGACAGTTCTCTTCAATTTTTCAACTGACTTTTTCGCAGTCATACCATGTTGGGTGCGTCTACTCTTGCACCTCTTTCGACTTTAGCAGCATTTGGAAATCATAGGCTGTGCCCTAGTCGTCCTTACAGTCCTGGCTTCTCGTGCCATAATAGGGGTGACCCTAACTATGGTTATCATCCTCGAATATACTCTATAACCTCAACTAAGCCTTGCTTCCTACTGTCCGCCCAAAAACCCTTGCCTGCCATATTCCATTGTTCGAACACCCCCGAACGCAAATGAGATTCACTAATATACATACGTTATAGCAGGAGAACAAAATCTCACCATAAAAATCAAAAATCCTAAACATAGGGCTCTATATCAATAAAAGTAACGCTGGAAGAATAATAAGCCGCACAGATCCTAAGGAGACTAGAAGCTGATACCACCTGTGACAACCCCCCTAATTAAATATCGGGTGATCAGTACTTTATTAAATTAAAATCAAGGTGAATGGTTGGTTTATTCTTAGCATCACTGTCGCAAAATGAAATTTCCAAATTAAACACCCTAAATAATTAAGCTAAGTGTCAAAACAATTTAAAGTCTTATTCCCATTTTTAAATTCCAACTTGAAAACCTTTTTTTTTATAATCAACAGTCTATGAATTACATAAGTTCTACTAATAGCAATCAACATAAAGTAATTTATCCATCTAGATTAACCAAACCAAGTCAAATAACCATACATGAAATTATCCTGACCAGAGTTAACTCCCAATGAGTACTAAATACTGGAAAATATAAATAAGCTTAAATCTCTGACAAATACAAACGGAATGGGAAATTCGGTGACACATGCCCTAACTATGAAGAACTAAAACAAGAACTGAATTAATGAAGAGGTCGTCTAGAACAAAGGCCTGTAACTCCCACGTAAGCTGCAGCACGTCCAATCCAAAGATCCTATGCATGACACCCCTGTGGCTGGGCACCTGTAATACATACATATATATATATATATATATATATATATATATATATATATATATATATATATATATATATATATTAATGAAGAGGTCGTCTAGAACAAAGGCCTGTAACTCCCACGTAAGCTGCAGCACGTCCAATCCAAAGATCCTATGCATGACGCCCCTGTGGCTGGGCACTTATAATACACACACACACACACACACACACACACACACACACACACACACACACACACACATATATATATATATATATATATATATATATATATATATATATATATATATATATATATATATATAGACACACACACAAGAGAGAGAAAGAGACAGGAAACGGGTTAGAGCCCGAGTGTAAAACAGTTTTAAAAATAGTTTAGCAAGTATTTAAAATGCTTACCGGCCAATGCAACAACCATGTTAGTATGCGACACTCTCTTAAGAATTCTCACCTGCCATCTAGTGTGCATGCCTACTGTACTCATAAATCTCATAAGTCTCTCTAACTTGTTCTCCATAAGGTTTTATCACGTGAAAAGTAAGGTTATGATATTTACTTTAGAAAATCAATCTCTTCAAGATTTCTTACCCTATTTAAAACAACGCAGTACCGTTATAAAGTTTTCGAATACTTATAATAAAGTTTAAGCATTTATTCATTACTTAACTACTTGTACGCATAGTAGAAAGTTCCCATTTAGATATACATACATACATTAGTCATACATATAATATATATACTAACGGTACCCCCCATAAAATCTATGGTGTTGGCATACTCTGCTATCAAGTCCCCGTATCACTCGTACTAAGGAAAATACTAGTTCAGAATCACTCTCAAACTGTATTAACACAATACACACAAAAATGGAGGCGAAGCAGAGTACCAAGTCACTAAGAGGTCAGCACATACCCCTCACTTCTCTTAGGACCGTCTGACTATCATTTAGATAGCATGTACCAAGGAATCCTATGTTCTAGGGTACAAGTCAATATCCCCCATAAAGGTCCCATCGAGATAAGACTGTCTCGGTACGACAACCTCCGTGATAGCAAGTAGCGCGGGTATGATTATACACAAGCATAATATAAATATATACACATGCATTCAGTCATATATATCAATATTCTCATTTTTCCAATTAGGTTCGCACACGACCCAACGATAATAATTATAAACCGCACATTGTACAATTTTTACCCAATTACCTCACATAAAGGATTTATTTCTCTTATTCTTAATTATAATCATTGCATACTTACTTCTCATTTCTCGAAGTACTCTCTCTTACTAAATATAATCTCAGTAGGTACACCCTCTCTAACCTTCTGGTCTAAGTCTTTCATGAGTATTTAAATTCTTTAGTGAACGTACGCATAATTTCTAAAGTGTAACAAAACTCCTCGTTAACCCACAATTTCATCCTATATTAATTCTCACTCAACGGAGTCTACTTAGACCCTACTTGTCCTCTTCATAACCCATTATACTCCATAAATAATAATCAAGGGATCCTACGTATTTTAACCGGATTAAACAAAAAGGAGAAAAATATGCAGTTTTCAAGGAGGGATCGATCGATCGAGGAAAGGGGGTTAATCGTTCGATCAAGCTATTCTTGCCCAGAAACTGTAAGTTCGTCCAACGGGTTTCATCCAATAATTATCTCCAAAATGCCATTAATGATTCCCAAACTCCCAAACAAGATTACTACTGGTTCTATATACCTATATACATGATTTCCTACGTAAAGCATGTACAAATTCATCAACGAAATTGAATTAAAGGGCCGATTTGTCTTAATTATCAAGAACCCTAATTTTACACTAAACTTCCATTGTTCTAATTATTTTTCCAGATTTCTCACTTCTAAATCAATCCAATTTCGTGGGTAATCCTTTACATGTGATTAAGATTTCCGTAATATATTTATTTCCTCTAAAACATGTGATTAGATTCTCTAAATCATTAAATTCTTCTATGAAACATCGGTTTAACAGTCCTAATCTAACACGAGTGAAACATTAACTAAAAGAAAAGAAAGATACATACTTGCCTGGAATTCAAGGGTCTGGTTTGTTGAAGAAAAAGATATGGTTGCGTTCCTCGTCGTGCGATCTACGTTTTGGTAGTGGTGGCGGCGAAAACAGATGAGTTCTTGGCCTTGGATTGCTTGGAAAGCTTCCTACCTTCTTCTCTAATGGTCGTTCTTAAGTTTTGTGATTGTTAACCCTAAAAGCCTAACTCAAATGGATAATATACCTTAGGGAAATTCGTGGGTTTAATTACCCGAAAATACAAAATGTCTATAATACCCTCCCAGGCTGCCAATTAGGCCTAAAAATGCCCCGAGACCCAAACTAAACCCCCGGGTATACTTTTCTGACTATTTCAACCCTTACGGACACATTGACGCACTCAAAATGACCATATGGGATACTTATAATTTATTCACTTTTAATAATAATAATTTAGTCCCGACACGACACAAGCACGTCCCGACTTAAATTTCCATGATTGCCATTTTATTCACTCTTGAGAATTTTAATAAAATCAATCTTATTTATTACTTTATTCATCTAATAATATTTAAAAAAATAATAATTACTAACTCTCGTTACGCTAGTAAATATTTAAAACAAATTTTCGGATTAAAATTAAATTAATCTATCTCAATTAAATTTAATAAATCCCTAAATTTAAAAGCCATAAAAATACGGGGTATTACACATTCTCCTATGATCCACTGGCCCACCATAATGGCTATTTTTCAACTAATCTAATATTTAATTTGCAAGTGTTTATAACACTTACAAAATTAACAACGGTTTTGGACACTTACAAAACTTGTAAGTGGGTTTGCATGGATCCCCTACCTTCTCCTCTTCAAGGAGAAGGCATGCAACCCTCACTTACCCATGTTTCATCCCTTTCAATTCCCCACGTTCATCCTGTCCCTAATCCAAAGTCTTTTGCTGATGCGGTTTGTGTCTCTAGATCATCTCCAACATCTTTACTGCCTATAACTCGTTTCAAAGGTGAGCCAGCAATCATGTTTGATGAACCTATCATTCAAGAGATGGCATCCCCCTTTAAGCTCTCCCTAGTTGGTAAATTTTCGCATGGGAGACCACCTGTTGATGAAATCCGTAAATTTTTCTCTTCCCTCAATCTCAAAGCATCCTCTCACATTGGTCTAATTGATCAGAAGCATGTCTTGATTCGCCTTGATCATGTAGAGGACTTTCATCGTTTATGGTTAAAAGACACGTGGTTTATTAAGAACTTCCCTATGCGTAGTTTCAAATGGGATCCAGAATTTCATCCCTATAAAGAATCTTCTGTTGTACCTGTTTGGATCCAATTACCTCTACTGCCTATCCATCTATTCAATAAGAGTTCTCTCTTCTCCATTGGTCAAGTAGTAGGTAATCCTCTCAAGATTGATAGTGCAACTGATTCCATAGCCAGACCTAGTGTTGCAAGAATTTGTGTGGAAGTTGATCTTAAAAAAACCTTGCCTTCTAGAGTATGGATTGGAAATAAGGACAAGGACACAGGTTTTTGGCAATCTATAGTGTATGAAGACTTGCCTCCCTACTGTTTTTATTGTGAAAAAAAAGGTCATGTCCAAGATAATTGCCACGTAAAAAGGGAGACAGAATTTAAGAAGAATACTGGTATTCAAGGTGGAGTTCAAAAGATGAAGCAACAACAGCAAGAATCAACTAAAGAGTGGGTTAGCAAAAACTTTGGGAGAACAGTTGATGAAATAATCCAAGAACCTGATCAAATACAAGAAATAGAAGAGGGGGAAATTCTTGGAAATATACAAAACAGGAAAAAAAGAGACAGTCAACCTCTCATCTCACACTTCTTCAAGAAACAAACTCAGAATAATATAATTGTTCCCCATTCAGTAGGGCTTCCAGTTCAAAAAGAGGGTTCAAATAGAGTGCCCATCACAGAAGAGGTAACAACAACAATAGTGCATCAGAGAATTAATTCAGAAGTAGAGCAAGAAGAGTTAGAATCCAACTGTGCACAGCAAACGAATATTGAAGGGAATTTGACTAGAAGCAGGCCACAGTCCATTTCCAATGAATTCCAAGCAGGCTCCCCAGTTCAAAATGAAGGGGATTTCACTCCTCCTTCAACAGTTGATAAGGATGATGGTTTTGTCACAGTCACCAGAAGGAAGAAAACTCCAGTCAAGGGTGCTAAAATACCAGATATTAGCAATAGCTCAAAAAGGTTTCTAAGGTCAAACTCTAATTCTAAATATTCTCAATGTTCTTTATGATTGAGTCACTAATTTGGAATGTTAGGGGGATTTCGAAAAAAGGAGCTATGAGAAGGTTGAAAAGGTTAATTAGGATTCACAAATGTCAGGTTCTGGTAGTACTGGAGCCAAAGCAAGAGAAGGTAAAGATAAGTAGTTTTATGCTAAAATTAGGCTATGCTTCCTGCATATCTAATAGTAATAGTAAAATATGGTGTTTTTTTAAGGAAGGTATAACATGGGAGTTCATTTCAGATATGCCTCAGTGCATTACTTTGAAAGTGAAAATGTATGGCAATCAACAACATCTGCAATGCAGTTTTATTTATGCAAGCTGTATCAGATATGACAGGAGACTTTTATGGGATTATTTAGCTGAAGTGGCCATTGAATCTGCCTGGTTAGTAGGTGGTGATTTCAATATTATTGCTAATCAATCAGAAAAGGCAGGAGGTAATGCTGTTAATAGTGGGGCTATGTATGAATTTTTGGAATGTATAGATTCCAATGGCCTTATTGATATGGGGTTCAAGGGTTCTAAATTCACGTGGCATAATAAGAGAAGTAAGGAGAAAAGTATATGGTGTAGACTGGATAGGATTCTTATGAATCAAGAATGCCTTGATATAGGCATCCACTGGGAAGTCTCTCATCTTAACAGATGCATGTCTGATCACAATCCAATGCTGCTGACAGGTAAGTCCCCTAATCAAATTTCTGCTAAATCCTTTTGCTTTCTTAAGTTTTGGACTGAGAAGGAAGAATGTAAAAAAATTGTTAAAGAAACTTGGAAGGAAGTGGAGTGCCAAAATCCAATAGTAGCTATTTCTTTGAAGCTTAAAGCTATCAGGCATAAACTTTGTACTTGGAGTAAATCATGCTTTGGGGATATATTTCAAGAAGCTAGGGAAGCTGAAGACCAGTTGCTAAAAGCTGAATTAGATTTTGACCAAGATCCAACAGAACTACATAGAGAAACCTTGAATAAAGCTATAGCAGATCATAATTACCATCTCAAATTAGAAGCTGATTACTGGTCTCAAAAGGCCAATGATAAGTGGGCTGCAGAAGGAGATAGAAACACTGCATATTTTCATAAATATGTTAAAATCAAACACAGAAGAATGTCCATTCATAGGATGAAGAAGAAGGATGGCTCTTGGGCAGATAGTATTGAGGAAATAAAGTCTGAAGCTATAGACCATTTTGCAGAAGCTTTTCAATCAGAAGAATTTTGTAACCCAATGGGTGAGAATCAGGTGTTAGACAAGATTCCAAGGTCCATTGATGAAACTCAGAATCAGAAGTTAATTGCTTGGCCAGATATGGAAGAAGTGGAACAAGCAGTTAAGGGTCTAAATGTCTCAAGTGGACCAGGTGTTGATGGATTCAATGGTTTCTTTTATACTTTCTTCTGGGAAGATATTAAGCTTGATGTATTTAAGGCAGTGTTGAGTTTTTTTGCAGGTTCTTTTCTCCCTAAAATCACCACTGCCACAAAAATTGCTTTGATTCCTAAAACTGAAAACCCTCAATCTTTTAATGATTTTAGACCTATAAGTATGCAAAATTTTATCAACAAAATTTTTTCCAGAATTTTGAATGATAGAGTTGCAAAGCTTTTGAATCAAATCATCTCCCCTGTTCAGTCAGGCTTTATCAAAGGAAGGTCCATCACAGAGAATGTTCTTTTGGCTCAAGAATGTATTTCCAGAATCAACCATAAAAATTTTGGAGGGAACATCATTATGAAGTTGGATATGGCTAAAGCTTATGATAGGGTTTCCTGGTTATTTCTTCTAAAAGTCATGAGAAGAATGGGATTTTGTGAACAATGGATTGATTTAATATGGAGGCTCATTTCTAACTGCTGGTTTTCTGTCATGATCAATGGAGAAACAGCAGGATTTTTCAAATCTTCAAGAGGTTTGAGACAAGGGGATCCCCTATCCCCTAGTCTTTTCATCATTATGACTGATGCTCTATCCAAAAATTTAGATAACCTAATGTCTAAATCTAGTTTTGTGGGGTATAAAATGCCTTTGGGCAGCCCCAGATTTAACCATTTATCTTTTGCAGATGATATTATTATTTTCAGTTCTGGAGCAAGGAGGGATGTCAAAAACCTTATGTCTGTCTTAAGCCAATATGAAGAAGTGTCAGGTCAAAGAATCAACAAATCAAAGAGTAACATCATGGCTTCAAAGCTTATAGGCCTAAGATCTCTTAATCACCTGAAGGAGAGTACTGGTATGCAGCTGAAGACAGATTCTATTAAGTACCTCGGCTGTCCTATCTATAGTGGAAGGAAGAGAATCATTTATTTTGAAGATATGGTGCAGAAAATCAAACAAAGAATCCTAGGTTGGAAGGCAAAATGCTTGAGTACTGGAGGGAAGATTATTCTAATCAATTCAGTTCTGTCATCTATGTCTCTGTATTTATTATCTGCTCTTAGTCCTCCAAAAGCAATTCTCAACAGAATATCTGCTCTTATGTCCAAATTCTTCTGGAGTGCAAGTTTTGGGGCTCCTAGACATCAATGGTGCAGGTGGGATACTATAGCTAAACCTATCAATGAAGGTGGTTTAGGTATAAGGCACATAAATGATATTCATTCCTCTCTCAGTATGAAACTCTGGTGGACTTTTAGATCTCAAAATTCCTTATGGACTCAATATATGAGGGCTGCTTATTGTAGAAACTCCCACCCTATTTCTGCTCCTAGAAGAGGATGTGCTCCAACTTGGAATCGTATGTGTTCAGTGAGAGATATAACAGAAGACCATATGATGTGGATGATTGGAGATGGCTCTATCAATATTGCTAAGGATAATTGGAGTATTTCTGAATGTAAGTTATTTCCAGATTCTGTAGCAGGTCCTATTAAAGAATTTTGGAGTCATAACAAAAAGTGGGATAAAAAAAAGCTTGAAAATCTGTATGATCAAAATGTAGTCCATAAAGTTCTGAAATTTGAAGAGATTATGCCTAATAAACCTGACTTTCTCATCTGGAAGCCAACTAGCACAGGTAATTTTTCCATCACCTCAGCTTGGAACTTAAGCAGAAATCAATCTTCTTCTAGGCTGAGCTCAAAATTTATTTGGCATAAGAATCTTCCGTCCAAAATGTCAGTCTTTATGTGGAAAATGATGAATAATCTTCTCCCAATAGATGAAAAGTTAAAATCCATTGGTTTTAGTGGCCCTTCCAAATGTTGTTGTTGCTCAAAGCCTAAAGAAGAAACTATAGACCACATGTTTGAGGAGGGAGATGTAGCTAGCAGCATATGGGATCAAATGACTAACGAGTTTGGGATTACAAGACACAAAGGAGGAGGTGTTAGAAATCAACTATTCCAATGGTGGTTATATGGGGTAAAATTAAACAAAAGAATAAGCAGAATTGTTCCAGCTATCATTTGTTGGTGCATTTGGTGTTTCAGAAATAAATGCAGATTTGATGATAGTCTTCCTAGTGTAAATGCTGTTATACATCATATCAAGTCTGAACTTATTTCTAACAAAGTCTTTTTTAGTGCTCAAAAGGCTAAAGTGCAGATGATAATCAAGTGGAATCTTCCTAGAACAGGTGCTTTAAAGATTAATGTTGATGGCAGTTCCATTGGTAATCCAGGTAATGGAGGGGGCGGCGGAATTCTTAGGAATCACTCAGGGGACATGCTTTGGGCTTTTCATGCTCATTTTGGAGTAGTGTCTAATATGGAAGCAGAGGCTTTGGCTTTACTTAAAGGTCTGGAATTTTTTATGGACTTCATTGGCTATGATCTAACTATAGAGAGTGACTCTAAAGTTTTAGTGGATTTCATTCAAAATAAAGGTTCTTCCCCTTGGAAAATTCAGTGGCATATGTTCAAAATCAGAAGTTTAATGTCGAGGATAAAGGTCAGACTTGTTCATATTCATAGAGAGGCAAATCAAGTAGCAGATTTCCTTGCAAAGTTAGGCAGCTCTCAACATACAGATTGCTTTTCTCATAATACAGATGACTTCCCAAAGCAGCTGAAAGGTTTTATCAGAGTAGATAGATGGGGTTTACCTTCATTCCGAAATGTCTAAGGGTCATTGGTGTTTAGTTTATTCCTCTGGTTTCTTAAAGTTGGCTTTAATCAGTTCTTTTCTATTTGATTCTGTAAGGGTTCTTATTTATAAAGAACCTCGTTTATGTTTCTTATTTCCTTCTTTCTTGTCTTTTCTCAATGATGTAAGCTATTTAGAAGAGGCTAGTTCTTCTATCATTTGAGAATAAAAGGATGCTTTCTCCAAAAAAAAAAAAAAAAAAAACGTTGCATACTTATCAATTTCTTATTATAGAAACCTAAAAGTGTAACATATTTTCTAAAAGTGTTGGACGAAATTGGGGGTCACGATTTTCCCTCCATCGTCTCAATTCTCCCTCCCTCGACTTTTCACGAATCAGAACTCCAAACCTTTCATTCGTTAGTTAGTCTTCAAAAACCTAGATATTCGTCTCTCTTTCTCTCGTGTGCCTTAAGAAGAAGGATCTAATACCCAGGTTCATCTCTCTCTAAAAATATTCGTCAGTTATTTTCAAATATGCATTAATTTATAACTCTGTATGATGATATATTCATATGTTTTTCTTTCAAATCTGATACAAAAAATGAACATATATTCTGTTTAGCCATGACACTGGTGAGTTATTTTCAATCTTATTTTTTTTTTACTTTTTAATTGATTTAAGAACTATATATATATATATATATATATATATATATATAATTGTACAAACATCAAGATCGGATCTAAATCGCTTGATATATGTTCTGACGTTTACTTTGTGAAAACATTTTAATGCGGTCTAATCAAATAATGGTATTAATTTCATTTATGTTTTTTGTTAAATCTAGTTTTCTTTATGTGTTTTGTTTGGTTCTAGTTTGTAATCAAATTATTTTTGGTTAATTGTTAAATATAGGTTTTCTTGGTGTTTGGTTATTTCTTAGATGTTTTGATTTAGGACTTAGCATATTATGAATAATCTCTATGTATGTAACTTTATATGAAATTGAGATGATGGACAATATTGAAATTTATTTAGCTCTCGTGTTATTTCATTCTCAACTTTATATGAGGTTGTGGAACTGTTGTAACAAAGCTAATCTTTTGATGGTGAACATACACCAGACTTAAATGTTATCACAAAATACATCATTGTGTACTTATATCCAGTATTTTCGATTACCAACATGGTCTTTAAGGTGTGTGTGTATATCCAGGAGGAGGCTAGTAGGGTTGATACTCAGGAGGCGCAAATTCAATTGCAAGATTAGCATCATATTACCTTTTTGATCATTTCTTCAATGAGAAAACCCATATGTAAAAGAACATATCAAATATATATCAGTAACAACATTAGGGGTTTCTAAGAGCAAATTCAACAAAAGTCCAAAATTCATGGAAAGTAAAATTTAGGGTATGCTTACGTGAAATCCTAAATGATTACTAAGATATTATTAATTTGTGTAGGTTATATGGATTGAGAATGTGGAAGTGACTGAATGTGAGTTGCAAGATGGTATTTACGCAGGCATATTTAATTCAAATGCGACGTTCTATGCAAAGACTTGGGTTAATACACTCTTATGGGGGTTTAAGTGAAATTACCGTGGAAGATTAGTTACTGATAAAATGAATTCGAGCAATGAAGGTATACTAGATTCCATCATAAATAGGACCATACTATTCAAAATGACTAAGTTGTGGTTTAGCTTGCTACTTGATAATGAAGACTCTACCCTCCATTGGTATTTGTTATTACTGTAAAGAATTTAGGAACTAATTTGGCACTTATAAGAAAAATGACTATAAACTAAAAAGAAAAGTATTTGATCCATCGGTTATTTATCTTTACTTATTGACGTGCATTTGATTTATCTTTTATTATTAAGGTATATTTGATTTGGCTTTGATATTCCGTCAATGGTATGCAATGTTGACAAGTTTGAAGTTTTTGTTTTACGATGATTTTGAATTTATTTTCAGATCTCTCCTCAACGTTTCGACTTTTCATTTCCCTCTTCAACCTTTTGTCTCTCTTCAAGATCTATTCAAGAATTTTAGGTAAGCTCTCATCATCTATGCATTCTCAAGCCTTTTCTTATACACTTTTATACACACATACATAAAGACTACTCAGTGATTTTGTGATCACTCATATTTACCAAAGAAGTAACACATTCATTTTGTGATCACTCATATTTTACATGAACTCCACAGGTGATGTTCACTGGTGATGTTCAAGTTGACCAAAAGTAGATGTTGTGCGTAATCATGAGGGGGTAACTCTTAAATCTTAGGACTAGCCTTTTCCTTTTGTTTATGTGATATCGTTGTCCATTTTGTTCTTTTTTATTTCAAGTATTCTAGGTATATGGTGACGCGACTCAGAAAGTGTCTCTAATGTGCATTCACTCTAGGCTCAAGTGCAAGCCTGTCACGTTAGTAATAAACCCGGTAAGTTGAGATCGTATCCACAGGGAACTAGGACAACAGAGTTGTAACGACGGGAAAGATGAACGAATCCTAACTCTGACTCTAAAAAGAAAGGAAAAATGATTTGGTTTTGAGAATGACTATACTAGATGCAATTATGAAAATTATGAAAAGGTGCAATTATACTAAACTACCTAATATACTGATGAAGAATGATTTAAAACTTTAAACTATGTGATGAAGAAAAACAGGACGGGAATACAATCCCCCAACCCTAGTGTATTGCAGTTATAATATTAATCATAAATTTAATTGATTAATTTGACCCAGAATTTAGTACTCCCAAGCATTACGTATATGAGGTTCAAGCTCGCATCATACTTAATCTGAGGACGAGTAAATCGGTATCGCGATAGTGACACTCGAATTGCATTCTAAATCATCCCGGTTACCCAGGGGCAAACGAGATATAAAGATCTACAATTGTCGTATTCCTACGCAATACGGTCGTAATCAATCAAAAAATTCAGAGGATTAATGTTATGCAAATTCAACTAACACATCAGGCTGGGTTCATGTATCACAACCTTAGAAAATCTAGCCTAGCATACTGAAAGTAATGAAAACAGTGTTTGAATTGCAGAAAACCATAATTAAACTAAGGAAAACTTTTGGAATGATGTAGAAAGTAATTAAAGAGAGGAAATAACTCACTAATCTCACCAAAGCAGTAACAACAGCAATTAATAAAACTTGTAATCAAATAATTTCTAACTGATCTTCACTATTGGAATTAAAACTGTAAATTATCTCTAAACTAGGGTTTCTAAAAAAGTAAGGAAAATTATACTAATTCTACGTGCAAATAATAATAATAGAATGGGTTTTTATACCCTACAAAAATTCAGGAATTTTAGCTGCACTATGACTCTTCTTAGGAGAAGATAAGATTACAAAATCTCGATAGTCGGACCGGTCCGGGGCTTAGGCGGACCGGTCTGCCTTCCATGCGGATCGGTTCTTTTTATTTTCTGGCGGATTGGTCCGGGGCGATTCGATTCTTTTATTTTCCTTCCTTCTTCGGTTTTCTTTCGATCCGGGGTCTTCTGGAGTATGGCACAGTGGACCTGTCCGGGGTGAGGGCGGACCGGTCTGCCTGTTTGACTTTTTTTCTCAACTTTGACTGCTCATAACTTTTGTTCTGGGAATCTATTTGAGGTGTCTTTTCTTCCTAAGTTCTCATGAATGTGATATCTTCAACTTCTCTTAGATTCCGCATCCGAATTCCAAGTAGAATTTACACTTTTGCCCTTTTGACTTTCCTTCTTGTCTTGCTTGATTCTTTCGATTTCTTTCTTTCGTTTCTTGACATCAAATACCTGTAAAATCACTACAAAATACCAGAAACTCGGTGTACTCATTAGGATAAGTCAGTAGCAAGATTATGAGATAAAGTCAAACCTATTACGTTGTTCGAGGTGCTAAAAGTAACTAAATTAAGGGATAAATTGGGAAGAATTTATGCCTAAACAAACCCCCCTAACTTAGAACTTTGCGCGTCCCAAGCAATGTAAAAGAATCCTAGCATGACTCAACTCTTGCAAAATATTTTATTCAGATAGAATACCTTTTTCGCGGGCAAGCGATTACCTTTAGTGCATGCAATAAGCCTTTAAACCCCTAGGTTACCCTAGTAGGACGAGTTGTGTCTCGTGAGGGTTTTCAGAGAATATACCCACAAAATTCGACTCAAAGAAACTTCAAAATATGCAAAAATTGTATAATTCAAAATTTTCTAGAAAATAGTCATCATCAAGTCATATTTAATAGTCTCAAATCATAGTTCGTGTGTGCGAAGCCAGAAATATAACCGCCAATTTCCACTTATTAATCATCACGTTACTTACCCAAAAATTCATTTTGATTTCAAATCCTCACGGGATACTTTCACAAACGAATCTCTTGAATTATGGCTATTCTCTCGGTATGCGTGATATAAAGAGTAAATATAATGGACGCAAAATCACGCATACAAGTAGAAAGACGGAAATTTTATGGTAATAGGATCCCATCAACGGATTACGATTTTAAAAACGGGAACATTGCCTCTTTTTCGTGCATTCAATCTCTTTTATTATCTTTTGGTTTATTAGCTCTCCACGCGGTAACCAATTTCGCAATTTAGACTCGGGGTTAAGGTATATTGGGTAAAATGAAAGAGGTAGGGAAGGTTTGAATTGGAAAAGTCATTTATGATGTCCATTTGTGCTTTTTCCGGACTTTTGCTAATTTTTTCTTCTTTTTCTATTTTTTTTGTTTTTCACTTCTTTTCTTTTCTTTCTATTTTTGTTGAGCATATCTATTTTTTTCTTGCCCAATTATATACACTTTTTGGACCTAATTCTGAATTTTATTTATTTTTCGCAATTTCGAGCTATTTGGGTTTTTCGGGTTGCCAAACGAAAGGGAAAAAATTATTTGGCTCAATTTGGGTTACAAAAGGGGTGATTTTTTCGCTACTTTTTTTGGCCAATATTTTTGGTGACAAACGAGGGCCTACTTCATTGTCCAAAATGCCAATTGCATTACCATATGCGTTTCGAGATGAATTTAAGTTTAGAGATCATTTTTGGCACGTTTTTCAAAGCAATATCACACACGTTTTGCATAACCGATCAAAGTCAAAGGGTTGAGATCCTCGACGACTTTTTAGGCGCTGAAAAGAACTTTGAGTTAACCATTAACTCGGATTGATTTAAAAAAAACTCGCAAAAAATGATAGGCACAAATCTCACCGGGTTTATTAATCTCCACACTTAATCGTTAAGTCGTCAATTTTCGCTCAATTTCCATCTTTAGTCAATTTCGGCTTTGTGTATGTTGAATTTTACAACTTGAGACTTCAATCCGACTTTTAATGATATTTTTAAAAAATTTGAACTCCAATTTTTATTTATTTTGAACAAAACTATTTTTGGATTTTTTAAACTTTTATGATTTTTTTTGGAAGTTTCTGGGCATTTTTGAAAATTTGTGAAGTTTTAGAGATACGCACTTGCGACCCCCCCTAACTTAGACTTTTGCATTGTCCTCAAGCAAAAAGGACTAAAATCTAAACAAGGCAAAATAATAAGTGCGATAAATAAAACAAACAAATGGTGAAAATGCAGATTTTATAGCAAATAAGACTGTGGTACAATTACAAGGAAAAGCATATGAACATGTGAACATGAAAAACAAAAAAAAAATGGCCATATCCACATCAAGCTTCACTGGGGCGGGGGTTGGGAAGAACCGGGCGCGTCTGGGCCATAGGGGTCATAGAAATAGGATGGTAGTGGCTCATTAGGATCCCCTTGGCGTAGGTATATGTCCTCTTGGAAGCAAAACATCAAGCTGGTATCCCGACGGTAATCGGTCAAAAAGTTGTCAAAGCTCGTTTCAAGTGCCGCCATGCGGTTCGTGAGGTTGCTACCCGCCCACTCAAAATCAGGACCGTCCTCTTCGTCCGCCGACTCTTCGTCCGGATCGACATCCCCCATTTTGACATCCGCACCAGCTGCCTCTTCTTCCTCTTCTTCACTCTCGCTCAAGGCAGCCTCATCCTCGCTATCACCTCCCCGCCTTGCTCGAAGGACGGCTAGCTGTTTGGCGCTCTTAGTGCGGGTTCCCTGTCCAAAAGGACCAGGAATGCAAGTACGATCGAGCGACTCCGCTATGCCATCATCCTTGAGGATGGAGGTGATCAATCTTGCATTGGTAAGTGGGGCAGCACCTTCCTCTTCTAAGGTCGTGGTGATGATGTCGGCATATAGGGTACAGGCCAAGTGGATGGAGGTGTGTGGGTCAAAGAGGTGGCAGGTCAAGGTGGCCTGAGGGGGCTGCATTGGTGAGTCATTTGACGTTTGCAAGATGTTGGCACACACAATTTGGAAGGTTAGGCGGGCTTTTTCATTGAGGCGACCAACGGCGACAGTTTGCCCCGTACAAGCAACGTCCGGTGCAATGCGTTCCATGATCACGTCTTTGGAGACCGGGGTGACATTCCTTGGATAGGTGAATTCTTGGACATCCAAAACATCGTATTCGACCAACTTAGTCATGAGAAGGGCCAATGAAAATCGGATAACGGTACCATCCACGTACGCTTGAGCCTCGAATTGGCCCATCCGAATAAGGGTGCCATAAAAGCCTTGGACCTCGGTTGCCCAAATAGCTTCAAAGGGGTCAGTGAAGAATCGATACCAACCCCTAGCCATGAATAGGTCGGTGATGAAGTTGGGCAGCCCGGTCCATTGGATAGCGCGCTCCATATGGAGTTTGCGATCCGGGTCGAAAAACTAATGGCACCAACGTTCCTCTTGGCGGGAACAGAATTCGCCATGACCGGAGGGGAGGATGTCGGTGGAGTCATACTTGGTGGGGGCAGCTCCTTGGGCCATGATAACAAGAGAGATTTTTGCTGGAGAATTAGGGAGGGAGAAAAGAGGGGTTTGGTTGAAGGTGTGGAGGGAAAGGGAGGGTTTGGGTGCTTATTTATAGGTGAAATTATGGGGGTAGGGGTTGGGTTTGGAGGGAAAAGGAGGTGTATTTTGGATGGAAAGGTTAGGCTTGGGAGTTAGGGAGACGAATTGGAGGGAATGAAGATGATTGGGGAGAAGGGGGTGAACCTTGGGAAAGGGGAAAAATAGACTTGTAGAAAGCGGACCGGTCCTCCTAGGGACCGAACCGGTCCGGTCCTTTAATATTCAGGCAAATTCGACTAGCGGACCGATCCACCTCAAGATTAAAGGAACCGGTCCGGCTCATGTATTCAAGCTGGATTTCCCCCTAACTTGGTTTCGAACGCTCTTCTCTGAAAATTTTCACTTTCATAACATACTCCCGATCAATTTTGGATTAAAACCTCTCGATACCAATGGTCAACACGACTTGACTCAATATTCCCGAAACATGCGAAAAATCTTTCCCGAATGTACCCTAATCCTATCAACGCTCACTACACACATAACTCTCTCTACACACACGACTCTCACCCCATACGCGTCGGGGGTGCGACGACCTCACTGTAATAGCTCACTCTACCCCGTAAACGGGGTCCGACAACTAGACGGTGTTGACTTCTTCCACACACTCCTCTAGATATGGCTTTAGGCATTGTCCATTTACTTTGAATGTATTTCCCCCTTTTAAATCGTCTAATTCAACAGCTCTGTGAGGGAAAACATTCTTCACAATGAACGGGCCAGACCATCGTAACCGCAACTTGCCTGAAAAGAGATGAAGCCGAGAGTTATAAAGAAGAACTTTTTGCCCGAGAAGAAACTCTTTGCGTCGAATGATGTTATCATGAGCGAGTTTCATCCTTTCTTTGGAAATTTTAGCATTCTCATACGCATCATTGCGTAGTTCTTCTAACTCATTCAATTGAAGCTTGCGGGCTTCACCGGCCTTATCCATAGCATAATTCAATTGCTTAATCGCCCAATACACCTTGTACTCTAATTCAACGGGAAGATGTCAAGGCTTGCCATACACAAAGCGTAAAGGGGACATGTCGAGTTGATTTTTATATGCGGTACGATAGGCCCTTAGCGAATAGTTCAATCTAAGTGACCAATCTTTTCGGATAAAATTGACGGTCTTTTCAAGAATGTTCTTGATTTCTCGATTTGCTAGTTTGGCCTGCCCATTCATTTTCTAGTGATAAGTCATTCCAACCTTATGAACGACACCATATATTCTCATTAGCTTCTCGAATGGCCTATTGCAAAAGTGCGTGCCATTATCACTGATTATCGCTTTCGGTGCACCGAAGAGGGAAAGTATGTGTTCCTGCAGGAACTTAATCACCACTTTGTGCAAATATCGGATAAAACTTAATGCGAGTAAGTGTTCATTTGGTGTCAAGTTAGGAAAGTTTTTGGGCTATTTGGTAAGAAAAAGGGTAATTGAGGCCAATCCAGATCAGATCGATGCGATCACCAAGGTCCAGCCTCCACAGACAGTGCGAGATGTTCAAAAGCTCACTGATATGCTTGCAGCACTTAATCGCTTCATCTTTAAATCTTCGAAATACTGTCGACCATTCTTCCAGCTCCTTAAGAAGGACAAATGCCTCATATGGAACGATGATTATTCAAAAACTTTGAAGGATATCAAATGTTACCTTAGCAAACCACCTTTATTGGTAATTCTCGATGATGAAGACCCACTATATCTCTATCTCGCAGTATCAAACCACAGTGTGAGCTCAATTTTGGTATGTGATAAAGAAGGAGGAAAATGCCCCATTTACTATGCTAGCAAAACACTTCTGGATGCTGAACATCATTACTTACCTTAGGAAAAGCTTGCCTATGCATTGGTGGTTGCCTCAAGGAAGCTAAAACACTACTTCGAAGATCACTCAATAATGGTGATCACTTCGTATCCCCTCAAAGTTGTTCTTCAAAAAATTGATCTCTCTGAACGACTCTCAAAGTGGTTAGTGGAGCTTGACATATTCGATATCCACTTTCAAGTAAGAATAATAATTAAGGGATAAGTCCTAGCTAACTTTATCATCGAATTTATGAGCGACCAACCTATCGACCAACAGGAAACAGAGCAGTCAATAAATGAGGAAGCACAGTCTAAGGACTGGAACCTATACATTGATGGAGCCTCCAATTCTAAGGGAGCAGGAGTAGGAATTTTCCTCGTTACACCAGAATAAACTATCATCGAATAAGGAATCAGATTGGGATTTGGGGCCTCCAATAACGAAACTGAGTATGAGGCACTAATTGCTGGCTTCTGCAAGGCCCAAATGCCGGGGACAACGCGCCTCAAGGTATTCGGAGATTCATAATTTTTTTCTAAATAGGTAAGTGGAAATTTTAATGCAAAAGATGATAGAATGGTTTCCCACCTCATTGTAGTAAGGGAACTTATGATAGGGTTCGAGAAAATTGATATTCAATAGTTCCCCCGGGGATAGAACAACAACGCTGACACCTTAGCATCCTTAAGCTCAGCAGTGAACTTCGATCTCAGAAGAACTATCCAGATAGAGTTCCTTGCCAAGCCTAGCATCGACCAGACAATAACTGATGAACAAGTCCTCTTCACAGAGAAGTCTCCTAGTTGGATGGATCCCATCATCTGTAAGGAAAAATTTCCAAGTTGTGTCAATTTGTATGTATTGGCATTATTCCGGAGAAAAACCACTTTGAGTTATAGAAGGATTTTACTTGTCACGATTACCATTTAGTCTATGGTGTTGTGTTGAATAAGTAGCGGCCAAGCTTCAAAGATAAATCATGTCGTAGTTTTGGTGCACGTTTCTCGTTTTCACTTTGGTTTTCCGAGATTCTCTCAGGTATGGATACATATTGGTTTATGAATACTCAGTAAATATTTTATAAGGATGTTATTTTATACAAATATGATTTTAAAATGTTTTAAAATGATTTTTTCTAAGATATATCTTATTTAGAGTCTTATAGAACTTTCCCTTGTGTTTTGATGGTTCAAACGACTTTGGAAGTCATTCAAATGACATCTGACTGTCACTCAAATGACATTGCATTCTTGTTCTAACGATATGATCATGTGGTTTGAACGACTGAATGATTTCGTTCTATTGACTTGTGGCCTCAAAATTTTTATCTAAGGCAAATTTTCCTCAGAAGAACAGAGTGTGCAGAACATAAAAAATTTCACATAACCTATACGTTTTTTTGTATTTGTTTACCAAGGGTTTCCAAACCTAAAACATCCTTTATGTTTAAAAGATCCGAGTTTACATACCATATGTTATAGAGATATTATGTTTGTACCCCGATTTCATTCTTCCATCATTCAAAGAACTTATTTCGAGTGAGGGGCTCGGTATGTATTGATTACGGTGAAGAAGTGGTGGACTTCGTGTTCTGAATCGTAGAAGATTATTGGCTGTATTAATGGATATCGATACATGCGTGGACTTGTGTGTTATGGACCTGGTGTAGGTGGACTCCTGCATTGCAATGTGGAGGAGAGGTTGAAATGAAAAAGAGACGTTAAGGCTTGTGGGGATCAAGTCATTGTGTAAGACTGAAATCTTCCTTTGAAAAATTATATCATAGTGATTATCTGGCCTAGGCCATCTGAGGTTTTTTCCCGTTGTGGTTTCCTCGTAAATCAATGTGTTTGTGAGCATTATTTACTTTATCTTGCTTAATCACACTATATGCATGTTTAGGGATAAGAAGATAAAATTTGTTTAACTAGTTTGGTTAACAAAATTATTGCTTAAAGAAATTGGAAAAAGGGTTTTGAAAAGAAAAAATGTTTTCACCTAAAGTACACACATAGAGGGACCATTGTGATTTTACAAATTGGTATCAGAGATAGAACACTAAATTATTATGTGAGTGATCCTGTGTCTTTAGGTATGACTTTCAAAGGGTTTGATGATTTTAAAACACATTTTTTTAAAAGGTCTAATTGGAAAACACGTATGGAGTCTGCACTTAAGACTTTAGTTAAAAAGGATGACTCTGAGAGGTGTCTTTGTTGTGAGGGGTATGGTCATAATATAGATGAGTGACCCACTAATCTAAGGAAGGATGTTAATAAACTGATAACTCATTTTTACAACCTTAGTGATAGTGAACTGGAAGAGGAAAATTTTTATGCAAGTAAGCTAAACCTTACTACTTTCATGGTTAGTCATGTGAGTGATGACGACAAATTTTCCCATGAAGATATTTCTTTGCATGAATCTTTCGTGGCCATAGTGAGTGAAGCCTAAGAAAGTTAGGGTGATGTGAGTGAGGATCAAGAGGTGGAGGAGAGTGACTTGCAAGTTGCCTTCAATGAATTGTATTAAAAAGATGTGAAGGGAACGTGCCATTAATAGTAATAATATCGACGTTTTGATTGAGGATCTTAGGGCGCGTGAGAAGACTCGTCGAGAGAATCTAGAATACATTGAGGGTGAGAGAGATAGTCTTCAAGGGTTAATGAAGGCTATGAAAAATGAGCTTCTAGAGTTTAAGGAGTCTGGGCATTTGCTCGAGTGTGGGATTAGTGAGCTTGACGGGAGATTGAGAGATTCGAGTATTGTGAAGTTTGATTTGGAGGCTAGGTTGGAAATGTTGGATAGGATTTTAGGCACCTTGCAAATCAAGGATGATAGGTGTGGTATAGGCTTTGATGATCGTATTGCTCCCATTCCCAAAGCCAACACCACATGTGTGAGAGAGCCGACTAGGAACATTAGGAGAGGTTTGTATTTATGTAACATTCCTCACTATGTTTACACTTACACTCATTGCGATAGGAAGGGTCACCTTAGATGTTATTATTATGACCTTAAAACTACTCCTAGGAAGTTTAAGAATAAAGTAATTCCGGTTTCGAAAAACCCCATGAGTCGTTACACAGCTACTTGGGTTAGGAAATTAGACTTAGAGGCTTTAGTAATTGGACTTCACGACTCTCGCTTGATTGCACTTGATTAACAATTGGTGTTTAATAAAATTGGAAAAAGGTTTTTGAAAAGAAAAATTATTTTCACCTAAAGGACACACATAAAGGGACCGTTATGATTTTACATCATTGCCTTCTTGCAAAATGACACATTGCCTGATGATAAGAGATTATCTCATCAAGTAAGCATAAAAGTAGGATGTTTCTAGCTCTCCCCCGAAGGAAATATCTATAAAAGATCATTCAAAGGCCCTTACCTCCAATGCGTCCATCGATAGGATACCGAGCAAGTTCTTAGTGAACATCACGATGGTATTTGTGGGAGTCACGGAGGAGGGAGGTCATTAGCCTTTCGAGCAATAAATGTGGGATACTGGTGGCCTCACTTTCAAAATGATGCAAGTTCCTATGCTCATAGATGTGAAAAGTGTCAGAAATTCTCTCCCATGGTTCACCAACCAGCTAGCGATGTCAAATCTCTAACTATTCCATGTCCATTCACGCAATGAGGGATGGATATTGTGGGACCACTACCTACCGCACCTGGGAATCCCAAGTATGCATTGGTCGACACATATTACTTTACCAAGTTGGTAGAGGGAGAATCACTGACCAACATTCATGACGTTGACATGATTAGGTTTGTCTGGAAGAGCATCATTACACACTTTGGGATCTCAAGACTCTCATCATCGATAATGACACACAATTTGAAAGTAGTTTCTTTCAAGGTTTCTGTGATGAACACGACATCAAACACCATTTCAGTTCTATGGCATATACCCAAAGTAATGTTCAGGCAGAAGCCTCTAACAAAACCATGCTTGAAGGCCGAAAGAAAAGGCTGGAAAAATTAAAGGGTGTCTAGGTGGACGAGCTCCCCCATATTTTGTGGGCCTACCGTACTACTCCTAGGAGACCAACTAGGGAAATGCCCTTCATACTTGCCTATGGAATGGAAGCCATCATCCCACTTAAAGTCGGTCTCCCTACCACGAGAACCACCTCGATTGACCAAGACCTGAACGATGAGGCATTAGGCACTGAACTTGACTTAGTAGACGGATGAAGAGAATAGGTCATAATCAAGCTGTCTTCCTATTAATGCTGGCCAAGCAGTACAATAAAAAATTCAACCCGAGAAACTTTCAAGTAGGAGACTATGTTCAAAGGAAAGTCCTTGCAGTGATGTAAAACCATCAGATGGCAAGATAGGGACAATCTGGGAGGGACCTTTTAAGGTGATAAGGGGCGACCTTCGAGGAGCATATCACTTGAAAAAACTAGAGGTGGTTGTTTCAAATATCTTAATTACATCTCATCTTATGCACCATGTCCAAACGATAGCTCCCTCGATCACAAAAAGATATTACCTTTGGTTGACAAAAAGTTATTTAGCCCTGCCTTAGTAAAAAAATTTCCTCATACACAAGAAATTAATATGTATTACAATAAGTTATTCATCTTATTTTAATCAAAAAGTTTCATCATGGTGAGCAAGGTCCACAGTAAGTATGCTAAGTGATTAAAACCTTTCACTTGTTACAACCCCAGGATCCTAGGTCTTCGAATTTGTGAGTTGAAGGAAGAGAATGATGAGCTAAAAAGAGAAAAATGTGACTTGACCAACACGGTGTCTAGTCTAATGACTCGTGTATCCCATCTCGAGGATGATCGAAAATAAGCTTGGGAGGTCCAAGTCTCGTTAGAGAATGCATCTGAGAAGGTTGATAAGATGGTTACCTATCCCGTTTTGAATGATGTTGGAATAGGTAATGACGTTGCATTCACTACTTTCAATGCGCCCGATCCTATATCCACTTTGGTGAATGAGTCTCATGGGTGCCCGTCTAGGAAAGCTCATCCCAAAATTCTTGATAAATTAATTCCTAGATCGGTTTATGTTTGCTCCCACTGTAAGAAGCGAGGACATCTTAGGGATTTTTGTTCTAAGTTGAGTTTTGTGTTGTATCATGCCACTTCACACGTCCCCGCACATGCACCCATTCGTAATACTTTGCTTGCACATAATGATAGAGAGTTTGCACATATTTGCGAGCAAGTGAAGTTTTTGGTCAATACCACACATGATCTTATGGAGTTGGTTCAAAAGATGTCACCATCTTTGAAAAACTCCACCGCTCTTCCCGGTTGAGGTCTTGACATGTTTGCTAGCATAGGGTGATTTACATGATGTCTCTTTTTCCTATTGCTAGGATGTACCATTAGTTTGTTTTATTTTCTGATTTTTATATTTTTTGAAAAATCCAAAAATATTTTCTTTTTATAAAAATTTTAGAAAATCACAAAAAGATTTTTGTATTTTATTTACACCTTTTATGGATGAGCATTTAAGATAGACGAGTCATAGCCTTCATTCCATTTATCCATGTGACTGTTTGATAGTGATTTGAGATGCTACACCATTGCATCCATGTGCTTTACATTGTTTGGAGTCTTTGAGATGTGATTAGTGATATATTTCTACATGTTTACCTCCTTATCTCCTTTATTGCACATATGTACGGTTTTATTTTATTATTGTACTTGTCTATTACATATTGGCTTGAGTGTTTCCATCTTAATTTTTTCTATACAACGAACCATATGCGATAAAACTTGATAAAATTGGAATTCATGTATAAAACCGTTTGGTAAGATTGTTTTTTTTTTTAAACATTGAAGGGCTACGAAAGGTTCTTATCTACCCCTTGTGATTAAGTCATCGTTTAAATGAACCTAAAAAATTGAGAATTTTTTTTATCCGGGGTCCAAAGAGGTTAAAAGAGCCCGAAAAATTTAAAGACAGTAAAAAGCAATACATGCCAAAATATGGGCCATTAGGTTTCACCATCAATTCTCCAAAGTTTGAGAATTTAGATCACCTCTATTCAAAATATAAATCTGAGGGAGTTTGGTTGGAGATTTTAAACGGGTTTGGACTTCCTTGAGAGTCCTGAAAAGGCATTAAATCGTTTTGGATGTTATTGATGTGGAAGTCACTTTGAGCTTTGATTTGTTGATTTGATTGAGTCAGTGTTTCATATTTCCATCTTTTTACACCTAAGGAAGATGTTGAGTTCATTCGTTAGGAGTATCCGATATTCATCGTGCACATATGTCATGTTTATATGCATTGATTTTGCTATCGAATTTGATCAGACCCCTACACTTACGCTATCATCGACTTGGTTGTTTTTGTGTTCTTTCATGGTGTGATACTTTGTTGTATATTTTGTGTGAAAATTTTTGAAAAATTCAAAAATAGAAAGTTTTTGTTTACCTTGTGACATTTTTCATATTTATGCTTCTCATATCTGTCTATTTGGGGACATCATAAAAATGGGGAGAATGAATTATGGGGGAGAATTTTGTTAATTTACCAACGATTTGCTTAAGCTTAATTGATCTTAGATTTTGCATATCATTATATTTCAAATTGTTGCGTGTCATGGGTATCTGTTTTTTCTCATGTGTGTAGGTACAAAATTGATTTATTGGATTGCACACCCTGAGAAAAAAGCTTTGGGAGTTTCTGAAGAGCTGAAGATTTGAAGATGTTGAAGTTTAATTGGCGACATGACATTTAGTATTCTCAGTTTGAGGGTTTAATGGGGATATTATCTTATATGTCATTTGATTGCATAATTCGGATTTTTATGTATGTACCGGCATAGACACGAGGGGGAGATTTATAAGGACATAATTTTATAAATATTCGTGGTAGAATCTACGAATTTTCTATTTTTCCTAGATCACAGTTCGTATATCTGATATCGCTACATTCGGCTCGCCAATACGATCATCCACGACGATCTTGATCCAAATCCATGCATCCATCATCTTTACACGTGCATCATGATACATGCGATGTACTGATCAATCGTTTCCCACTACTCCACTGCACATTATTGGTAAAATGATTTATTGGAGTTGTTTATATATGCATAAATATTTGGGAATTTTTTAGAAAATGTTTTTTTAAAGACTGATTTATTTTTATCAAAAGCAAAAATTTTCTAAGTGTAGAAGCGGAGTGCCTCGGTCGAGGAGCTCGTTCAAACGAGTTCACACTGTCATTCGAGCGAGATAAGCATCTCGCGCGATGTTGTTCTAACGACACGTGTCCTTAGTTCGAGCGAGATGCCTATCTCATTCGAGCGCTGCTGCCGCCTCGATTTTCGTATAAATATCTACTCACTTGTTACACATTTTCGAAGTCTTTTTCAAACACGATTTCTGCGAAAAATAGCCCAGAAAATAGACTTCACCTTTTAAGGTTTTATGCCTTCTTTTTTCACATAAACACTCCCATCTATGTATGCGAATCGTTAAACCTTCATGAGGATCGTTTTTACTCATCCGGAGTAATTTCTGGAGAAACTGTTCTCTTCTTCATTACTGCCCACCCGGAGTTCTTGCGGGAGATTCCAGTTGAGACATCGAAATTAACCCCTGAGGGTATTTCGTATGTCACACTTATTTTCATTGTAATCCGTGTAACCATTTTTACAAATTATAGTGAAAATAAAAAGGTTTTGCCCCTTTGGGGGATTTTTCCTCATTTGTACGTTTTGTTTGTGATTGACTGTTCTTGCATGTTCATATTGATTTCAATCACACCTAGATGCATGTTTTAAGATTTAATTGAAAAACTGAGTTTAATTAAATAATTTATTAATTTGAACGCACGCGCACTCTTCATAAAGATCACCTGTAAGATCTTTGAGTTTTGTAAAGTCCAAAGTACCTAAGGAATTCAAAACAGTCACTTTTGAATTAAATCTTTTAGGTCAGAACCATATGATTTTCCTTGTGCCCACCGTATCAAACATGTTAAACAAAGTTGATGATGATTAAAGCCTTCTTTGTGCCCACAAATTTGAGATCTCAAACTAGCATAAAGATTAAATATTGGATCTCAAAGAGTTTGGGTGAAACTGCAATTTGGAGGCTTTTAGTTTATGATAGAAAAATGATTTTTTCCAAAATTCTCTACTGAAAAAGTTCCCAACACGCGTATTTATAGAAAACACGATTTTTAAGGTTGTGAAATCTCGTTCGAACAAAAATAGAGTCTCAATCGAACGAAGTGAATAATCTCATTTGAACCAAACAAAACCTCGTTCGAATGAACATTCTTACCTCGTTCAAATGAGTACTTCGAACAAGTTTCGAACGATATTTTTAGTGTTGACAAAACTTCCTTGTTTGAATGTCATTCGAACAACATGAATTAGTCATACGAATGATGTTTGAATGTCATTCCATATCTCGTTCGAACGACATGGGGTTCAGGTCATGAAGCTAGATATTTTCGGTACGGATACGTTGCCACCACTTTCGTATTTTTTGTTTAGTTTTTTAATTAGTTATGAATTTTCTATGGAATAGTGCCCGAGAACAATTGATTAAAATGAATTCAAAATATCTGAGAAAAATATTCTAACACCTAATAATAAATATCCAATGCTCAACATAATATAAACATTCATGCCTGATAGGTCATTGGGATGTTGATGACGAAAACTCGGCACGAAACACGGCATAAGATGTGATCAGTTAGAGTTAGCCGATACGTCTTCAACAAAAAGTGGCATAGGATTGAAAGTTAACAAATACAACTTATATCATATGACTCAAATAGTTTTGTTTGTAATTAAGCCAACATAAACAAATTGCCTCAATTGGAAATTTTTCCTTGCACATGCTCTTCTTAAGTCTAAAGTTAAGAATTTGACTGTTCATGACTTTTTACACATAAGGTATCAAACACTTTCTATTTATTATTTTTTTAATGAAATAATATGTTTTATACTATTTTTACTCATGACTGTCATAAGAATATAATTTTAATATTCCAAAATTTGTTGGAAAATAATCCAAGCATTTTAGTCCACATTTTCACAAGCATTTTCATGAAAACATCAATTTTTCATACACTAGTACGATTTTATTTCATAAAATCAACACTTTATTTTCTGACAATTTGCAACTTAAACTACATTCCAGACTCACTTTTAATATCTCATTTTCCATGAGATTATTCTATAATTTCATAACATTTTCCCATCTTTATATTCTGAAAATTTACTAACCTGCAAACCATGTGTTAAACCCATTTTGAACACCTTACTTTACATAAATTTATATCATAAATTTTATAGGTTGGAAGCATATATATATATATATATATATATATATATATATATATATATATATATATATAAAACATGCACACAATATTTTTAGAATATAATGCCATAAAATAAATACCACATCTAATGAAGAAATCCTCCAACAGTTATGTGAAAAGGTGATCCAAAGATCCCCCAAAAATACTCCATGAAAGATAAATTAAAATACTCACTTCAAGCGCCTTACAAATACCCACTTCAAGCTTCATAAAAATACTCCAAAATCATACCTCATAACACCATCAAAATAATCTAAAACATCTCCAAAATAATATAAATGTACCTCTAACATACTCACTCTAAATAGATTATTTAAGGTTTGGGAGACACTAAAAGAAACAAAGGTTAAAATGATGTAAAAGATTTAAAGGCTTTGGCAAATTGTTTTTTTTTTACTATTTAGAACTCATTAAAATGAGCTACAAAGTGTTTAGCCAAGTAAATGTAGAAGAAAAGGGGTTTTCTTCATTATATACTCCCTTACACAAAGATCTAATGGATGGAGTTAAAAAGGGTTGCCACGTTTTGATTTATTAAAGCACCTGGTGATTTTAAAAATATTTACACGAGGCTTCCCTAAGCTTTTCCCGTCACTGGCTTAGCACTGCCATTGCAGCGATACACCCCCGCCATAGCACCCCTAATGAACCTCGTTTATTTTCCAATGCAAATGGATTAAAAAATTCATTACGTTGTTGTTCACTCGCATGAAGCTTTCATGACCACATTTTCTCACAACTTTTAACCACTTGCCTCTGTCCTTTTTTTACCAGTGGTAACCTACATGTGTCCTATTCTTACTGATAAGAACCGAAAAGTGTTAATATTATACCCCAAATAGATACGTTTTATTTGTTAGTTCTTAGTAAAATTGGCCTTATGTGTGTATTGATTATCTTGTAGGTCAATACGCAGTTGCAAATTCAAACAACTTATTTCTAGGCATTTAGGTTAATAAGCGGTCAAAAAATGTCAACGAAAAATATTGAAGTGATCCATATATAGGTTCCCCTATGATCTTGACCGTATCCATCCTAACTTACCCCAAATCAAGACTGGTCCCTTTCTCCTAGCCTTCACTAACCAAACCATCCTAAGCCATATTCCAAATTTTGTCCTAGTGTGTGTGTGTGTGTGTATAGTATTATTGTTTTATTTTTAGGATGCATTATTTTAATTTTGTTTGTTTGTGGGATTTTATTATTTTTATTTTTGGGGGGGTTTATTATTTTATGTGTTTATAATATTGTATCTTTTCATCACGTTTTATATTAGTATGTGTTTTTTTGTGCATCTTATTTATGTGAATATTAATGTGTGTATCGTTTTAGTATTTTAGTCTATATTTTAAGTTTTGTGTGTCTATTTTTATATTGTATTTTTATGTGTGTGTGTTTGTTATAAAATATGTAGTGTAAGTGGATGTTCACTATGCCACATCCCACATAAAAAAAGTGAGGCCTTTTGTTGGGCTTACCTTGCATTATAAATAAGCAGAATGTCATTAAATAAGGGGAATGTCATTATAAAACCCCATTTGACTCCGACTAACTTTCTCGTCTAAGCGGAATGTCATTAAATATTCGAAGGGCTCTGAATTACCTTTCCAACCATCAACCCCGTGTGTGAATCAGCCTTACAGGGAAGACGAATGGTCCGTTTCACTATCAAAAACTAATATGGAAGCCACCGAGTGCTCCCCGGACCCTTTTGACTCTAGTCAACTTTCTCCCCTAAGTGAAAGCTCAATGAATCTTCAAAGGTCTCTAAATCCCCTTTCCAACGCTCCACCCCGTGCACGTATCGGCCTTACGGTACGGACGAACGATTCGTTTTACCTCGAAAACTGATCTAGAGGCCACCGACCTCTCTTGTGCCCCATTTGACTCTATTAACCTCTCCATATTGAGTGAAGCTCAATGAATCATTAAAGGTATCTGAATCCCCTTTCCAAAAGTCTGCCCTATGCAAAAATTAGCCATACGGTACGAACGAGGGACCCATTTTACTTCAAAGGGTTACACGGATGCTTTCGAGCCCCATTTAACATCGACCAACAATCCAAACCGAACGAAGGAAAATGAAATCTCGAAGGGATCTGAATACCCTTTCCAATGGTGCATCCCGTGCATGAATCAGCCTTACATTTTGGACGAACGATCTATTTTCCTCCGAAAACTTCCTGTCTAGTGACCAACGAACGCTTTTGGGGCCCGTTTGACCTTGATCAAATCCCAGAGCCGGGAGTGGATCGATGATTCTTAAAGGGCTCTGAATACCCTGCCTTGTGTGCTATTCTGACTTACTGTTAACATTTTATGACCATTTTTTTCAAAAAAAACGTCTTAGACTGCCAAATGGCACCCTTAGGACCCTGCCTATCGGTAGTGTGTTTGGGGTTTTATGCCAATATGTAGGTCCAGGACCATGCCGATCATCACCACCTTGTCCCTATAAATAGAGGCCATGACCTCACTTTGAAAATCACCCTTGAACATCCCTTTCAGCAATTCAAAGAACATTTTAACAAATTTAGAGTTGTTCCCTTCCTAAACAACCCATTTCCCACATTCCATTCCATCATTTTCATACTTCATTTGTAAATTCCCTCACCTCTTCATATCACCTTCATCCCATTTCAAGATCAGTATATCTACACTCAAGATCAACTTCAAGTATTCATAAGGAGGTCCAATTCTCCGTCTTTTTCTTTAAATTCCCTCATTTTAGTATTAGGTGCTTTATTTCTACATTAGCACTTTATTACATTACATATATTAATATCAAACCTTTATTAATAGTAATTGCACATACTACAATTTCATAAAAAACTAAAAATATTAAAAAGATGGTTTATCTATAAATTCCAAAAGAGGGATTATCACTACACATTTTCACTCTTAAAGCACGTTACATATAAGATAAATCCCCGATTTGGATTTATGGATTAAACCCCACCCTATGTTATATTCAAACTACATGAACTTTGATGCCCCTTGGGCTACGTAGGCTTCTTGGGTAAATTCCGATACTCGAGTCCTCCCTTATGCACATTTGAAATATTATTTTCATATTATATATATATTCTCTTAAGGAATGTCATATTCTTGTATGCTTGTGTTTTGGCCCATATATACATTCGCTCTTCCATAACGACTTGTGATTCGGCAAACACTCACATTATATTTTGAATTATTATTTTTTGAGAACATTCCTAAGGATGAATTCACTCTATCCTTTTCCATGACACGAGTTCAACGATTCTATTCTCAATTTATATTGTGCACATAAGAAAACACTTCACGGACTCTAACAGGAGAAGATTAACACATGCCCATAATGAATCAAACAGGTGCCTAACACCTTTCCATTTCGTAACTGTGACACCCCACCTAATTAAATACCGGGTGATCAGTCATTTATTAATTAAAAGAGATTTCTCATTTGGTTCATTCTCAGCATCACTGTCAAAAATCATATTAATTACAAACTACCTATTAGTTAGTTAAGTTAGTGTCAAAATTTTATCTTTCGTTAAACAACTGATAATAGTATGCTGAAACAAAATTAAAACATTCACAACATTAATATAGTCTCAACCATTACAATAAAATAAATAAATGAATAATGTCGTGCTGAATAAACCATCGGTTATAATCCAACCCAACAACAATCCATCAAATATGAAAATAAATCTCACTACAAGTCTGAAATGAATAACAAAAATAAACAAGTCTGATTGGGGCAACATGCCTAACTAAGCTACTAGAATGAAAGCCTACACCAGGAATGAATGATAGAAGCGTCTAAGCAAGCTCTGCAAGCCTCCATAGTGCTTTAGTTAATCGTCCCTAGAATTTATCGTCAAATCTGGTATTCCTGTGACTGGACAACTAAAAGATTTTGAAAAAGGTTTATAGCGAGGGTAAGAACCCAAAACATTTTGAAAATATTTTGCAAGTATTTGTCACAATTTAAAAATCAGTTATTGATTACACGTGTTATGTTCACGTACACTCCCTTGAGTTTCCTCACCTCTCGTCTATTGTGCACGCCTAACATTTCTACTTAGCCCACCTAGCCACTACCCAAGCTAACTAGACATAAGTATCTAATGGGAATGTCGACAACTATAAGTCCCTCGTACTGTCCTTACAGTATGCTATCCGATTTAACATCTCTCATATGTTATTAATATCATAAGTACCATTCTCCATCCTTGGCCATTTAATCATTTAATTAAGTTTCATGACTTAATTCATTATTTATACGCACATTATCAATCCGTTTACTATCACACGTAAGTAGAGTTAATTAAATGGTTATATATATATCAAGGTTCTAAAAAGCGCGGGGCGTGATTGAGGCGTGGGGCCAAGCCTTAAGCCTTAGAAGCCTAGGCTAGCCTAGGCGTGAAAAGGCGTTTAGGCCTTCTTAATATATTTTAATATTTTTTAACCATAACAAGGCTATTAAAATACAAAAATTGCACATATCATAAAAATATGTTTGAATATATGCAAATTAAAATACTATTTGAGTATTCTGGATGAGATAATCGTCCGTTTTGTAAAAAAAATCTTTAAAAGGCGACATCGTTTCACTAAAGCATTGTTGTTTTTAGAAAAAAGTGTGCCTTAAGGGTTTTACCAAGAATAAGGCGTGAAAAGCATAAGGCGAGGCGTTTCTCCCAAGCCTTGAGCCTAGGCGTGCCTAGGAGGGTTTTTTAGAACAGTGTATATGTATATAATTACGATGTCTCACCAAAGGACCACCATACAAAATAGGCATACTCTGTTATGAGTCCGTGTACCTCTCGTACTAACATAAGGACTATTGGTTTGGTATGTCTCCTCGAACCCAAAATCAAATAATAAGAAATGGAGGTGGACATAGTTCTAAGCCTTCGGGCTACGCACATACCTAACGTACCCAAACGACACTTCGGTCCCACTAATACACGACACATAGTGGGCCTCCCTATCTTCTATGTTCTGGGGAACAAATCCTAGCCTTATGGAATCCGCAATGTGGGATCACCCACCGAGCGGAATCCTCCATGATAGCAGGCAACGTAAGTATGTTCATGTACAATCACCAATTATATATATATATATATATATATATATATCAATTTAGTAGGTATACACACAACCCCATTTATCGTATTTCATATGTAGTATCCCTCAAATACTCACCAGACTATCATGTTATGAATACTCTCACTATCATAATTACTAAAGTTTTATTCTTTACTCTAAGGGTCCTAGGTATCCCCTATTATAATTTTAGTAGTTAAGTTTCTCTTACTCTACTGGTCCACATCATAGGTTCATTTGAAACATCCGTAATTTATTCCCATCCTCTCAAATTAATTACTTTAAAATTTAAACCCAAACAATTTTAGCATCAATTCTCTTAATAAGACTATAGCCCGATTCTATCATGGACTTACTGTATTCCCATAAGTCCCTCCTAATAATTTAAGGAGGCTCTAAAGGTCACCCAAATTATTTTCCAAAGTTCATAGGCTTAAATAAGCAATTCTGGTCAAACCGAATTGATTCGCCCAAAGGCCGAATCAGTTCGCCTTACCAAATCGATTCTCCCTTGGGACGAATCGATTCGTTGTGTACCAGGTCGTCTTCTTCCTTACACGAGTGCATTTTTTCACCATTTTCATTCACCCAACTTACATGTATCTCAACCAAACTCGAAACCAATTGCCCCAAACCTTTTCTACATGTATTAGGACAGTTTCTAACGTAAATTTAACATCCAAATATTACGATTTTCATTCAAGAACGAATTGAATCCTCTATTCCTCAAAAACCCTAGGTTTTAATATTCTCCATTAATATTCAACATAAACCCAGATTAAACTCGTGATTATTAACATATAATATCTTATTTATTATCTTCTACAAATGTTCAATTATACTACATGAAATTCCTACCCAAACATGCATTTAAATTATTATTTTCTTCCAAGAATGTCAATTAAATCAAATTATAATGAAACCCTCAAAACATGGGAATTATAACCTCAAAAAAATTTGCAATAAACACTTGCCTTTGGTCAATAGTGTCTGATTTCATGATTGAAAGGTTGGTTTGGTTGTCTTCTCCTCCAATCCACACTCCAAGTTTGATTGTGGTGCAAGAACACACTTTAATTCTTCAAGAACTCTTCAAAACCTCCGAGGATTCTCTCCTTCTCTTCTCTAATGGCTCCCATTTGTTTTCTACACTCTTAACCCTAGCCCCTTCTCTCTAATGTATGATATAAGGCTATGAAATTCGTATCCCTATCTACCCTAGGCATCCGAAAGCCAAAATATCCTCATACGGTGCCGATTTAGTCTAAAATTACCCAGGGACCCAAATAATACCCCCAGGCATACCATTTTGACTATTTCGACCCTTTCGGAATCATTCTTGATCTCAAAATCATCATTCGAGTCACTCTACACAATTTTCCTATCTCGACCTTAATTTATTATACACGCGACTCCCGGTTGACATAAATTCAATTTCGCCAATTTCACTCGTTATGAAGTGTAAAAATTTTCATAACTTATTTACTATTCACTTAGTAAATTTTAACACATAATATTAATCATTATTTATTTATCTTGATTAATATTCAATAACCATATTTTTATTTAATTCCATTAAATTACTTCGCTCGCATAATTTAAGTAAACGAATAATCTACCGAATTAAGTAAATTTCAAATACGCAAAAATATGGGGTATTACAGTAATTTAGTCTTCGGAACTTTGAACTACTTGGTTTCGCAAGCATCAATATTGTCCTTGATGCTGTTCTCTCGAGCGGTAATATTTTTTTGCTTATTTTGTGCAAAATAGGCTAGCGACTCTATCTCTGCATATTATCCCACATTGACGACGATCGAGCGCTCTGAGAAAGGTTGCAATCCCGTGTGCATGACAAAGGGAACCCCCTTCCCCCAGGATGGCCACAGTGACGAATCTTCTTGGGACGTATTCTAAGAGGACTAGACTCTAGTTTTACATGGGTGTTACTTTTGTCTGCATGTGTGCGTATGCACTTACTTGTACGTCCCATTTTCTCCTCTACCTACATACGTGTCAAAACACTCTATAATAGTTTTGTTTCTAGAAAGTGTTACTTTAAGTAAATTGCCAATTTACCCAATTTACATCAAATAAGTAACTTCATTATATACGGAGGGATGGTCTAACGAACAAAAGTCAATTTTTATTTTTTCAAATTAAATATTAAACTTAAACAAGTTAACCCAAATAAAAAATGTTGCGCCAGTTTCAAACAAAATTGTGATTAAACTATATTAACCAATTTTATCTTATGGTGATAGGAGATAAAATAAAATAATCAACCACAATACACCGATGTAAGAGGAAAATTCACAACGAAAAAAAACTCGGATGACCCAACAACACAATTCACTATGATACGAATTTACACGAGTTGATAGATAACTTACTTAATGACTTGACTTCTCGCAATTGTTGACATGTCTTCAATCATTAATCGCTCCTCCATAGTGACAACACATGAATCCACCCACGAAAGTGTCAGAATGTGTGAGTCCACACACGCCTCGATACTCACTGATCCAGACTCAACAATCGTCTTTCTTCACTACAACACCAGAAACACGGAGTTCACCGTGTATAAACAATGAATACGGAGTTCACCTCAATGAAACAATTCTCATAAAGATGTGAAGAATAAACTTGATGCCCAAAATAGGATCTTCAAATCATATAAGACGAAACTTGGATCTTAAACTACTTGGGTGTAAATTAGGCCTTTGGAGAGTTTTTTTTTATAGAGTTTGAAGATTTTGAAATAATAAAAAAAGTCTCTTAGAAAAATGCTGCTTCGTACTCCAATTTATAAGAGGTTTGTTAAAAATGATATAACGATGCTAAACCATTTAATAAATCTCGAATAAATCAAAAATTGACATACTCATTCGGACGACATTGAACCTCATTCAAACGAAGTATATAATCTTGTTCGAATACAGTTCCAACGATACATCCAATGAGATTCTAGCGATGGGTAAACAATCTCATTCGAAGTTTCATTCGGATAGGGATTTAATGAGGTAACTATACTCATTCAAACGACTTTTCAAGTTCGTTTTAACGAAGTCCCAAAAATATATTTTCTTTCAAAAAATATAAAAAGGATTAAATTATTTAAAAACATTTAAAAATAATTTATAAAAATCGTAACACCCAAAAAATAAATATCCAAGAATCATAATATATATGCATTCATACCTGAGAGATCCTAGAGACATGAAGACGAAAACGAGCACGAAACACGACACGATGATATTATCTCTGAAGTTTGACCTCTACATGTTCATCCAAATACGTCAAAGACTTGAAAAGAAGCATCAACCCTAACTTATGACTCAAAATATTTTGTCCAGAAGTAAGCCATTACATTCAAATTGACTCAAATATACATTTGTCCTTACAAATATTCCCCTTGGATATTTTGGGAAAAAACCAAAAACACCTATTGGTGTAATACCCCATAATTTAGTGATATTTATCAATAGTTAAATATTGAATTTGAGAATTTTAATTGATTAATAAATTGGAAATAATAATTTGAAATAACTAAAATAAATGAGAATTATACATTATTATTCATGTAGTTGAATAGTGATATACTATACAAGTATTAAAAAAAAAAAAAATGATACCTAAGTGTGACACCCCGCCTAATTAAATATCGGGTGATCATACATTTATTAAATTAAAACAGGTTTTTCATTTGGTTTATTCTTAGTATCACTATCGAAAACCATATTAATTTATAATCACCTATAAGTTAATTAAGTCAGTGCCAAATTTTATCTTTCATTAAACAGATAACAACATGTGGAATAAACAAATGAAACCACGCACAATCACTAAGTCAAAAATAGTACTGAATGAATAATTGACTTGCCAAAAAAACCATCGGCTACAAATCCAAATCCAATGTAAATCCAACATACATTAAATCAACCTCAAGATAAATTTTAAGTGAAATAATCTGAATAATTACTGAAGGCAACATGCCCAAAAATAAAATGTTGAGATAAGATTCCTATACTAGGAATGAATAAGAGAAGCGCCTACTCCATCTCCTGCATGCATCCATATGTGTCGCAGCTACGTATCCTTGGAATAGATAATCAAGTCTGGCATCTCTGTGGATAGACACCTAAAATGTTTTGAAAATATTTGTACTAAAGGTTAGAACCCAAAATATTTTGAAAATATTTAGCAAGTGGTTAAATTTGCAGTAATTAAAATGCATGAATACTTTTCATATTTAAGCTAGTGTCACACTCCTTTGAGCTACTGCTCACCCCTCATCTAAAATGCACACCTAACGCTTTCTTACTAACCCTCCTAGTTGTATTAACCCGTTTAACTATCCTTGTTACGAACACTTCTTGACACACTACTCTAGCCCGAGTAATCTTACTATTGATTCATAAGTTATTTATCGCATTAACTTAGTTACTCATCTTTAAGTAAAAACTATATAACAGTCTCATTAGTCATATACCAATAATACCATTTTACTTCATGTAATTCACCCGTATATAAATATTTACCCAATTATATACATACACTAAATAATACAATTGTACTTCATGTATTTCAGCCATATGCGAATATCCACGCTATTATATATGAACATAATTAACACAATATCCCTTCATGTATTTCATCCATATATAATATTTACACTATTATATACGTACAATTATACTACAACATTCACACACATGCCGCATGTATATCCATCCTCCTGAGTAATAACTCACAGGATACTTTCTCTAAAATGCTATCATGTCCCAGGTATGCTCACTGTAACCCGACTACCACGAGATGGTTAAGTCACACCGAATCAAGCGATAAAATAGTAAGCGTAGTGGAGGCGATCATAGTTCTTAGAGAATGAAACTGAATCATACCCAAGACGTCTCACCTCAAAAAATCACACAAATAAATACTGGACGCTATAACTTGGGGATTATACTCTTCCTGCGTTCATTAGCCAGTAGATTCACCCACATCGCGCAATGATAGCACTAGAGGGGTATGTATTCTTATAAATATTTTTCACACCAATATTTATAATTCACACAAATAAATATACTATCGCAATCAATCTATATATAAAATTAAAGTAAAACTGGCTAACCCGCGCCTGACCCCCGTAGCAATAGTCCATACTACCCAAGCCTAATTCCTTGAGTCTTAATTTAATTAATCAAGCATTAATTAATTTCACCCAAATTAATTTATCAAGGTAGTGTCACTCACCTACTATGCCTAGACTCACTCACCCGGACCGTATTTAAATACTTATGAATTTAACTCACTTAGTACATTATTTAAGTCGTTCACTACCTTTTACTCTTCTCGACTTAAATACATCTCTACCCATAAACCTTGTTCATAACTCCCTTCTTTATATATTTTTTTCACCAATTAATTAACTTAGAAGAAATTCCCACAGTAAAAATCTCACCACAAAAATAAGGGGAACTGGGCAATTTTAGCCTTCATCGATCGATCGATGAAGCCCGTTCGATCAATCGATGAGGCCGGCCAACCCTTCTTCCCCAATAGTTCTTCCACCATTGTTGTTCACCAAAGCTTCACAGTTTTCGCCCAGAACTTAACCCAAATAGAGATACTATATTTCCCACCTCTATAAGGTTTCTAATCATCATCACAAACTTTAAACATCATGAATTCTCATCAAAATTTAATATCTCCAAAATGGGTTTTCATGGGTTCTACTCAACTGTTTACTACAATCCAAGTCTAACATCCGAATTAAATAACTATCAACATCTGGTTTCCCATATGAATTAGATTTCTACAACATGGCGGCATATTACAACCTCAATTGAACCTTTAATTCTACATAAACTGCCCAATTCATAAAATCCCCTTTTTATGCAATAACCTATGATTTACACCCGCTATGATATGAATCGACATACTGCAATTTAGATTGAAAGCAAGTTAACCACTTGCCTGATTAGGTTCATAGAGTCCGTCTCTTTTGATGTAGAGGATGATTCTAACACAAGCACCTCAAACCTTCTGATTTAACTCCCAAAAGCTCCTAAATTTTTCCCTATTTTCTTCAATGACGGTCTATGGTTTTTCTATTTGAGTTGTGTCTGCCACCAACTCCTTAAATTACGTTTTATATTGTTAATCCCGAAATTAAGCCTAAGGGCCAAGTTAAAATGGCCAAAACAACCCCGTGTGAGCCTAGTTATTCCTCAAAATGTTTTGAGATCCAATAACTACCCTAGGGTACTCTTTTCCAACTATCTCGGCTTATCCGAAATCAACCATGCACTCAGAATCGTCATCCGAGTCACTCTATAAAATTCTTCAATTTCGACCTCAAAATACAACACATGTGAAATTTAAAAATAACCCAAATTAATTAAATCTCAATTCACTAAATTAATTAACTCCTAAAAATTAATAAAATCCTATATCACCAAAATAATTAGATACTATGTCCTTAGAAATACAGGGTATTACATACTTCCCCCCTTACAAAGGAATTTCGTCCTCGAAATTAAGCTATGTTTAGTTATCCATGCCTCGAATATTTCCCTAATCACATACCCCTAAGATCGATACACATATATCCACCCCCTATATACACAAATTATATTAAAATTAAATTAATTAACCAAGGCGCCCATACACCTGATACTCGTTCTATCTGTACAAATGTTACCCGGCTCCACTAGCCTTAAATCGTATTGTAACATTTAACTCACAGTTATAACTACATATATGTATAATAACCAAGGTACCAAACCTATGTCCTAATGGACAAACATCTCCCCACCTCCAACGTTACGCTAAGTTTCATGCGTGGGATGTCTCGCAAAGAGAAATCCAAATAAGGAACCCCTCTGATACACTACTACCTAAAATTATCGGTCGTTGAGATCTGTTAGGCCCTCAGTCCATAGTACGTACCCCCAAATCCCTGTCTCCTAACATAAAAGTATAATTGTCCACTCTCATGATACAAAGGACAACATACAATATGACGCCCTTATTGTCACTAGTTTCTTTGCGCTAAGACAATAACGAGTTATATCTCCCCGCTCGATAATAAGCTAATCTACCCTGAATCACATCAGTAACTGTTATTACTCATCGAAATTACAAATAACAATACAAACATATTATGCAAAACTCTATGACACACACACACACACACACACACACACACATATATATATATATATATATATATATATATAAGCTAGACCCTATTTCAGGTGATACTTAGAAAAAATAATTCACACCCTGGTACAGCTAACACAAAGTCTTACTATATCTATCCACTATAGCCCTAAACTATCGCTAACCAGTCGAAACTTGGAAAATCATCCACCCTACTCCCATAACTCTCAAAAGTAGAAATCTCATGTGTAATGCAAACATCCTATGAGTGTGTACACCCGCTCTTTGATGGGTAACACCAAAGGGACCCACTACCCCACAATAATTATATATACATACTATAGCTATTTTGGACAACGCCCCCACTCAATCTGACTCACTAGAAAATTCTAGTGACCATAATCTTACTTGTGATTCCCCCGTGTCATAAAAATCTCCCCTATACTCATAGGATAATAAAGACAATTTACCCTCCATATTGTAGCTGCTTTGCCTGGTCAATGGGCTCCTGATCAAAATTTTTGTATTCGAACTGACCCATGAACTGCTGTAGTGGTTGTACATCAAGAATCTCGTCCTGTAGTTTCTCCTTGTCTCGCTTAAGCAATCTCTCTTCCTATGGCATGTCTCTCCAAAAACAAAACATTTTTCAGAAAACCCTTCCTGCCCCTTACCCTGTATTTGTTGGCCTCCCCTGTCATTTTCTTGGCCCAAGCGGCCCTAAGGAACGAAATAATGCTGCTGCTGTTGAGAGACCCATTGTCCCTGCCTGAATTTACCACTCTAAAATTGATAATCTATGGATGTAAACCTCTTAGCTGGATTCCCTATCGCGAGTCTTGCTCCTGCTGCTGTTGTGCCCAACTGGCACTGTCCCTATCTACCCTCTCAACCTGCCTAGATCCACTCATCCTATTGTTATACGTAATGTGCAACCGGTGATCCTGATAATGAAGTAGTGCTGCATTGATAAACTCAGTGTATGTATCTAACGCCGGATTACCCAACAGGTGCTATCGGATTCTCCAGGCAAGTCCGCCCATGAACTTATGCATTCTCTTCTCTTTAGTATTTACCTTATCTTTCACGAAATTTGTTAATTAAGTAAATTTTTCCTCGTATTCTTCCATAGTCTTATCTCCATGAGAAACATTAAGAAATTGTCGTCGCATCTCTGTCTGAACAGTGAACGGAAAATACTTGCGGTCAAACTGCACCCAAAACTCCGTAATGGCCATCACATCTCTCCCCTTTGCGGTGGTCATAGACTCCCACCACTGCAAAGCTGTGCCTACTAGCTTGAACGTCACAAGAAATATTTCTAAGTGTCACTGCACTCAATCATATGTAGGTGGTGTTGCATGTCCTTTTTCCACTGACTAGACACTACTATATCTGAATTACCCTGAAACTCAAGTAGGTGACCCTTCTGAAATGCTTCTCGTGCTCTCTGCCAATCGGACGGCCCCAGGCGAGCTTGAACATTGGGTGCCACTAACGGTTGTGATTGATTCTGCAAAAAATGTCGTGCCATTGGGTTCATCATCGTGTTAACTGCCTATGCCACGGTCTCGACCACTTTTGCGATCATAACTATTCCCTGTGGTGGTTGTGGCTGAGGTACCTCCTGCTCCTGTTGAGCCTCTCTCACCTCATCTCTCGCTGCTGCTCTATCCTGGCACCCTCTCTTAGGAGACATCTGAAATAAGATTTGAAATATGTATAAGTTCACCATCAAATACAAAGTAATCGGCAGAAGATCGTAAATATGAATATGCAATGAGGATTATAACAATCCTATAAAAGGCTCTATATCAAAGAATGCCAAGTTAAAATGTAGAAAAGCCGCACAGATCCCATGGACACTAGAACCTGATGCTCTGATACCATCTGTGACATCCCGTCTAATTAAAATATCGAGTGATCAGTCATTTATTAAATTAAAATAGGTTTCTCATTTGGTTCATTCTTAGCATCACCGTCGAAAACCATATTAATTTCTAACCACCTATGAGTTAATTAATCCAGTGACAAATTTCATCTTTCATTAAATAGATAACAACATGCAGAAGAAACAAACGAAACCACACACAATCCCTGAGTCTAAAATAATACTGAATAAATAATTTACTAGACGAATAAACCATCGGCTACAAACTCAAATCCAATGTAAATCCAACAGACAGTAAATAAATCTTAATATAAATCTAAACTGAAATAATCTGAATAAGTACTGAGGGCAACATACCTAAAAATGAAATGCTGAGATAAGATTCCTAAACTAGGAATGAATAAGGGAAGCGTCTACTCCAACTCCTGCATGCATCCACATGTGCCATAGTTACACATCCCGAGAATAGATAATCAAGTTTGGCGTCCCTGTGGATAGACACATAAAAGGTTTGGAAAGTATTTGCACTAAGGTTTAGAACCCAAAACATTTTGAAAATATTTAGCAAGTGATTAAGTTTGCAGTAATTAAAATGTATGAATACTTTTTCATATCTAAGCTACTGCTGAACTCCCTTGAAATAGTGCTCACCCCTCATCTAAGGTGCACACCTAGCGCTTTCTTCTTAACCCTCCTAGTTGTATCACCCCATTTAACTAGCCTTATTACGAACACTTCCTGACACACTACTCCAGCCCGAGTAATCTTACTATAGATTCATAAGTTATTTATCTCATTAACTTAGATACTCATCTTTAAGTAAAAACTATATAATAGTCTCACTAGTCATATACCAGTAATACCATTTTACTTCATGTAATTCGCCCGTATATAAATATTTATTCTATTATATGCGTAAAATAATAAATACAATTGCACTTCATATATTTTAACCATATGCGAATACCTATGCTATTATATATGAACATAATTAAGATAATATCACTTCAGGTATTTCACCCGTATATAAATATTTACACTATTATATACACACAATTTTACTAGAATATTCACACGCATGCCATATGTATATCCATCCTCCCAAGTTATAACTCACCAAATGCTTTCTCTAAAATGCTATCATGTCCCAGGTATGCTCACTCTAACCCGGCTACCACAAGACGGTTAACTCACACCGAATGGAGCACTAAAATAATAAGCGCAGTGGAGGCGGTCATAGTTCTCCAAAAGTGAAACCGAATCACACCCAAGACGTCTCACCTTGAAAAACCACACAATTATACTCTTCTCGCGTTCACTAGCCAAGAGATTCACCCCCATCGTGCAACCTCCTATGATAGCACTAGAGGGGTATGTATTCTTATAAATATTATTCACACCAATATTTATAATTCATACAAATATATATACTATAAAAAATAAACTTATATATATAATTAAAGTAAAACCGGCTAACCCGTACCTGACCCCCGTGGCACTAGCCCATATTATCCGAGTCTAATTCCCCGAATCTTAATTTAATTAATCACACATTAATTAATTTCACCCCAATTAATTTATCTAGGTAGTGTCACTTGCCTACTATGCCTGGATTCACTCACCCAACACCTATTTAAATACTTATGAATATAACTCACTTAATTCATTATTTAAGTCGTTGACCACTTTTTACTCTTCTCGACTCAAATACATCTCCACCCATAAACCTTGGTTATAAGTTCCTTCTTTATTTTTATTTTTTTTCACCAATTAATTAACTTAGAAGAAACTCCCACAATAAAAATCTCCCCATAAAAATAAGCGAAACTTGGCGATTTTGCCCTTCATTGATCGACCGATGAAGCACGATCAATCGATCGATGAGTCCGACCCGCCCTTCTTCCCCAATGGTTCTTTGACCATTGTTGTTCACCAAAGCTTCGCGGTTTTCGCCCAGAACTTCACCCAAACAGAGCTACTATATTGCCCACCTCTAAAAGGTTTCTAATCATCATTACAACCTTTAAACATCATAAATTCTAGTCAAAATCCAAAATCTCTTAAATGGGTTTTCATGGGTACTACTCAATTATTTACTACAATCCGAGTCTAACATCCGAATTAAACAACTATCAACATCTGGTTTCCCATATAAATCAGATTTCTACAACATGGCGTCATATTACAACCTCAATTGAACCTTTAATTCTACATAAACTGCCTAATTTATAAAATCCCATTTTTATGCAATAACCTACCCAAAACAAATTTTAATTTACACCCGCTATGATATGAATCAACATAATCCAATTTAGATTGAAAGAAAGTTAACCACTTTCCTGATTAGATACGTAAGGTATGAATCTTTTGATGTAGGGAATGATTTTGACACAAGCACCTCAAGCTCAACCCTTCTAATTTGACTCCCCAAAGGTCCTTAATTTCTCCCTCTTTTCTTATCTGTCAGTCTAGGGTTTTAATATTTGAGTTGTGTCTGCCACCAACTTCTTGATTTAGGTTTAATATTGTTAATCCCAAAATTAAGCCTATGGGCCAAGTTAAAATTACCCAAACACCCCCGTGTGAACCCGATTATTCCTAAAAATATTTTGAGATCCAATTACTACCACCGGATACTCTTTTTTCGACTATCTCGGCCTATCCGAAATCAATCATGCACTCAGAATCGTCATCCGATTCACTCTATAAAATTCTCCAATTTTGACCTCAAAATACAACACATGTCAAATTTAAAAATAACCCGAATTAATTAAATCTTAATTCACTAAATTAATTAACTCCTCCAAATTAATAAAATCCTACATCACCAAAATAATTAGATACCATGTCCTCAGAAATACGGGGTATTACAGTAAGTCATCATGAAAAAATATTAGCGCTTTATATGATGAAGATTTCTTTAGTGGTTTAACCACTATGGCATTTATAATTATTAATGAGTTAGCCATTATAGCATTTATAATTATTGGTGGATTAGCTATTATAGGATTTATAATTAGTGGGTTAGGAATTATAACATCTGAATGGGTGCGTCCGTCTTAATAATGAGCTTAACCTTATTCTTCTTAATTTCTCTCAATGATCAATACAAAATTCCTACTATATTTCCACTGCCAGTACAAAACTTAAACTGAAAATCTAATCAATTTTTTCGCACAAATTATAACATTACATTTCGAAAATTATACTCTTTAATTTTGCAACAATCCTATAATTTTTTCAAACACTTTTTGGAAAAAACATTTATACAGTTATTGGTACAATTAAGGAGCAATTTTGGAGGAATTTCTTCTACAATTCTCCTTATATTATTTTTGTGGATTCCTACATTGAGGCAATATAATTCTACTATTTTCTCTCATGAGATAAATAGTATTTTCTAATTTTTTTTTTATAATTCTAAAATGTATGTAGAGATTATTAAGGTTTCTTGTTTTGATCACACCTTTATTAATCTTTACTTTTAGCGAATAAATTAATGAATCTAAATCATGAAATTATATGCTTGATTAATTTGGTCTAATATGGTATAATTGAAATGGATTATGAATTGTACATTCTTGGTACGATTTAAATGTTAGATTTAATATTGAATGAATTATATATGTTAAAAATCATGATAGTAGATTAAATTCATGTCTTATTATGTTAAATTTTATTTTTTATACTTATGGAAATTAGGGCTCTAATAGATATTAACTTCTTTATTTTTTGAGTTTATGAATTATGTTGAAGATATGAGATAGTCTCTAATTTTTAAAAATAGTAACTATACTCATAAAATTATGAAACTTCATAGTCTTATGTAAAATATAAGGTTTTAAAAGTTTCATGTTTTAATCAACCTAAAAGGGACATTTAAGACCAGAAAAATGAGAAAAAAATGGATTAGGTATATTTGTCGACGTATAGTTAAGTTATAGAAAAGTGAATGTTTAATCCTTATAAAAGGCATAAATTGAGACGTTTCCTATATTTTTGTAGAAAATCATGTTCTAGAGAATTTTCTTATAAGTTTTCCCAAAATCCAATTATAAGGGGACCGTATTAACAAATTATTATTATGATAGAATAATGCTTGCAATATCCTAAATGAGTACAAACATAATCCGAGGGCATTGGAAAATATGCCTGAAATATATATTTTTTTGTGATGTAGTTGAAAAAAAAAATTATTTTTTCTAATTTTTGTAAAAAATATATGCCTCACTCCCTCCCTTATAAAAGCAGTATAATATTTATAAGCAATCTAAGGGAATTTGAGAACTTAAAGTTAAAGTATAAACATGTTGAAATACATTCGTGACATGTAAAATTTAAATGATGGAATTATATCAAAAGTAGATAAATATTACTCTTATGTCGATGACCCTATGCATGTGGCCACTTTTATTATATTATTATTATGGATATGTTGTGTGGATAAGGTTAGTTCCGTATCGTGGGGCTTGGTAACCCAAAGAGAAGTGGCGGCCAAGCACGATTATGATGATTTTATTACTAGTGGTGTTTAGGGTGGATAAAGTGAGGTTGAATTTGTGTTTATGATGGGAATTTAATTATGTTATGATTTGCATTTTATTTCACATACGTGAGGTCTTAGATTTTCCAATGAGCCTCATTTATCAATGAAATATTTAAATTGATTATATATCTGTTAGGCATGTGCGTTGTGAGGCCCCTCAACAAAGTGAGGGCTAGTCCTAATTTATATATTTATCTAATAGTTAATTTAATAATTGTAGAATTATTCTTTATAGTCGTGATTGTTAGTTTCATTATTCAAATGCGTAGCTATGATCTTGTTACGGTGGGTCTGACCCATCACGTTGTTTCAGGTGCTTCAGCATACCAGACCTATTTTTAAACTCGAGTACACAATCTTTCATTCCAGTCGCCTGTTTTGGAGATGTAGGTGTTAAGCCTACTTTAGTTTTATTTACTTTATGTTTGAGAGATCCAAGGTTTACCGTATTCCTAGCATTAGACAATATGTTTTTTTAGAGATTTGGCACATATTGGTTCTTGTCTGATAGTTTTTAATTTACTTATTGGTGGTGATCGATTCTATCCATATTATATAACCACCAGGGACTTCTCATATCATTATGTACTTTAATATCTCCTAATTCATTGATTCTTATTTCATGTTAAGGATGATATTTAAATTGAATTGATAAACTATTTTATTTAATAAATAGACTTGATCAACATAATTATTAAAAATTATAGGCTATCATAATGGGCCTTCAAGATCTCTGAAAGACTCAACTCCTACACCCCACCCGCCAGCCCCACCCCCACAAAAAAAGTACAATTGCTCGACAAACACATACGTTGAGTAGCTTTGTACGCTGGTCGTATGTTGTAAACCTGCACACTTAAATATACCTTCAAATGTAAAGAGAACATAACAAGTATAAAATCCGCATAAGAATAAAACTTCTCCTATGTATAAAGATTCTAACCTAGATAATACGTCTTTTCGTAAGATAAATATCTCGTAAAACTAAAGTAAAAGATATAAATTCTCTCCCTTTTTGTTCAGGAATTGAAAAAGTAAGAAGGTATAATAAACCATTTATCCCCCATAAACCATACCTCCTGACAAACGTGAGAACATATGATAACAATACGAAATAGAAAGGAAGAAATAATAGTATCCAATGGTGTAAAGTGTACCAAACACAACATGGCAACATAAGCACAAATAATCCACACAGTGATCAACTAATGCTAACATTGATGCAAAAATGATACCAACTGAAATACACAATGAGGCATGAGATATCAATGCAAAAAAATAACAAAAGCTACTAATATGATCAAACAACATGCCAATTTGATCCAAAGATAAAACGCATGAAAAATATGGACTAATGCAATTCAAAACAAAACAATACCATATATATCAATATGAAAAATATACTAATGACATACATGCACATATATATAGGCAAAAACGTCTATAAAATTGACACAAAACACATAAGCTTTAAATATTAGCATAGCATCGACGTGTCTAAATTATGTGGGATAAAATAAATGGGCATGAACTAGATACAAATTAATTATGACCCAATAACTCAAAAATCTCCAAGGAGGTCTATTTGACTAAAAAACTTTATCAAACTAATATTTAGCTTCAAGTGTGGGATAGAGTGAGCTCAATGAACAAACAAGCATAATGCACACAAGTCTAGAATATTAGTGATTCTACAAATCAATAACGTCACGAGGAGATAAGCATAACTAGGACTCATTGTGCAAACCCGTCGATCTTCAACTATAACACCTTCAAAAGCTAAACAAACATCATATTTTTCACTCAATTCTTTTGAAGAACCGTCTTTGAAAAGAAAACAAACAAACACTAGTTGGCCTTCAATCTTTCTGTTTTGCCTCTAATTTTTAAGTCTCTTGCCAATGGTGCATTTCCCGCAAATGATATTTTCTCTTCTCCTAGCCCTTTCCCGTGCACCCTCATATTTTCAATAAAACAATAAACTCACAAGTAATGGTTCTTACATGTACAAATCCCTTATAGACAACAGATATGTAGATGACAAGATTGATGGGAGAACATCTCACTTGGCTCAAATATAACATGTGAAGCTAAAATTCAAAAGAGCTCGTGTATGCATGGGCAAAGGCATATACAAAGTGAATCCATTAAGGAAATCTAATTCCAACAACTCCATGCAAGCATGATTAACAACACTCTAAGTATTGAAAATCATAATAAAATTTCCTAACCATATGGAAGACATGGATTGAAGTGGATTCAAACACACCAATATGCCATAGAAAATGTGTAAAACTAAACTACATACAAAACAAAATCTTTTGAGTTTTTAAACATTTTTCAAAATGATACCAATTTAAAAAAAAAACTCAAAGGACAAATAAAATCTTTTTATATTTTTCTCATTAAGACCCAAAAAAAAATAAAAAAAAATACAAAAGACTTAAACCAAATACAACAAGAAAGCGAATATATCATGAAGTACAAAAGCTAATGTATGCAAACATAAACAACCATTATATATAGCATATGAAGTATCACGTGTAAGAATTCGCAAAACAACAAGTCTAATACATAAAACCTCCAAATCAGATTTCCTAACCCACATAGGTGTGACGCAATGCTCTAGGGCTTTGGGAACCTTAGTGACTTTAGACTTAGACTTTCTATGATCGTTTCTATGATAAAAAAAAAAATTCCTAAAATGACCTTTCCTACCACAATGTGTGCATGTGTAGATAGGGCAATGGGTGTTGCCTAAGGGTTGACCTTTTTAACGTTCATAACTACGACTAAGTCTCTCAAACCCATGGTCTTAGCTTTAGTCGCGTAAGAATTTGGAATATCAAAGCCAATTCCAAAATGTCATCTTTGATTCAGACAATGACTAACATTTTATTCAACATCTCTAACTTAGATTCAAAATAAAATTTGACACGAATCGAGTTGGTCAATCTATCTTCTAGCTCAATAATCCTAGACTCGAGTAAAAGCCTAGACCCTTCGAACTCAGGAAGATCTTTCTCCATAATTTCCATCAAATCACGAAATTTATTTCTTTCACCCTCAACATACTATATATTCTCTTTAAGAGTCCTCTCACGCCTTGAGGTGCCCAATCGATTTAGTATTATCATCTCATATGGCACGTTCTTTTAACTTAGATTCAGTGTTACAAAATAATGGATATATTGACGAGGATGTTATGAGTAGAATATCAATTGGTTGGATGAAATAAAGACAATCAAGTAGGGTATTATTGGATAAGAGGCAACTAGTAAATTAAAAGGGAAATTTTATAGAAAGTTTGTTAGGCCAGCGACCCTATATGAAGCAAAGTGCTGGGCTTTAACGAAAAAACATGAACAAGATCTTCATGTTATTGAGATGATGATGCTTCGATGGATGATAGAGATTACTAGAAAGGATAAAATAAAAAATGATTACGTGAGAGAAAAGTTACGAGTAGCTTCCATTAACGATAAATTAAGATAAAGTAGACTTAGGTGGTATGAATATGTGTTGCATAGAAATGCGCCTATAATAAGAGGAAGATTATTGGAAATAGAGAGTAAACGAGAAAGGGGTCACCTTAAGCTATCGTGGGAGGAAATTATTAGGAGAGATCTTAAGGAATTAAACTTGAATGATAATATTGCATGTAATAGACTATAATGGAAAGGTATAATTCATGTGGTCGATCCCATATGATGGGATTAAGGCAATGATGATGATGATGATGATGATGATGATGATGATGATGATAATGATGGCATTCAACACTTCCGCATAAAACTCACATAAGGCAACTTGGATACTATCCTCCTCATATTCTTTATCCTATTTTTCTTCACCATTCTCTTCACCAGTACTCAATTAGGAATCAAGAACAATGTCCTCAAAAGTGTCATGCTTAAAATCATCTTTATGGGAAAAAATTCATTTAGGCTTTCTTTACTAGCCACAAACGTGAGTTGGTTGCGCTCAATGGGGAAATTGGTTCCCTCTTCCGAATCACTATCACTAAGAGTGGAATTGTATACCTTTGGTTTCTTTCCCCGAGTTTAGTTGTCCACTCAGCTGACCTGTGGCCATAATCCTCACACACAAAGCATCTATCCAACCCATCCCTCTTAAAATTATCATTACGATTTTTAGGGAATTGATCAACCTTGTTATATTTGTTTTTCTCAAACTTTTTTATATCTTTCGATTATTTTTCAGACTTGAGAAATTTTATAAACTTCTTAGGAAATCTGTCCATATCATCATAATCGATGTCACGCTTATCATGCAAAATACGTTTTTCCTCTTTATGGACTTTCAAATCAATGCCCTTGTCCTTGTTATTTGTTTTAGAGAATAGGATATCGAGCTCATAAGTTTGAAGATCACCTCTAAGCTTTTTGAGTTTTATAGAGTCCAAAGTATCCAAGGAATTCAAAACTAACACTTTTGAATTAAATATTTCAGGCAAGGACCTTAAGATTTTCTTGATTACTCACTTTTTGGGTATTCTCTCTTTCAAGTTAAAACATGAGTTCACAATATTGAACAATTTAACGTAGAACTCATCGAAGGTTTCACTCTCCTCCATCTTAAAGGTTTCAATATGGGTGGTGAGGTTTTGAAGTTTGGAGCCTTAACAATGCTAGTTCCTTCATAAGTGAGTTGGAGTACGTCCTAAGCCTCTCTAAACGCTTCACATGTCATAATACAACAAAACTCCTCTGGTGTGACCGAACTAAACAAAGAATTTGAACCCCGAGAATTATAATTGGCTAACCTATGCTCATCGCTACTTCATGATTCTACGAGTTTGGGAATCCTATATTCACTGGCTAAGGTTATGGGTATGGTTCAACCATTAGTTGTCGCTTGCCATACCCCCGTTCATCTAGCACTTTAAGATCTAATTTTATATGCATTTTCCAGTATGCGTAATTACGACCATTAAACATCAGTGCCTTAGAAACCAAATCGCCCTATGAATAAAAATCCATGCCTAAAACACAGATCTAACACAAAAACTTAGTGTTCCTGCTCTCATAGAAATTTGAAAGTGGGCTACTAGGCTGTATACGGAGGGATGGTCTAATCAACAAAAGTTATTTTTTAATTTTTTAAATTAAATGTTAAACTTAAATAAATTAACCCAAATGAAAACACTGCACTTGCTTTAAACCAAGTTGTGATAAAACCAAGTTAACTATTTTTTCTTATCCTAAACATACATCTAGGTGATAGTGGATAAAATAAATTAATCAACCACAACACTCCGATGTACGAGAAAAACCCATAATGGGATAAACATCGGACAACCTAGCAAATAATTCAGTATGATACGGACTTACACAAGTTATCAGATAACTTACCCAACAACTCGACTCCTTGTAAGTCTTGACACATCTTAAATCTTCAATCGTTCTTCCATAGTGACAACACAATAATCCACCAACGCAAGTGTCACAATGTGTGAGTATACACATGTCTTGATATCCACTAATCTAGGATTAGCAGCCGTCTATAATTTGGAACACAAAATTCACAATTTCTTCACTGTAACACCACAAATACGAAATTCACTGTGTGTAAACAATGAATACATAGTCCACCGTAATGAAGCAATTCTCGTTGCGAAATCCACCATGTGTAAACAATGAATACAAAGTCCACAGTAACAAGATAATTCTCACAACGATGTGAAGAATAAACTCGGTGCTCAAAATAGGATCTTCAAAGCATATATAAGATGAAGCTTGAATCTTAAACTACTTGGTTGCAAACTAGGGTTTTAGAGAGCTTTTTGAGAGAATTTTGATAATTCTAAAACAACGAAAAAGTATCTTAGAAAAATGCCACTATACACTAGCGATGTGCAAAATAATCACCATCCTGAAGAAACGAACCAAACCGATCTCTATCATTCAGATTAAGTTGTTTTATTTTTTTACTAATGGATTTGTTCTAGTTCGTAAAAAAAATTAATGTAGTCGATTCGATTCTCGGGGTGATATATAAATCTAACTGAATCGAATCGAAAACCGAACTACAAAACCAAATCGAAAACCCGAATCTAGATACGGTAATTAGAACTGAAGTATTTTTTATAGAATACCATGAGGTGTCCGACGTAGATTACGCGCACCTCAATTAATATCCATTCGCATTTCATAGCTTCCGCTAGCCAAGCATTATTTTGACAGTTCCAGAGATCAAACTGGGGACCAAACTCAATCCACCCCCCGGACCATCCCAGTGACAAACTTATACACTGAGCGAAGAGTAGTTTTTTTAGTCCTTCCTTTAATATTTTTGTATAGGGTGATTTTGATTAAACCGTAGTAACCTGTATGGAGCCCCCACTTTACCCAAACCTTTATTTTGGGTTGACAACCTATTAACACCACCATAAAAAATGGTTTGACAAAAAAAACTCAAAATGGGTATATTTATGACCACTTATTTTTAAGACAACTTCCAGCAAACCCTCATCAGACCTCCATCCTCCCTCATTTTCCCCATTCGATCCATATCAGCTTCTTCATTTTCTCTCATCTGATCCATAACAACTTCTTGACGCGACTAAGAATGTGTCTCAGAAGTGCGTACTCTATAGGCTCAAGTGAAAGCTTGTAGCTCAAGTAATAACCCAATAAGTCGGGTATCGATCCTCAGGGAAATAAGAAGAACAGAGTCGTAATGACGTTGGACAGACAAAGGAATCCTAACTTTGACTTTAAAGAAAAAGGAAAAGGTGATTTGATTTGGGAAACAACTACAACTATACGAAATTTTGAAAATGATTAACTAATAAAATTATGAAAAATATTGCGATGCAATTACTCTAATGCAGAATTAAGAATGATTTGACTAAAATTTTAACTACGAATGGATAAAAATAGGTAGGGTTTCAATCCCCCACACCCTAGTAATTCACTTTGTAAGATACTAGATTTAGAATTAAAGCTTTGAAGGAATCCAATTCTTTAATACTCCTAAGTATTACATATATGAGGGATCGTAGCCCGCACAGTACGTAAGCAAAGGTTGAATTAAAATTCGATCTTTATTTCTCCTAAGTTTTACACATATGAGGGATCGTAGCCCGCACAGTATGTAAGCAAAGGCTGAAATAAAGTAGTATCATATGAAATACGATTCAATTTATCTAATGTTTTAATTCCGACATCTATTTCCACTATTGTGAAATACATCGGATGTGATTCGTGCACCCCAACCCGTGAAAAATTAGCCAGACATATGAAAACTGGAGGAAAACACGTTTAGAATGAAAGAAAACATTTTTACTACTGAATGAAGATGAAGACTGATGAAATTGCAATTAGAAAAGTAACTACTATAATAATTAAAACAAGAATCATAATGGTATTACTTGAATTTCAAAACTATACGAAAACAAGGGTTTCTTCTTGTTCTTCTTCTCTAAAACTGATTTATAAAGCTTCCCTAATGAATCAGAAGCCTTCTTAATGAATAAGAAGTCCCCCTATGTCTGGAGGAGTTTACAATTTATAAGCTACAAATACTAAGATTTTGAACCATGGAGGAGTCTAATTTTAAAAGTGGATAAGTTCGAATGTTCGAAAATAGAACTGATCATATTAAGGGGTTCAGTTCGATTCCATCTTTGACAGCCTTACTAAAAGTTCTTCGAGCATAGGATCGGTTTGTTTTTCCTCTTCTTCGGTTCATTCCATCTTGACATTACTTTACAAAAAGTTTCCCAAGTATAGGTTCGGTTCGTTTTTCCTCTTCTTCAGTTCGGTTCCATCTTGACATTACTTTACAAAAATTTTACAAGGTATAGGTTCGGTTCATTTTCCTTCCACTTCGATTTGGTTCCATCTTTGTAGTGCTTTATAAGAGCTTTCCCAAGATGGGATCAGTTCGTTTTCCTTCCTTTAGGTTCGGTTCCATCTTTTCAGGATTTTTCCTCCTTGAATATCCTTGAAGCTTTTGGTACGAAACTCGGATTAGGATGTCGGCCTTTCTTAAACACTGAATACCTACAAAATAGATGGAAAATACACAAAACTCGGCGTACTCATTAGAAACTTGTTAATAGCAATGATATGATATAAATCCACTCCAATTACACTTTGCGGAGATATAAAAGCGTCTAAATTAAGGAGATAAATGGGAATAATTTATGCCTTATCAAACCCCCTAACTTAGAACTTTGATCATCCCGATCAATGTAAAAAGAATCAAAGTATGGTCTAACTCAAAAATGGGATAGAATACCTCTTTCGCGGGCGAGCGATTGCATTTAGCGTATGCAACAACCATTTAAACCCCTAGGTTATCCTAGTAGGACGAGTGGTGTCTCATGAGGGTTTGTAGAGAATATACCCACAAAATTCGACTCAAAGGAAACTCAAAATATGCAAAAATTGTATAATTCAAACTTTTCCAGAAAATAGTCATCATCATTTCATGTTCAAGAGTCTCAAATCATAGTGCGTGTGTGCGAAGCTGGAAATTTAACCGCTAATTTCCACCAAATGACCATTACGTTACTTATCTAAAAATTCGTTTTGATTTCAAAATCTCATGGTTTGAATCACTCGGAATGTGGCTATTCTCTCGGTATGCGTGATTTATAAGTGTAAATGTATTGGACCCAAGTTCACGTATATAATTTGAAAGACGGAAATTTTATGGTAACCGGATCTCATCATCGGATTACGGTTATAAGAAAATGGGAACATTGCCTCTAATTCATAGTTTTGATCTCTTTTATTATCTTTTTGTGTATTTGCTCTCCACGCAGTAACTAATTTCACATAAAGAACTCAGTTAGGACTTTTTTTCGGGCTAAAGGTGTATTGGGTAAAATGAGAATGGTACGGGAAATATGAAAGTGAAAAGTTTTCTTATGATGCCCGTTAGTGCGTTTACGGGCTTTTGCTCATTTTTTTTCTTCTTTTTTCTATTTTTCACGCTTTTATTTTCTTGCAATTTTTGTTGAGCGTAGCTATTTTTTTTCTTGCCCTTTTTATGCACTTTCCGGACTTAATTTATGGGATTATCTCTTTTCACAATTCCGAGCCAATTGGGGCTTTTTGGGTTGTCAAACGAAAGGGAAAAATTTATTCGGCTCAATTTGGGTTACAAAAGGGATAATTTTTCGCTACTTTTTCTGGCCAATAGTTTTGGGTGACAAATGAGGGCCTACTTCATTATCCAAAACACTAATTGCATTACCATACGCGTTTCGAGATGAATTAAGTTTAGATATCTATTTTGACACGTGTTTCAAGGCAATATCACACACATTTTCCATAACCGATCAAAGTGAAAGGATTGAGATCCTTGACAACTTAATGGACGCTGAAAAGAACTTTTGAGTTAACAATTAACTCAGATTGATTTAAAAGTTTCACAAAAATGAAAGGCTCGAATCTCACCGGGGTTACTAATCTCCACATTTATTCGTTAAGTCGCCTACGTTCACTCAATTTCCATATTTGGTCAATTTCGGCTTTATGTATTATGTTTTTACAATTTGAGACTTTAAACTAACTTTTAATGATTTTTTCGAAAAATTTGAATTCTAATTTTAATTTATTTTGAAAAAAAATATTTTTGGATTTTTCAAGATTTTATGATTTTTTTTTTTAAATTTCTAGGCATTTTTGAAAATTTGTGAGTTTTAGAAAGACGCACTTGTGACCCACCCTAACTTAGACTTTTACATTGTGCTCAAGCAAAAAGGACTAAAATCTAACTCAAAGCGAATTAAAAGTGTGAGAAAATAAAACAAACAAATGAAACAGAAATGCAAAATTTTTATAGAAACTGAACAACTGTGTTACAAAAGGTAGGGTAGAACACACAACCAACAATGTTTAAACAACCAACACAACACATAAACAGAAAGGGATTCATTGGGGTGGCGGATTTAAGAGACCGGGTGTGTTGGGATCATAGGGATCATAGAAGAAAGTTGGTGGGCTTGTAGTCGGTGCATCATGCTCGTGTCCCTGCGGTAGGCATCTTGATCCCTTTGATAGGCCGCTTGGTCTCGATTGTATTGGGTGATGAACCCGTCAAAATGGGATTCCATCGTTGCAAGGCGCCTATGAAAATCCTCACATGGGGACTCAAAGTCCGAGTCATCATCCTCGTTGTATTCATCTTCTTCAGCCCCGCCCATCTCGACATCCTCAGCAGCGGGCTCTTCAAGATGGATCTCCTCCTCGGCCTCTAAATTAACCACCTCCCGGGTTGCTCGATAGGCAGCCCTCTGCTGGGCACTCCGAGTGCGTGACACCTTCCCAATGGGTTCCGAGAGGCGTGGGAAAGCATGAGGTGGCTGGATACCAGCGTCGATAAGGAGGGAGGTGATGACGCGTGCATAAAGGAGGGGCACCACACCTTTTTGCTCCCAGGCCGTGTAAAAAATATTAGCGTAAAGCATGCATGCCAGATTGAGGGTGAAGTTTAGGTCAAAAGGTGGTACACAAGGGTCTCTTGGCGAGGGCGCATCGCCGAGTCATTTGAGGTTTGAAGCAAGTTGGCGCACACTATATGGAAGGTGATGCGCGCCTTATTGTTTAGGCGTCCCACGGGGAAGGTACCCATTTCCCAATTATCATTGGGAGCGAGACGGTCGATGCATTGCTGTTTGGGAATGGTGGGGGCATTGGTTGGGTATTCATAGATTTTTGGGTGGGGGACGCCCTTAGTAGCAAGTTTGCGGGCGATAATGGCCAAGGAAAATGGGAAGGGGCGGCCGTCGATAAAGGCTTAGCACTCGAACTCACCCGTGCGGACGAGAGAGACATAAAAAGATCAAACTTCGTCCCCCCCACACTACATTGTGTGGTTCTTGGAGGTATTGCACCCACCCCCTCATGCTGAAAAGGTTGGTGACTGAACGGGGTAGCTCATCCCAATTGACGAGTTGGTGGGACATATTGAAATTTTTTTCGCACCATACGCGCTCCATGTGGGAACGGTATTCCCAATTGCCGTTGGGTAGAATCTCAGTGGACATATATTTCGAGGGACGAGCGGGATTTTCCATGGAAAGATCGGGGAAGGGAATGAGAGAGTTAGGGTTGTAGAGATGTAGGATAGAGATGAGGTGTGAGGGAAATGGTAAGGTAGAGGTGGGTTTTATAGGTGGTGGGGAGGGTTGGGGGGAAGGAATTTGGAGGTAAAGGAGAAGGGAAGTTTGGAGGGAAAAAGGGGGATGAATGGAGGGAAAGGAGAGGATGGGGGGGAGGGATGGTCACCTCGGGAAGAACCAAAATTGTAGAAACCGAACCGATCCGGTTCAGGGGCGATTCGATTCGGTTCTGGATTTTTTTTATTTTATGAAATATCAAAACCGAACCGATCTGGTTAGGGGATTCGGTTCGGTTCCATCTCAGGCAGAACCTTCTTTCTAGACTGCTGCACTCAAATCCCACACCCTCAAATTTCTGGACACTTTCTTACTTATACTCCCACTTGTATTTATAGATGCCCTCATGAAGTGTGTGTTGGTGCATGTGATCCTAAACCTAACCTCACGTAACCTACCTATGGACTCAATCTAATCTACCGACACTCAACTACTATACACAAGAATTCACCCCATATGCGTCAGGGGTGTGACGACCTCTCAAATCAAGCTCATTTGACCCCGTAGACGGGGTCCGATAACCAGATGGTGTCGATCTCTTCTACGCATGCCTCAACATATAGCTTTAGGCGCTGTCCATTAACTTTGGATGCATTCCACCTTTTTGGATCTTCCAACTCTATCGCTCCTTGGGGGAATGCGCTTCTCACAACGAATGGTCCAGTCCATCGGGATCACAATTTACCCAGAAACAGATGAAGACGGGAGTTATAGAGAAGTACTTTTAGTCCCGGTTGAAACTCTTTCGTCGGATAATCTTATCATGTGCTAGTTTCATCTGTGAATTTGAAGTCTTGGCATTCTCATACGCATCATTGCGTATCTCCTATAACTCATTCAGCTGAAGCTTGCGAGCTTCACCGACTTTGTCCATATCATAATTTAATCTATTAATGGCCTAATATGCTTTGTGATCCAATTCAATGGGAAGATGACAAGATTTTCCATACACAAGGCGGAATGGGGACATTCTGAGTGGGTTCTTGTATGCGATACGGTAGGCCCATAGCGAATCGTTCAATCAAAGGGACCAATCTTTCCGGTCAGGATTGACGATCTTCTCTAGTATGTGCTTGATTTCACAATTTGCCAATTCGGCTTGTACATTCATTTGTGGGTGATAGGTCGTTCCAACCTTGTGAACGACGCCATAATTTCTCATGAGTTTCTCGAATGGCCTGTTGGAAAAGTGCATGCCATTATCACTAATTATCTCTTTTGGAGCACCGAAGCGAGAAAGTATGTGTTCTTGTAGGAATTTTATCACCACTTTATTGTCATTAGTCTTGGTAGATATAGCTTCCACCCATTTAGAAACGTAGTCTACCGCGACAAGGATGTATAGGAACCGAAAAGATGGGCAAAAAGGGCCCATGAAGTCAATACCACAGCAGTCAAAGATCTCAATAATGAGTATCGGGGTTAATGGCATCATGTCTTTTCGGGTAATTGCTCCCATCCTTTGACATTTATCACAAGATTTGTAATAATTTATCACATCAGAATATTGTGGGCCATTACAAACCGCATTGAAGAATTTTAGCGGCTATCTTTTTTACGAAAAAGTGGCCTCCACATGCTTCCGAATAACAGAATTGGATGACTTTTGGGATTTCAGCATCCGATACGCATCTTCGGATGATCTGATCAGCAAAATATTTAAAAAGAAATGGATCATCATAGAAAAACATGCGCGACTAAGTGATGAACCTCTTCTTATCTTGCGGTGTCCAGTCGGGAGGGATGGCTCCCGTGACAAGGGCAAAGAAGCGGTGGCAAAAAGTTGCTCATCCGAAAAATATTCGTCTATGGGTTTAGAATCACTAGGTACGTCAGACGAAAGCCAAGATAAGTGGTCGGAAATAACGTTTTCTACTCCTTTTTTTATCTTTAATGGTGATATTAAACTCTTGTAGTCTTAGGATCCACCTTATGAGGCGCGGCTTTATGTCCTTCTTCACAAGTAGATATTTTAACGATGCATGGTCAGTGAAGTAAGTGATGGGAGAACCAATGAGATAAGACCGAAATTTATCGAGAGTAAATACTACCGCTAGCAACTCCTTCTCCGTGCTGGAGTAAATGAGTTGTGGTCCGATAAGGGTTCGGCTAGCATAATAGATGACATGAGCCTTATTGTCTTTTCTTTGGCCCAAAACATCCCCTATCGCATGATCGCTAGCATCACATATAAGCTCGAATGGCAAGGACCAATCCGGAGCTTGCATAATGGGAGCGGACACAAGACTGTTTTTAGTTTTTCAAAAGCGCTTTGGCATGCTTTCGTCCACGCAAATGGTGTGTCCTTCATGAGGAGATTTCTTAAGGGTCTAGCAATGGCGCTAAAGTCCTTAATGAACCTTTTATAAAACCCCGCGTGGCCCTAAAAGGAGTGCACGTCTTCAGCGATTTAGGTGGGGGTAGATCAGCTATGACAACTATTTTTTCCCGATCGACCTCGATCCCTTTGGATGACACGATGTGGCCAAGAACTATACCCTCGGTTACCATAAAATGGAATTTTCCCAATTCAGCACTAAGTTCTTTTTCACACATCGGGCTAGTACTTTCTCAAGATTGGTTAAACATAGGTCGAAGGAGGTGCCAAAAACACTAAAGTCATCCATAAACACCTCTAGCCCTCTCTCAACCATGTCACTGAATAAGCTCAACATGCACCTTTGAAAGGTCACCGGTGCATTACACAAGCCAAATGGCATACGTTTGTAGGCAAACGCTCCAAAGGGGCAAGTGAATATTGTTTTATCTTGATCAAGTACATCGACCTCAATTTGGTTATATCCGGAATAACCATCGAGAAAGCAATAATAAGGGTGGGGCGCTACTCTTTCAAGCAATTGATCGATAAATGGCAAGAGGAAATGGTCTTTTCTAGTTCCCGCATTGAGTTTTCGATAATCAATGCAAACGCGCCATCCAGTGGTGGTGCGTTGGGGAACTATATGTCCCTTGGCATTTTCATTCACAGTCATGCCCGACTTCTTTGGGACGATTTGAATGGGGCTCACCCACTTGCTATTTGAGACTGGGTAGATAATCTCGGCATCCGACAGATTTATAATTTCAGTCCTCACCACATCTTTCATTATGGGATTTAGCCGTCTTTGCATTTCTCTCGAAGGCTGAACATCCTCTTTGAGATGAATCTTATGGGCGCAAATTAGGGGGCTTATACCCTTTAAATCAGCTATACACCAACCAAAAGCATCTTGGTGCTTCCTCAAAATATTTAATAATTTACCCTCATTCTCTTCATCTAAGCTAAAGGAGACAATAACAGGAAATGTCTCACTTTCACCTAGGAAAGCATATTTGACATTGGAGGGTAGTTTCTTCAACTCGAGAGTTAGGAATGTGTCTCTAGAGGGCACCATGCGTTCTTCCTTTGGAGGTAACTCTTCGAATCGAGAAACCCAATTAACATCTCTCGCGTCCTCGTCCGAGGATCTCTCATTGAGTAAGACTCTCAACTCCTCTATCTCCCTCTCAAACTCGGTATAGGCACCCTAACTAAGCTAGGCAAACTTCTAAGGCGTCTCCACAATAATTTTCCTCAAAGTGTTCTTCTACGACCTCCTCAATTAAACTCACTGTGTGAAGATCATCTTCTTCCCCTGCTTGTTGGTCTATGTCGAAGATGTTTGTTTCCAAAGTCATATTCCCAAAAGTGATTTGCATCTGCCCATTTCTAGTATTGATCACTGCGTTAGCCGTAGGTAAGAATGGGAGTCCAACAATGATGGGAACATGATTTTTTGAGGAAAAGGAGGTATCCGTGTCCCGAATGAAAAAATCTACCAGGAAGTAGAAAGTGTCCACTTGGACTATCACGTCCTCAACTATACCCCTTAGTATCTTCACGGTTCGTTTCGCTAAGTGGAGAGTGATCCTTGTGGGCTTAAGATCACCCAGATCAAGTTTCCTATAAATCGAATAAGGGAGAATGTTGACACTTGCTCCCAAATCGAGTAAGGCTTTTTCGAATTTGTTCACTCCAATGGTGCAGGAAATGGTGGGAGCATCGGAATCTTTATACTTACAGAACTCACATTTTGTGCTAGAAACACGTTCTTCTTTACCTTCATCCTCCTCTTGACTGTCAATAAGTCTTTTATGACTTTAGCATAGGATGGAATTTGCCTTATTGCATCGAGTAAAGGTAAATTCAACTTTACGTTCTTAAGTACTTCTAGCACTTCTTCACTTATGGTTCTGTTATGGGCAGGAACTAATCTTTAAGGAAATAGTGTCGCAGAGGGTGGTTTCACTACTACCTCGGGCTCACTAGTGTCTTCTTTATTACTCTCTTTCAAGGGGACATCTTTGGCCTCTTTTGTGCTGGGAAAAATCTTCTTGTCTTTGGTTGCGTCATATGGAGGAGGTGATAAATCAACGACTCTTCCACTACAAAGAGTGGTCACATCTTTACATTGCTCCTGATGTTCTGTAAGGGTGGAGCTAACACTAGTTTGACCTTGGGGAGGTCTTTGGCCCTGGGTAGAAAACTTGCCCTTCTCTTAGATACTCAACGATGATTACAACTTTGAAATATTCGCATTTATGTCGTTGATCATGCGCTCATGTCTAGCAGTGGTTACATTCTGGGAAGTGATGAATTGGTTTATCGTATCATCAAAATTTCTTCGCGGTGGAGTGATATATGGCCCCGAAGGTGGTGGTGCCTGCATATGTCCTTGCATGTGTGGTGCTTGTTGAAAGTGCGATGATGGAGGAGGGACAACATGTGAATTAGGATTCATTATAGCATTTGGTTGCCCATAGCTAAAACCAGTATGGTTTTTCCATGAAGGGTTATAAGAATTCCCATGCGTTGCACCGAAATTACCTCTAAATCCTCATATACCACTCACTTGCTCTTGAAGCATAACTTTATAGGCGGGTATCATCAGACATTCCTCTGTTGAATGTCCCACCTCACAAATAGCACACACCTTCTCAATGGGGTTCGGGATGCTGCCAGTTAGTCCTCTTGCACATATCTCCAGTATTTCTCGCATTCCTTTCTCAAGTATATCGAGTCGACTGTCCGTCAGAGTATTATTTTCTATATGAAATAGGCCATACGCTGATGGAGTGATGGTCGTTTGGCGAGTTCGATTATGAGTGCTAGTGTCAGATGTATCCCATGCTTGGGTAGTCTCGGCAACATACCTCAGGTGAAGCTCAGCATCGTTGGCGTCTAGGTCGAGAAAAGGACCATCACACATGGTTTTAATGAGTTATTTGGAATTTATATTCAGCCCATTATGGAAGAAGGAAATGATTTGCAATTTATCAAATCCATGATGAGGGCACGAAGTGATTAACTCGTTAAACCACTCGTAGCATCGATCAAACGACTCATTTTCTGATTGTCAGAAGGTTTAAATTTGAGCCTTGATGGAGTTCGTTCGATGTGTAAAAAATAATTTCTTAAGAAATTTAGATTGCAAATCGTTCCATGATGCAATCGAGTTTGGAGGTAAAGACCATAGCCAGGTTTTAGCCTTGTCCTTTAGTGAGAATGGGAAGAGTTTGAGGCGGATCACATCTTGTGTGCAAGTTTGATTACTGAGGGTCTCTCACACATCCTCAAATTCTCGGATGTGGAGATGTGTCTTTTCAGATTCCATTCCATGGTAGTGGGGAAGCATCTGGATCATCCCATTCTTAAAGCGAAATTGCCCTTCATTACACGGGAGTAGAATTCATCCTGGAGTGATAGTACGCTCGGGATATAAGATTTCTCTCAAAGGGTGGTATGGGACCTCTTCCTCACCTGCAGCTGCACTACCGTGTTGTGACATGGCTCTCTCACTTGATGACTCTGTATCCTCACTTGGTATACTCGGGATTTTGCATGAACAGGCTTATGAGAGATGATGAAGAATACTTTTTGTGATTTTAAATTTATTTATTTTTAATGTTTTTGGATTTTTGGTCAAAGTTTTAGATTGACTGGATCTAATCCTAAGTCTACCTACTTCCCTGGAAACGGCGCTAAAAACTTTACGCGACTAAGAATGTGTCTCAGAGGTGTGTACTCTCTAGGCTCAAGTGCAAGCCTTTCGCTCAAGTAATAATTCGATAAGTCGGGTATCGATACTCACAGAAATAGGACGAATGGAGTCGTAATGACGTTGGACAGACAAAGGAATCCTAACTTTGACTCTAAAGAAAAAGGAAAAGGTGACTGGATTTGGGAAACAACTACAACTATACGAAATTTTGAAAATGATTAACTAATAAAATTATGAAAAAGATTGCGATGCAATTACTCTAATGCAGAATTAAGAATGATTTGACTAAAATTTAACTACGAATGGATAAAAATAGGTAGGGTTTCAATCCCCCACACCCTAGTAATTCACTTTGTAAGATACTAGATTCAGAATTAAAGCTTTGAAGGAATCCGATTCTTTAATACTCCTAAGTATTACATATATGAGGGATCGTAGCCCGCACAGTACGTAAGCAAAGGTTGAATTAAAATTTTATCTTTATTTCTCCTAAGTTTTACACATATGAGGGATCGTAGCCCGCACAGTATGTAAGCAAAGGCTGAAATAAAGTAGTATCATATGAAATACGATACAATTTATCTAATGTTTTAATTCTGACATCTATTTCCACTATTGTGAAATACATCGGATGTGATTCGTGCACCCCAACCCGTGAAAAATTAGCCAGACATATGAAAACTGGAGGAAAACACGTTTGGAATGAAAGAAAACATTTTTACTATTGAATGAATATGAAGACTGATGAAATTGCTATTAGAAAAGTAACTACTACAATAATTAAAACAAGAATCATAATGGTATTACTTGAATTTCAAAACTATACGCAAATAAGGGTTTCTTCTTGTTCTTCTTCTCTAAAACTGATTTATAAAGCTTCCCTAATCAATCAGAAGCCTTCTTAATGAATCAGAAGTCCCCCTATGTCTAGGAGGAGTTTACAATTTATAAGCTACAAATACTAAGAGTTTGAACCATGGAGGAGTCTAATTTTACAAGTGGATAAGTTCGAATTTCTGAAAACAGAACCTATCCTATTAAGGGGTTCGGTTCGCTTCCATCTTCGACAGGTTTTACAGAAAGTTCTTCGAGCATAGGATCGGTTCATTTTTCCTCTTTTTCAGTTCGGTTACATCTTGACATTACTTTATAAAAAGTTTCTCAGGTATAGGTTCGGTTCATTTTTCCTCTTCTTCGGTTCGGTTCCATTTGACATTACTTTACAAAAAGTTTCCCATGAATAGGTTCGATTCATTTTCCTTCCACTTCGATTTGGTTCCATCTTTGTAGTGCTTTACAAGAGCTTTCCCAGGATGGGATCGGTTCATTTTCCCTCCCTTAGGTTCGATTCCATCTTTTTAGGAACTTTCCTCCTTGTATATCCTTAAAGCTTTTGGTACGGAACTCGGATTGGGATGCTGACCCTTCCTAAAAATTGAATACCTACAAAATATGGAAAATACACGAAACTCGGCGTACTCATTAGAAACTTATCAATAGCAATGATATGATATAAATCCACTCAAACTACACTTTGCGGAGCTATAAAAGCCTCTAAATTAAGGGGATAAATGGGAAGAATCTATGCCTAATCACTTCTCCATTTTCTAATAGCTTGTATTGACATATTTAATGGTTTAAAAGAAAGCTATGAAATATTCTGTTATTTGCAAAAAAATATGGGTTGTTAACTGAGTTCAATTGGTTGTAATATTGTTCTTGTTAGAGTTTTTCTTTGTAAAGAACGAAATAATAAATTAATTTCTGCAAGGCACATTCTGGGAACGCTGTCTTTTAGGTAAAATTCTCTCTCAATCCGGATGAGACAGAACCGCGAGTACACTATGGGTTTTATAGAATTTGCCTTCAGGATACAAAACAGTGTACGAACAGTCGTTTGATTCAAACTATGTACTGTTGATCAAATTGAGAACACTCTGAATTTATTATATGATAATGCCAAAATATAGAGGACAAAGAGAGGAGAAATTGACAATTTTTGGTGTCCAAAACAGAGTCCTGGAACTCTTTTCATAGCCATTTTTATGATTGTTCTACAACAGTCATAGCTCTTTATGTAACGACTCAACAACCGTTGGATCGTGCATATTTGGAGTATCTTTGATTTAACGGTTATGATTAGGCATCCCATCCTAAGCGAATGGACATCCCCTACACGAAATTCCACGAGTTCATTTGACGGTTCAGATCAAGTCGTTTTGAATTTTAAACCCTTTGATCGGATCTTTTAATCACAATCGTTGATCTATTTTACCTCGTCAAAACTTTAGTCTCCCACGCTCCAAGCGACGATGTGCACATGAGAAGTGCCAAGTGCGCATTAAAGCGTGCAATGTGCCCTAAGTCGCCCAATCGCACTTTCACACACCGCGTGTCGTGTATCGCGATTGGTGGTGCTTAGGCACCACCGCGATGTGTGGGATCATTGCCCCTTATTTGACTTGTCAACTAGAATTTTAGTTGTCCTTTAGTTGGTATACAACCACTTTTTGAGGTACTCCTCCAATTTGGGACAATATGGGATTTTGAGCACTCCCATATCTTTCACACCCATTTTCTCATGTTTCTTCCTTCTAAAATAAAACCCAAATTATGTTTAAAATAAAACATCAATTAATATAATAAAATATTAACAACTAATGTTTAAAATAAAACATCAATTAATATAATTAATATATTATATTATATTGAAATTTATCCAACATTACCCTACCAATTTCAATATACACAAGAGAGGATACAAAGGATTGATTACTCAAAACAAAAAGACAATAAATAACTTTTGGCACTATTGCTAAAATCTAGTACATAAATGAGAAGTGTCTTTTGGACTTGAACTTCCATATAGTGTAAGCAATTAAAAGCTTCATCGAGGTGTAGTGGTGAACGTATCTTGAACCAAGGACCTTGTGAGACGAGCCAGAACTATCACAAATATCGATTTATGAGTTTATAAGTGTTCTTTTAGCATGAAATTTTTTGGCCTTGTGCTAATCCTGATTTCACGAGCGCTTTAGGACCGGTCTTGATTCCATAGAAAGCGACCACACTTTCGACACTCGTATAGGTAAATCAACTTCAGTGATTTAACGAGTCACACTTATATGATTTATTAAGAAGTAACCTTCATCCTCTAACATGCAGAAAACCAACACTAGGCACATAGGAATGGAACTTTTGCATAAAAATCCTAGTGTTCCATAACTATAATTTAACTTGTTTGTACCACATTGAACTCTATCTATATTTTCGAGATATGAGTTTGGTTCCCATTAAATATAGTTGTGTTATTGAATAGACCTTAGTCCCATTCCTTTTGAGGTGATATATATCATATCCCTAATAAAACCTTTAGTCAGAGGATCTGTTAAATTCTTGTTCATTTTAAGATAGTCGACTGTAAGTACTCCTCCCTTGAGTAATTTTCTTATAATTTGATCCCTTAGACTAATATGCCTAGATTTTTTGTTGTAAGTTTTGTTTGAAACTTTATAAATTTTGGGCTAGTTATCGCAACTTATCGTAATAGAAGGAGATGGCTTTTTCCATAAAGGAATATCATACAACACATGTCTAAGTCATCCTGCTTCTTTACATGCATCTGCTAGGGTTATAAATTCAGATTGCATCATTGAATCTGACATACATGTTTGTTTCTTGGATGCCCAAGAGATAGCTGCTCCTCCTAGCATAAAAATTCAACCAGTGGTTGACTTGGATTTTGATTCAAGATTATTCCAACTTGAATCACTATATCCTTCTAAAATATATGGATATACTACATAATGTAAGCCATAATCCAAAGTCCTCTTTAGGTATCTAAGCACCCTAGAAATTGCATTCCAGTTCTCTTGTCCTGGATTACTTGTAAATCTACACAAGACATTCATTGCATAAACAATGTCTGGTCTAGTGAAATGCATTGCATACATTAGACTCCCAATAATACTAGCATATTTAAGTTGATCCATAGCACACCCATTATTTTTCATTAATTTGATACTAGGATCCACTAGTGTAGCAGCTGGCTTAAGCTCAAAATGATTATATCTTTTTGAGAACTTTTTCTATATAATGAGATTGAGATAATGCTAAATAATTATCCTTTTTCACAATTTTGATTCCTAAAATCACATCAGCTTCCCCAAGATCTTTCATATCAAATTTTGATGAAAGAAACCTTTTGGTTTCTTCAATATATTTGATATTAGACCCAAATATTAGCATGTCATCCACATATAAGCAAATAATAACACCAACACCATTTTCAAAATTACTATATATACATTTGTCGGCATCATTAACTTTATATCCATGGGATATAACAATATTATTAAACTTCTCATGCCATTGCATAGGATATTGTTTAAGGCCATAAAGAGATTTAACCAGTTTACACACTTTCTTTTCTTAGTCAGGCAAAACAAACCCTTCTGGTTGTTCCATATAAATATCTTCTTCTAAATCACCATTTAAAAAGGCATTTTCAACATCCATTTGATGAATAACTAAATTATGAATAGAAGGAAGAGATATTAATGTCCTAATGGAAGTGATTCGAGCAACGGGATCATACGTATCAAAGTAATCAATTCCATATTTTTGCTCATAGCTTTGAGCAACTAATCTTACCTTAAATTTATTTATAGAACCGTCCGGATTTAATTTCTTTTTAAATATCCATTTGCACCCAATAGGTTCAGCTCCGGGGGGAAGATCGGAAATAACCCAAGTTTGATTTGACAAAATTGAGTTCATTTCTTCATTGATTGCTTCTTTCCAAAAGACAACATTTCTAGATGTTAGCACTTCATGAATTGTTGTCGGTTCATCTTCTATATTAAGGACAAATTTAGTTTTATTCTTAGTTTCTTTGAAATCCCCTTCAACCAGATAATTAACAAAGTCGGGCCCAAATATTTTTTCAGTTCTTTGTCTTTTACTTCTTCGCGGGTCAACGTCATTTGTTGGTTCTGAAAAATATTTTGTTTATGAATTTTCCTCTGAAGGTGAGGAGTTAACAATCGGATTATTATTTTCTAAACCTTGATTCAAAACTTTGTTAGATGTTCAAAAAATTGTACATCTATTGACTCAATGATCTCTTGAGTTTCAAGATTAAAAAATCAATAAGTCCCACTATTACTAGAGTATCCAATAAAAACACATATGTAAGTCCTATTTCCTAGTTTAGGACTTTTAGGTTCGGATTTTCTTACATAAGCAAGACATCCCAAAACTTTAAGACGTCTAAGATTAGGCTTACGATTAAACCATAGTTCGTATGGTGTAATGTTCTTATTTTTCAATGCAACTCTGTTTAAAATTTAACATGCGGATAAAACCGCTTCTCCCCACATCGACAACAGTAAACCAGAACTGATTAACATTGCATTTTTCATTTCACCTAAAGTTCGATTTTTCCTTTTCTCCATTCGATTTTGTTGTGGTGTATAAGTCGCCATAACATGATGAATTATTCCTTAAGTATTATAAAATTGTATAAACTCACTCGGGTAATATTCACCACCCCTATCGGATCGTAGGACTTAAATTTTCCGATTTGTTTTAGTTTAAACTTCTTCTTTAAAAATTAGAAATCTCTTGAAAACATCATCTTTACTTTTAAGAAAATATGTATATGCGTACTTAGAGTAATCATCAATAAAAGTTAAGAAATATTTATTTCCACCACGAGTCATATTACTCTTCATATCACATACATCACTATGAATAAGATCAAGCATTTCAGATGTCCTCTTAACAAATTTGAACGACTTTCTAGTTATCTTTGATTGAGCACAAATTTAACATTTATAAAGGTTATCTAATTTACAATTCGAGATTAAGCCCAAATTAGTCATATTTTTAATACTTTTATAATTCACATGACCTAATCTACTATGCCATAAAGAAATTGACTCAACCATATAAGAGGAACTTATATTATTGATTACATTAATTTTGATCATGTCGTTAAAAGAGTACCCTTAGCCAATAAATTGAATATTCTTAGATAAGACAAACTTATCAGACTCATACACAAGTTTGAAACCTCTCTTATTGAGAAGATCCCCAGACACAAGATTTTTACACATATCACGTACATGAAGTACATCAATTAGAGTAAGTGTCTTTCCAGAAGTTAATTTCAATTCCACAGTGCCTTTCCCAACTACATTTATGCGAAGATTGTTTGCCATCTTCACTTATTTTCCATCAATTTCTTGATATGTTTTGAATGAAGAGTGGTCTTTGCATATGTGGACCGTTGCGCTGGTATCCAGCCACCATCCACTTTCATTATTAATTGAATTTGCTTCGCATATAGTAGCAATAAGATCTTCAACTTTATTGGTTTCCTTTGACCCTTTTTTTTTCCTTAAATGCCTTATTTTTAAGAAGACATTTTTTAGAATAATGGCCCGGTTTGTCACAAAAGAAATATTTTCCCTTGTTTTTCTTATTTGCGCCTTGGTTCTTGAATTTTGAATCATTCTTTGCTTTAAATTTTGAGTCTTTGGTAATGTTGGATTTTTTATCCTCAACCATATTGTCTTTTGAATAACCCTCACCTTGTTCATCCTTCTTTTCTCTAATATGAGTATCATGTTCAATACGAAGGTGACGAAGAAGGGATACCGCAGTATAAGTCTTTTCATCATGATTAATTTTCTTCTTAAAGCCATTCCAAGAGGATGGAAGTTTTGACACAATCACCCCTACTTGAAATTAATCTTGAAGATTAATTCCAGTGGCTTTAAGGTCACCAACAATCTGTTGGAGTTCGTGTGCTTGTGCAACGACATATTTATCATTACTCATTCTAAAATTCATATAGTTCGAATTCAGAAACTTACGTTTGCTCGCTCACTCATTTTGATACTTTACCTCCAAAGCCTTTCATAATTCCTTTGACTTCGAAATCATTCGATGAGCGCTATAAACAGTTTGAGACAAAGCATTGAGGATGTGTCCTCGACACATAAATTCGTCTTCTTTCCTCTTCACACGTTTTTGTTTTATTTCTTCGGTGTCTTTAGGTGTGGGCTCGAGAATTTACTCAAGGTTGTCATCTAGAATGTATGCTAGTTTTAGTGATGTCTGTAAGAACATAACTTTCTCTTGCCAACGGGTGAAATTTTCGCCATCAAAACGGTCGAGTCGGATTAAGTAGATTGTGCCACTGGTCCTTCCATTTGAGTTGAGTAATAAGTAATATAAACTTTTGCCTAAAAACTGTTGGAGTTTTACTGTGGAAAGAAGAAAATAATAAATTAATTTATGCAAGGAACGTTATGGGATCGGTGTCTTTTAGGCAAAATTTCTCTCAATCCGGTTGAGACAGAACCACGAGTACACTATGGATTTTATAGAATATGCCTTCAGGATATAATACAGTGTATAAATAGTCGTTTGATTCAAACTATGTACTTTTTATCAAACCGAGAACATTTTTCATTTATAATCTAATAATGCCAAAATGTAGAGGATGAAGAGAGGAGAAATTAGCAATTTTCGGTGTCCAAAACAGAGGACTGGATCTCTTTTTATAGCCTTTTTTGTGACTATTCTTCAACAGTCACAGCTCTTCATGTAGCGACTCAGTAACCGTTGTATCGTGCCTACTTGGAATAGCTTCGATCTAACGGTTCTGATTAGGCATCCCATCCTAAGCGAATGAACATCCCCAACACGAAATGCTACGAGTTCATCTAATGGTTCAGATCAAGTTGTTTCGAATTTTAGTCCCTTTGATCGGATCTTTTAATCAAAATCGTTGATCTGTTTTACCTCGTCAAAACTTTAGGCCCCCACGCTCCAAGCCACGATGCGCACGTACGAAGTGCCAAGTGCGCATCAAAGCGCGCAATGCGCCCTAAGTGGCTCAATCGCACTTTCTCGCGCCGCGTGTCGCGATTGGTGGTGCTTAAGCACCACCGCAATGCGTGGGATCATTGTCCCTTATTTGAGTTGTCAACTAGAAGTTTTGTTGTCCTTTAGTTGATATACCACCACTTTTTGAGGTACTCTTCCAATGTGGGACAATATGGGATTTTGAGGACTCCCATATCTTTCACACCCATTTGCTCATGTTTCTTACTTCTAAAATAAAACCCAAACTATGTTTAAAATAAAATATTAATTAATATAATAAAATAATAACATCTGATGTTTAAAATAAAATATCAATTAATATATTATATTATATTGAAATTTATCAAACATTCCCCCACCAATTTCAATATACACAAGGGGGGATACAAAGGATTGATTACTCAAAAGAAAAAGACAATAAATAACTTTTGGCACTATCGCTAAAATCTAGTAAACGTATCTTGAACCAATGAGCTTTTGAGATGAGCTGGAACTATCACAAATACCGATTTCTGAGTTTATAAGTGTTCTTTTAGCATGAACTTTTATGGCCTTGTGCTAATCTTGATTTCACGAGCGCTTTAGGATCGGTCTTGATTCCATAAAAAGCGGCCACAGTTTCGACACTCGTATAGGTAAATCAACTTCAGTGATTCAACGAGTCACACTTATATGATTTATTAAGAAGTAACCTTCATCCTTTAACATGTAGAAAATCAACACTAGGCACATAGGAATGGAACTTTTGTAAAAAATTCCTAGTGTTCCATAACTATAATTTAACTTGTTTGTACCACATTGAACTCTATCTATATTTTCAAGATATGAGTTGGGTTCCCATTAAATATAGTTGTGTTATTTAATAGACCTTAGTCCCATTCCTTTTAAGGTGATATATATCATCTCCCTAACAAGACCTTTAGTCAGAGGATCTGCTAAATTCTTGTTCATTTTAACATAGTCGACTTTAATTACTCCTCCCTTGAGTAATTTTCTTATAATTTGATGCCTTAGACTAATATGTCAAGATTTTCTGTTATAAGTTTTGTTCGAAACTTTATAAATTTTGGGTTGGTTATCACAACTTATCGTAATATAAGGAGATGGCTCTTTCTATAAAGGAATATCATACAACACATTTCTAAGTCATTATGCTTCTTTACATGCATCTGCTAGGCCTATAAATTTAGATTTCGTCGTTGAATCTGACACACATGTTTGTTTCTTGGATCCCCAAGAGATAGTGCTCCTCCTAGAGTAAAAATCCAACCAGTAGTTGACTTGGATTTTGATTCAAGATTATTCCAACTTGAATCACTATAACCTTCTAAAATAGATGGATATCCTACATAATGTAAGCCATAATCCAAAGTCCTCTTCAGGTATCTAAGCACCCTAGAAATTGCATTCCAGTTCTCTTGTCCTAGATTACTTGTAAATCTACACAAGATACTCACTGCATAAGCAATGTCTGGTCTAGTGCAATGCATAGCATACATTAGACTCCCAATAATACTAGCATATTTAAGTTGGTCCATAACACGCCCAGTATTTTTCATTAATTTTATACTAGGATCCATTGGTGTAGCAGCTGGCTTAAGTTAAAAATGACTATATCTTTTAAGAACTTTTTCTATATAATGAGGTTGAGATAACGCCAAAGAATTAACCTTTCTCACAATTTTGATTCCTAAAATCACATCAGTTTCTCCAAGATCTTTCATATCAAATTTTGATGAAAGAAACCATTTGGTTTCTTCAACATATTTGAGATTAGACCCAAATATTAACATGTCATCCACATATAAGCAAATAATAACACCAACACCATTTTGAAATTTACTATATATACATTTGTCAGCCTCATTAACTTTATATCCATGGGATATAACAATATTATTAAACTTCTCATGGCATTACATAGGAGCTAGCTTAAGGCCATAAAGAGATTTAACCAGTTTACACACTTTCTTTTCTTAGCCAGGCAAAACAAACCCTTTTGGTTGTTCCATATACATCTCTTCTTCTAAATCACCATTTAAAAATGCAGTTTTAGCATCCATTTGATGAATAACTAAATTATGAATTGAAGTAAGAGATATTAATATCCTAATGGAAGTGATTCGAGCAACATGAGCATATGTATCAAAGTAATTAATTCCATATTTTTTCTTATAGCCTTTAGCAACTAATCTTGCCTTAAATTTATTTATAGAACCGTTCGAATTTAATTTACTTTTAAATATCCATTTGCACCCAATAGGTTTAGCTCCGGGGGGCAAGATCGGAAATAACCCAAGTTTGATTTGACAAAATTGAGTTCATTTAATCATTGATTGCTTCTTTCTAGAAGACAGCATCCCTAGATGTTACCACTTCATGAATTGTTGTCGGTTCATCTTCTATATTAAGAACAAATTTATTTTTATTCTTAGTTTCATTTAAATCCCCTTCAACCAGATAAATACAAAGTCAGGCCCAAATATTTTTTTAGTTCTTTATCTTTTACTTCTTCACGAGTCAACGTCATTTGTTGGTTCTAAAGAAGATTTTTTTTGTGAATTTTCTTCTGAAGGTGAGGAGTTAACAGTCGGATTATTATTTTCTAAACCTTGATTCAAAGTACTAAACTTTGTTAGATGTTAAAAAAATTGCACATCTACTGACTCAATAATTTCTTGAGTTTCTAGATTTAAAAATCTATAAGTCATACTGTTACTAGAGTATCTAATAAAAACACATTTGTAAGTCCTATTTCCTAATTTAGGTCTTTTAGGTTCGGGTTTGTAACAACCCGAGCTTTTTAGGACAATAACTTATTTATTTTTGGGAGAAATAAATATTAATTTAATTGGAGAATAATTAAATTAGCACTTAAGGTCAAATATTTGAAGATGTTAGGAAGTGATTCGAATGAAGATTATGAGGGTACGGTTGTTTCCGGAAGGGTCAATATAGTCGAAATGACTCTACTTGGGGCTTATTTAGGTTCCAAAAAATTTCTAGTTCGTTTGGCTCGAATTAGAGTTACTAAGTCATTTAAAGTGTGTATTATCATTTAAAGTTGTGTATTTTGGTAGATAAGGCTTATTAAGCCTACGGGAGAAAAAAATTCCTTAGAGAGAAAGAGAGAGAAGTTTGGGTTTTTTGGCCAATCCGCGATTTCGAGGACGAATCAGACTCTACGAATTTGAGGCAAGTGATTAAACTTTCTAAATAATTGTTGTGTATCATTTATTTCACGTGTTTGTGGATAAAACTGTGGATTTTGGGTTTAAAATGGTAAAACCTAGATTTTGGGTAAAATCTTAGATTTGTTGTGTATATAATGGATTTGAGGTTACAAATTAGTTGAGGTGTGTTCTTTGATGTGTTTTAATGTTATATGTATGTTTGGGTTGAAGAGAAATGGAGAGAAGTTGAGATATATGATTGTTGGGATTTTTGGCTTTTGAGAAAAATAACCATTTTCGTAGCTTTTGATAGGCCGAATCGATTCGTCCCCTTATCGAATCGATTCGAAAAGTTATAGGTGCCTAGGTCTGAGTGACCGAATCGATTCGGCCCCAACCCGAATCGATTCGTCCTGAGACAAAAGCCAAGGTCTTTGGACCCGAATCGATTCGCCTTGGAAGCCGAATCGTTTTATTGGGACGAATCGATTCGGATAGGGCCCGAATCGATTCAGAAACAGGGCAGTTTTGGGGATGTTTTTCTAGAGTGAGTTCCATTTGTTTGAGATTATCAATTGGGAATCTCTATTTGAGTTATGAGAACTGTGTTTTGGAGACTTTTAGGGAGTTTCCCTTATGAGAAATTGTTGGAATCATATTGACTTAATTCGAGAGAATACCGATTTGGAGACTATTGTACGACTAGTGGGGAAGCCCACTATTATTGAGAATATGATTTGGAGATAATTATGTATTTATAAGAGAGAGTTAGAATGCTCTTAGTGATATTGGATTTTGATTTAATACCAAATGGGAAAACTTTAAAGGTTCATATGATTGACTGAACCATATTTCGGATTGAGAATATTAAATTTTGTGCATACGGATATAAAGAATATCCTTAACGTAAATAGAATTGAGAGACGATTCATATAAATAGAAGTGAGGTGTGGAATTGAAGGGAGAAATATTATAGTGTATAATAATTGGGGAAGTTATGTGAGTTATTGACGAATAGTATATCGAGAGTAAAATATACTAAATAATGAGATAATTTCACTTACGCCTAAGAGCGTACTCTGAGTATGTAATAGTGTGATATAGATACCTTGTGTGATGGTATACATTTATATGATGTGGTGATGTATGTATATCTTGTGTGAATGATATATATATATATATATGTGTGTGTGTGTGTGTGTGTGTGTGTGTGTGTGTGTGTGTGTGTGTGTGTGTGTGTGAAGCATACCCCCTCTACGCTATCATGGGAAGTTGCGCGATGCGGGTGAGGCCCCTCGCTTGAGGAGCAGGGCGCGTATAGTCCCATGTCATAGCGTCCATTTATTATTGTGTGATTTTTATTAGGGGTGAGACGTGGTGGGTATGTTTCGTCTCATTTTCGGGGAGGAACTATGACCGCTTCCCGTACGTTGTGATATGGTTTTTTCTAAGGCGGTGTGAGATTCTGACCGTTGGTACCCAGTATGATATGTGAGTGATTCCCTGGTAGATGATAGCATTGAGAACCTGCATCCTTGAGTTATAGCTCACTGTGATGGTTATTATTATACTTGTGTGAATAGTATATTTATTGTATATGATTATGTGGTATCATTTATCTCTAGAGTAAAGAGATATAAAAAGATTAATTGAATCTCATTCGGGGAGATTTAAACCGGACAATTTGTAATGAATATATTAAAGTGGAATTGTAGAGTAAATAATTATATGAGTATATATAGAACTTTGGGTATCGAGGGCATAATGGACCTCAACGACCAACATTGCCAAGGAATAGTGTATCGGGGTGTTCCTTGTTTGGATTTCGCTTGCGAGACGTCCCACGCACAAAAAGCAGTGCAATGTTGGGAGTAAGGAGAAGTTAGTCCTTAGTGCTCATATTTATATATTAGTATATCTCGATGATCGACAGTGCCAAGGAGTATTGTATCAGGGGGTTCCTTGTTTGGATTTTGCTTGTGAGACGTCCCACGCACGAAATGCCGTGTACTATTGAGAATTGAGAATAATAAACCATTTATAGTATAAGAAATTTGGGTTATACGCATCATGCGTTAAGGACATAGTGAATCTTGATAATCAATACTGCCAAGGAGTAGTGTATTGGGAGGGTTCCTTGTTTGAATTTCGCTTGTGAGACGTCCCACGCACGAAACACAGTGCAATATTGAGAATTGGGAGAAGTTTAGTGCTTATCACTTAGATGCTAATAACTCATATATAATTATATATATATATTTATGTCCTTAACTAGAATATGAGAACTTCTAGTAAAAGAGAGTGTTTATGTATATTTTATATGTTTAGAAAGTGGGTGAATAAATGAGAGTGGTAATATTTGAATTTGAGAGATAATTTAGATAGATTTTAATTGAGCATAAGAATTGGGAGTAAGCTAGATTACTTTGCCCCTAGATAGATTTGGAGATCATATGCATACGTCTAGTTGCGCGCTTTAGTTGAGAGGTGAGTTGGATTTATGGAGAGTGCGACTCCACCTTAATCATGTCATAATGCATTTATAATTATTATGCATTTTAATGCACTTGCTATAAAATGTTTTCACACCTCGGGCTCTGACCCATTTATATTTTCTCTTGCTATGTATATATTGTATTATTCTAGGTGTTCCTCCGCAAGGAAGCCATTGATGTTATCCATCCAATGTATTCGTGGAGCTGTGGCAGTAGTGGACTGTTGTGGTATTTTGTTATAGTCGATTTCTATATGTTGTGTATCTATATTAGGATTCAGTTTGTGTATTGGGTTTATACCCAAGTGTTGTAGTGTAGCACTTTTATATTTTTCCTATCAGAGTATTGTATTGTTTGTAACCCGACAACTTATTCGGGTAATTTATTGGGTACATTTTGTTGTACTCTTATATTAGTCTCTTTTGTATTATTTGAGCATGTGTGCATCTCTTATCATATTTAGAGTTATGTTGTTGGTTAGTTGTTGCATGGTTTTGTTTTAGAGATGTAAATAAAATATTTTTAAAATTTTTGGTACCCTCTTTTTGTAGTAATGGGTTATTAGCCGTGTTTATTTTAAAATTGTATGTAGATGCTTAGAATGATCCACTTGAGATTCCTGATTATTTTAGTATAGGGTTGGCCACCCATTATTATTCTAAGCGGGTTGTCACAGGGTTTTCTTACATAAAGAAGACATCCCCAAACTTTAAGACGTCTATGATTAGTCTTACGATTATACCATATTGGTATGGTGTAATATTCTTGTTTTTCAATGGAACACTATTTAAAATACAACATGCAGATAAAACTGTTTCTCCCCACATCGACAACGGGAAACTAGAACTTATTAACATTGCATTTATCATTTAAACTAAACTCCTATTTTTCCTTTTTTCCATTTTATTTTGTTGTGCGTATAAGGCGCCGTAACTTGATGAATTATTCCTTGAGTATTACAAAATTGTATAAACTCACTCGGGTAATATTCACCACCCCAATCGGATCTTAGGACTTTAATTTTCTGATTTTGTTGAGTTTCAACTTCTGCGTTAAAAATTAGAAAATTCTCGAAAACTTCATCTTTACTTTTAAGCAAATATGTATATGCATACTTAGAGTAATCATCAATAGAAGTTAAGAAATATTTATTTCCACCACGAGTCATATTACTCTTCATATCACATACATCACTATGAATAAGATCAAGCATTTCGGATGTCCTCTCAACAGATTTGAACAACTTTCTAGTTATCTTCGATTGAGCACAAATTTCACATTTAGAAAGGTTATCTAATTTACAATCCGAGATTAAACCGAGATTAGTCATATTTTTAATACTTTTATAATTCACATGACCTAATCTACTATGCCATGAAGAAATTGACTCAACCATATAAGCAGAACTAATATTATTGATTACATTAATTTTGATCATACCGTTACAAGAGTACCCTTTGTTAATAAATTGGCCATTCTTAGATAAGACAAACTTATCGGACTCATACACTAGTTTGAAACCTCTATTATTGAGAAGATCCCAGACACAAGATTTTTACACATATTAGGTACATGAAGTACATCAATTAGAGTAAGAGTCTTTCCAGAAGTTAATTTCAATTCCACAGTGCATTTCCCAACTACATTTGTGCGAAGATTATTTTCCATCACTACAAGAAAAATACCTTTTAATGACGCTTGAGAAATTAATTTAAAGAAATTTATTACAAAAGTGTCATTTAAAGGTTAATATTGTTATTAATATGACATATCTGATATAAAATGTCATTTTAAATATAATAATATTATTTTTTATGACACTTTAAATATAAAAATCATATTTAATTATAAATATTATGACCCTTTTTTAAGAATTTATATACTAAATGTACATATTATGACATTTTTTTTGTTCTCCATGCAAAAATTAAGAGGGACTTTTCCCTCCTAAACATTTAGGAGAACTTTGATATCTCCCACTTTTCCTTGTTTTCACTCACAATGCCCGCTCTATCCATCTGGCCATCATCGATCCTCTCTCTTTCTCACGCAGCCGTCCTTTCTCTCTCTCCCCCCCCCCCCCACGACCATCCCTCCTCATTTTCACTCACAGGTCTCTTCTCTCTGTGTATCTCTCTCTATATTTTTCTCTCACGGGTTAATATATCTCTCACGGGTTAATATTTCATAGTTAATCTCCTTCTTAGCTATGAAAAGGCCCCCAAATCGAGAACGGAAATAACTACGATAAAACCCCCAAATCAAGAACGAAAAAGGAAGCCTTTCGATTCACTCCCCCATAACCTCAGGTAATCTCTCACACACACACACCTGCACTTACACATGTATGCACACACACATACTCACACGAATGCACACATATGCACATACATAAATGTGAAACCCTCAAAATTTCGTACACAACAAAAATTTTGATTTCAATTTTTCATGAAACCTCACATGTTCGTCCACACCAGAATTGTTTTTTTTTTCCAATTTCGCTTCTTCTTTTTTAGATTACTTTATCTTTAATTGTTATGTTTGTCTGGAATAATTAGGGCTTTTAGGATAATATTAGTATGTAAAAAAAGAGTGGCCTTTAATTTTTGTGGCGAGTTGGATTAATTTTGTTGAGACATTTGGAGTTAATTTAAGAATGTTGTCACTCATTATAGTGAAGTTTCATGTGAATGTGTTGGAATATTATAGTGAACTATCGTGTTTTGTCTATTAATTTTATCGTATTTTATGATATTTTATTATATTCATCACATAAATCTAGGCTATACTTGAAAACGAGAGTGCTTAATTAAATAATTTTAAACATTCATATGTTAAATGAATTATTCCATCTTGCACTATAGGGAATTCTATGCAATTGAGTAGTCAATGTTATTTTAATGATCTTGGTTGAAAACATCCTTCATCTATCAAATTCATTGAATTTATATTATAACACTAATTATTTTGGATAGCGTGTTTCAATGATTGTCAATTTGTCCCCTTATTCGCGATCCATCGTTGTGGCGATAACGTTTGAGAGATTAAATTAGCATAAGTTGTTCTTTGTTAAAATAAACATTACAAATTGCAGATATTGTATTGTTGAACATTGATTTTGAGCATCCAGATCCCTTGTCTACAAATTTAGCATTTTTTGTTCATTGGGGAATTCTCTCACGTTCTCATTTTCATATAATTATTGCATATATTTGAACCAAGGGCTCAACAATATTATATAACTTTTTAAATAATACAAAGACAAAGTTGGTCTTGAGTTATACATTTAGCTTTTGTTTCGTTCAAAATTTTGAATTTCAAAGACAAATTAAAAAAAAATATATTATAATAATTATTCTTAAAAGATTTTATAAGAATGTCATAGTTAGTGTTGTTTTTAAAACGAGTTATCTTATTTTGTGTTCTTCAACTACTAAATTGTCAGGGATTATAAGAAATATGAAGTAACATTTGAATTGCCATACTTTTGAGCTTCTCGGAACAATTAGAAAATACTCATTATATGTATTTCAATTTGAAGGTATAATGTCCACTTAAGCCTGCTAATGCCAAGAAGGTAACTTCTACTTGCGGAAATAATGTTGGCGTCTCGGTAAGTATATTTCCCTAGGCAATATGAATTATGCAATGATGAGTCGGTAATATGAGAATTATGCAATGATTTTAGTGTGTGCGTGTATATATATATATATATATGTCAAATAGTCGTTGCTACTTAATACACTACACTAAAACGCGCATTTCGTAAGAGGTTTTCATGTGGTTGATAGGTTTGTGATAAGAAGAACGCTATTATGTTGGTGGATATGGCTCATATTAGTGGGTTGGTTACCGCTAGTGTCATCCCATCACCATTTGAGTATAAAGATGTTGATACGCATTCCCTCGCACCGAATCTTCTATGTCTACTTATTAAGGGCAGTGGGCAACAGATGAATCCTTAATATTCAACCATCCAAATCTAGTGGTCGTTGACGAGGGCAATTTGATCCCCTCTCCCTTAGCTTATTCATTAATAGTCTTTTAGGTTTGTTGTGCTTAAATTTTTTATGTGTTTTATTTCAGAACTTCTAATTTATTTATCCATATGTGTGTGTGTTTGGGTTTTAGATATGTTTCTCATAGTTTGAATACCATAAATGGATCATCATCAACAATAGTACTAGCAAACATGAGGTCTCACATGGATTCATGCTAATGATTTTAAGATAATTGTGATTGAAAACAAGTTATAAATGTTCACAAATCTAAAGTTTGACAGAGAAGTATATTTAAACCGCAAATAAGGGATTAGAATGATCTTATATGGAACCACACTCCATAATATTCCACTCACAAAACCCATCCCTGCATCTTTGGCTCCCTAAAATAAAACCCAAACCCCACTGTCACCCCTCTTTCATAACACATTATATCCAGAATAAACATGGAATCAGTTCGCGAGCCTGAGTGATGTGAGAAGAGGGATATGATAATGAGGAAGGTTTCATGAAAGGTTAGTGATAATTTATCAATGGATGTTTCATCTCTGATGAATACTTCTAAATTTTGGTGAGATATGGGACTGAGGGGTAATCTATCAGCCATTTACTCCATAGTTTAAATAAAAGGAGAAGAAATGTAAGGGGTATGTGCTCATTCCTATTTTGGTACAAATGGTCTATTTGTGATGGAAATTTGGTTTATGGTCTTGAAAGAAAATGATATTTTAACCCAAGATAATAAATTAATAAACTTGGGATAACAAAATCTGTTTAGTATTGTGCCAGGGTGAAAATATTTTTTTTCAAATTTGGCCCGTTATGAGAACACACTATATGGTTGACTCACTTGAATCTGTGCCATATAGGAGTTCCAACAAGTTTGGATATTAAGACAAAATATGATTAGACTTCTAAGAGTTACCCTCGCTCAAAGATTCCAATCGACAAGATGAAGATGCATTCCAAGAACCTCAATGATCTACCATAAGGGGAAGTATTACTCTCATGAACCCACAAATAGGACACAATCACTACATATATTTGTTATTATGTGTGCACAAGGGTCGCATGATTTTTAGGAATTTTTTAAGTCACTCAACATTTTTTGATTTTTGAAGTTAATTAAAATGTGATTTTAAAATGTTTAGGGTTAAAAACATAAATATTATTTTTCCTAAAAATTTAATCAGGGTAAAAAACAAAAGTGCTAGAGAATTCTGGGGATGTAATTCATATTATATAAAAACCCAGAACACACGTTTTCTGTTTGATCGTAGCCATACACGTGTTGGCTTCATACCGGTATGATTTGTGCTTCTTCTGTGTCTTATATGGGAGTGTTAATTCCAGACTTTGATTCAAATGTCATCTACAGTCTGCATGTGGTCTTTTTCAATCCCCGTGTTAACTAAACCAACCAATCAACGATCAAATAATCACCGCTTATTTTTCACCCTTAGATAGAGAGTCAATCAGTCAAAGTTAATCTCAGCCTTGCATCTGGTTCGATGTTTTCATTCCTTCCCTTGATTAGTATAAAAGGAGACCTTGTGTTAATAATTCAAAAAATTTCAAATCGTTTCATGTAAGAGAAAAAACACAGAGAAAACCCAAAGAGAGAAAAGAGAAAGAAAAAAGAGAGAGAAGAGAGAAGGAGGGAAAACCCAATCGTCTGAGTGTAACCCAAACGATTTCCTCCATACAAAAACCTCTAAAGTTTCCATTCCTCAAAATCTAGTAAAACTCTAACCTTGTAGTTAGATTTTAGGGTTCTGAAAGTAGTTGTGAGGGTTTATTCGTGTTGAAGACACTCTTCAACCTAGATCTCTCTTAAGAAACCTATCTTTGTGTAAATCTCATATTTCATTTTAGAAATTACGAGATATACCTTGAGAAACATTTCTCATAAAAGTTTTAGGGTTTCGTTCTCTTTTCTGTTGGATCTTAGCTTTATTGTTTTATTATTTCAGATCCACTCTCTTATATTCAAATTATTTTGTCTTTGATAGTTTAGAAATTATTAAATCTAAACATTTTGTGTTTCTATCATTATTTTTCACAATTTGTGAAATAAACTTGTAAAGAAATAAAGTTTGAAACATATCTGATCTTGTTTTTAAAGAAACACTTGTTTCATATCTGATTAATAAAGAAGTATGATTTTTTAAAATAAGTTGAATCAGTCATGCATGTCATATAGTTTATTTATAAATTCATTGGAATTGTTGTATAATTAATTGAAAGGTCTGAGATGCATTTATGCATTAATTTCACATCACATACACCTTCACTCTCACACCAACACTTAGAATTAGTGGTTCTTTTGAGAAGTCTGGTGTTAGTAGAGCCACTGGAATCAGCAAGCAAGGACAAAGCAAGGAAGCTACTGGAGGGAGATCAAACATGGTTAGAGATAATTGAGAGTGGAGTAACTTATGTAGGTATATCTCTTAACTTAGTTTAGGATCTTGATAAATGATTAGTGTTGTAGCTTGTATATTGTTATTTTTTAGTGGATTTTTTATTTTGTGGCGTAGAGGTCACCGTGGAGATTTCTCCTAATTTGGGGTTTTACCACGTTAAAATCTGGTGTCAATTTACTTTACTATTCTTAACTGTTTATGCTTGGTTTCATACTAAAGACATATTATAGGCTTTTTATTTTAAAACCTATGGTAACCAACTACCAGATTTGACATCCATACTCAAGTTGTTTATACTCATCTTGTGTGATTTCTTTTGAAAAGAGTTTCAATCAATGAGTTTATTCGGCGGTTACTTAAAACATAACTTTTAGTTATAAACTTAGTAAACAAGTTTTTCAAGTGGTATAAGAGCGGGTTTATCAAAATTTATTTTGATCCCGAAACTCCAGAAATTGTTTTCAAAGTCTTTTATGATATGGATGAAAGATTTTAGAAGTTAGGTAACCTCTCACGGCTGGCTCTCTTTGATGGACACAACTTCCCATACTAGAATGAACATATGGTTGGTTCATTCAAGGAACTCTTGGTGATGACGTTTGGGAAATGATTGAAAATGGTTACATACATCCTACTAAGCCTTTGTCTGAAACTAATCCTATAAGAGTTAAGAAAAGTCTTAGCGAATTCACTAAATATGAGAAAAAAATTATCTTTGGATAATAGTAAGGGTAAGAATTCTATCTTCATTTCCATTAACGAGGAGGAATTTAAAAGAATATCTATCTGCTCTACTTCTAAGGAGGCTCGGGACTTGCTAGTCACCGCCCATGAGGGTGATGAATGTGTTAATGCTAGAAAAACTCAAATGTTAATCCAGCAATATAACACATTGATTATGGATGATAGTGAATCTTTTGATGACTTTTATATAAAGTTAACTGATATTTTCACAAAACCGCATGCTAATGGTATGACCTACAGTGAAAAGAAATTTTCCAAAAGATCCTTAGGTCCTTACTTACCAAAATTGACAATAAGAGATATGCTATAAAAGAAATGGACGACTGAAATTTGACTCCTGAAATGCTTAGCAGTAAATTAAGGACTATCAAAATGGAATTGGAATATAAGAAGCAAATGAGTGCCAAAAATAAGAGGCCTATTAGTTCTAATGTTGAGTTTTCATCACAAATGTATGTTCCCAAAATAAGTCCATTAGACTTTGACCTTGACTTAAATGATGACTGTGATTTTGATCATCTTGATAACCAAATAGCTCTCATGAGTAAACAATTCAAAAGGATAATCAAATTTAGAAATGCAGTTGCCTCTAAATAAGGCAGACAAGGTTACCAAGGTCATCAAAATCACAGACCTCACGAAAGACGCTATGACAAATAGTCCAATGACAACAATAGACCCATGACTGACATAAAAGATGTAAGGTGTCATAGATGTGGAAAAACGGGACATTATGAATAAATGCAAGACCAAACTGAACAACAATAATAGTGCTAACATATGAAAGACATGGGATGACTCTCGTGATTTTGATGAAGATGAAATTGAGTCAACCCAAAATAATGAGACATGCATGGCCTTCTTTGCTAAAATTGTGTACAACAATGTTATGCATGCTTGCTTACTCATGATTCTGTTATGTCTCTTGATATTGTTGTTCTGCCTACTAGTGATAGTATTGTGTCTGTTGACTACACCAAAAATATTGATTTGGCACACCCTGATATTAAAAATTTGGTACAATTTAAAGCTGTGCCAAATTCTACCACGGTTTAATGATAATCTGGCACACTTTAAAACAATGCCAAAATTTGTCACTGCTTTAAAGTGTGCCAAAATTGAGTACACTTGTATAAAATATAAAAGACCCTAAAAAATTTCACTATCACACACTTTTCTATATCTCACTCAATGTATATCCCGCTGCTCGTCTTCCCGCTCACACCGCTCATCCCTCTCTCTGACCTATCTGCTTAGTGCTCGCTCTATCTCTCCCTCTTCGGTCATCTCTCACACTTTCTCTTTGATAAACTATAGCTCTCTGATAAACTCTCTCTCTCTCTCTGGTTAGCTCTCTCTCCACGCATAACTCTCCGGTCAACTCTCTCTCTCTCTCTCTCTCTCTCTCTCTCTCTCTCCACGCAGCTCCCTCCGGTTAGATCTCTCTCTCCGCTTAGCTCTCTCTCTCCACCCATCCCGCTCAGGTTATTTTTAAAAGAATATCTATTTTTTTAACCTAAGTCTTTACAAAGACAATCTAACAAGTTTCCTCTTTTTTTAACTTAAGTCTATACATTTTTAAATATTTATTGTATTTTTTTTAATGTGTGAGTTTTTGGTACAAATTGAATGTTGGTAATGAAAAAAAATAAATCATTGGTTTTTGGACGGAGCTTGGGATCTTTTATTGCTAATCTATGTTTTTATGTTCTTACCCTTTTATTTAAAATGCATATTTGTTCTGATTCGTATAGGTTATGCAGTTTTAAGAAAATTTAAGTGCAAAAAATTCAATAATAATGTAAAAAACAAACTGAAATAGTAAGTAGACACCCCAGTAATTAAATGGATAAATGAGATTTTGTGTTGAAAATTTAAGAAAAAGCAAAAAAAAAAAAATTAAATAGTAAGTACAAATTAATTGTAAACATTCAATAATGATGTTACACATGTAAAAAAAACCCTAGATCCGTTCAAGAGGTCTCACTACGACTGTGGTGAGAACTCTTGAATTGTGCCATTTTTGGACATTTTGGAAATGCAAAAGTTTGTATTGTACATAATGTTTATGCATGCCCTATTTTGGAAAATTCGGTGGTATCTCTTTATGTTCTTTGGGTGCATACTATATTGATGTATTGTTTTGTGTTTTCTTGGTTAGAAAGCTTCAGTAACACATGAACACTCCCAATTTACATTGTGTACTTGAATAACTGTAGGGAGATGCTGACGAAATTTTCCAGATTAGGACATGGCATGAGACATTATAAATAATACAAAATATGCATTTTCGAATGGGATGGGACCCTTACCTTATAAAGGAGATGGAGGAAACATAGGAGCTAAAATATATACATATTTACACTGGAATAAAAACTTAAATATATCTATAGTAAGCGTTTATATTATAATATGCGTTCTTAAAACTTATCAGGATGTCGTCGGGAATCAACAAAGAGTGGATAAAAGAGGAAAATATCGATAGCGATACATATAGAGATACATTATGTGCGTAATAATAGTTTGAATACTAAACTTTCATGTCCCTATAGACGTTGTCGAAATGGGAAAGTACTGTAACACCTCGTGTTTTTAATAATTAATTGGAATATTCGGAAAAAAAAATTGAATCTAATAATTTTTATTAATTAAATAAGTTAGTTATGATCTTAGAAGAATTGAACTTCAATCGGAATTGAAATCGGATTTAAAATGGATTTTTAGTGGAATTTTTAATATTTTGCCTTATAGCCATTTTTTGGGGAAACTGTCAGATTTTCTGTAGGGTGGATCGATCGACCCTTTTGGTAGATCGATCGACCATGCCCAATTTTGTGCAATTCAGTCAGATTTTTAGAATTTGAGTTGTATTAGGACTCTTAATTAGTATATAACCTTCATTAATCGTGGGAGAACTTCTCATAATCACTTTTTCTCAAGTTTTTCATCAGAGAACTCTGCCAAAATATTTTCCTCTCAACCATAATCATCAACCTTCAACAAGATCAAGTTTTTGTCACAAGTTTTGGCACAAATTTTTGAAGGCTTAATTGGGGTTTAATCAAGATCGTTCAAGAAAACTCTTTTGCTAATTTTTCACACGGAATCCAATCGTCAACCCAGATATTTGATTCTGAAATCATAGGCATGTTTACCCTATTCTTTTCCCTTAGTGTTATGTGTCTTGATTGTAGCCTTCATTAAACTCATGTTTTTCTAAAATAAGTTACGAATATAAATAGTGAAGAGATAAATTTCGGGACTGTTTTGCATGAAAAATTAATGTTACCGAATACTTATAAATTTGTTATTCTTTGGGTTGTGTCGGTGTAGTCGATTTTGCTTTGGGCATGTGAAAGTAGAGGATCCCTTTTAAAAGTAAATTTTGATATTTCATGTGAGAACCCTAACAGTATTAATTATTTGTGTTAGAAAATAATAACTATATTAGGACTTGCATGCATCTATTATTCTAAAAATCACAATATTTATGTGTCCTTGATTTCCATTATTTAGATTCAAATTATTTAAATGGAAATTTAGTGTTATTATGAATGTTGTTATAAATTTGGAATTGTGTTACTTTATTGAAATATGATAATACTTCGGAATGGTTGGGTATTTTAGGTAATTAGTTTTCACCCCTTGTTATAGTACACTTGTTAGGTATGGGACTAGTAAGTGGGACTTAGTTGGGATTTATGCTAATTAGGTATAGGACTAGTTAGTGTGAGTCTATGCAGGTTATATAATTTGGGGTGGGGGATGATTTTCTATATTATGCCATTATTTCGGTAGCCTAGGATTGATATATAGGTGGAGTGAAATTTTTATAATCATGCTTTACTTAGGATAGGACGAAATTGTGTTTTGGGAACCCTTAGTTGGGACTAAGGGGTATTTTGAGTATTTTCACATCGCTTTTAAGGGTGGGGGAAATTTATTTTATTAATGAATATAAGAAGATTTTGGAAATTAATATCCCAGGAATAAAATGGATATTAAAAATTTATTGGCGACATAATGTGTCTAGGGTCGACAGTTTGAACGGGTCAGAGGACGAGTTATGTCGTGTCGTGTGTTGAACCTTATCATATCGCAAGGATCGCAGGATAAAAATGGATCAGACAGCGTACTTAACAAGGGGATGTGTGTGTGTGTGGAACCTTGTCATATCGCGAGGATCGCATGATAAAAACGGATCAGACAGCGGACTTGACAAGGGGATGTGTGTGTGTGTGTGGAACCTTGTCATATCACGAGGATCGCATGATAAAAACGGATCAGACGGCGGACTTGACAAGGGGAAGGGTGTTAGAAATATTCTTCATGGTTAAATTAATTAAATTTAACATTGTTAGGAAGGTGGTTTAATTAAAATCTTATTGGTGTGGCTTTTATGGAAACTTTGCGGGTAATTAGTAATTTATTTATGGTGATTAATAATCTCTTAATTAAAAGATTCTATTGTTATAGTCGATATATATAGCATTATTGTCTGGGTTCAAGGACCCTATTTGAGGAGAGTAGCCGGTTTACATGCTCGGGGTTTTGGATTTGACACATGCGTTGACTAATCTTTTTTAGGATTTATTTGGGAGTTGTTGCATAGGAGTTATTGGAGATCATTTGGAGGTGCAACTAGTTTTATTTTATTTCTTTAGTAGTTGGATTTTTTTTCTCTTTCCATTCCGTCGTTTTATTTATGAGACTACTTTTGGAGTTATTGGGCCTTTTCGGTTCCAAAGTTATTTTGAGATTTCACTTGGATTTATTTATTTAATTATTGAGATATTTGGAGATCATGTGATAGATTTTAATTTCATTATTGGAGTTTTATCAGTTGGATGTCATTTCATATTTGGGTTTGATTAACATAATTTGTCTTGTGGATTAAAATTTTATGTCTCATATCTGTCACATGCTAAGGATGGTATTTTATTTACTCACGCTCGACTTAGTTTTGGTCGCGGCCGATGCCAGAATTTAGCGGGGTGTGACAAGGACATTTTGTTATAGATGATATATTCGTTCATTTAATGACATATTGTATGGAAATCAACTATACCTTATGGAATTTTCATGGTGAGACATTAGCTGTTGATCAAGTCCAACCACCACCTCAGTTTGTGACATCCACAGAACACGCTGATGTGCACAACATTCCAATTTATTATCTTGTGAATTATACTTGTGAGATGTTTACGGGTGAAGCGAAACCTAGTGAACCTAATTGTGTAGGCAGTGATGAAGCCCCCCAAATTTTGAGGCTCCCAATGATTCTCGCAGACATAAATACAAAGGACGAAGTATGATCACTTACATCAACTCGTAGAGGAGCCATTGCACCCAACTAATGGTTTTTCATGTCAAACCTTAATGTATGCTCTTATAAAGTTGAATGATTTGAAAACACAATTCAATTTGTCGGATAGTGCTTCAGGTGAAATTCTTAGATTGTTAAATTAACTACTTCCTGAAGGGAACAACTTGATAACTAGTTATAGAAAAATGAAAAACACCATTTGAGATCTTGGTATGGATTATGTTAAGTATGACGTATGCATTAACAACTGTATGTTATTTTGGAAAGAGCATGAAAAATTTAATATATGTATAAAATGTGGTTTTTTACGCTACAAGTTTACTTCTGTAGATGAGGACGGGGTAAAAATTCAGAATACTAATGGAAAAAAAAAGTACTCTAGGGTTCCTAAGAAGGTAATGTCATATTTTCCTTTAATCCCTAGGCTAAAACGGTTATATACCATAAAATGTATAGCAGAGAAAATGACTTGGCACACTCGTGCAAGCTCTTGTATGGAATTTTTGCGTCATCCCTGAGATTGAGTAGAATGGGTAAATTCAAACATTATGTGGAGAGATTTTGCAAAAGATCCGCGCAATATTCGACTTGCATTAGTAGCTGATAATTTCAGGCCGAATAACATGTTTGGCTGTAAGTATAGTTGTTAGCCAGTGATAATTCAACCTCTCAACCCTCCTCCATCAATGTGTATAAAAACTGAGTTTTCAATGTTGTTTAGGTTGATTCCCTGGCCAAAGTCACCATCAAGTAATATTTATGTCTTCCTGCAACCGTTAGTCGATGAGTTAAAGATCTTATGGTCTGGATTTGAGGCTTGGGATGAGAACAAAAATGAGCAATTTCAGTTAAAAGCCATGTTAATGTGGGGTATTCATGATTTTCTAGCTTATGGGATGTTAGCAGGTTGTTCAACTCAAGGTTACAATGGGTGTCCCATTTTTTCTACAAATACACCTTCCCAATAACTTCCCAAGTCAACGAAATGTTGCTACCAACGATCTCGTATGTTCCTTCCTCAAACCATCCTTACATGTTTTACAAATCAAAGAAAACATTTAATGGTAAAATAGAGGATGCTATGGCTTCAAGAAAGTTAACAAGTGCAAAAGTTGATCAGATAGTGTCACTTATTGCTTGAGAAGGTATTGAAAGAGAGGGAGAGGGTGAGGGAGACAAAAAGGTAAAGGGAAAGGAAAAGGTGGTGAATTTTGTTTATTAATCGATAAAACTATTGTTGTGTATTATAATATGTTTGTTAACAATTTTGATGTGATTTTGTAGTCGTCCTCCATTTGATATGTGCAGGTAAAGGTCAATAGTATTGCAAGCGATCAAGTTGTTTTCCTAAATTGTGTGCTTACAATAAGAAATTGTAACTAAGAGCTTTTAAGAATCCGTCTTTGAAGCTTCAGTGTAAGGAATCTCTATCTCAGGTATTCCTTTATTTTTGTAGTATTTAAATGGTTCTAATTGTCTCTACATGTAAATATTACCTCAAAGAAGACTTGGGGACTTATCTTAAAGTTTGAATATGTCACCTTTAAATATTATTTTTGGTGATAGAATAAGATTTGTGCTCGAGTTAAACACTTGTAGAAATCATTTACTCATAATTTTAACTATCTTCATGCAACATTTGGGGTTTTTTGAAATTTTGATTTTTTACTCAGAAACTTTTTTTTGAATGTGGAACAGGTAACTTAGAGTAGGTCCGAAGGTAGGAACTTGGAACAGGTAACATGAAATTTCAATTTAGTTTGGTTATTATTTTTTCGAACAGGTAACGTAGTTTTGTTATTATTTTTTGGAACAGGTAACAGGAGTTTGTAACATGAAATTTCGATAGAGTTTTGGAACATGTAACAAGATCTATGTACTGTTTTAGAATAGGTAGTAGGTAACATGAAATTAAATCAATTTATTTCTACTGCCAGTTGCAACATCAGATAAATTCTACGATGGGTCGGTAAGAAAACAGGGGCAGACAAGGGGATGATTAGCTTAAAGGCTTTCATAGAACTTGAAACCACTTTGTATATTCCGGTAACGATTTTAATTATGCCAAACTCTTTTTATTTTCTTTTTTACATAGAAATTTTATTTTCGTAGGTTTGCAAGTAATGATTGATTGCCGATACTAGGTGACATGTGAGAAAGTTACATAAGTTTTTTTATGTTGAATCCTCGATCTGAGACATATGGTTCCTAATTAGATGGTAGTGAAAACAACACTTTTCTCTCCTTGTATGTGGTTATCATAGCATTATGTCAATTGATGTGTTCACCTTACTTATTATGTCGATCTTAAAACTCTGGACCTAACACTAACAAGTCCCTAGATTTTGTCTTCTTCATTATTGAGCCAATAAAGAATATTATTTATCTTCTCAAATGACTAATATTGGTATTACGGGAGAGAAAACCCCCAATCTGGCACGGGAAAACTGAGATCCAAGTTCTTTGACCTAACCACATCACTTGGATTCAGTGTATCAATTCAATTTTTTTTCATTTGTTTTTTTGGTAATTTGTTGCAATATGTACATTTGCCATCGTTATTGCAAGATTTTGTATGGTACATTAACTTTATTTCGAGCATGTGAGCATACATTTCTTAGGCATAATGCCGATGACTTTGGGGTTCATATGTATGCCTATTTATTCTCTTATAGTAACTTTATTTCTTCTCTTACAATACAATTATTTCTTGATTACTATGGTATTTACCTTTGTATTCTGCTTGATAACAAATGTTAGACTTGGCATATCTCAATTCTCAGTAGTATATACAACTAAGAAACAATGATGTTCAGTATTCATTTTACTATTTTTTGCATTACAGGTTTTAAAGTTATAACTATGAGCTACTGTAATCAAAGTGTTATTAAATTGAATGTTATGTTTTTGGAAGTGGAGTGCTTGATTTATTGGAAGGTCAAGTGGACAAAAGGTATAATTATATATGAATGTGTTTATGGTGTAATTATATTGAATCTAAACTTGATTTTTTAGTCATGTAATTTTATTGTATGTTCCTATGGTGGTTACTCTGAGAACTAAATCTTGGATCACAAAATTCTTAGCCTGTCCTCAATAACAACCCCTGCTCTTTAGTGCACAAAACGGTGAAAGTTACAAATCAAGCTAGGCAAATTAAAATCACTAATGTGAACAAAGTTAAGAGTAAATATTCCAAAAAAGAAGGTTACCACTGCAAACCACTCTGTCAGCGACGGATATTTGAGTTTTAAGAAGATATTTTTTTGTAACAGTTGTGGTTGTGCATAAGTAAGGAACTACGTGTGTATTAATGGAATACATTGGTCATTAAACACGTAGAACAGATGTAATTAAGTAATTACCCTATTTTAGTATCTATTTTATTGCCCTGTTCTAGTGTGTAATGTACTGGAATGTGAATGATCCATGGTAATAACCTACTGACCATATATATAACTTCTTTTGATAAATATTACCAGTTCTTTTCTTTTCATTGTACATTTATCTTAAATAGTGTTAGACATATTTTTATAGAATGAGTTTTCTTTTGGTTCACGGGTACATGTTACAACCATTGACAGCAAGCCTATGTGTCTTTATCAATGACAAATAATATATGAAAGGTTGTCAAATTAAAGTTTTCATGTGTTAGGTTTTTACATATCTTGGATGTTACGGGTTCTCAATTTTTGGGATTTTGGATATTTGGTTATGTTAAAATGAGTTCACAGTTTTAATGTTTTAAATATCGATTTTAATCTATTTGGTTGTACCTTCTTTTTTACTTATTTGTGGCGTTTATTCAATTCATGAATATGCAGGTGCACATTGTTGAACAAATGTGAATGTCTATTCATGATGAGATTTTAACTTCAGAGGTCAATTGGATTTCGATGGATATGGGTGTAGTAGAATTCTAGTTTTGGTGTTTTAAATACCAATTCTCATGATGAACGCGTGTTCATTAGCAATCGAAGCTAATAGTTGACGAGCCAAAAAATAAAAAATCAGCCATGAACGAGCCAGAAGACTGCGATGGAGATTACTACAGCTTTGAATAATATTGATGTGAGTAGCAAGTATGCATTGAAGTTGAGGCATGAAATTGAAGAGCAATGTGCTAAGGTGAGTGCCTTTTTAATTATGTTATAGTTTTGTCGATAATTTTAATCGAATCTGTTGATTGATAGTGTTTTCATATAATACTGTTTGTTTTTTAGCATCTCTAATAGTATATGCAATCTATATCTTTGTGATTTCATATAATATTGGGTGTTTTGAGTTGTTTTACTTTGTCTTTTTGAAAATCTGTGTCTTAATGTGAGCGTGATATGTATATGCATTTTCGACCGTTGAAATGTTGGCGATCATTGCACCCACTCTTTGATTGAATTTTGAGATGAAACTTCATGGATATGATCTTGACAATGAGAAGATCATATCCATGAAGTTTCATCTCAAAATTCAATAAAAAAAAGTGGTTGGCGCCGACCCAACATTTCAACGGTTGAAAATGGATATTTATACCATTTTTTTACATATCACCTCATCTCAACGGTTATTTTATGGAATTTTTTGATGAAAAAAATTGGAGATGATCTTCTCACTGTGGAGATCATATCCATGAAGTTTCATCAAAAAATTATTTTTCTTAATTTTTAAAAAAAATGTATTGGGGTCTGCTATTTATACTATAGCACTTACACTCTATACAGTTAACTATTAAGGCTAAAAACTAATAGGCCACTCATCAACATAAAACATACACGCATATACATGAAGCCATACATAACATATATACATATATAATATCGTGTAAGAGCAAGGGCTAACAGCTATGGAATGGGACACACGCACAAACGTATAATCATATTACAAAAAATTTCTATAAATTTCAAAATAAATTTTTAAACAGTTTTAACAAAATATTTTTAACTTCAAAAATTAATTCTGCAAATTTTATTCAAAAAAAATATTTAGTGACAACTTTATTTTCTCAAAAATTATTTTTCTTATAAAAACTGCAATTAAAGTTTTGAACTCAAAAAGAATTTAATTATGACATAATTCAACAATATCATGCAGTATTGTGTGGTGTCGTGTCTTGTGTGACTAAGATCCTATGAGCCATAGAAAATGAAAATTACCTTACAAAGTTTGGAGTATTCAGTGTATTGTCGATGAAGTTGACACTCACCCTAATTACACGAATAATTTGCTCAAAATCGAAGTCCAACTAGATGAAGTCCTATATAGCTAAAGCATAGAACACAAACCCTAGGAGTGCTTTATATAGGAACCTTCAAACTCCCCCATTGGACTTATTTTGACAAACCCTTGGTACATCAAATGATATACTAAGGAAAAGTTAAATCTTAAATGTCCTATACAAAAGAGTATCTAACTAACCACCCATCCTATAAATGAAAAAGACACAGGACTCAGATGCACAATTGATGAAAACTTGCAAAACATAAATACTTTTCTGTCGAGATCAACGTTAAAAGCATTTGCTCTACCAAAATAAAACAACACAAATAATTCTGCAAGACTGTATGATATGGGGCAATATGCTTGAAAGAATAATCAACATAAAAAACAGAATGATGTACTCAACTCTCCCCCATTTTGACTAAATAGTACAATGGAAGAAATTAACATATAAAAATGTTTAAAATCTGCAAAATGAATGTCTCCTACATTAAACATGATTTTAAGAGATACCAGCTTTTAGTAGATATCTTTATCCTAAAATCTCAGAGATCTTGTAAACAGGATGCAGATTAAACACAAACTAGTTATCAAGTACGGTCATTCCTATCATTGTCTCAACTTTCAAAACGAGGTTTATCTAACGGTTTCGTAAACAAATCAGCAAGTTGATTTTCAATAGAAATATGTTATATTACAAGCTCTTTCGATTCAACCAACTCTCTAATGAAATGATGCTCTATATTAATGTGCTTAGTCCTACTATGCTGGACAGAATTTTTAGCAATGCAAATAGCACTTTCATTATCACAATAAAGGTGAAATTTGGACTGAATTTTACCATAATTAGATAACATTTGTTTAATACAAATTAGTTAAGCACAACATGCACCAGCAGCAACATATTCAGATTCAGCAGTTGATAAAGTTACACTAGTCTGCTTTTTACTAGACCATCCAACTAGGTTATGTCCTAAATAATAGCAACCACCCGAAGTGGAATGACAATTATCTATGCTACCGCCCCAATCCGCATCCGAGTACCCAATTATCTCAAAAGAGGATTCATTAGTATACCAAATTCCAAACTCAATTACGCCTTTAACATATTTCAAAATATTTTTAGCATAAGCAAGGTGAGACTCCTTTGGATTGGATTGAAATCGAGCACAAATACAAATAACATATTGAATATCAGGCCTAGAAGCAGTTAAGTATAATAAACTACCAATTATGCTACGGTATAAAGTGGGATCTCCATCAGGGCCATTCTCAGATTTTGTTAATTTGGTTTTTATAGCCATAGGTGTAGATGATATTTTAGCATTTTCAAGTCCAAATTTGACAAGAAAGTCCTTAGCATACTTAGATTGTGATATAAAAAGAACACCACTTCGTTGTCTTATTTGAAGTCCTAGGAAATACTGTAACTCCCCCATGAGTGACATTTTAAATTCATTACTCATATCTTTTGAAAAGTTTTTAACTTTATTTGGAGAGGTTGACCCAAAGATAATGTCATCTGCATAAATTTGAGCAATTAGGATGTTATTTTTATTAGATTTTTTAACAAATAGGGTTTGGTCAACTCCTCCTCTAACTAACCCATGAGAAGATAGAAAAGCAGTCAATCGTTCATACCAAGCATGAGGGGCTTGTTTTAAACCATATAAAGCCTTTTTAAGTCTATAAACATGATTGGGGAGTTTGGGATCATGAAAACCTTTGGGCTGCTCAATGTAAACTTCTTCGGAAAGAATACCATTAAGAAAAGAAAATTTGACGTCCATTTGGAAAAGCTTAAATTATAAGTGATAAGCAATAGCTATAAGTAATCTCACTGATTCAATATGAGTTACTGGGGCAAATGTCTCATCACAGTCTATTCCTTTTATTTGAGAATAACCTTGTGCTACTAGTCTAGCCTTATTTCAAATTACTATCCCTTGTTCATCGATCTTATTCTTGAAAATCCATTTTGTACCGATTACTTTGATATCTTTGGGCCTCGGGAATAAATACCACACGTCATGATCCGTGAACTGAGCTAGCTTCTCTTGCATCGCATCAATCCAATACGAATCACAAAATGCATCATCCACAGATTTTAGTTCCACAAGGGATACAAAAGCAGCCATATGAGCTACTTGACGTAATTGATTTCTAGTCCTCATGGGCGCACGAATATCACCCATAACTTCTGCGGATGGATTATGTTTTTAATCCTAGTTAGGCACGACAAGGGTTGGTGTTGTTAAAGATTCATCTTCTGTCAAAACTGGATAATTTAAAATATTTGTATCCAAATCAATTTCAACATGTGGATCTTTACTAACAGGCTCAACAATGCTGTCAATTACAACAACATTAATGGACTCTACAATGAATTTGGTGCTCAAGTTATAAACTCTAAAAGTCTTGCTATTTTGTGAGTAGCCAAGAAAAAATGGTTTATCACCTTTGGCTCCAAATTTAGAAAGATTTTCACGATCATTGCAAACATAACAAATAGAGCCAAAGGTTTGAAAATACTTAACATTGGGCTTTTTGGTGAACCAAAACTCATAAGTGGTAATTTTGGTATTCTTCCTAAGATATACATGATTGATAATGTGAACAGCATTAATACATGCTTCTTCCCAAAAATATAAAGGTAAATTTTTAGCATGTATAAGAACATTAGCGATTTCTTGTATGACTCTATTTTTCCGTCCAATAACCCAATTTTGTTGAGGAGTTTTTGGAGGACTAAACTGATGAGAGTAACCATTAGCTTCACAATATTCAATGACACTAGTTTCTTTAAACTCACCACCTCTATCGCTTTGAATCCGAGTTACTTGGGTGCCCTTCTCATTTTCCATTTTAGTCAAAATTTTCAGAATTTTTTTAAATGTTTATAACTTAGCTTTCATGAAAGCTACCCAAATAAACAGAGAGAAATCATCCACAATGACTAGGATATAAGTATTTCAATTTAAACTGACAGTTCTCATTAGACCCATTAAATCCATGTGGAGAAGTTGTAGAGGTGCAGTGGTGTTAACGTCTTTAACCTTTTTATGAAGGGATTTAGTAATCTTACCCACTTGACATAGACCACAAACAGCAGAGGGGCATTTCTTTATTTTAGGTAAGCCTCTAATAAGGTCTTGTGATGAAAGCCGATTTAAAGTTTCATAACTGATGTGTCCCAACCAATTGTGCCATAAGTCAGAATCATCTAAGAGAGTCACATTACAAGACAAAGAGCCAGAAGCTTTGTAATAGTTGTCTGCAGTACGATCTCCTTTAATGTAATCTTCTCCTAATTCAGTTAAAATATCACAGGAGGTTTTTCAAAATTTAACTTGGCAACCGTTATCACAAAACTGACTGATGGAAAGCAAATTAGCTCTCAGTCCATGAACTAACAACACATCATTGACATTTGTTAAACCCGCTTCATTAAGGATACCTTTACCAATGATTTGGGAGGTCTTACCATCTGTTGATGTAAAAAATTAGATTATCTCTAATTAATCAATCACAGATAAAGAAATTAATAAAATAAAGGATTTTTATAGTGGTTCATCCTGATGAAAATGGCCTACGTCCACTATTTTTATATTGCTGACTGTTTATTTGGAATCTCGATAATAGGTTTTTTCAAGAGATCCAAAAGTCCCCTTCTTATCAGGAAGTTACAATGTATTTATAGCCTTGAGGTTGTACATATGAAAGGATAATGCGCTGTTATCCAGTAGACATATACATCTGTACGATAATAATGTGTATTTAATGCGTAGCTGTCTTTTCATTCTGTTGCTCTGCACGCTAAGTAGCTCGGTATGCTTAAGTTGCTCGTTACGCTGAAGTTGTTCGTCTAAAGTATTTGTATTTGCCACGTAGGTTGACACGTGTCTTCAAGTGATTGGTCCACATCAACAGACTAAATTTTGTATCAACAGAAGCCCCCAATTTTTTACAATTGAGGTTGATGGAGAGTGTGGAACATTTTGCTTGAAAACTGCTTGGATTACTGATCTTCATGGATTTTAGGAAAATTTTCAATATATATAATTCCTTTTTGAGCGCATAATATCAAGCTTCATAAATATTTTGAATTTTCACGATCACTTCGATAATTGTGCCTTTTTCTTCTTTTAGCCGTCGAAAACACAACTGTCTTTCCTTGTAATCATTATTTTTCTCTATTCCCGAGGTAAAGTATGTAAGTGCAACGGAAATTCTATCGCTTTTCACTTTTCAAATCTGTATCTTGAACCCTTCATCTTCTCTCTATCTTGTGCCTTCGTTATTTCCATCGTTCATTGACAACTGATCTCAATTTCCTCTGTAATATTTTCTTCCTTCTCATTTATTTTCTTTATTTACCATGGTTTATCTTGTTGAATCGTTAGACAAATTTCGACCTGAGTTTTCAATCCCTTCACGGGTTATTTTGGAAGAACTTTCTTATCCTTGTGATTTACTTTCTTTGGCGGAGGGACATTGGTTCCCAAGTCTTTTTGTAGCTGAGTGTGGTTTTTCTTTCCCGCCAAATCCCCTATGTTTGGAGTTTTGCCAATATTTCGATATTGTACCTGCAAGAGTAGCTCCAAATACATGGAGGGTAGTTAATGGTGTACATAGGTTGAATTAACTTCATGGAACTCGTTTAGGAATTCCAGAAATTATATATTGCTATAGATGGGTCATTAGCGATAATACTTTCTATTTAAAAACTAGGTTTTCGAATAGAGAATTAGTTGTCAATATTCCCGATGCCAATAGGGATTATTTTAATCATGGGGTTGTGATGAAAAATTTGCAACACCCTCCATTTAGTGAAGATGACGTGTACCAAAGTCCCAGGTGTCCGCTTTATGGCAATGGGATAGGTTGTTTTTATTTTTGAAATCTTATTTTCTTTGTATTTGATGAAATACACCACTGACATTTGATTTTGTTTGTTACAGTTGACAGTAAAAGAAAACCTCCAAAAGAAACCGAGGTTAATATAAAGCATTTAAATCTTATCTGGGGCTTGCATCAATCTGTTGCTGGGGAGCATATTAGATCTGCTTCTTATTTGTTGCAATATAGAAGCTACACCTCGTCTTTTATTGCTCATCCTCATCCTGTGGTAGTTGATCTTTATCAGGTACCAATCTCTGAGACCAGTGTGGAAGGTTCTTCTTATGACTTGAGTATTCCTATTACTGATCTAATGAAGAAGAGGAAAGCTCCTACCTTTTTTGACAAGTCTGCCTTTGCCGCCGACGAGGCAAAGAAGAATAAACAAAATGTCCCAGATGAAGGGACAAAGAATATAGATGTACCCCCTTTTATTGCTGCCAAGGAAGCTGGCAAGAAGCCCCCTGTGCCTCCGAGTAAGACTGTTGTCATCTCACCTTCGAGTGAGACTGTTGTCATTCCACCAACAGAGAAAACTCCTGCTCCTCTGAGGAGATTAAAAAGAAGCTCTTCTGAGAGACCTGTTGAACCAATATCTCAACCATTAAATGTTGAAGGTAGTGTTCTAGCTCTTGTTCCTTCGAGCTCTACTGTGGGCTTGGTAAGATCCTGGCCTGTCCCAGAGGTCCAAAGCATTGAAGATACTTTTTCTCATGAGAGAATTACTACCCTGGCTGCTCAACACATTGCATCAGAAAGTATTGTTAGCCCGAGTCCTTTATTTTCTAATACTTTGTTCATATATTGACTTAAAGCTCTTTTTTTTTCAGCTTGTGACATGTTTCAACAGTATTTTGAAGAAAGAAGAAGCTATTAGGGCTTCCAGCTCCTCGGGTGGGGCAGAAGAAGCTTTTGCTGGACTAACCCAGTATTTGAGGGAATCTCGTCAGAAGTACGAGGAAGACAAAGATGCTTGGGAGAAGCAATTGAAGTCTGTTGGAGCGAATCGAGATCAGGCTGAAACTGCCTCCAAAAAGTTGGAGAAGAAATTGAAGGAAGCTGAACAGAGTAATAAGGAGCTTGAGGTCAAGCTTAAATCTGCTGAGGAAAACGTTTCTAAGCTTCAAGATGTTGATCAACATAAGGCAAATGTAGAGAAAAAACTGAAGTCTGCCGAGGAGCTCCTTAGGGAAAGGACATCCTCGGAGAGAGTGAAAAGGAAAGCTGCAGTTAAAAAATCCTTTAATGCTGGTTGGGACAAGGGTTGGAATAAAGGCCTGGCTATCATGTCTTCTTAAATGGAGTATTCCAGTGTCAAATATTTTAGGGATGGATGGGTAGCAGCCTTGAAGAAATTGAAGGTTGCTGAAAGTTCTGAGTTATTCCAGGAGCATACTCATGGCCCTCTTCCCTCTACTGGAGAAGAAGAAGAAGATGAGACTGCTTTAGATGAATCTTCTATGATGATATGAGAGCAGGTCTATGTTATTATTTTTGTTCAACCTTCCGAGCAACTCCAACCAGCCAGCACATCTGTCGAGCAGCTGCCATTGCTCTCCAAGCAACTAAACCCTTTGTCCAAACCATCCGAAAAAGTCGTAGGAAATAAGGAGAAGGTGTAATGTTGTTTGGGTCTTTTGTTTTGCTATTTTCTTGAATGTAACCTTGAACTATATTCTCCTTTATCATAATAAATAAAATTTGAACTTCTGTTGTTTGTCTTGAATTTCTCTCTTGCTCTGTTCGCACCATTTGTTGATTTTGTTTTTCATTTTGTCTTTGCTAGTTTGTGTCCAGGATGGAACTTTTATCAGCTCATGATTCAAAGTTGATGAAGAAATGCAATGACTATTTCAAAGCTGGCCATGTAGATTTTACTGAGGCTCAAATCATTGATATTCTTGGACCAGATGCCTCTGAATGAGCAATTGTTGCTTATCAATACCTGAAGTGCTTGCTCGATCGTGCTGTTGCCAATAATGTGGCCTATTATGAAATAATTGAAGATCTTCAAGGAACGATCGAGGAACTCCAACAGCAATACAAATAATCTTCTACACTTCTGCATCAAGACTATGAGAAAAAGTACCAACAATTGAGTGATGACAAGGGATATGACAAGTTCATTTCTGCTCATGAGAAAAAGGGGAGTGTTCTCAAGCTTGAAATTGAAGAGCGTAGACATATCGCCAAGTTGTTGTAGCAGGAGAACATTGCTTTGCAGGAGATAATAAAATAACTCAAATCTGCTGCCTCTTCCTCGGGAGCCTTGGTCCCCATTAATGATGAAGGTTTTTCCTTCTTGGAGGTAGAAAATGATAACTTACGAGATGAGTTAGAAACTTTGAAACGATCTGCACCCTCCACATCTACTCGTAGTAGAGCAAGATCTTCTTCTCGTGGATGAGCAAGGGCTGGTCAGGTCACCATTGAAGAAGCGAGAACTCAGTCGAATTTAGAGAATCAAGTCGTTCAGCTGATGGCGAAGAACCAAGCCTTGGCAGAAATGTCTAAGAAGATTCTGAACTTCACCGAGCAACTCTCTAATCAAAGTTCTGCTCTGGAAAGTAAAGAAATTCTGATGAAGAAACTCCACGAGCAACTTGAGAGGTTAACTTATCAATTTCACAAACAACCTAGGGAATTTTGGATGGTTGGGTGATAAACACCCAAAAGTGTATAATTTATGCCCCGAATAGATGCATTTAGTCGCTTGTTTCTAATAAAATTGGCCTTATGTTCGTATTTTATCATTTTGCAGGTCAATACACAGTTGCAGTGTTAAATAATGCTAAATCAGTGCTATTGCGATGCAATAGCGGTCAAAAGCGTGCATCGAAGAAATCCAAAGAGACCGCGAAGTCAGACTCCAATTTGAGCATGCCGAGATGTGTTCCAAATGCCCGAACCAGTCCCGTAACCTTAACCTAACCTAAACCCGAGCCTACACCGAGCCCAGACCATTCCCCGAGCTCGGTGTGTGTTGAGTTTGTACTTTTATCATTTTTCTAGATTTTTATTTCTAGTAATTTTATTTTTAGGATTCATTTAGATTTATTTAGAATTTTTTAGGATTTATTTTCTATTTTTCTAATTCTTATTTTGATTTTGATTTTTATTAGCTTTTAATTTTTAATCTTTATTTTATTAGGATTAACTTTTTAGGAATTTATTTTTTTAGTTTTATTAGATTTTATTTTATATATATATTTTTATTTTTTTATTTATTTTAGTTTTATTTCATTAGGATTATATTTTTTAGCTTTAATAGAGTTTTATTTTATTTCTTTTTATTTTCATTTTTATTTTGAGATGTTAGTTCTTTTTTTTAGTTTATTAGATTTTATGTTTTTTTATTATTTTAGTTTTAGTTTTATTTTTGTAGGTTGTGTTAATTTCTAGAGGTACAAATTAAACATAACACCCACTCACACCCTAAACTACCATACACACTCACATAAACCTAAAACTAACCCTCACCCTCACCATTATTTCCTACACCAACACACATACAACCACTCCCCATCTACTATTCATCATCATCCTCACACCCACACCCGATTCTCTCTCCTCCATTCCCATGTCAAAACCTTGGCCCACATTCCATTTCCAGCGCTGACCCAACCAACACAACCCCTGCATAAACCCTCCAACCCGTGCTGCTACCTCCTCACCCCCCTGACCACCGCCGACCTACTCCAACCCCGGTCGGCGTAACCGCCGCTGCCACCACCTGTCCGCCCAGCCAAACTCCAGAAACCAACCCGACCTCGCCACCTGCCCCTCTTCACCTACGTCCGATCAAAACTACGCCGGATCCATCCCTGGTCGCAAAAGCCTCTGACGGCGACCGCCCCAAACCAGAACCCAGCCGGGTTCAACCCGACCGCACCTCCATAACCCACGAAACCGATCCGACCCAAACAAATTCCCACGAACTTATTTCCAATCCACCTACTATTTCAAATCCCCAAAAAATCGGAGTCAATACTTAGCCATCTCCAAATCCCTTAAATCTCTCAAGGAGCAAAACACTTCGTGGCTAATGAAAGAAGGGAAAGACATCTCATATAAAAGAGAGTCTCTCAACAGCAGCAAAAGAGAAGATACGCAGAGAGAGAAAAAGACAGTGTATAATATATACATAGTAGGTTCATAAAAAAATTCCAAAAAAATTAGTTTAGTTTTAGAATAAATTTTTAGATTTTTTTTTATTCTTTTTGGTGTAATCAAGTGTTGGATTAGTGAGAAGATTGAGACGCATTTCATGTACGCGATTCGATAAGGAGACTTGCGTATTGTATTCTATTTCTCTATTCAAATTTATGTCATCTTTTGATATTTTATTGAATGTTGCTTATTCTAACATGAGAATGTTTGGCTAAACACCCCATTCAAGGGGTGGGATGCACTGCGAATGATGTTAATTTAATTAATTAGTTTCATTAATTTTATATTTCTCGGTAAATTAATTTTAACTGTCACCAATTAATTTATGGAATGAGAGTTAGTAAATTAATTGAACGAATTAATGTTTGAATTTAGGAATCGAATTAGAGATAGGTTTTTCCGATATTTGAATATTAATTCGGTTTTGAAATTTGAGGATTGATATTGTTTTCTTTAAATTGATCTTAGCGGGTAATTTTCTGAAAATAGTATAAGTCCTAATTTTTCATCGTGCGACATTTTTAAATTAATTTTCTAAAAAAAATATTATTAAATTTATAATTTTAACGAGAGTTAGATTATCGATTTAATATTATCTCGAAATATTTCAAAATTAATAAATTGAGAAATTAAAATAATTGAAAATGCAGTGTAATCCCATCTCTTGACCTTCTCACATATTTCACGCTCGGTTGCACATTTTTTTTATTATTTAGTAAATTTTATAATTTTTAGCAATGGTTAGTTAATTTTTCCCTTGAAATTGTTTTTTAAAAAAATATTTAATAAAAAAATTGGAATTGCACGTTTTCACATTAATTATTTCACCTTGAAAGATGGATTGATACCCGTACTTACCATAATACGAATTATTTTTAGACATGTTTTGTTGGTACTCAAGGGAATTTTGAGAGTGACTTTTGCACAACAACGATACATACGCAAAACGCTTCTTATCACTGGGTATAATGAAGCTCTATATCATCTTGATGCTCGTTTGCAGCAATCGAATAATGCGGGGTACAAGCAGGGATGGTTGAACGCTATATGTTTGCTAAAATTGGAGCAAGGACACTACTTATGGGATTATTATGAGCCTGGAGTGCTCGATTTCCCGTGCCTCCTTTTAAGCTTGATATTAATTGGATTCCTGCTCGTGCAATTCCTTGATGCCTGATTTCCAAGTATCTCGGTTATTACGGTCTTCATGCAAACTTTGAGATAGCTCGTCCAGAACACTTGCTTGATCGACTATCCATAATGAATGTCAGAATGCTGCGAGATCTAAACTTTACAAATTCCCCTTATGCGTTAGATGATCCTCCAGCTGGGGTAGAACCTGTTTCAAAAGCAGAGGGAAAGAAACCCATAGAATATGATATGTTTATGTAATGAATCAAAATTCATATCATATGTAATCTACTTGATTTTAATGAAGAAATTTTTAGTCTTTGACAATTTCATTTTTCTTCGAAATAATTTGTAGAATGTCCTTGTTTGTTGGTTTGTTGGTTGGTGAATAAGTATATATATATACCATACTTATCCCATTTGTTGTTTAATTATAGTGACTTGTCACTCTTTAGGCCTAAGCAATGGAATGATTTTCATTCCATGTTCCTGCTTAGTTGTAGTAATCTCGTATGGATTACCTAGTTTCCTAGACAGTGGATGCCCCGAGAGGTTATCCAGCTTCTTGCCTAGTTTGGTACCAACCGACCGAAGTTGGTGGTTATTGATTTACCGACCAATCGAAGTTGGTGCTAATGAGATGCCGACCAATCGGAGTTGGTGGTATTGATTTATCGACCAACCGAAGTTGGTGGTAATGAGATCCCGACCAATCGGAGTTGGTGGTAATTGATTTGCCGACCAACCAAAGTTGGTGGTAATGAGATCCCGACCAACCGAAGGTGATGGTAATTGATTTGCCGACCAACTAGAGTTGGTGGTATTGAGTTCCCGACCAACCGTAGGTGGTGGAAATTGATTTGTCGACCAACCGGAGTTGGTGGTATTGAGTTCCCGACCAACCAGAGTTGGTGGTAATTTATTTGCGACCAACCGGAGTTGGTGGTAATTGAATTGCCGACCAACTGGAGTTGGCGGTTATGAATTGCCGAACAATCGGAGTTGGTGGTTTGAATTGTCGACCAACCAGAGTTGGTGGTTATGAGTTGTCGACCAACCGGAGTTGGTGGTGTTTTCTTTGATTTTGGGTTTGTGTAGTGTGTAGCACTAATATTCCGAAAAATTTCAACAATGAAGGAAATATGGGCGAAACATCACTTTATTCATATTGAGGAAACTGTATTACATAGAAATTTCAATTACTGATAGTACTTGCGCAGGTGTTCTGCATTCCATGCATTCTTGGATTCTTCTCCCTCCAAAGTTTCAATTTTGTATGTCCCTGGAAGAACAACTTCAGTTACTCTGGAAGGTCCATGCCAGTTGGCTTCCAGTTTGTTATGCTTTTGGATCACTTTCTTCAGTACATATTCCCCTTCTTTCAAATCACACTTCTTCACTCTTTTGTTGTAGAACAAAGTTATTCGTTGTTGATATGCTACATTCCTGATTGCTGGTTCTTCTCTAACTTCTTCGAGCATATCTAGGTCTAATCGTCTCATCAAGCCATTGACAGGAGAACTGAAATTCAACACCCTATGTGTGGGTAGACCCAATTCAGCAGGTATGACAGCCTCACTTCCAAATGTCAACATGTATGGATACTCCCCAGTTGTTATTCGTGGTATAGTGCGACGAGCCCACAACATATAGTGTAGCTCGTTAATCCAATTTCCCTTTACATTATCCAGTCTTTTTTCAAACCATTCAGTAGCGTTCTGTTTGTCACCTCAGTTTACCCATTGCTCTGGGGATGGCCTGGCGCAGAGTGGATCTTCAGTACATTGGATTGATGACAATATGCAATAAAATCCTCGTTGTCAAGCTGGGTTCCATGGTCAGTAATAAATGCATGTGGGAGACCACATTTGCAAATAATATTCTTCCAAATAAATTGATAGACTTTGTCGTATGTCATATCAATGAGAGGCTCAGCTTCCACAAATTTAGTAAAATAATCCATAGCAACCACGAGGTATTTGAATCTTACCCTGGTCGTTGAAAGTGGCCCGACCAAGTCTATCCCCCACATGGTGAATGGTCAAGGGGACGTTATGGGTGTTAATAATGCTTGGGGAGTTCTTCGGATGGAAGAGAAACGTTGGCATTTATCGCACTTCTTGGCATAAGTTGCGCAATCAGTTCTCATCATTGGCCAGTAATACCCTTGTGTTGTTATCCTCTGCAAAAGTGTTCAACCTGCTACATGGGCTGCACAGGACCCTTCGTGAACCCCTTCGATCAAGTTTTTAACTTCGAAGGGATGGACACATCTTTGTAATCCTGCTATAACTCCTCTTTTATACAAAATACCAGTGGTCAATACATAACGAGCAGCTTTAAACTATAGTTTCTTAGCTGCAAGTTTATCAGGTGGCAGAATCCCTTCTTCGATATAGGCCCATAATGGGATCCATCTAGGAAGGTCCCAACTCAAGGGCAATAAAATTCATCATTAAATCTCCATCTATGCTTCGACCATCCAGGACTTCTATTGGTATTGTTCTTCGTAGCTCGATGAGTGTGGCTGATGCTAACCGAGCCAGGGCATCTGCTCTGGAATTTTCTAATCTCGGTATTCTAATCAACTGAACTGCAGTAAAACTCGATACAACCTCCATTGCTTTTACATGATACTTGACCATTAATTCTCCCTTTGCTGCATACACCCCTAGAATTTGATTTACGATTAACTGTGAATCACTGATACAATGACCTGCCCTGCCTTCATGGTTTTGGCCAAACTTAGACCCACGATCATAGCTTCATATTCAGCCTCATTATTAGAAGCCTTAAATTGAAAGTGCAGAGCACACTCCATATCAATCTCATCCGGACTGTTTAAAATAATTCATGCTCCACTACCTGTAGTGCACGAAGAGCCATCCACATACAGATTCCACACAGGTACTTCATTATCAAACTCTTGGTCAGACAGTGCTCCTCGATGGAACATTTGATGATTCCTTTTATCTTACCCCAACACTTCTCGTTGCTCGTTGATTATCTTCTCTTGATCGTCCACGGATGGAGATTGGTCGGGGGTTAAATTTGATGATCCTGTAACATACATGGGTTGGTCTGTATTAAACTCCTGTTCTTCGGAGGTATCAGATTGAGTAAACTCTGCGATAAAATCCGCTACTGCCTTCCCCTTAAGTGATTATCTAGGCTCATAAAATATATCATATTCACCGAGTTCTACTGCCCAGTAGATCAATCTTCCTGATCTCTCTGGTTTATGCAGAGTCTGTCTCAATGGCATATCAGTATACACCACTATAGTATGGGCTTGGAAATATGGCCTCATCCTTTTTCTCGCTTCGATTAGTACCAGTGCTAAATTTTCCAACCTTGGATATCTAATCTTTGCTCCTCGGAAAGCCTTAGTGGTGTAATAGACCGGTTTTTGGATTCCCTCATCCACTCTTATCAATGCCAAACTAACTCCATTCTCTGAAATTTCCAGATATGAGTATAATCTTTCTCCCATCACTGGTCTAGATAACAATGGAGGTGTCCCCAGATATTTTTTCAATTCTTAAAAGGCCTCCTCACATTCATCATTCCACTTAAAAGTTCTTCGGAGTGTTTTCAAGAATAGGAGACATTTGTCTGTTGTTCGTGATACAAATCTGTTGAGTGCTGCGACTCGCCCTGTGAGACTTTGCACTTCCTTCTTCGTAGTTGGAGATCGTAGCTCCAATAGGGCTTTGATCTTTTCAGGGTTCAACTCGATACCTCGTTGGTTAACAATATATCTGAGAAACATGCCTTCTCGTACTCCGAATATGCGTTTGGTGGGATTCAACTTCATTTGATATCTCTTTAGTTGATCAAAGGTCTGACCTAGGTCAACTAGATGATCAGCAACTTTCTTACTCTTCGTGAGCATATCGTCAACATAAACCTCCATGTTATGACTGATTTGCTCTGCAAACACCTTATTCATCAGCCGCTGATATGTCGCACCTGCATTTTTAAGTCCAAAAGGCATAACATTATAGCAATAAGTTCCCCTTGGGGTGATAAAAGAGGTAATTTCCCTGTCCTCGGGCTTCATTTTAATCTGGTTGTAACCAGAATAAGCATCCATGAAACTCAACAATTCATGCCCCGAGGTAGCATCCACCAGTTGATCAATTCGGCGCAAAGGAAAATGATCCTTTGGGCATGCCTTATTAAGATCAGTGAAGTCTACACACATCCTCCACTTGTTATTTTTCTTCTTTACCATCACCACATTTGCTAGCCAATCAGGATATTTGACATCCTCAATAATAAAGGCTTTTTGTAGTTTCTCTACTTCTTCCTGTATAGCTTGGTTCTTTTTAGGGATGAACACTCTACTTCACTGGCTTAATTTCCTTGTTCAAGTTGAGCTCGTGACACAGGAAATTCGGGTCTATTCCTGGCATGTCTTCATGACTCCATGCAAAAGTCTATTTTCTGTGCCTTAGAAATGCTATTAATTCCTTTTTTATCAATTCATCCAATGACGCACCAATTTGAGTTGTTCGTTCTGGGTGTTCATCATTCAGAATGATATTTTTGGTAGCTTCCATGACTTGGCCCTTCACGAGCTGAGACTTGTCTCTAGGGTCTAATGTTTCAATCTCAGCCTCTTTTATTTCATCCACTTGATAGGTAATAGTCTTCTTCGTGGATTCTTGACGTTCCTCCTGTTCGGTAGATGAATAGTAGCATTCTCGAGCTACTTTCTGTTCGCCTTTCACCACTCCCACCCAAAGTTGGTTGGGAATTTTAAACATTGATGTACAGTAGATGCTACTGCTTCGAATTTCTTCAGACCTACCCTTACCATGATGATATTGTAAACCGATTGAACATTTTTATCCATTACGAAGAAACGTACTCTTTCTGTTCGACAAGTAGGCCAAGTACCAATAAGCATATCCAACTTGATCATCCCAAGTGGAAAAACCTTTTCGCCAGTAAAACCAAGGATGGGCCTATGATAGGGCTCCAGCTGGGCTAACTTTAGATTCAAACTGTCAAAGCATGGGTAGAACATGATATCTGTCGAGCTACCATTATCCACTAGTACCCGTGAAATCACCAGTTCCTTCATTCTCATCTTGATTACCAATGGGCCATCATGAGGATACAGTAAACCTACTAAATCGTTCTTAGAGAAACCGATGACCAGTTTGTCCTTATTGACCTTCCTCGGGTGATCATCTTCAGCCAAGTTTATTCGCTGTATGTATGAGCAAGCTTGAGCCTCATTGAGGTAAGCCTTTCTCTCCGCAGTCAGATCTCCACCTCCTGTATCTCCACCTGTAATAACATTACATTCAAATGACCCAAAATGGATTGAAAATACCTCACGCTCTAGCTATCTAGGTCTTTTAGGGAGATCGGGGTCATCTTCTTGATCATCTTCGTGGTCTCTCTTCTTATCTTCTTTTGCTCGACGAGGAGATTTAGATCTTTGCCTTCCTCGGTCGCTGGTCTTTCGACCATTTTGGTGATCAACATACTTAGCCAATTTTCCTCGCCTGATGAGTGCTTCAATTTCATTCTGGAGAGCTATGCAACGTTTGGTCGTATGACCATGGTCTTTGTGGAATTCGTAATATTTAGACTTGTCCCTTTTGTCAGGATCTGCCTTCATTTTCCCTGGCCAGGCCAGCTCTTCGTTGTTCTTGATCTCCTCCAGAATGTGATTTATGTACACTTTTAAGTGAGTATAATTTCCATACTTACTCATCTTCTCTAATGCTTGCTTGCCTTTCAACTGCTTATTGCCACCATTGTTCTTCTAATCCTTCTTCTCGGTTTTACCAGCTTCTACCTTGGTCTCCTTGGTGTCTGTATTCTTCTTCACATCCATGGCTTCCTCAGCGTTCATAATATTGGCTGCCTTTGCCATCAGTTTTGCCATGGTCCTAGGTGGATTTTTGGCCAAAGTGTAGTACAACTTTTCTGGCAACAACCCACTCATCAGAGCAGTAATTGCTGTCTTTTCCTCGTAATCAATTACTTCAAGCTTCTCGTTATTGAAATGAGTAATGTAGTCCCTAGTACTTTCTTCTGGCTTCTGTCTAACACTCAGTAAGTGTGCTACTCATTTAACTGGTTTTGCTCCAAAATAAAAATTCCCTATGAACAGTTTTGCTAGTTAAAGGAAAATCGCAATCTTACCCCGAGGAAGGTTGTTGTACCATATCTGGGCTGACCCGGTGAGAGTTCCTGAAAACGCCCTACATCTCATCTCATCTGGAACCGCATAGATGTCGGCAGCAGCTTGGTATTGTTCTATATGAAGAATATGGTCATTTTTTCCATCGTATTTAGGCGTCACCATTGGAGCTTTGAATTCTGATGGTGTGGGAAAGTCCATAATTGCCTGTACGAATGGTGTCCCTTAGACAAAAGTTCTTTGTAGAGGATTATTGACCTTAGCCAGTTCCCCTAATCTGTCCTCCAACCTTTGAATAGAGCCTTTCCATGCATTGTTTCCCACCTCAGGCCTATTTGTTCGAGCAACTAATCGAGTCGAGTTTTCCTCTCAGGATCTTTCATTACGGGCAATTAGGTGTGATTGGGCAGAGCCTTCCCTTAGATCAGATGGTCGTGGAGAGTTCCTCGATGCAATCCTTGGGGGACTTTTATTCCTCCTAGGGCCCAAGCGATCAAAAGTAGAAACTCTACTCAACCTTTCTAGAGCACTAGTCCTTTCTGGAGCGAGAGTGACATTTTGGTGGGAATTAGTAGCTCATACTGATGAAGTCCGACCAGGTTGATACGAAGGATCACTGGATCTCTCAGTACGATATGAGTCAGTATGTCTAGATTGAGAGATCTCCGGGAATAACGTTCTTCTAGTTCTCGAAGATGGCAAATAAGTATCTCTCTTAACACTTCATTGTCCTGATTGGGCCGGAACTCCACCTTGAACAATCTGTATAAGTTGACGCATGGTTTCTTGCATGGTCGTTTGGCCTTGGGCTAAATTAGCCATTATGCCAGCCAGATCTTGAATATTTGGGGGAGTAGAAGGGTTTGGAGGGACTCCAGTATTTCGATTACTGGATTCCGGATTATCATCCATAGGTGATCAAATGTTTTGGTGAAAAACGCTAAATATAGCCATTTCCCACAGACGGCGCCAATATGTTGATGTAAAAAACTAGATTATCTCTAATTAATCAATCACAGATAAAGAAATTAATAAGATAAAGGATTTTTAAAGTGGTTCAGCCTGATGAAAATGGCCTACGTCCGCTGTTTTTATATTGCTGACTGTTTATTTGGAATCTCGATAATAGGTTTTTTCAAGAGATCCAAAAGTCCCCTTCTTATGAGGAAGTTACAATTTATTTATAGCCTTGAGGCTGTACATATGAAAGGATAATGCGATGTTATCTAGTAGACATATACATCTGTACGATAATAATGTGCATTTAATGCGTAGCTGTCTTTTCATTCTGATGCTTTGCACGCTAAGTAGCTCGGTACGCTTAAGTTGCTCGTTTAAAGTATTTGTATTTGCCACGTAGGTTGACACGTGTCTTCAAGTGATTGGCCCACGTCAGCAGACTAAATTTGGTATCAATACCATCTCCAAAGGTAATATTGCCACCATTATAATGAACAACATCCTTTAGTTTGGTAATATCCCCTGTCGTATGGCGCGAGCATCCACTATCTAAGTACCAACCAGCACTATGAATCTCACAGCATAGGGTTGTCAAGATTACAAAATATTTCAAATTTAAATGATTTAGTTAGGGTCTTAGATCGTCAGATTTGATCCATATAGGCACGGTTTTAAATTTTTTTTGAGCCATTACATGGGATCCGAAAAAGGATTTGCCTAATGGTTTTGATTTGCGATTAGTCCAAGTTTTAGGCTTACTAAAATAAGGAAATGATCCATTAAAGTTCGAGGTTTTATTGCTAAATCTCCCAACTCTTGGGTTAAATTAAAAATGGTCATTTTTCTTTGGAAACCTTTGGCACTCAAAGTTTTGGTGTCCAAAAACATCACACATAGTGCAAAACTTACTAGACGTAGGAAGGCCTGAATGTTGAAGTTTTCTAACTAAACCCATTTCAGATTGCTTATGGGCATTAGACATAAAAGGTCTAGAAAGTCTCTTAGCAGGGGGCAGCATCTAGATGCAGACGCCTCAACAAAATTCTTAATAAAAATATCAATGTCACTTTTGAAATTACTTTCAGCAAGAACTTGTTTTCCTTTGGCCTTTTCATATGACTTTCTTTCCAACGGAAGAACCATTTCTTCTTCGGCTTTTACAAAGAGGGTTGGTCTGGTAAAATCATTATTTTTCTCAATAGGACTTTCATAAACAAATCCTCTGGTATCGCCATGATAACGTTGGACATTTATCAATTCCTCAAGGTCAAAGGATTTTATATCCCGACTACGACACATTTTGAAAGCAGTTTCAAAAACTTCTTTAGATCTTTCAATTTGTAAAAGTGGAGCATTATATTTGTTTTCTAAAGAGATCAGGTTTTTATTTAACGTCGTAATCTGAAATTTAAAGTCAATTGACTGTTTTTCAAAATCAATTGACATTGCTCATTTCAACTGAAATTTGTTGAATTATATTATATTGATTTTTAAGGGACTCACTAAGTAATTTAACCAGATTAGATAATTCTTGTCTATTCTGTAAAGTCCTCACATACAATTCAGCATAATCATCATAGGCAGCAAAATTTTCATGCTCATTAGAGTCCGTTTGTGAGTTATTGTTATCATCAGATTTAGTATCATATAAGGCACGTTTAGCATCAAACAGAGCAGTTAATTCAAGCATGGAAGGCTAATTAGCTAACAAAGATTTAACAGCATCAATTAAATCAAGAACTTCATCAGATTCACATTCATCTTCGAAATCAGACATTCCAGCTAGATATACATCTCCACAACAGTCGTAAACTTCTCCTAAAAATGCAAGGTAATTTTATTTAGATTCTGCCCGTTCTTCTTCTGATTCGGAATCAGAGGAATCATCCCAAGTTTTATTAATATTATCCTTGTGTGTCTTAGGATACTTGGGCTGTGGTTTGGATCTACATTCAGCAATGAAATGCCCAAGCTTCCCATAATTGTGACAAGCTAATTTCGATTTATCAATCTTACTACTAGAACTATCAGAATCAGACTTTGGTTTAGAATTTTTGTTATGGGGTCGATTGAACTGACGAGACTGATTATTCTCTTGCATACGACTTTTAGCAATAGAGTTTCTATGCTTCAAAAGTTTCTTAAATTGGGAAGACATAAGTGCAAGCTGATTGTCAATCCTAACAATTTCATCTGACTACTCATCAGAATCATTATCCGACTCGGATTGTTGCTTAACTACCTTATGTTTGTTTTTATTAGGACAGGCATTTTTTAACCCAACTTTAGAAGAATTAGTCAGATCATTTTTAGCATAAGAAGTAAGAGTCTTTCTAAAGGCTATTTCAAGTTCCATAGTTCTCAATTTAGAGCTTATCAATTCAAGAGTGAGAGAAGGATCATTCATTTCTTGAATGATATAACGTTTATGATCAAACCTAGGAGAAAGGGACCTTAAAATCTTTGCATATACTTCCTGATCAGTTTACCCTACATCATTAGCATGCATTTGGGTAATAATATTAGTCAAACGCATATAGAAATCATCAAATGGTTCGTTATCTTTCATAACTAGCATATTGTATTGTTGGATAAGCATTTGAGTTTTACACTTCTTTACCCTAGCATCGCCTTCCTGTGCTATTACTAAAGTGTCCCAAGCATCCTTGCTAGTAGCGCAGTGACATATACGTTTCAATTCATTCTCGCTCACTCACGAAAATTGCATTTTTACCCTTATTATTGAAATTGCTTATCTTTTTCTGATCAACACTTAATTCAGTAGTTTTAAGTTTTCTAAATATAGTGCCACCTTCTGCTATGGGTGTAGTGGGGTGCTTATAACCATTTTCAATCAAATCCCACACATCATCTCCTAGTGTACCTTAAATAAATGCAACCATTCTGATTTTCCAATATGAAAAATTTGAGCCATCGAAAATAGGAGGTGTACTAAAATTTCCAAACATAAGTAATTGACTTGAATCATCCATTGAAAACAAGGTAAAATGAGTTTGACAAAAGTTTTGGAAAATGATCTTTTTAAAGTCTAGCCCTGATACCACTTGAGCGTGCAGCTTACGATAGACTAAAATGCGAAAGTAAAACAAATTGCCAAAATAAACTCCCATTACCTACGAGTTATCTTTGTTATTCAAGAGGTGACCAATTCAAATATTTATTGAATTGCTAACTTAGCTAAAACAAGTTTTAGTTTGCCAAGTCAATTAATAGTCCTTTTTATTATCTTGAGTTAACTAGGTGTCAAAATAGATAATATATGATTCAATTAATTAGGTGAGTTTCTAGTATTAAACCTACTTTTTTGCATGAGGCCAGATATTGCAAATTTGTTAAGTAAAACACAAGGTATTTATTTTACGTCGTAAAAACCCTTCGCTGGGAAAAACGACGGACCCCTCTAGGAGTCACCAAATCTAATAAGTCCACTAAGAACAAATCAATACGAAACGAGTTACAATCACACAACGAGACACAACTTGAACTAGACAGAAAACAGCTGTTACCGTATCACGCCTCTGCAGTGGTTGCCTTTTCTGAATCTCAGCTTCAACTTATCTTTCGTGTATTGCGTTCTTCACTTCCTAGATTTCCCTCTAACCTTCTTGGCGCAAGTCAGCTCAGTGCCTATTTATTTTTACAGGGAAGTGTATGTGTGTGGTGTTCTATCCTAGATGACACACCCACACTTAAATGATACACACCAAATGTCATGCAACAGATTATATCTCCTATATATCTTCGCAAGTCTTGTGTTAACTCAAGTCAAGTCTTCTTGACTTTCAAAACAGTTTTGAAAAGCTTTCTTTTCTTTTTAAATCTTGAACATTAGACTTGTTCAGATATTTACACAAATAAATGTGGCTATGTGAATATAATTTGAGTGAATATATGTGAGTGATATGAGATGAAAGCAGATCTTGAAAATCACTTAAATAATCAAGAAATCATATCCAAAAAATATGACTGGAGATATAATGAAGTTAAGCATACAGTCAATGTTCAATATTCAAATCGAATCTAAGGACAGTCAAGATAATTTCTATAAATTTTAGTCCTTTAAAAATTTAGGTTCAACTTTTTAAACCTCTTGAAATCTTAACTTTATTTTCAGAAAAATATTCTCAAGTGATTTTAAAACAAATTGTTTTAAAACAAGAACGTTACAAATCTAGATAGTATATATCTAAATAGAAAATCAGCCAACAAACAAAACAAGATAATTTATTTTAATTCCAGATTTGTGTAAGCTCTTTAAAAAAATAATGAGTTTTTCTTTTAAGTTTTAACACAAACAAGATTCGCAAGATGTACACACAAAACTGATCTGAATAGACAAATAAACTAGGCACTACAAAAAGAAATACTCACAAAGTGGTTTTTCAAAATGAAAAATCAACAGATCCGGAGAATAGAGTTTCTAAAAAAAATCATCCAAGCTTAAAGCCTCAAGAATATTTTCAGACTCGGCAACGGCTTGTGAAAAATACACAAAAGGTTCATCTCTGAAAATATGTGTATAATCTCACTCTCTCAAAAAAATTCAGCAGAGCTTTGGCTCAAAAATAATTTCTCAATTCTAAGAAAATGAAAACTGAAGGTGTATATTTATAGCCAAATAAGAACAAGTTTGATTGGTGAAAAGGGATTAACAGGGATTACTAAATTACACACCATAACCACTGATTAAAATTAATCTGAAGGCTCACAAAGAAACACAAAGATGTGCATTAAAAATCAGACACGTGTAGTGCAAGCTTTAAACTACTAGAAATACACAAACGTTTTAGTTTAACAAAACGATACCATTTAGAAAAACTTGCACCGGTGGTAGCGTAATCAAAACGTTGAAAATTTATTATCTCTGAAACGGTACGACGTCGTTTCAATAAATCAGCTTTGGTTTTAATAGAAAATTGTGGGCTGGAAATACACCAAGAACTAATTTAAGAAATACAACAGCGTTTAGAACAATAAAAGGCCAGTTACATATTAAAATTTCCGTCCACAGTCAAATCAGCTTCAGAGGCAACAACTTTAATATATACTAACGAATATTAAGAGCATAAATAACTGCTTTGGACATAATGCCAGTTAATATACTAATGTATACAAATACTTAATAAAATATCACGCATGCACTTAATAGCCTAAAGGACTATAGACTAGTCCTACTAATGTCAAATCGGTAACAGGTCTAACGGCTTCAAAACTTAGGGACAGGCTATCATATATGAACATGGGACAAGTCGCAAGGACCTGTTATGGTGGAATTGCATACTATAGAACTTACACTCTATACAGTTAACTATTAAGGCTAAAAACTAATAGGCCACTTATCAACATAAAACATACACGCATATACATGAAGCCATACATAACTTATATACATATATAATATCGTATAAGAGCAAGGGCTAACAGCTATGGCATGGGTCACACGCACAAATGTATAATCATATCCCAAAAAATTTCTATAAATTTCAAAATAAATTTTAAAACAGTTTCAACAAAATATTTTTAACTTCAAAAATTAATTCTGCAAATTTTATTCAAAAAAAAATATTTAGCGACAACTTTATCATCTCAAAAATTATTTTTCTTATAAAAACTACAATTAAAGTTTTGAACTCAAAAATATTTTAATTATGACATAATCCAACAATATCATGCAGTGTCGTGTGGTGTCGTGTCATGTGTGACTGAGATCCTATAAGCCATAGAAAATGAAAATTACCTTACGCGGTTTGGAGTATTCAGTGTATTGTCGAGATGATGTAGATACCAGTAGGAGCTTGGAGGAGGTAATGAAATTCACCCTAATTACACGAATAATTTTTGTCAAAATCGAAGTCCAACTAGATGAAGTCCTATATAGCTAAAGCACATAACACAAACCCTAAGACTTCTCTATATAGGAACCTTCACCTTATGGGGTGATGAAGGCAATTTTCACCTAATGGTCAGGATGCAACTTGATTTGATTGTATCTGATGAGTCCATCGACAAATGAATTGAGGGAATGGCTAGTTGTGTTGTCCAAAATCATGTCGATGTTGGGTAATGGGTAATCATCCTTTGGGGATGATTTATTCAAATCCCTGTCATCGAAGCACATGCGGACCTTTCCTCCTGATTTCAGCACAGGGAATATGTTGGTGAGCCATGTAGGGTACTTGATTACACCGATGAAGCCTACGTTTAACTATTTGATCACCTCCTCTTTAACTTTGAGCGACCATTCGGTGCGGAGTTTCCTTAGCTTCTGTTTGACCGACTTGCATTCTATGAATTTTAGGATCTCATGCTGAGCTATTTCGAGGTCGATGCCAGGCATGTCATCTTAAAAACATGGGAATACTTCCATAAATTCTTTCATTAACTCTTCTAATTGCACACGCTCATGCTCGTTAAGGGCAAACCATATCCTAATCTCGCACTGATGGCTACTAGGATCGAGATTGTTACAATTATCGCATCCGATTAATTTGAACGCAGTTATTTTATTTGTTATTATCCTTATTAACATTGGTTAAGAATTATTCATTTGCAAAATCATCGTCATCAAGGGTTTGATTATAATCAAGTCAATTAATATAAGGCACAACAAGATACTCAAAATCCTCGTTTATTTTATTTTCGAGAAAAACTTCAATGAGAACCTCGTCAAAAAGAGGTCTTAGTAACATTAATATTAGAAAAAGGAATAACAACATCAGGTGAAGAGACTTAGATAGGGTAAACAACAAGGTTGGGTTGAATCTTAGAAGGTTGAACTGGTATAGCATTCCAGTTGAGGAGAGGCATGTAAACAACTTTGATCTGAGTAAACGGGTCCGACGGTGCAACATCTGAGCAGAGACTCAACCTTAGTGTCTGGAAATTGAATGAGTATTTAAAATCATCTTCCTTGGAGACCTCGATAATTGTCATGGATTTCTCAATGAGAAGTTTTACTACATGTTTACAGTCTTCGGCCCAAGAGTTATTAGCTAGAAAGAAGATTTTCAGCCCTGATTTCATCTTCTTGTCAACGTGGTCATACCACGGTTCAGGGAATCCACAGAAAGGGAAGTCTTCACCTTCCTTGACAAATCTTTCTTTCAATGAGTCTCTTGAAATAGTTTTTCATATTTTAGGCATCTTTTCAGTCGTGCTTGGCGGAGCGCTTTGAGTTCTTCAGGTAAAGTCTGGTAACCTTGGCCACATAGGGGGAAGGACTCTTTCAAAACTATGGGTTCAAGGATCCCTTATTGTCGTTACCCTAGCCCCATTCTGGGGATGAAGTGCATTTTTTTAAATATTTGATTTACATTAATATTGTCATTAGGGTTGCGTTTTAGACAGACTCAGTCTTTAAAACTATCTCCTACTGGAAAGTAAAGTGGATCAACTCTGAAGCCGGAGAAGAGCATGTCATTCATCGCATGTGGAATTTCTAATATCGAGTTTCTAGTATAGGCACTGTCTTTACGTCGTTAACCCCCAAAATAGTGATAACTGGCCCTTGGTGAAGAACTTTTATTTTTGATGAAGAAAGGAGGATCCCCCTCTGATGTCGTGAAGCCATGGATGGCCAAGGGGTAGACTGAAGCATGCAGGTATGTCAATGACTTGGAACTTTATGACATGATTGATAGGGCCAGTCCCTATTATGGTATTTATGGAACCTATCACTTCTCGGTGGGTATTATCGTAAGCATTCACGATGACGAAAGTAGGAGTAAGATTGCTCACTTTTAATCCCAAATAATTAAAAGTTCTAAGAGGATAAACATTTAGAGAAGATCCGTTGTCAATAAGTGAAAGCGAGATTGCCTTTTCTAAGACTTCAACGGAGATATTTAGGGCATAACTATGAACATGGTCGATCTTTGAAATTTTTTCTTCAAAAAAAGATAGCAATCTGGAAGAGGTCAAAGACCCAGACATGTTTACAACTTCTTCGGGAGTATTAGAGATAGAAACTGCGGTTCCGGTGAGGAGGTTTATCAAAGCATTCCATTACAATTGGGAGGACATGAAAAGCCCCCATAGGGAGATATTGGCTTGGGTCTTTTTATGTTGATCAAGGACCTTTCTTTCTTCAACGGTCATTTCTAGCATTGGATGTTCTTCGGTAACTCCCTTTCCTTTATTTACTCCTGATGACTAAGGATTCAAATATTTATAATGCCTCCCTAACCTGGTCATGCAGTTTACTGAGGCAGGGAAGAATAATTACCCCATGTTTAAATCTACCTCAAGTTAAATGGCTACTTTACTGACTTCCCCCAATAGGTCTTCGTAGGATATCATCCTGCACAAGCTGGCTACTAGACTGACTTTTTCCTGGCTCAGTTCATCGTCTGAGCTATCAAAATCATTGCCCCATCTGGTGGTGTTTATGTCCTGACAAGATAAATTAATACATTCAATGACCTCGATGGCGTCATCATACAAATCTTCACACTCAATGGGGAGGTGCAGGAGTGAAGGGACTAACTGTCCCTAAAGCTTTAAAGTCATGAGTAACTCAGAAATGATGCAGATTTTATTGGTCTATCGAAACATGTCGGCCATAATATGTCCCATATCATCTAGATTGATTTTTTCGACAGGTACTACCCATTCATCGAATTCTCGAGCCCACTTTTGGACTTCCATGAATAAGCGACTGAATTTTAAATAATTGACAGTCATCTCAATGGGAAAATATCAGTCTAAACTCTAAGAGTTGGTTCAAAACAACTGGTAACTCCATCTCTCCCTCAGATCGGGTGAGAATGGAAATGCAGGCCCTCGTGAGGAGTGATAAAGCTTGTGGATCACAAATAATGATCTCAGAAGTGTCATGCAAAGAAATATCTTCATGGGAATATTTCTCATTAAGGCTCACATGGATATCCATGAACATAGTGTAAATGAGCTTAGTGGGGAAACGGATACCTCTCTTAGATCACTATCACTAAGGGTGGCATTGTACACCTTTGGTTTTTTGCCCTCCTCCCTTAGTTTAGTGGGTAACTCACTACCCCATGGCCAAAACCGTCATAACAAAACATCTTTCTGACTTACCCCTAAAGTTGTCATTTTGACTTTTAGGGAAGTGATCGGACTTGTTATACATGTTTTTCTCAACCCTTTTTGCATTTTTTTTATTACTCAAGAAACTTGAGAAATTTCTTGAATTTCTTTGCTATTATGGCCATAGCCTTGGACTTAATGTCAGACTCATCATTTGGAACATGTGTTTCCTCCTTTTGGGCTTTCAAAGTAATGTTCTTATCTTTTTTCTTCTCAGTTTTGTAGGAAAACATGACAATCTCATAAGTTTGTAAGTCATCTACAAGCTCTTCAGGTTTTGTAGAGTTTAAAGTACCCAAATAACTCAAAACTGTCACTTTTGAATTAAATATTTCAACCAACGACCTTAAGATTTTCTTAATTAATCAATTTTGGGGTATCTTTTCTCCTAAGTTAAAAGATGAGTTAATTGTGTCGGACAGTTTAGCGTATAACGCAACAAAAGTTTCACTCTTTAATATCTTAATGGTTTCAAACTGAGTGGTGAGGTTTTGGAGTTCGGAATCCTTAGCAGCACTAGTTCCTTCATGGTTAAGTTGGATTACGTTCCATGCTTTTGTAGACATTTCACGAGTTATAATATGGTGGAACTCCTTCGGGGTGACAGAAAAAAATAGAGCACTTAAACCACACGAGTTATAATTTACTACATATGCTCAGCCTCACTTCATGATTCTACAGGTTTGGGTATCCCGTTCTCTCCAATAAATGATGTAGGTGGGGACCAACCATGTAAATCCACTTGACATACCCGCACATCTTTAGCCTTAAGTGCTGACTTTATACACATTTTCCCGTATGCACAGTCTGAACCATTAAACATTGGGATTCTAATATCATCAAATCCACAAAAATTCATGCCTAAAAACACGGGAACAAAACATATTAACTAATTTTTCTAGCCTGTTATAGATTTGAGAACGCCCAATACGTGTGTGCTTAGGCAAGGATTGTTTGAATTAACAAAAATCCTATTTATATTTTTCAATTTTAAGGATCAAAACTTTAAACAAATTAAACCCAATAAAACTTATACACCAAATTAAACATTTTATTGTGAAAAATCAATTTACCCAAATTTTATCTTTATAACCTTAAACATGCATCGAGGTGATAAGGTGGTAAAATAAATAAATCAACCACAACATGACGATGTACGAGGAAAACCACATATGGAAAAACCTCGGATGACCCAACTAAACAGATCACTATGATAAGGTTTTACAAAGACTAGACTATTGAATTACTCAATGACTCGTCTCCTTCACAAGCCTTAACACTCTTATATCTTCAACCTTTCCTCCATTTTTTATTGTAAGTGTCCCCTCACGGAAGCTGCCAAAATACATAAATCCATGCATGTCTCGATATCCACCGGCAAGGCTCAACAATCGTATATAGAATCATAACAATGATCACCATTTCTTCCCCGCAACACAATAAACCACAAGTACAGAATCCACCATATAAGAAGAAAGTTATCTTAAGATAAAGAGAAACAAACTTTTGTGGCCAAATGAAAGATATTAAAGCATTTGAACCTGTAAACCTAGATATTTAAATTCAAAGAGTGAAACTAGTGTTTTGGAACTTTGGTAAATTGGCAAGAGTTTGATTTCAGCCAGAAGTTCTTGAAAACATTTGATTCTAACACGTTTTAAAAATTGAAAACATGAATTTCAAGGTGGTGGGTCCGTTCGAATGAAATAGATAGTTTGTCCAAATGAGAAGCTCTTTTAGTTCCAATAAAACTCAAGTTCGTGTTCATTCGAAAGAACAAGCTTTCTCGTTCAAACGACCCTCCAATGAGTTTCGAATGGATGCCCTTTTGTTTGAAAACGAGTGTTCGTTCGATGTTCATTCCAATGAGGTTCCAAAGGTCGTTCTAAAGAGGTAAAACTTTTTTCCAATGAGGTGAAAAATTATGATAACCAACTCAAAAATAAAAAAATTATCTTCTCTAAAAATTATTTTGAAAATAGTTCCAAACGCTTTTGTTATACAGATTTTCGTTCCAATGGAAATTTTTCCTTACAAGAAGAATGTAAGAGCAAGGTTGAAGAATTTAAAAATATATTATACAAATCTCCATGAGCTATTCAAGGTTACAGGTTTAGGTTGGGATGCCAACACTACGGAAACATAGTGGATCCCAATGTTTGGGAAGAGTACATCAAGGTAGTGCCACTTTTTAAATAAAATTTAAATTATTTATTTTTACTAAGTTTTAGTTTAATGAAATTTGGTTATTTTGTGGTGTGTATATATATATATATATATATATATATATATATATATATATATATATGTATGTATGTATAGGATAAATCAGATGCAACAAAGTTAAAGGGGAAGTTGTGTCTTCACTATAACGATTTGGGTTTTATATTTAGCAACGACATTGCCACGGGTAATCGGGTCATATCAGGAAATGATTTTCCCCAAATGAATAAAATTATGATGGTGAAAATATTGAGGTGGGCTTAGATGATGAAAATGAGGTAGATGCCATATCCAAAAGAACCTCGCAAGGTCCAAACTCAAAAGTTTGACGTAAACGTAGCAACCTACAAGACAATACTTCTACATACTTATTTGTTATTGTTGATTCACTAAAAAAAACTGTGGTTACTTTAGAAATGAAAGTTGTTGCATTTGAAAAGCAAGCGATGAAAACTCACATCAATTGGAAAGTTAACTTTGATAAGTTAAAGACCATGAATGTAGAGAAACTGGTATAATGCAACTCTTGAAAGTTGTTTAGCAAGACAAGGAGCTAGTGACGAAAATTCATTGGCTTAGATGATGATGAGTTTATCATTGAAAAGTTTGGGCAGGAGTCAATGTATTTTAGTAATTTTAAGACTTGTTGATTTTTTTGGGTTGATTATTATTATTCTTACGATTGACACATACTAAATATTTCGTAGTTTATTAGACATTCTAGTTTTTTTAGTTATAAATGAGCGTTTCAGCAATTTAATATTTGAGTTTTTTTTACAACCAATTTAGTGATATATGTCTTGGGTTATAAACGGAGAGTTACATAACATTTATTTATTAAGTTTTAAATTTTTTAAAAAGTAAAAAACACTATTACATGCCTCATATTTTTTATTTTCTATTTAAAAAATATGATTTGGGGTCATAAATGCCAAATTTTTTTGTTTCCTAAAAGGGCATTGGCACAAGTTGTTTGAGAGTTATATACTTAATTAATTATATGGACAAAGGTGTAAATGTGGTTTAAGAAAATGTTTGACATTGCTCAGAAAGTTAAAAATTCTCATATGGATAACTTAATCCCCAAATCAAATCATCAAATAAAGTAGAGATAGAGTTGTATTTAAACTCAAACTTAAACTAAAATGTGATCCCCAAATCATGGAATAGATAATTTTTTCCCCACATATGCTAATCAAAGAAAATAATGGAATAGAAAATAATGCTAGTTAGAGCTTGTTCTTTCATGGAATAGAAAATAGTGCTAATTAAATCTTTCTCTTTCCCCCCGCATGTGCTAGATTTTTTTCCTTCGTAAAAGGACCTCCACAAAAGTTGTTTAAGAGTTATATACTTAATTAATTAGATTTACATAAGTGTAAAAGTGGTTTAGTAAACGTCTAACATTGCCCCCTAAAAATCTGATATAGATTGTGTGAGTGCAAGAAATATCATAACAAAGATCCACAAAAACAATCACAAAAGCATAATATAAAATCACACACACAACAACGATGTACGTGTTTTGGTAACTTGCCTACGTCCACGGAGAGGTTACTATGTTCTTATTAGTGTCTCTCAATGCTCAAGATTACAACCTTTTCCCCCGGTCTGGGTTTATATTTTATAGATGTGTAAAAATAAGAGATCGAGTTGTACAAGGAACTCAATTAACATGTGGATAATTCATGGTGTCCCTGAATATCTCCTTCGAGATTGTTGGTAACTATTTTAAATATATTCGTAAGTGTTTTAGTGTATATCAAATACACGGGTCTTGATCAAATAGTTGATTTGGGTCGGGCACCTCTTCTATCAGGTTGTACTGGTCGACTACACTCTTGGTCCAAGATAAATGGGTCCTAACAAATGCCTCTTAAATTTTTGGGTTGTGTATTTGGGCCAGTAATTTTTTATTGAACTAAAGGATCATTACTTTAAATTTCTATTCTTGAAGCCGGAATGGCATTTTTGTAGTTTTAGTGAATTCATGGGGGTACGCTCTCCTGAGCCAAACACCATGGCATACTTATAGTTTCGTTGAAGAAGAGAGGGTACCCTTGTCCAAGCATCTATATAAAGTGCCAAAATCAACTTGGGATGTCGTGTCCATCACTAGATTTGAATTTCAAAGCAGAGATATATCTCCTCTATCAGCTAACTCTCACTCCTTCCTTAATTGCTAAGCTTTCCAGAGTTCTCTTCTTCAATGTTTCATTTTCCTTCAGAGCTTCATCAGTTCTTGTAAGTCTAGCTCATCTTCTCTTAGTTTTCCTCTTCTTTGAATTGTTCTTCAACTGTAGTTAGGGTTTTTCTTCTATTAAAGTGTTCATGGAGACATTAGATAACAAGCCAATAGCAGAATTTAGCAAAACTTATAATATTCCAGACGGGGTAAAATCGACTGTGCCCCTATCCCCGGAGATATCCGTGACATTGAAGGGGAGTACTGGATTTATACCCTGTTGGTCACCTAGGGAGGGTTAACATTTCCTCCAACCCCTCTCTTTCTTAAATTCTTTAAATATTTTGATGTTCTCCCTCATCTATGTGCCCCCAACGTTTTGAAAATTGTGAATGGTGTACATAGGATAAACAAATTATATGGGACTAAACTTGGTCTTGGTGAGCTCTATTATTGTTATGTCTGGTCATGAACCAATGATGGTATTTTGTGCTTGAAGACTAGAAAGGTTGATAGGGTCTTGGTGGTAAACCTCCCATATTTTCACAAGGATTACTGGGTCCATGGATTTATTGCCAAAAATTGGTAATGTCCTCCCCCTCGTGAGGGAAAAAGACATCGGGGCCCCTTGATTTCATACTTAGGGGAAAAAATAAGTCGCCTTTCACTTTAATTTGGTTTATTTATTGTTTCTTCTTTTTTTTATCTATGTGTTGTTTGTTCCTGGCTGATGTTTTTCTGGTTTTGTTTTGCAGTTCGTGACAAAAATCAAGAGCCTGACTTAAGTGAAGTCAATGTTCCTAAACTTCTGAAGTCTTGGAAGGTTAAGAAGAGGCTTCTAGATGGCAAGCATCCAAGGTTTGCGACCTACTAACTCGAATATAAGAATATGATAAGAAGCTTCATTACTCGATCGGTTGACAAAGTCCCCATCCTAAAGGATACAAAAGTTGGTCCCTCTTATCCAATGGTTCTAGAGGAAGAAGAAGAAGAAGAAGAAGAAGAAGAAGAGAAAGATATGGCTCCCCAGTTCAAACGAGGACATTTATGATTGATGATGGTTAGGATCGGGCAATTATGTCTGATCGACTCAAGTCCCTAAAGAGGTTGAAGGTAGATTCCCCTAGGGCTAGTGGTTCTAGCACATGAGCCAATGGGAAAAAAAGATAAGGAGAAGAAGAGGGAAGAAGAGAGAAGAGAGAGAGAGAGAGAGAGAGAGAGAGAGAGAGAGAGAGAGAAAAGAGAGAGAAAGAGAGGAAGAGGGAAGATACCAATAGGAAGTTGGCCTTGAAGGCCCTTGTAATCCCCATCCTTACTACTGAAACTGAGGGGGCTAGAGTGGGCAATACCCTTTCCCTTGCCCCTAATATGCTGAAGGGGGTTGTGCTCGTTGTTGATCACAAGCGTTATTCACTATTTAGGTCATCTAAGCTCTCCCTCAAGTTCACTTTGGGAATTGGCCTAGTAATTATCTTCTTTGTGTCCTTGAATCATTTTTGTTCTGCATTTTTCCATCTTCATATTGACTTACTTTTTTTTATTTTGTGCAGGTTTTGTCTGACTTCACAACTCTTTTGGATGATCATGCTAATTAGTCTAAAAGTAACCATAAGCTAAAAGATGCTCTGGAAAAGTCTAAGAAGGCCTTTTTTTATGCTCACGCAGTATGGGAGCTAGAGAATAAGAAGTCGACAAAGGCCTATACCGATCTTGAGGCATCCAAGCAGATGGTGGTCGCTTAGAAGGGAGAGTTGGCCAAGGAAAACCAAAGTCTGTCTAGTAAAGTTTAAAATTTAAAGGAGGATCTCTCGTGCGAGAAAGATAGCAGCTATACTGAGGGTTGGAATGCATCATATGATGATGTCGAGCTCTAGATGGACTATGCAAAGAAGGTGGACTTCAAAAAAGATTGGGACCAAGTATTGGGAAATACGAGGGGCTCCTACTAATTCTCAGCTCTTTAGTCTTCATTCTCCTAGGCCCAACACTCTTATAGAGGGAGAGAAGAATGCTAGTCAGCCTACCAATTATGCTGAGGACATGACCGCTAAGGTCAAAGCGGGTGCTGACCAAGATCAGAGGGTTGTCGAGAAAGGGAAGGCAGTGATTAAATCCGAGAAGATGAACGAATAGGGCTTTTAGATTATGAGTTTTTTTCTTTTTTCTTGTACAATTTTTTGATCCCATGTAATTTTCTTCATTACTTTGATTGTACTGGACTATGGCCCCCCTTTATTGATGAAATGAAAGAGAACCTTTTACTCATATTGATTCATTTATTCCATACATACTGATATATGTTTGTGGTTTCACATATTGTGTTATTTGTAGCCTAATGAGGACTATATTCAATCTGCTTCAAGGTTAGGAATGATCTTGGGGCCCAATATTATGTGAAAGTTCTCATGGCAATTATGAAAATTTTCAAGTCTTTGAGGGCAAGGACTAAGCAAATAAGGATCAGTCTGAACTAGTCGCCAAGCTTAAGGACGATCTTTAAGTTATAGAGGAGATCGGTGCTTTTAATATGAGGTAAATATGCTGAAGGCCAAACTTATGGAGACAAATGAGGTGGGCCAAGTGGGTGAAGTCCTCCAATTTGAAAATAATTCTTTGAGGTTGTTGAGTTGAAAGGAGAGATTCGAAAAGCATATGTGATTGTAGCTAAACTCCAGAGAGACGTCACAAGGCTGAGGCACGTATTCAGAATAGGACCCTGAGAAGCCTGGGCAGATGGCTACATTGAGGGTTGGACTGATGCCTCATCGAAGCTAAAGGAGGTATAAGATCTTGCTTTTGTTCATAGGTGGTTGAGTGCCCTTTGGGAGGTTAAGACTCCTAAAGAATCTAACCTATGGTATAAGTATCACGTCGAGTGTCCAGCCTACCACCATAACCCTTTCTTGAAGTATGACAAGTGGGTCCTACTTGATGATGCTATTCCTTCCTAACTCTTGGAACATTACCTCGAACATGATGTGGAGATTTCTCTCCCAACCCATATGATGGCCGAAAAGCACGTGTAGCAGATTATCTTGCTCGCCATCCTGAGTCATCTTAGATCTTTGTTATGTCTTTTTGTATTTTGTCTTGATGTATTTTTATTTCCCCACAATTGTCAATATAAAGCTTTATTTATTAACTTTTTTCATATTTTGAGCATGTGTTGACTAAATATGAGTTAATAACTGTCTTTTATGTTTGAACTGGAAAATGTTGTTTTCTTGTTAACTACTTAATACCTTTGTCGACTAAGTAATATTATTTAAGCATTTTAAGGCCTTTTGCCAATAAAATGGGTTAATACTTAGATTTAATCATTTTGGTCTTCTCAGCCGACTAAATGATTCTTAAGGACAAGTGTTAGTCGTTCGCTAATCATGTGTTTGAACATTCTCCCAGTCCAATATGCCTTTCTAGTATCACTCCATCTACCTTACCTTTTAGTATGTGTCATCACACTCCCTTAGGCCTAGGTGAGATAATGGTGGGAATGTACCTGGTCGATGGGCCAATCAAGCAAGTTTTTGTGACCAACCTAAGTTTGATTTTTTTTTACCTAAGGATCCCCTGTAGGGATTTTACTGTTGTCGGGGCAACTCATGAGGTTTTTTGTGTTTGTGACAAATACCTACTATTTGACCTTTTTGTTTCCATGGTCTCGATAAACAACTTTCTAAAAGATTTTTGGATCACACATTCATCTCCATTCTCATCCTCACTATCGCTTAGGCTAGCGGTCATGGAAACTTTCTTTCCCTCTCTCCTAAGTCTAGTGGGACACTCAAATTTCTTGTGCCCTACCCCATCGTACTCAAAATATCTTATTTTCTCACGGTTTTCCTTTCTCTCTTTTTAATTCTCACAGCAACTCTCTCCCTCTCTCCAAACAGTCTTAAATCTTTCTCTAAAGCGGCGATCCTAGGAACTAACGCTTTATTACTCCTTTTGGCCTCAAATGACTCAGAATATAACTCAGCGTAGGCGCGTTGAAGATCACCCTCGCTCTCACTTGCAGTATCCTCCCCATCACTAACATCGTTTTCACTGTCGGCGTGTCCCAGTGAAGGAGCATCCTCATCGTCGTGATGAACACTAGAAGTACTCACATGACTATCCATGAATGCGGTGAAGTTACATTCATGCGGTGACTCGTCTCCAGAGTCCATTGACTCGACCTCACTATCGTCACTAAGGGTAGCATTAAGGACATCTTTGCCTTTTTCTTTGGCAAGTCTGTTCAGTCTGGTAGCACACTCAAAAGCTCTATGACCCTTACCATGGCACTTAATGCATCTCTCACTGTCTTTCTTAGGAGGGTCTTTAAAATCTTTTTCATTTTTGTTATTTTTCTCAAAATTCTTTTTATCTTTGAAATTTCCATTTTTCTTGAATTTGAGAATTTTCTTGAAATTTTTAGCAAACAGGGCCAAATCATCTAAATAAAAGTCACACTCAGAATCTAACGTTTCTATCTTCCTTTGTCTAGATGACTCAACTCTCTTTCTTGCTGACCCCTCACTCTTTCTATCCTGGGCATTAAGTGAAATCCCCTTATCTTTAGGCTTGACAGATTTAGGAAATATATCAATTTCATACGTTTATAAGTCTGCTACAAGTTTCTCCAATTTCAGCGTATTTAAATTACCCATAGAATTTAGCACAGTGACTTTAGGGATAAAACGCTTAGGCAATGATATATGAATCTTTTTAACAACTCTAGCATTAGGAATGTGTTCACCAAGATTAAAGCTAGTGTTTACAATATTAGATAACCTAGCATAAAATTCATCCAAACATTCAGTCTCAAGCATGGTGATTGTTTCAAATTGAGTTGTTAAATTTTGCAGTTTAGACTCTTTCACAGCATTAGTTCCTTCATGGGTAAATTGCAAAACATCCCATGCCTCATTTGACGCGGTGCACATCATTATGCGTCGGAACTCGTCAGGTCTGACGGATCCAAAAATAGCACTTAAACCCTTAGAATTAAAAGATGACCATTTAAATTCCTCTTCAGTCCATGCAGTGACATATTTTAAATTAGTGACGTTATCAATAGTGATGGAGGGAGGTGTCCACCCTTTTTCAACCAAAATCCAAACACGTTCATCAATGGCTTTCAAAGAAGATTTCATGCGGGCTTTCCAGTAAGCATAGGTTTTCCCATAAAAACGGGCATTTTATTATATAATTTCTCCATTGAACACGCCCTTTTTCAAAAATGAATTTTTCAGAAAATTGATATCTTAGAAAAAATTTGCGAAAAATTACACGGTATAATTGTGTAATTGGCTCTGATACCAATTTGAAGAGTGCACGTGCGTTCAAATTAAGAAATTATTTAATTAAACTCGGTTTTTCAATTAAATCCTAAAACCGGCATCTAGGTGTGATTGAAATCAATATGAACATACAAGAACAGTCAATGACAAACAAAATGCACAAATGAGGAAAAATCCCCCAAAGGGGCAAAACCTTATTATTTTCATTGTAATTTTAAAAACGGTTACACGGATTACAAGGAAAATAAGTGTGATATATGAAATAACCTCAGGCGTCGGTTTTGATGTCTCGACTGGAATCTCCCGTAAGAACTCCAAGTGGGCAGCAATGAAGAAGAGAACGGCTTCTCCATAAATTACTCCGGATGAGTAAAAACGATCCTCATGAAGGTTTAACGATTCACATACATAAAATGATAGTTTAAGTGAATAAAGAAGGCATAAAATCTTAAAAGGTGAAGTCTATTTTCTGGGCTGTTTTTCGCAGAAATCGTGTTTGAAAAAGACTTGAAGACGTGTAGAAAATGACCAGATATTTATATGAAAATCGAGGCGGCGGCGTCGCTCGAACGAGATAGGCATCTCGCTCGAACGAATGACACGTGTCATTCAAACAATATCGCGCGAGATGCTTATCTCGCTCGAACGATAGTGTGAACTCGTTTGAAAGAGCTCGTCAACCGAGGCACTCCGCTTCTACACTTAGAAAAATTTATGCCTTTGATAAAAATAAATCAGTCTTCGAAATAACATTTTCGAAAAAATTCCCAAATATTTATGAAAATATAAACAACACCAATAAATAATTTTACCAATAATGCGTCGTGGAGTAGTGGGAAACGGTTGAGCAGCACGTCACATGTAGCATGATGCACGTGTGAAGATGATGGATGCATGGATTCGGATCAAGATCGTCATGGATGATCGTGTTGACGAGCCAAATGTAACGGTATCAGACATATAAACAGTGATCTAGGGAAAATAGAAAATTTTAAGATTCTACCCCGGACATTATAAAATTATGTCCTTACACTTTAAAATTATGAGCTTGACATGTTTTCTTCTAAAAAGATGAAGAAAGATAAGGTCGTTGCTTTGAAAGCTTGGAGGGAGGAAACATGGATTTCGAATAATGAGTCCGACATAGATTGTAATGATATGGCTATGTTTGCTAAGAAGTTAAAAAAAATTCTTAAATTTAATAAATAAAAATATAAATCTAAGTATAGTGAAAAGAAATTTTAGATGTCTAAGTTTAAGAAGGTTGTAAAATTCCCTAAAAATTATAATGATAATGTTAAGAGGGATGAGTCGAATTTATGATTTGGGTGTGGGGGTTATGGCCATAGGGAAACTGAGTGTCCCACTAAGCTAAGGAAGGAGGTAAATAAACCGATTGCATAAGATGCCAACCATAGTGATAGTTGAAAAAATACCACTTAAGTTGTTTAATTCAAGATTAAAAAATCTAAATGGGTCCCAATAGTTTTTTTTTAAGAAACTCTTTTCTTAAAAAAAAAATAACACAGGATGTTTATAAAAAGAATATGAACAAGATATTTAAGATATTATGTATCCAAGTTTTGAAAACCAAAATAAATACATGTTTTAAATCAGCACGCCAATAGAAGGGATGAGAGGAAGATTAAGAACGCAAGTGCGTAAGATTTTTAACGTGGTAAAACCCCACACAATTGGGGAAACATCCACGGAGGTATCTACACCTCTAAACAAAATCCACTAAAATAGAGTAACAGATTACAAACTATTTAGAAATCTAAACGCACAATCAGACCTAATCTAAGTTCAGAAACTATACCAGCTCCTCTGAATTATTCTGACTTCTCCCAAGGCTTTGATGTTGTTCAGCTTTGTAACTCCACTCCTTTTAGCTTTACGTCGACTCTTAAAGTCCAAAATCTCTCTACCAACACCTTTTAGTGTTGTAGTGTGAAAGTGTTGTGATATGATGTGCCTAACGAATGTATGTAACTCACACACACTTATTACAGACAAAATGATTATCAAATTACAAACAGAGTTCTAATATGCAAAAGAAATTTTTGAACTCAGTTTGATCAAAAATATCAGACTTTGGATCTTTAATTTTATCCACAAATCAAGAAGGAATATTGTTATATAAAAGAGCCAATATCCTAGACACGTTCTTTATTAAAAAATATACAGTTATTTCATAAATGTGAAATATATAAAAGTGTAAATCCCCAATCAAGATCTTAATTAGATCTAAGTCTGGATTTTCTCAGAAACTGAAATCCGAAATGATTTTGTTGGTTTAGGTTTTGAAAGCAACATAAATGTTTAAAAACAACCAACAAAATAGATATTTCTCGAAAGAAGAAATGAAACTCAGTAATATCTACGTGATATGTATCACAAGGTCTCAAATCTCAGCTTTCTATGAAAGAAAATGAGATCAGGACTTCATGACTTGGTTGGACAAGAGATTAAGAACTAAAGAGGATGGATCTTCACCAAACTTGAACTAACTCAACTCACAGAAGGATTTTCAGGTGAGAATTTGGCCGGAGTTAGTTTAGGGTTTTCTTTCTCTCTCTTTTTTTCTCTCAAAGGTGAAATGATGCAAAGATTGTAAACCTTCAACATATGGCTTCTTTTTGTATTAGAGCATGGAAGGCTCTGGAGCGACGAACCAAATCATCGATCAAGATAGAATGTAAAGGATCGAAGTAAATCTAACGGTTGTCTATCACTGATTTTAAAAACACTCTGATTTGTTCAATTAGTTAACACTTGGATCGAGTTAGAAGACATGCAGACCATTGATAAGATTGATCCAACGATTTAAATAAGGTCTCAGTTATGCGAGGAAGAGAAAACATAGATCCAACCGATATAAGACCAACACGTGTAAGGCTACGACGGACTAAAAAATGCGTGTTTTTGAAGTTTAAAAAATTCAATTTCCCCCCAAAATATTATCTAGGGCTTTTGTATTCTACCCAAGCATAGTTTTAGGAACTTAGGGAAATTATAAAACAGCCCAAAACATTATAAAACCCAATTTTAAATTTCTAAAAATTATTTTTTAAATTCCTAAAAATTATTTAAAATATCCCAAAAATTGTTGGAAATTATTTTGATGGGATTTAACTCACACACACCCATATTATGAAGAATGAAACATATAAATGCAATCCTAGGTGAGGTGTTGGAGTTCTACACCTTGGGACTTTTAGTGGAATTAAAATTTAGAGTCTATGGGCTTTTTGGTAGACTAGGATATGACTCAATTTTGTCACTATTTTCAAACTAGATGAGCGCCTACATAGTATAGACTCATGTGAGTCAAAGATATAGGGTGCTTCAATCTTCCCCTTTGGAAATATGAGACAAAATCTCTATTGAGTCATCAAGGACTCATAGGGATGAAAAACAAAAATGCAAAATCCTATTCCTGTATAAAAATTCTATATACCCAATATCCTAGAAAAGAAAAATTACATAACTCAACTAGTTACAGACCATTACCCTATCAAAAATTCTGATGTTAATGAAGGTACTCATTCCTGAAAATGAGATAACTAAGATTGAGCTTTTTAGTTGAGAATACAATAATAATGTCCAAGTAGACTCAAATTTCTCCCCTATTTTGTCTCAAATGGACAAAGGGCAAAGAAAATAAGTATGAATGTTATAAACAAGTAGATCAGTAAGAACATGTATAATCAACAGGCAATCACAAGAATCTCCTACATTAAACAGATATAAGAGGTGTTCTTTATCATTTTTCTAACAACCATGCCTTATATCCTCAGAGATTAATTATAAGCATGTGGATAACCAGAAGATATACATATGAAACGATAAATCATTATTCTGCCATAACCATACCAATAGATTTGCATAAATATTCAAATCGAAGATAATCCAATGGTTTAGTAAATAAGTCAGCTAATTGCAATTCAGTAGGCAGGTGATTAATTTCTAACTCCTTAGATTCAACTAACTCGCGTATGAAATGATATCTGATCTTAATATGTTTGGTACGAGAGTGTTGAACTGGATTTTTAGAAATATTAATCGCACTTTGATTGTCACAATAGGGATGTAATTTATCTTTAGTTATACCATAATCTTTCAACATTTGTTTAGACAAAGTAATTGAGCACAACAACTTCCTGCGAAAATATATTCGGATTCGGTAGTGGATAAGGAAGTGCAATTTTGTTTCTACTATTCCATCCTACCAAATTATTACAAATGTAGTAACATACTCCTGAAGTACTCTTACTATCATCGAAACACCCAGTCCAATCAGCATCGAGGTATCCTACTATAGTACTAGAAGTGTCATTAGTGTACCAAAGTCCTAAATTTAGAGTGCCTTTAATGTATTTGATAATTCTTTTAATGCATAATAAATGATTCTCTTTATGATTGTTTGATATCGGGCACACACGCAAACAAATTACATAATATCAGGATATAAGGCCGTAAGTTAAAGTAAGTTTCCTATCATGCTACAATATAAAGTATAATCGATAGATTTACCATTCTCATCTTTTGAAAGTTTGACAGAAGTACCCATGGGAGTCCTAGCTTCTTTTGTTGTTTCTAGGTCAAACTTCTTGACAATCTCTAAAGCATATTTAGATTGCGATACAAATAATCCATCTGAATTTTTCTTAACTTGGAGTCCTAAGAAAAATTGTAACTCCCCCATAAGTGACATATGGAATTATTTATGCATAAGGTCAGAAAATGTTTTAACATCTGTAGGGGAGGTAGATCCAAAAATGATATCGTCTACATATACTTGGACTATGGTAATGTTTATGTCAAAGTGTTTGACAAAAAGAGTTTGATCATTCCGTTCTCGTTTAAAACCGTTGTTTAGAAGGAAGGTAGATAAACGTTCATACCAAGCTCTAGGAGCTTGATTTAACCCATAAAGAGCTTTCTTAAGCCGGTAGACGTGATTTGAATGATGAAGGTCAATGAACCCTTTAGGTTGTTCTACATAGGTCTCTTCAGTCAAGATGCCATTAAGGAAAGAAGATTTAACATCCATTTGATAAAGTATGAAATACAAATAATCAGCTATTGCAAAAAGTAAGTGAACAGACTCAAGGTGAGTGACAGGTGCAAAAGTTTCCTCAAAATATATTCCTTCAATTTGAGAGTAGCCCTGAGCAATAAATCTAAATTTATTTCAAATAATCATCCCAAATTTATCTGTTTTATTTATAAAAATACAACATGTGCCGATAACCCTTTTATTTTCAGGTCGGGGTACAAGATACCATACATCATGAATGACAAATTGAAGAAGCTCCTCCTACATAGCGCTTATCCACAATAAGTCATTCGACGCTTCATTAAATTTCTTTGGTTCTATAAGAGAAGGAAAACATGCATAATGAACAAGAGTACGTAGTTGGGATCTTGTACGAACTGGCTCAATAGGATTACTAACTACTTTATCTAAAGGATGATCTTTGGAAACCCAGTTAGGCACTTCAAGGTTCTCAGTTGGTAAGGACTCATTTATCTCTGGAGAATCATAAGTTAAAATATTTTTGAATTCATCCACTATAGTTGGTCCTTTGATCTTACTCTCTACATTAGTGTCACTTACAACCACATTAATGGATTCCATTAAGGTTTTGGTACGAAGATTGTAAACATGATAGGCTCTACTATTTGGAGAATATCCTACGAAAATAGTTTTATCTCCTTTGGTTTTGAATTTAGAAAAATGTTCTCTATCCTTGCAGACATAACAAGTGCTACCAAAGGTTCTAAAGTATTTTAGGTTAGGTTTCTTCCCATACCAAAGTTCATAGGATGTTTGTTTGGTGTTTTTCCTTAGGTAAACTCGATTGATTATGTGATAACCTATATGAATGGATTCTACCCAGAACTATTTAGGTAGGTTCTTCGCATGCATCATCTATTTCTTAAAGAGTGCAATTTTTACGCTCAACAATTCTATTTTATTGAGGTGTCTTAGGGGCACTAGATTCATGTTTGTAGCCATTATAGTCACAGTATTCAATGACACCTGAATCTATAAATTCACCTCCTTTATCACTACGAATTCTATTTACTTAGGAGTCCTTTTCATTTTCTATAAGAACTAAATTTTTTTAAAAATTACTAAAAGTTTTTTATTTGTGTTTTAAAAAGGCAACCCAAGTAAATCGAGTGAAGTCATCAACTATAACTAGGATATAACTGTTGCCACAAAGACTAACAGTGCGAGAAGGACCTATTAGGTCCATATGGATGAGTTCTAAAGGTTTATTGGATAGAACTTCTTTAACTTTCTTATGGGGAGCCTTAACAATCTTTCCTTCCTAATAGGAACCACATATGATGTTTGAAATTGGTTTGATCGTAAGAAGACCTCTAACTATTTCTTAGGAGCATAATTTTCTAAGACAGTCATAATTAATGTGACCCAACCCATTATGCCATATATCATTGTTATCCATTATGGCAATGTTACAAACCTCTGTACTTGGATTGACTGTGTAACAGTTATTTGAAGTATGGAGTCCTGTAATAATGCAATCACCTTTTTCATTTAAAATTTTGCAATTGTTCTTTGAAAAGGTGACAGTATGGTTGGAGTCACAAAATTACGATATACTTAGTAAATTAACTTTAATACCTTTTACCAAAAGAACGTCCTAAAGAATAGGCAATCCTTCTTCATAGAGTGTTCCTTTACAAATGATCTGGGTTGATACACCATCTCTGAACAAGAATTTTCCTCCGGATAAGTTAGTTTTGTTTGAAAGTTTAGTATTATCCCCGATCATATGTTTAGAATATCCAGAGTCTAAATACCATCAAGATGCTATATGTTCAGCTTTAAAAGCATTGATCACAATGTTTCATTTCATCTGGGGTAATAGATAATCTTTTCTAACCCAAATTGCTCTAGTTTTCAATTTGTGCTTATTAGCCCGTATTTGATAAAACTTGCGAGCTTCTGTCTTTTCTTTAAAAGATTTTTGCGCATCTTTATGAGGATTATAAACAGTTTGAGCATTTAGTTTAGAAAAGAATCTAGGATTCCTTCTTGTTGATGATATATTAGTATTAATTCTTCTCTTCCTATTTTGATAGTTAGAATTCTTGTCTGGCTGTCTAGATAGGGCATTATTATTTCAGCTTCTCCTAGTATAGTTGAAGTTATGGTAAACATGAGAGTTATAGACTGGATTATATAGACATTTAGAATAGCAACCATCAAGGGAATGTCCATAAACATCATAATAGGAGCAGTAAAGATGGATCGTCGAACTCTTAACCTTAGGAAAATTGTTAATCAAAGGCTTGTCTAAGTTTTGAGCTCTAGTCTTGTTCCTAGGTGGCACAGGATGAAATGACGAATCATCTTGTATAATAAGAGGGCATACGTATTTAGCCTTATGTTCAACATTATGCTTAGAGTAACTTGATTCACCAATGTCTAACTTTTGTTATTTCAAGTCAAAATCATTTCTCAAGATTTGAAAGTCGGGATAAATTTCAACAAGTCTTTTGCCACAAGACACAAACTTGATAGGTTCAAAAAAAATTATTTGCTTGGTATTATTGGGGCAAAAACCTATTCCAATTTTGTCATCAAAATTGGTCTTACTTTCAGCAACGCAGTCTTCAAAACATTTTGAGTTATTTTCAAATTTAGCAAATGTTTTGAAGACTGTTGATGTCTTTTCTTTTGTTGTTTCCAATTCTAACAACGTCCCTTTGTATTTATTTTCCAGAATTTCATTTGAGTCAGACAACTCTTTCAGTTTTTATTCAAACCTTTTAGTTTCATTCTAATGAGTTAGACATTGAGAAGTGTACTCTTTAGCATTTTGTTTGATCATATGACTTAGGGTTTCTATCTTCCGTGTAAGATCTTTAACTATCTTTTCAAGTCTAGTGCTTTTCTTGTGAGTTTTTTAGTACAGTGTGTGAATGTCAGGAAGGTCCTCATTATCGAAGTCACTATCAAGTCTACTGCTTTTCTTGAGAGTTTTTTAGTAGAGTGTGTGAATGTCGTGAAGGTCCTCATTGTCGGCGTCACTATGTATGCAGAGTGCAGTGTCCCCTAGTGATTCATTTTTAGGACTCATACACCCATTGGCATCAAAAATAGATCGTTCCCTTTGACTCACACACACCGCGTTTGAGGCATTATCATCATTTTCAAGTAACAAAGAAGACAAATCAGTAGGGATAACATCATTCAATATAGCATGATTAGATTCCTTATCATCAGTGTATATGATTTTAGCAAAGAAGGACATACAAGGGTCATAAGTATCAGATGACTCGGGGTTATCAGTTCTGATTCACTTGAGTCATCCCAAGTCTTGCACAAGTTAGCCCTAGTGTTCTTGTTCTTACTCAAATTAAATCTACAGTCACTGGCTAAGTGTCCTAACTTATCACATCTATAGCATTCAGTGTTTTTAAGGTCTCTACTGGGTTTATTGTCAAGTCTTTTCTCATGAGGTCTGTTATTAAAGTTGTTTGAATAGGTAGGTTTGCCTTGTCTATTTGCAATTTTATTTCTAAATTTCACAATTTTCTTGAAATCTTTAGAAATTAAGGCAATCTGGTTATCCAAGCTCTCTAAATTATAGTCCTCATCAACATCTAAGTCAATTTCAGGTAAATGACATTCAGGTTTAGTCAGCTTAAAGGTGAAGACAATATTGAAGGTAGACTGTTTCTTATGGGTCTGTATTAATTGCTTCTTAAACTCTAATTCCATTTCCAAAGTTCTTAGCTTGCTACTGAGGAGTTCAGGGGTAAGGTTTTGATCGTCCATCTCCTCAATTGCATCGTTCTTATTATCAAATTTTTATGGAAGTGACCTTATAATTTTAGAGACAATTTCTTTTCTATTATAAATTATCCCATTAGCATGCATCTTAGTCACTGTGTTTATCAACTTAATGTAAAAGTCATCAAATGACTCAGTCTCAGTCACGACTAAAGTGTTGTACTGCTAGATTAACATTTAGGTTTTATCAGCTTTAACACGTGTGTCTCCTTCATGTGCAGTCACTAGGGTGTCCCATGATTCCTTAGAGGTAGTACAAAAAGATATCCTCTTGAATTCATGTTCATTGATATACCTGAATATAGCATTTTTGCCTTTGTTATTATTAAGGTAAGTCTGTTTTTCTTCTTTAGTGAATTCACTTAGCAACTTCCTAATCCTCACAGAACTTCCTTCAGTAGCTGGTAGTAGGAAAAGTATAGCCATTTTTAATAGAATCCCAACATCATCTCCTAGTGTCCCTTGGATGAAACCAACCATCCTCACTTTCCAATAAGGGAAGTTGGTTCCATCAAAGAGAGGGGTCCTGGATAGGTTACCTAATCTCTCAAATTTCTCATCCATAGTTTGTTTTGAGAAAACAATTTCAAAAAATCAAGATTTAAAAGAATTTGTAAAAACAAAAGCTCTGATACCAATTGAAAAAGACCACTTAAGTTGTTTAATTCAATATTAAACAGTTTAAATTCCTCCGAATAGTTTTTTGAAGAAACTATTTTCTTAAAATAAACAGCTATCACAAGATGTGTATAAAAAGAATTATGAACGAGATATTTCAGATATTATGTATCAAAGTTTTGAAAACCAAAACTAAACAGTTTTTAAATCAGCACGCTAATACAAGGGGATGAGAGGAAGATTAAGTACGCAAGTGCACAAGATTTGTAATGTGGTAAAACCCCACCCAATTGGGGAAACATCCACAAAAGTCTCTACACCTCAAAAGAAAAATCCACTAAAATAAAGTAACAGATTACAAACTATTTAACAATCTAAACACACAATCATACCTAATTTAAGTTCAGAAATTATACCAACTCCTCTGGATTATTCTGACTTCTCCCAAGGTTCTGATGTTGTTGAAGTTTTCTAAGCTTTGTAACTCCACTCCTTTTAGGTTTACGTCGACTCTTAAAGGCCAAAATCTCTCTACCTACACCTTTTTGTGTTGTAGTGTGAAAGTGTTGTGATGTGATGTGCCTAACACATACATGCAACTCACACACACTTATCACAGACAAAATGATTATCAAATTACAAACAAAGTTCTAGTATGTAAAAGAAATTTATGAACTCGGTTTGATCAAAACTTTCAGACTTTAGATCTTTAATTTTATCCACAGATCAATAGAGAATCTTTCTATATAAAAGAGCCAAGATCCTAGACAATTATTTTTTTAAAAAAATATGCAGTTATTTCACAAAATGTGAAATATATGAAAGTATAAATCCCCAATCAAGATCTTAACTAGATTTAAGTATGGATATTCTCAGGAACTGAAATCAGAAATGATTTTGTTAGTTTAGGTTTTGAATGCAACATAAAGGTTTAAAAACAACCAACAAAATAGAGATTTCTCGAAAGAAGAAATCAAACTCAGTAATATCTACGGGAAATGTATCACAGAGTTTCAAATCTCAACTTTCTATGAAAGAAAATGAGATCAGGACCTTGTGACTTAGTTGGACAAGAGATTAAGAACTAGAGAGGATGTATCTTATCAAAACTCGAACTAACTCAACTCGCTGAAGGATTTTCAGGTGAGAATTTGGTCGGAGTTGGTTTAGGGTTTTATTTTTCTCTCTCGCCCTCTTTTCTTTTTTTTTCTCTCAGAGGTGAATTGATCCAAAGACTGTAAACGTTGCACATATGGCTTCTAATTATATTAGAGCATGGAAGGCTTTGTAACAACGAACCAAATCTTAGATCAAGACAGAAACTAAAGGATCGAAGTAAATCTACTGGCTGTTTATGCACCGACTTTAAAAACACTCTAATTGGTACAATTAGTTAACACTTGCATCGAGTTAGAAGACATGCTGACCATTGATAAGATTGATCCAACAGTGTAAATAAGGTCTCAGTTATGTAAGTAAGAGAAAATATAGATCCAACCGATATAAGACCAACACGTAAGGATACGATGGACTAAAAAATGTGTGTGTTTTAAAGTTTGAAAAATTCAATTTTCCCCCACAATATTATCTAGTGCTTTTGTATTCTACCCAAGCAAAGTTTTAGGAATTTAGGGAAATTATAAAACAACCCAAAACATTATAAAATCCAATTTTAAATTTCTAAAAATTATTTTAAAAATTCCTAAAAATTATTTAAAATATTCCAAAAATTGTAGAAAATGATTTTGATGGGATTTAACTCTCACACACACCCATATTATGAAGAATGCAACACATAAATGAAATCCTAGGTGAGGTGTTAGAGTTCTACCTTTAGGGACTTTTAGAGAAATTCATATGTAGAGTTTGTGGGATTTTTGGTAGACTAGGATATGACTCAATTTTTTCATTATTTTCAAAATTGATGAGCACCTATATAGTATAAACTCAAGTGAGTCAAAGATATAGGGTGCTTCAATAGTGAACTGAAAGAGGAACTCGATTTCCCCATTGAGTGAAACTACACTACATTCATGCAGAGTCATGTGACACTTGATGAAAAATCTATTGATGAAGATAATTTTGAGCATGACAATTTTACGGACCTTTTTTGTGATTCCTAAGTGAGTGGAGAAGAAGAAGAAGAAGATAAAGGAGAGGAGGAGGATAGTAAGCTTCAAGTTGCCTTCTGTGAGTTGTATGCAAAAATTTAAAAAGGCTAACTTAAAGTTAGAAGCTCGATTGAACAACGTGTCGTAGGTAATGATGAGAATATTTTAATTGAGGATCTAAAGGCACGTGACAAGACTCTTAGGGAAAAGATCACATTTGTTGAGGGGGAACGAGATAGCCTTCAGGGAATAAAAAGATTTTGAAGAAGGATTCCTTTGGTTTTTGTGAGTCTCGTCATTTTCTCGAGTCTAGGATCATGAAGTTATAAGAGATATTGAGAGACTCGAGTAATATCAAATTTGATTTGGAGTCTAAGTTGCAAAAGGCTGGATAAAATGATAGGAATCATCAAAATCTGTAAGAGGGAGATTTTATAATTTCTCATAGCTTAGGCTTTTTACTATTTTGGCATATCCCTTTACAAATCGTAGTTTCAAACCGAACACTACATCCTTATTGCGTCCATGATCACTCAAAGATATGTTAGTGATTGAGCATCATTTTTGAATTTCAAGTCATCAGAATTGTCACTGACACTTTAATGGAGGTATATGACCCGTTGTTTTGATTTCTCATATAAATTATATTCTGGGATGTTTACTTTTAAGTAGAGGCTTTTTTATAAAATGGGTTTTCAAAATTATTTATTTATTTTTTTATCTCGTTAGAATGAAAGTCGGTTCTCGTTAGAATGAGTTTCGAATAACCATAGAACTACAATCCTCTATTTAATAGGTACATTTTCGTTAGAAGGTCGTTAGAAGTCCGTTTGAATGAAAAAGACTTGTCATTTGAACGAGACCTAATCTCATTATAACGAAACCCGACCGCCTCAAAATTCGTGTTTTATTCTATAAAAACCTATTTTGTTAAGATTTTCGGCAAAAATAAATTCCCAATATCTGGACCAAAAGTTCTCATCTTTGTATTTCATAAAAACACTTTTCTTTTCCAAATCATTCATCCCATAGATGATTTGCTGAGTTTGTTCAAACCCAAGTTTCCATACAGTTGCATCAAACCCTTGTAGAGTTATACTCTTTGCTGATTTGTGGAGCCAAGGCTCAACAACTGAAGAAGATAGGATCGTGCATCATGAGGTTGATTGGTGGATATCACGGGAAGACCGCTTCCCATAGTTGGTACTGGACTGCATCACATTCTGTAGAAGATTTGGAGACCATGTGCATTATGCTTAGTGGAGCTAAGTAGTTTGTAAGTTGATTGTGTATGTCAAACTCTTTACACTATTGAATAATAGGTTTTTCTCGAAAGGAATTTTTCCTTCTCTTCTTTGCATGTTTGGTTTAGTTGTGTGATTAAGGAAGAGTTTAATTTGGGCACTATATTGCGTGCACATCTAATTCCTAGTCAAAATAAAATTTGGGTAAAATTTGAATTTGTGTGTGCATAACGTAATATACTGATTATGCATACGAACCTTGCTTTGTCAAATTGGTATCAAAGCTGGTTACACTAAGTTTTTGTGTGATCCTTTGAAATTTGGGGTTTATGGATAATTTTTATAATAAGGTACATGTTTTTTATAGGTTTAATTATGCTTATTGGAAAGCTCAAATGAGGTCTAATTTGAAAGCGATTGACGAGCGTTTCAGACTAATAGCGATTTCATAGGTCCTAAACCCGTCACCACTTGGATGGAGGATGAACTAAAATGGAGTAATTTTAACTCTCGTTGTTCAAGTTCCATTTATGGAGATGTCATCAATGTTAAGTTTCGTCGCATCATGACGTACACCACGTCCAAGGAATCTTGGGATACCTTCCTACTCACTCACATAGGTACCAACATTGTGAAAGATTATATGCTTCAAAACCTCACCAGACAGTTTAAGACTATTACCATGATAGAGTCTAAGTCTTTTGATGAATTTTATGCATGATTGTCGGATATCGTTAACTCCAGTTTTAATTTGAGTGAGAAAATTCCTGAGACACGCATTGTGAAAAATATTTTGAGATCCCTGCCAGCCCATTTTATCCCTAGAGTCACTATCCTGAATTCATTGGGAATATTAGATAGTCTAACCTTAGAAGAACTCATAGGATACCTTCAAACTTATGAAATCGATATGTTTCCCAAAACTGTTAATAAAAAGGAAACATGGATTGCTTTGAAAGCCCAGTCCAAAAACAAGAAAGAAAAAGTTTATGATTCTGAGTTTGAATTTGATTTTGAGATGGATGATTTAGCTCTTTTTTCAAAAAAATCCGAAATTTAACAAAGAAAATTCTTCCAAAGAAAAGATTTTTGAGAAAAATAAAAAATGTGAATGAGGGCAAGGATGTTCGTGAGAAAGATGAGGTGAGATGTTATGAGTGTGAGGGCAAGGGACATAAAGCCCATAAGTGTGCCATTAAGCTAAAGAGATAGGGAAAACAAAAAGTTGCACAAAAAGCCACTCTTAGAGAAAGTGACATCGAGTTGTTGGATCTCAGGGATAAATAACCACATGAACCTAATTTCTGTGCATTCATGGCAAGTCACGTGAGTACTTCTAGTTTATCCCACACCGATGAGGACATTTCTAAACGTGGGAACCTTGATAATGTTTCGAATCATTGTGGAGAGAATGATAGTGAGGAAGATAATTTGAGTGAGGGATAAGGTGGACTCCCAAAAGCCTTTCGTGAACTTTACACTGAGACTTTTAAAATAAAAAAGAATAATAAAGATTCATATTATAGGGTGTTTGATTTAGAAAAGGAGGTGGATATTTTGAGACAGTGTCACGCATTGGTGAGTCAATTAGTGAAGGTAAAAGTTTCTTTGTCTGAGAAGTTGATAGTTGTTGATAGGGAGAAGATCGATTTGACCAACACCGTGGCTAGTCTAATGAGAGATCTTCAAGCTTCATTAGAGAATCATGAAAAGCTTGAAGCATGTGTACCCCAACTCGATATTGATCTTGAACGTGCCCACGACGTCAAGGTCACTTTAAAGGACACATATAAAAAGGTTGTAAAGATGCTCATCGATCCCTCATTACATAACGTTGAGAGGGAATAAATAGGTTATGATGGTGCATCCACTTCCAAAGTCGCCCCCGAACCAGTTACCGAGTTTATGATGGATCTTTATGGGCCTCGACCTAAACCACCAAGGAGACCTAACCTATAAAGAAGAGCTAATCCTAGGCATTTTGAGCAAGGTAGGCCCAAGCCCATTTTTTAACACCCCGTATTTCTGAGTATCTAAATTTAATTACTTCGAAAATTAATTAGTTTTATTTTAAATTACGCGAGAGAAGTAATTCAATTAAATTGAATAATAATGTGATTAATTAATATTAATTGAGAGAGAGAGAGAGAGAATGATTAATATAACGAATTTAATTTACTAAGTGAAAATAGTAAATAACGTATGGAAATTATTAAGCGTAATAGCGAGTGATATTGGCGTAATTGAAATTATCACAACCGGGAGTCGCTTTAGACTAATTTGGGGTCGAGATGGAATAATTTTGTAGAGTAACTCGGATGATAATATCGATATCACAGATGACTCCAGAAGGGTTAAAATAGTCAAAATAGTATACCCGAGGGTGTCGATTGGGTCCTAGAGCATTTTCAGGCTAAACCGATACCGTATAGGGGCTTTTTAATCATTTGGGAAATGTGGGTTAGGAGACCTAAGAATTTATAACTACTTTATCAAATGCTAGATAATAGGGTCTAGTGTTAGAAATTCAAAATACGATGAGATTCCATTGGATAACAAAAGGAGAGAGCCCTTGGAGTTTTTGAGGATATTTTTGGAGCTTTTCATCTCAATCTTGGATTACAAACAACCTAGGAGTGAGGATTGATAGAGAAGACAATCAAATCCATCACCAAGCCACGAAATCATACTCTACTAATCAAAGGAAAGTATTTATATACAATTTATTTGAAGTTATAATACCCATGTAACTAGGGTTTTATCATATTTTTATTACAGTGATAATTCTTGGAAGAAAAGAATGATTTAAACGCATGTTCGGGTAGGAATTGCATGTAGAATGATTTGATATCAGTAGAGGATAATAAATTAGTGATTTTGAGCTGTTATCCATGAATCAATTCTGGGTTTATGTTGAATATTAATGGAGAATATGAAAACCTAGGGTTTTTGAGGATTAGATGATTAAATCCATTATTGAATGATATTCGATATGTTTTGATGTAAAATTTACGTTAGAAACTGTCCTAATACATGTGGGAAAGTTTTGGGACAATTGCTTTTAAGTTTTGTGGAGAAACATGTAAGTTATGTGGGTGTTAATGGTGAAAAATGCACATGCGTAGGGGAAGAAGACAACCTGGTGCAAACCGAATCGATTCAGCCCTGTCAAATTTGACTATTTTGCTTATTTTAAACCTCGAAACTTCGTATAAATGTTTGAGTTATCGTTGGGGCCTCTTTAAATCATTACAAGAGAATTATGGGATAACAGTAGGGCCTTGATAAGGGCATGCAGAAGTCTTAGGGAGAGAGTTAAGACTATAATGAGTCGAGCTTAAATTATAATTAATTCGCAAGAATGAGAATGCAATTACGGGAAAGTGTGAGTGATCTTATGGCATGAACCTGCAGGGTAAGGAAGGCTTTGCTGCCGAAATAGAACAAGGTGTAACTGGGGCCCTTAGAGTAGATAATAATACACCATTAAATACGATAGTGAGAATAATCATAAATTGAATGTACAGTGAGTATTCGAGTGATATATACTATGTACAAATGATGATGATTAGGTTGTGTGAATACCTACTAAATATATATAGGTTGTGTGTGTACCTATTATATGATAAATGATATATATTAACATACCTACGCTGCCTTCTATCGTGGAGGTTCCCACGCAGTGGGCGATCCCACCTTGCCGATTCTAAGGAAGTCTGGATTTGTGCCCCAGAACATAGAACTTAGGGTGGCTCACTATGTGTCGTGTATTAGTGTGTCCGACATATCGTTTGGGTACGTTAGGTATGTGCGTAGCCCAAAGGCTTAGAACTATGTTTACCTTCACTGTTTGTTATTTGATTTTGGGTTCGAGGATATGTACCGAACCATTTGTCCCAATTTAGTAGGAAAGGTACTTGGACTGATAGCAGAGTATGTCCATGTTTCACGGTAGTCCTTTTGAGAGACGCCATAACTATACACACACACACACACACACACACACACACACACCGATGTGAATATTCTACTTATGTGTGATAGTAGACAGTTAGATAGTGGATATCTAAAGATTTAATTAAGTAGTGAAACTTAATTGATTGTATAATGAGAGATTAAGTGAAATGATAATTTCAACTATTATAACATATGAGAAACGTTAACTAACGGGTAAATTACTGTATGGGCAGTACGGGAACAAAGACGTGTTCCTATTCAGAAATACTTAAGTCGAGTTAGCTAAGGTAAAATAGCTAAGTGGGCTAAGTAGAAACGTTAGGCATTCACAAATAGTTGAGGGGTGAGGAAACTCAAGTGAGTGTACGTGAACCTAACATGTGTAATCAATAACTGATTTTAAATTGTGATAAATACATGCTAAATATTTTCAAAATGTTTTGGGTTTTAACCCTTGCTATAAAATATTTTCAAAACCTTTTAGGTGTCGAGCCACAGGGACGCCAGACTTGATGATTCCTTACAAGGACGTATAGTTGAAGTGTTGTGGAGGCTTGTAAAGTTTTGATTATACATATCTATCATTTCATTCCTAACACAGGAGTTTATTCCAGTATTTCAGTTTGGGCATGTTGTCCCCATTTGAGACTTTATTTATTCAGTACTTCAGTTTCAGACTTGTATTCAAATATTCTTATTAGTTGGATTCATTATCTAGTTTGGATTTTTAGCCGATGGTTTATTTGTCAAGACTTTATTTACTTGAGATGGTTTGGACTCTAGTATTATGTTAATGTTGTAATTAATTTTTTTCGCATATTACTATTTGCCTGTTTAATGCAAGATAAAGTTTGGCACCGACTTAATTAACTAATAGGTGATTAGTAATTAATTTGGTTTTTGACAATGATTCTAAGAATGAACCATTTTGTAAAATCTGTTTTAATTTAATAAAGGCCTGATCACCCGGTATTTAATTAGGCGGGGTGTCACACGTTTATGTTTGTTCCCATTACAAACAAAGAGGTCACCTTAAAAGGTTTTGTTTTAATCTAGGGAGAGTTTCTCACATACGTGTTCCCCAGTATGCTCTCACACAAGTTCTTATACGAGTTCCCGCACACACTCCCTCACACATTATTTCACATGCTCTCGCACATCACCATAAATATTTTGAGAGTTTTCGAGAGCAAGTACAATATTTAGTCAAGCGTACACAATGTTTGATCGAATAAATTTCATAGGATATCTTCTCTTTTTGAGAACTACTCTGAGCCTAATGATTGAGGTCGAGACTTGTATCTAGTATACGATGTTTCTCATGTTCATAGCTTATATCCTTATTTTTATAGTGTATTTATATTATATTCATATGTTTTTCATTTTGATATATATTGAAAAATTCCAAAAAGATTATCGCTTTCATGAAAAAGTTTGAAAATTCCAAAAAGATTTCGGCTTTTAAGAAAAAAGTTTGAAAATTTGAAAAAAAAAAAATTTGATAAAGAAATTAAAAAAGACAAAAAAAAATTATATTTTCATTTTTTACCATATACGGATGAATATTTAAGATATTCGGATCACCCATATATTCCATCCATTCTCGTGACTTTTTTGTAGTCTTGGAGACATGGATTTCTTTCATTAATGAGTTTAATAATGTGTGGATAACATTTCGTTGATCATTAATGACTACTTTATACATGATAGACTCTTTATCATCTTTATTGTACACGTGCATGGACTTTTTGAATATTGTACTTACTTGTCATATGTCAAATATTGTGTTCTCATATCAATCCTTCTTAATAACGAATCAAATGTAATAAGAGATAAGTTGTGCTTGTAACTTGTAAGAACCATCGCCTATAATTCTTTTCTCGAAAAATATTGATATATGTTAAATAATAGAAAGGGGCTGTGAAAGAGCAAATTTCCCTTTGCGTTAAAAGCTGCCATTTGCAAAAAGAGCCTAAAATGATTAATGACGCACAAAAATAGAAGTGCCAAGGTCATTTATTTTATATTCATTGATATTTCACTACATATGAACATTATTGTAGAAGGGTGTTTTAAGTTTCACCACTGTAGGAGGGTAGTTTAGATAAGATGGAGGCGTAACCCCTTTTAAGTATGGTGATGACAAGGTTAGTTAGAAAAGCACTAGTGATTTAGCCACAAGACACAAAGAGCAGTTTGGAATGTATGTAACCCATCTTATACTCACAAATCTCTCATGTATAACTCACAATATAATAAAGAACTTCAGAAATAACTTAGCTAGAGGGAGAGAGAAGTAAGCACCCTAGATACACCTTGGTAGGCAGGCAAAACATACTAAAACTCTCAAGGATCTCTGTTATGTATTAAAAGCTTCGTAATAAATGACAAAAATGGTGGGTGGCAGAACTCTCTGGTTCTTTTAATAAATCTCTCTCGTAAATAAAATTCTCTAGCAATAACTTTTGAACTCTCAAAAAGATCATCATTTCCTCAGAGGTGGTTGGGGTCCTTAAATAGCCCCCCACACCACCCCCGAGGCAACTCAGTCATTAAAGACTATGAAAGACATCCCTCATACTTTATGTCACAACATTAAATGTCTGATGCACTAGTTGTCTCCTACGTCATAAACATTAAATGCCAAGACATGCCTTTTGCCTAACCACTGTGTGTCAGGGGTTTGTAGTCGCAGAGGTGGCTCACCAACTATCTGATAGCCCCAAATACCACGGTGGTTTACTCAAGTGCATGTCTGACATTGTTTAGAAGGCTAGTGACATCACCCACAGTAGATGTGACATTTTAAGTAGAGGGTTGTTTGGTCCATAACTCAATGCCCGATGGAACTCCAAGCTGCTCCACTTGAGGTTCCACGGTCAGGGTCCTTCGGTGTTTTACCAGGTGTATCTAAGATGGTCAGGACAAGCCCCAACGGTGCCCCACTTCTCAATCCTCCAAACCAAGTCCCTCTAAAGTTCCCACGGTGAGGTTGTTTGATAGAGCATGAAAGCTCTCCCAGGCCCTGCCAAGCCTGGTCTCTCGCGAGTACCGTTCGACCTCACACCCATTCATTATTCTCGTTACAACATTACAGTCATTACAACTCGTAGTCAATATAAACAAAGCTATAATATGGCAAAGTAACAATAAACTAAAGTACGAGTTGCCACGCCAAGCTGCCACGCTTGAGTTGCCACGCTGATCTTATCCTCAGAACACTGTTGCTAATTGGTGGATTATCCCTAATCCCAGGATTACCTTCAGGCCTCCTCTACAACCACTATATTTGTGGGTGAGGGTCCCTCAAAGACCCCCCCTTCAACTTACAGAAAATATGAGGTTGAGGGAACCCCTAGGGTCCCTCCACCGTAGAAGTGACATATTGGATAAGGAACCCCCAGAGTCCCTCCACCGCATAAATGAGATTCGAGAAGTGCCCCGCAAGGGCCACTACAGAAGTCCAAGTTGAGAAGGGTCACCGCATAAATGACATCTAAGAAGTGCCCCGCAAGGGCCACTGCAGAACTCCAAGTTGAGAAAGTCCACCATAAGGCTCATTGCAGAAATGACATTTGAGAAGTGCCCCGCAAGGGCCACTGCAGAAGTCCAAGTTGAGAAGGGCCATCGCAAGGGTCACTGCAGAAATGACATATGAGAAGTGCCCCGCAAGGGCACTACAGAAGTCCAAGTTGAGAAGGGCCGCCGCAAGGGTCCCTGCAGAAATGACATCTAAGAAGAAACCCCCCAAGGCTTCCTCAACAGCAAAAATGATGTTTGAGAAGGAAACCCCCACTAGTTTTTCTCAACAGCAGAAGCATACATGGGATGAGGGACACGTAAGGTCCTCCACCCTCAGCTCCTAGAAAACCAAATTAGGATGATGGGGTGTCTACCATAAGCAACCCCTTATCATGAAAAAAGAATAGAAGTACTAACACTTATTTTCTTGTACAGGTTGCCTAGTTGAGCAAGCAGGGCTCAAGTAGGCCAGTTGGGATCTCTTGGGAGTTTTAGCTTGGCGGCTGAGGGACAAGGTATGTTGATCAAGCTCAACTACTTAGCACTATAGGATTGAGAGAATACTAGTAGGAAGTCCCATAAGTCGCTCAAGACTACACACACCTCACTTTTAGTCACAAGTGAAGTGAGCAGCCAAAGGTATGCCTGCTCACTAGAAAAGAACTGTTTATAAAATGATTTCAAAGGAGAGGGACCTCTAGACCCCTCTCAAGAAAAATGATTTTAGAATGGGGTCCTTAAGATAACCCTCAAGTTTACAAAAAATTTATAGGTGGTGGTCCTCGAGACCCCCCCCCCCCCCCCCCCCCTCAAGTTTACAAAGTTTGTACCAAAAGTTACCGTTTCAAAAGATATTTAGCAAATTAGATATTTTGTCTCCATTAAAAGACATATTTGATTTTGAACTTTGGTTGGCACCAGGGGGCATCTGCCAAAGGGGACAGGCAGAGCTGCCTGCAGGTAGGGACAAATAGTACACTGCAGACTTTGTCCCTCACCAACCCTCTAAGTTTTGGCGCTAAAAGTGCCAACCCAGCCCTAGTGCCCAAGTATAAATAGGACCCCTGGGCAAGGTCAAGATATGAGAGAAAAATCAATAGCACTATTACTGTTCAAAAATCACACAGAACCTCTCTAGTATTCTCTCCCTGCTCTCACTAAGTGCTAAGTGCCTTGTTCTTTCACTCCCCACTGATAGCCATCACTTTCAGGAGCTCCTCTTGAGAAAATTACTATTATTGTTCTAGAAGTTCATCTTTTTGTAGGGAGGGAGTTCCAGATTGAGCTCCATTTTTACTAAAAGGAGAAGGTATCTTTAGAAGCTTCTCTAGAAGTTCTTGAGAACCTTGCAGACAACATCCAATGGAGTGGGTCACACCTTACCCCTGTCAGATATTCATAGACCCAAGTCTCACTACCCTCCTACATTTGGCGACTCCGCTGGGGAGGTATCCTCACTTCCATGGATAAAGAAGTTTTTAATGTTTATAAGAAGCTAGTGTTTGAAGACATTCCATCCTGGAATGGAGCTCAAAGAGACCAGACCACTTAGGAGGATACGGCGGTGATCGGAGATAGAGTACTTGCTCCTCAGCGAGGATAGACCAGTTCACTGGCAAGGGCTCCGAAGACATCCCCCTCTGCAGGAGCAGTCGCTCCGACAGCGATTCCGGTAGATTTAGCTCAGTCGTGGAGGGCGGCATCAGAACAAGTTGTGACATCGTCAAGCTCATCAGCAGGAAAGGGTATGAGTTTGTAGGAATCACCCTCTAAAGTTGTTACTAAGAAGGAGGTTAGGAAGTTTCTCTCCTCTTCTCAGAGGGATAGGGTCCTCATTTTTATGAAGAGTTACAGGACCCTGCCCACAAGATGTGAATGAGAAACCATGCCCAAAGGGGTATGTTCCTCCCAAATTTTTCAAATTTAATGGCAAGCGAACTAATGCGCGAGGAACCTCTTACATCGTAAGGGCTCAAAGTCTCACTTGAACCCAGAGGTAGTTGGGACATAGCCGTCAAGGAACCCAGATGTAGTTGGGACATAGCGATCGAGGAACCCAACAACAAGGTAGGTCGCGAGAGACCCTTGGTTGTCATCATACTCTTCATGATAATCGCAGTCGGTGCGAAACCACGGAAGTATTAGTCATTCAAGTTGAAACTCCCTTCGTATGAGGGACCCTTGGAAGTGTTAACTATGGGGGAGGGACCCTTGGCAGTGGGTCCCATAGTTGAAGCTCTGTTTGGCAGGTAACCTATAAATCCGAAACGAGTCGTGCACGAGGGACCCCCTATGTTCAAAACTTTGAACGAGGAACCCACAGCTAGGAAGGGTCCAGACGAGTGTACCTCACGGTGAAAACTTCCGACGAGGAACCCCTCGGTCCTAAATTAACCAACGAGGAATCCCTGACTATTGAAGGAACGGGTGAGGAACCCAAAGTCACGATTAAAGTAGTCGATAATCCCTCGGTTATGGAAGCAGTGAATGAGTGTCCTACGAAATTAGATTGTGATGAGGGGCCCCTGTGAGAGGACTCCCATCCATCTAATACAGCGTCGAGGGACCCCTTGCGCTCAAGCTATCGATGAGAAACTGGAAGTGAGAAGGAGATCCAGTGTAACTATCGACGAGATACCCATAGTTGAGACACCCCCAGCTATAAGGATGACACACGAGGAACCACCAGCCGCCGACGTCGCTACTGACGAGGGACCCGCAGATACGGGGACAACCCACGAGGCACCCTTAGTTAAATGGGTAGTCTTTGAAGACGAGACCACCATTCCTCCATGGGTCGAGACATCCATTTTCGTAGAATCTGAAGACATCGAGACCCCCTCTTCTTTAAATAAAGAACTAGGGGTCGAGATCCCCCTGTCTCCAAATAAAGCTCCACCAGTCGAGACACCCCTTTCCACAAATCTAGTTCCACCAGACGAGGAACCCTTGCTAGAAGAAAAACCAAGATCAAAAAATTGAGACATGGTGGGCGAGGAACCCACTACTAGAAATGGCGAGATGCCCTCAGACCCAAGGTCAATATGCAAGGAACTCCTAGTAGCTTTAACAGCCGTCGAGACGCCCTCGGGCACGTGGTCAGTACACAAGGAACCCTTGATAGCATTGGCAGTCGGCGAGACAATCTCAGACATGAGGCCGACGCATGAGGAGCCTCTATCAGCATCAGCAGATGTCGAGACACCCTTAGAGGTGAAGTCGATGTGGAGGAACCCTCGACGCGACATAAGGTCGAGGAACCCTTTGACGAAATGCAAGGTCGAGATATGCTCAGATATTGGGTCCACCCGCGACGAACCTTTGGCAGCAGCTGCCTCAAATGCAAAGCCCAAAGACGCGTGCAAATCAAACGAGACCCCCCTCCAAATAAAGCTCCACTAGGAGAAGAACCCTTGGGTCAGCTCCTCGCACGAGGAACCCATAAATAAAGAAGTCTTAAATTTAAAGGAACCCAAGTCAGCGCCAGCACCAGCCTCCTACGAGGGACCCTCACCCATCACGACCCTTGACAAGGAATCCATACCAGTTGGCATTTCAAAATAATTTCCCTACTAGCAGTAGGGTTGGGGTAAAAAACCCACTTCTCCAGATGAGATAGCCATGGTCGAGGAACCCTTTGTATTGGAAGCAATAGGCGAGGAACCCGCGGTCGCCCTTAAATGGTGTGAGGAACCCCTCAAAATAAAGGGTCGAATGAGGTACCCCTCAAGTTCAAACTTTCAGACGAAGAATCCACTGTAGCAAAGCGTTTGGCCGAGGAACCCCTCGAATCCAAAGCGGCGGATGAGGTATCCCTAAATTCAAGGCCTCAGACGAGGAACCCTCGTCTACCACAGAAAGCGGTGAAGGCCCCTTAGAGGTCCTCGCCCTAAAATTCAATCCGCCGTCAACAGATCTCCTATCCAGACAGACTTCTAAAAACTAGTACGAGAAGGGGGTAACAGGACCCCCTCACTCAAATTGGGAAATCCCAACAGTAACAGACAAGGAGGTTGTAAAGTTTTGTGAGCTCCACTAGAGGGCTCAGCATGCCACCAAAGATTGTTTTCATTTGGCGAGCTGGTAGCCAATGGAACTTTGCAGATTCCACCAGTAGAGGTTAATGAGAACCCCCTTCCGGCTTACCACTATGGTTGAAGAGTTACTATGCCTAACTCTTGCCAAGTTTCATTTTCTTAAAAGATTGAACGACTTGCTCTAAGTACAGAAAAGTTTTTTTTTTAAAAAAACAATTATACGAGCACGATCTTTGTAAGAAATACAAAGAGTGACTGCAATGAAGAAAAGGAACACTAGTTATTTTTTGTTAGCACTTGAAATTTTGTGCATGACTCATTTACCTATATTGTGCAGTGGGTACACCAGATTTATGTGCTCTTTTCTTATTAGAAGGGTAGAACCTCTACTAGATTAGAAGAGGGCCCATGATATAAGGAAATTTCCTCATTATACTTGGGGGTATATCCAACCCAAAAGTAAAAGTATAGTGAGTAAAGTCCCTACAGACACGACAGACCAACAGGAGGTTATCCTCCAAGTAATAATAATAATAAAAAAAAATTATGTACATTTTTTTATTATTATTCCATACAGATTTATATCCTAGAGAATAGGTCCTAACCTCCGTTCTGAAGAAAATTTACTTGAACAGTTTTTAGAAAATAGGGAGAAGCGGGTCTACCCCCCTCTCTAAACCTGTTACTTTTCCAAGACAAAAAGGTTCCTAAGAAAAGTTTGGAACAAGGACCCTTCATACCAAGGGAAATTTTTAGTATAAAGAAATAATTATTTCTTCACTTATAATATATGTGAATTTTACGTCAAGTTTGTGGGAAGGAGAAGGTCTGACCCCATCTCTTAGTTACTTCCTAAGAAATGAATATGCATAACAAAATACCCCAAAATCACACGGGGTTGCACTAAAAAGTACCGCACAGTCACAAGGGGCTGCGCTAAAAAAATATAACTTACTCAGCTATATGCAAGTACCCCACAGTTATAGGGAAAGTTCCAAAATAGTAATGTGCTCAGCCTATATGCAAGTACCTCACTATTAGAGGGGCAACTTCAAAATTTGCAGAAGGTGAGCCTATATGCAATTAACCCTCAGTTAGAGGGGAAACTTCCAAATTTTAACTTGCTCAATTATATGCAAGTACCTCGCAGCTAGAGGGGCAACTTCCAAATTTTTAACTTGCTTAGTTATATGCAAGTACCCCGCAGTTAAAGGGGCAGTTTCAAAATATTAACTTGCTTAGCCTATATGCAAGTACCCCGCAGTTATAGGGGAAGTTTTAGGATATTAACTTGCTCAGTTATATGCAAGAACCCTGCAGTTAGAGGGGTAACATCAAAATGATAACTTGCTCAAATTATAGGCAAAGTACCCCCACAAACTATGGGGCAATTCCATCTTGAAGTTCTCAGAGAAAATAGAGCAACTCACAGTTTTGAGCAAGTGTTAAGTACAAGTATTTGTGCGACAGTTTCGCACCTAAGACTCTAAGGGCACCGGAGCGCTCACAGTCTTGAGCAAAGGCTAAGTATAAACATAAGGTACAACAGTTTAGTACCTAAGGCTCCAAGGGCAATGGAGCGCTCATCATATTGAGCAACTGCCAAAGATAAATATAAGGTACGACAGTTTAGTACCTAAGGCTCCAAGGGCATCGGAGCGCTCACGGTATTGAGCATTTGCCAAGTAAAAATATAAGGTATGACAGTTTAGTACCTCATGCTCCAAGGGCAATGGAGCACTCATCATATTGAGCAACTGCCAAATATAAATATAAGGTACGACAATTTAGTACTTAAAGCTCCAAGGGAACTAGAGCGCTCATAGTATTGAGCAATTGGCAAGTATAAATATAAGGTGCGACTGTTTAGCACCTAAGGCTCCAAGGGCACCAGAGCGCTCACAATATTGAGCAAGTGTCAAGTATAAACATAAGGTGCTGCAAATGAGCACCCAAGGCTCCAAGGGCACCAGAGCGCTCACAGTCTTGAGGAAGTGACAAGTATAAATATAAAGTGTGCCAGTTGAGAACCTAAGGCTCCAAGGGCACCGGAGCGCTCACAATATTAAGTAATTGCCAAGTATAAGTATATGTGCGACAGTTTAGCACCTAAGGCTCCAAAGGCGTCGGAGCGCTCACAGTCTTCAGGAAAGGCATAAGGTACAACAGTTTAGCACCTAAGGCTCCAAAGGTACCGAAGCGCTCACAGTATAGAGCAAGTGACAAGTATAAATATAAGGTACAAATGTTTAGTACCTAAGGCTCCAACGGCACTGGAGCACTCACAGTCTTGAGCAAGTGCCAAGTATAAACATAAGGTGCTCCAGATGAGCACCTAAGGCTCCAAGGGCACCAAGGCGCCCACAGTCTTGAGCAAGTGCCAAGTATAAATATAAGGTGCGCCAGTTGAGCACCTAAGGCTACAAGGGCATCGGAGTGCTCACAGTCTTGAGCAAGTTCCAAGTATAAACATAAGGTGCTCCAGATGAGCACCTAAGGCTCCTAGGGAACCGGAGCGCTCACAGTCTTGAGCAAGTGCCAAGTATAAATATAAAGTGTGCTAGTTGAGCACCTAAGGCTCCAAGGGCATCGTAGCGCTCGCAGTCTTAAGCAAGTGTCAAGTATAAATATAAGGTGCGACAGTTTAGCACCCAAGGCTCCAAGGGCACCGGAGCGCTTACAGTTTTGAGCAACTACCAAGTATAAATAAAAGGTACGACAGTTTCGTGCACAAGTCTCTCGACATTACAAGACACTTATGCACGAGGGGTCTATATTGAGAAGTCCTTAAGCAAGTGAACAAATAATAAAATAGCTTGGAGTGTGGGGATCCACTTAGAGTGGCTCCACATTCCCAAGATTACAAGTTTGGCAAAAAATAGCCTAGGGCGAGGGGATCCACCTTGAGTGACCCCTCTTCCCAAACTTGATTCTATAGAAAAGAACTCGGGGCGAGGGGCGAGGGGCTCACCGCGAGGAACCCCTCTACCCAAGATGAAAGGCCACGAAAGAAGGCCAAGGGCAAGGGGCTCACCACGAGTAACCCCTCCGCCCAAGATAGAAGGCCACAGAAGAAGGCAAAGGGTGAGGGGCTCACCGCGAGTAACCCCTTTGCCCAAGATAAAAGGTCACAGAAAAAGGCCAAGGGCGAGGGGCTCACCGCGAGTAAACCCTTCGCTCAAGATAGAAGGCCATAGAAGAAGGCCAAGGGCGAGGGGCTCACTGCGAGTGACCCCCCCCCCCCCCCCCCCCGGCCCAAGATAGAAGGCCATAGAAGAAGGCCAAGGGCGAGGGGCCCACCGCGATTAACCCAACCACCTAAGGTGAAAGGCCACAGAAGAAGGCCAAGGATGAGGGGTCCACTGCGAGTAACCCCTCTTCCCAAGATAGAAAGTCACAGAAGAAGGCCAAGGGCAAGGGGCCCACCATGAGTAACCCCTTCGCCCAAGGTGAAAGGCCACAGAAGAAGGCCACGGGCGAGGGACTCACTGCGAGTAACCCCTCCGCCCAAGATAGAAGGCCACAGAAGAAGGCCAAGGGAGAGGGTCTCACTGCGAGTAACCCCTCCGCCCAAGATAGAAGGCCACAGAAGAAGGACAGGGGCAAGGGGCTCACCGTGAGAAACCCCTCCACCCAAGATAGAAGGCCACAGAAAAAGGTCAAGGACGAAGGGCTCATCATGAGTAACCCCTCTAAACCAAGTAGAAGGCTATAGAAGAAGGCCAAGAATATGGGGCTCATTGTCAGTAATTCTTCCGCCTAAGTTGATAACCAGATAAGAAGGTCCACTATAAGTGGTCTCATCTACAAAACTTGGGGTGAAGTGGCAGAACATTTAATGACCCTAAGGGTAATGATGAAGGAACCCTAAGGTCCCTCAAAATAAAAAAAAACAAATTTATGGCGTACAAAGCCTTTTGGTCTACCCAACACAAAAGACTTTGCACGAGGGGCTAATGTAGAAGGGTGTTTCAAGCTTCACCACTATATTTGTGGGTGAGGGTCCCTCAAAGACCCCCCTTCAGCTTACACAAAATAGGAGGTTGAGGGAACCCCTAGGGTCCCTCCATTGCAGAAATCACATTCGATAAGTGCCCCGCAAGAGCCACTGCAGAAGTCCAAGTTAAGAAGGGTCACCGTAGAAATGACATCTAAGAAGTGCCCCGCAAGGGCCACTGCAGAAGTCCAAGTTGTGAAGGGCCACCACAAGGGTCACTTCAGAAATAAAATATGAGAAGTACATTGCAAGGTCCACTGCAGAAGTCCAAATTGAGAAGGGCCACAACAAGGGTCACTGCAGAAATGACATCTGCGAAGTGCCCCGCAAGGGCCACTGCAGGAGTCGAAGTTGAGAAGAGCCACCGCAAGGGTCATTGTAGAAATGACATTCGAGAAGTGCCCCGCAAGGGTCACTGCAGAAGTCCAAGTTGAGAAGGGCCATCACTAGGGTCACTGAAGAAAAATCATCTAAGAAGTGCCCCGCAAGGGCCACTGCAGAAGTCCAAGTTGAGAAGGGTCACCACAGAAATAAAATCTGAGAAGTACCCCGTAAGGGTCACTAAAGAAGTCCAAGTTGAGAAGGGACACTGCAAGCGTCACTTTAGAAATAACATTCGAGAAGAGCCCCACAAGGGCCACTGCAGAAGTCTAAGTTGAGAAGGGCCACCATAAGGGTCACTGCAGAAATAACATCTGAGAAGTGCCCCGTAAGGGCCACTGCAGAAGTCTAAATTGAGAAGGACCACAAGAAGGGTCACTGCAGAAATGACATCTGAGAAGTGCCCCGCAAGGGCCACTACAGGAGTCCAAGTTGAGAAGGGGGTCGCTGCAGAAATGACATTCGAGAAGTGCCCCGCAAGGGCCACTGTAGAAGTCCAAGTTGAGAAGGGCCACCGCAAGGGTCACTAAAAAAATGACATCTGAGAAGTGCCCCGCAAGGGGCACTTCAGAAGTTTAAGTTGAGAAGGGACACCACAAGGGTCATTGAAGAAATGGCATTCGAGAAGTGCCCCGCAAGGGCCACTACAAAAGTCCAAGTTGAAAAAGGCCACCGCAAGGGTCACTACAGAAATCACATATGAGAAGTGCCCCATAAGGGGCACTGCAGAAGTCCAAGTTGGGAAGGGCCGACGCAAGGGTCCCCGCAGAAATGACATCTAAGAAGAAACCCCCCTAGGCTTCCTCAGTAGCAAAAATGATGTTTGATAAGGAAGCCCCCACTAGGGTTCCTCAGCTGCAGAAACATACATGGGAGGAGGGACCCGTAATGTCCTCCCCCCTCAGTTCCCAGAAAACCAAATTAGGATGACGGGTTGTCTACCATAAGCAACCCCTCATCATGAAAAAATAATAGAAGTACTAACACTTATTTTCTTGTACAGGTTGCCTAGTTGAGCAAGCAGGGCTCAAGTAGGCCAGTTGGGATCTCTTGGGAGTTTTGGCTTGGCGGATGAGGGACAAGGTATGTTGAGCAAGCTCAACAACTTAGCACTACAGGATTGAGAGAATACTAGTAGGAAGACCCAGAAGTCACTCAAGACTACACACACCTCACTTTTAGTCACAAGTGAAGTGAGCAGCCAAAGGGTTGGTTGCTCACAAGAAAAGAACTGTTTATAAAATGATTTTAAAGGAGAGGATCTCTCAAGAAAAATGATATTATAAGGGGGTCCTCAAGATCCCCCTCAAGCTTACAATGATTTTAGAGGAGGTGGTCCTCGAGACCCCCCCCCCCCCCTTAAGTTTACAAAATTTGTAGCAAAAGTTACCGTTTCAAAAGATATTTAGCAAATCAGATATTTTGTCTCCATTGGAAGACATATTTTCTTTTGAACTTTGGTTGGCACCAGGGGGCATCTGCCAATGGGGATAGGCAGAGCTGCCTGCAGGTAGGGACAAATAGTACACTGCAGACTTTGTCCCTCACCAACCCTCAAAGTTTTGGCGTTAAAAGTGACAACCCAACCCTAGTTCCCAAGTATAAATAGTACCTCTGGACAAGGTCAAGATATGAGAGAAAACTCAGTAGCACTGTTACTCTGCAAAAATCACACGAGAACCTCTCTATTATTCTCTCCCTGCTCTCTTTAAGTGTTAAGTTCCTTGTTCTGTCACTCCCCACTGACAGCCATCACTTTCAGGAGCTCCTCTTGAGAAAATTACTATTATTGTTGTAGAAGTTCATCTTTTTGCAGGGAGGGAGTTCCAGTTTGAGCTCCATTTTTACCAAAAGGAGAAGGTCTCTTCAGAAGCTGCTCCAAAAGTTCTTGAGAACCTTGCAAACAGCATCCATTGGAGTGGGTCACACCTCACCCTTTCCAGATATTCATAGACCCCAGTCTCACTACCCTTCTACAATTATGATATATTCAAAATATTTGAGAGTGAATACATTTATATGTGAGATTTTCAGGGTGTTATAAAGTATAAGATCGAAGAGTTTGCACAGCGGACTCTCTTGAAAAGTAATAAATAGTTTGGCATTATTTATTTGAGAATCATTAAGATTCATGACATATTGCATAAGTCAAGTCAATTTCATTTGAGTTTAACATTTTACACCTAAGGTAGAAATTAAGTTCTTTCTTTAGAAGTATCTCATGACTTCGTGCACCTATGTTATGAATGATTATGTTGATTTGCTATGGAAAATGTTCACACAATTTCCTTATGTTTCAAGATTCTGGTATTTTAGTGTTATTCCATTATGACTATGTACTGTTTATACCTTATACGTGAAGATTTTAAAATTTTGTAAAAATAGTTTTTTGACACCGGGAGAACACATTATTCCTTTTGGATATTCATCGCATGTGCTTTATGGATTATCTTTGTGATGATACCTTTGTTTCTTCATGTGATGTTTATTACTCGTATCTAATCCTTTGTCAATTATGGACAAAAGGGAGGAACAAATTGAGGGGGACTTTTAATTTTTCTTTAAAACTCGTACGCGTCATAGTATTTCTTTGTTTTATGTGTACAAGTCTCTTTCGCTTTGATGATGATTTCATGGACCACACAAGATGAAGACAACGTTGACAAATGGGAGAACAAATTCTGTTAAAGATAAAGTGTCAAAAGTCGTCCCGTTTTTAGATTTGGGAGGACATTAGGATTCATTATTTTAAGGATTTGTTATAATATGATATTTGATTTTTTGTTTTGTACCATAATAGTCAAAGTGGGAGATTTGTAAGAACAAGATTTTATAATTTCTCATAGCTTAGGCTTTTTCCTATTTCGGTGTATCCTGTTACAAATCGGAGTTTCAAACCGAACACTACATCCTCATAGCCTCCACAATCATTTGAAGATATGTTAGTTATCGAGCATCGTTTCTGGATTTCAAGCCATTAGATTTGTCACCGACACTTTAACGAAGGTATATGACTTGTTGTATTGATATCTCATATAAATTATATTCTTGTATGTTTACTGTTTAAGTCAAGGCTTTATAATAAAATGGATTTTAATTTGTTTTTCATTTTTTATCTCATTCCAATGAGATTAAGATCTCATTAGAATGAAAGTTGGTTCTCGTTAGAATGAGCTTCGAACGACCATCGAATGAGATCCTTGGTTTTAGAGGTACACTTTCGTTGGCAGGACGTTAGAAGTCTGTTCAAATGAAAAGGAATTGTCATTCGAATGATACCTAATCTCTTTAAAAGGGAGTTGGTGTTTTTGTTCAAACGAGATGCCATTTTCGTTCGAACGGGATGGCCACCTCAAAATTTATGTTTTTTCTATAAAAACCTAACTTGTTCAGATTTTCTCAAGATTTTTTGGCGAAAAAAATTCCCAATATCTGAACCAAAAGTTCTCATCTTTGTGTTTTTGAAAAAAACATTTTCTTTTCCAAATCATTCATTCCATACGTGATTAGTTGAGTTTATTTAAACCCAAGCTTCCATACACTTGCATTAAAGCCTAGTAGAGTTATACTCTACTACTGATTTATGGAGTCGAGGCTCTATGACTGAAGAAGATAAGATCATGCATCTCGAGACTGATTAGTGGATACTGAGGAAAGATAGCTTCTTGTGGGTGGTGTTGGACTACATCACATTTTGTAGAAGATTTGAAGACCCTGTGCATTATGCTTAGTGGATCCAAGTAGTCCATAGTCGGTTGTGTATGTCAAACTCTTTATAGTGATGAATACTAGGTTTTTACCGAAAGGGATTTTTCCTTATCTTCTTTGCATGTTTTGTTTTCTTGTGTGATTGGAGAATTTAATTTGGATATTATATGGCATGCAAACCTAATTGCTAATAAAGATAAAACTTAGATAATATTTGATTTCTTGTGTGCGTAACCTAATATAAAAACTTTCTATACGAACCCTGCTTTTTCAAATTGGTATCAGAGTTGGTTACGACAAGTCTTTGTGTGATTTTTTAAAATTTGGGTTTTATGGATATTTTATATAATATGCTACATGTTTTCGATGGGTCTAATTATGCTTATTGGAAAGCTCAAATGAGGTAGTCTTTGAAAGTGAGACAAGTGTATCTGACCTGTTTGTGAAAGAGGGTGGACACCACCCATTGTGAAGAATGATGATATCATTAGTCCTAAACCTATCACATCTTGGATGGAGGATGAACTGAAATGGAGTAATTTTAACTCTCGTAGTTTAAGTGCAATTTCTGGAGTTGTTACCCCTGACGAGTTCCATCGCACAATGGCGTGCACCCATCTAACGAAGCTTGGGATACCCTCCATCTCACTTATTCTAAGCTTTAAAACCTCCCCACACAGTTTGAGACTATTACCATGCTAGAGTTTGAGTCTTTTGATGAATTTTATACATGATTGTCTGATATTGTTAACTCTAGTTTTAATTTAGGTGAGAAATTCCTGAGATGCGTGTTGTGAAATAGATTTTGAGATCCCTGTCAGCATTTTTATCCTTAAAGTCATTGTCCTGAATTCGTTGGGAATATTATATACTCTTAGGTTAGAATAAGTCATAGGAGACCTTCAAACTTATGAAATCGATATGTTTCCCAATACTGTCATGAAAAAGGAAATAGGGATTGCTTTAAGGTCCAGTATAAAAGAAAAAAGAAAAACTTTATGATTTTGGGCCTGAATTTGATTTTGAGACGGATGATTTAGCTCTTTTTGGAAAACAAATAAAAAAAATCTCAAATTTAACAATGAAAATTCTTCCAAATAAAAAGATTTTTGAGAAAAATAAAAATGAGAATGAGGACAAGATTGTTTGTGAGAAAGATGAGGTGACATGTTATGAGTGTGATGGAAAGGGACATAAATCTGTGCCACTTGGCTAAATAGACAAGTCAAAGGAAAGGTTGCACACAAGGCACTCATAACGATAGTGACGCTGAGCCGGTGAATTTTGGGGATAAATCACTACATGAACCTAATTTTTGGGCATTCATTACAATTCACATGAGTACTTCTTATTTGTCCCATTCTGATGATGATATTTCTAAATGTGAGAACCTCGAGATGTTTCGAATCGTTCTGGAGAGAGTGAGAGTGAGGAAGAGAATTTAAGTGAGGGAAAAGATGTACTCAAAAAAGCCTTTTGTGAACTTTACAACGATACTTTAAAAATAAAAAATAATAATAAAGATTTCTCTATTAGGTTGTTTAATTTAGAGCAGGGGTTGAATGTTTAAGAGAGTGTGAGGCATCGATGAGTCAACTCGACAAGGTGAAAGTTTATTACTTCCCTTTGAGACTCTCGCCTAGGGCTCCTTCCTCGGCTGCAAGAATTTCTCGCTTGAGGGCTAGGAGTACGATATGGGCGTCTCCGGTTATCAGGACGAATTTCCCTTTCTAGTCTTTCCAGCTTTCTTTTCAAACGAGCATTCTCAGCCTCGTACCTGCAAGAAGACTCTCTCTGCTCATGGAGCCTTGCCTCGTACGCATCAATCAACCTGGATATCTGAGTGGACCTCGCTGGTCCCTGACTATCTTCTGAGGCTGATCTTTCCACGCGAGCTCTCTGATCTGAATGTCGGACTTCAGAACTAATCCTGCGAGGAGCAGGTGGCTCTTGGATATTTCCCGCTTGGGGGGCATTGCTGCTGTGACCAGACATCCTAAACTTTTTTTCTTGATGTGGGCTCTTCTCAGGGAAAGATGAACGGTTCCCATAGACGGCGCCAATTGTAGAAGCAATTGTTATGCAACACAAATAAATATGAGAGAAAGATTATCAAGAAGAGAACAAGGAATAAAAGATGCCAATCACACAACAAATGATGTACGTGGTTCAGCCAAAATGTGCCTACGTCCACGGTGGTGCAGTCGATGTTATTTCTATATACTCCGGAGAGTGATTACAGAGAATACAACTTGTCCTTTTGCCCCGGACCTAGGGTTTAATATATACATGTAGATGTAGGTGAGTGGAGGTGATGGGTTCCTCCACGTTTACCATCTCCCCTATAACTTCCCTTTATGGGATCGTGGGTGGAGACTGGATCAATATAAAAGATAAAGGGCCTGGACTTTGGGCCGCCATGACTGGGCTACTCGTCCAGGCCCATGGTTCTAAATTCTGGGTACCCACATAGGGAATAATCATGAATTTTTTGTTTCAGTTGGAAGTAAATTTAACTATTTACCATAAGTCCCCATCGTAATTATTATGAATATGTCCCACCTCAATCAACCCTAGGGTTTACATTCTCTATTATGAAGGAACAAAGATCCAAAAAACTTTCATATATATATATATATATATATATATATATATATATATATATCGGGAAAGGATCAAGTGAGGTCCCAGTTTGAGAACCCTGAATGAGGGCCATTTTTTTAAAATAGCAAAAAAAATATTTCTGGGTTGATTTTTTTAATGGGTTTTAAACATTTCAAAAGAAACTTAAAAAAATAATCAGCTAAAAATGATTTTTTTGCTATTTTAAAAAAATCGGTCAAACTGTGTCAGTTTTTAAGTTGTTAAAAACTGACAAAGTTTGATCGATTTTTTTAAAATATTCAAAAAAAACATTTTTAGTTGACTATTTTTTATGGTCATATTGAAATTTTTAAAATCCTAAAAAAAAATATAAAATATTTTTTTACTATTTTAAAAAAATGGACCTCATTCAGGGACCTTAAATTGGGAGACCTCTCTCTCTCTCTCTCTCTCTCTATATATATATATATATATATATATACGCAGACTCATGTGCATACCATCCGTGTGGACCAATTTTTTTTAAATAGTAAATAAAATATTTTTATGTTTATTTTTTATGTGATATTTAACTATTTCAGGGACCCCTTAAAAATCAGTTCAAAATATATTTTTTTTCTATTTTAAAAAATCGGTCAAAAATTGTCAGCTTTTAAGCAACTTAAAAACTAGCATATTTTGAGTGTTTTTTTAGCTAAATTTGTTTTAGTTTTTCCAGAAATGTTTAAACACCATGCAAAAAATCAACTCAAAAATATCATTTTTACAATTTTAAAAATATTGGTGTGTACGGGAGGTCATCATTCAGAACTGACTTTCTGTATATATATATATATATATATATATATAAAATAAGGAGTAGAATGTTTGACACTATTCAATAAGTTGATAAGCTAAGTAGATGTGAGGATTTGGCCAACAAGGAAAAGATCTAATGGGTGAGATTAAATACCTCTCTTACCATTTTTGCCCCTTAAATATTTGGATTCCCCCTTTTTTGACACACTCTAATTTATTTTCCCCTTTCTTCAAAATTCAAAAACAAGGGTAGAATAGTCAATAGACAGCTCTACTTAGTCAACAAATGAAGTGGGTTTGGGAATGTGGGTCCGCATCAGCGGCACTAATTAATCGCGATATTTTTTATTGAAAAAATATCGCGATTAGTTGTGCCGCTGGCGCGGACCCACATTCAACAAAAGAAGTGGGTCCGAGAATTGGGTCCGCATCAGCGGCACTAATTAATCGCCATATTTTTTATTGAAAAAATATCGCGATTAATTAGTGCCGCTGACGCGGACCCACATTCAACAAATGAAGTGGGTTCGAAAATTTGTGTCCGCGTCAGCGGCACTAATTAATCGCGATATTTTTTATTGAAAAAATATTGCGATTAATTAGTGCCGCTGGCGCGGACCCACATTCAATAAATAAAGTGGGTCCGGAAATTTGGGTCCGCGTCGACGGCACTAATTTATTAGTGCCTCTGGCGCGGATCCACATTCAACAAATGAAGTGGGTCCGAAAATTTGGGTCCGCATCAGCGGCACTAATTAATCGCGATATTTTGTATTGAAAAAATATCGCGATTAATGAGTGCCGCTGGTGCGGACCCACATTCAACAAATGAAGTGGGTCCGGAAATGTGCGTCCGCATCAGTGGCACTAATTAATCGCGATATTTTTTATTAAAAAAATATCGCGATTAATTAGTGCCGCTGGTGCGGACCCACATTCAACAAATGATGTGGGTGAGGAAATTTGGGTCCGCGTCAGCGGCACTAATTAATCGCGATATTTTTTATTGAAAAAATATCGCGATTAATAAAAAATATCTCCATTAATTAGTGCCGCTGACGCGGACCCACATTTAACAAATGAAGTGGGTCCGGGAATGTGGATCCGCGCTAGCGACACTAATCAATCACGAAATCATGTAAATAAAAGTAATTCTTTTTTTATTTATGAAAAAAAAATTACTTTTAATAAAAACTGTTTACTTTTGAAAAAACTGTTTTTTATTCTAATAGGAAAATTGTATTTTTTTATATAAAAAACAATTTGTATATTAAGAGTTATAAACAAGAAACTTTACAAAAAAAAAAAAAAAAAACAGGAGGAGGATGTGGTCGCTGGGCGGGTTTAAAATGCGGTTCATATAAACTTTCTCAACTTGGATGGAGTGAGTTCACATGTGTTCTCCACCAAAAAAATGTGTCACCATTTAAAATCATTAGATTCAACCCCTTCACATTCAATCTCAACCACCAGTTAACTTATACAAAAAAGACCTCCTACTTTATTATATAGATATACACATACATATACAAATACTTTGAAAGCGTAAAGTGTCCCAATTAAAATATTTAATTTCCTTTTCGTATAAACTCAATAGATGTGATGCGGAAGCGTTGTAAAAGGGGTGATGGTTCAACTTCCAAAAATTAACATAAACAAAAGTGAATAATTAATGAAACACACCAAATTAATTATTACTCACTGAAACCGATTAAGTCCAATTAAATTCAAGTCCTAGAATTTGCTTAAATTATGATTGTTCATATTTCTAAAGTTAGGTCAAACCAATTTGAGTTCGTGACTTGAATTACACAATTTTACCCAATATTTAAATTAAAGTACAATTTTAATATAGTGTGAGAATTAAACCGAATTTTATCTTGAATTAAACCTAAAGCATGCGTTCTAAATTTTGTGCAAGATAAAAATAAACAATGTCACACTATACCGCGATGTACGAGGAAAAACCCACTAACGGAAAAAACCTCGGGACGGCCCTAGCCTCAAATCCACTAAAAACGGTATTACAAAATACAAGACAAAAGACTTACTTCCTAAACTCGAACCCTCTCAAGCCGTGATGCTTCTTCTTTTATCAACCTCCAATTAGCGGATAACCAACGGAGCTCCACCGTGGTCTCGGAATTCACCGATGTGACTTTATATGGTCACCGTCACCCAAGCATGGAGCCTTTCTCCGTGTGGGTAGAATCTCAACAAAAGTCTTCTTTGTGATGGGGTGTAGAAGCAAACCCGAAACGTCTCTTGATTTCGGTAGAGAAAACCGGTGCCAAAAACTCCACGTAAAGATATGTATATATAGAACTTGGAATAAACAACAATGGGTGTAAACTAAGTGTTTAAAGATTTTTCTTTAAGTTGAAGAACACTCAAACATGAACATTTTCCTTTTTAAAATGATCTCTCAAACTCTCTCTAGGAGATGTATTAGGATGGAAAAGTTGTCTTGGAAAATGTGTTTCTCGCACATAATAATGTATGAAAAAAGTTGGTTGAAAACCAAGTGGAGGAGTGGGGAAAAACTGCAAAAAACTGCCAAATAACTGTTCCCGCTGGAATCTCGTTCGAACGAACTTGATTCTCTTTCGAACGAGACTTCTAACGAGCGACCAGCCTGGGCTCGTTAGAAGTTCGTTAGATACCTCGTTAGAACGAACATTCGTTCGAACGACATATCGAACGACTGACCAGTTAGGGTCGTTGGCAAAACTCGTTCGAACGAAACTGGTTCGAACGACAAAACTCGTTCGAACGAAATCTGGTTCGAACGAAAAAACTCGTTCAAACGACATTTCTAACGAACGACCAGAAAGTTTGTAAAATTCGATTTTGGCCCAAAAACTTTTATATACTTATATTAAAGTTCTATTTGATTCTTTCTGAAAATAAAATGCAGTTTTTATTACACCTAACACCCAATAAACTTTGTTCCAAGCTCCTATATAAATATAATTACATTCATACCTTGGGAGCATGGAACCTTAGTTGATGACGTAGAAACGAGGCACGCAAACCGGCATTTTGATGAAGCTTTAAATTCTTTGCCGCTACGTCTTCAATACATACTTCATAGGCTTGAGAATATTACAAATAAATACTATCCTATGAATAAATGTTTTTGTCCGGAATTGAGCCAAAACTATATATGGACTCAATTGGAAATTTGTGTCCTTACAAATCTCCCCCTTTGGCTATTCCGGGACAAAAACCAAACAAAAATCCTAAAGGGCCGTCAAGCTCACTAGACTCAAAAACATAACCCGCCCAAACTTGACTTAACCCAAGGATCAAACGCTTTGCCATAGAAAGATGCCGCTTTAGAATAATTCCTGCACACTTAAGCAAACTCATCAAATGCATAGGGAATATCAAAATATTAAATGTGCAATTAATTAATTACTCCCCCTAAATTAATTCTCCCTTTAAACACATGACCTACTTAGAAAGACGTCTCCCCCTAAGATAAATCTCCCCCAAACGAAGATACGATAATAATATGATTAGATACCATTTCTCCCCCTATCATCATTCTCCCCCTTTTTGTTCGGGAATAGGCAAAGGATAAAGAACTAATAAACAGCATGTGGAAGCTTAAATAAAAGACATGACAGCATATGGGCAATAAAAGCAAGGTAAAGACAAACAAATATCATATATATATATATACTATAAATATACCAATAAGTACGTGCATATATAGATAGATATAAACACACACATGACACAAAATACAATAAGTTTGCACACTCGTATGGCAAAAATGTGTCATATGGAAACGGAAGTGTAGGGGTGTGAACTAGAAACAATTAAATTTAGACCCAAACACTTAAGAAACGTTCACGGAGTTCTCATTTGATTGCAAACTTCATCACAGTTAAATATAACCTCATGTGACAATATAAAGATTGAACTCAATGAACAAACATACACAATGCATACAAGCCTAGCATGATGATGATTCTACAAACCAAATAGAGTCATGACATTAAAGACAACTAGGATAAACGGACATTGTGCAAACCGTTGATATACCATCCAATTCTCCCTCAATGAGCATATATATTCTTTTTAAATGAATATATCAAACAAACATAGGCCTTGGCAATTGAAGTATTTTAAGTGTCAAATATTCTGTTTTTAGGCCTTTGGATCACGTATTTCTTTTAGATCCAATCAACGGTGGCTTACTATCGCAAAGGATTTAATTCATCCTTTCGGAGCCCTTCCCCGTGCATATATTAATTTATCATGTTTTCATTTTTCGCACAAATCTCACATGCAACGGATTTTGACATGCACTAGTCCTCCTAGGTCATGGATATGTAGATGACTAGATTGATAGGAGAACACCTCAAAAAGCTCAAATATAACATGTGACATTAAGATTTCAAAAGAGCTCGTGCATGTGTGAAAAGAGGCATATAGAAATAGAATCCATTTAAACAATACAAAATCCAACTACTCCATATAAAACATGGTAAAGAACATTTTAAGGATTGAAAATCTAAACCAAAAGTTCTAGCCACATGGAAGCGTAAACGATAGGATTCAAACACAAATATATGCCACAAAAAAAAAAGTGTGTCAAACAAAAATACACACAAAACAAAATCTTTTTGAGTTTTTAACATTTTTAATCAAAAATAAATATTTACTCAAAAGGTCAGACAAAAATCATTTGTATTTTTCATTAAGCTTAAATGAAATAAATAAAACACAAATGATAAACAAAAATCTTTTTATATTATGCAGTCGATTCAAACATAAAATATAATACAAAAAGATAAACAAGTCATAATTTCTAGCATGTGATATGAAATAAGGCAATGACTAGAAAATGACTAAACAAGCATACATTTAGCATATGAATATAGCATGAAGTACAAACACTAAAGTATCCAAACACTAACACATTCATCCATTAGATTTAGCAAGGGAGGAAGGATGTGAAAGTAAATGAGAATCAACAACCCTATTTTGTAAGGCAACCAAGTCGGATTTCCTAACCCAAATTAATGAGGAATGACTATCTTGGGGTGTAGGAACATTAACTACCGTGGTTACTTTACTATGGGGTTTTCTAGGAATTCGTTTAAGATCTAAACAAAATTTCCTAAGATGACCTTGTCGACCACAATGTGTACACGTGAGAACATGTCGAAAAGATATACTTAAGGAGTGATCTTTAAAAGTATTCCTAGTTGATTCTCCTAAAATATTGGTTTGGGCATCATGAGTAAATTCATTACAAGGATTGAAGCCTAAACCACAAGTGTCATTTTTAATTTGGATCGTTCCTAACATTTTATCAAGTTTTTCGGAACGACATTCCAAATCAAATTTGACATTACTAGAATCTTTTAATTTATTTTCCAATTCAGCAATGTTAGATTCTAGTACAACATTTCGCTCTTCAAAAGAAAGAAGCTCCTTTTTCAAGGATTCCATTAAACCCCTAAGGCTATCTCTTTCGCCTTCTACATATTCAAGCTTCTCTTAAAGAGTCCTCACATGTGTCCTAAGGTCTTCTATTAAGGCACTATCATCAACGACCTTGACACTCTTTCTTAAACAAGCTTCTAACTTCAAATTAGTTCTTTTCAAATTAATAGATTCTTTATATAATTCATGAAAAGCATTTTGAAGTTCACTCACATCAACCTCTTCTTCATTTTCACTCTCTCTTTCTTCTTCACTCTCACTATCATTAAAAACAAGGGAATCATGAACAATGACCTTGGAAGTGGCATGTGCTATCGTGTCATCAATCGATGAGTTCTCATTATCACTCACATGACTAGCCATAAAAGCCACAAAGTTTTTCTTAGTGGGGGAATCGGGCTTTTCTTCCTTATCACTATCACTAAGGGTTGCATTATATGAAATAGGTCGCTTACCATCTTTCCTTAGTTTAGTGGGGCACTCATAAGCCCTATGGCCATAACCTTCACAACCAAAACACTTATTAGACTCATCCCTATCTAAATGTTCATTACTAGGTTTAGGGATCCTCTCGGCTTTAGAAATCTTCTCGCTTTTATCATTTTTAGAAGTATCAAATTTCTTGAAATCATTTTTAAATTTATCTTTGTTAAATTTAAGAAATTTTCTAAATTTGCGAGCAAATAAAGCCATATCTTCCGAGTCACTTTCACTATCGCTCTCTACTACTTGTTTGACCTCTTTTCGGGCTTTTAAAGCAACACCCTTTTCAATTTTCTTTTCAGTTTTAGAGGGAAACATATCTAGTTCATAGGTTTGTAAGTCACCTACAAGCTCTTCTAAATTCGTAGAGGCTAAAGTGGGTAAAGAATTTAAAAATGTCACTTTAGGAATAAATCTATCGGGTAGGGACCTCAAAATTTTCTTTACAACACGGTCGTCAGGTATTTTCTCTCCCAAGTTAAAGGATGAATTAACAATATCAGAAAGTCTAGCATAAAATTTATCAAAAGTTTCTTTTTCATCCATTTTGATAGTTTCAAATTGAGTGGTGAGGTTTTGGAGTTTTGAAGCTTTAACGACACTAGTTCCTTCATGAGTTAATTGTAAAATATCCCAAGCTTCTTTAGCGGTTTCACACGTCATAATATGTCGGAATTCATCCGGTGTGACAGCGCTAAATAAAGCATTTAAACCACGGGAATTAAAATTTGCAAGCTTAAACTCATTTTCGGTCCATCTATCGATGGGTTTGGGAACACGTTCATTTTCAATTAGATGAGTTGGTGGGGAGTACCCGGTAACAACAGACATCCAAACACGTTCATCGATAGATTTAAGTGCCGATTTCATTCGCGCTTTCCAATACGCGTAGTTAGAACCTTCAAAAATAGGAAATTTTGAAAATGGGGAAAAATCCATTTTAGCCAAAGATTATTTAAAGGATCGTTTAACGAAGTAATTTATCGCTTTGGCTCTGATACCAATTTGAAAGCGTAAAGTGTCCCAATTAAAATATTTAATTTCCTTTTCGTATAAACTCAATAGATGTGATGCGGAAGCGTTGTAAAAGGGGTGATGGTTCAACTTCCAAAAATTAACATAAACAAAAGTGAATAATTAATGAAACACACCAAATTAATTATTACTCACTGAAACCGATTAAGCCCAATTAAATTCAAGTCCTAGAATTTGCCTAAATTATGATTGTTCATATTTCTAAAGTTAGGTCAAACCAATTTGAGTTCGTGACTTGAATTACACAATTTTACCCAATATTTAAATTAAAGTCCAATTTTAATATAGTGTGAGAATTAAACCGAATTTTATCTTGAATTAAACCTAAAGCATGCGTTCTAAATTTTGTGCAAGATAAAAATAAACAATGTCACACTATACCGCGATGTACGAGGAAAAACCCACTAACGGAAAAAACCTCGGGACGGCCCTAGCCTCAAATCCACTAAAAACGGTATTACAAAATACAAGACAAAAGACTTAATTCCTAAACTCGAACCCTCTCAAGCCGTGATGCTTCTTCTTTTATCAACCTCCAATTAGCGGATAACCAACGGAGCTCCACCGTGGTCTCGGAATTCACCGATGGGACTTTATATGGTCACCGTCACCCAAGCATGGAGCCTTTCTCCGTGTGGGTAGAATCTCAACAAAAGTCTTCTTTGTGATGGGGTGTAGAAGCAAACCCGAAACGTCTCTTGATTTCGGTAGAGAAAACCGGTGCCAAAAACTCCACGTAAAGATATGTATATATAGAACTTGGAATAAACAACAATGGGTGTAAACTAAGTGTTTAAAGATTTTTCTTTAAGTTGAAGAACACTCAAACATGAACATTTTCCTTTTTAAAATGATCTCTCAAACTCTCTCTAGGAGATGTATTAGGATGGAAAAGTTGTCTTGGAAAATGTGTTTCTCGCACATAATAATGTATGAAAAAAGTTGGTTGAAAACCAAGTGGAGGAGTGGGGAAAAACTGCAAAAAACTGCCAAATAACTGTTCCCGCTGGAATCTCGTTCGAACGAACTTGATTCTCGTTCGAACGAGACTTCTAACGAGCGACCAGCCTGGGCTCGTTAGAAGTTCGTTAGATACCTCGTTAGAACGAACATTCGTTCGAACGACATATCGAACGACTGACCAGTTAGGGTCGTTGGCAAAACTCGTTCGAACGAAACTGGTTCGAATGACAAAACTCGTTCGAACGAAACTGGTTCGAACGACAAAACTCGTTCGAACGAAATCTGGTTCGAACGAAAAAACTCGTTCGAACGACATTTCTAATGAACGACCAGAAAGTTTGTAAAATTCGATTTTGGCCCAAAAACTTTTATATACTTATATTAAAGTTCTATTTGATTCTTTCTGAAAATAAAATGCAGTTTTTATTACACCTAACACCCAATAAACTTTGTTCCAAGCTCCTATATAAATATAATTACATTCATACCTTGGGAGCATGGAACCTTAGTTGATGACGTAGAAACGAGGCACGCAAACCGGCATTTTGATGAAGCTTTAAATTCTTTGCCGCTACGTCTTCAATACATACTTCATAGGCTTGAGAATATTACAAATAAATACTATCCTATGAATAAATGTTTTTGTCCGGAATTGAGCCAAAACTATATATGGACTCAATTGGAAATTTGTGTCCTTACATACTTAATGCATGAAATAATTTTACTTTCAAAAACCTTATTTATCCAGATTAATTTACCTTGATCTTACAAAAGACTTCCTTTCCACATTTTACCATTTCTTGATTTATTTAACACACACGGTTCAATACTTGAAACTACTATACTTGATTTGATCGAAAATAATTTCTTTACAAAAATTGCCCGTTTTATTTCATCCAATGCACATTAGTATTTTCGTTGAAAACCACCCTTTCAACACACGCGTTCAACATGTTAGAAAATACTCATTTACCCTTTGAAAATCTTTTACTGCACATTCTTGTGTTAATTATGGGTTTAATTACTTAGGTTGCTTAGTGACCAAGCATAAATTCTTCTGAATTTAGCCCCTTAAGTTAGTAATTTTAGTATCTCGAACAAAGTAATTGAATCTTTTTTATCCCATATCATTGCCATTGACTATTTCTAACGAGTACCCAGAGTTTCGTGTATTTCTTATGGATTTTACAGGTATTTAGTGCAAGAAAAGAAATAAAGAAACCGGAAGAAAGAAAGAGAACAAAGGAAGATAAGTCAAAGGATAAAGGCGTAAATTTACACCTGGAGTTCGGATTTGAAGCCTAAAGGAAAGTTGAAGATCCTTATTTCACAAGAGCATAGGAAGAAACGACAATCAAATTGGAGCTCGAGATCAAAAGTCATGACCAATCAAAGATGGAAAGAAAAAGTCAAAATTGAAGAAAATCGGACCGATCCGAAATGTCACCATTCCAGTAGACCCCGGATTGATGACGAACCGATGAATAAAGAACCGATCTGATATCATTCGGACCAATCCGGTAGAAATAAAAAAGAACCGATCCGATAGGATCCGGACCGGTCCAGTTGTCCGAATTTTTGGCATTAATTATGGAGCTGAAGAGGTGAAAATCTTGGAATATCTTGCACAGCTCATCGATATTAGCTGTCAAATCGTGCTAGTTGGTGTTATAAAAGGCCAAGCCCTACATCCTTCCAAGGGAGTCGAATTTTAGAGAGAGAGTCAGATTTTAGATAACCTTTTTAGTTTTTCTTTAGTAGACAAATTTCATATTCTTAGAAAAACCCTAGTATGTATGTTTGAGGAACAAGAAGTATTCTGGATTCAAGTTCATACCTTTTCCCTAGTGCAGATTTCAAGTATCAATTTTTCAATCCAAGTATCAAATTCAATTCTCTTATTTCATCTCAATTCTATTTTCAATTCAATTATCACTTGTTTTGTAATTTTTGTTTTTACAATGTTTATTAGATACCTAATTCCATGTATTGTTATGAATTTGTTTTCTCACCAAACCATGTTTAGCTAAATTTCCAAGGGTTGGGGTACATGAACTCATTCCGAGGTAAATTACCCATGTAGAAAATAGAGTGTAAATTAAATATGGACCAAATCGTGTATGGAAATTATACGAACATAGCCGGTCTTTTAATCTCTCTTGCCCTAGGTACTTGGGATGTTTAAGAACACTATGTAAGTGTAATTGTCCATTCACCGCTTTGTATGTACCTTTGATTTCATATGATGCGGGCTAGTTCCCTCATATATGTAATGTTTAGGATCTATAAAGACTGTATTTAGTCAAAATTTCAATTTACAATACTAGTATTCTATACGGTAATTTACTAAGGTTTGAGGAATTGTACTCCACCCTATTTTCTCTCATATTAATATCTAATTTCTTTACAATTATTGGTGTTTTGTCCATGTAGTTAATTTTTATTTCATCACCAATCAGAAATTTCTACCCATCAATCATTTTTTCTTTCTTTTGGATAACCATTTAAAGGTTAAATAACTTTTCCTACGTATCTACAATTGCCATTTTCTGATCCTTGTGGAGACGATCCCGACTTGTCGGATTATTACTAACGTGACGGGCTTGCACTTGAGCCTAGAGAGAATGCACTCCTGAGATAAATTCTTAGTCGCGTCAAGTTTTTGGCACCATTGCCGGGGATCGAAAATTGGTAATATTTAGGAAAGTGAATTTAATCCTAAAGTGTTTTTCTAAAAAAATAAAAAATAATAATAATACTACCTTTCATCTCATCTCTTGTACGATTACATGCAAAATCCACTTCTCACCCAAGTCCACATAAATCCTATTGCCGAAGCTAATTCTGAAAATTCTCATACCAACGATTCTCCACACTTTTAGGTTCCACCTCCTTCACCTAATAATTAAATCACAAGTCGCACTTTGAGTCAAACACTGAGTGAAAGTTCTGAATTGTTTGGTAGAAATATGTCTGTGCACAGAAGTGTTAGTGTTGGTGCTGGAGAGGAAGAGTTGCCATATCTTCCTATGAAAGATCTTTTATTTCCAGAGCGAACTGTTACCCCTGGTTGCATTTTACTCCCGTATAATGCCGATCAGTTCCACTTTCATAATGGGATGATTCAAATTCTTCCTACATTTCATGGGATGGATTCTGAAAAACCATATCTCCATATTAGAGAGTTTGAAGAAGCATGTGAGACGTTTGGTGACCAAAACTGCCCACAAGATGTTATCCGGTTAAAGTTTTTCCCTTTTTCCTTAAAGGATAAAGATAAGACTTGGCTATGGTCACTACCCCTGAATTTTGTTTTATCCTGGAGAGATATGCAGACTAAGTTCCTCTCCAAGTTCTTTCCACAGTACAAAACCAACTCTGTTAAAGCTCAAATACAAGCTTTTCGGCAAAATGAGAACGGAGCTTTCGACAAGTGTTGGAAACATTTTCAGGAGTTAGTTAGTGCTTTCTTGCCCACATCATGGATTCGAAAAACATCATCTTATTTCATTTTCTTCATCAAGGGCTTACTTTAGCATCTAAACAACTTGTTCAGACAATGTGCGAAAGACCATTATGGGAGCTCGACTCGAGCGATGCTGAGGCTCATCTGAAGTATGTAGCGGAGACTACGCAAGCATGGGATGTTTCTGACCCCAATAGTCAAAATAAAAATCGACAAGTGTCCAACTCGTCTTCTGCGTCCGATATTTATCACTTGGACAAGGACACTTTGTTAGATCGTAAATTTGACCAATTGGAAAAGAACTTCAGAGACATGCTTGAAGTTATATTAAGTGAAGTAGTTGGACCCGTGAAAGCAGGAAAGGAGAAAGTGTGTGCCATTTGTGCTGCTGGTCATTCTACCAAAGGATGTCCTACCATCCCTGCATACATGGCAATGTACACTGAGCATGTACAAGTGATAGGAGGGTTTCGAGGTAATTTTAATGTACCACAAGAGAATGCATACAATCAATCTTGGAGGAATCATCCTGGTTCCAACTATGGACAACCACAAGGTGGGATGGCTCCGAATCCACATGTGGCTTTGCCACCACCCCCTTCTCAATTTTAGAAAATGCCTCCTCCGATGCAAACCCCTATGCAGGTCCTATCTCAAGGTCCGTATGTCACTCCACCTAGGCGATCTCTTGAGGATAATCTAAATCAATTCATCCAATCTCAAAAGGAGAGCAATGCTAAGTATGATCGAATGTTTACAGAAATTCATACTAGCATCTCTAGGTTGCAATTTGCATTGAATACTCAGTAGAAGGATAAATTCCCAGCTCAAGATCAGAGACCTCCTCCTCAAGAACAAACTATGGTTAGCTCTACATCATCGGATTTGCCATAACAATGTCAAGCTGTCACTACTCTACTTAGTGGTCGCGTAATTGATCTAGCGCCACCATCTCCCAAGGAATCTAAAGCTAAAGAAGCTTCAAAATCTGAGGAGACCCCATTGCACGTGGATGATAAGGATGAAGGAGTTAAACCTGAAGTTGAACTAAAACTACCCACTGCTGATCCATTTCCTCAACGCTTGGCACCACCTAAAAAGGGAGCCTCGCGTACTGAAGTGTTAGATGTTCTGAAGCAAGTGATGTTGAACTTGCAATTTTTGGATGCTTTCCAACAAATTCCAGCATATGCCAAAGTCATCAAAGATCTTTTGACTATCAAACGACGGGTTAAGGTGAAGAAGAATGTCTTTTTGGCACAAAATGTGAGCTCGGTCCTTCTTAATGATCTTCCACAAAAATTCAAGGATCCTGGTGCACCTACAATTTCATGTGTTATCGGAGAGAGTAGAGTTGAAAAAGCTTTGCTTGACTTAGGTGCGAGTGTGAACATCCTTCCATACTCTATCTATAAGCAGCTTGATTTACGTGATCTTAAACCTACCCGAATCACTTTGCAGTTAGCATATCGAACAGCGAAAGTACCTCGTGGGGTTGTGGAGGACATGATAGTTCAAGTGGACACATTCTACTTCCCGGTTGATTTTGTCATTCGATACATGGAGCCTTCCCCCCATTCGAGTAATCAGGTTCCCATAATTTTGGGCCGCCCATTTTTAGCTACTGCTAATGCTTTGATCAATACACGTAATGGCCAAATGCAACTCATTTTTGGAAACATAACCCTCGAGACCAATATTTTCAATATTTCTAACCAAATGGGTGATGAGGATGAAATTCATGAGGTTGATCTTATTGAAGAGGTGGTGTATGAGAACATTGAGAAGATCATAGGTGGAGATGCACTGGAAGTTTGTTTAGTGCAAGGTGTTGAGAATAAGCATTCTTATACTGAGTTTGAGCGTGAAGTGGAAGAGTTGGGAGCTTAGTTGCAAGAAGAAGTGAGTTTTGAGAAGTTGAGAGATATTGATTGGATTTCTAAATTTGAGGAATTACCCCGATGAAGTCACTCATGATCCCCTCTGAAGATAGATTTCCTAGTCTTGAGTTAAAGAAACTACCCTCTCATGTAAAATATGCTTTTCTGGGAGAAGATGATACATTTCTTGTTGTTGTTTCTTCCAATTTAAAAAAAGAGCACGAGGGCATGTTGTTGAATGTGTTGAGGAAGCATAGGAGTGCGTTTGGTTGGACTATAGCAGATTTGAATGGTATAAGTCCTTTGATTTGTACCCATAAAATCCACCTCGAGGAGGAGGTGAAGCCCTCGAGAGAGAGATGCAAAGACGACTGAACCCAACCATGAAAGATGTAGTTCGAGCAGAAATCATCAAATTGTTAAATGCATGGATTATCTATCCCATTTTCGACAGTAAATGGGTGAGCCCAATTCAGGTCGTTCCAAAGAAGTCGGGTATGACTGTGGTTGAAAACACTAAGGGAGAATTAATACCTCAACGCACCACCACCGGGTGGCGTGTTTGCATTGATTACCGAAAGCTCAATGCCGGAACAAGAAAATACCATTTTCCCTTGCTGTTTATCGACCAGGTGATTGAACGAGTAGCGGCCCATCCTTACTATTATTTCTTAGATGGGTATTCTAGCTATAATTAGATTGAAGTGGATGTACTTGATCAAGAAAAGACGAATTTTACGTGTCCGTTTGGTACGTTTGCCTACAAACGTATGCCTTTTGGGTTATATAATGCGCCAGCAACTTTTCAAAGGTGCATGTTGAGTCTCTTTAGCGACATGATAGAAAAAGGTCTGGAGATGTTCATGGACGATTTCAGTGTTTTCGATCCATCTTTCGGATAGTTTTTAGCTAATCTTGAAAGAGTTTTATTCCGATGTGTGGAAAAAGACTTAGTCCTCAATTAAGAAAAATGCCATTTTATGGTCATTGAGGGCGTAGTTTTGGGCCACATAGTCTCATCTAGGGGAATTGAGGTTGATCGAGCAAAAATAGAAGTAATAGTTGAGTTACCCTCGCCAAAATCGCTTAAAGATGTGAGGTCCTTTCTAGGCTATGCCGGATTTTACAGGAGATTTATCAAAGACTCTAGCGCTATCGCTAGACCCTTAAGTAATCTTCTCATGAAGGACACTCCGTTTGAATGGAATAGCGTATGCCAAGAAGCTTTCGATAGACTCAAAAGCATACTGATTTCTTCTCCTAACATGCAATCTCCCGATTGGTCCCTCCCATTTGAGCTTATGTGTGATGCAAGTGATTACGCGATTGGGGCTGTTCTTGGACAAAGAAAAGATAAGAAATATCATGTTATTTACTATGCTAGTAGGACATTATCTGGCCCCCATCTTAACTACTCCACCACAGAGAAAGAATTACTAGCAGTCGTTTTTGCTCTCGACAAATTTTGCCCTTACATTGTTGGGTCACCCATGATTTGCTTCACTAATCACTCGGCCCTCAAATATCTTATGACCAAGAAAGATGCCAAACCGCACCTAATCAGGTGGATCCTACTCCTACAAGAGTTTAATCTCTCGATTCAAGATAAGAAAGGAGTAGAAAACGTCGTTGCGGACCATTTGTCACTACTCTCGTCCGACGTACCTATTGATCCCATCCCCATAGACAAGTATTTTTCGGATGAAAATCTATTTACTACATCTTCTCTTCCTTGGTTTGCGGATATAGTAAATTACCTTGTCACTGGAGTCGTTCCCTCCAATTGGACTCCGCAAGAGAGAAGGAAGTTCATTACTTGGTCACGCATGTTCTTTTATGATGATCCATATTTGTTTCGGTATGGTGCTGATCAAATCATCCAAAAATGTGTACCTGATGAAGAAATTCAAGGGGTAATCCGATTTTGTCATACGAAAGCATGTGGAGGACATTTCTCAAAAAATAAAAATGCTGCAAAAATCTTGCAAAGTGGTCTCTTTTGGCCCATAATCTTCCGGGATGTGAATACTTTTTGCAAATCATGTGATAGATGACAAAGAATGGGAGTTATTACTCACCGTGACATGATGCCATTGCCCCCCATACTTGTCTTAGAGTTGTTTGATTGCTGCGGTATTGACTTCATGGGGCCTTTTCCACCCTCTTTTGGTTTTCTATACATCCTCGTCGCAGTAAACTACGTCTCAAAATAGGTAAAGGCCATAGCTACAAGGACGAATGACAATAAGGTGGTGATAAAATTCATTCAAGAACACATACTTTCTCGATTCGGAGTTCCTAAGGCTATCATCGGTGATAATGGCACCCATTTTTGCAATAGGCCGATGGAAAAGCTAATGCGAAAGTATGGGTTCGTCCATAAGGTTGGAATGACTTATCACCCTCAATCGAATGTCCAAGCCGAGCTAGCCAATCGGGAAATCAAGAATATCTTAGAAAAGACAGTCGAACCTAACAGGAAAGATTGGTCTCTCAGATTGAATGATGCGTTGTGGGCTTATCGAACTGCTACAAGAATCCCCTTGGGATGTCCCCATTTCGCTTTGTATATGGCAAACCTTGTCATCTTCCTGTTGAAATTGAACACAAAGCGTATTGGGCTATCAAAAGGGTGAACTTTAACATGGAAAAATCCGGTGAAACACGTAAACTTCAGTTGAATGAGTTGGAACAAATACGCAATGATGCGTATGAAAGTGCTAAAATCTCAAAAGAACGAATGAAACGAGATCACGACAGAATCATCCGACGTAAGGAGTTTTATTCGGGACAAAAAGTATTTCTCTACAGCTCGAGGTTACACTTGTTTCCCGGAAAATTGCGATCACGATGGACCGGTCCATTCATTGTGAAGGAAGTATTCCCCCATGGCTCTGTTGAACTACAGGATCAAAAAGGGGGAAACACATTTAAGGTTAACGGACAACGTCTCAAGCCGTATTTGGAAGCGATTGTAATGGAAGCCGACACGATCTGGTTGCCAGACCCCATTTATGGGGATTGACTGAGCACGAAAGGTGAGGTCGTCGCACCCCCGACGTGTGGGGTGAATGTTGTGTATAGTAGTCATAGGATGTTAGGCTAGTTAGTAAGTCATAGTTATGTGTCACTACCAGAGGTGGGAATCCAACACATGCATCGGGGGAGTTTCGGGTTTCGATGAGAGTTTTGAGGACCAATTGCTTTGAAGGGAGTGTTGGGATGGAACAATCAAGAGAAAAGTGGCCACTAAACTAAAGCAGGAAAAGCTGTCATTTTTACATACCGGATCCGCCCGACCCTAAAAAAAAGGAACCGATCCGGTCTCAAAAAGAAATAAAATAAAAAATAAATCGGACCGGTCCAGTCTGAAATCGGATCGATTCGGTCGTCTGCAGGTTGTGCCCTTTCTCGAGGATAAAACCTCTTCAATCCCCACCCCATTTACTTCCCCAATCCCTTCCTCTCCCCAAAAATTCGTACACCCCCCATACCCATTCTTTCCCTCCCTTATTTCCCACCAATTCTTCCCCCCTATCCCCCATCCAACCTATAAATATCTCCTTACCCTATCCCAATTCTTTCACACCTCCATATCCATTTTCTTCTCTCACTTTCTGTCCAGCTCTTCAGTTTCCATGGCTGCTCCCCAAAAATATAATTCCATTGATGTCCTACCCGATGGCAATGGCGAATATCGTTCATGCCGAGAGGGAAATTGGTGCCGTCGTTTTTTCGGTCCTAGGCGAAAAATCCATATTGAGCGTCAGGTGCTTTGGGATCATCTTCCTAATTCTGTCACTGGTCTGTTCATGTCCCGAGGCTGGTGCAAATTTTTCAATGAACCATACGAGGTCGTATGGGAGAATGAAGTGCGTCAGTTTTACGGTTCGCTCGTTCGTACTGCAGATTTTGAATCTCAAGCCTTTGTAGACTCGACACCGATACCGTTCCAGCTTGAACTTCTGGCCCAGAAACTCGAGTATAAAGGTGTGATCACTCCCGCCCAATTTTCATATCCCAGTCATGATCCAGCTGTTTCCAAAGATGTTTGCATGTCTCGAATCGCTCCGGGTTCGGTTTGGAATACTGAGACTTTTCCTGTCAGTCGGTTACCCGACAAGGCACGTATCACTTTTCACATCGTTTGTGCCAACCTTTTGCAAACTTCAAATGATTTGTCTATGCACCCGCGTCAACCTACGATGGTGTATCATCTGTTTGACCATGGCACAGTTATCAATTTGGCCCGCACATTTTAGAATGATATCATTTGCGCGGCGCTGGACAAAAAGGGTAGGGCCCCTCTTCCTTATGGTCGCCTCATTACCTCCTTTCTTAAGGATGTAGGTATTGTTCCCCCGCAAGATCTTACTAACTTACCCAAGCCACTTGGGCAAGAATCCCGCACCCGAAGTGACAAGCAAATCCAGCTGATCCGTGCACGACGAGGTGACAGTGATACCTCGGGTTATGAGGCTGCCGTTGAGGAAGAGGCTGTTCATGAAGCAGATGTTGAGATGGAAGAAGGTGAGGAGGACGAATATGATGAAACTGCTGATCCTGATAATGTTCCATTCGGTACGGGTCTCACTGAGCGTGCTGCTTCTCTTGAGATACGTTTTGACGGGTTTATGTCCTCATACCAACGGGACACGAGTCTGATGCTGCGTATGCAGGCTGACCATACTTCCCCCGGTAGCTCCCACCAGCACCGTAGGCAGCCCCGTTGGAACCTTTCACAATCCCCCTCTGGCTATGTTATGTTATGTTGTTGTGTTTTTATCTTTTGTTTCCACAGTTGTATTATACTAAACAGTTTTTATTATAGTCATTGGCTGGTTTTATTTATAGCACTCCTTATTTCGTCTTATTTAGATTTATCGTCCTTTCGATTGTGGACAATGCAAAAGACTAAGTTAGGAAGGATGATAAGTGCGTATTCATAAAACTTCGCATATATAAAAAAAATTGAAAAATTTTGAAAAAAACAAAAAAATATTTTTGATCAAAATAAATAAAAATTGGAATTTAAAATTTTCAAATATATCACCTTTATTCTATTTAAAGTCTCAAATTGTAAAAATTAAATGCACTAAACCGAAATTGACCGATGATGGAAATTGAAAGAAAATTGACGACTTTACGAATAAATATGGAGATTGATCAAACCCGGTGAGATTTCGAGCCTTTCAATTTTTATGAGTTTTTAAATCAATCCGAGTTATGATTAACTCAAAGTCCTTTTCAGCGTTTTGATAAGTCGTTGACGATCTCAATCCTTTGTTTTGATCGGTTATGGGAAATGTGTGAAATATTGTCTCGAAATTCGTGTTAAATATATCTCTAAACTTAATTAATCTCGAGATGCATATGGTAATGTGATTAGAAATTTGGACAATGAAGTAGGCCCTCTTTTTATTAACCCAAAAATATTAGCCATAATAAAGTTGTGAAAAAAGTTATCGCTTTGCAACCCACTTTGAGCCTAATAAAATATTTTCCTTTCGTTTGATAACCCAAAAAACCCAAATAGCCCGAAATTGTGAAAAATTAGAACTTCATCATGTAAGTCCAAAGTGTAATAAAAAAAAGAAAAAATGAAAATGAAAATAGAAAAATAAAGAGAAAAATGAGCAAATGCCCGAAAAAACACTAGTGGACATCATAAGGACATTTTTCAATTCCGAACATTCCGACCATTCCCATTTTTACCCTTTACACTTTTTAACCCGAAAAGTCCTAACCGAGTCCGAATGGAGAAATTAATTACTGCATGGAGAGCTAAGACATGAAAAGATAATAAAGGAGATTAAAATGGTGTGATTAAGAGATGATGTTTCCCATTCCCTAATAACTGTATTCCGATGATGAGATCTTTTCACCATATATTTCCTTCTTTTCAATTTTGTATGCATGGATTTGTGTCCATTATATTTACTCTTTATATCATGCATACCGAGAGAAAACAACTACAATTCGAGTGATTCGTTTGTGAGTACATCCGTAAGAATTTCAATCAAAATGAATTTTTGGAAAGTAACGTAATGCTCAATCGTTGGAAATTTGTGGTTTAATTTCTGGCTTTGCACACACACACTATGGTTTGAGACATTTGAATATGAATTTATGGTGATTATTTTTTGAAAAATTTAAATTGTACAATTTTTAAGTATTTTGATATTTATTTGAGTCAATAAAGAATTGTGTGGCTGTATTCACTGCAAACCCTCATGAGACAAAACTCGTCCTACTAGAGTAACTTAGGGGTTTAAAGGCTTGTTGCATACGCTCAATGCAATCGCATGCCTGTGAAAGTGGAATTTCAGTTAAATAAAAGAAATCTCAAGAATAGAGCTTTGGGTAGCTTCATTTACATTTCTCGGGACGTGCAAAGTTATAAGTTAGGGGGATTTGACCAAGCATAAATTCTTCTGAATTTAGCCCCTTAAGTTAGTAATTTTAATATCTCGAACAAAGTAATTAAATCATTTTTATCCCATATCATTGCCATTGACTATTTCTAAAGAGTACCCCGAGTTTCGTGTATTTCGTATGGATTTTACAGGTATTTAGTGCAAGAAAAGAAAGAAAGAAACCGGAAGAAAGGAAGAGAACAAAGGAGGACAAGTCAAAGGGCAAAAGCATAAATTTACACCTAGATTTCAGATTTGAAGCCTAAAGGAAAGTTAAAGATCCTTATTTCACAAGAGCATCGGAAGAAACGATAATCAAATCGGAGCTCGAGATCAAAAGTTATGACCAGTCAAAGATGGAAAGAAAAAGTCAAAATTAAAGAAAATCGGACCGATCCGAAATGTCACCATTCCAGTAGACTCCGGATTGATGCCGAACCGATGAACAAAGAACCAATCCGATATCATTCGGATCGGTCCGATAGAAATAAAAAAGAACCGATCCAATGGGATCCGGACCGGTCCGGCTGTTCGAATTTCTGGCATTAATTATGGAGCTGAAGAGGTGCAAATCTTGGAATATCTTACACAACTCATTGATATTAGTTGTCAAATCGTGCTAGTTGGTGTTATAAAAGGCCAAGCCCTACATCCTTCCAAGGGGAGTCGAATTTTAGAGAGAGTCAGATTTTAAAGAACCTTTTTAGTTTTTCTTTAGTAGACAAATTTCATATTCTTAGAAAACCCTAGTTTGTAAGTTTGAGGAACAAGAAGTATTCTGGATTCAAGTTCATCCATTTTCCCTAGTGCAGATATCAAGTATCAATGTTTCAATCCAAGTATCAAATTCAATTCTCTTATTTCATTTCAATTCTATTTTCAATGCAATTATCACTTGATTTGTAATTTTTGTTTTTACAATGTTTATTAGATACATAATTCCATGTATTGTTATGAATTTGTTTTCTCACAAAACTATGTTTAGCTAAATTTCCAAGGGTTGGGGTACATGAACTCATTCGGAGGTAAATTACCCATGTAGAAAATAGAGTGTAAATTAAATATGGACCAAATCGTGTATGGAAATTATACGAACATAGCCGATATTTTAATCTCTCTTGCCCTAGGTACTTGGGATGTTTAAGAACACTATGAAAGTGTAATTGTCCATTCACCGCTTTGTATTTACCTTTGATCTCATATGATACGGGCTAGTTCCCTCATATATGTAATTCTTAGGATCGATAAAGACTGGATTTAGTCAAAATTTCAATTTACAATTCTAGTATTCTATACTGTAATTTACTAAGGTTTGAGGAATTATACTCCACCCTATTTTCTCTCATATTCATATCTAATTTCTTCACAATTCTTGGTGTTTTGTGCATGTAGTTAATTTTTATTTCATCACCAATCAGAAATTTCAACCCATCAATCATTTTTTCTTTCTTTTGGATAACCATTTGAAGGTTAAATAACTTTTCCTACGTATCTACAATTGCCAATTTTTTATCCTTGTGGAGACGATCCCGACTTGTCGGATTATTACTAACGCGACAGGCTTACACTTGAGCCTAGAGAGAACGCAGTCCTGAGATAAATTCTTAGTCGCGTCACTTAGCCACCCATTTACCCACTTATTTTACCTTTTTCCCTACCTTATGTTCATCAATCAATTACACATTTACTTGTCCATTTTAACCTTTACCAGAACATTCATTAATTCGTTCAAGTTAGGTTGTATTAGCACATTTCACCACACAACCTATTTCTTGACATCTTCCTTATTCCTTTATCTTTTCTTCGAGTCTTCTAATAACATCATATTTCAACGGGCTCCACACCGCCGGCTACGCACACTATATGCTTTGGCCAGTTATTTTGAGTCTTTTACCCCAGGGCTCCACGACCTCCTTAATTTTTTTCGACGTCATCCAAGTTCTTTTACATGTGTTTTAGCTTTTATAAATGTCCACATAATTCCTCTTTTCCTTTTACCCGATCGAAGCCAAAACCTAGGATTACACCCTAACTCGTGTTACACTTTGAAATTTACCATTTCATGTCTTTTACAATTTAACCTTGATTTTATTCCAAAAAACATATTCATTTAAGACCAATTTGTGTAACACCTTTTCCAACATTTTATGTCATAAAAATATTCCACTTTAAGTAAAATTACCGTTATACCCATTTCCTTCAAAACTCATCTTTTACGCCAATTCCGCAAGTGTTACTTTTCCCAAATCACTATTAAGTTACCCACACTAACTTTTTAAGTGTTTTAACACCTTAAATACCCTTTTACCATTGGAGTAATATTATTCTTATTTAGAAACATCTTTATCTCATTATCCCCTTTCCAATTTCATAAGTATTAATCTTTACAACATTATTAAGTTACATACACCAACTTTCTAATGTTTACCCATTAACACTAATTCAATACTTTTATTAACCATTTTTCAAACCACACATTTCTTTACTTTCTTTATTCAAGAAATCTAATTACACTTAAAGACTACTTTTATAAGAAAATACCATTTCTTTTTATCAACACATATAGTCTTACAACTTGTACTTATTATACTTTTAACCCATTTTCCACACAATTTGAAGACAAAGATTTCTACTTTCTTTATTCGATGTTTAACCCAAATAAAATCTTCTTTAAACTTGTTTATAATCGAAATACTAAAAATTTATGCATGAGAAGATGAATTTTAAATCTTAAAATCCTATTAAATGGGTTAAACATATTTCTTATTCTAGAAATCCATCATACTTGCAAAAACACACTTTCAAAGTATAAAAGAGATTTAATTTCTTCAAACTCAACAAATGTTCATTTTTCATAAAACCTTCATTTTTGCAATAAGCATTATTTAACCAATGTTTATCAAAATAAATCATTATTTCCAAATATTTTATTTCATAAAATGTTTAACATCATTCTTTCTAGAAAATACACCATTTTCATAAAATAACAACTTTTAATATTTCAAAACCTTGAAATATTTATTCATTCTTTATTTTCAACAAGATAGCATTTTACCAAAATTTGTATTCCATAAAAATGTTTATTATTTTCTACACTTCAAATTCATCATTTAAATCAAATGCACCCTACTCATGTAATCTAACTACAAGACTACAATTGTGCAAAATAGAGTCTTAATACTAAGATTAAGGTTTTTTCACCTCTAAAGGCTCCAATGGTGGTAGAAATGTTGGTTTAGGAGGAACAACCCCCACCTCTAAAGGTGGCCTAAAGGGGTTACCAAATGCATCCTCCAAAAATGCTCCAAATGTGCTTAATTCAAGATTCTAAGCAAAACCCCTTCAAAACCCACTTCAAACTCCATTGAAGTTCCATCATCTTCTCCAAAAATATTCCAACACTTCTCCAAAATTAATAGCTCTTCCTCAACAATAGTGTAAGTGGGTGTAAATATTTGAAACATGGTGGAATATATTAAGAATATGGTGTTTTATGGTGGTAAAGTGGTGGAGGAATGGTGGACAGGGGTGTACAACCAAGGAGGAAGACCACCCCCACCCCCCCACTCTCTCTCTCTCTCTCTCTCTCTCTCTCTCTCTCTCTTCCATTTCTAAAAATAAAATAACCCCAAACACACCCTTATAAAACTCCAAAAATCTCAAATCTACATTTTGCCCAATTTGGGAGGATTTGGGCTTGATAGCACACCAAATCAAGGGCCAGAAATGTGACAACACACAAGGGAAATGTGATTAAAAATTCTCAAGACACGTCATTAGAACGATATGTCAGTATTACTCGAACAAAATCTCCACCTCATTCGAATTTTGGCTTCGCGCAACCTGAAACTGTTATGCAAAAGCATCTCGTTTGAACCCTTGCATTGCGTGACCTTCGAGTGACATGTCCATCTCGCTTCTAACGACATGGGGATGTCATTATAATGACCCCTTTTTCTTTCCTTTTTATTTTCCTTCAATTCTGAACCACAATTCTTCTATAATTATCATTAACCCCACTTTAGTATAATTTATATAAAATTTAATTGAATTATTGGAACAAGGTATTACAAACTTTTCTCCTTGGGGAATTTTATCCCCCAAACTCTCGATCCGTTAATCCCTAAGCTTATGGGGTTCACCAACTTCTATTCTAAGCCTTAGAAATCCTCCAAGACAAAATCATTGAAGTTCTCAATACTAAGGTCACCCTACATGCCTCTATATGGGACTTGTCACCAAATAATCAACATGATCAATGCTCACTATCCCTCAAACTATGAACATCACATAATCGACTTCGAGTCTCCACTCACTTGATTATTATGTCCAAACAATTCTCAGTACCACCTACGCTAGTACCCAAGGCATACCGGTGCCTCCACGGGAAAATTCTCTCTAGAGATCAACACTCGACCAACAAAAATCGTAATACAACTAATCGTAGTATTCATCACCAATGCCAATTGCCTCTTAGGACTGCACATCCCGTGTCCCACAAATTTTCAGGATATCCTGACTACATAACTTGTATGAGCTCTCCAATAACAATATTATGATATTCTCTCACTCCAAAGAGCAACATTTTTATCAAGTCATCCCTGTGCGCCCGTCTTACACCTTCCATTGAGTCACTCTAATGAACCTTGTATTACCGTAGGTGTCTCAAATTTGAGTACTCACTAGAGCCTGGCTCTAATCCACTTACCATGACAAATAAGCATCTTATTCTAAGTTTTCCTCGATTTCTAACACAATACTGTATCCTCAAGTCATTATCCCGATCTTTGCAACCCGAGCCACTAGCTATCGTGCTGGCCAATCAAAAGTCCACTAATCTTAAGAAAGATCAATACTACGAGCAATCGTGTGACCGAAAGTGCACCACGCACACAAAAAACTCAATGGAATAGCAAAAATACCTCAGATAGGGTGCACCCAGTTACCAAGCTACATTGACCATACCCGGTTCACCGTGTTCTCCCACGCCCAATCTCATCGTACCATAACATGGCACTAATTTGAGTCACCACATAGGTGAGAATACCAGTCATCAATTACTAAAACTGAAAGGGACACACGAGAGTCAAAACAAGCGACCGTTCCAAGAAATTTTTCCCATAAGTGTCCAATTATGATTAATGAAAGCGACATATGCTTGAAGTCATGCCACTCATCCCCAAAGTTCTCGCAGAGTACTAACCCTAGCCACATACGCTGGCTTGGTCACTATCCATGACTAATCGAATCACAATTATCCATTATCATAACACGAAAGCAGTATGCTAATCGATAGTCCTCTAGGAAGTCAACACCTGACTTCCCTCCTCGGGAGGAAGGCCCTACCCTTCCGGTCCTTAGCTTACATAAATCATTCCAATTGGCGGATACCTTACGCCTTTATCTACATTGACAGTGTCCAATTACTGGTGACGAAGTCACAAACCTACTACACCTAGCTTATCATCTTCCTTATCATATCGTGATCAAAATTCTAAATTCCTATAGGCATTGCTTAGTTTAAGATAGGAATTCACCTTACCATGTCCTTGGACCACATGAGATTACCACCAAACTCACTTTTGGTTTATACCCACAAATAATTTGTGTGGCAACGACACCCGCCACCATTGGCCTTTTTAGGGCAGTAAATACAACACAAGGCTACATCTACTAATCCATACCGGCTTGACAAGATGTTCCAAAAACTAGTCCTTATATTTCTAAGGCTATCCTAGCATATACCGTCAACACATGCCGATATTATGATTTTGCTTCGATGTTACCCTACCTCAGTTGCCATTTTTAGGTCTCCACATGGCGTCATCACTCTATGTCTCGAATACATTTCCTAGTACATTCGACCGAGCACCACCACACCAATACTACTCATTCCATGACATTTGAGCATCACTCATATAATGAAACAAACTATCACCCTACCTTAGGGATTACACTACCCATATGTGCCGATTTGTGAAATCACACCCGACACGTAAGCTATACGACCAACAATTTGAGATCTTCACCTGACCCTTAACACAATCATGATTAGGATGCTAATGTTCTTTCATACCAGACTTAATTGTTCTCTTAAGGACACTAAACACATCCTATGTAAAAGTACCAGACCCGATCAGATTACATCATCCACACCTTTATAATTGTAGGTGAGCTTTACAAACCTTTCAATACCCACATCACGATTAATCGGTGCTCCTAAAGACATCAGTCTACAAGCTTCTACCTATAGTGATCTTTAACCATAAAACACCTCAAGGGTCATAACATTCGATCTTTATCCTCAATGATGCCACACACAATTTGTCCTAAGGGAACCTCAAAATGCCTATGAACTACTTTCATCATCAAAGTTATCACACAATACCCCTCACACAAAAGATGACGGCGCTTCCACTATTAACCTACACTAGCACTAACTACCCGTAAGCATCGCACCTAAGGGTTATATACCTTTTAATCACCAATCATCAGTACCTAGTCATGCCACCCTAACCATCTACCTCTATCGTTGACTATATGCAACTCGTTCCACTTCCCCAATGGACGCCGTTTCACCCTATTAGTATCTCAAAAGGCTCTACGCTATCAACAATTGAAACATAAGCACCTCACACTAACAACTATGGTGTCAGCACCATTGGATTGCATGGACACCCATAAATTACCACAATTCTAATCAAATGCGCGAATGCGATTAATAACTATCAACTTGATCTCATGCCACTTGGCACTAACTTACTTGTTTTGCTAACCGCTTTGACTTTACCATCGAGGACATGAACTAAACCGTCACCAACTAGCATGACCGACCCAAACCACACTGACGTCGAAATATCCAATACCGACCTCACCACGTCACTTCCGAAAGTAACCTTAAACTTAGAGCTCTGATGCCATTTGGAACGCCCTGACCCAAACTGGTCCAATTCGAGCGTTACGTGTGAAGTGCAATGAAACAACATATATAATATTGCTAGTCCAATTTTATTTTAATTACGTTTCACTTGTTTAGCATTCGATTCCAGTTTCAAAATAAACTACGTGAGGGACCCATGGGGAGCACTCCGAAGTCCAAGCATACAGAGCTACTAACGTAATAATAAAGAAGTGTTTGCCTGTGTAATGCTATTAAAATATGAAACCGATCCCAACCTATAGTAACAAAGCGAGGGTGTGATCCAAATGCTCAGTGTGAAATATATAAATCAGTATAGAATCAAACGGTAGAATGTTATGCCTACGTGCACATGCAATTACCTTGTATATTTTTTTATACACATACATATACATATACATATACATATACATATACATATACATATACATATACATATACATATACATATACATATACATATACATTTACATATACATATACACATACATATACATATGCATATACATATACATATACATATACATATACATATACATATACATATACATATACATATACATATACATATACTTAATGCATGAAACAATTTTACTTCCAGAAACCTTATTTATCCAGAATAATTAATCTTAATCTTATAAAAGACATCCTATCCTCATTTTAGTTTTCTCGCTTTATTTGACACATATAGTTCAATACTTGAAACCACTACAGTTGATTTGACCAAAAACCATTTCTTTACCGAAATCACCCTTTTTATTTATTCAAAGCACATTAGTATTTTTGTTGAAAATCACCCTTTCAACACACGCATTCACCGTGTTAGAAAATACTCATTTATCATTTGAAAATCTTTTATAACACATTCTTGTATTAATTATGGGTTTAACTACTTAGGTTGCTTTGTCGCCCATTTATCGACTTATTTTACCTTTTTCCATACCTTATGGAGATTAATCAATTATATATTTACTTGTCCATTTTAATATTTATTGAAACATTCATTAATTCATTCAAGTTAGGTTGTATTAATACATTTTACCACACAACCAGTTTCTTGACATGTTCTTTATTCCTTTATATTTTCTCAGAATCTTCCAATAAGTGCATACTTCAACGAGCTCCACACCACCGGCTATGCGCACCATATGCTCTAGCAAGTTATTTTGGGTCTTTCACCCCAGGGCTCGGGGCCCTCCTTAATTTTTTCGGTATCATCCGAGTTCCTTTACATGTGTTTTAATATTTTATCAATGTCCACATAATTCCACTTTTTCTTTTATCCGGCCGAAGCCAAAACTCGAGGTTAAACCCCAACTCATATTATACTGTGAAATTTACCATTTCATGCCCTTTACAGTTTAACCTTGATTTTATTTCAAAAATCATATTTATTTAGGACCAATTTGTGTAACACATTTTCCAGCATTTTTAGTTAATAAAAATGTTCCACTTTAAGTAAAATGATCATTTTACCCATTTGTTTCAAAACTCATCTTTTACTTTATTTTTGCAAGTGTTAATGTTTTCAAAACACTATCACGTTACCCACACTAACCTTTTAAGTGTTTTAACACCTTAACACCCTTTTAACCTTGGACTAATATTCTTCTTAATTGGAAACATCTTTATCTCACTATTCCCTTCCTAATTTCATAAGTGTTAATCTTTACAATATTATTAAGTTACACGCACCAACTTTCCAATGTTTACCCATTAACACTTATTCAATACCTTCATTAACCATTTTCCAAACCTCACATTTCTTTGCTTTCTTTATTCAAGAAATCTAATTATACTTAAAGACTACTTTTACAAGAACATGTCGTTTCTTTTCATCAACACGTGTAGTCTTACAACTTTGTATTTATTACACTTCTAACCCCTTTTTTCACACAATTTGAAGACAAGAATTTCTACTTTTCTTATTCCATATTTAAACCCAACGAAATCTTCTTTAAACTTGTTTATGCATTCATTATCCAAATACTACAATTTTATATGCTTGAGAAGATGGATTTTAAACCTTAAAATCCTATTAAATGGGTTAATCATATTTCTCATTCTAAAAATCCATCATACTTGCAAAAACACACTTTCAAAGTATAAAAGACGTTTAATTTCTTCAAACTCAATAAATGTCTATTTTCCATAAAATCTTCATTTTTGCAAGAAACATTATTTTACTAATGTTTACCAAAATAAATCATTATTTCCAAACATTTTATTTCATAAAATTTTTAACATCATTCTTTTTAGAAAATACACCATTTTCATAAAATACCAACTTTTAATATTTCAAAACCTTGAAATATTTATTCATTCTTTATTTTCAACAATATAACATTTTACCAAAATTTTTATTCCATAAAAATATTTATTATTTTCTACACATCAATTTCAGCATTTAAATCAAATGCACCCTACTCATGTAATCTAACTACAAGACTACAATTGTGAAAAATAGAGTCTTAATACTAAGATTAAGGTTTTTCCACTTCTAGAGGCTCTAATGGTGGTAGAAATGTTGGTGTAGGAGGAGAAACCCCCACCTCCAAAGATGCCCTCAAGGGGTTATCAAATGCATCCTCTAAATGTGATCCATTCAAGCTTCCAAGCAAATACCTTCAAAACCCACTTCAAACTCCATTGAAGTTCTATCATCTTCTCCAAAAATCCCCCAACACTTCTCCAAAATTCACATCTCTTCCTCAACAATGGTGGAAGTGGGTATAAATAATTCAAACACAGCGGAATACATTAAGAAAATGGTGTTTTATGGTGGTATAAAGGTGGAGGAATGGTTGTTTGGGGTGGAGATGGGTGAACAGCCATGGAGGAAGACCACCCCCTTCTCTCTCTCCCCTCCCATTTCTAATGACAAAATATTCCCAAACACACCATTATAAAAACTCCAAAAATCTCAAATCTTCGTTTTGCCTAATCTGGGTTGATCTTGGCTTAACAACACGCCAAATTAAGGGCTAGAAATGTGATAGCGCACGAGGTCAATCTGATTAAAAATCCTCGAGACATGTCATTCGAATGACATGCCTATCTCGCTTGAATGACATCTCAACCTCGTTCAAACTTTGGCTTTGCACGACTTTCGCGCGACCTGGAATTGTTATGCAAAAACATCTCGTTTGAAGCCCCGTATCGCATGACCTTCGCGGACATGTCTATCTCGCTTCTAACAACCCGTTTTTCTTTCATTTTTATTTTCCTTCAATTTTGACCCACAATTCTTCTATAATTATCTTGAACCCCACTTCATTGTAATTTATATAAAATTTAATTGAATTATTGGAACATGGTATTACAATAACTTTTCTTTGAGATTTGTGAATTATGTGGCTTCATGTTTTCCAACATTGATCTGTGCAAATTTCATTTGATAGTTTGAGAGAACGATGTCTAAATTTTCATAATGAGTTAGAGTGGAAATGGAAGTTTTGTAAAGATATGATTCCTCACTATATTTTCATGTTTTTTTAACTGTTAAAAGAAGTTAAAAACACCTGGTAGATGCTAATTCCAGAATATTCATAAGGATGACTATGTAGTGTGATTGTCTTTGGGTAATTGCATACCTATTTTACAATAAATTTTTCGGTAGACTTTAAGGTAAGTGCTACCCATGTTCGAAAAGTCATCATATTTGAAACCATTTACCTCCTGTTATACCAGTTTTTAAAACAATAATACTGAAGTTATGTTTCATTTCATTCACACTAAACTAGTGACTCATATTAAGTAGTTTCAAGTTCATTGAAAATAGAAATCTGTAAAGTTTTGTAATAGGAACAAACTCCTATTAAGTAGTTTAACTTTGATTTGTTTTTTCATGTATCGTTTCTGATCTAATTGATGTCATATTCATTTCAAACTATTTTGGTTTCTGTTCCGAAGATATGCAAGTAACACTGCTTCCACGAATTGTAAACTCCACTCTTCCATGTTTTCATTGTTTTTTCTTTCATCCACAACAGGTACGACTTTAACCAAAATAAATAATCAAAGTTAGTTTTTATTTTAAGACAATAAAGGGAATTCAAATGAGAATTATTTTTCAGAAAACAAAACTTTACTTGTAATGAGTATAGTTATATATTTTGTCTTATAAATGATCATTGAGTCACTGATTTTATTATTTATTTATTTTAGCATCATTTTTTGTAATACTAATTATTTCTCACAACTCATTACCTTGGACAAACAGGGTAATGAGGGAGGTATCACCATATCTTTTGTTTATCAAAGGAAGTGGAAAATATATGTTTGGTTAGTTTTCTAAATAGCTATTCTTTATGATCTCACTTGAACATTTTGGCTGCTAATTCATTTTGTTATAAGATTGTTAGGAATTTTCTTTTTATGGCTCATGGTGATAGTTGTTTCAATTATGTTTATGAGTTTTAGCTATGTTGTGCATGTTTTTTTTATAAATTGCAAATAGATTAGGGTATACATGTTACACTGGTTTGGTTTTCTATATATTATTAAAATTGGTTGAAGTGATTTTAAACAAGATTGATTAAATTTGTGACATAAACTTCGATGGAATTTGCAACCCACTCGAGATGGTTATTGATTGTATTGCCTCATTTTATAGTATATTTTTTCTTGATATCCATTAAAATGATGTTTCTTTATAAAGGGAATTAGTTTGAGTTATAATGTGTGGCAATTTCAGATATGGTAATTGAAGGGTTGCTTATGAATGAAAGTATACGGGCTAGATTTCTAACTTCATTTATCTTAGTACCTAAGATCCATTTTAAATATTTTTTGGTATGCGAGCAGATCAAAGTAAGGCATTCAGAAAAATATATATTTTCAATTCCATAGCACCAAGGTTCACAAGATTGTAAGATTTGTAAATTATATATACTTTTTGGTATGTGACAAGATTGTAAGTTTTATAAATTATAGGTGCATTATCACCATGCCATTCACTTTTGATTGATAAGATTGTAAGTTTTGTAAATTAGATTTGTATTTGGTTGTCCATATATGATTTTAGTTTCATTTTTTTATGTATTTTCTTTGGATTGATAAGATTTGTATCGACAAGATTATATGTTTGTGATATTCAATTTGTATTTGGTTGTCAATGTCTGATCTTTGATGTTTTTGGATGTGGGAAGTGGTATGTTTATAGGTATTTTCTTTAAGTTGTCTTTATTTTGGGTTTTAATGATTATTTTTCATTATATGCGAACCATATTATGAATTTGGGTTATAAGGCATATGATATTACTATTTTGTACATTTGTGGTGCATAGGTATTAATTGGAATTATGAATGCTATGGCGGTTTTTTGTTTTGGGTTCCATTTGGTATCACACCTTTTGTGCATACATAGGGTCTGAGACAGACGCATTTCATGTTGTGTAAATGTACTAAAATTGATTACCTTGTTCAGACCTCTACCCTCAATACCTATGCTTTTGATACATTACTCATTAGATCTATATTTGTTTGAATACGATTGCCTGACTTGATTAAGTTGCCTATATACCTATATAGAATGCGATTGCCTGACTTGATTAAGTTGCCTATATACTCTATATATTGTTTTAAGAGGATGATTGTACATTGCCCATTTTGTTTTCATGCTAGGGTATACAAGGATTGATAGTTTTAGAATTCTAAAAAATGAATAATTTGATATGTTGTTATGAAACTCTACAACATATGAAATATTTGAATATCAGCATTTATGAATGCTCTATTGATACTAACGGACTCCGTATGTGTATATGAATGCTCTATTTGAAATATGTTTTGCTTGAAATCAAATATTGCTGAAGTTAACACATTGGGTATGTATGCTAAATTGGTATTGCTTGAAATCAAATGTTGCCTGTGTGTGTATTATTTTCACCATGAGGAATATAAAACTTACAAAGAGATTGTAAAGGACATACCAAAATCAAGCCTAAGTCTCAGATTATAATTAAATGAAATAATTTATAAAATAGAAATTAAAACTCATCTAACACTCCCACAGACTCGACAATCTCAAATAAAAGAGTTTGGAGCACAAAAGAAGAAGCAAAAAGTGATGCTTATGAAGACCTTTAGGAGTATATTAGCAGTTTGATGTGTAGATGGTACAAAACGAAACTGATGGTTGCCTAAATTCACTTCTCACAAATGAGTGACATTAAAGCTCAATGTCCTTGGTCCTAACATGAAAAATTGGGCTTGAATTCATATCAGTAGTATTGACTTATCAATAAAGTGTGATTAACTGATAAATTTGGAGACGTAATTCAGAAACAAAGTGCATGATGAAAATTATAGTGGCACAAATATGGGAAAGATATCAATGCTCAGTCTTGGACCTTGTCTAATGGACATTTCTATCAGCCCCTGTTTCAATGGTAGAAATAAGTAGAAGAAAAAATCCTCTCCAATCCACCTTTTCTTCCTGTAATTCATCTTACGTGGTTGCTGAGTCATGTTGAAAATGTCTATCACCATTTCTACATGCAAAAATGCTCCGACGATTTGCCAAAGTGACGTGGAGATCCACGTTCTTATTTGGAGGCATTTGTTGACCCATTTCCCTCCAAAATGAACCATCCACTTTAGTAACTCTATTTCTACTGCTCTGCATTCTCAACGAAATATGTTTTTGTTGTGCCCAGTTGAAGGAAAATTGCAAACCTAAAATTGAAGGTATGTGCTATATATATCATGTATTTCATATATTGTTTTAAAATTGGAGAAATGCACTATATTTCGTCTATCATTTTTTTACTATTAATTCTCAGAATAAATAGTTGTGAGTGTTAACTCATTTCTTATATTGATTTGTATTTCATCTATTGATAAAATGCACTGAGTTATGTTGGCAACTCACAATATTTGTATTTCATCTATTGATTTTTTTTACTCTCAATTATCGAATATTGATAAGAAAATGCAAAGATATATAAGTTGCCTTCAAGTTGTTTGATGAAATGAACTTCACTAATGTGATTATGTAATTACACATTAATAGTAATAGTGTGTTTATTTTTTATTTAATTACTTAAATAAAGTTAAAATTTATCAGTTGTCATTAATGGGCAAATAGAATGCTGAATGTTATTTCAATTTTCTCCGTAATGTTTTTGCTAAAAACATGATAATGTGATACATATTATTGATTCTAAGACATAATATTTTATTTTTTTGACAGTTACTAAACGATGGAAATGAATTCAGACGACAATCATGAATTTTCAATGCCTAACCCCAATGCTAATGACGACGATCAATGCGCCGATAATGACTCCCACACTTATCAATTTAACTCCCAAAATTCAATCCTCCCCTTTCCAACTAACTACCCCAACAGTGCAAACCAATTTCAAACAAGTTATGGTCTACACTCGACCAATTTTGCTCCTCATTTACAACGACAATTTTCGTTCCAAGGTCTAATGAATGCCCCGCTATTTTCCTTTGAAACTCAAATGCCAACACACTCAGAGAAGAATGGGAGAAAGAGAAAAGGAAATATGAATTCTCAAAGCAAAAATTCTGAGGTCCCTCAACCTATTCGACGAAATTGGACTAAGGAGGAAGATGTTGCTTTAACTAAATCCTGGTTACACAACTCGATTGATCCGTTAGTTGGAACCAACCAACCGGAAATTGCATTGTGGGCCGCATTAAGCAATCTTGGAAGGAGTTTTTAGCGGGTGATTTTGTAGAAGATCGACAGTTGAGTGGTTTGTCCAAACTTTGGTGTACAATTCAAGCCACCGTCAAGAAATTTCATGGGATATATGAGCAATTGTCTAGGACTCCGAGGAGTGGAACAAATATAGACAATTTGGAGATAATTATTTTGGTTTGTTAATTGTAATTTAAGTTACTTAATGTTGACTTGTGATTTTCATTGATATTATACTTATATTGTTCTCATTGTCATATGTAGAGGGAAGATGCGCATAAAGTGTACAAGGAAACAAATGTCAATAAGAAGTCATTTTTGTTTGAACATTGTTGGGTTGAATGCAAAAAAAAATGCAAAATGGTGCACCGAACAATTAACCACGAGTGCATCGAAGCGACAAAGACAAAATGGTGATGATACTTTAGAGGGAGAAGACAATAGTGCGGGTGGGGTTGTTAGCCCGCCTGGAAGAACAACGACGAAAGTTAAAAAGAATATGCAAATACAAGATAAGGGTACTGCTGAGATTCTGAGTAAATTACAAGTATCGGTACAAGAACAATTTAATCACAACAAAGAGGAGTTGGAGTTGAAGCGGGAGCATTATATAATTGTAAAAAAAAGAATATGAGTTGCGGGAAAATGCGATGAAAAAGGAATTGGAGCTGAAGGAGAAAGAATTAGAATTGAAGACTAAAGCCCAACGATGAAGAGATCAACATAAAATATTGATTCAAGATCTCTCGAAGCTTACTCTCGCGGCTCGTGTACATATGGAAAAACTGCAAGAAAGGATATTGCAAGAATGGGAGGAGGAAGACTTTTAAATGTAATGGTAAACGTTATGTGCGTTGCGGTGTTTGGATAGTCGAATAGTGTTTTAGTATTCAATTTATGTTCGTAGTTATTTGATTAGTCCTTGGATTCTATTCAAAATTTGTTGTTGAATTTGTATGCTACTTATTTGTTCTTAATTTGTTGGTAATTGCTGGGATTTGTGTTTATTTTAACTTAAAAGAGTATTAAATTGTTATATTGCATCTAGCAGCCCCATACCAATGTATCATTCCAGTCATTGGATTTACTCTATTACATAAGAATCTCAGTGAGTGATTAGTGTAAATCAGTTGAATCTCAGTGACTGATTAATAAGGCAGGCCATGAGCTTGACTTAAGTGTCTGATTTAGACTAGGATTACTACATTTGCTCTATTACATAAGAATCTCACAGAGGATATCTAAACAAATACAAATGAGATCGAGCATAACAAATGAGAACACCACATCTTAGAGGTTACTGTTGCATTCATGTTCGTACCACAAATTGTCTATTTGTCACTTACTAAAATAACCGAGTGATAACTACATGGTCACTTACTAAAATTCCTAGTAACTGATAAGTTACATCAGTCCTAGTAACTGAGCTGGGGTGATCCATATCATTGACTGAGCTGATCCATATCAGTAATTGTCTAATATATGCACTTCTGAGCTAGTATATGTACTAGACTTACCATAACTACTGATATGCAGTAGCGATCCATATCAGTAATTATCTAATATATGCACTTTTGAGCTAGTATATGTACTAGACTTACCATAATTACTGATATGCAGTAGTGATCCATATCAGTAATTGTCTAATATATGCACTTTTGAGCTAGTATATGTACTAGACTTACCATAATTACTGATATATAGTAGTGATCCATATCAGTAATTGTCTAATATATGCACTTTTGAGCTAGTATATGTACTAGACTTCCCATAATTACTGATATGCAGTAGTGATCCATATCAGTAATTGTCTAATATATGCACTTTCGAGCTAGTATATGTACTAGACTTGCCATATATGCTATGTAGTAGTGGTTCATATCAGTAATTATCTTGGTATGCTCTTTTGAGCTAGTATATGTACTAGACTTACCATAAATGCTATGCAGTAGTTGAGAGACAAGTTCTTAAACAATGCTCAATTCATTTATCAGTTCTTAAACAATGATCAGTTTACCAGTTCAGCTTCAATTCATAATAACTTAAATTGAGCTAACACTATAATGGACAGTTCACTACCATTGAAATTGAGATAACACTATAACATAGTACATTACTAAAATAAAGCTTAAATCAAATTATGGTCTCACTAAAACAGAGTATATTATTAAAATAAAATTAATAATACTTAGATCAAATTAACAATACTTAGAACTAGACAAGATCATTATCTCCATAAAGATACCACAAATTATCTACTAAGTCTCTCTTCAAATCATTGTGGACCTCTTTATGCCAAACTTCTTTCAATCGCTTAATCATTACGTCTAAGAGGAATTGACGATCACATTTTATCTCAACACTATGAAAATTTTCATTCGAAGGGGGCTCCCAATTTTCAAGGGTTCAATCCTTGATGATGTTCATTTTCAATTATCATATTATGTCAAATGATGCAAGTTTTCATAATGTTTCCTAAATCTCTTGCTTTCCACATACGTGCAGGCCCTTTAATAATATGTCACCTTTTTTGTAAAACTCCAAATGCCTGTTCCACATCTTTTCGTACACTTTTTTGTTGTTTTGCAAATAGTCTCTCCTTTGAATTGGAAGGCTCAGATATTGTTTGAATAAGAGTTTCATATGTGGGATATATCCCATCGGAAACGTAATACCCCATGTTGTAATGATGATCGCATACTTTAAAATTACACGGGGGAGCAACACCATTTATGATGTCATCGAACAATGGAGACCGATCTAAAACTGTGATGTCATTAGTTGTCCCGACCATTCCAAAGAATGCATGCCAAATCCACAAATCATATGATGCAACAGCCTCCAAGATGAGAGTGGGGACTTTTTTATAGCCATTTCTATACATGTCGTGCCATGCTTTAGGACAATTACTCCAATGCCAATGCATACAATCAAGGCTACCGAGCATGCCGAAAAAGCCTCTTTCTTCATTTTGCTTGAGTAACCTCTCGATGTCATTGCTATTTGGCTTCCTCAAATATCGTTGTTCAAATATCCCAATAATAGCATCACAAAAATGGATTAGGCTTTCAATCGTAGTGCTTTGACCAATTTGAACATACTCATCAACATAGTCAGCTAGGACACCATATGCTAGCATCCTTAGTGGCGCTCTCATCTTTTGCAATGGACTTAATCCCACCCTTCCCATTGCATCAAATTTTTGGGTGAAATAGTTATCATAATTTTTAATTTCCTCAAAAATGTGATTGAAAAGATCCACATCTATACGAAAGAGACGATGAAATGTCTGTCGTGAATACTTTGACTCTTCTCCCATAAAGTAGTCTTTTACAACTTGTTCATGTCTCTTCTCCCTATCACGAGAAACGTAGCGCGGACCAACAGTAGAGCCATCATGTGACTGTTTCTTTGACAAGACATTCGAAGCTATAAGAGGAACATAAGTTGCGGCCATTTCAATTAGTTTATGTGTTACATTAGCAGAAGATTTGAATGGGACTTATGTGTTGATGGGCTCGGCTAATAGGCGTTTGGTGATCGAGAATGAACCATCGTTAAGACTTGAGATTTCGGAGTCCGTATCGGAATTAGAATTTGAATACGACATTTCCTTGCAGTGAGCCTATGAATGAAAAAATAATGTTATTAATATCACATAATAATGATAATTAAAATAAGGGGCATATACCACATAGTCCCTCGAACATTTTTTAATATACGTCTAGTCGAATCCTTTTTATTTTGCTCCAAAAAGTCCTTCACCATACCGCTGGCGCGGACCTTTAAAAATAAGAGAATATTAGTTAAATGGATGTTTGAGGGACTTTTTGGGATAAAATAAAAAACTTGGACTAAATGTGTATTAAAAAATATTTGAGGGACTTTTTGGTATTTACTCCTTAAAATAATAAGTGAGATAAACCAACCAAGAAAAAAATTTAAATGTAATTAACCTTAAAATAAATATAATTGTTAAATTCTAATGTATTGTGGGGCTTAAAATTGAATACCCAAATTTTTTAAGATTAAATTGTAAATGTATTTTGGGGTTTAAAATCAATGTGTATATTAGAGAGAAAATAAAAAGTAAAATAGAAGAGTACCTTTTTCAAAAAAATAAGTGTACTGTCAAAATGAAAAATATGGAAGATATCTATTGCATTTGAGTTAACAGCTATTTGAGTGTAAAAATAAGAATACTGTCAAACTGAAAAGATATCCGTGGCATTTGGAGTTAACAACTACTTTTTAAAAATCATGCCACATCACATGTGTAGAAATTGACCATTGGAGAAGCGCAACAAAACCTCCGGTCCACAATTTTTGGTAGGTTGCCAGATGGATAGAAAAGTCTGTTAACTGTTATCAAGACATAGGTTTAGAAACTCAACCATTGGCCATGGTCTTAACACCAGAACGACCAGAACAAGTGCTGCACTCATACATGCCTAGAATGAAAAACATCCACACTGTACTTTGTCTGGAATAGATGAATGCCAGACAACTGAAATGACACCTCAAGACCCAATAGATTTTTTTTTTGGTAGAAAACAGGAACAACAAACCAACAAACATAGACAATGCAAATTACAACATTACACAAAGTAGAAACCCTCCTCTTCAATTTCGCTTTCCATCAATTGAAGCAGGAATTCGGGTGCATTATCAAACTTCACATATGTAGTGTCCAATCCTTTCGCAACTTTCACCATGCAGTCAGCCGTGAGATTGCTAGCTCTTGGTATATGGATGAATTTTGCCTTTAGGTCCCTGATCAAGTCTTTGCAGTCTTCAATTATGTTAGCCAGCGGATGGTTTTGGATAGTCTCTTGGTTAATGAGGTTGATGGAAAGAATATAACTGATGTTTGAGCGGTTCTACATGAACCGCATAGGGACCGCATTTTTGTCCATTTCCCCTCTTTTTTTTTCTTTTTTTTTCTTTCAGTTATTTTGTTTTTAACAGTATTCTATATATTAAAAAAAACAGTTTTTTTTTAAATTAAAAAAAAGTCTTTTATAAAATAAAAATAAAAAACAGTTTTTATATATAAAAAACAGTTTTCTTATTAATAAAATATTACGATTAATTAGTGTCATGGCGCGGACCCACATTCAACAAATGATTTTGGTCCGGGAATGTGGGTCCGCGCCAGCGGCACTAATTAATAGCGATATTTTTTTCAATAAAGTATTGCGATTAATTAGTGCCGTTGGCGCGGATCCACATTCAACAAATGATTTTGGTCCGAAAATGTGAGTCCGCGTCAGTGGCATTAATTAATCGCAATATTTTTTTCTTATTCTTTCGTGTTTAACAATTGATATAAAAATAGATTTTTATATAAAAAAAAATTGTTTTTCTTATAGAAAAACAGTTTTTTCTATTAACATAAAAAACTAATTTTTTTTAATGAAAGTAAATTTTTTATTAAAGTTAATATTTTTTTATTAATAAAAAAAATTATGTTTTTGACATAATATCGCAATTGATTAGTGCCGCTGACGCGGACCCATAAAATATCGCGATTAATTACTGCCGATAGTGCGACGCTAATTAATCGTCGAGATCGGTTAGTGCCGCTGGCGCAGACCCACATCGTCGTCGCGATTGGTTAGTGCCGCTGACGTGGACCCACATCATCGTCGCGATTGGTTAATGTTGTTGGCGCGGACCAAATTTTCGGACTGTAAATCCGAGAATTTGGATCATCGTCAGCGACATTAATTAATCGCGATATTATTTCAATAAAAATAACTTTTTCTTATTAAAAATTATGTTTAATAAAAAAAATTGTATTTATTGAAATGGTATCGCGATTGATTAGTGCCACTGCCGCAGACCCAAATTACCGAACTGTGGATCCGGGAATGTATCGCGATTGAAATGGTATCGCGATTGATTATATAATTTTTTTTAATCAATCACGATATAAACATATTTTTTGTTATGAAAATTGAATTTTTAATTTTAATATTAATAAAAAAACAGTTTACTTTTAATTAAAAAAATTGTTTGATTTTAATTAAAATAATAATAATTGAAAAACTGTTTTTTTTTTTTCAAAATATAAAAACTGTTTTTTTTAAATATAAAAAACTATTTTAATATTAAAAGTTTAAAACTTGAAAAGTAAGAAGCTTAAAAAAAATGTGCATGCGGTCGCTAGGCGGGCTGTACATGTGGTTCATGTAAAGTTTCTCCTGATCTTTTTCGGCAAAATATCCACACTGTACTTTGTCGGGATCGAGCTCCTTAAATCAATTATATTTCTTTTTAACTGCACAGTTTTTCTTATTACTGATTGCTTTTGCATATCTATTTGTGATTAAAGGAAAAATCATGGACACAACATTGTTAGAAAATTGTAAGTGGACCAAAAAACCACAACATTCATAGGTTAGACATTCGAAGTGGTAATGCTTTATTATATTTGTGAGTTAGTTTTCGTGTATCATGATAACATAATCACCATCTTAGTTGTTGATATTATCTTTCTTTAATTGTTAAATTTTCTTTTTGAGGTTGTTTTATTTAAGTTATCATTTTATTTTTAGTCGTAACGGTTTATTTCAATTTGGATTTCTATCTGTACGCATATGCCTTCACTTGGAAATCGTGGTAATGTAATTAGGGAGTTTGTTATATAGAGTTTGATCTCTCTCCCCTCTCTCCCGCTATCTCTCTCGTCATTATATGCTGAATAATAGGTATAAACACGCGTAATGCGCGATGTCATAGTCGTTTTATAAAAATCATACCACTATCTTATATAAAAATTGCTAATACTTGCACATATGAATTTTTTTAACGCACATAAATTAATGATTCACATCTTAAAGATAAATTAAACTACAAAGCTAGTTTCTAATATATAACCAGAAATAAACACACACATGTTTGTCTCTTCCATGGTTGCAACCATGCTTAGATCACCCCATGTGATTCAATACGAATGTCACCCTTGAATGCAAAAAAAATAGCTTATATTTTATTTTGAATTTCACCTTAAATTAAAAAAATGATAATTAAAAAGCACAAACAAATCATTTCTATTTGGTACACTAATCGCATGCTTAAGTTTGAAAAAATGTTATGAAAATTGTTTCTTGCGTCTACATATTACATTTATTTTTAAAATACTATGTTTAAAAAAAACATTATAAAATGTATTTTATTTAACAAAAAGAACATTTTGTCAAGTTATTTTAAAAAAAAAAAGAAAACTAACATCCATTTTTTTATAAAAAAATTGTTCTTAAAGTTTGATGAATATTACTTGCCCACATATTTATAAAAAAATTATTCTCTTTCCAGCCATTTTTAAAACTTTTGTCGAGTTATTTTAAAAAATTACATCCATTTTTTATGAACATCCAATTACTTTTTTAATAACTAAACAGTTTTCATAAAAAATTATAATATTCGAATATTTAGAAAAAAAAACTTTTTTTTAAAGTTATAAGAAAATGTTTTGTAAAATAAATTACATGATAATATTTTATAAAGATTGACAAAAAAATGTATTTTGTAGATAAGTAAAAAAAATATTTATTAATAAAAAATACATGTACAGAATTTTCACGAAAATTAAAGAATGTACAATTTTTAAAAGCAACAATATTTGGAATATAAAAATTGTACAATTTTAATAAATTTGCTAAAAATTAAATTTAGCAACAATATTTGCTAAAAAAATATACTATAAATTAATTTAATAAAAATTGTACAATTTTAAAAATTATTTGAGCATAATGTTTTGCTAAAAAATATACTATTAATAAATTTAATAAAAATTGTACAATTTTAAAAATTATTTGAGCATAATGTTTTGCTAAAAAAATATAGTATAATAAATTTAATAAAAATTGTACAATTTTAACAATTATTTGAGCATAATGTTTTGCTAAAAAAAATATACTATTAATAAATTTAATAAAACTATTTGAGATATTACCCCCTCCCCGACCCAAAAAAAAAAGAAAAATCGACAGAAAATGTCCACGAGGTTAAGACTGGCCGCAAAAAAATACCCAATGTAATTTATTTTTTTTAAACAAAGGATCTACAAATTCATCACCTATATTTGAATTCTTCTAGGTAAGTAAGTTCACTTTTCATGTCCCTTCATGAATCTGAATACATAATATACAAAACCCTTCAGAATAACGACATGAGAAAAGCTAAGGGCCCGTTTGGTTCTCTATTCAGAAAACTAGATTTAAACGCTATTTTTAAATACAGTTTTAAAATTCAGTTTTTTGTGTTTATAATTATTGGTGTGCGTTTGGTAAACTTATTTTTAAATACAGTTTTTTGAAAATTTGACAAAATTGGCATACATGTATATTTATATCATACATATGTGTGTGTATGTGCGTGTGTGTATGTGTGTGTGTATATATATAAACATACATAAAACTTTCATACATACATGATACATATATACATACATACATCATAAATTATATACATGTACATTTAATATCATGTATTTTTAGGTATATTTAATGCGGTATGTTGGAGAGTTTAACTATATATATATATATATATATATATATATACAGGACGGACTAGTCCGCATTTTAAGAACGCGGATCGGACATGTGTCATCTAACGGCGCGCCTAGAAATTATCGCCTAAATTATAGGTACACGCTCTCTCTTTTCTGGGCTCACCGCCAGGTAACACATGTACGGTCCGCATTCTTAAAATGCGGACTAGTCCGCACGAGAGCAGGACTGTATATGTGTATATATATATATATATATATATATATATATATATATATATATATATATATATATATATATTGCATGTATAATTCACTATAAAATTTAATGCATACATGAATTAATAATATTTTTTAATACATGTATAAAACTATATATAAATATCATGTATCTATTGATAATATTGTTTAACTTTATATTATTCCATACGTAATTTTGTGTACATGTACATATATATTTTTTATTTATAAAAATTACACGCATATTAATATATTATGTATGTATATTATATATTAAGGTATAACTGCATTAAAGTATTAAGAATGAATAATTATGAGTTGAAAAATAAAAAAACAGAAGTTATAATACACCTTAAACCTGTTTTCTGAAAAACTTGATTATAACACAGAAAAATTATAATTTTGTGTTTAAAAACAGTTTGCCAAACGAAGATTTTTATCAGAATTGTATTTAAACACAGAAAACATAATTATAATTGGAAACCAAACAGGCCCTAAATGTATGTGCTTTTCCCAAGTCTCGGCTTTGACATTCAAATCTCCATTTGGCAATATGCTTTATGCTTGTGCAAGCCGTTTTGTTTCAGCAGCAGAAGTTGTACGTGTCTCTCTATAAGTTTCTATTCCGTCTGGAAATGCTTGTTGAAGTTCCTCTAAGAACATCAACTAAAAAGCTCTCACCTCTCTCTAAAAAACAAAAAAATCCCAGTCGACCCTAGATTTTCTACCCCTTCCTCCGGCTATCCCTCCCCCCTCTCACTTCCGGTGAGAGTGGGGGAGACCCAAATAAGTCCCTCAAATCCAATAGGTGTACAATCTGCGATAAAAAAAAAACCCAAGCCCATCTCGTGGGTCTTTCCCGGTTTGGTCAGTCGTAGTGGTGACTCGAGTGTTTCGGGCTACTCGACTGTGAAAGATCCGCTCATGGAACAGATCGAAAAAGTTACGACTAGAATTACCATTTTGGTGGTAGATCCCCCTTGTGATTTTGAAGATATGTTGCTTGACTATGTTTTTGGTTTTTGTTGTTATCTAAAGTCTCCGTTTGGAGTCTTTTTTCTCGTCTCCTTTGTGAGCGATCTATCTCTTTTTAATATGTCTGTCATGTTTTCGAGAGTTTGGTTCAACTGTTCTAGTAGGTGTTCCTTTCGGGTTTGGACCCAAATGGACTTATGTCTTTTTTGGGTTTCTCCCACTTTTACTAAGGTGTATCTATTCTTAGGTCCCTTGATGTTTGAGCCTCGCTCTTTAGCTCTGGTGCATTTGACATACTTGTCTTGCATTATTTCACCGTCTATTTGCCTTGTGCACAGATTTTGTTATGGGCGGCTCACCCTCTGGTGTCTCCGACATCTGTCTGTTGTAATCCTTACTGGGATGTGTTGTGACCGAAACTTCAAACCTGTGAGGCGTGTTAAAAGTTTATCTCTAGGCTTTTGTTCTAGTTTTCCTTTCTTTTATTTTATGTTTTCTCTCTTCTCTCCCCCTAGCTTAATCTGAGCCTGTTTGGATTAAGTGTTTCTTGGTTTGTTGTAATCGTTGTTTACTTAATGAAATCCTTTGGGATGTTTAAAAAAAAAAGTTCCTCTAATAAATGCTTCCGCAAACCGTTGATGGCATCAGTTCTGCCTTTAAATGAAGAAATCTAGAAATGGAGAAATCTGAATAAAAAATTAAAAAGGCAATGATTTTGAGAATTGGGTACATGCGTTTTAGTGGTATATGTGATGAGATAGAAAAGACCTTCGTTGGTTGAATCTTTCTAGAGTCTGCCAATTGGCTCTTCATTTGACAATAGAGAAAAATGAACTCATCTAATAATACACGATTGGTTGGTTGGTTGCTTCTCGTGATGGATTTTTAATTTCTGCTCGGATATGAAGAGTTATTTTTTCAATAAATGGTTTTACCATTAAAAAGATTGGGAGATAATAATTTCCACGTGGATAGTGTAAGAAAAGAGGAGCATTTAAATCATTGTATAATATTTTAGAGTATATAATAGATTTGTGTTCATTTTGACATGTTTTATGTGTAATTATTTTGTTGTGCGTCCATTTATCAGTAATATTAAGTTAGCTGAATTCATTTATTATGCGTAGGCGTGTGTGTATACATTGAAAGACATATTAGTGGAATTTGCACTCATTGTGAGTATATATATGCTTGAAACAAAGTTTACTTTAAATTGCTTAATAGTTTTATAAACAAAGATTACTTTAATACGTTTTTTATATGCAGCTACATTCAAGTTTGTTGGTCCAGTATAATTAGTTAGTATGAACACGCAGGGGTATTTAGACCAAACTTTTCGTAACAAATATCCACGATTTTTTTATTATTACTTTTCTCATTGATGAAAAATGCAAATTGAATGGTTATATTTTAGGTTCAAAATTTGGATTTTGTATATGAACCATATTTTTATTTTTTATTCTCACTAAATAGTTATTATATTGACGATTGAATACAATGTGCTGGTACTTTGTCTCAGGTATTGATATTGTCGTTTAAATGGGTCAATGAGAACATGATGAAATTAGTTAAGTCGATTCAAATGGAATTCTATGTTTATGTATTATAGTCATAAGTCGGTATAACAATGTTTCAATGGTTGATTTTTTCTTTTAGTAAATGAAATAGTATTTGATTTTGTTTGATAAATTGGGTCTCTTTGAATATTGTTGTTCGAGTATTTTTTTTTTTTATTTCTTAAACAGGGTGGATAATCCTATAAATAGAGAAAATTCTGCTCAAATTTTTTAAATTGTTTAAAATTATTTATGTTTTGTAAGAAATCTTTTTGATTTAAGTATTGGTGTTACTTTCACGAATTGAGTTGAATCGACAATTTTGTATATACGATATTTAGGACGGCTTATTAGTATTATTGTTACGGACTATTAGTTTTTTGTTGGAGTATTTTTTATTTCTTGAACATGATGGATAGTCTTACAAACAGACAAAACTCTATTCAAATTTTTTGAATTGTTTACAATTATTTATGTTACATAAAAATTATTTCGATTATAAAATTATATATGACTTAATACTTTGAAAAAAATTTTGCATGCCTTCAGGCACGGGCAATACGCTACACACACACACACACACATATATATATATATATATATATATATATATATATAGAGAGAGAGAGAGAGAGAGAATGATTCTCCTACATACCCCAATTGTGGTACTCCCTGGGCTATTAAATGAGGTTGCACAAAATGACCTCAAACCCAGGCGTTTATGGGCATCATTGACTTAGAAGAAAAGATACACACACACACTTGTAGAGATAGCTCACCTAAACCCAACCCTTCTACCTCATTGCACACATGCGAACAAATCCATCTCATGTAACACAAACAATTTTTTTTTTAATTTTCTTTATTTTTGTTTAGTAATCTTAATAGCTTATGTCCGTTATTGAAGGGATAAATGCATGGTTTAAAGTTTCGTATCGATGATATGTTTTGAAAGTCTAAAAAGTAGAAACTTTTGGGATTGTTTTAGAAATGTTTTGGAAACATTCACTACACCAAAATGGGTAAGCTGGCACCCTTCCAGCGGCTAGCCTTGTCACGATCAATGACCGTGACAAAAAAACACGCGTTTTTTATCACGGCCATTGACCATGATAAATTTGTGACAAAGACTTGCCACGGTCAATGATCGTGACACGACAGTGATAAGTACAGTTGTCACGGGCTTGTCACTGTCAATGACCGTGATAATCCTGATAATATTGTCACGGTTAAGGACCGTGACACATTCGTGACAAATGTTACAGCAAAAACCCTTTCCCCTCCTTTTTTCCCCACCGATTTCTTCTCTCCTTTTCTCTCTCTCTCTATGATGCTCTCCCTCTCTCTCTCTACTCTCAGGTTAGTTTCTCTCTCTCTCTCTCTCTCTTCCATTTATATATATATATATATATATATATATATATATATATATATATATATATATATATATATATATATATATATGTGTGTGTGTATATATATATATATGTGTGTGTGTGTTTGTATATATATATGCGTGTGTGTGGTGGGTGGGGCAGGGTGGGGGGTGGAAGGGGTAGGGATGGGGGGGTTGTTTGTGTGTGTGTGTGTGTGTGTGTGGTGTGTGCATGTGTGTGTAGTGGTGTGTGTGCGTGTGTGTGTGCGTGTGGTGGGGGAAGGGGGTGGGGCAGGGGGAGGGGGATGCGGGTGTGTGTGTGTGAATGTGCGCGCGCGTGTGTGTGTATGTGCGCGTGTGTGTATATGTGTGTGTAGTGTGCGTGTATGCGCGTGTTTGTGCGTAATGTCCCTTGTAAACGAATTGATTGGTTATTAATGTTTTTAGTAAATTAATATATGATTACCCCTCATTGTAAATTAGTATATATATGATTAATTATGAAAGTAGGATTGCCCCTCATTGTCAATTAGTAAATTAATAATTGTATACTTTAATTGTTAGTTTAATTGGTGAAAATAATTAATTGAGTAGATGAATTAGAAGGAGTACGGGATACACATTTGTTGTTGATATTGCTTTTGGATTATAGTGGATCAATGTTGGGCTGGTTAATTTTAAAAGTGGCATGACCACTGGATTATTGTCCATATGGGGGTGGGATTTTTTAATTTTTTTTTAAAATTACTTTGTATATTGAACAATATATATAGTATGATAATTAAATGAAACATACTTGAAATTACATATAGTGCGCATAGATACTAGCCTTCTAGTTCTTATGCGTACGCATTCAATAGCCCTTAGACCCGTTCGAGAGTCATTACCCCTGTAATGAGATCTCTTGAATTGTCTCGTTTGGATAGTTTGGGACTGCATAATTTCTGTATAATATTCTTAGTGGCTTAAAGTTGTTACTTTTGGAGGAAGTTTTGCAGTCGTATCCTAATGTTCTCTGGGTACATACTAGATTGACAAGTGTGACTGTTATTTCAATTGATCAATTGAAATAACACTCACACTTGCCAATCGACGTCGTATACTTGGAGAACTACGGGAATATGCTGTCAAATTTTTTTCAAATCGTAACAATGTTCATTAGCTGTTAAGTATATTACAGAAAAATGTGGTCTTGAATGGGATAGGACCACTCACCCTTTAGAGGAGATGGAGGAAATATAAATTTCTATTATAAATTGAATTTGAATATAAATGAAACATACTATAAATCTAAGTTTTGTTTATACTAATCCATGAATATACGCTTCGTACCTTTAATAGGTGACTAGTTGTGGTAGTTGTGATGGGATATCCGAAATACAAAGAGTGGATGGGTGAGACAAATATAATGGGGGATGTGTTTCACAGAAGTGCTAATAAATTTGTGAAATATGCAAAGAGATGTCATAATGATGAAGAGTTTCCATGTCCGTGTGCTAGGTGTAAGAATGGTAAGGTGTTTAAGTGAAAAACAGTTGAACTACATTTGTTAAGATCGGGTATGCAAGATAATTATCGATTTTGGAGTTTTCACGATGAATTGAAAGTTCCTTTTGTCCCCGACCAACCTTCAACAAGTAGGATAGATGTATAAGGGGATGACTAGATCATAATATGTTAGAGGATTTAGTTGATGATGCGTACGGACTTTATGAAGCAGAAGAGAATGAAGTTATTGATGATGTAGAAGGTTCAAGTGCTCGTGAAGATATCACGATAAAACTTGACGATGATTACCAAAGTTTAAAATTTAAGGCGACCCAACCGTTATACTCTGGCTGTGAGAAAGATCAAACAACTTTACATGCCATGGTTTGTTTGCACAATTTGAAGACGCAATATGGTTTGTCTGGCAATAGCGTGACATGAATTCTGAAAAGACTTACTATGGTGTAATCCGAAATATATTTGAATTGGATTATATAAGCTTCAAAGAGGTTGTATTTTACTGTGACTGGGTAAGAGTTGAGGATAAAAATGCTTGTAAAGTTAATCGTGTCACTAATTTGATCATGGTTGACTTGTCCAAGTTGAAGAGCAACGACCACGTGAGCGATGAACCGTTTGTTTATGCATTTCAAAAGGTTAACCAAGTATTTTACTCAGAGTATATCAACAACGAGTCGTGGTCAATTGTCCAACATGCGCCAAAACGTCTAAATAGTAGTGTGGATGACTTGGCTGCTCCTACCGAATATCAATCCATTTTTTATGATAACCCGAATTTTAAAGAATTTTTCAATTTGTAATAAATATTCCAATTTGTACCTAAACATTCATTTTTAATGCTTTTAATTGATTTGCTACGCGATTTCGTCTTGGAGAAGTTGAGGGAGCAACACAAGACGTGGAAGAAAAATATGCTGACTCGGTACTTTGGGAAGACACGAGAGTCCATTATTCAAAGGCGTGAATCCGTCCCGACGAAGGATCTGATCTCATTGGCACAATGGTAAAAGTTTGTTGACAATGAGATCGGGGAGAGACAATTGGCATCTCGCCAATCGAGGAAGGAAAATCAGGCAAAAAAGATGGACGTGCACTACTCCGGCCAAACGTCTTACGCCGAGGTGGAGCATAGGATGATGATAAGATTTAATTTTTCTATAACTACATAAATATATTATTCTGCATTATTTTACTTTGCGGGGCCGATACTAATTTTACTTTATTTTCTTTCTGGGGACAGGGAGTGGCCCTGGGGGTAGGCCACATAGGTTCGATACTTATGTGGCTCTTCGAAAGAAGAAGGGGAAGGACAAGGAGGTGTCCTCGAGCGTCGCGGCCACGATTGTAAGTAATCCGACAGTTTACTTTTTGTTAATTACGTTATAATTTTTTAATTTACTTATTTTACTATTCATGTGCTTTTTGTTGTTTCAGGCAAAGCTTAAGAAAGTGCATGAGTCACAGTCTGATGCCGACAAGGCATCTTTGTCCACAGACACACTCAGCCAAGTGCTTGGCTCTGATCGCAAGGGGAGGACAAGGGGGGTGAGCAATGGGTGGCCAAATCTAGGATCATCGAATTAGAGACGAGCGACACCGGGTTGGCTCGAACGATGGACTCATATGACGCGAAGCTATCCTGTTTGGAGGCGACGGTCCAAGATATGTTCTCATTCATGAAGCGTTCATTGGGCGGCGGAAAATGCAAGGGAAAAGGGAAGGATAAGGTGGGGGGGAGGAGGAGGTGCATGATGACAAGGATGTGGACCTCACTGCTTCATCGCCGACACGTGCGGACTTTGATGATCCACTTCCCTATTTGGCTCCCTTCGGTCGATCGATGTCGACACTTCGTTGGCAGAGCGTGTTTATGCTGGACATATTTGATGGCTAGCGGATAGGGCGGGGGTTGAGGGACCCGAATATCGTCCAGGGTGGACTAGTTCATGGACGTGAGCTCAAGACATCGAGTCCAAGGTGATCGTCACGCATGTGATACCTGGGAAGGAGAACTCTCCGTTGTGGTTGCGCGAGCAATGCGGCACGATGTATATCAGTGGGTGTGTCAATTCGTATATCGTGTGTCCTACTCACCTCCTCGAATTTAACCTTACCCAAGACATGTAGTGACATTATTTGAATTGAATTGTTTTTAAGTTGGTACATTTGAATTATATTTGGATTATATCGTGATGCATATTGTCTCTATTTTGAATGTATATTTACATTATCTCTATTTTATTTGGATATATGATGCTTGAACAGATACAACGTTGCTATAACAGGTACAAATATACTACTGGGCAGTGGCAGTGGCCAAACTGCCCAACAGATTTTTTTTCAATGCTGCCTAGAATTGTCACGGTCATTGACCGTGACAAGTCAGTGGCAAAGGATTGTTGTCACGAACTTGTCACGGTCAATGACCGTGATAATTTTTTTAACATTATCACGGGTTTGTCACGGTCCTTGACAGTGACAAAACTTATCACGGTCAAGGATCGTGACACGACCGTAATAATTCTAACAAACTTGTCACGGTCAATGACCGTGACAAGTTCGTGATAAAAAAAGTTATCTCGCCCAGAATTGTCATGGTCATTGACCTTGAAGTTGAACTTGTTAAAGTCAATGACCGTGACAATTCGGTTGATTTGGTGTAGTGATTGTTAATTTATGAGAGTAATTAAAAAGGTTATAAGTGAGAATTTTGGTTTTTTTCCTATACTAAATTCAGTATTTTGCATATTAGAGCAATATAACTATTTTAACACCACAAAATTGGTCAAAAACTATATGTTTCTCAAAAACTTAAATGGTTTTGGGTGGAACTATTATGTTTCTAAATTACATGTGGATTTAGTTTTGAAACATTTTAAAAGAGAAAAGTTTCAAAACTCTAATTGGAAACACATGGAAACTTTAATCCACGGATAAACGCCATTTTTGTTGAGTGACTAACAATCCTCGTGACATAAGATAAAAAGGATAGAGTTCTACTCAAATTGGGCTTGTTTGGCTAATGAATCTCCTTAAAAAAAGAAGAGCATAAGATTACCTCTTTAGTTTCTTTGGTTCACAAACGTATATAAGCCACTCACGTGAGATTTAAGTTTGGATTTGCCTTAAGTTTTGATGGTCGACTGCATGTAGGATGATTTTATTTCCTATTATATTTTGCAGTTTAATCCTTATATAAGGATCTAACAACTCTTTTGTGGAGCAAAATTATGACAACCCGAATATAATTATGATAAATTATGTTTAAATCATGACTAGCTTATGTGATATGGATAATATGTTATTAGTATATATAATGTTAATATATTATATTTAGTCTAATCCAACCTTCATAAAGCATGAAATATCGAATTAGTTACAAATGTGAAATTTTGAAGTTTTCGGTAGGAATGTTCATGTTTAAGACTAGTTTTGACCTTTATGATATAATAACTGACTTGAGGTATAAACTAGATATTTGTATATGTATGAATTAGGTTTGAAACATAAAAAACGGTTCATCGAACGGACATTCGAGTGGTATGATATTGCCTTTTTACGAACAGGGGGTAAAGTAGTCATTTAGCCTTAAATGATATTTTGTTTTATATGATGCCACGTGTTATATTTTGATTGGACCAAGGGGGGTGACCTTATGTCGACTTATAACCCTTGAATTAAGCTCTTCCTTCAGCATATTTCAGCCATGGAGGAGTTTTAACCTAAGGAAAGAGAGTTTTGAAGTTTAGGAAGAAAGTGTGAGGAGAAATTGAAGAAAAATTCATAGAAAATTACATAAAAGCCCCTAAGGTAATTCCATCCATAAATCTTGTTTGACTTTTTTTGTATTACTGATTTAAATGATATAAATCATCATTTGTTTACTGAAATTCCATGTCTTGATGTGTACTCATGGATAGATGCATCTTTAAGCAAACTTGAATGTAAACCCTTGAAATTGCTTTGTTTAGAAACCTTTGTATTCAAACTATCATATCTTTTTGTATACTTGCTAAAATTGATTGATTCCAATTGAAGATTCAAATATAATCATATATATATATATATATATATATCATATACGAAAATCAAGTAAAAATACCAAGAAATGAATCTTGGATGATGGTTTGAAGTTCGGGTATGAAATCTGCCCCAAAAGAGTAAATATGCATACCATATGTTTGATATTTTGCTTGACATAGCAAATGAACTTTGAAAATTATGAAATTTTTGTGTTATTAAATATGTTTTCTGAAATTGGGTGAAATATCATAGAAAGATATGATGTATAAAAATTATGAAAATTCTTGGAAGATGACTAAACTATAGATGAGCCTAAAGGGAGGATTTGCTATGTGGTAAAGAAATGGGCATATCTTGCTCTAGTAAACTCAGAATGATGTGCCGTCTTTTGTGTCGGAAACCTAATATGATAAGGATTGGATTACCAAGAAGAATTAAAGTATGTTTGGGCTGTAATTTGAATATGTTAGATGTCATTACCTGAGTCTAGATGGGACTTCATTTATGATGAATGATTTGAATTGAATCATATGATGCTTATGAATTGAGTTATGTTGAAGTTGTTATTTGAATTGTTAATATTCCTATGATGATACTAATATTGTAAGAATGATAGGAAAAGACGAAGAACCGACTGAACAAGAGCCAAATAAAGGAAAAGGGAATTCTTGTTAAATTTCCAAGGTGAGTGTACTTATGATTGTCCCATATATGCGGATATATGAATATAGCTCTAAGAGCGGGATTGGTTTGAATACTTCGCTATTCAGGATTTGCTTGGATATTCAAATATCCAGGATTTGTTTGGGTCTTATGATCCAGGATTGGAATTGGACAAAGATCCAATGATTTGATTTGTCTTATGACAAGGATTTGTTGGAACTCATGTTCCAGGGTTTGAAATTGGCAATGGGAAGAATTATTTGGATCTTATGATCCAGGATTTGTTATTGCCAATGGGCAGGATTGTTCGGATTTTATATCCACATATTCGATATATAATTATTATTTCATTATAGGTAAGGAGTATCTCACTAAGCTTAATGCTTATGGTTTATATTTTAACAATTTCAGGTTTGTATGCTGCCAGCTAGGATACCATATGATCGGTAACTTCTAGAGTTGCACCGTTGGAAAGAGATAGAGTTTAATTATGGGGATTTTATCATTGTCACACTAAAGATTTTAATATACCCACACATTGTATGTATTACGTTAGTATGGATTGAGTTGATGATTGTGAAATTTTATCATAGTTAATCATAGTGTTGTATGCCCGCTTAATTATGACTATGATATTGATTTCATTATGGTATAATAATAATATTATGTTCATTATGAACATTATGCAGAAAAATATTGATAAATGAATTATATTTCCAATGGGATCAAGATTATGATACAATTATTCTAATAACAAATGATTAGTATGGATATTGGGTTTGGGGTGTGACAATTAGTGGTATCAGAGCGTGGTTATTAATTCTGGACATATGTGACAGTTAGATGGCAGTATTGAGTTGATTTGAGATTTATGAATTGTTTATGTACTAACCAATAGTTTAGTATTATAAACTATTTATATTGGTTGTTAGAACTTTGTTGTATTACATATAATTCCAGATGGAACCTGGGAATGGGCAACATAGAGAAGAGGGAGTTACTTCTCTTACAGACAATACTGAAGTAGAGGAGAGTGTTACTGGAAGGGATAGAGAGCAACAACAGCCTACAGAGATGTAAATAACGGCACAGGCAATGTTGAGGATGGAAGAGCAACAAGAAAGAAATTTGGCGCAAATGGTAGAACAATAGGATAGATATCTAGAATCAAAGACTCTGGCCAGGATTGAGAAAGAGGCAAGGAAGGAAATAAAAGATTCCATGCATGAGAAGTTTTTGAAGTTGAATCCTCTAGAATATTCAAGGTCAGTTGAACCTACAGAAGTTGAGATGTGGGTCAGGGATCTAGAAACTATCTTTGCAGTTATGAAGGTTCCAAATAACCAGAAAGTGAATCTAGATGTGCTTAAGCTGAAAGGAGAGGTGAAATATTGGTGGGAAGCCAGCAACCATTTGGTGCCCAGGATGAAAGGTACTGATGTTATTAATTGGGATGAATTTATTAAAGCTTTGTATGTTAAGTATTTCCCTAAATTTCATAGGAGGGAGAAATTGAGGGAATTTATAAATTTGACCCAAGGGAAATGTTTGTGAGGGAGTATGAGGTTAAATTTACTCCTTTGTCTAGATTTGCTACTAAATATGTGGAGAATGAAGAAGATAGATGTAGTAAGTTTCAAGATGGACTCATTTGTCCTATTCAAAATAGAGTGGACACTTATGAGTTAGAAGATTATGCTTCTCTGGTAAACAAAGCCACGATAGCAGAAAGGCAAATGAATCAAGGGGTGGCGAGTAGAGAGAGTTTTAAAAAAAGTAGATTCGACACATCTCACTATAAGGGAGGTGAGGGTGGAATTGTTAAGATGGAACCTCATAAATTTCAGAGAGGTGGTGGAGATAGTGGTAGAGGTCAGGGTAGATTTGGTAGAGATACCAGGGGTGGAGGATGTTTTGGTTCAGTTAAAAAGTCAGGGAGAGGTGAGGCCCCAATAGGAGGTGTTACATATTTCTTTTGTAAAGAGGAAGGGCATTATAAATCTGAGTGTCCTAAGCTTAAGGGATTGGAATGCTACCATTGTCATCATGTAGGGAATATTAAGAAGAATTGTTCGCAGTTGGCAGAGACTCCAGTAGCACATAGTGAGGTAGAAAGCAGAATGTTATCTCGAGGCAGTGTAGTGAAAAGTATGGGCAGAGGACAAGCTAGTAGTTCCAAGCCAGGTGGACGAGTTTTTACAATGAAAGAAGCCCAGATTACTCCAGATGTGGTGACAGGTACACTTTCTGTTACTGATAGAAGTGCTTATGTTTTGATTGATCCTGGTTCCACACATTCTTTTATGTCCTATGCTTTTGCTGTATACCTAAATAGAACATGTACTCGTTTAGATGTGGGGTTGGGTAATTATATGCCTATGAGGGATATGGTTGTAGTTGAATATGCTTTTCGTGATTGTGTTTTGACTATGGGAGCTAGAGATATAGTTATAGATCTACTTCCATTGGATATTTATGATTTTGATATAATTCTGGAAATGGATTGGTTATCTAAATATTATGCATCTATATATTGTTTCTGTAAGGAAGTTATTTTTAATATGCCTGGTGAGCCTGAATTTAAATTTATGGGGGAAAGGAAAATTGTTCCCAAATTCAGACGAGGAAATTATTGAGTAAGGGTTGTGAGGGTTTTATTGCATATGTTCTTGACACTAGGAAGGGGGCTTTACAATTAGTCGATGTTCCTATTGTACGGGATTTTCCAGAAGTGTTTCCTAGTGAGTTGCCAAGGTTACCCCCAGAGAGAGAAGTTGAATTTAGTATTGAATTGACACGGGGGACAACCCCTATTTCTATGGAACCGTATAGAATGGAACCTAATGAGTTGAAAGAACACAAGATTCAGTTGCAGAATTTACTTGATAGGGGGTTCATACAGCCTAGTGTATCTCCATGGGGTGCACCAGTTTTATTTGTGAAGAAGAAAGATGGTACCATGTGTTTGTGTATTGATTATAGGCAACTGAATAAAGCTACAATTAAGAACAAGTACCCTTTACCTCGTATAGATGATTTATTTGATCAGTTATAGGGTGCTAAAGTGTTTGCAAAAATAGACTTGCGATCAGGTTATCATCAGTTGAGGGTCAAGGGAAATGATATTTCTAAAACTGCTTTTCATACTCGGTATGGTCATTTTGAATTTCTGGTGATGCCTTTTGGAGTGACTAATGCTCCAGCTGTATTTATGGATCTTATAAATCGGGTACTGCATCCTTTTATTGATTCATTTGTCATAGTTTTTATTGATGATATTCTGATTTATTCACGCGATATGGCTGAACATGAAAAGAATCTCATAACTATTTTGAATCTATTGAAAGATAAGAAGTTTAATGCTAAGTTTATCAAGTGCAAATTTTGGCTATCACAAGTTGTATTTTTTGGCCATGTTATTTCTGGAGATGGTATATGTGTTGATCCTAAAAAGGTAGAAGCTATTGTAAAATGGGACAGGCCCAATAATGTGACTGAGGTGAGGAGTTTTCTGGGTTTAGCTGGGTATTATAGAAGGTTTATTAAGGGATTTTCTTCGATTTCCTTTCCAATGACTAAACTAACCCAGAAAGATGTTAAGTTTAATTCTGATTGCAAAAATAGTTTTGATGAATTAAAAAATAGGTTGTTAACTTCACCTATTCTTACTATTCTGCATGGTGGAGATGGTTTTGTTATTTATACCGATGCTTCACATCAGGGGTTGGGTTGTGTTTTTATGCAACATGGTAAAGTTATTGCTTATGCTTCTAGGTAGTTGCGTACACATGAATGTAATTATCCTACACATGATTTGGAACTTACTGCTATTATGTTTGCTTTGAAATTATGGCGTCATTATCTATATGGTGAGGTATGTGAAATTTTTACTGACCATCAAAGCCTTAAGTATTTATTTACTCAGAAGGAGTTGAATTTGAGGCAGAGGCAGTGGGTGGAGTTAATTAAAGATTATGATTGTACAATCTACTACCACCCTGGGAAGGCAACTGTAGTTGCAGATGCTCTGAATAGAAAGGATTCTAGCAGGTTATCTTGTATTCGGTGTGCTAGAGTTCCCCACATCATGGAGTTGAAATTGATGGGAGTAAAATTGAAGCTAGAAGATGGGGACAGGTTCTTTGCTCGCCTTTGTTAGCTACCCGTATTCATGATTTGCAAAGTCAAGATCCTTTTCTTAAGAAGAAACGACAAGATATCCGAGATGGTAAGTCTGGAGATTTTTGTATTGTGAATGATGGCACTTTATTATATAAGCAACGGTTATGTGTGCCTAATGTGGGTGGATTGAAAGAGGAACTTTTAGATGAGCCTCATAATTCCATTTATACTATGCATCCTGGTAGCACTAAAATGTATAGAGATTTAAAGAAGCATTATTGGTGGAATAATATGAAGAAGGAAATAGCTGGTTTTGTTGCTAGGTGACTTATATGTCAGCAAGTGAAAGTGGAGCATCAAAAACCTACAGGTCTACTTCAGCCATTGCCAATACCAGAATGGAAATGGGATCACGTAACGATGGATTTTGTGATTGGGCTTCCTCGATCTCAGAAGGGGTCAGATTTGATTTGGGTAGTGGTGGACAGATTGACCAAGTCCGCTCATTTTCTAGCAGTCAAGACTACGTATACAGTTGATAGGTATGCTAGATTGTATGTTAATGATATTATTCGATTGCATGGAGCATCGGTATCTATTGTTTCAGATAGGGACCCTACTTTTACATCCAGATTTTGGGATAGCTTGCAGTATGCTAGGGTACTAACATAAAGTTTAGTACGACTCTTCATCCTCAGACAGATGGGAAGTCTGAAAGAACAATACATATTTTGGAAGATATTCTTAGATCTTGTGTGCTTGATTTTAAAGGAAACTTGGATGAATATTTGACTTTGATAGAATTTTCATATAACAATAGTTTTCAATCTACTATTAGTATGGCACCATATGAAGCGTTGTATGGTAGACGGTGTCGTACACCTGTATGTTGGGGTGAAGTTGGTGAAAGGAAGATAGAGGGTCCAGAGTTGATTGAAGTCACCAATGAAAAAGTGAAGATTATTCAAGATAGAATGAGAACGGCTCAAAGCAGACAGAAAAGTTATGCAGATAAGCTACGAAAAGATTTAGAATTTCAGAAGGGGGATTACATGTTTATTCGGATATCGCCATGGAAAGGAGTTATGAGGTTTGGAAAGAAAGGTAAATTAAGTCCACGCTACATTGGACCATATGAAATTCTTGAGAAACTCGGGATGGTTGCCTACAGGTTAGCGTTACCACAGGAGCTAGCACGATTACATGATGTTTTCCACGTTTCTATGTTGAGAAAGTATGTAGCGGATCCTTCACATATATTGGTTGAACAACCTATTGTGTTAAAGGAAGATTTGAGCTATGTGGAAGAACCACTTGCCATCGTCGATAGGAAAGAACAAATATTGAGATCCAAAGTGATCCAACTTGTGAAAGTTCTGTGGAGAAGGCATTCCATGGAAGATGCTACATGGGAGAGTGATAATACCATGAAGATGCGTTATCCGTATTTGTTTGATTCAGACAACCAAGGTATGTCAATTTTGGGGACGAAATTTCCTTACAGGGGGAGAATTGTGACAACCCGAATATAATTAGATAAATTATGTTTAAATCATGACTAGATTATGTGACATGGATAATATGTTATTAGTATATATAATGTTAATTCATTATATTTAGTCTAATCCTAGCTTCATAAATCATGAAATATCGAATTAGTTACAAATGTGAAATTTTGAAGTTTCGGTAGGAATGTTCATGTTTAAGACTAGTTTTGACCTTTATGATATAATAATTGACTTGAGGTATAAACTAGATATTTGTATATGTATGAATTAGGTTTGAAACATAAAAAACGGTTCATCGAATGGACATCCGAGTGGGATGATATTGTCTTTTTACGAACAGGGGGTAAAGTAGTCATTTAGCCTTAAATGATATTTTGTTTTATATGATGCCACGTGTTATATTTTGATTGGACCAAGGAGGGTGACCTTATGCCGACTTATAACCCTTGAATTAAGCTCTTCCTTCAGCATATTTCATCCATGGAAGAGTTTTAACCTAAGGAAAGAGAGTTTTGAAGTTTAGGAAGAAAGTGTGAGGAGAAATTGAAGAAAAATTCATAGAAAATTACATAAAAGCCCCTAAGATAATTCCATCCATAACTCTTGTTTATTTTTTTTTTTGTATTACTGATTTAAATGATATAAATCATCATTTTTTTTTACTGAAATTTCATGTCTTGATGTGTACTCATTGATAGATGCATGTTTAAGCAAACTTGAATGTGTAAACCCTTGAAATTGCTTTGTTTAGAAACCTTTTGTATTCAAACTATCATATCTTTTTGTATACTTGCTAAAATTGATTGATTCCAATTTGAGATTAAAATAGACCCATATATGTATATCATATACGAAAGTCAAGTAAAAATACCAAGAAATGAATCTTGGATGATGGTTTGAAGTTCGAGTATGAAATCTGCCCCAAAAGAGTAATATGCATACCATATGTTTGATGTTTTGCTTGACATAGCAAATGAACTCTGAAAATTATGAAATTTTAACCTTGTATTATTCAATGTGTTTTTTGAAATTGGGTGAAATATCATAAAAATTTATGATGTATAAAAATTATGGAAATTCTTGGAAGATGACTAAACCATAGATGAGCCTATAGGGCGGATTTTCTATGTGGTAAAGAAATGGGCATATCTTGCTCTAGTAAACTCAGAATAATGTGTCGTCTTTTGTGTTGGAAACCTAATATGTTAAGGATTAGATTACCAAGAAGAATTAAAGTATATTTAGACTGTAATTTGAATATGTTAGATGTCATTACCTGAGTCTAGATGGGACTTCATTTATGATGAATGATTTGAATTGAATCATATGATGCTTATGAATTGAGTTATGTTGAAGTTGTTATTTGAATTGTTAATATTCTTATGATGATACTAATATTGTAAGAATGATAGGAAGAGACTAAGAACCGACTGAACAAGAGCCAAATAAAGGAAAAGGGAAAGCTTGTTAAATTTCCAAGGTGAGTGTACTTATGATTGTCCCATATATGCGGATATATGAATATAGCTCTAAGAGCGGGATTGGTTTGAATACTTCGATATTCAGGATTTGCTTAGATATTCAAATATCCAGGATTTGTTTGGGTCTTATGATCCAGGATTGGAATTGGACAAAGATCCAATGATTTGATTTGTCTTATGACAAGGATTTGTTGGAACTCATGTTCCAGGGTTTGAAATTGGCAATGGGCAGAATTATTTGGATCTTATGATCCAGGATTTTTTTATTGCAAATGGACAGGATTTTTCGGATTTTATATCCACATATTCGATATAGAATTTTTATTTCATTATAGGTAAGGAGTACCTCACTAAGCTTAATGCTTACGGTTTATATTTTAACAATTTCAGGTTTGTATGCTGCCAGCTAGGATACCATATGATCGGTAACTTTGAGAGTTGCACCGTTGGAAAGAGCTGGGGTTTAAATATGGGAATTATATCATTGTCACACTAAAGATTTTAATATACTCACACATTGTATGTATTGCGTTAGTATGAATTGAGTTGATGATTGTGAAATTTTATCATAGTTAATCATAGTATTGTATGCCCGCTTAATTATGACTCTGATATTGATTTCATTATGGTATAATAATAATAATATTATGTTCATTATGCACATTATGCAGAAAAATATTGATAAATGAATTATATTTCCAATGGGATCAAGATTATGATCCAATTATTCTAATAACAAATGATTAGTATGGATATTGGGTTTGGGGTGTGATAAAAATGGTGACTGCTCTACAAGGATTTTATGAGAGCACTTGGCGTTCTTCTTTCTTCTCAATCTCTTTGTTTATTTATATAGTATAGTTGTTTTGTGTGTGATCAATATTACCAATTATATTTGTTAACACGAGTTTTCTCACAATAAAAACAATAAGAGGAGTAAGAGCGTTGCAAGGAGCATATATGAGTTTTTAACAAAATAAACAAAAAAGCTATAATATTTTCTATATTCTAAAATGGAAGACAAGCAATTAAGTTTTCTGCTCAATCAGAGTTCCATGTGGCACCTAATTTTCTTCTCAATTTTTCATTCATCTGCAATCATTTATGGAGAGGAGGTATGCGATAGTTTTAGGGTTTGGGATTCCCGTCTAATTTAACATAATATAATCTGAGGGTAATTGTAGGAAATGAAAGTGAAATATAATTGGAATTAGTCTAAGAAACATGTGCATGACATGTTATTAATAGCTCTTTATTAAAAACAAAAGTTTCATTGTCTCACCATGCATAGTGTGCATGCACACCATCTTTACCGGCCCACCCCTGAGGGTGGTAAGATTGGGAGGCCCCTTCCACCGTTGTCCATGAGTAACTCCAAAGAGGAAGAAGACCTCATATTGAGAAGTACTAAAAAACAAAAGGATAACTGTGAAGCCCTTATGGATATGGAGCTGGAGAACTATGAAAATGCCATGATTATCCAAAATAATAATGAGGATGCATGTGCTAATGGGAATGGAACTAACTCTGACATGATAATGGAAGGAAATCCCAACATGCTTGCAGCAGATCCAACCAAGATCCATAGTTGCGATGAAAATGATAAAACTAAAATGACTTTATCTTATAAGGATGTGGTGGGTAAGAAACTAAACTCGAATATATTTTTTGATGATGCTAACTGCTTGTCGTTTGATGATGATATGGAGGTCTCTCAGGAGAATAACTGCCACTCATTGGACCTCAACGCCAATCCGGTTGATGAGGAGGAAGACCCATGATGCCCAGTGGTCTATATTCCACAAAAATAAGTTGAAAAACTGAAGAAAAATGGAATGACAACATCATTGTTATCGTTCTTGGTAAGAACATTGGCTTCAAAATGCTTAGTGCAAGAGTCCCTTACCTTTGGAACTTGCAAAGTGACTACGAAGTCGTGGACTTGGAGGAGGGCCACTTCTTATTTAAATTTATGATGAAAGAGGACTACTACAATGTATTGACCAGTGGCCCATGGGTTATCAATAACCACAACTTAATTGTTAGAAAATGGGTGCCAAACTTTAATCCTCTTGAGTCTAACCATGTTACTATAGCCTTGTGGGTAAGACTTCATCGGCTACCTATTGAATGGTTTGATGAAAGTGCGCTATTCCAAATTGGTAGTAAGCTTGGGAGACCAATAAAGATGGACTTTAACTCTGTGACATCAACCAGGGGAAAATACGCCAGAATATATGTTGAAGTTGATCTGGAAAAACCATTGATCCCATGTTATAAATTGGATGGTAGAAAGTATAGAGTGGAATATGAATTTCTCCTATATATTTGTTTTAAGTGTGGAAAGATTGGCCATAAAACATAATATTTCCCTCAACATGAGCCAACTCATGTTTTAAATATCTCATCAGAAAATTCAGCTGCGAAATGCCTGTGATCTGCTCCGGCCAAGATAACTGATAACGGATATTTAACTAGTAACTCTAATAGGGGCGGTGATGTAAGAAACTCAGCTGGCATAGATAAAAATCAAGACCACTTTGGTCCATGGATGTTAGTGCAACGGAACAGGAGATATGGTAACGAGAAAAGTAAAATGAGTTCAAATGGAACCAAAGAAGATTTGGGTAGGACAAACAATAGGTATGCTGTCTTGGACAGTAATGGAAGTGACAAGATGCAAAACCATACTGACAAGCCACGTGGTAAAGGAGTCGTTGGTTCAAGAAATCTGCAGATGAAGGGATGTGTGGATTCTCCTATAGCTGCCAAACACGGTACCTCTCAAAAAGTTACTGATTTAAAAAATGGCAACGATGAAAAAAGTGGAAATAACCGAGAGTCATTGACTAAGAGGAAAAACATTGAAATGGAAAAAATGGCAGGTGCTAGTTCACCTAATGTACTGCCTTCCAAAAATGCTAGTACTGAAACGACGGAGATTAGAGACATGGGAAAAAGCCCACACGTCAACTCTATTTGTCACAACACAGATAATTCAAATTCAATGGCAAACACAAATGATAGCCTTACTGTAGGGGTCATTCTTGATAGAGGCACTCCCTCTCACCATTTGGAACCACAAACTATTATCACCAACACCACAAGAAGTAGTGGAGTACCTCTACAGGCAAACCACACTTCGAACAAGATACCTGCCAACCAAATTGATAATGGACCTCCCATTTCCACTAGCCTTGTTAGGGGACGTTAAAATCCAGAACCAGACATTATCCTAAGAATAAGTTCTAATCAATTTAGTGGGGAATATAGAAGAGGCAGCCATAATTCAGGTAAACTAGAAAATCTCCAAAGCCAAGGTCATAGTCAACACCATGGATCAGACTTGGGGAAATGAGAAGATAGTCACAACGATTGTGGAGGAAAAATTTAGGGACATGAAACTACACCGAAAAATTGCTAATAAGCGTATGTGGACGACTGCTGATGTGGACTTGCTCATTCATCACATGCCATCAATGGTTGCAATTATCTGAAATTATCGAGGGGCGGGAAAACCCCTTTTCAAACCCACTATCACTGAGCTAATAAAAAAATTTTAACCCGAATATTGTGGTTATCCTTGAAACGCACATCCCTATTTGTAATCTGTTTAGGTTTTTTGATAATCTTGGCTTCTCTAACAAGGAGGTGTCTGAACTAGGGGAAGGTTCGGGGGAATTTGGGTAACCTGAAACCCGAACTATATTAAACTGGAGACTCTCTCAAAAACTAGACAGGCTATCCATCTCATGGTTACTAAAAGCAACTACGAGGGGTGGATTTTTTCTGCAATCTATGCCAACCCCCATCCTTGCCTACGTAGAAAACTGTGGGACAATCTCTATGATATTTCTAAAAATATTGATCTTTCTTGGTTGGTTGCGGGTGATTTCAACGACTATGTGGACGACTCCGAAAAAAGAAGCTATGGAAAGCAGGCGAACGACAGAAAAATCTCTACCTTTCTTGACAATATCAACATATGCAAGCTTACCGACCTGGGGTGTTCGGGACATAAACTAACTTGGACTAATAGCCGAAAGTGTATGGAAAATACTTTCACCGGATCAGATAGAGGACTTTCTAATGCGGAGTGTAACCTTACTTTTCTGGAGGCGAGTGTGGAGAATATTCCCCATACCGCCTCTGACCACTGCCCTATCATTATTAGACTTGAAGGTACGACTCCCCGCCTTACTATTTCTAAACCATTTAGAATTTTTGTTTGTTGGTTTGATAGAGATGATTTTAATGAGTTTGTGAACATTAAATGGAATAACACTATCAATCTTGATACTAATATTCATACCTGTACGGAGAATATTATTAGTTGGAATAATACCACTTTTGGTAATATTTTCAAAACTAAGAAACATATACTTAGGCGTCTTAGTGGCGTTCAGAAATCCCAAGAAAGTATTACTCCCATAACCTTTCTATTCTTGAAAGTAACCTCCGTTATGAGTTTAACACTTAGACACGAAGAAAGCTTGTGGAAACAAAAGTCGAGAGTTCAATGGCTTAACGAGGGTTATAGAAATACCAAATTTTTCCATACAACCACTATCATTAGACGTGGGAGAAATAGTATCAAGAAACTTAAAATTAATGGGGAGTGGATTGATAATGGTGATATCGTCTTTAATCATAAAAAATAATATTTTAATAATTTATTTAAAGATGATTTTACTTATGACGTTCAAAGTCAAATACGTAATCTTGATAAAATGAGCTTTGTGGAGGATGATAATTTGTTCTTAACTACCCCTCTATCAATGAAGGAGGTTAGGAAAGCGACATTTCGCATGAAAGCTCTAAAAGCTCCTGGCCCAGATGGTGTCCAACCTCTTTTTTATCAAAACCTTTTTTATTTTTGCCAAAAATGTTTTCAAGAAAAACTTTTTCCCAAGGATCTGAATAACATTTTCATAACGCTTATTCCCAAAGTTGATAACCTGGAGAACATTACTCAATTTAGACCTATTACGCTTTGTAATGTCTCTTATAAAATTCTGGCCAAAATTATTGTTAACAGGCTTAGGCCTATAATTTGCCGTAATATTAGTCCCCATCAAGCCAGCTTCCTTCCTGGGAGACAGGCCTCTGATAATGTTATTGTCACTCAAGAGATTATCCAAACTCAAATTAATTGCAAAGGTAAAATGAGGGGTTTTATTCTAAAAATTGATCTTGAAAAAGCCTATGATAGAGTAGATTGGGATTTTCTTGAGGGAGTCCTAAATTGGCTTAATGTTAACAAAGATTTTTGTAACCTTATCATGAGTTGTGTAAAAAACACAACCACCTCTATTCTCTGGAATAGCACTCCCTCCCCAACTTTGAGCCCTCTAGAGTTCTTCGTCAAGGAGACCCATTATCTCCCTAGATTTTTGTTATGTTCATGGAGTACCTGTCAGCCATGATTCTGGAAAAAGTCAAAGGTAATAAGTGGAAAGGTATTAGGGCCTCGCCTAGGGGTCCCCCCATCACCCACCTATTTTTTTCTGATAACCTTATCCTTTTCACTGAGAATGATAACATTTCTTGTGAAGCGATCATTGATACTCTTGAGGAATTTTTCCATGTCTCTGGGCAAAAGATTAACTACACTAAATCTAGAGTGTTTGAGTCCCCCAATATCCCTAAAAGGGAGGCCTTATAGGCAAGCCATTTGTTTGGTATGAGTCTTACTAATGGTTTATGTGTTTACCTTGGCAATAGACTTATCCATGGTAGAATGAAAGGCTCCCACGTTAAAGACGATAAAGTTTAAAAAAGATTAACGGAATGGAAATCTAAATTCCTTCCCCTTGCAGGTAGAAAAACACTAATCCAGACTGTGACTTCTACCATCCGTAATTATAACATGCAAAATGTCATGCTTTCGTTTAAAGTTTGTAATGAAATTGATAGACTTAACAGAAATTTTCTATGGGGAGCGGAAAATGACAAGATTAAGATCCATCTGGTTAGCTAGGAGAAAGTTTGTAGACCTAAAGTTAATGGAGGCCTTGGCTTGAGTAAGAGTGGTTTAAATAACCAAGCTTTCGCTACCAAACTTGGATGGAAACTTACGAATAATGACAAGTCCTTATGGGTTGACGTCTTAAGGAATAAATATAAAATTGACCAAAACCCAAGATTGTGGAATAAGAGAAATGTATCTTCCCACACTTGGAAAAGTATTTTTAAATGTCGTGAAACCCCTTTTAATAATGTCAAATGGATTGTCGGGAATGGCAAGAACATCAACATTCTTAAAGACAGGTGGGTGGGAAATAATTTCATAAATCCTATTGAATAACCTGGAGACTTAAATAACTTTAATGTTGACACTTTTATTGGGGAGAATGGGAAATGGGATGTTAATGCTATTGATAAATCCTTCAACTTGACCACTAAAATGATATTCTTAATATCCCACTTTTTCGTACTTTCCCTCGCGAAGACAAGCCATCTTGGTCTTTGAGTAAAAATGGTAAATTCACTATAAATTCATGTTACCAACTCCTCGTGGAAAAGCAAGATGAGCAAAGACCTTGGGAGGTTTGGAAAAAGTTGTGGAAACTTAATGTCCCACCAAAACTTTGCACCTTTTTGTGGATCATTATCCATGGTAAGCTTCTCACTAATGAACACCGTATGAGAAGAGGTCTCACGTCCAATGGAGATTGCCCACGGTGTGGGCTACTTGAGGACCTAAATCATCTATTTAAGGAGTGAAATCATACTAGGGAGATTTGTATCATGCTCAATTCGACCATTCTCTTGACCTCAATCTCATAGGTAATTTAAATGACTGAATCATCCTAAACATTTGGGGTGAACCAAATGACGAAAGGTACAAAAGCTTTATTATAACTTTGTGGTTTATTTGGAAATCCATAAATAACTTCATCTTTAATAATATTGAGGATGCCCCACAAATGGTTGCCCGTTTGGCTATGAATTTCACAATTTATGTTATTAAAGCCCAAACTTCTAAGCAAGCAAAAGTTAGTCGAGAAAATAATTCTATCCTAATTCTTGATTCGGTTTATAATGCAGGTAAATTCATCATTCACACTGACGGTGTATTTGATCACAGGAGTGGTACGGGCTCATTTGGAGGGATGGTGAGAAATGAATATGGCGAATGGATAGTGGGATTCATTGGGAAACTTCAAGGCACTGCCAGCCCCCTATGTGCGGAGCTGGAAGGGCTTTTTCAAGGCCCGAATATAGCCCTCAGAAAGGAATGGAAAAAATTTTGTCTGAAGAATGATTTCCTGGAAGCCATCAATCTAATTAAACAAGAGATTACCTACAACCATCCTTTGGCCAACAACATGAGGATTACAAGATTCTTGTTAAGGATTTAAAGGCTAATACGGTTCACATTCCAAGGGCGAGCAACTTCATGGCGGACTCTATGGTGAAAGTGGCAAGGGAGATGGAAGGCTTGTACAAGGAATATGACGAAGCTCCAAAGGAACTGCTTAGGATGGTTGATAATGAGCTGGAGGAAGATGGTTTCTACTTTGTGTGGTGTTTTTTCCTTTTCCTGTTGTTGTGTTTCTTTTTTATTTCCTGTTTTCATAAAAAAAAAATCTGCAATCATTTTCTCTCTCATCTTAGCTATTTTTTTTATTGGAAATATAATAGATGGATGAACTAAAAGTCTTTATTCCCAACCTTTTATTTATCTCTCACACTTTAAGTTGTCCAACTTCTCTCCCTCTAGATAGCTTTAAACCTTATGCCTAGATAATATTCACCCTACATCACATCTCTTACCAATCCTTACTATCGAACTCTATCCACTGCCATCGACAACTCCGCAAAAGGCCGATCATTCCTCACCAGGTATGGAATCTGAATTTGATCTGTTTATTATTTTCGAGTTTAATTCTTTGGATTAATTTCTATAATCAGGTTTGTCTTTTAATTGGATCACTTTTAATCCCTGAAAGGATTTTTTTTATTTTATTTGATTTAGCATTATGTTTTATGTTTTGGTTTTGTTTTCCATTTCAATCACACCAAAATTGATTTATGATTTAATTTATGCTCTGGCGTAATCATTCATCACCTTTTACAGCTGAGTAGTCGTCAATCGTATTCGCTATGTAACCAAAATGTGGTGTTTGTCCCCTTTACCTCTCTCTCTCTCTATCTCTCTCTCTCACACACACACACACACGCGCGCACAAACTATCATCCTTCCACTTGCAATCACAATTTTTAACATCACTAGCAAGATATTTCACTACACCCAAACTGGCGATTGGTCACGGCCAAAATCCCTGACCAAGACTGTGAGTCGCGGACTTAGGCCATGACCATTTCGGGCATGACCAATTTCGTGGGTCGCGGCCCAAGTCCGTGACCAAAAAAGGTCACGGCTCGCAGTGGGTCACGACAGATGGTCGCGGACTTGGGTCGTGACCCATACCGTGACGGGGAAAAAATGGTCGTGGCCTTCGTCCGTGACCCACAACCGTGACAAAAAATGGTCGCGGCCTAAGTCCGTGACCCACAACCGTGACAAAAATTGGTCGCGGCCAAAGTCTGTGATCCACACCACGATGCTAAAAATTGGTCGCGAATTTTGGCCGTGACCAACAACCGTGACAAAAATTGGTCGCGGCCAAAGTCTGTGACCCACGCCGCGACGAAACAAAATGGTCACGGACTTTGGCTGCGACAATTTTTCGTCATGGTTGGGGGTCATGGACTTTGGCCGAGACCATTTTTATACGCGACGCAAAAAATAAAAATGGTGATGGACGAAGTCCATGACCATATTTAACTATCATTTTAAAAAAATGTCCTTTTTTGGTCTAATCCTAAAATTAGGTGTCCTGTGACTACACGGTTGCGAATATTTATTATTGGAAAAACAATAAAAAAAAATCACAAATTGCAAATCGGGAACGTTGTTAATAAACAAATATATATATACAAATTTAAAAATATTACATGTCTTAATAATTCACAGACCAAAAAAAATTGGGCAGAGTCTCCTATATTTTCTGGACATTCCAAACCCTGTAAATAAAAATATGCTTATTATAAAGCCCACATGGCCATAAAATTTAACAATCAAATTATAAAAGCTCGCACGACCATAAAACTAAACAATAAAAGCCTACACGGCTGTAACACATAAAAAAAACATAATCCTGAATGCCCACACCATTATATAAACAGTCTTCATGTCGTAAATCATTGCCTTCTTCATTTGTTCCACGTGCAAAAATCCTACAAATGATAGGATTAAAAAAAATGATATCAGTAACCAAGTAGTTTTACAAAAAAATTATTAAAGATGAAAAATTGCATATATGAGTAATAATTATCAAATTATCAATGTTTTTATGCCTAAGTCTAGAAATATGCAAATTATCGTCGTATTCTCAAATCGAGAGTCCCATGATCGCGCGGTCAGTTCCTATGAGTTACATTGGTCCTGTGCGAGGTGTTGGTGTCACTCACGGGGCCGTTCGAGAGTTGCTTCGAATATTCACCCACTAATGCCATGTTTTACCTAAGTCCTGATATTTTTAAATTATCACCGTATTCTCAAACCAGGAATCTCGTGATCGCGCGGTCAGTTCCTACGAGTTACATTGGTCCTGTGCGAAGTGTTGGTGCCAGTCACGGGATCGTTCGGGGGTTGTTTCGGGTTTCCACCTACTAACGCCATGTTTTTATGCCAAAGTCTAGAAATATATAAATTATCATCGTATTCTCAAATCGGGAGTCCCGTGGTCACGCGATCAGAGCTTACGAGTTACATTGGTCCCATGCGAGGTGTTAGTGCCACTCACGGGGCTTTTCAGGGGTTGTTTCGGGTTTTCACCCACTAACGCCATGTTTTTAAGACTAAGTCTAGAAATATGCAAATTATTATCGTATTCTCAAACCGGGAATTCCTTGATCGCGCGATCAGTTCCTACGAGTTACATTGGTCCCGTGCGAGGTGTTGGTGCCACTCACGGGGCCGTTCGGGGGCTGTTTCGAGTTTTCACCCACTAACGCCATGTTTTTATGCCTAAGTCTATATATATGCAAATTATTGTCGTATTTTCAAATTGAGGGGGGCTCTTGATCACGCGCTCAGTTCCTACCAGTAACATTGGTCCCGTGCGAGGTATTGGTGCCACTCACGGGTCGTTCGGGGGTTGTTTCGGGTTTTCCCCACTAACACCATGTTTTTATGCCTAAGTCCTGATAATTTTAAATTATCGTCATATTCTCAAACCGGGGGTCCCGTGATCGTGCGGTTAGTTCCTACGAGTTACATTGGTCCCGTGCGAGGTATTGGTGCCACTCACGGGGCCGTTCGGAGGCTATTTCAGGTTTTCACCTACTAACGCCATATTTTTATGCCTAAGTCTAAAAATATGAAAATTATCGTCGTATTCTCAAATCGAGAGTCTCGTGATCGCGCGATCAGTTCCTACGAGTTACATTGGTCCCGTACGAGGTGTTGGTGCCACTCACAGGGCCATTCGGGGGCTGTTTCGAGTTTTCACCCACTAACGCCATGTTTTTATGCCTAAGTCTATATATATATATGCAAATTATCATTGTATTCTCAAACCGGGGGTCTCGTGATTGCGCGATCAGTTCTTACGAGTAACATTGGTCCCGTGCGAGGTGTTGGTGCCACTCACGGGGCCGTTCGGGGGCTGTTTCGAGTTTTCCCTCACTAACATCGTATTTTTATGCCTAAGTCTAGAAATATACAAATTATCATCCTATTCTCAAATCGGGAGTCCCGTGATCGCGCATTCAGTTTCTACGAGTTACATTGGTCCCGTGCGAGGTGTTGGTGCCACTCAAGGGGTCGTTCGGGGGGGGGGGGGGGATTTTCACCCATTAATGTCATGTTCTAAAGCCTAAGTCTAAAAATATATAAATTATCATTATATTCTCAAATCGGGGGTCCCGTAATCGCGCGGTCAGTTCTTACGAGTTATATTGGTCCTGTGTGAGGTATTAGTGCCTCTCACGGGGTCGTCGGGGACTATTTCGTGTTTTGGCCATCTAACGCCATGTTTTTAAGCCTAAGTCCTGATATTTTCAAATTATCCTCGTATTCTCAAACTGAGGGTCTCGTGATCGTACAGTCAGTTCCTACGAGTTACATTAGTCCCGTGTGAGGTGGTGGTGCCTCTTACAGGACCGTTCGGGGGTTATTTCGGGGTTTCGCCCTCTAATGCCATTTTTTAAGCCTAAGTCTATATATTTTCAAATTATCGTCGTATTCTCAAACCGGGGTTCCCGTGATCGCGCGGTCAGTTAATACGAGTTATATTGGTCCCGTGTGAGGTGTTGATTCCTCTCACGGGGTCATTTAGGGGTTCTTTCTCTAATGCCATTTTTTTATGTAACATGTTGTTAGGGTTTATTATGAGAGAGTTTAAAAGTATATGTGTATTATCAAACGAAGAAATCCAACATAGTATCCAACAACAACCAAACCAACAACCAATAATTATTTTGTACTCCTTCTATCATCTACGTGATAAAATACATACCCATAATCACAATATATCATTGTAGTTGGATCATTTCTCATTTTATACATGATAAATTCATATATGATACGGTTATTAATGTGCACCCGTGTTTGCGATTCATATTTAAAGTAGCGAAGTAAAGACATGAATAACACGAGAATACAAGTAAAAGATGAATAACACGAGGACAAGACATGATAAGACGATTGAAACGAGTCTTAATTGCAACACAAACACAACATGAGAACAGTATTATAGTTCTTTTATCATCTATTTACAGAATTGAACAATTGTCCCATATATCTCACATAAAATAACAACACAATTTTTTTTTACCGTTAGTATGTTATTCATCCCCTTCCCCCACCCATAACTTTGGTATGTTAATTAGGAACACAGTTATTAATTTATATACAGCCTTTAGGAGACTGCGTCTATGGGGTAGGTAAGGTGAAAACTAAAAATGTTATTGAAACACACGTACATATAAGATGAATAAATCATACCAGATTCAATTGTTTTTCACATTTCCCCTTTATTATCTGCAACCAAAAGAGAAAAAATTATTAAAACTGATTTATTTGAACTCATAATAAAAGCGAAAGGAAATTTAAATTCACCATTAAACACATTCCATACAAGTTATCTAAGACAATTACGTAGAGAACCTTGTACATACACGCTTTTGGGCCACAGAAAAAGATGCAAAGACAACTGGGCATGGTTTAAACTTTAGCTCAATTGTATATAAATGAAAGAAGAGTTATTAGTAACCTTAAACATCATTCTACTTTCACCCACAATCTACTTTAGTTTCAACATATAAAAAATGGAAATAAGAGTGCCAAAATAATTTCAGATATTGCATTACTGTTTACCTACTACCAAAAAAAATTATACCAAAGTTGCTCTGGTAGGGAGGGAGCGAAAACATGTGATGAAAACCGAAAAAGCAACCTTGAAATAATTTTCAACTCTCTATTTCTTTGTTAATTTTCAGGATTCCAAATGGAAGACTATTAAAAGGGGAGCCACCCCAATGTAGTTAGTGAAGTGTTATAGAGCTAACCTTAACAAGCTCATTGAGAATTTCTGAAGATAATTATACTGCTTTGTCGGGAAAGAATCTACGAAAACGAAAAATCGCAACAGAAAATCGCTAACAAAGTCATATGCCAAAATCATCTACCCAAAACATCAATCAATCAGTCAAAAGAACCAAAATCCAACAAAGTCAAAGCATTTATATGCACATAAATAAATAAAAAATAGATCGAACCCAAAGATAACATCGACACATTTCTCCTTCAAATCCGCCTTCAAAACCTCCGGAGATGACGCCGTATCGCTAGTCGAAGATGACACCTCAACAGCCTAATAAAAAATTCACATAAAAGCCCTAATTTGAAAAGGATCAAATGAAAATAAGGAAAAAGAAGATAACGCCTGAACCTTCGATCATTTGCTGTTGGAGATAGACTAACATGGAGAAGATAAGAGACATTTTGAAGAAGATTTTATTAGAATCTGAACAATTTTTTTTTAATATGCATTACTGATTCTTTGCCCAATAATATCCCCATTCGCTACTGATTTTTTATCCAACAACGACTTAATATTCATAACTTATAAATATTAAGTACTCATAACTTATTGTAGAGGGGTATTGAAGGTAATACTAAGATTAGGGATAATCCCCCTTTTAGCAATAGAGTTTGGGATTAAGAAAGCGTGGCAACTCAGCGAGGCAGCTTAGCGTGGAAACTCATACTTTAGCTTGTTGTGTTAGTCATATTGTATCTTTGTTCATATTGACTATAAGCTATAACGGTTGTAATGATGTAACGAGAATAATAATGAGATTTAGTGTGAGGTCAAACGGTACTCGCGAGAGACTCGGCTTGGCAGGGCCTGGGAGAACTTTCATGCTCTATCGAATGACCTCGTCATGGTAACATTGGAGGGACTTGGTTTGGAGGATTGAGAAGTGAGGCACCATTGGGGCTTATCCGACCATCTTATATACACTTAGTAAAACATCGAAGGACCCTTACCGTGGAACCTCGGGAGGAGCAGCTTGGAGTTCCATTGGGCGTTGAGTTGTGAGCCAAACAACCCACTACTTAATATCACATCCACTTTATCTGATGTCACTAACCAGCCAGGCAATGTCAGACCTGCACTTGAGTAAACCACTATGGTATTTGGGGCTGTCAAACAATTGGTGAGCCACCTCTGTGACAACATCCCCCTGACACACAACGGTTAGGCAAAAGGCATGTCTTGGCATTTAATGTTTATGACGTGGAGATAACTAGTGCATCAGGTATTTAATGTTTGTGACATAAAGTATGAGGGATGTCTTTCACAGGCATTAATGGCGGAGTTATCTCGGGGGTAGTGTGCGAGGCTATTTAAGGACCCCAACCACCTCTGAGGAGAGGATGATCTTTTTGAGAGTTCAAAAGTGATTACGAGAGAGTTATTACAAACCAAATAGTTTACTCACCCACCATTGTCATTTATTACGAAGATTTTAATACTTGACAGAGATTCTTGAGGGTGGTTGGTGTGTTTTGGCTGCCTACTAAGTTGTATTTAGGGTGCTTACTTCTCTCTCCCTCTAGCTAAGTTACTTCTAAGTTCATTACTACCTTCTGAGTTATACACGAGAGAATTGTGAGTTCAAACTGAGTCTATCTTCATTGAGTCGTGTTTGTATGTCCGGTGGTTAATCAATAGTGTTGTTATTTAACTTATCATTACTATACTCCAAAAAGGGTTACGCCTCCATCTTATCTAAACTACCCTCTAACACTTATGAATATTAAGTCTAGTTAAAAAAATAAAGATCCGAAAATCCTCATAATCATTTAGAAAATATAGTTAAAAAATATACAACTACTGCCCAACAATGAGAAATCAAAGCTGAGATTTGTAAAAATCAAAAATTGAAATGAGAACTATAAAAATCAAAATATAAAACTTCTTTTTTATTTAAAACATTTACATAATGCATTTTGTTAAAAAAAAGATATGGAAAAAACATCTGAGTTTAAGTTTGAGGAAACTAACCTGAGTTTCAAACATTACACAATTTCAAACATGAAAAAAGATTTGGGAAACTTACTTTCCAACTAGAAATCTCTCTCCTCAGATTTATTGTTCGACCACGATGGATCAAATATTCACCCGATGACAAAGCATCCTATGACGACATCTCCTACAAATTATGCCTAAAAAATACCATCACAAGAATATCTGGAAAAAATTGGTATCTCCTAATATATAAATCAATTGACAAACAAATGAATCTCAAGAATTAGTCAAACCTAAAGCGCAACAGACCACAAGCAAAACAAAATAAATAAATGCAAACTTATTGGTTCGAAATAAATAAGTAAAAAATGTTTACCCTGGCGGCATCAAAATGTATTTGTCACAAGTTGATCTGGAAAAAAAGATGAGATATGATTAACCAACACATATCCAAACCCGCGAAACCGTTGTAAGCCCAGAACCACCAGCAGCGACCTAATCCATCTCGAATACACGAGCCATAACTCCAAACCAAGCCACTGCATACCTGCTACACCTGGAGTAACCAAAGACCCTAATCTCTACTCGAGAACCCATCTAACCATAGACCCATTTCCCGAACCCCCAAATCTGTTCGACCCAATCAAACCTTACCAACTTCGACCAAGACCCAGAACTACCCGCACCCGAACGAAACCCATAATAAACCTCTTAACCCGATACTTATCCACCCAACTTCTACCCGGTTTGAACTGGCGTAAACCCAATATCTGGTAGCCCCAACCCAATTTTAAACCAACACTTGCCAAACCCATCTGAGAACCCAAAGCCAATCGAACCCGGAGCACCACCCATCGCCACCTTCTCATTCCCATACAAACCATCAAAAACCAAAATCCATACCAAACATTTGGTAACGTATTTATTCAAACTGTTTACAGCATTTGGGAATATGCCATCAACGAAGACAGAATGCGAAAGAAGATGAGATATGAGGCGGGGAAATAAAAATACGAGGCGCATCTTTTTTTGTTAGAATTTACAGTGGTCACGGCCTAGATCCGTGATCGAGCAAGTATGACCCATAAATGAAGCCCAGTAACGTGGACGATTAACTATTGGTTATGGCCCATAGTCGTGACCCACACAAAGAAATGGTCACGACCCCAAGTCGTGACCCCATATGTGTATGTTTTGTGCTTCGTCATGCCTATGGTCACGGCCCAAGTCCGTGACCCATCCGCGATCGATTTTAGAGGAAATTTTGGCGCCAAGATGGTCACGACCTGGTCACGGCATAAGTCTGTGACCCAGAGTGGTTAGGGATTTGGCCTGTGACCACTTCCAGAGCATCCATGACTCAGTATGGTAATGAATATGGTCACGCCAAAAATTGAGATGGTCACGACCCAAGTCCGCGACCAGCAGGTCAGGGACTTGGGTCGTGACCAACTGAGCGTGACCATTCGCAGGATTTGGTGTAGTATATTTTTTATCAAACCTTCATCAAAATTTAGGTATTTTTGGTTGTCATGGAGTAAATGAAATACATCTTCTCTGTTTAGATTTTTTTATTGTGGTTGGGTTTACATTTTTTCCAGAGTTAGTGTATAAGTTGTCAGGAAACTGGTGATTAATGTGTATTCTTTAATGTATTTTCAATTTATATTTGGGGGGTTATTAACTTTTAAAACACATTTAGTTTTTGGCTTAAACTAATTTTCACCCAAAATCCAGTATGCTTGAATTTTCTCACGACTACTAATTCTAAGTTCTCTAAGTTTCGATTTTTAAATTTGGATTAAAATGCAGAGGTCTAAAAAGAATTTTTGAAGTTCCATTGACGTTTTACAACAATCTATTTTTTCCCTGGGTTTACAAAAGTTAATTTTAAATCTAGAATAATTCTCATTAATGGGTTTCATTTAAGCATCTATTTTTTTTTAATGTTATTATAGTGTATATATATTAATTTTATTGAAATATAGATGTAATTGTATCTTATTCGGTGATTAATATTCAACTCGTTTGAGGTAAGTCAATTTATTGACATTTGAAATTTTTTTGATCGAACCTCTTTGATAAGAAAAATATAATTGTATTTCATTATTGTATGTTAAGACATTGTTGGATTTCTCTTTCATATGATTAAGTTTTTCTAATGAAAATGAATGGGACTATATATGTATACATATGTGTCTGGGGTTTAATATTATTTGGATTTTTTGTATGGTGGTTGGATGTAGTATTTCACTAATTTAGGGCTATTGTTTTTCTAGATAGTTGTGACTTTCGTGTGCTATGTTAGTGTTAATATTGTAATAGCGACTATTCATTTTATGGATTTCCTTTAATATTGGAAGTTTCATGTACCAATTGTTTGTTATATTTAATGGATTTTATATATGAGTATGTGAATTGGTGTTGTAAATATGGTTTGAAATAAATTATGATTACTTTAATTAAAATAATACTACTTTTATACTAAATACTTAACTATAATTTTGTACATATTTAATGAGTGCTACGTGTCGCACAACATGTGTTCAACGCATGACGCACTCAATGTAAAATAAAAGCAAGGCAGTGTAAATGTGCTGCAATTGTGTAACATGGAAGCATTTAGTTTATGTACAATTTTTCAATTATAATTGTTAAATAAAAATATAATTAACCCTTTAATTAATTTTAATTGTAATTAATGTATATATTAGTTTAATGTAACACTTTGATTTTGGTGATTCCAAACATATATTATTATTTTATTTGTGTATACTATTATTTATTTTACAATTGTAAGTATAGTTATGATTTTATATAACTTTTAGTATAGTTACCTGTGGTGACAAATATTATTTAACACAAGTAGATAAAAGAAGCGCAAGAATGTTAATCACACAACAGGAGATGTGCGTGGTTCAGCAAGAATGCCTACGTCCACGGTGGTGCAGTCAGTATTATTTTTATATACTCCGGGGAGCGTTTACAGAGAATACTGTGCGTGTCTTTTGCCCCAGACCTAGGGTTTATTATATACATATCTGTCTTCGGGGAGTGGGGGTGTTGGACTCCCCCACGTTTACCATCTTCTCCTGGAATATCTCTATTTCAGAACATGGGAGAAGACTAAGTTAAAACTGAATTAATGTTAAGGTGCGAAGGGCTTGGACTTTGGGCCGTTTTAATTGGGCTACACGTCCAGGCCTGTAATGCCAATTCCGGGTACCCACAATTGCCCCTAAATTTGTTGGACCATAATTTGGGCTCAATAAATTTAAATGATTTGTCATAATGGCTCTGTTTCATATCACGTAACTCTTCCCAAAGTTTGAGAGTTGATTTAGGCGGCAGTCGCTTCGTGTCCTGTGCGCGATGATTAGTATCATTTAAAAGTCATTTCGAGCAGCGTTTCATAGTCGCCGCTTCAAGCTTCTTAGTGTTCTTCCATCTTCTGCGAGTTTTAGCGATTTGTGCCCTCTTCTCCAGGTCTTCATTCTCTTTGCTTTCGATCTCCCTCGTTATTTGGGCTTGTGACCTTGCACTGCCCAAGCCAAATTTCCATCTTGTAAGTCTCCCTTACTTTCTCTCTATGTTTTCTTTGAATTTGTAGTTTAGGGTTTACAAATGGCAAAGATAGGTAATAGATCATTGTCCGAGTTTAGGAAGTTTTACAATATCCCAGAGTGGGTAGATATTGAGTGCGCCTCTCTTCCTAAAAATGTTAGAGAGATAGAAGGTGCCCATTGGATTCACGTCTTGTTACTTTCTCAAGAGGGCTTACTTTTCCTCCAAACGATTTATTTTTGCATTTCTTTGGTTATTTCAACATTATTCCTGCACAGTGTTCACCCAATGTATGGAAGATAATCAATGGTGTTCATAGAATAAATCAACTGTATGGCACCAAATTAGGGATCGCCGAAGTCTGCTTTTGCTATTCCTTTTCTCGAACTAGCTCTGGTGTTCTTTATCTTAAGGCCAGGAGTCCTGACAGGGTGTTGGTAGTAAACCTACCTAATTCCCACAAGGATTACTGGCAAGATGGCTTTCTTGTTAGAAATTGGCAGTTCTCCCCCCAGACGGAGGGGTCGAGGTATGCTAGGTTTACTGTTCCCTTTTATGGGGAAGAGTGTATAGGTAGTCTTTGCTCTGTCCTTTCAATTTCTTTATTAATGTGTGGTCTTTCCTATTTTTTCTTCAGCGAGGTCGAAGAACTTAGAGCCTGCCCTCAGCGAGGTTCGGCTTTCAGATTTGGTTAAAGCTTGGAATATCAGGGAGCCCTTAGCTGACGGTGAACATCCCCGGTCTGTGGCTTTCCTGCTCGAGTACAAGAATATTGGGTCCAGCTTTATCGCAAGGCCTGTGGATAGTATCCCTGAATTTGATACCTCTGAAGAAGCTGCTGCCGATCTCATGCAGTTGGACGAGGAGGAGAGAATTTCTGAGAGTGATATCAGAGGTGGTACTGAAGGCAATTTTGGCAAGGGGAGCTCCAGTGGTGACAGTTCTTCTGATTTGGAAGAGGTTTCTAAAGCCCAAGAACCTTCGAGCACGTCTAGAAGCTCTAGCGAGGAAATGGTTCCTCCAAGGAAAAATTTGATCTGAGATGATGATGATGATGATCATGTGCTTCTTGCTCAGAGGTCAAAAAAGCAGAAGTCCAGCACTGGGGCTGTTGCTACTGGTTCCGGGTCTGTTGCTCAGGAGCAGGAGAAGAAGAGGAAGGAAGAAGAGTAGGTGAAAGAGAGAGAGAGGAAGAGGAAAGAAGAGATAAAGAAGGTTAAAGAGAGGAAGAGGATGGAAGAGAAGAGGAAAATAGAGAGGGAGAAGGAAAAGGAGGAGGAGAGGAGGAAAATGGAAGCGAGGACGAAGGCTGGGCAGGCCTCGGTGCCTGTGTCCACATTGCCAGAGGGGGCCTCAGTTTCCATTTCCCCTCAACTGGCCCCTGCGCTACTCGAGAGGACAGTCCTTCCTACAGATCGCCAAAGGGCGATGGGGTCCGATCAGTTAGCCTTGCAAGCTAGTCAGAGGCTAGCCTTAGTAAGACCATTTCTCTTTTCTAATGTTTGACGATTTTTGGTTGTTTCTTTCTTCTAATATCTCATTTTATTTACAGTTTGTGACTGACTTTGCCGTGCTCTATCGCTCTCGCGATGAGCTAGTGAATAAGAACGGCGAGCTGGAGTAGCAGAATGCTACCTTGAAAGTGAAGGGTATAGTTCTCGAGGCTAGTTTGAAGGGCGCTGATGCTGCTCGGACATCTTCCGATCTTGCTCTTGCTAAAGCCAATCGTGAGCGGGAGGTAGCTATTAAAGAACTGAACGAACTGCGGTAAGCCTACGATCTGGTAGCCTCGAGCAAGCTGGCTGTTGTGGAGGAGAACAAGGCGCTGATCGAGCAGCTAAAAGAGAAAGAGTCTCAGACAGCCACTATTAAGGAGGACTCGTATAACTCCAGGTGGGCTGCTGCGTATGAAGACGTTGAGGTTTAGATAGGCTACATCAGCCATCTGAACTTCAAGAAGGGTTGGAATAAAGCCCTTTTAGCTGCTGGTGTGGATGTTGCTTCTCCTCTATTCGACGAGCACGATCCAGGCCCAAAGTTAATTATGGATGAAGCCCCTGCCCCAGCCATTGAAGGTGTTGACCCTGCCTCCCAGACAGTTCCTGTCGATGCCCTTCCTGCTCAGGCGACAGAGGTTGTCCCTGCTGAGGGAGGTGCTTCTACTGCTGCTGATAAGGGGAAAAAGTCAGCTTCTTCTGGGCAGCCTGAGGTCGCCAACTAATTTACCCTTAGGGTTACTCTTGTATTTTTATTTATAATTTTCCTCTCTGCTTCTTTAATGTACTCTGATCTTTTTCGTATAAATGAAATGAGAAGACTTTTTCCTTTAGTGTACTGAATAATTCTATCTTTCATTGCTTGTAGTTAATTGATGTTGATGATTATATACCAGCCACTTCTCAATTGGGGAGAATGCATGGTCCTGATGTAAGCTCTGAAGTTCGTCACACCTTTGTGAGGATTTGCAAATCTCTGTAATTGGGGAACAAACATTTCATAGAGCAGACTGAGCTCATTGTTAAACTGAAAGACATGCTCCAAAAGATGGAAGAGGTCGGTGCCTCGGTCCAGGAAGAGGTGAATACTCTGAGAGCAAGGCTTCTAGATGCTTCTGAGATCAACCAGGTTGGAGAAATTCTTCAGCAAGAGAATGAGGCTTTGAGGAGGTAAGTCTCGCGACTCAGGGAGCATGCGCCGAGCATCGCTCCTGCAGTATTATGAGGTTCTTCCTCATCGCGAGCTGGAGCTGGACCAAGTGATTTTCCTTCGGTGCTGCGAGGTTTTAACCCGCCGACTATTTCGTGAGCTGGTATAAACGCAAGAAGTTTGGCTAGGGAAATGGAAGAGCTCCGCGATGATGACCAATGAGCATATGTGATTGCTGTTGGGCTTCAAAGGGACGTCACTAGGCTAAGGCACCTGTTTAAGAGAGAACCTAGGCAAGCATGGGCCGATGGTTATGACCAAGGTTGGCTAGATGCTTCGATGAGGCTAACGGAGTTGAAAGAGCTCGCCTTTATTAGGGGATGGTTGAATGCCCTGAAAGAGCTGCAAGTCCCAAGTCTCTCCTTCTACTCTAATGCCCAATCCCTTCCGGAGAGATTATCAGTGGATCCCTATTGATGCCATCCCTCTACAGCTACTGGAATCGGATGCAAATGAAGTTGAGGAGGAGCTAATTCCCCACCCCGACGACGGTCGAAGAGCCCAAGTGGCTGATTATCTCGTTCAGAGGCCTCGACCTCATTAAGATTTTTTCAGTAGTAACTCTGTATATTTTGTAATGAAGTAATGTAATGTTGATGTTTTGGTCGAGCTTGCAAACTAAACATGGGTTGTATTTGTTGTAAACATGATGAAGTAATATAAAGTTTATGTTCTGGGCGAATTTGCCGATTAAATAAGTGTTATATATTTTTCACATCTCTTAGATTTTGCTCAATAATCTTGAGCCTCTCTTGGATGACTAGATTTGTAGGTTTGCATTGTCAAGTGAGTGTCCCTCCAGTCCAGTATGCTTATGAGATACCATTCTGCCCCACTTTACCTTTTAGGTCGTGTCGTCACACTTCCTTAGGCCTAAGTGTGGCAATTAGCGAGGACACACCTGGTGTTGGATGCTCTATCCGATCAGGATTTTATTAAACAAACATTGTTTGGCAACTAATTTTGACTTGGCCATATTTGCTAAGAATCTCATGTAGGGCTTCATATATTGCCAGGGGCAATGCTAAGAGGTTCTTCATATTGAGAAGCTTTGACTCTTATCTGGTGAGCGGTCTTCTTATCATTTGGGAGTGCGCCATCCCTCAAATAGTCCCTTAGAGGATCCATCCAGCTGGGTGCTGACTCAATTTGGAGCGCCGGCTCCACGCTTGGCAGTTCGTTATTACGGTTAATGCTCGGATGAGCGAGGAAATCGATGGGGATTGTTCTTTTTAAGTCAGAATCGATTGCCTAACTCAGGGTTGCTAGGGCGTCATCATGGTTGTTCTGTCCTCTGGGAAATTGTTGGACACTTACTTTTTCGAAGTTGGCCATTAGCCTTTTGCCAAGGCGAGGTAGGCTGCCAATCTTTCATCTTTTGCATTATAATCTCCATTTATCTGATTGGAGACTAATTATGAATCGCCGAACACCTGCAACTGCTTTTCCCCCAAAGTCTGTGCCTTCTGGAGGTCAGCTATTAAAGCCCCATATTCTGCTTCGTTGTTGGAGGCTTCAAATCCAATCCTGATTCCTTGTTTGAGTATTGTGTCCTCTAGAGTGACAAGCACAATGCCTACTCCTGCCCCCTTTGAATTGAAGGCTCTATTAACAAACAGCTTCCAGACTCCCTCCGTTGCATGATTCTTTCTTTGCTTCGCGGGTTGAAGTTGGTCGAAAGGCTGCTCTCCTGTGAATTTGACTATGAAATCAGCGAGGATCTGCCCTTTGATTGCGTTCATTGGTTGAAATTGGATATCAAATCGTCCGAGCTCGATTGACCATTTAGACAGTCTGCCCGACAAATTTGCTTTCCTCAGGATTGATTTAAGGGGGTGTGACATAAGGACGATGATAGTGTGAGCTTCAAAGTAGTGATTCAACTTCTTCGAAGCCACTACAAGTGCAAAGGCGAGCTTTTCTAGTGGTAGGTACCTCTGCTCGGCCTCTAATAGGGTTTTGCTCGCATAATAAATAGGGTGCTGGATTCCTTCTTTTTCGCACATCAATGCAGAACTGACAGTGTGATTGGAAACGACGAGGTATAAGTACAAGGAATCTATCTCCTGGGGTATGACGAGTAGTGGTGCTGAGCTGAGGTAAGCCTTGAGCTCGTCCAATGCCTGCGAGCAATCCCGATTCCATTCTACTGTTTTGTTTCCCTTTAGGAGCTGGAAGAAAGGCTTGCATTTCTCGAAGGACTTTTAGATAAAAGGGTTCAAGGCAGCAAGCATATCGGTGAGCTTCTGTATGTCCCGGATTGTGTGAGGAGGTTGTACCCTATTTACTGCATCGATCTGGTCTGGGTTAGCCTCGATGCCTCTCTTACTGACCAAGTACCCAAGAAATTTTCCTGACTGGACACCGAAAGAACACTTACTTGCATTAAGTTTTATTCGGTACTTCCTGAGGATTTCGAAGGTTCTTGATAAGTCTGAGAGGTGGTTTTATTTCTTCCTGCTTTTGACGAGCATATCGTCGATGTAGACTTACATGGTGTCTCCTATTTGGTCCTTGAACATCTTGGTGACCAGCCGCTGGTAGGTTGCCCCTTCATTTTTTAGCCCGAAGGGCATGACCTTGTAACAGTATAATCCAACCGTGGTGATGAATGTTGTCTTGTCCTGGTCTGGAGCGTACAGAGGGATCTGATGATACCCTGGGTATACGTCCAAAAAACTCATTCTCTCGTGAGCTGCTGTGGCGTCCACTAGTTGATCGATTTTTGAAAGAGGGAAACTGTCTTTAGGGCACGCTCTACTAAGGTCAGTGAAGTCGATGCAGACTCTCCATTTCCCGTTGCTCTTTGGAACTACTACTGGGTTGGATAACCATTTGGGGAATTGGACCTCCCGTATGGATCCTGCATCCAGCAGTTTTTCAACTTCTTTTTCTACGGCTTTTGCCTTCTCGGGTGCAGTTTTTCGTGCCTTCTGCGTGATTGGTTTGAAGGTGGGGTTGACGTGCAGCTGATGACAAACCATACTAGGATCAATTCCAGGCAGCTCGTATGGTTCCCATACGAAGACGTCTATATTGCTTCTCAGCAGAATCGTCAACTCCTTCTTTTCTTGATCTGTGAGAGAAGCTCCAATCAAGAAGATCCTGTTATCGTCGTTATCTCCAGCTGTGACTTCCTCCAGGTCCTCGACAACCCGTTCAGAGGGGAGGAGCCTGGTCTCCTCCACTCCGGGCCTTCCGTATTTTAACTGCTATTTCGAAGGTATCAAACCTTCTTGTTCTTCAACTTTCTCGCTGGACTTGTCGGCCTTCTTATCTGGTCTCGGGCGGATGGCTGCTATGAAGCACCTTTTTGCCATCGCTTGATCGCTATGGATCTCCATTACACCTCGCTCGGTCACATATTTGAGCTTCTGATGGTAGGTCGAGGAGACTGCCTTCATTGCGTGCAGCCACCCTCTGCCGAGGATTGCCTGGTATGGCGAGTCAGTGTCGACTACAAAAAACTCAATCATTTTAGAGACATTTCCTGCCCTTACTGGCAGCACGATCTTTCCCAAGGGCATAGTCACTTTTCCAGCGAAGCCAACTAAAGAGACAATAGCTTTCTTCAAGTCAGCGATGCTTAACTTCAATTTTCTGAACAGGTCGAGATACATTATCTCGAATGAGATTTCTTGGTCGATGAGCAACTTGTCGACGTCATAGTTCGTTATCCTGAGAGTAATGATTAAACCATCATGATGTAGGGTTCTCACTCCCACCAGATCTTCATCTGTGATACGATATGCTTACTATAGTCTAAGTCATCTGGCCGTCAATGCTTTCCTGACTGTGTCTTTGCTGGATCGATCTGAAAAGCTTACATCACCGCTGTAAGCTTTTTTACCTCCATTCGAGCTGAATTTCCTTGAATCTGCTTCACTTCGGATGCCCCATGAATTACTGCGAATTCATGGCGGGCATCGTCTTCGAGTATGTTGTCAGGCCTTGCTTCTCTATGGGTAGCAACTTTCTCCGCCTTCTTTTCCACGAATTCGTTCAAATGCCCAGCCCAGGCCAGCTCTTCGGGGTGGGACTTATGAGCCCTGCAATGCTTAGTCTTATGTCCTCCCTCTTTATGGAAAGCGCATATCAGGGCATTTTTTCTCTTTGAGGGATCTCCTACCATCTTTCTGGGCCACTTAATAAATGGCTCGTCTTTGATTTTTGTGAGAATTTTGTAAATTGGTTTCCTAAAGACAGTGTTGACCGCCTGAAATGCTTTTGCCACATCATTGCTGCCTCCATTCTTGCCCCCATTCTTTCCTCCTTTCTTCTGGTTCTCATTTTTGTCACTGCCTTTGGCAGCGAGCTTAGCTCGACCATTTTTCCCTGTGCTGAGGCGGGTCACATCCTCCACCTTGGCATATTTCTCAATGCGAGCCATCAGGTCATCGATGGTCATAGCCTCTTTCTTTATCAGGGACTGGTATAGAAGGGAAGAGCTGGGTAGCCCAATTTTGAAAGAGGCCACTACCACTTGCTCTGAGCAGTCCTCGACCTCATTGAATAACTCCCAGTACCTCTTTGCGTAGTCTTAGAGGGTCTCTTGAGGCATCTTTTTCATTGTTAGCAAAACATCCATCCTTTTGGGATGGGAGCTACTGGTAATAAAGCAGGCCGTAAAGAGCTCGGCCAGGGACTTGAAGCTTCTGATGGACCTGTAAGTGAGCCTTTCGAACCATTTATGTGCCATGTCATACAGGCTCAAGGGAAAAATTCGGTACATTAGTGCGTCTCGATGGTTCTAGAGGGTCATGGCTTGCCTGTACTGCCTGACGTGATCAATGGGATCAATTTTACCATCATAAATCCTGAACCTTGGAATAACAAATTTCTTGGGGGCTTCCTCTTCTTCTATTTCCCTTGAGAAAGGCGATTTCATCTGAGTTTTGAGAGGTCGCCTAGCGAGCTCTCGGGTCGATCTGGTACCGTGATGCGCAGGGTGTTGGTCCATCTCCCTTCGGACCAGACTTCGTATGTTCTCGTTGCTGCGAGTTGGGCTCCTGTAATTGCGAGCTAGTCGCAGTTGCTCGAGCAGGTCATCCTCTGACTCGTTTCCCTCAACTTTCTGGGACCCGCGTCTAGGGCTCCTTCCTCGGCTGCGAGACTTGATCGCCTGAGGGCTAGGAGTGCGGTACATATGTCTCTTGGTACCACGATGGAGCTCTCTCTCCATTCTTTCTAATCTTCTTTTGAGGCGAGCATTCTCAGCTTCGTGCTTGCGAGAAGACTCCCTCTGCTCTTGGAGCCTTGCCTCATATGCATCAATTAGCCTGGATATTTGTGTGGACCTCGCTGGTCCTTGGCTTTCTTCTGAGGCTGGCCTCTCTAGGAGAGCCCTCTGATCTGAACGCCGAAATTCAGATTTGATCCTGCGAGGAGCAGGTTGTTCTTGGATATCTCCTACCTGAGGAGCATTACTACTATGACCAGACATTTCAAACTTCTTTGTTGGTGTGGGCTTTCTCAGGGAAGATAAACGTTCCAACAGACGTCGCCAATTGTGGTGACAAATATTATTCAATACAAGTAGATAAAAGAAGCGCAATCACCAAGCAGAATAAAGAAGATAAAATGTTAATCACACAACAGGAGATGTACGTGGTTCAGCAAGAATGCCTACGTCCACGGTGGTGCAGTCAGTATTATTTATATATACTACGGGGAGCGTTTACAGAGAATACAGTGCGTGTCTTTTTCCCCAGACCTAGGGTTTATTATATACATATCTGTCTTCAGGGAGTGGGGTGTTGGACTCCCCCAAGTTTACCATCTTCTCCTGGAATATCTCTATTTTAGAACATGGGAGAAGACTAAGTTAAAACTGAATTAATGTTAAGGTACGAAGGGCTTGGACTTTGGGCCGTTTTAATTGGGCTACACGTCCAGGCCTGTAATGCCAATTCCGGGACCCACATTACCCTTTTATACATTTATATAATTATTTATTATAATTTTTATTTAGTTTATATACTTAGTATGTATTAGTATGTTAATTCTCGTTTTGGGTTGTGGAGATTTAGCTAATCACCCTTGGACTATTTTATATATACCTGCTATATTGGAGCCTTAACTTTTTTTTTCAATTACCTGCTCATCCTTGTCTTGTTAACAGATGTTACTAATGGTAGCCTCTCATTTTGTCCAGAACTATTACTGTTACTTTATACTATAAATACGTTAATATATTTGCTACATATATTTACACTATTATCATTTATGCAATTATTAGTGATAGTACTTATATATATATATATATATATATATATATATATATATATATATATATATATATATATATATATATATATCCGGTATTGTGCGGACTAGTTCGCATTTTAAGAGGGCAGACTGGATATGTGTCACTTGACGGTGAGCGCAGAAAAGAGAGAGTGTGTGCCTATCATTTAGGCGATAATTTTTAGGCGTACGATTAGGTGACACATGTCCGGCCCGCGGTCTTAAAATGTGGACGAGTTCGCACAAGAGCATTATTATTATTATATATATATATATAATAATGCTCTTATGCGGACTCGTCCGCATTTTAAGAATGCGGACAGACATGTGTTACCTGGCAGTGAGCCCAGAAAAGAGAGAGAGTGTCCCTATAATTTAGGCGATAATTTCTAGGCGCACCGTTAGATGACACATATCCGGTCCGCATTCTTAAAATGTGAATTGATCCGCATAAGAGCATTATTAGGAGACACATGCCCGGTCCGCATTATTAAAATGCGGACTAATCCGCACAAGAGCATATATCTTATGCACATGTTGTGTGTGTGTGTATATATATATATATATATATATATATATATATATATGTTGTATATTATAAATTACTACTTTTATAATTTATCATTATTCATAACTGTTTTTATTATACCTAATAGATATTCTATATTTATATGTAATATTATACATATTTTTTTATTTATGTCTATTACTAGTAGTAGTATTATTATCTTACGAACATGTCACAAATATTTCTTATAGTTTAAATAATTTCTGTAATCTAATTTTTTTTATAGTGTATAGTTTTTACATATTTAGTTGTTTTTAGTGTCTTATATATTGATTCTTTTATATATTTGTTTTGTAGAACGATTTTTTTTTCCTTGTATATATTACATTTGTTTAGTTTATGTTATTAAAAAAACTATTTATGTAAGATATGATTTTACATTTATACATATATTAATATGCATATGCTTCGTCTATAAGTAAAATAACCACCTGTCACAACACTTCAGAAACATTTTGGTGTGCATTATATATATTTTTTTATATTATATCACATGATGTTTGGATCAATTTTAAGCACACTTTAATTAATTGATTTTTGTAATTCATAACTTCTGTTGATTAAACATTATTTAAACAGTACTCAATATCTAACTGAAACTCAAACTCAATTTACCCTCAGAACTACTCTCATGAGAATTTTATATCATTGAACCAAGAACCTTGATATCTTATCTATGGATAAGTCCACAACAAGTCAGTTGATTGACTTTCAGCGAGCCATATATTTGTAGACAGGTAAGTCATTTAATGCCTCTTGGGGTATTTTCTTTGTGCTACACAAAATTACCTTTTGACATCTCTCTCTCTCTCTCTCTCTCTCTATATATATATATATATATAAAGTGGATGTTCGTGTCAAGCGCACGACGATAAATTTGCTCCCGTGATAAAAATCCAACTCATAAAAAAAGAAGAAAAAAAAATAGTTAAAAAAATCCACATCTATTTATTAAATATATATATATGTTTGTGTCAAGGGCACGACGATAAATTTATCCCCGTGATAAAACTCAACCGATAATAAGCCACCTTTTTTAAAAAATATATAAAGAAAAAAAGAATTAAAAAAATTGATTTTTCATAAAAAAAATATTTTTAAAAAAATATTTAATAAAAAAAATCCCCCTTTTACACCAAAAAAGAAAGAAATTTAGCATGAATGAATGCCAAAATATCATATATATAAAAAACAAAAATATCATACATAGTGAATAATAAAAGAGATGCTTCCATATTATATGGATGTATTTTCTTTTAGGTATTGTACAATTTGTTCACTGATAGTACGCAGCAGCAATTAAGACGAGTTGTCCGATCATTTATACTTCGAGCAACGAAATGGCAATGAAAATTATCATGCGTATATCTATGATTTTTTTTTTTTTTTTTTATAGAGAATTAAGGTAAAGGTCATGTTCCTTCCTATATTTGGAATTTTAGGATAATATTTTTTAAATTTATAAATTTAGTCCCTGTGATATAATAGTATTTATTTGTGTAGTCCCTTTAGAGTTAGGAGTTCATTTTTTTTGTCCGCTCCAGTAGCACCATTTTTCATGGTGTTTTTGTCATGTTTTTAGTACAGGGAGTAAATTTATAAAACTTATGTGAATGTCTTATTTTTATACACTTTGAGAATTATGAGAACATTTTTCCAAAATCCCATTTTTTTAATACAATTGTAAGTGAACATATGCATATCTTTTTAGGTCTATTGATGACTGTATGGTCATATTATATATATTAAAACAATTTTTATTATTATATTGGGTCTTGCAATTTATATTCACTCACAAATATTTTGTTTAATATTTTATATGTACTCACAAATATTGGGTCTCGCAGTTTATATGTACTCACTTTGTCTTTGTCACGATTATTAATAAATAATGATATGGGTATAAAAAAATTTCACAATTTTTTCTTCAAAAATGATGTGAATTTCATTTATTCTCTTACTTACTTATTAAATTTTATCTTATAGCATGAATTTCGTCATAACACAAAAAAAAATTATTTAAAAAAAAAATTGAAAATTTTATTTAAAATTCATAACAGAATAGGTGATTAATCGGTGATTAATTGACACTGAGTTCAAAAGTCAATATCTAACACATGTTTATAAATTTTAAAACCCCTTGGGCAAACTACTATACCTCGATAGCCGCATATAGCTGGCATAGTCAGCTTCCTGTCTTGTCCTTGTCACATCTTTATGCTTTGGAACACGCATGTAACGACTCACACTTACTCTCTCCACGTGGCACACAATTATTGGTCTAATTTATTTGTTTTTTTATAATAAAAATAAAAAATTTGTATTTTTAATAAAAACTATATTTTAAACGGTTTTAAAAAATAAAAAAAATAATCGCAATGATAACGTAGATCAGCGCCAGCGCCACTAATCAATTTGTTTTTTTTAAGTATTTTTAACTTTTTACAACTTTTTTAAAAAACAAAAAAAAACATTTCACTATTTTTTTTTAAAAATGAATTTTATTAAAAAAATTTACTTTCAATAAAAGTCATTTTTTTGAAAAATAGTTTAAATGATGTGGCGCCGCGCCAACAACACTAACCAATCGCAATGATGATATATGTCCGCACCAGCAGCACTAACCAATCGCGGTGATAATATGTGTTTGCGCCAATGGCAAATTGCGATGATGATTTGGGTCCGCGCCAACAACACTAACCAATCCCTATAATGTGAGTTCGAGTTAGCGTTTAAAAAATAATTTGTCATATTTTTAATTAAAAAAAAGCAGTTTTTTTAATAAGAAACTGTTTTTAAGAAATAAAAAATGTTTTTTGAAAATAAAATAAGGTTTCAACAATTTTTAACTGTTTTAAAAAATTGGTTAACAATTTTTTCTAGTTTTTATTTATAAAAATCATATAATTATTTTTTTTATGAATGTAGTGTTTTGTAATACCCCGTAATTTTATTGATTTTATTTAATGGAATTAATTAAATTAAATGGAAATTAATTGGAAATTAATCCAGATTTAAATACTAGCGAGACGTGAGTAGGTATTTGATTATGATGACGATGTTGAGTATTATTGGATAAATATGGTAATATATGATTATTGAAATTATTAAAATTGTCGCAAGTCATAAATACGACTATTCGGAAAATTAAGTTGGGACGCGCGTATCACTCGCGTCAGCGATCAATTTAATTGGATTTAAAAGTAAATTATAACGTTATCATCCATATGGTCATTTTTAGTGCGCCAGTGTATCCGGAAGGGCCGAAATAGTCAGAAAACACTAACCGGGGGTTTAGTTTGGGTCCCAGGGCATTTTTAGGCCAAATCGACAACCCGAGAGGGTATTTTGGTCATTTTTATTTTTAGGGAATAGTAACCCACGAAATTTAGGTCTTGTTTATCAACCTATATTAGGGCCATTATTTGTCAAAATCAAGTCTTGGGCAAAGAGAGAAAAGAGGAGAAGTTCCAAGGGGTTTTCCAAAGCCATAACCACTACACACCACCACTATCGCCGAAATTGTGACCGAAAAGAGAAGGAGAACCAACCTTTATCATCATCAAAGGCTCAGAACTTCTAGACAAAGGCAAGTGATTTAATTCATTAAAATTCAACAAATAATTTATCCATGATAGTGTAGGATTTGATGATATCCTTGAAAATATTAAAACTCATGAAATTTGGAGATGAAACCTTAATTATGATTAGGATGTTTATGTAGTTTTGATTCTGGAAGGATCTCATTCATGAGATCATAAACCATGTGTAGTTAATTTCGAATTTATGAGGAGATATGATGATTTTTGAAAAAAATAGAAGACATAGGACTTTTCATGAAATTAGGATGATTTGATCAAAGAAAAGTCTAATTGATGATAAATTGAGAGTTATGAAACATTAAGAATCATGTAATTAGGTTGTATAATGATACAATATGTTTACTTTAGGATTTAACATCTTGTAATGAAGATTTGGAACAAAAATGGGACTGAAAATGAAGCAAACCCGTAGCATGCACCTGCTTGATCGATCGATCGACATTCATAGGTCGATCGACATTCATAGGTCGATCGACCGATTGTGCTCGATCGATCGATGACCATAGGTCGATTGATCGATCTCCCCATAAATGGTGATTTTTTTTCCTTTTTGGATATTAACCGATTCCTGCCATTGAAAGTTGAACGAGGGGATTATGTATATATCTTAGGACTTTAGGGAGATCAGTAGGGATGTAACTAAACAGGAAACATATTAGAATTGGTTTGGAACATAGTGATTGAATTTACGAGTGTCCGACGAGTAATTTCCTATTTTATAATGCGAGAACATGATTTAAATTCTTAGGAGTGATAAGTTAGAATTTGGGACATAAATAAAGAGTTAAGGGTACTGAATTAATATGTGGGAAAGTTAGGAGTCTTAGTAACCTCTTCTGTTAGGTTTAAGTACTCGAAATTATACGACGTGAGACGTATCGGTGAAATATATTATATATCATCCGGAATAATTATAGTGTATGAGTTTGACTAATGGTATAAGGCTGAGAATATATTTTTAATAATATAACAAATTATTTAAGTTGTGTGAATGCTTAGTATATGAATTATTATGTGTATGACATATCTACCATACTTGCTATCACGGGAGGTCGACTTTCGAAATAGGGTCATCTAATCTTTGTGTGCCTACGAGGGGATTTAGATTGGTAACTTAAGGACATAGGGTTGTGAATGACTTATTTGTGAGTTAATAAGTCAGCTGACCATGGGAGCGTAGGTATGTGCGTGATCCATGGGTATGTGAACTATGTTCGCCTAGAATATGTGTGATTTTGTTTATTGAAACGATTCCTGAGAGATTCGAAATACGTAGTCCTTATGTATGTGATGTACCGAAATTCAATAGCAGAGTATGTGTGCACCGCAACTTAGCCTAGGGGTGCCCTATTTGTATAATTGTGCCGATAATAATATACTTTGATGAGTGTAGTATTTTGTATATTCCCAAATTTATACTTTGTTAGTCCCATTTTAGTGTATTTAATAAGTTCTTAGGACTATTTTATTAAAAAGAGGAAAAAATGCGAAAATGATTGAATTCATATTGAAAATGGCAATTTTAAGTAAAAAATGGGCACTTCGATAATTTTATAAAATTGTTGTGCTAATTAGTGAAAAAAGTTGCCTAGTGAAATTTTTGCAGATAATGATGGAATTTGGTGCAAATTGATGATCAATTCAAAAAAGGCCCAAAAAAGCTAATTTTTACGGTCGTTCGGAAAAAGCTGTATTTTACACTTGTCCTATAAAAAGAACCCTTGGGCTCATAATTTCGGATACAATTAGAGAGGAATTTCATGGAAGATTTCGGGGAGCAACTTTGAGTGACTGTAATCAATTTGAGGGCCAAGTTTTTATCATTTTCTTAGAGGATTGAAGATTGTTGTGAGAGATCTATTTGTAAGTTTGGTTTATTAATGAAGATCTCTACTCATTCTTGCAATTTCTCTTTCATTATGGTAGCTTGATTCTTATATTAGGAGTAGGGTGAAGTTTATCATAGTTAGCTAATATTGTCACGTTAATTTTATCGTTGTTAATTCCCTACTTGTTTTAATTGTTATTAAAGATTCGGTATTCATTTTAAAGCGGCACGAGAGTGTGTTTTAAAACCTTCAAGATTGTTTTGTCAAATCAAGTTTTGAGATTTAAAAATAGTAATTTTTGATGGATTATACTTGCAATTTGATTGTTTTGATAGTCCATGCTTAAATACATTTGCCAATTTTAAAACCTGTATTTTCTAATGGAATGGAAATTTTAGCCGTCTATTAGAGACATTAAACATATTTCTGACATAAGTGTCATATTTTCCGAATTAAACGCGAGGAGAGTCGGTTTAATTTGAGTTATAAAAAGGAAATGACAACATTAAATAAGTGTGCAATATTAGCTACGTGATAAATGGATCCCGAATCCTAATTATTTTCTAATTGTTTACAAATATCTTGTGTTACTCTCATTTATCGTAGTTGCTTTTATTTAGTGTAGTTCATAATCATTCTCTATCTCATTTAGTCTAGTTGGACACTCACAATTAATTTGAATGAAAAATTAACAAATCTATGTGGGTTCGACCCGTACTTACACTCGCTATTCTATAATAGCCCGTGCACTTGCGATATTTTATAAAATTGACAACAAGTTTTTAGCGCCGTTGCTAGGGATTTGACATTTTTTTTAAAAAAATTTGTGACTTTCGGACTAGTTTGTTTTACTTTTTGCAATTTTTTAGTAAAAATTTCATATAAAAAAAAACTCTTAACGAAGCTAGAATTAAAAGCTACTCCAATGCGAACTTGTCAAATCGATTCCGTTTCACGTTGTTTTGGATTGGTGGTTTTTAACGAGTCTTCGTGCCGACCACCTACCTGGAGGTGAAATCGAAATTTGAGGAAACAACCGTAGTTGGTCGTCTTTTAAATTCTCACTTGTCAAAGAGTAGGAGCTATCCAACATAAATAAATAAATTTATGTGTTGTAAATTGCAATGGGTGATCGTCATATTGTTATTCTGTCATCTTTCTCATATTTCTCAATGGATCCTGTGGACGTGTTTTCACAAAATACTGAAAATCTAGATGATTACGTATTTCAATTTAATTCAGATGGGTCAGTAGTCATTTTAAAAATTAAAGAAGGTATAGATGAGACTCCAACTCCTGTAATTACTATTGGTCCACCAAAGTGTATTAATTGGAGAGAGGTGAACAAACGGTATAATGATGCTATTTTTAAAAATAATCATGAATTAATTGGGAATAATCAATTTTGTGAGGCGAAAAAAATTGACAATCTTGACATATGTAATACTTGTGATGATTTCGATGTTTGTCGAGATTTTTCTCCTAATTTAATTGCGAATGCAGATTCTCCTTATAAGTGGAAAAATTTATTTGAGGATTCGTCATCCGATTTTAGTGATAATTTAAGTATTTATGACGGTCCTCCTATTTTTGATGAATAAAGTGTATCGCCCCGTGGTACCTTTTCTTCTTGCGTTTTTCATAAAATCTCATACTTAGGAGTGGAGTATGCATCCCCAATTTTACGTGACTATTTTCAAAAAAGGAATAATAAATATTTGGATCCTTATTGCAATTTATTACCTCTATGTGATGCATCGACATATGATTCATGCGATTCAAATTTATTTATTATTGATTATGTCGGTTCTTACCATTATGACCATGGATTTAAGATTGAAATTTGTGTTGTGCGGTCATGCGCTCAAATTTATGATATTTTGGCACTTAGTGCTATAAAATTTATTAATTGGAATGACCCACAACTATTTCGATTATTAATTTATGGTGAGGATGGTAATTGTCATGTGTTTGTATATTATTTGTGTATTTTTTTTTTCTTTTTTTAGTTGACAAGTATCATCATTTTACTTCTTTACTTTATTTTCTTTGTCCATATTTTTATTTGAGCATACATTGAGGACAATGTAAAATTTAGGTTTGGGGGGTAAGGATGATATTTTTGAAAGAAAAAAAAATCACAAAAATTTTCAAAATTTCAAAAAGATTTTCAATATAATTGAGTTTTGAAACGATTTTTTAATATAAAATTAATTCATCGATCTCTCAACTTATGAAATTTTTTACACATTACCCATATAATATGATCAGTTATTGATATTGATGTGAAAGTTAATATGCTTAACGAATAAATGTGAAGATTTTAACCCGGTGAGATTTTTGTGCCATTTATCGTTTTCGAGAGATTTAAATCAATCCGAGTTAAAATAACTCAAACTTTCCTTCAGTGATAAATTTGTTGATAATCTCAAATTCTTTATTTTGTTCAATTACTGAAAACAAAAGATCAAAATGTGAATCTTAAAGCACTAGAAGTCTTGATAAGTCGTCTTGAGACACAAATTAACTAAACGAAACTTGAGAAATGAGATTAGACTATCGATTGAAAGCCCAAAATTAAGCCTAAAATCCAACCTTTTTACATTATTCCGTTGTAAGCCCATTTGAGCCAAACACAGAAAATATGTCTTTTGTTGAAAACCCATTATCCTACCTAACTCCAATTGGGAGTTTGAATCCCATAAAAAGAAGTCATACCCATTTTCTGAGAATACTATGGTAAAATTACGGTTTAAAAAAAGGCCAAAACAAAAAAAAGTTCGCAAAAGAATGATGTGTCAGAAAAAAGGGGAAGAAAGAAAGAAGAAAGATGATGAAAAATATGAGTTGAAAAGAAAAAGGAAAGAGAAAAGAAAAATGGAGGTGAGAAAAAATGACTGAAAGTCAAAATACTGAAAGACCTCTATATTCTCATAAATTTTGCACTCTAAAAAAAATCATTCTTTCTTGCAAAACTCGAGCCTACAATACAACCAAAAAAAATCCTAATCGATCTTAAGAGAAGTTAGTTATAGTGTGGAGAGAAGATGAATAGGATCTATTGTGCGATTCAACGTTTTCAACAAGTAATCGATTTTCCATTCATGAGATCATATTCATCAATTATAAAAAATAAAAATTCGTTTTTGATCATGTATATGTGAAATTTATTCATATAAATTTACTCTTTTATTCACATGTACCGAGAGAAAATAATCCATTTTCGAGTGTTCGATTGTGAGTGCATCCCGTGAGATTTTGAAATCAAAATGAACTTTCGGATAAGAAATGTAGCGATCAAATCTTTTGAAATGGACGATTATATTGCCTATGCTAACACACACGATAAGTTGAGATTGAGAAGTGAAGTTCTACTATATTTATGAAGTTTGCATTTAAACTTGGTTATATTACTTTTGAGTCTTTTGTATTGAGTCAAGATTTTTGAATTTTGTGGGTATATTCACTGTAAACCCTCATAAGACAAAACTCATCCACAGGGTAACCTAGGGGTTTAACGACTTGTTGCTCAAGGAGTAGCAAAGTTTAGGTTTTGGGGTATTTGATGAGTGCATTATTTTGTATATTTTATACCCAAATTTATACTTTGTTAATCCCATTTTAGTGTATTTAATAAGTTCTTAGGACTATTTTATTAAAAAGAGGAAAAAATACGAAAATGATTGAATTCATATTGAAAATGGTAATTTTAAGTAAAAAATGGGCACTTCGATAATTTTATAATATTCTTGTGCTAATTTGTGAAAAAAGTTGCCTAGTGAAATTTTTGCAGATAATGATGGAATTTAGTGCAAATTGATGATCAATTCAAAAAAGGCACAAAAAAGCTGATTTTTACGGTCGTTCGAAAAAAGATGTATTTTACAATCAGAAATTTTTGTTCTGCGATTTGGACGAAACTCGGCATGTGTGTTCAGCAAGAAAAGATAAGTGTTTTCGAGTGGGGGAACATTCCGTCCCTTATCACGATCCAAAGATTAAAGAGGTGGAGAGATAGCTACCAACACCATTCGGCCAATCAAAAAGAGTCCCACCACAACTCAAATACCTCATCACTTGTCCTGTAAAAATAACCCTTGGGCTCATAAGTTCGGATAAAATTAGTGAGGAATTTTGTGGAGGATTTCGGGGAGCAACTTTGAGTGATTGTAATCAATTTGAGGGCCAAATTTTTATCATTTTCTTAGAGTATTGAAGATTGTTGTGAGAGAACTATTTGTAAGTTTGTTTTATTAATGAAGATCTCTACTCATTCTTGCAATTTCTCTTTCATTATGGTAGCTTGATTCTTATATTAGGAGTAGGGTGAAGTTTATCATAGTTAGCTAATATTGTCACGTTAATTTTATCGTTGTTAATTCCCTACTTGTTTTAATTGTTATTAAAGATTCGGTATTCATTTTAAAGCGGCACGAGAGTGTGTTTTAGAACCTTCAAGATTATTTTGTCAAATCAAGTTTTGAGATCTAAAAATAGTTTTTTTTTGATGGATTATACTTGCGCTTTGATTGTTTTGATAGTCCATGCTTAAATAAATTTGCGAATTTTAAAACCTGTATTTTCTAAGGGAATGGGGATTTTAGCCGTCTATTAGAAACGTTAAACATATTTCAGACATAACTGTCATATTTTCCGAATTAAACGCGGCGAGAGTCGGTTTAATTTGAGTTATAAAAAGGGAATGACAACATTAAATAAGTGTGCAATATTAGTTACGTGATAAATGGACCCCAAATCCTAATTATTTCCTAATTGTTTACAAATATCTTGTGTTACTCTCATTTATCGTTGTTGCTTTTATTTAGTGTAGTTCATAACCATTCTCTATCCCATTTAGTCTAGTTGGACACTCACAATTAATTTGAATGAAAAATTGACAAATCTCTGTGGGTTCGACCCGTAAGTTATACTTGCTATTCTATAATAGCCCGTGCACTTGCAGTATTTTATAAAATTGACAACATACTTGTGTTCAAAACGAACTCCTTGTTAAAGTGCGAAAATAAGTAATTGTGACATTTTGAATGGGATTTAATATGAGAATTTTCTATTGAAATTGTTATAAATTAATCACGTAAATGAAAAGGTGAGTTACACATAAAATATGTTAGAAAGTTGCGAATAGACCCCTATATTATATGTAAGGACAAGAAGTCGTTCAGATTAGTTACGGCATAACTATGACGGGTTAAGGTTATACGTTAGGCGTGCACATTAGTTGAGGGGTGAAGGACTCATGCGAGAGCACGTAACTAACATGTTTATAATATTTACTATTTAATGCAATTAAACACTTGCTGTATTTTAAACTGTTTTCACCTTGGGCTTTGACCCGTTTGCTTTCAAATCTATTTCTCTTGTAAAACCTTTTAGGTACCCCGTCATAGGGACGCCAAGCATAGGAGTTCCATTCCATTGACGTGTTGTAGCTGCTGTGAAAGTTACATGATCTCGGTAGTAGACGCCTCCACATTCTGCATTTGATTATATTTAGGGTCATTTATGAGTTAGGGCATGTCGCCCTTTTATATTCAGAGATAGCATTCTCAGGCTACCAGTTTCATCTCAGTTTTGGATTTATTTAGTTATTTAGACTTTGTATTGAGTTTTATTCAGTATTTGTATTATTCAGGGGAGTGTTACTCCAAACTCATGTTATCATTCCATTATTATTCTATTGTGATCGTGATGTTGATGTGGTATAGTTAGCTTATAATTTAATTGGTTGCATGTTAATTTAATTTAATAAAATTTGGCAACTCACTTTTTAAATATTAGGTGACTAGTAATTGTTTAAAATGCTTTCGTCAGTGATGCTATGAACTGAACCAACTTGACATTTTGTATTAATTTAAATAAAGGAGTAGCTACCCGGTATTTAATTAGTCGGGTGTAACATATTTTTTTTAACAATATCTTATAAAAAAAAATAAGTTTTTCCTTCTTTATTTTATCCTTTAGTGGACAAAGGAGAGAGAGTCGGATAATGAGAGTCGGTGTGGCAAAGCTCTTTCGTAAAATCTTATCTTATTTGTTCTTTAAATTGTACATTTTATATAGCCATATATTTTGATGAGTGATAAATGCCTTTTTTTATCAATACCATATATTTGGATCAGTCATAAATGCCTTTCATATATATATATATATATATATATATATATATATATATATATATATATATATATATATATATATATATATATATATATATATATATATATATATATATATATATATGGTACGAACTATTTTTTTAACATTTAGGGTTCGTTTGATTGACGTTGGGCAAAAGAGTTAGCATGACAAATTTTGGCCTGGTTGCGAGGACAAATAATATTTTTCTCACATTAGGTTATCAAACAACCAAATGAGGTAAAACAAGTTTTTAGGCCAATATTTTAATAACACATTTTTAAAACATATTTTTTACAACGGTTTTAAAAATTGTTATTAAAAAGTTTAAAACATTTTTTATAATATATTCCAAATAGTTTTTAAAACTTTTAAAAATAGCTTTTACAAAATTTTTATAAAACGGTTTTTAAAAAAAATTGTAAAACATTTTCTTAACACTTTTGTATAATATTAAAAATAGTATTTATAACTTTATAAAACAGTTTTTAAAACATTACAAAATAATTTTTTAACTATTTAAAACAGTTTTTATAATATATACAAAACATTTTTTGAAAAACGTTAAAAACCGTTTTTACAATATTTTTATAATAAAGTTTAAAAAAATTTATAAAACATTTTCTTAACAATTTTTTATAATATTAAAAAGAGTTTTTAAAACATTAAAAAATTGTTTTTTTTACTATTTAAAATAGTTTTGAAAATTGTTTTTTAAAACAGATTTTATAATATATTCAAATCAATTTTTAAAAATCTTAAAAACAATTTTACAATATTTTTATAATACAATTTTTAAAAAAAATTGTAAAAATTTTCTTAACAATTTTTTATAATATTAAAAACAATTTTTAAAACATTACAAAATAGTTTTTAAATATTTTTAACAGTTTTTTTATTATTTAAAGTAGTTTTTAAATCATTTTTTTGTTTAAGAATTTAACAAATCAGTTGGCAAATATTTCTCACTCAAATAGGGAAGCAAAGTTTGCCAACACCTTATGCATAATGGGTGTTGTACACCGACAAACAATGCAACGATAAATTATGCAACCAAACAGTCAAAATATTGGTAAATTTTCATATTTGACAACTTTTTGGCATTTGCCATGGCAAATAATGCCAACCAAACGGACCTTAAGGGTCTTGTTTCAGACCTTTAATAAAGTCTCTTGAAACTCGCGTAAAAGCAGCAAAATTTTCTAAACTTTGGTTTAGTACACACCTCGAGCCTTGCGGATTTTATTATCCTTGATGAGACTTTAAATATTATTCTGTCAACACGTAAAGACTTATTTTTTATAGTCTGTTTTTGAAAAAGACTATACTCAAATATGTTCCACAATGTTATATCTTTTTATCTTTGGCAGTGTACTCTTAGAGAGAAATTTCTTTTACGCCAAATGACTAACATCTCTTATATCAGTTGGTCTCTCTCTCTCTACTATTCAACTAATATTTTGCAGAAGTATTCTAAGTTATCTACAAAGCTTATTTTTTGTCCTACAAGTGCCTCTTTCAGTCATATTTTCAGTATGCCAATTTGATACCTCAATCGCTACATTTTATTGAGAAGGCAAATGGAAATTCAGAAGATCAAATATTCAACTATTTTCTTTCGGCAAAATTAGGAGCATTTAATGCTAACAAGCATGTCTCTAACAACTAGTTTTTTTTAAAGACTTACTTAAACTTTAGAGAGCTGCATTGAAGACACAAGAATGAGACTATGAGCAAAAACTAGAGAATTTATTGAGATCATTTGAATTTACTGCTCAGCTACTACATCTTTACATTTTGCTCAATCATTAAAGAAGAAAACTTGAGCCTACACTACCATTATTTATTGAAGTCTCATTAAAGAAGAAGAAACTCAGATTGCAAATTGTATTTTAAGGATTTTCAGTATTCACATTGTACTACGAAATTCAGATTTGTTTGAAGCTTTGTTAGAAGCTTGGGATGTATTAAGTAGCTCGATTTTAGCTACGATGGTTATTGTACCGGTGATTGGTTCCTACCCGCAATTGGACCATGGTGTTTGAAACTCGGGTTAAGCTTGCAAACGATTGTACATGGTGGTTTGATCCTATCGTCAAGTGGATCAGGATTAGTAAAGTGCATGAGAGTCGGAAGCTCTAGGCGCGTGAACGTAGGTCGAAATTTGGCCGAACCACGTTAAATTTCGGTGTCTTTATTTTATGCACTTTATTTACTTATTTATTTGTGCTTGCTTGAATTTATATTTTCAGCACACTAACTTGCAAATATATTAATTCCGAAAATTAACAAAATTATTTTTAAGGTTAAAATAATTATTTTCGAATTAATTAATTTATTTCAGAATATTAATTTTTATTATATACGAAATTTAATTTAAATATTGATTGGATGTTATAATCTTCATTTTAAGCTTAAATTATTTGGTAGTATTTGTTTGATATTCTTGGTTTGAATCATTAGATATTTATTAATCTGAAATTTGATTAAGTGATTTAAATTTACTATTTTTCTGAAATATAAATTTAACCCAAAAAGTTTGCAAAAACTCAATTCACCCATCCCCCTGAGTATAATTTGAATAACAATAATATAATATGGTAGATATAGTTTTAGTATCACCATCTGCTAAGCTATATGGGTGATTTTTGCGAAATGACTATCACAATCAATGTTCTAAAAGGCGTGCCTAGGCTCCGACTAGGCTCGCCTAGGTTTGAGGCATTATTCTTGGTAAAAAGCTTAAGGCACACTTTTTTTAAAAACAAAAACGCTTCAGTGAAACGATATCATCTTTTAAAGTCTTTTTTTTTAAATCGGTCCAATGTCTCATTCAAAATAATCAAAGCACAAATGGTATCCCAAACCTCTCCGCCTCTCGTAAAAAAAATGCGTGTTTTTCCTTTTCTTTTTATTTTTTTCTTAGTATATACAAAAATTAGTACTTTAGTTTGCATACAGTCAGACATATTTTAAGGTATGTACCATTTTAGTATTTTTAATATACTTGTTATAGTTAAAAATGTTAAAATATATTAAAAAAAGGCCTAAACGCCTTTTTATGCCTTTTTACGCCAAAGGCCCGCCTAGGCTTCTAAGGCTTAAGGTTTGCCTCCACCCCTCGTTTATGCCTCGCGTTTTTTAGAACCTTGATCACAATAGTCTAGTTCGGGCATCGCATGGATTTACACCTAGTTTTAAAATTAAAATGAAATATTGCACCACGGAACATGGAATTAGGACTCGTAACAATCACTTAAAAAACCTTACAAATTAAGTAATTAGTACAACAAATACAAACGAACGTAAACGGTATATTTTCTTTCTATTAATATTTTATTACAAAGAAGCTAGTAAGCTCTTTATTTGTCTACCCCACAAACATGAAAAAATATATTCACTGTAACACCTATTGTTATAACACACTCATAGCCCTCTTTATCACATAATTTTCTCTAATCAGACGATGCTAGATTGGCACACGATGGGTGTTTTAACGGTTACATTGAACATTTTCTCAACAAACACAGACACAAACACAAACACATATTGTGATACCCAGTGATATCAATTTAAGATTTTCTTAGATGTGATCTTGCGATTCTACCATCAGCACCCTTGGGATAGAACCCACCAGGAACACTTTCAGCTCCTCCTCCGTAGACAATTCTCAGAATTTCCTCTGGCGTTCGACCAAAGGCAAGCGAGTTACTATCTCCTGCAAGCACATTACCCTCGATCCTTCCTTCCGCACCTCTAAAAGGTGGAACTATAAGGCCTTCATCTTTAAGGCCGTCCCTTCCAAGCTTGTTCCTTAGCTCTGATATTCGGCTGGTAAATTCGGCTACGGTGATCTCGTATGGTGCCACCTTCCTAGTTTTACGCTCATAAAGCAATGCTCTCAACACCGCATCCTGTCCTGATTCTACTCCTAAAAGGCCCGCGACTAGCTGAGGTATACATACACATACACATTCACATATACAATTAACAAAGGTATGCCTAGTTTGAAAAAAAAAACAATCTTTCTTTTCAATATGTGTGTGGGTAGGCATATAAATTCCACTTAGCGTCTCATATTTCTAAGAAATTCAGACATTACCATATCGTGGCCTTGATTTTAAAAATGACACACAAAGTTCTTTATATTAATAGAAAAGTAATAAACATGGTATAGTTAAAAGTAATAAATCAAATTCAAACTTTGTTATTAATAAGGATGGTGCCTTTTGTATTTTATTGAAAATATTAGTCTTAATCAACTGCAGTTAATGGCACTTTTGACATTTAAAGTTTTTTATTCAACACTTAAGCATGTATTAAATATAGTGTTAGAAATAGAAAATTTGTGGCAGGTTTGTAAAAAAAAGGTAGAAAACAATACAGTTTACTAGAAAAATTACAAGGGAAACAAACAAGTGCGGAAGAACTTAAAACAAATCATTATTTTTTCTAAGAAAACAAGTTCTTAGACAATGGTTTGTTCCAAATGGCGCCTAGGAAAAAAAAATATTATCTTGTTCCTTATTTCAAGCAATGCTATGAGAATCGGCTTTTCATCCGGATTTTATGTCCAACTGCATTGAAATATTGTACTTCGGCTCTTGTACAATACTTAATGCACTTAGTACACAAAGTATGTAAAAAACAATTGTGCATAAACTTTTTTTTAACATTTTGATAATTGTCAATTATGCGACCGAAGTGAATTAAGATTTGAAACCATTGAGCGATGGTTCCTATGTTCATGCTTCATTTTCTGAAATAAAAGGAGGAGGATTTGGTATATCAATAGTATGTCGTAGATTTATGGTTAACTAATCACTATGGAATCTAAACTCAAAACGTGTTCTAAAAGTACAAGGGATGGAGAAAATACATTCCACAACCACAAAAAATTCCATAGAATTAATGCCTAAAAAATGTTGACTATGTTATATACTTTTAAGGTTCAAATACTAAAAGTCCTTCAAATATTTTTTAATACATACTTAGTCAAAGTCTTTTTATTTTGTTCCAAAAAGTCTCTCAAACAGCCATTTAAACAAGAATACATCTACGGAGACCATTTTTGACCTAATTTTGAAACCAACTTCATTAAAAGCTTATACCTTATTGCTATGGGTCCCACCAGGGCATCAAAATGTGCATTGAAAATTCGTACCCATTTTTGTCTTATATGCGAGTTTCAAAATTGGGTCCCAAAAGTGGGTCTCCCTATCACCACTCTTTAAATAATATTATCTTATTTTTAAAGTCCATACCAGCAGCATGTTGAGGAACTTTTTGGAACAAATAAAAATACTTGACCTAAACATATATAAAAAAATGTTTGAGGTCTATTTGATACATACCCCAACTTTTAATTCGTATATGATTAGAGTTGATCATTGAAATGGTGGCATACCCTTTTAGCAGTGGGACTGATGAGTTTTGGGTTTGCTCCAACGTATCCTGTCAGTCCAACGTAGGGGATAACATAAGATGCAAGAAGATAGTTTAGTTCATTGGCGTAAGGATCGAATGGTGGAACCAAAGCTCTTCCAAATGCACTATTCATCACTGTCCCAAATGATTCCGAGCTTAAATTCAACAATGGCCTTGGGAATCCTGGTACCGTATTCTTAATTGCCCTGCATTCACATTTCAACATTTTTTTAGTAGGAAAGATATATATGAATAAATGTCCTTTAATACCTACCAATTTATTTACTTTTGGTATAGACAAGTGTGCTAATAATTGAGTTGTGCAAATATGATTTACGAAATAATTGTTGAATTTTTAAATAAAATTTGTTAAGCTCTACACTTGGTGTATAGATATATCTAGTCAAGCTAAAAAATAAATCATGAGTTTTCAAAACTATATTAAATTGATTCCCAAAGATGGACTAATCACACTCCCACACACACATATATATACACACATAAACATATAGATAATAATGCTCTTGTGCGGACTAGTCCGCATTTTAAGAATGCAGACCGGACATGTGTCACCTAACGGTGCACCTAGAAATTATCGCTTAAATTATATGCACACTCTCTCTCTTTTCCGAGCTCACCGCCAGGTGACACATGTCCAGTTCGTATTCTTAAAATACGGACTAATCCGCAGAAGAGAAGGACTGTACATATATATAGCACATCATTCTAAATAATCGTGTTCGGTTACTCTTTTTAGAGAGAGAGAGAGAGAGAGAGAGAGAGTTAATAACATTTTTAATTCGAAAAAGGTCCCACCGTGATTAGATATTATTGTGATGCACATGCATATGAACTCTACACTTTCTGAAAATAATATGATACCACTGTACCAAAAGAAATAGTATGATACCAACTATCTTCTCTGACCTAACATTTCCTCCCCATCTTAAGAAAAAAATAATTTGATTTTGGCATGAAAATTTCGCATCGTTTGAGTCTACATTTAAACCACACAAAATTTTGTAGTTTCGTCATAATTAATTTTAATACTGTGAGCCAACATGGAAAAGTCATTTTTCCCTATCAATTCCTAATAAAATTGATTAGTTACTTTACAAAATTTGACATGTTTTTCCTCCCCAATATGTGGGAAGGGATGGTGCAAACTAGTATGGGACTACTTCGATTTGTTGGAAACGAGACATGGATGGGTGAAATCCTATTGTGCTACGGATCCCTGGTGAGTACCAACGAACATTAACAGGATCCATCCGATAATTATATTTAGTGGTTGGACACTTACGCGTGTCATTGATTAAATATGTTGTTGGTGTTGACACGTTTAAGGTAACCAATTGGTGGACACGTGCGTTACACATGTGACCAATATTCAAAGTCGCATATGAAATAATATGTATCGGAAGACATGTAAACGTTGAAACATGTTGTACATTGTGTTAAATGGATCGCATTACGGTTCAAAATACCAGGTAACTGAAATAGATCATTGATATATAGAAACTTGTCATGTGTGTCAAATATACTATATTTACAATTCAAAAGGAAATTTAATGACTTAGCAAACCAATATAACTACCAATCACCCTAGGTGGTTGTTATACAATTCAAAAGGAAATTGAATGAGTTAGCAAACCAATTTAACTACCAATCACCTCGGGTGGTTGTTTTACTTTTTGAAGCACCATAAAATTTCTAGATAGCATTGTAATGCTTAGATTGAGAGTACATCATGTTTAACATCTTATACATGTTGTAGGCAACAGGGGCGGCCCTGAGCATGTGCCAAGTTAGCGCTCGCACAGGGGCCCGCCAGTCAATTTGTAATTACTTATATGTTGAGGGACCATTTTTTATATCAATACATATAAAAGGGGTCTATTTTATAATTTTTGCACGGGGCCTTGTCAATTTTTATCAATCTCAAGAACGGACCTGGTAGACAGTAATTATATGGTTGCCTTAGGAGTATTCGTTACAATATGGTATGCTTATTTATAAAAAATGGTAATGAAGAATAACTGAATCTGGTGTTTTGTTCATTACGGAAGTCTTAATGAAGAGACTCATTTAAAGTGCAACACTTTATTAAGTATAGCAATCTCACATTAATAAGACCCGGAAGTAGCTTATAGAGAGTCACAAAGTATAAATATCGGTTTAATTAAAAACTAACAAATCCAGTTATACACACGAAAAAGATGTGGCAATATTGGTGTTAACAAAATCATTAACTTCAAATGCTACATACATACATTTACTAAAAAAAAAATATATAAACAAAATGAACCTATTAAGAAACATTAGTAAGATATCTGGTAGCATTCTTGACCCTGCAGATTATAACTAAAACACTAAGCTTACATTTTTCTTATTTTTCGGGAAAATAATTTAATACAAAAAAGTTGAATTTGATAAATGTGACTTAGTACATGTGACATACGCCCTTTAGAGATGAATACCTATGGGATAGAAAAAAAATGTTGTAGAAGATAACAATTTAAAGGGCTTTCTATATTTTTTATATAAAAAATAATAATTTTAAAGCAGGGTCCTAAGGGGAGGCGAGAGAGGCGAACGTTTCGCGTCCCGGAAGTTTAGTCAATTTAAGGGGGCCCTTTTTTTAAATAATAGTTTGTATTTAGCTTTATATTAAATCGGTCTAACTATTTAAGCAATAGTGTTAGTAGCCTAATTAAGCACATACACTTTTTGAAACGCACAATTCACCAAAATATTAATTCTAATGACACACTTTACAATCCTAAGACATTGAAAATTTAGATATTTAAATTTACTAATGATTATTATTTTCTAAAGTAGTCCATTTAATTTACATTGTCTTAGTTAATTTACAATAAATTAGTCTAAACTTCAAGTCAAACCCCCCAAATAATAATTTTATCCTCATTATCCTACTTAACATATGTTTATATAAAAAAAATCAATTTAAATTCAACACGCAATTGCATTTTTAGGACGGTAATTCTAGTCCGACTCACAAATCCGACTCATTTTGTACGACTCAGTGACGTGTCGTGTTTATATTGGTTTGTTTTGAGGGTCATACTCTGTGGACTCCATGCGGACCCAAAAATAAATTAATACAGACACGACACGTCAGTGAGTCGCATAGAATGAGTTGGATTCATGCGTCGGTGTAGAATTACTCTTTTAGGATGATATAATGATTGCCAACCCTATTTAAATGGGAGGCTAAAAGCCTTTTTTACCAGTAGCGGATCCACCTTAGGACGAGGCGGGGCGGCCGCCCCACTTCAGATTTGAGAAAAAAAAACTAGGGTTATTTTCGAATTTCTTTTTATACCTTTGTAATAAATTAAATATTGAGATGAAAAATGATAATTTCTGAAACTTAAATCATTCATATAAAAGGGTCTTCTTTCCTCATTTCTTAAGCCGAACCTGATTTTTCCATTCAAGAACAAACTACTGTCTTCTTTTTCTCCATTCAAGAAAAAAACATCCATTCCAGAATAAGATAAGTTACCTTTTATATTTCTGAAACTTAATGTTTTTTCTAGCTTGCATTATTTGTTAAGATTTATTAATTTATTAGGTTAATTAACCTTGAATGTATATACACTGTATAACATGTTTATGTATATTCCCTCTTTATGTATATACCATGTTTAACCTTGAATGAATTAGGTTAAATAATTTATTAGACTTTTTTAAGTAGAACATATGTTAGATTTATACCCAAATTACTAATTTATCTTAGATTAATTAGCTTAATTAATATATGTTAGAAATTAGATTTATGCCCAAATTACTGATTTATGTTGTATTGATTATCATATGATATTTTGATCATTGTTTTTAGTGTGAAAATGAATATTATGTCCAAAAAAGTAAAAACAACCCAAAAAATTCGAAATAACCAAAAAAAAAAAATCTCTTCGGGGTCACCTGCCCCCGAACTCCCGGCATCCACCACTCGAAACTTTCGCCCCACTTGACAAAAAGTCCTGGATCCGCCACTGTTTTTCACCGTTTTTTTTTTCCTTCAACAAACTCCACAAATTCAAAACAGATTTTACAAACAAAATGAATTACACAATTCAAAAGGTTTAATTCTTGAAAGCATTTTGAATAACAATTTGGGAGAGTATTACTCATTCTTCCTATTAGAATTATTTCCATCCACAAAGAACCCGAAAGCCTATTTTCAATATATGATATATATCATTGCAAACTTTCATAAAATTGCAAAATCATTATATTTAAACTAAGAAATCGATATAAAAAAAAAATCCAACAATAATCACTATATTTATATGGAGAACCCATCTTACAAATTCTTTCATAAAACCTATCACATAATAGTTATCTTACATGGAATCAAAATCATCAAAATATGGTATTTAGGTTTAACACCCTCGAAGACGAACAATTAGAAATAACCCTCTAAATTGTAACCCCGCTACTTTTCAGTTTAAGAAATCTCAATAATCAAGATTTTGACTTAATCCCCTAACAAACTTGAACAATAATGCCCTCGTCTCGTTCATCCTTCACCTTCTTTCCCAAATCACAAACACAACCCCTAATTGCTAAAACACATAAACCATGACCACATACTACAATCAACCTTCTCTAGTTACCCACAAACAATCAACAGCTACCAACCAATCACAAAAACTAACCTATGCTGGTGATTGAGCTCGGTATCAGTTTGGGAAATTATATTACCGTCTGCTCGTTTAACTAGTGACGTGTCATTGGGGGTTTCGGTTTGGAGTTTTAAGTTAAGTAAGATTGCGTCTGGGTTAAGAAAGATGGGGTAGTTAGAATTGACATAAGCCTTTGTTGTCACTTCCAGCAAAGACACTGAAAAATTGTCGTAAAATGGTAGAAAACAAAGATTTGATCATATATTTTTCAAAAAGATAAATAATTCTGCACTAAAATATAGGTAACTGCGATGGTTAGAAAATTAAAATTCATAATCTTTTAGATTCATATGATTTTTTTATAACAGATGACAAGCAATAGAAATAAAAAGAAAAATAACAAAATTTTGCAATACAAATTGGGTTATTCGCAATTCTTTATTGTATTATCTTTGTAGGGATTTGTATGCGCGACATTTTTGGTAACTTCACTATGAATATTGAATTTCTCATTTGAGAAAACAACAGCGTCTATATTACAATTTGAAATAAAAATATTTTCTTTTCTTTTTCTCACTCCACAATCGTACTGTAATACTCGAAAATAAATATTTATAAAAAAATTGAGAGATTTTTGTACTATTAAGATCAAAACTAGTGACATTTCAAAGTGTAAAAGTATTGTAATGAAAATAACGTAACAATAATAATACCCCAAAATACAATTAGAAAAATAATAGTTCTCTTAAATACAACCACTCCAAACCTATCGACTAGCAAGGCCCTATATTTTTTTCAAATGATATCTATAGATATGGTTCTTTTGTATATATAGACACATATGTAGTATAATGAATTATTGTTATGGGTGACTATATAGGAAAGCAAATTTGCTCATGCGAAAGATCTTCAAATTTTATAAGCACTAATTGTTTTAAAATGAAAACCTCACGCCCTGCCTCCCCACCTAAATAACAAATGACAAAACAAAAATAGACACAAGTATGATCACAACTTTTGCATGAAAAAATAAATAAACAATTTGAATGAGAAAGAGAAAGAGAAGCTAGAATGATTGAAATGTAAACCTGAGATGGCCAACTTCTTGAAATGCAAATTGGGTGATAACATCCTTGGTGAAAGGATCCAGGTTGGCCAGCTTTGCACCGATGGGGGATGGCCCACCCATGGCTAGTTCTGGATCAACGCTATCCAAACCCCGACCCAAAGCACCCCACAAGAAGAACTCCGCCTCTAAGTACTCTAAATTTAGAGGGAACTCTAAAAGATCCACATCTGATTTCGGCACATTAGAGCTTATCAAAAGCTCCGACCCATACAATAATTGGAGGATCAATATGGTGGTAATCATGGTGGAGAATGCCATGCTTATATTGCTACACAATCTTTACCTTGTGTCTCTGTTTTCGTGTACTAGTTTCTATACATATACATATATATATATACATGTCTCTATACTACGTGGCTAAGTGAGCATTCATTTCATATGCCACGTGGGACTCTAGAAGAGTAGCGGATGGCGTCTCAAATCAGCAGTTGTCTTTGCATGGAGAGTTGGTTGTTTAGGTTTGGCATGATTTGAACAAGTAATAATAATAGAGAGAGATTTAAGATCCAGCTAAGGCCATGTTTGGTTGTGGTTTCCGTTTCTGAACTAAACTCTATTCCAACTGGCCTTTCGGAAATGGTTTTTGACATTTTCAAAAGGCTAAATCGTGGACGCTGTAGAAGTGAGAGAGCATTATGCATGATGTTTGTATATCCTCTATACTGTAGCCATGCTTGGAATGAATTATAAGTTGATGTTATATCTACCTAGGCAGGGAGGGGGATGTTACCATATAGGAATAGAAATTTACATCTCCTCTTTTTTTTTTTTTTTTTTTTTATAAGGAGACCATGTGGAAATTATTTGAATAAGTTATTCATTTCGGGCTAAAATTTCTGGGTTAGTTGAGGATCAACAAATATTTTTCTATCGGCTCCTTCACAGTCGGCTATTTATCAAATATTATATATATATATATATATATATATATATATATATATATATATATATATATATATATATATATAATAATGCTCTTATGCGGATTAGTCCGCATTTTAAGAATGCGAACCAGACATGTGTCACCTAATGGTGCGCCAAGAAATTATCGCCTAAATTATAGGCACACTCTCTCTCTTTTCTTGGCTCACCGCCAGGTGACACATTTTCGATCCGCATTCTTAAAATGTGGACTACTCCGCACAAGAGCAGGACTATATATATATATATATATATATATTTAACAGTGCAGACCGAACATGTCTCGCCAGACGGTGAGTCCAAAAATTATCGATAAAATTATAAGGACGCTTTCTCTCTTTTTTGGCTCACCGTTATAATTTAATCGATAATTTTTTGGCTCACCGTTATATATATATATATATATATATATATATATAGATAGATAGATAGATAGAGAGAGAGAGAGAGAGAGAGAGAGAGAGAGAGAGGCTTTCTCTTAAACGGACTAAAACGGTCTGATTTTTTAAAAATAGTAAAATGCATTTTTTTGAGTTTATTTTTTTATGAGATATATAGACATACATGTATATATAGATATTTGTATATATATATACACCGAAATTCTCTAAAACGGACGTCCGTTTTACAGGTTAAAAACGGATTGATTTTTAAAAAATAGTAAAATGCATTTTTTTGAGTTATATATATAGTCCTGCTCTTGTGCGAATTAGTCCGCATTTTAAGAATGTGGATCGGACATGTGTCACCTGACTATGAGCCCAGAAAAGAGAAAGAGCGTGTCTATAATTTAAGCGATAATTTCTAGGAGCATTCTTTTAAAAATAATGCGAACCGGTCTTGTGTCACATATAACATACCTTAGAAATGTATTTTTAAAAATAATATAAAAATATATTTTTCAACCACCTATTTCAATCTCACACTCATTGTCAATATTTGCAATTTCTGTAAAAGTTCATCATCTCTATCAATCTCAATCCAATGAAATTTGAGTAAAAACCTCCCAAAATAAAAAAATGGAAGAAACTCAAGTGCAAACGGGGGCGGATAGTCAGCCACAAAAAACTTCCTTAAAAAATGAAGCAGCATTGATTTGTTCTTTGTGGGCAAACACTTCGAACAACGACCATTCTTTTCTTATTAATTAAAAGTATGAGATCCACGCGCTAAAATGGTGACGTATTAAAATTTTGGTTTGATAGTCAAATTTGTCATGGTAAACTACTTAAAAAGAAGAAAATTCATCTTCAAATTTTAAAGTACTAAATTATCCTCATTAAATTAGTATTTTTTTATCATACCCTTAATATTAGTCTCACATATTCATTAAACTAAAATCATTCAATGAATCTTAACTTGATAAATTTTCTCTCCTAATACATTCATCTAATAAAACTTTCAAATACATTCATCTTGAAACCCTAAAAATCAAAAGTCAGCTGACCAAGTTCATTCGTCCTCCCATCATATTCATATTGTATAGTTTTTTTCGTTGTTGTTTCTTGTCCAAAAAAATAAGGTCAATACTCTTAATTTTCTCTCTAATTTTTTATTCCTTTTTCATTTGCCATTAAAAGTATGCATTTGTTAATTTGAAAGCAAATACATAATTTTTGTAATTATATCTATCTCATTCATGAATGTTGTCTCTCTTTTGTGCTCAGATTTTGTATTTTCAATTTTATTGTTGTTCTATTCATGTTTTATAATAATTCTAAAGTCAATGTTAATTTCAGAAAAATTTTATGTATATTTTAAGTTAAGAAATTACTAAGTTCACACCTTATTAGATTATTATTTCTTATGCCTTCATATGTATTTCCCAGTTGGACATGTTTATTTCTTAAAGATTCTAAAAATTCTTAAAACACTCTATTTACTTTTAAAAAGGCAAACTTGCCATTTGCTCTAAAGATCAAACAAATACATTTTTATTTGTTAATTTTTTTCAATAAAAAATAGTATTTTCAAACATTTTAAAATTTTAAAATTAAAAAATAACTGTTTTTTATAAAAACTGTTATTATAGTTTTAAAAACCATTTATTATTTAAAAAACTGTTATGATACTTTTATAGAAGTTTTTTTTAAGATAGATTTAAAAACAGTTTTTTTTTTCAAAAAAAATATTTTTTACATAAAATTGGGAAAAAAAATTAACAAATAAAAAACTGTTTTTTAAATTGAAAATTGTTTTTATAACCGAACACGACTCAAATAAAAGCGACTCGACACAACACGACACGACAATTTTTTTTTTAACCAAACATGAACACGATCCTAATAAAAGTGACACGACACAACATGAAATATTGTTTTTTTACAAAACACGAACACGACCCAAGTAAAAGTGTCACGCCACAATATATGTTATTTTTTTAACCAAACAGGAACCCAACCAAAATAAAAATGACACGACACGCCGCAAAATCTTATTTTCACTAATAAAAGTAATATGACACAACACGAAATCTCATTTTTTTTACCAAATACTAACACAACCCACTTAAAATGCAACACGTCAAGTGCGCCGTGTTCGCATTTTGAAAAAAAAGGAATTTTGTATCGTGCCGTATCACTTTCATATGTGTCATATTTAAATTACATAAAATTAAGATTTTGAGTTGTATCGTGCCATGTCGTGTTAATTTTATTTTGGCCGCGTATAATAAAACATTTTAAATAAAATGTAAAAAAAAAACAGTTTTAAATAAACAGTTTTAAATCATTTTTTAAGTGCCTATAGATTTTATTTAAAAAAAATTAAGATTCTAATAGTTACTGTTTTGGAACTACTGATTTTTTATTTTTGTAAAATATTTTTTGTAATTGTTAGAATTTTTGTAACAATTTTCTTAAAAACTTCCCATGCTTGGATTTTACTTAAAACATTTTTTTTAAATATAAAATCTTTAGGCACTTAAAAATTGTTTAAAACAGTTTTTTTTTTGTACATTTTATTTAAAATGTTTTATAATACTGCCTATACATACCGCTGACGCGTACCAAAATACTAAAAAAATGGGCATCACCAGAGGTATGTACAGGTGGTTGGACCGCCTATGCCTACCGCTGACGCGGACCATTTTTTTAAATAGTTAAAAGACTATGTTTGAAATAATAAATAATAGTCCTCGCCACCGCTATAAAAAAAATACGACTCCATGTCACGTCACGTTTTATTTGGATCGTGATCGTGTTAATTAAAAAATATAAAAAATATTTTTCAATATAAAAATCTGTTTTCACTATGAAGAACAGTTTTTTTATTTGTTAATATTTTTTTCCAATTTTATGTAAAAAACAGTTTAAAAAAAACAGTTTTTAAATCTATCTTAAAAAAAACTTTTTTAAAACTATCATTACAACTTTTTAAATAAAAAAAGGTTTTTAAAACTATCATAACAATTTTGATAAAAAAAACAACTATTTTTTAATTTTAAAAAATAAAAAAATATTTATAAAAACAGTTTAAAATTCTATTCTTTATTGAAAAAAAAATTTAAGAAATAATCTTTTTATCTTTAGAGCAAAGGGCAAGTTTGTCTTTCAAAAAGTATTTGGAGTGTTTCAAGATTTTTTGGTGCATGGTTAACTTTACCCGTTAATACCACATTGAAAACATTTCGTATAATTTATATTCGAAATGGTTATATATTTCCTTTGAAACTTTTTATGATATTGTTAATATTTGTGGTCAAAGCTTGGATTGTCCATCTCATAGTGAAGGAATCTCACTTTGATTTACGAGGTAATTGCAATTGATTAATGTATCATTGCTATTTTACTTATCATTTAGAAACTGATCTATATAAAATTCTCTTATGTTAACAAAAATGAAAAAGTAAGGTCCATCATACCCGTGATGATAATCATTCATACGTTTGCCTAAAAAAATTTTAATCTCAAATATCGTTTTGTAAAATAAATAAATGATAATATACATGGTTGGAATATATGCTTTCATCCAATTATGTATTATTGTTTTATGAGTGTTGGACAATTAAAATTTGTTAGCTTGAATGAAATTCATTGCATATTATCATGTGTTTAATAATATTCATCTATGTCTTTTTCTTAACATTTCTATCTCCGTTTTCTGTTTGGGGTATTCGATTTGCGAATTATAAAATACAAATATATACATACATGGTACCTAATACCGAAAGAAATGCAGGTGATATAGTTTTGTAAACGGGGTGTATTTATAAACTACGCGTTTATAACAAATTGTAAGGACATAAAATTTTCAATTGAGTCCCTGTATTGTTTTGACTAATTCCGTGAACAAAACTGCGTTTGTGTCATAGGGAGAATTTTATTTTGTTCAGATCCCACTTGGTCTATGACGTATTGAAGAAATTGAAGACGTTGCGGCAAAGCTTCAAAGAAATAATCATGCCGATGTTTATTTGGTGCAAGTTTACTCGTCTTCAAAAGTTAATTTCATTCCGAGATCACTCAGGTATGAATGCGTATAATTAATGGTGCTCGAAATTATTTTATAAAAGATAAGGATGTAATTCTTATAAAGAAAAATGATTTTAAATGTTTTAAAAGTGTTTTAATGGTTTAAAGGACGTAATTCGATTAATGATTTTGTGGCACGAGAAAAGGCTCTTAGGGATAAGTTTGCTCACATTGAGGGGGAGCGAGATAACCTTCTAGGGGTAATTGAAAATTTTAAGAAGGAGTCCCTAAAGTTTGAGGAATCTAATCGTTTGCTTGAGTCAAAAGTTTTGAAGTTAAAAAATGATTTAAATAACTCGAGTAGTGATGATAGCGGCTTATCTTGTTCTAGTAGTTCGATTGTAAAAGCCCAAACCACTGTTTGTTTTAGAGCGTCAACAACCATTGATTTAAACCATTGTATTTTATTTTTCACTTGTTTGAGTCTTATTGAAAAATACAAAAATATTTTGTTTTTGAAAAACCGAAAATAGTTTTGTTGTCTTGTTGTTTTTTAGTATACATGTTTGATGTGGCATATTGGTGTGCTTGGACCCCCCATCGTTTCGTTATACATGTGGCTAGGACATTTGGTCATTATTATCGATGCTTAGAATGATCTTAACCATTGTTTATATGGGGTTGTTTCGAAGTTGATATGCATCTTGATTCGACTTTGTATATATGCCAACATCGCACACATGCACGAGTTTATATGGATGTTTGACTTCTCTTGCGTATTTGAATTTGGTGAGGTGTTCTTATCCCAATCTTGTCATCTATGCGTAAGTAAACTTAAGGAGAAGTGTGCATGTAATAACCATTTACCGTGAGGATTTATATTTATAAAAATGATGAGTGATTCACGGGAAAGGGCTGCGAGAGTTCAAATTTAACTCGTCGTGAAAGCCACCATTTAGAAGGAGCCCAAAAAGAAAAAGGCATTATGCTAAGAAAAGGGCCAATAAGATTTTCTCTAAGTTGAGAATTCTAGAAACCTCAAAAGAACTTGAAAAGGTATGTTTATATGAGGGTGTTTGGTTCGAGAAAATTTAAACGGGTTTGCACATCTAATCCTAATGTTGAAACATTGCAATTTGATGTTATTGTTTGTAGAATCGTCAAAATTCTGGATTTGTGTGCATGTAGTACGTTTAGTTCATTAAGCTCACACTTTTATTGTCATATGGCTATGATAAAGTTTGATGATTTATCGCTATCAATTAGAGCTTCTTGATCGTTTCGATGTGTTGGAATTGTGAATCATTTGTTGTAGTTTCACGCCCATTCATTCCATTTCCATGTTTGAGCACATCGGTTCTATGTTTGCATGTAACTCGCATTTTTAGTTTTTATGAGTTTTTGCATTTTGTGCGAAAAGCTTACTGTTTTAGCACTGTTTTGCTTCTTTCAGTCCCTTCCTGGAATTTTTTTGTGGAAATTTTTTCACTGGGCAATACTTTATAATATTTCTGGGAAACTAGGAAATTTTGGCAGGTTGCGCGAAATCGTTCTAACGACATTACATCTCACGCGAACGACTTTTTTACTTCGTTCGAGCGACTTCCTCATTTCGTTTTAGCGACGTCCCTGGCTCGTTCGAACGATAGGGTGAAAAATGACTTCTGATTGGTTTGCAGTCCTCTTGATATATTTTTGGTATTGCAGGAAGCATTTTTTGGATTAATTGGTTTATATGCAGGTTCTTTTATGTTCCAAATTGGTTTTTGCATATGAGTCTGTTTATCACACTTGATTTGACTGGTATACTCTTTGTGTGATTCATTGGTTTACTAGCTACTAGTTTGGCATTACATGATCTTGTTTAGCTGGTTTTCTCATGTTTATCTAGCGGTTTTCATTTTTCAAAATTGGTATCAACTTGATTCTATTTGGTATCATATTCTCATGCTAGATATTTCATATTGGTTTATCTTTTCACCGGATTGTCTATTCGAGATAAAAAGGGGGAGAGATGTATGTGATGTAGGGGGAGATTTGTTGAGTGTTACTTTATATTTCAAATTGGTAACAAATTGGTATCAAATATTTTCTCACATGTTTTGATATGCTCTTATTGAATATATAAATTGGTTTCATTTGTTCCTCCATACTTCACTTGGTATTTGTTTGTCTGTTTCATGTGTATAGGTATGCTTCAGCTATTTGAGATTTCAAGTCTACATCACATTCAGACACTTCATGCTTGCCGGTGCTACATATATTAGTCCGTGTCCTGTTTTTTTGATTTTGGGTTTATGGGATGGGATTTAGGCGTCATACGGCTTGACGGCCCAGTTAGGCATTTCACTGGTTTAGTTTTGTCCCGGAATAGTCAAAGGGGGAGATTTGTAAGGACATAAATTTCCAATTGAGTCCCTATATTGTTTTGACTAATTTCGTGAACAAAACTGTGTTTGTAATATATCATAGGGAGAATTTTATTTTTTTCCGATCCCACTTGGTCTATGACGTACTGAAGAAATTGAAGACGTTGCGGCAAAGCTTCAAAGAAATAATCATGCCGATGTTTATTTGGTGCAAGTTTACTCGTCTTCAAAAGTTAATTTCATTCCGAGATCACTCAGGTATGAATGCGTATAATTAATGGTGCTCGAAATTATTTTATAAAAGATAAGGATGTAATTTTTATAAAGAAAAATGATTTTAAATGTTTTAAAAGTGTTTTAATGGTTTAAACTTCGTTTTATGATGATAAGCTCGAAATAGAGTTTGACTGAGATGTTTTTATCTGAAAGTCAAACTGAGATCGCTTGAACGACATTGGATCTCGTTCGAACGAGATACAATGTCGCGCAAACGACAAGCTCAAGTCGTTTGAAAGACGCGTTTTTCGAGGCGACGTTTAAATCCTATTTAAACAGTGTTTGCATCATAATTTCGTAAGTGTGCTTTCTGGAAAAAAGTTTTACGAACCAGAACCTTGTTTCACATGTTTTCTAAGGTTAACAAAGCATAAACACATCCTTAGAGTTTGCAAAGATCCGAGTTATCATTCTTATATGTTTACGTGATCTTGCTGCACCAAAGTTGTTTGTTATACACATTGAACCCAAAGGGTTTTGCGGTGAAGAAGCGACGGGCATCGTGTTCGACATCGTAGACGTATCAAAGCCATATCGGTGGACACCGAGACATACGTGGACGCGTGTGTTGTGTACAGAGATCGTGGAAGACGGAATTTATGCATGGGAACTATTAAAGAACGGTTGAAGATCAGAAGGAGCGTCAAGACCCGTGGGGATCGAGTCTTAGTGTAAGGCTAATCTGTCTTTGTAAAACGATTGTTCATAGTGATTGTCTGGCTTGGACCGTCCGAGGTTGTTTTCCCGTTTTTGGGTTTTTTCCTCGAACATCTGGCGTTGTGAGTATTCTTTACTTTACTTTACTTGCTTTAATCACTAGATGCATGTTTAGGATTAATCAAGATAAAAATGGTGTAAAGTGAGAATTGGGATTTCACAACTTGGTTTGGTGCATATTTAAAAGTTGGATCTTTTTCGAAGAAAAATTGGTTTTGTTTAAAACACACACATCGGGCCACTCACAATCTTTCAAATTGGTATCAGAGAGGGTTACGCTAATTTATTGCGTGATCCTGATTTTTCGAGGATTTACTTTCTGATATAATTTGTCTACTCATGTTTTCAAATTAGTATGAGAGCTAGAAAACATATTTTATTTGTTCTGTGATCCCGTGTGTTTGTTAATCTCTCCTGTGTTTGTTTTCTCTAGATGGATTCTCTAAGCTTTGATGATTTACATCGTTTGAATTTAAAGTTTGCAAAACGTATGGAAGTTTTGGAAAAAGAAAATTCCGGTTTTAAAAATAAGATTGAAAATTTGTAAACTTTTCAAATTCAAAGAGATGTTTGTCGTGAGCATTTTAGTTCCTTGTTTAAAGATTTTAATATATTAAAATTGGGCAAAAAGGAGAGTGATGATAGAGTCCTCATTTTAGAAAAAGAGTTAGAGGATTTAAATTTTTTTAGAGTTTGTGCCGTTGAGGAAAATAATTCGATTAATGATTTTGTGGCACGAGAAAAGGCTCTTAGGGATAAGTTTGCTCACATTGAGGGGGAGCGAGATAACCTTCTAGGGGTAATTGAAAATTTTAAGAAGGAGTCCCTAAAGTTTGAGGAATCTAATCGTTTGCTTGAGTCAAAAGTTTTGAAGTTAAAAAATGATTTAAATAACTCGAGTAGTGATGATAGCGGCTTATCTTGTTCTAGTAGCTCGATTGTAAAAGCCCAAACCATTGTTTGTTTTAGAGCGTCAACCACATCCGAGGGTATTAGAAAAGGTGAACCTAAAGGTCCCGTTCCTCGTCGTGTTTTCACTTGTTCGCATTGTGGTAGGAAAGGTCACCTTAGGAGTTTTTGCTTTGATCTTAGAAAAGAACCTAAGAAGATTAAACGTAGTGTCCTATTGGTTGTCAAAACCCATTTTGTTAGGTATACACCTGTTTGGGTTAGGAAATCCATTTTGGAGATGCTAAATGCTTCGTTGGTTTATTCTCACATGCATGCACATGATTCATCTCTTGCTATTTCTTATGGATAGTAGCTTGCATGTTTTGTCATATGCTAGCCCTTGCATCATGATCTATTATTTGCTAGTGTTATGACATGTTTATCTCTTTGTATTTTATTTTTCACTTGTTTGAGTCTTATTGAAAAATACAAAAATATTTTGTTTTTGAAAAACCGAAAATAATTTTGTTGTCTTGTTATTTTTTAGTATACATGTTTGATGTGGCATATTGGTGTGCTTGGACCCCCCATCGTTTCGTTATACATGTGGCTAGGACATTTGGTCATTATTATCGATGCTTAGAATGATCTTAACCATTGTTTATATGGGGTTGTTTCGAAGTTGATATGCATCTTGATTCGACTTTCTATATATGCCAACATCGCACACATGCACGAGTTTATATGGATGTTTGACTTCTCTTGCATATTTGAATTTGGTGAGGTGTTCTTATCCCAATCTTGTCATCTATGCGTAAGTAAACTTAAGGAGAAGTGTGCATGTAATAACCGTTTACCGTGAGGATTTTATATTTATAAAAATGATGAGTGATTCACGGGAAAGGGCTGCGAGAGTTCAAATTTAACTCGTCGTGAAAGCCACCGTTTAAAAGGAGCCCAAAAAGAAAAAGGCATTATGCTAAGAAAAGGGCCAATAAGATTTTCTCTAAGTTGAGAATGCTAGAAACCTCAAAAGAACTTGAAAAGGTATGTTTATATGAGGGTGTTTGGTTCGAGAAAATTTAAACGGGTTTGCACATCTAATCCTAATGTTGAAACATTGCAATTTGATGTTATTGTTTGTAGAATCGTCAAAATTCTGGATTTGTGTGCATGTAGTATGTTTAATTCATTAAGCTCACACTTTTATTGTCATATGGCTATGATAAAGTTTGATGATTTATCGCTATCAATTAGAGCTTCGTGATCGTTTCGATGTGTTGGAATTGTGAATCATTTGTTGTAGTTTCACGCCCATTCATTCCATTTCCATGTTTGAGCACATCGGTTCTATGTTTGCATGTAACTCGCATTTTTAGTTTTTATGAGTTTTTGCGTTTTGTGCGAAAAGCTTACTGTTTTAGCACTGTTTTGCTTCTTTCAGTCCCTTCCTGGATTTTTTTTGTGGAAATTTTTTCACCGGGCAATACTTTATAATATTTCTGGGAAACTGGGAAATTTTGGCAGGTTGCGCGAAATCGTTCTAACGACATTACATCTCGCGCGAACGACTTTTTTACTTTGTTCAAGCGACTTCCTCATTTCGTTTTAGCGACGTCCCTGGCTCGTTCGAACGATAGGGTGAAAAATGACTTCTGATTGGTTTGCAGTCCTCTTGATATATTTTTGGTATTGCAGGAAGCATTTTTTGGATTAATTGGTTTATATGCAGGTTCTTTTATGTTCCAAATTGGTTTTTGCATATGAGTCTGTTTATCACACTTGATTTGACTGGTATACTCTTTGTGTGATTCATTGGTTTACTAGCTACTAGTTTGGCATTACATGATCTTGTTTAGCTGGTTTTCTCATGTTTATCTAGCGGTTTTCATTTTTCAGAATTGGTATCAACTTGATTCTATTTGGTATCATATTCTCATGCTAGATATTTCATATTGGTTTATCTTTTCACCGGATTGTCTATTCGAGACAAAAAGGGAGAGAGATGTATGTGATGTAGGGGGAGATTTGTTGAGTGCTACTTTATATTTCAAATTGGTAATAAATTGGTATCAAATAATTGCTCACATGTTTTGATATGCTCTTATTGAATATATAAATTGGTTTCATTTGTTCCTCCATACTTCACTTGGTATTTGTTTGTCTGTTTCATGTGTATAGGTATGCTTCAGCTATTTGAGATTTCAAGTCTATATCACATTCAGACACTTCATGCTTGCCGGTGCTACATATATTAGTCCGTGTCCTGTTTTTTTGATTTTGGGTTTATGGGATGGGATTTAGGCGTCATACGTCTTGACGGCCCGGTTAGGCATTTCACTGGTTTAGTTTTGTCCCGGAATAGTGAAAGGGGGAGATTTGTAAGGACATAAATTTCCAATTGAGTCCCTATATTGTTTTGACTAATTCCGTGAACAAAACTGTGTTTGTAATATGTCATAGGGAGAATTTTATTTTGTTCCGATCCCACTTGGTCTATGACGTACTAAAGAAATTGAAGACGTTGCGGCAAAGCTTCAAAGAAATAATCATGCCGATGTTTATTTGGTGCAAGTTTACTCGTCTTCAAAAGTTAATTTAATTCCGAGATCACTCAGGTATGAATGCGTATAATTAATGGTGCTCGAAATTATTTTATAAAAGATAAGGATGTAATTTTTATAAAGAAAAATGATTTTAAATGTTTTAAAAGTGTTTTAATGGTTTAAACTTCATTTTATGATGATAAGCTCGAAATAGAGTTTGACTGAGACGTTTTTATCTGAAAGTCAAAGAAAGTCAAACTGAGATCGCTCGAACGACATTGGATCTCGTTCAAACGAGATACAATGTCGCGCGAACGACAAGCTCAAGTCGTTTGAAAGACGCATTTTTCGAGGCAGCGTTTAAATCCTATTTAAACAGTGTTTGCATCATAATTTCGTAAGTGTGCTTTCTGGAGAAAAGTTTTACGAACCAGAACCTTGTTTGCACATGTTTTCTTAGGTTTACAAAGCATAAACACATCCTTAGAGTTTGCAAAGATCCGAGTTATCATTTTTATATGTTTACGTGATCTTGCTGCACCAAAGTTGTTTGTTATACACATTGAACACAAAGGGTTTTGCGGTGAAGAAGCGACGGGCATCGTGTTCGACATCGTAGACGTATCAAAGCCATATCGGTGGACACCGAGACATACGTGGACGCGTGTGTTGTGTACAGAGATCGTGGAAGATAGAATTTCTGCATGGGCACTATGAAAGAACGGTTGAAGATCAGAAGGAGCGTCAAGACCCGTGGGGATCGAGTCTTAGTGTAAGGCTAATCTGTCTTTGTAAAACTATTGTTCATAGTGATTGTCTGGCATGGACCGTCCGAGGTTGTTTTCCCGTTTTTGGGTTTTTTCCTCGTACATCCGGCGTTGTGAGTATTCTTTACTTTACTTTACTTGCTTTAATCACTAGATGCATGTTTAGGATTAATCAAGATAAAATTGGTGTAAAGTGAGAATTGGGATTTCACAACTTGGTTTGGTGCATATTTAAAAGTTGGATCTTTTTCGAAGAAAAATTGGTTTTGTTTAAAACACACACATCGGGCCACTCACAATCTTTCAAATTGGTATCAGAGCGGGTTACGCTAATTTATTGCGTGATCCTGATTTTTCGAGGATTTACTTTCTGATATAATTTGTCTACTCACGTTTTCAAATTAGTATCAGAGCTAGAAAACATATTTTATTTGTTCTGTGATCCCGTGTGTTTGTTAATCTCTCCTGTGTTTGTTTTCTCTCGATGGATTCTCTAAGCTTTGATGATTTACATCGTTTGAATTTAAAGTTTGCAAAACGTATGGAAGTTTTGGAAAAAGAAAATTCCGGTTTTAAAAATAAGATTGAAAATTTGCAAACTTTTCAAATTCAAAGAGACGTTTGTCGTGAACGTTTTAGTTCCTTGTTTAAAGATTTTAATATATTAAAATTGGGCAAAAAGGAGAGTGATGATAGAGTCCTCATTTTAGAAAATGAGTTAGAGGATTAAATTTTTTTTAGAGTTTGTGCCGTTGAGGAAAATAATTCGATTAATGATTTTGTGGCACGAGAAAAGGCTCTTAGGGATAAGTTTGCTCACATTGAGGGGGAGCGAGATAACCTTCTAAGGATAATTGAAAATTTTAAGAAGGAGTCCCTAAAGTTTGAGGAATCTAATCGTTTGCTTGAGTCAAAAGTTTTGAAGTTAAAAAATGATTTAAATAACTCGAGTAGCGATGATAGCGGCTTATCTTGTTCTAGTAGTTCGATTGTAAAATCCCAAACCATTGTTTGTTTTAGAGCGTCAACCACATCCGAGGGTATTAGAAAAGGTCAACCTAAAGGTCCCGTTCCTCTTCGTGTTTTCACTTGTTCGCATTGTGGTAGGAAAGGTCACCTTAGGAGTTTTTGCTTTGATCTTAGAAAAGAACCTAAGAAGATTAAACGTAGTGTCCTATTGGTTGCCAAAACCCATTTTGTTAGGTATACACCTGTTTGGGTTAGGAAATCCATTTTGGAGATGCTAAATGCTTCGTTGGTTTATTCTCACATGCATGCACATGATTCATCTCTTGCTATTTCTTATGGATAGTAGCTTGCATGTTTTGTCATAAGCTAGACCTTGCATCATGATCTATTATTTGCTAGTGTTATGACATGTTTATCTCTTTGTATTTTATTTTTCACTTGTTTGAGTCTTATTGAAAAATACAAAAATATTTTATTTTTGAAAAACCGAAAATAGTTTTGTTGTCTTGTTGTTTTTTAGTATACATGTTTGATGTGGCATATTGGTGTGCTTGGACCCCCCATCGTTTCGTTATACATGTGGCTAGGACATTTGGTCATTATTATCGATGCTTAGAATGATCCTAACCATTGTTTATATGGGGTTGTTTCGAAGTTGATATGCATCTTGATTCGATTTTGTATATATGCCAACATCGCACACATGCACAAGTTTATATGGATGTTTGACTTCTCTTGCATATTTGAATTTGGTGAGGTGTTCTTATCCCAATCTTGTCATCTATGCGTAAGTAAACTTAAGGAGAAGTGTGCATGTAATAACCGTTTACCGTGAGGATTTTATATTTATAAAAATGATGAGTGATTCACAGGAAAGGGCTGCGAGAGTTCAAATTTAACTCATCGTGAAAGCCACCGTTTAAAAGGAGCCCAAAAAGAAAAAGGCATTATGCTAAGAAAAGGGCCAATAAGATTTTCTCTAAGTTGAGAATGCTAGAAACCTCAAAAGAACTTGAAAAGGTATGTTTATATGAGGGTGTTTGGTTCGAGAAAATTTAAACGGGTTTGCACATCTAATCCTAATGTTGAAACATTGCAATTTGATGTTATTGTTTGTAGAATCGTCAAAATTCTGGATTTGTGTGCATGTAGTATGTTTAGTTCATTAAGCTCACACTTTTATTGTCATATGGCTATGATAAAGTTTGATGATTTATCGCTATCAATTAGAGCTTCTTGATCGTTTCGATGTGTTGGAATTGTGAATCATTTGTTGTAGTTTCACGCCCATTCATTCCATTTCCATGTTTGAGCACATCGGTTCTATGTTTACATGTAACTCGCATTTTTAGTTTTTATGAGTTTTTGCGTTTTGTGCGAATAGCTTACTGTTTTAGCACTGTTTTGCTTCTTTCAGTCCCTTCCTGGAATTTTTTTGTGGAAATTTTTTCACTGGGCAATACTTTATAATATTTCTGGGAAACTAGGAAATTTTGGCAGGTTGCGCGAAATCGTTCTAACGACATTACATCTCGCGCTAACGAATTTTTTACTTCGTTCGAGCGACTTCCTCATTTCGTTTTAGCGACGTCCCTGGCTCGTTCGAACGATAGGGTGAAAAATGACTTCTGATTGGTTTGCAGTCCTCTTGATATATTTTTGGTATTGCAGGAAGCATTTTTTGGATTAATTGGTTTATATGCAGGTTCTTTTATGTTCCAAATTGGTTTTTGCATATGAGTCTGTTTATCACACTTGATTTGACTGGTATACTCTTTGTGTGATTCATTGGTTTACTAGCTACTATTTTGGCATTACATGATCTTGTTTAGCTGGTTTTCTCATGTTTATCTAGCTGCTTTCATTTTTCAAAATTGGTATCAACTTGATTATATTTGGTATCATATTCTCATGCTAGATATTTCATATTGGTTTATCTTTTCACCGGATTGTCTATTCGAGACAAAAAGGGGGAGAGATGTATGTGATGTAGGGGGAGATTTGTTGAGTGCTACTTTATATTTCAAATTGGTAACAAATTGGTATCAAATAATTGCTCACATGTTTTGATATGCTCTTATTGAATATATAAATTGGTTTAATTTGTTCCTCCATACTTCACTTGGTATTTGTTTGTCTGTTTCATGTGTATAGGTATGCTTCAGCTATTTGAGATTTCAAGTCTACATCACATTCAGACAGTTCATGCTTGTCGGTGCTACATATATTAGTCCGTGTCCTGTTTTTTTTGATTTTGGGTTTATGGGATGGGATTTAGGCGTCATACGGCTTGACGGCCCGGTTAGGCATTTCACTGGTTTAGTTTTATCCCGGAATAGTCAAAAGGGGAGATTTGTAAGGACATAAATTTCCAATTGAGTCCCTGTATTGTTTTGACTAATTCCGTGAACAAAACTATGTTTGTAATATGTCATAGGGAGAATTTTATTTTGTTCCGATCCCACTTGGTCTATGACGTACTGAAGAAATTGAAAAAGTTGCGGCAAAGCTTCAAAGAAATAATCATGCCGATGTTTATTTGGTGCAAGTTTACTCGTCTTCAAAAGTTAATTTCATTCCGAGATCACTCAGGTATGAATGCGTATAATTAATGGTGCTCGAAATTATTTTATAAAAGATAAGGATGTAATTTTTATAAAGAAAAATGATTTTAAATGTTTTAAAAGTGTTTTATTGGTTTAAACTTCATTTTATGATAATAAGCTCGAAATAGAGTTTGACTGAGACGTTTTTATCTGAAAGTCAAAGAAAGTCAAACTTTCGCGGGGTCGCTCGAATGACATTGGATCTCGTTCGAACGAGATACAATGTCACGCGAACGACAAGCTCAAGTCGTTCGAATGACGCATTTTTCGAGGCGGCGTTTAAATCCTATTTAAACAGTGTTTGCATTATAATTTCGTAAGTGTGCTTTCTGGAAAAAAGTTTTACGAACCAGAACCTTGTTTGCACATGTTTTCTAAGGTTTACAAAGCATAAACACTGTATTAGAGTTTGCAAATATCCGAGTTATCATTCTTATATGTTTACGTGATCTTGCTGCACTAAAGTTGTTTGTTCTATACATTGAACACAAAAGGTTTTGCGGTGAAGAAGCGACGGACATTGTGCTCGACATCGTAGACGTATTAAAGCCATATCGGTGACACCGAGACATACGTGGACGCGTGTGTTGTGGACAAAGATCGTGGAAGCCAGAATTTCTGCGTGGGCACTATTGAAGAACGGTTGAAGATCAGAAGGAGCGTCAAGACCCGTGGGGATCGAGTCTTAGTGTAAGGCTAATCTGTCTTTGTAAAACCATTGTTCATAGTGATTGTCTTGCTTGGGCCGTCCGAGGTTGTTTTCCCATTTTTGGGTTTTTTCCTCGTACATCCGACGTTGTGAGTATTCTTTACTTTACTTTACTTGCTTTAATCACTAGATGCATGTTTAGGATTAATCAAGATAAAATTGGTGTAAAGTGAGAATTGGGATTTCACAACTTGGTTTGGTGCATATTTAAAAGTTGGATCTTTTTCGAAGAAGAATTGGTTTTGTTTAAAACACACACATCGGGCCACTCACAATCTTTCACAAATTATAGAGTAGAACCAAGTAGACACCCAATTTTTTGTAAAATAAGGAAAAACGTAATTGTTTGGATAAATAAATTTATGTCATTGCAATATACATATTAAACTTTCTGATATCATGATAAATGAAACAACCTATGAACCAAAATAATCAAAGACTCTGATGATTCATTATATAGTGGGCTTTTTTAGAGAAATTGGGTGCTCAGTGAGTGGAGTTTTGGGTCCCCTAAGTTTAAAATGATATTCATGCACAAACTTACGTATTGATACATACGCTACACAAAATCTGCCTAATTATCACGGTCATTGTCCTTGACAAGTTCAACTTGTCAAGGTCAATGACCGTGACAATTCGGGGTGAGACAACTTTTTTTATCACGGACGTGTCATGGTCAATGACCGTGACAACTTCATTTGAATTGTCACGGTCGTGTAACGGTCCGTGACACCTCCTTATCCTTCCCTTCTCGTCCGAAGAGCCACATAAGTATCGAGCCTATGTGGCCTACCCCTAAGGCCACTCCCTGTCCCCTGAAATAAAATAAAATAAATTAGTATCCGCTAACTTGAAATCGAAATCGAAATTGAAATTGAAATATTCATATAAATATAAATATAAATACATTACCTGTAGTACCACCCAAACGGCTAACTTGAGCTCATATGGCACCTCCTTTCAACTAATGTACCCCGGGCAATCGTGTCAAATATAATTCCCTTCATATCTGAAGACTAAGAAATTCCATAATCCTATGGAGTTATGCTCTGCAAATTCCTTTCAACCGTTGTGTAGCCAAAAATCACCAGTTGAAGTTGTCAATTCCACCTTCCATATTTTCCCATGTTTTGCTAGAGGTTTCTAGTGGTGGAATTGACAACTTCAACTGGTGATGTTTGGCTATAAAACGGTTGGGAGGAATTTGTAGAGCATCACTCCATAGGATTATGGCATTTTTTAGTGTTCGGATAGACGAAGAGATTCAGTCTCCTCTCCACAAATAGGACACCCCAAATAACTATGTACTAATCACCTATTAAAGGTAAGAAGCGTATATTCATGGATTAATATAAACAAAACTTAGAAGTAGTTGGAATATTATGTATTAATCTCCTCTCCACACACGCACACTACACAAGAGTGAAAATGATAAAGTGCAAATCAATTAAAAGCATTAAAAATGGATGTTTCGGTACAAATTGAAATATTTATTACAAATTGAAAAATTATTTCAAATTCGGGTAATCATAAAAAATGGATTGATATTTGGTATGAGCAGCAAAGTCAAACACTCTACTATTTAGACGCTTTGGCGCGTGTTGGACAATTGACCACGACTCATTGTTGATATACTTCGACTAAAACACTCACTTAACCTTTTGAAATGCACAACCAAACGGCTCATCGCTCACGTGGTCGTTGGTCTTCAACTTGATTAAGTCAACCATGATCAAATTGGTGATAGGATCAACTTTACAAGCATTTTTATCCTCAACTCTTACCCAGTCACAGTAAAATACAACCTCTTTGAAGCTTATATAATCCAATTCAAATATATTTTGGATTACACCATAGTAAGTCATTTCAGCTTCAACGAGGTTTTTATCTTTTGCGCTCGTTCGAAAGAAAGTGAGAGCCTTGTATGAAATTCCCGAGTTCTGTACATTTGTACTTTCCTCGTACACTTTAGCGCCGAAAATGTAATCGTTCAATCGATACTATTTGTACTCTTGTGCCATGAACAAGGGTCCAGTGGCTAGATGAGCAAGCCTTGATGTCGCATCACCCGTCTTTAGGAGCTGAGAATATAGATAAATTAATTATATTAGTGGTATAGTATGCAGTCATACACACACGCATGAATCGATTTATACTTCATTCCCAAACCTTTCAAACTGTTCTTCATTACAGGATAGCTATTTGGAAGTGTATTCACCTTGGGTAATAAGCCCTTCTCCCATTTCAGAATTCCCGTCACGCTATTGCCAGACAAACCGTACTGCGTCTTCCAACTGTGAAAACCAACCATAGCATGTAAAGTTGTTTGATCTTTCTCACAGCCAGAGTATAATGGTTGGGTTGCCTTAAATTTTAAACTTTGGTAGTCATCGTCAAGTTTTATCGTGTTATCTTCACGAGCACTTGAATCTTCTACATCATCAGTAACCGCATTCTCCTCTGCTTCATAAACTCCGTACTCATCATCAACTAAATCCTCTAACATATTATGATCTACGTCGTCCCCTTCTACATCAATTTTACTTGTTAAAGGTTGTTGTGAAGGTTGGTCGAGGACAAAAGGAACTTTCAATTCACCGTGAAAACTCCAAAATCGATAACTATCTCGCATATCCGATCTTAACAAATGTAGTTCAACTGTTTTCCACTAAAACACCTTACTATTCTTACACCTAGCATACGGACACGGAAACTCTTCATCATTATGACATATCTTTGCATATTTCACAAATTCGTTAGCACCTCTGCAAAACACATCCCCCATTCTATTTGTCTCACCCATCCACTCTTTGTATTTCGGATATCCCATCACAGCTACCATAACTAAAATCCTATTAAAGGTAAACAAAACTTAGATTTATAGTATGTTTCATTTAATTATGTCTTATTTATATTCAAATTCAATTTATAATAGAAATTTCTATTTACTCCATCTCCTCTAAAGGGTGAGTGGTCCTATCCCATTCAAGACCGCATTTTTTTGTAATATACTTAACAGCTCATGCACATTGTTACGATTTGTAAACAATTCGACAGCATATCCCCGTAGTTCTCCAAGTACACGACATAGATTGACAAGTGTGAGTGTTATTTCAATTGATCAATTGAAATAACAGTCACACTTGTCAATCTAGTATGTACCCAAAGAACATTAAGATACGACTGCAGAACTTCCTCTAAGAGTAACAACTTTAAGCCACTAAGAATATTATACAAAAATTATACAGTCTCAAACTGTCCAAATGGGACAATTCGAGAGATCTCATTACAGGGGTAATAACTCTCGAACGAGTCTAGGGGCTATGAATGCGTACTCATAAGAACTAGAAGGCTAGTATCTATGCGCACTATATTTAATTTCAAGTATGTTTCATTTAATTATCATACTATATATATATTGTTCGATATACAAAGTAATTTTCAAAAAAAGTTGAAAAATCTCACCCCCATATGAACAATAATCTAGTGGTCATGCCACTTTTAAAACTAACCAACCCAACATTTACTAAACAAAATAATCCAACAACAATGCCAACAACAAATGTGTATCCCGTACTCCTTCTAATTTATCTACTCAATTAATTCATTTCATCAATTAATCTAACAATTAAAGTATACAATTATTAATTTACTAATTTACAATGAAGGGCAATGCTACTTTCATATGAAATGGGCACTAATTATTAATTTACTTTCATCTAAAACTATACAATTAAAATTACAATTAAAGCTATATAATTTATTAATTAAAGCTATATAATTTATTAATTAAAGTTATACAATTGTTAAGATTGTCCCACCACACACTCACACACACCCCCACCACACCCCCACCACCACCAATACCACCCCACTATAACACCCCGCCCGCCCAGGGAAAGCGAACGGAGCGCTACTCGATAAAAAACTAACCAAATCCACAAATCACAAGGTATAGAGCATCTAAAACCCACAAAAGAACCAAAACCACTAATCTCAAATTTCTCCAAATTAATACAACAAATCTCTCGAATAAAAATACAGCATCTAAAATAAATCGCCAAATGCTCTATACATCAAAATAAATACAAGTCTTCTCATCTTGTATTCTCAAATAATCCACGCTAAAATCCATCTCCAAAAATCACATGCGCCAAAATCCGCGCTAACCTGCCACTAAAAGAAAATATGGGAAAGTACACAATACGACAGGAAAGATGCTCAACAAATATATTAGCGGTGAATAAAACGTAAAAACACGAGTATGAATATTCAAATTAATCTCATAAGCATTTATCAATAAGTTTCTCAACAACACATCAATGGATCACCAGGCCTCACCCCATCCGCATATGCTTTATCAAGCCATAGCCCGGGAAATAGGAATTTTAGCGGGCGCCCAACCTCCGTGCCATATTAAAATCTCATGACAACGTGCTCAACAACAATATAAGGATACCACATGAATCAAAATAATTCAACAATTATTTTTCCAGATTTCAATGAATTTATCAATTCAAATATGAGTTCAATTAATAAGAAATCAACGGAATAAACTCGCGAGAGATTTAAAGAGCATATTGTATAAAATCCCATACCTCAAAATCATTGCATGAATCACCACATAAATTCAGCCTCAAAAATCTGATTGCACCCTCACGTTTCTCTCGCAAAAATAATCAAATCATGTTCTAGCCCCAATACGAGATAACTCCAAATAGTCCTATTTTAAAAACTCAAAAAAATTAGCTCCAAAAATTATTCGAATCGCTGATCCGACTTCAGATTTGGATTCTACACGAAAAATTGAGTCAGCTATGTGTTTTAAGTTTTTCTTAAATCTCATCCGAATGCACTCAAAAAGAAGATCTAAACATTTCAAATTGACTCTTTTCATTCCACTCGTTTTTGCCTCTTTGGAATTCATTTTTGGCCTCTCTTTTTCATCTTCCTTTCCTTATAATCATCCATAATATTCCTTATATAGTCTCTCTCTTAAACCCTAACTTGGATCCTCAGCTCACGTATATTACTCTATTGCCCTTTAATTTAAAATTGTCAACTTTCCATATTTAAACCATTACAAAATATCCAAAAGCCAATTAAATTTGAATTTAAATATTCAATTACTTTCAAATAAAAGTAAATATAATATCAATATCCCGATTAATAAAATAATAATATTATAAAAATACATACCATATTCATAAATAAAACCCTCAAAATTACGGGGTATTATATACTTCCCCCCTTGAAAAGGAATTTCGTCCTCGAAATTCGACGAAACTTAACACTCGAAAAAAAATTGCTACTCGATTCTATTTCCCAAACATCACACACTAAAGTCCTCAAATTTATTATAAATATCCTCACCATGATGACTAACACGTCCTAAAGAAATTTCTATCTCCAAAGAAAACATGCCTAACCCGCGTGCTAGACCAAATACCTAAGACCCAATGGTTGTCGTATACCTAAGCACTGATACCATTCTGTAACACCCCGCCCGCCCGGGGAGAGCGAACGGAGCGCTACTCAATAAAAAACTAACCAAATCCACAAATCACAAGGTATAGAGCATCTAAAAGCCATAAAAGAACCAAAACCGCTAATCTCAAATTTCTCCAAATTAATACAACAAATCTCTCGAATAAAAATACAACATCTAAAATAAATCTCCAAATGCTCTATACATCAAAATAAATACAAGTCTTCTCATCTTGTATTCTCAAATAATCCACGCTAAAATCCATCTCCAAAAATCACAAACGTCAAAATTCGCGCTAACCTGCCACTAAAAGAAAATATTGGGAAGTACACAATACGACAGGAAAGATGCTAAACAAATATATTAGCGGTGAATAAAATGTAAAAACACGAGTACGAATATTCAAATTAATCTCATAAGCATTTATCAATAAATTTCTCAACAACACATCAATGGATCACCAGGCCTCACCCCATCCGCATATGCTTTACAAAGCCATAGCCCGGGAAGTAGGAATTTTGGCGGGTGCCTAACCTCCGTGTCATATTAAAATCTCATGACAACGTGCTTAACAACAATATAAGGATACCATATGAATCAAAATAATTCAATAATTATTTTTCCAGATTTCAATGAATTTATCAATTCAAATATGAGTTCAATTAATAAGAAATCAACGAAATAAACTCGCGAGAGATTTAAAGAGAATATTGTATAAAACCTCAAACCTCAAAATCATTGCATGAATCAACACATAAATTCAGCATAAAAAATCTGATTGCACCCTCACGTTTCTCTCGCAAAAATAATCAAATCATGTTCTAGCTCCAACACGAGATAACCCCAAATAGTCCTATTTTAAAAACTCAACAAAATTAGCTCCAAAAATTATTCGAATCGCTGATCCGAATTTAGATTTGGATTCTACACGAAAAATTGAGTTAGGTATGTGTTTTGAGTTTTTCTTAAATCTCATTCAAATGCACTCAAAAAGAAGATCTAAACATTTCAAAATGGCTCTTTTCATTCCACTCGTTTTTGCCTCTTCGGAATTCATTTTTGGCCTCTCTTTTTCAACTTTCTTTCCTTATAATCACCCATAATATTCCTTATATAGCCTCTCTCTCAAACCCTAGCTTGGATCTTCTGCTAACGCATATTACTCTATTGCCCTTTAATTTAAAATTGTCGAACTTTCCATATTTAAACCATTACAAAATATCCAAAACCAATTAAATTTGAATTTAAATATTCAATTCGTTTCAAATAAAAGTAAATATAATATCAACATCCTGATTAATAAAATAATAATATTATAAAAATACATACCATATTCATAAATAAAACCCTCAAAATTACGGGGTATTATATACTTCCCCCCTTGAAAAGGAATTTCGTCCTCGAAATTCGACGAAACCTAACACTCGAAAAAAAATTGCTACTCGATTCTATTTCCCAAAAATCACACACTAAAGTCCTCAAATTAATTATAAATATTCGCACCACGATGACTAACACGTCGTAAAAAAATTTCTATCTCCAAAGAAAACATGTCTAACCCGCGTGATAGACCCAATACCTAAGACCCAATGATTATCATATACCTAAGCACTTATACCATTCTGTAACACCCCGCCCGCCCGGAGAGAGCGAACGGAGCGCTACACGATAAAAAACTAACCAAATCTCCAAATCACAAGGTATAGAGCATCTAAAACCCACAAAAGAACCAAAACCACTAATCTCAAATTTCTCCAAATTAATACAACAAATCTCTCGAATAAAAATACAACATCTACAATAAATCTCCAAATGCTCTATACATCAAAATAAATACAAGTCTTCTCATCTTGTATTCTCAAATAATCCACGCTAAAATCCATCTCCAAAAATCCCAATCGCCAAAATTTGCGCTAACCTGCCACTAAAAGAAAATATGGGAAAGTACACAATACGACAGAAAAGATGCTCAACAAATATATTAGTGGTGAATAAAATGTAAAAACACGAGTACGAATATTCAAATTAATCTCATAAGCATTTATCAAGAAATTTCTCAGCAACACATCAATGGATCACCAGGCCTCACCCCATCCGTATATGCTTTATCAAGCCATAGCCCGAGAAGTAGGAATTTTGGCGGGTGCCCAACCTCCGTGCCATATTAAAATCTCATGACAACGTGCTCAACAACAATATAAGGATACCACATGAATCAAAATAATTCAACAATTATTTTTTCAGATTTCAATGAATTTATCAATTCAAATATGAGTTCAATTAATAAGAAATCAACGGAATAAACTCGCGAGAGATTTAAAGAGCATATTGTATAAAACCCTATATCTCAAAATCATTGCATGAATCACCACATAAATTCAGCCTAAAAAATCTCATCGCACCCACACGTTCCTCTCGCAAAAATAATCAAATCATGTTCTAGCCCCAACACGAGATAACCCCAACTAGTCCTATTTTAAAAACTCAAAAAATTTAGCTCCAAAAATTATTCGAATCACTGATCCGACTTCAGATTTGGATTCTACACGAAAAATTGAGTCAGATATGTGTTTTGAGTTTTTCTTAAATCTCATCCGAATGCACTCAAAAAGAAGATCTAAACATTTCAAATTGACTCTTTTCATTCCACTCGTTTTTTATTCTTTGGAATTCATTTTTGGCCTCTCTTTTTCATCTTCCTTTCCTTATAATCACCCATAATATTCCTTATATAGTCTCTCTCTCAAACCCTAGCTTGGAGCCTAAGCTAACGCATATTACACTATTTCCCTTTAATTTAAAATTGTCAACTTTTCATATTTAAACCATTACAAAATATCCAAAAGCCAATTAAATTTGAATTTAAATATTCAATTCATTTCAAATAAAAGTAAATATAATATCAATGTCCCAATTAATAAAATAATAATATTATAAAAATACATACCATATTCATAAATAAAACCCTCAAAATTACGGGGTATTATACCCACCCCCTGCCCCCGCCACACGCACACGCACACACCTGCACACACACACACCCACCTCAACCGCACCCCCTGCACCCCTCCCACCCCCCTCTCCCCACCCCCACCACACCTGCACACACACACAGCCCACCGCACCCCCACCACCCCTGCCCCCCTCCCCCACCACACACCACCACACACATATATACACACACATATACACATATATATACATACATATATATACACACATACACACACATATAGAAATGAAAGAGAGAGAGAGGAAAAAAACGTACCTTAGAGAGAGAGCTAAAATCGCTTAGAGAGAGAGAGAGAGGGAAAACCCAAAAAACAGCGGAAAAAAAAAGCCTAGGGATTTTTTTACTGAAGAGATTGTCACGGTCGTGTCAAGGTCCTTGACCATGATAATTATTTTAAGTATTGTCACGGTCAATGACCGTGACACAAAACGCGTGTTTGTTATCACGGTCAATGACCGTGACAAGGGTGGCCGGGTGAAAGGTGACAATTTGGCCATTTTTGTGTAGTGATAATTTATTTTTATATTAGCCGAATATATGTTTTTTTAACTTACATTTTTCAAACTATTTTCATTATGTCATAATTGTTGGATTCATATATATGGGAGACTAGATGGATACGTGTATAGAGAGAATGGGGATAGGTTTGGCATTAGTTTTATAGGTTGTGACCTAAATTGTTGAGTATAATGAAGATTTGGTACATATTGTCCCATTTATTTAGTCCTGAAAATTTAGCACTTGGTTAAATACTCTCGTCTTTCGCCTATATCGGAGAGAAGATTTTTTTCCCACGTGATTAGTGTAGGGTACATCTGATTGGTAAGTTATAAAAAAGGTGTATAACATTTTAATTTTTTATGGTAGTATGAAAAAGAGACAAGTGGTTAGGTACCCAATTAATAAAGTCAATGATGAGAATCCTATTTCTTTGGTTCGGTAGAAAAGTAGACCAATATCAAGTCGAAAGCGTTAGAAAACAATCCACCAACTTGATGGAAAATAATGCGACCGATGGTTTCGACTGTAAGATCTGCCTAGACATGGTTCAAGACCCTATAATAACCTCTATTGCTTCCCCTGTATTTACAAATGGATTCATTACCCAAGTGAATCTGCTGAAATCCAAGATCACCAACAGCCTTAATGCCCTGTTGTAAGGACATTTTTCACATGTCCGAAATGTTTCATTTATTTATGTCGTACGCCGCTACATTTGGCACGTCTCCTCACGATCTCACATGACGGCCTCTATCCGAATTCCGGGAATCAAGCATGCATTATCTCCACTAATATGTCCCACATCTGCCTCAATGACTTCACGTTCCAAGATTTTAGGGACTTAATGCAAGTGGTACGCAAGGGAAGTCAAAACAGTGAAAAAAAGGCACAATAGGAGAGTTCAAGGACATTTTCGTAATTTCACATCCATAGTCGGAGGTCTGGTCAACTAGAAAGTTGAAGATCTCGCCGCAATGAAGATACTGGTTAAAATGGCACCTCAATCCGAGCTACGGTGAAGGAGTTATGACCTTTTGAAGATAGAGAAAATTCCTTAAAGAATGCTGTTTTTTTTTGTACGCTGGATAGAATTTTAGAGTTTTAAGAACGTGGGACTCTTCATATTTTTTCCTATAAATACCAACTTCGGGGGAGTTGTTTTGCAAGACTTTAGGAGACGAATTTGAGAGTCCAAATACATCTAGTCTTCATATTTTTGAGTCCCAAGACTCATGTTTTGATTCACACATCATTGCCAAACCTTTGTGAATCCTTTTGCAACCCAAGAACACAACTTTGGTTTGTTCAACCCTTGTGGAGGAGACCGTTCTTCTTCTTCATTACAGCCCTACTGGAAAGGGATAATTCCAGCCGCGACTACAGAATCCGATACCCGAGGGTAATTCTTAGTCAACTTGTATTTTCATTGTAAGCCGTTTTCTTACAAATTATAGTGAAAATAAATGGTTTTGCCCCTGAGGGGGATTTTTCCTTAATTGCATGTGTTTGAATGTTCTTGCGTAGATTATCTATTTATTCAATCACATACTGCTGCATGTTTAGGGTTTGTTTGTGTTAAAAGGGTTTTATATATGGTTTGATCATTTGAACGCGAGCACACACGTTTCTCAAATTGGTATCAGAGCAGGTTACGCTAATCTATTGCGTATTCCTTTTTTTTCGCAAATTTTTTCTAAAATATCAATTTTCTAAAAAAAATGATTTTTGAAAAAGTGCGTGTTCAAATGGAGAAGTCATATTATAAAATGCCTGTTTTTGACGGGACAAATTATGCTTATTGGAAAGCCCGTATGAGGTCGGCTTTAAAAGCCATTGATGAACGTGTCTGGATTTTGGTTGAATGAGGGTGGACTCCTCCCACCGTGACTGTTGATAATGTGACCAACTTGAAACCTGACATTTCTTGGTCTGATGAAGAAATTAAATGGTCATCTTTTAATTCTAAGGGTCTAAGTGCTATTTCTGGGTCTGTCACACCTGATGAGTTCAAACGCATAATGACGTGTACCACGTCAAAAGAGGCATGGGATGTTTTACAACTCACCCATGAAGGAACTAATGCTGTGAAAGAGTCTAAGTTGCAAAACTTGACAACTCAATTTGAAACAATCACCATGCATGATTCTGAATGCTTTGATGAATTTTTGCTAGACTTTCTGACATTGTGAATACTAGTTTTAATCTTGGTGAACAAATTCCGAATGCTAGAGTTGTTAAAAAGATTCTTCGTTCTTTGCCTAAGCGTTTTATCCCTAAAGTCACTGTGCTAAATTCTATGGGTAATTTAAATACGCTAAAATTGGAAGAACTTGTAGGAGATTTGCAAACTTATGAAATTGATATGTTCCCTAAAAATGCTAAATCTAAAGATAAGGGAATTGCTCTTAAAGCCCGAGAGAGAAGGAGTGAGGGGTCAGCTAGAAAGAGGGTAGAGTCATCTAGAAAGAGAGAGACTGACACGTCAGATTCTGAGTGCGATTTTGACTTAGATGATTTGGCTCTTTTCGCAAAAAAATTCAAGAGGATTCTCAAATTTAAGAAAAATGGCAATTTTAAAGATAAAAAGAAATTTGAGAAAAATAAGTTTGAAAAGAAAAATGAAAAAGTTTCCAAAAATCCTTCTCTGAAAGAAAGTGAGAGATGTTTTGAGTGTGATGGTAGGGGTCATAGAGCTTTTGAGTGTGCCAATCGTCTGAATAGAGAGAAAGGGAAAGCTGTCCTTAATGCTACCCTTAATGACGACAGTGAGGTCGAGACGGTGGATTCTGGAGATGAATCACCGCATGAGTGTAACTTCACCGCATTCATGGCCAGCCAAGTGAGCACTCCTAGTTCTCCTCACGACGATGAGGATGATGCTTCACAGGGACACCTCGACAGTGAGATCGATGTGATTGAGGGGGAGGATGACACAAGTGAGAGCGAGAGTGATATACAACGCGCCTACGCTGAGTTATATTCTGAGTCTTTTAAAACTAAAAAGCGTTAGTTCTTAAGATCAGTTGCCTAGAGGAAGATTTAAGGAAAGCGAGAGAAAGAGAGTTCTCCACCTGCACCGCCCTGAGAGAGAGAGAATCTACCTGTGTCGAGAATGAGAATTTGTTTAGAGAGAGAGAGAGTACTCTAGAGAAAGAGAGAGGGGACTTGATCAAGCAAGTGGCTAGTCTTACGAGTCAGCTCCATTCCTCCGTGGAGACTCGGAAGAAACTTGAAGCCCTTGTTGCCCAGCTGACTCATGATCTTGAGAAAGCACGGGAAGTCAAGGTACAAATCGAGGACAGATCTGGGAAGATGGGAAAGATGCTCCTCGGCCCCGCTTTAGGTTTTGGTGATCGTCAAGGAATTGGATATGATGGTGCCTCCACGTCTCAAATTGCACCTGAACCAGTTCCTGAGTTTACTACAACTCCTTATGGTCACCGTAAAAAACCTCGAAGGAGAGTTCGACCTATAAAAGCAAACCAAGGTCCGCCTTTGACTGAGGTCTTTTGTACTTATTGCAAAAGAAAAGGCCACCTTAGGGAAACTTGCTATAGCATGGGTCGGACACGACGTACTACTGCTCCACCACGACATACTGATGAGTTTTCTAGTCTGAGAGAGCGAGTTGAGTTCTTAGCTGCCACGACTCAGAGTTTGATGAAAGAATTCCAACGGATGTCTTCGCCGTTAGTGAATGCTTCTTACATTACAGCTAAAACTAACAAAGGCAAACAAAAGGTCATCTCTGCTTGGGTGCCTAAGAAAGATAAAAAGGCCTTTGTTGTTCATGTTGCTCTCAAAGCACATAATACCTCACAGTGGTATTTTGATAGTGGGTGCTCCAGACACATGACAGGTGATGCCTCATTTTTTACTACTCTTGAGGATTATCAAGATGGCAGAGTCACCTTTGGAGATGGGAGTAAGTCTAGCATTATAGGACGAGGTACTATCGAGTTACCTGGTTTTCCTAAGCTAGAAAATGTTTTGTACGTCAAAGGTTTGAAAGCAAACCTTCTTAGCATTAGCCAGCTGTGCGACACTAACTTTGCAGTAAAGTTTGACCGGGACGCGTGTAAAGTCTACAATCAAGCCGGTAAACTTTTGATGCAAGGGGTGAGGACCGAGGATAATTGCTATGGGACTGAGCCCACATCCTCACTTGTCTGCAACAGCGCCACGATCACTCCTATGGATCTGTGGCACCAACGTCTAGGTCACGTGAACGTTAGAGATCTCAATCGTTTATCTAAAAAGGACCTAGTACGTGGCTTACCATCTCTTGGAAAGTCAACTTTGACCGTTTGTGGACCCTGTCAGTTGGGAAAACAAATTCGTAGTCCTCATAGGAAGTTACATTCCATTACCACCTCTCGTGTTCTAGAGTTGATTCACATGGATCTTATGGGTCCCACTCGTACTGAGAGTCTAGGTGGTAAGAGGTACATCCTCGTGATGGTAGATGATTTCTCCAGATACTCCATTGTAGGTTTTCTGAGAGAGAAATCCGATGCTGTAGATTTCTTAACGACCAAGTGTCGTGTCCTGCAAAATCAACACGGTGTCACTATTAACAGAATACGTAGTGACAACGGCACTGAATTCAAGGAAGCAAAGGTTGATTTGTACTGTGATAGCCTTGGGATCAAACATGAGTTTTCTGCTGTGAGAACTCCTCAACAAAATGGGATTGTTGAGAGAAAGAATAGAACGATCCAAGAGATGGCTAGATCTATGCTTCTAGGTCGTAAAGTTTCTAGGAGATTTTGGGCAGAGGCAGTGTCTACTGCATGCCACACGGTGAATAGGGTGTATCTGCGTCCACACACACTTCACACTCCTTATGAGTTGTGGACTGGCAAGAAGCCCAACCTGGCATATTTCCGTGTCTTTGGGAGTAAATGCTACATCCTACGGGATAAAGAGCAATTAGGAAAGTTTGACTCCCGAAGCGACGAGGGAATATTTCTAGGATATTCATCGAATAGCAGAGCGTACCGGGTTTTTAACCTGAAGAGCTCTAAGATTATGGAATCAATAAACGTCACCGTGGAAGATGACGAACCTCCGACGGTTATTGATCCTAACCTTCAGTGTGAGGATGAGGATTGTTCTGACAGTGATTTACCTGTTCCTCTCTCACACTCTGTGGACCCTACTCCTGTGTTAGGGAACACACCTGCTTGGGTTCGCAAGAGTCATGACCCTTCTACCATTGTTGATGATCCCACTCTAGGGGTCAAGACTCGTGCTCAGCTAGAGAACGTTGTTAGCCATCTTTGCTACACGTCCAAAGTCGAGCCTAAGAACCATAAAGAAGCACTCAAGGATGAACACTGGATATATGCTATGCAGGATGAGTTGCTTCAGTTTAAAAAGAATGATGTCTGGGAACTTGTCCCCCGACCTAGTGAGATTAATGTGATAGGTACCCGTTGGATTTTTAAGAACAAAATGGATGAAAATGGTACCATAATCCGAAATAAGGCTAGGTTGGTCGCTCAAGGCTACACACAGATAGAGGGTGTAGACTTTGGGGAGACATTTGCTCCTGTTGCGAGGCTTGAGTCCGTCCGTCTTCTGCTCGCCATCGCATGTCATCTGCGCTTCAAGGTGTATCAGATGGATGTCAAGAGTGCCTTTTTGAATGGCATTCTATAGGAGGAGGTTTATGTGGAACAACCAAAAGGGTTTGAAGACCCTCAGCACCCTGAGCACGTCTACTATCTGAGGAAAGCCTTGTATGGTTTGAAGCAAGCACCCCGTGCTTGGTACGAGAGGCTTACTTCCTATCTCTTAGCTCGTGACTTCAAGAGAGGGGGAGTAGATATGACGTTGTTTGTCAGGAGAGATGACGGTGCTATTTTGGTTGCCCAGGTCTATGTGGACGACATAGTCTTTGGATCCACATGCTCCCAGCATGCTCACCACTTTGAGGAGGAGATGAAAAGTGAATTTGAGATGAGCATGGTTGGTGAGCTTACATTCTTCCTTGGTCTCCAGGTTCGTCAGCTAGAGGATGGGATGTTCATCTCCCAATCCAAGTATGCTAGAGACCTAGTGAAGAAATTTGGTTTAGACTCCGCTAAGCATGCACGTACACCTATGAGTACCACTACCAAGCTTAGTAAGGACACTTCAGGCAAGGACGTAGAGCAAACCTTATATCAGAGTATGATAGGTAGTCTCCTCTACTTGACTGCCAGTCGTCCTGACATCGCCTTTAGTGTTGGAGTCTGTGCGCGTTATCAGGCATCCCCAAAAGAGTCACATTTACTTGCTCTAAAACGTATTATTAAATACGTAAGTGGGACTCTCTCATACGGGATTTGGTATTCCTTTGATACCGATGACCGTCTGTCCGCCTACTCTGATGCCGATTGGGCTGGGGATGTAGATGGATGTAGGAGCACTTCTGGTGGGTGTTTCTATTTTGGTTCTGCTCTTGTCTCCTGGCTGAGCAAGAAGCAAAATTCCATCTCTTTGTCCACTGCGGAGGCTGAGTACATAGCCGCCGGGAGTTGTTGCACACAACTCTTGTGGATGAAGAAAATGCTGGAGGATTATGGGATATCACAGGACACCATGACCATTTCCTGTGATAACACGAGCGCGATACACATATCCCACAATCCAGTTCAGCATTCGCGCACAAAACACATCAGGATACGTGAGCACTTTATTCGTCAGTTAGTTGAAGAGAAAGTTGTATCCCTGAGTTTTGTTCCTACCGACCGTCAGTTAGCCGATATTTTCACGAAACCTTTAGATGCCCTTAGATTTGAGAGTCTTAGGAAATCTTTAGGGATTTGCACAGTTGACTGAAGGGTTGGTTTATGTCTAGAATAGGATGCTTCTTCATGTTCATATCATATGCTTCCTATTGCTAGTCTGTTTTATATGTACCATTACTTTGTTGTACAGCTTTGTTTTATTCTTTTTGCTTTTTATATTTCTTTTGAAAAAAATACAAAAAGATTTTCCTTTAAGAAAAATTTTGAGAAAAGCACAAAAAGATTTTATTTTTCCAAATTTTTGAAAAAATCCAAAAAGATTTTTGTATTTTGCTTCTTTTATGGATGAGCATGTAAGATAGCCAAGTCACAACTTCATTCCATTTATCCATGTGACTGTTTGATAGAGATTTGAGAGGCTACATCATTTCATCCATGTGCTTTACATTGATTGGAGTCTTTGAGATGTAATTAGTGATATCTTCCTACATGTTTGACTCCTATATCCTTTATTGCACACATGCACGGCTATATTTGATTATTGCACTTGTCTATCTCATGTTGGCTTGCGTGTTTTCATCTCAATCCTGTCTATACAATGTACAATATGCGATAAAACTTGACAAGATTGGAATGCATGTAAAAATCGTTTTGGTGAGACTGTGTGTTTTTGTATAACGGGGAGGGGCTGCGAAAGGTAATCATCTATCCTTTGCGCAAAAGCCACCGTTAAAAAGGACCTAAAAAATGGAGGAATTTTAATATCCGAGGTCCAAAGAGGTTAAAAGAGCCCGAAAAAAATTAAAGGCAATAAAAAGCAATTCATGCCAAATATGGGCCACTTAGGTTTCACCATCAATTCTCCAAAGTTTGAGAATTTAGAATGCCTTTATTCAATACAATATCTGAGGGAGTTTGGTTGGAGAATCTAAACGGGTTTGCACTTCCTTGAAAGTCCTGAAAAAGCATAAAATCATTTTGGACGTTATTGGTGTGAAAATCATTTTGAGCTTTGATTTGTTGATTTGATTGAGTCAATATCTTATACTGTCACTCTTTTACACCAAAGGAAGCATTTGAGTTCATTCGCTAGGAATATCCAATATTCATCGTGCACATATGTCATGTTTGTATGCATTGATTTTCCTATCGAATTTGATCACACCACTTCATTTACGATATCATTGACTTGGTTGCTTTCTGTTTATTCATGGTGTGTTTTTATCCTAGTGACACCCCGCACTTGCTTATTTGATTTATTTCTCTAATTTGTCCATTTGGGGACATCATAAAAAGGGGGAGAAAGAATTATCATATTATGGGGGAGTTTGAATTCTGGGGGAGTTTTTGAGATGTTGCTTATATTTTTATCATATATTGATATCCATGTTATCTCATTTCAAACTCGATATGTCACGTGGTATTTGCTTTGTCTCATGTGTGTAGGTATGAAGATTGCAGATCTATATGTTGCACACCCTGATGAGAAAAGTCTTGAGATTCCTGAAGAATTAAAGAACAAACGATGAAGACTATTCATTTGTACCTTTTCCAGTTTTGGGTTCATGGGAGGGTAGATTTGTATATGCAATTTCATATTTGATAATTTGGATTTTTTATGTATGTACCGGCATAGACATAGGGGGAGATTTGTAAAGACATTTTTCACATGTCCGAAATGTTTCATTTATTTATGTCGTACGCCGCTACATTTGGCACGTCTCCTCACGATCTCACATGACGGCCTCTATCCGAATTCCGGGAATCAAGCATGCATTATCTCCACTAATATGTCCCACATCTACCTCAATGACTTCACGTTCCAAGATTTTAGGGACTTAATGCAAGTGGTACGCAAGGGAAGTCAAAATAGTGAAAAAAGGCACAATAGGAGAGTTCAAGGGCATTTTCGTAATTTCACATCCATAGTTCGGAGGTCTGGTCAACTAGAAAGTTTAAGATCTCTTCGCAACGAAGATACTGGAAAAAACGGCACCTCAATCCGAGCTACGGTGAAGGAGTTATGACCTTTTGAAGATAGAGAAAATTCCTTAAAGAATGCTGTTTTTTTTTGTACGCTGGATAGAATTTTAGAGTTTTAAGAACGTGGGACTCTTCATATTTTTTCCTATAAATACCAACTTCGGGGGAGTTGTTTTGCAAGACTTTAGGAGACGAATTTGAGAGTCCAAATACATCTAGTCTTCATATTTTTGAGTCCCAAGACTCATGTTTTGATTCACACATCATTGCCAAACCTTTGTGAATCCTTTTGCAACCCAAGAACACAACTTTGGTTTGTTCAACCCTTGTGGAGGAGACCGTTCTTCTTCTTCATTGCAGCCCTACTGGAAAGGGATAATTCCAGCCGCGACTACAGAATCCGATACCCGAGGGTAATTCTTAGTCAACTTGTATTTTCATTGTAAGCCGTTTTCTTACAAATTATAGTGAAAATAAATGGTTTTGCCCCTGAGGGGGATTTTTCCTTAATTGCATGTGTTTGAATGTTCTTGCGTAGATTATCTATTTATTCAATCACATACTGATGCATGTTTAGGGTTTGTTTGTGTTAAAAGGGTTTTATATATGGTTTGATCATTTGAACGCGAGCACACACGTTTCTCACCTGTGTGCAAGGTAGAAATTACAGAATAAATCTTAGTACCACTCTACGGACACGGTCAAACAGAAAAAGCATCTGAAGACAAAGTCCCACACGCGAATTTAGTCATACCACAAAGGCCTTCAAGTCGTAAATAGGATTTAGTCATCAGTCGATATCGCCCACATGCATGACAGGCTGGCAACAACAGCAGCTACTGCTGTTGCTTATAGATACATGTCAGTTGGCTGGCACAGAGGAGTAAGCACAGATGAATGACTAAGCAAGAACAATAGCTGTTACTGTAACTAGAATTTTAGCGAGAAAAGATAGTATTCTTTCAGCGATATCAACCTTAGTGGATGCATAATATAATAATGTGTTGTCTTCTAAGTTGGTTTACTATTGAGCTTAGCATCTTTCACTTAATATAATTCATGGTGGAATTCTATACATTTTCCTAAAATTTGTGACAACTTGGTTATTGTGAATATTTGGAGTAATAATTTAACCGGTGAGATAGGAAATTCCCTTCATGTATGCTTTAATATTCAGTATGTTGATCTGAGCGCTAACAAATTGAGTGTAGATTTAGGATTTGAATTTGAGAAGATGAAAGAGTTTTGGGAATCGGAAAACATATTAGGTAGCATAGTGTCACTCATGGAAAATTGCACTTTACAAACTCTGGACGCGTCGAAAAATGATTTCAGAGGATAATAACGTAGGGGAATTTCAAACTGTCAAAATTTACCTGTATTGATTTTGTGGGGGGTTACAGGGCCAATTCAACAATAGATTGATTTATTTTCGAATCTCCAGGGTCTTTTGTTGGCTAACAAATCCTTAATTCTAAAGTCATTATTAAGCCTGAGAAAATTACCTTTCCTAGATCTAAGTACAAACAAATTTTATACTCCATATTAATATCCCCTAATTTTTTGCCCATTTGATGAGCTAAATAAATTGTTTCAACCACTCGGAAGAGGTATTTTTACCAGAGTTTTTGCAGTACCTCTGTTGCAGTTATAGGGATTCTGATTATATATACATACCTGTTTGTGTGTATTTCTTCCTGCTTTTGAGTAGGGAGTTCTGAGTTCGTTTGTGATAGATTTAGAGTATTCATAGGAATATCTTGTATAGTTTACAGTTGAATGGAGGTTTGGTTTTTGGGGTAATGATTGATGCTTTGTACTAGGTACTTTATGTTATATTCTAAACAAAACAAATTCTACATAATATGTTGCAAGTATTTTTATTACTTTGTCCTTCACAGATTTGCAGTGGAAGATTAATATCTGGAAACGGTCACGCGTTTAACGCACGTGGGCACAACTAGTGATAAATAAGTGGGCAGATATGTTATTTGTCCACTTACAAACTATTTGTCCATGTACAACACCTCCAATGTATAAAAAGTTGATAAATTTTGCTTTGTTATTTGGGTGAGAAATATTTGCCAAACAAATTTACCATTTCTTACAAGTGCTTTTTTTATTTTATTTTTATGCTAAAATATTTTAAAGACTGTTTTATAAACAGTTAAAAAAATTGTTTTAAATAAAAAACTAATTTATAAACTTTTTTTGAAATTGCTTTAAATAAAAAAACTGTTTTCTAAAACATATTTAAAAAAATGTTTTTAAATTGTCTTAAAAACTTTTAACAAACTCTTCTAAAATTGTTTTAAAACTATTAGAAAAAGTTTTATAAAAACTGTTTAAATAAATTGTTTTGTCAAAAACTTGTTTAAAAATTATTAAAAACTAGTTTGAATAATTAAAAAACTGTTTCGAATAATGTAAAAAATTGTTTTAAAAACTGTTTTATAAAAATGTTTTAAAAATTATTTTTAAAGATGTTTTATTAATGTTTTATAAAAACTGTTTTAAATAAAAAAATGTTTTATAAATTGTTACGAATAAAAAAACTATTTTATAAAAATGTTTTTAAATTGTTTTAAAAACTGTTAAAAAAAATGTTCTAAAACTATTTTAAAAATTGTTTAAAAAATGTTTTATAAAACTGTTTTATTAAAAACCTGTTTTACGATTTTATAAAACTGTTTTGGTAAAAGGTTTAAAAACTGTTGTGAATAATTAAAAAAATGTTTCGAATATTGTAAATTTAAAAAAAAAACAGTTTTATCAAAATGTAAAAAAAAAACTGTTTTTAAAAAAAACTGTTTTAATGATGTTTTATAAAAACTTTTTTAAATTTAAATAAACTAATTGGATTTATTTTAATTTCGTCTAATTGTTGTTTGATAACCTCGTGTGAAAAACCTAGGTAAAATCTGTCACACCCATGAAAAATTTTGCCTTCTCCATTTTTGTCCACTTTTGAATCAAGCGGACCCTAATAAAGAGAAAACATTATTAAGAAGTTTGAGGGAAGTTATGTTTCAATTTTGTAAATAGTATGCTATATTTTTTGTTTAAGTAAAAGATGGTGTGGTCTATTATTATAATTATTGAGAAATGATGTTAAATTTGAGTATCGGAAAACTTAATTTTGAGTATTAACTATTATCTTTTGATTAAGTCACTGAAAGAGATTTTTTTCATCCACTGTTAAAAACTGTAACATTTGTTTAGACCATAGGAGGGAATTGATTGGCTTGTTATAGTTACATATAACATTTTCGTTCAATTTTTTAAAAAAAAAACAAATTGTAAGAATTGCACGACCTTATTTAGAATAGTATTTACAACCCCGATAAACGAGATAGGATTCAACATGGCACAACACATCGTTCTTCAATATTACATGGAGGTAATGTGCATCGATGCTCAAACGTTGAAATACGTGCTGGATCTTTTAGATGTTATGTTGGTCGCAATGGCGGATATGGTATTTTTATTCCATCGGAGCGAAAGTTTCGAGTGGTGTCGGAAGTTCGGGAGTGAGAGCTCCCGAGACGAATTTTTTTTTGAGTTATTTCAAATTTTATACAAATTATAATTTTATAATGCCCAAACAACTACAATTTATAGCTTTATAATGCCAAACAACTACAAATTATAGCGTTATTTCTACTTTTATACAAATTATAGTTAATCCAAATTGATCCCAATATTAGTTAAGTGTTGGGATTGTGCGACTTGTGCCACAATTTTGGGTTGAACTTCTTGATGGAGAAGATTATCGAACTCCTCATTCGGAGATGATTAAACTTCAGCTTTGGATACGGTTTGTGTGTTGTCTTCTCTTTTACGTTTAAAAAATTTCTCCATAGATTTTCTATTTTAAAAAAAACATATATTTCAGACTACATATATCACTACAAATTAAACCACATATTTAAAAAAAATCCACAGATTACACATTAAGGGCATATAAAAATACAAAAAAATTATAGATTAAGGGCATATAAAAAAATTACAGATTACAAAAAATTAGGTTGATTGCTATTAAGAGCATAAAAAAAATTCAGACTATAAAAAATTAAAAATTACATAAATTTGAGACTATACATACTAGGGCTGTATTTTTTTTCCGAACATTCCGATTTTTTCGATATCCGATCCGATATTTTCTGATTTTGGAACGTATATAAGGTTTTCAATTTCCGATTTTTCCGTAAAAAATTGGAAATAATTCTGAATTTCCGATTTTTCGATTTTTTCGATCCGGTTTTTTCGAAACTATGCCGATCCGATTTTTCCAAATTATTTTCGATTTTTTTCGAAATATTTTCCGATTTCCAATTTTTGTAATTTTTTTAAACATTCTCATGTGTCCCACATCGACTAGGAAAGGAAGATAGGCCCAAAATAATCTTCTATAAAAGGAGAATATCCCTCTATCCTCTACACAAATGAAAAAAATTTGTTAAATCCTTACATATTTACATGTTGAGTTACATCTTTTTTTCGATTTCTTTAAAATGAGAATTTCGAGTAATCGAAAATCCTATATTAATTTTTTTGAAATTTTGGAATTTCCAAATTTTCTGAATTTTTAGTATATTTTTTGAATTTCCGAATTTTTCAGATTTTTTCGATTTTTTCGAATTCGAAAACTTTTTTGATTTTCTGAAGAAATTGGATAGGAAATTGGAACAAATATTTTATTTCCGAAAAAATTGAAATTTTTTCTGAAAGGGCATTTTCCGATCCGATCCGCCCGAAACACAGCCCTAATACATACAAATACAAAAAATTCAGATTAAACTACACATACCTAAAACTTCTCCACATACAAAAAATATATCTTGAAGTTTTGTAAATAATTAGAGGTATACCTTAATCCTATATTTTTTTTAAATTGAACCGGGGCCGCCGCCGCCCCCCTTGGACCATATCTCCATCCGCCCTTGGTTGGTGACTTTTTTTATTTATTTTTAAAAATCAGTATCAAAAGCCAAAGGTTAACTTCCATTTCCATCTTTAGAAAGGGAAACGTTACGAGAATATCTTATGATTAACCAAACTTTTTGATCAGTGGTATAAGGTTGTCACTGAGATAGTGTTGGGGTGGATTTGATTTGGTCCCTAGTTCGAAGCCTGACACTGTCAAAATAATGCTTGTCCAGCGAAAATCATGAATCGTGAATGTAGATTAATTGAAGTGCGCGTATGCTGATCCGAACACCTTATGACTGTCACACACAAAAAAGAAAAGAATATCTTATGATTCACATTTATGTCAATATGTTAAGGCATGATGTATCATAGAGTTAGCTCATGCCGTTTTTTTGCGCTAGCATAGCTCAGACCTTCAAGTTCATATGTCATATTATGAGGTTGCATGATGTCACACTCTTTCTTATCTCGTGATACTTTTACCGTTTATTGGCTTATTTCATTTGCATGTTTTTAAGGCAACGATAGGAAAGAGAGAAAATAAAGACCTACGCTAACTCTAGATAAATTTATTACTACCCAATTTTTGGATATGGTCAAGTTATTAAATTTCCTTTGAACTCTCCCATTATTGCAAGACTTTTTTTTTCCTCATATTAATTTCTGCACTTTGAACAAAAAACTTATATTGATGTGAGGAATCGAACTCATGATCGGGAGATTGCAAATCTCTTAGTGCATTGTGATCAACCACAAAATAAATTCATAGTAATTATTATTTTAAGGGGCATATAAATATCACCCCTTGATACTAGATATATATACATATAAGTCCACCTTATTTGAAAATGTATAAAGAAATCCTTTGACTAGTCAAGTTTCTATTGCAAAAATGGTAAAATCTCAAAGATACCCTTGAAAGCCACACGTGAGAAAATCTAAAAGATTTTTCAGCTCCTCTTTTCCCTCCTACTTGGTGAGCTCATCATTTTCCATTTCCATTATTTGTGGAATTCCCAAACAACTAAATCGTCACCTCTAGGCAATGCGGCAGTCTTCGATCAGAGCAAATGCACTTTATAAGCCAAGATTTTGATTGTGAAGAGTCGGATAGCAGTGAGGAAATTGGAAGGTATTCACACATTAGAAGATACCAAAACACATTACAAAGAAAAGGTATTGAACGATTTTATGATCCTCTGATTTGGGACATTGATGACATGTATGTTGGTAAAGAAGTTAGATTTTTTTTTGAAGTAGTATGGAGATCTTTTTAGGATAAAACAAAAGTGATATGTCTTCGTAGGGAAAAATGTTTGATAAAATAGATAAATATATGAGAAAAGTCCTGGAATATAATTTTTTTTTCATACATCAGAGAATTTTTATTGTACTTTTATTGTTATCTTATGGTGTGTGTGTGTATATATATATATATATATATATATATATATATATATATGCGTGTGCGTGTGCGTGTGCGCGTGTGTGCGCACAAAGCTAACTATGTTTACTGTTATATATACAATATTGGGTATATATAGTTATTTGTCTTTGTAAATACTCTGTGTAACAAACAAATTTGAATTAGCTTTATGATAATTCGCAAAGTATCTGTAAATGAAAAATTGTTTCTTTATAAATATACAAGCTTATTGTCTTGATGTTTTATTTCATAAATGTAATGCACTTATATGCATAGTCGTAGAATACATGAGGGTTGTTTACGATGGTGGATACATCGGTTTGTATCTGTCAAATTTAAATTTGTAAAAAATATGTCATTCCCTTAGAAATACAAATGGAGTTGTGCACTTTAAATCACTATACATTAGATACTTTATTGTTTTCAATATCATTCAAATTGTGTTACCTAACTCACCGCTATCTAAACTATTTTTTGGTTATTTTGTGTGCAATTAGATGGCCGATAATATGATGAAATCGAACCAGCAAAAACAGGAGAACACGACCAATATTGATGAAGTTTGGTAGCTTTCAACACATTTATACGAGATAACAAAGTTTTTTTCAAAGACAAGCACATTAAAAAATTGATGGACACACCTTTTTGGCCAATGTTCAAAGCATATTACAAAGGAAAGGTTATAGAGTCATATATGAAGAAGTGCGACTTGAAAATAATCTCAATTATCCAACGTTACAACAAGGATACCAAGAAGTTTTTATTTAGAAACACGCCAATTGAGCTGTCCCAAATTGATATATCAACCCTGTTTGGGCTTCCATCATATGGTGCACCAATATTAGTTGCGAAAGAAAAAAAGAAGACTACTCCATTCGCTAATAGATATTTTAAGGGCGCGAAGAGATGACAAAGACATTGGTTGAAAAGGGGCTTAGAAAATCATTGAGAGGTGTGCATTACAAGGATGTTTTGGACACGGTTCGTTTAGTTGCTCTACATTTCTGCATCTGTGTTTTGTTCCCAAACACTAGTTCATCTATTGCTTGGTGTTACAAGAACTATATTGAGGATGTTGAGGATATGAAGAAATATAATTAGGCAACTGTAGTGCATGACAATATATTCAAGTCAATTGAAAACTCAACGAATACCCCCAGCACCGTATCAAGATGCCAACTTCTGTTACCCGTGAGATATTTTTTTCCTAGTGCATCAGTTGTACGAAAACTTTATGTAATAATCAATGTTGTTATTAACGTAATTACTTTTTTTGCAGTTCTAGCTTTGCAAAATATCAAATTTGATTGATCCCTTACCTGGTATCGATGAGAGGTATCCTAAATTTCTCCAATACAATTTACAAGAGTTATATTCGGTGATGGACAATGTTAAACTGTCTATTTTGGAGGTATCTCAACTTGTTTATTGTATATTAATAGGCCGTAAATATTAACACATTTCACATTTTGTTAACTGACATAATATTATATTATTATCCATGCAGATAGATGATAGTGGTTTTGATATTCCAACATTTACTTTGGGCATATTAGAAATTCACACACCACCACCAAGAAGAGTTGAAATTGAGATATTGGATGATTCAACGAATATCAAGTCAAATAACACCATTGATCGCAGAAGATTCCATGCTGTGTTGTCACATGAAGATAATGTAATTAATTTGTTCTCTGAAGAAAGACCTGATTATGTCAGTGAAACGCGAGAGAGGAACAAAATTCGGGGCTGTTAATGATAAATTAAAAATGGAGAATGAAGAATTGAGAATGCTTCTTGAAGCTGCAAATGAGAGGGATAAAAAATCTGCAGAATATGCCGAAAAGATTGAACAACAGTTGCATTGTGACAAAGCTGAATTCTAGAAGCAGCGTGAGTTTTTTATTAATCTAGAAGAGGAAATTGTAAATTGAGAAACAAGTACTGGAGAATTGAGTTAGTGCGCAAAGTGAAGAAATATCATCTCTTATGATAAGCTTGAATGAATAATTAAAAAATATAGACCATTCGATGTGTGATGCAGCGTGGAACAGAGATATACAGCATCCCGAACGTGAGAATATGTCACTACGTGAAGAGATTTGTGCTTTGAAAATCCAATGGAGTGGGAATAAGGATGATGCGCAACCGCTAGACGAGGGGGTTTCGTACTTGAAGTATTTAGAAGGCGAGAACATCCAAATGATAAATGAGATTGATATTTTGAATGAGAAATTAAAATAAAAAGATGATGAACTCTTGAAAAAACACTCACAATGGGATAAAGAGAAGAAGGACCTCACTAATTTGAGCAATAGTAATGAAAAAAATGCAAATGAACTAAGGTCATTGAACAATGAACTCAGACAGATATTAGAAGATGTTCCCACGGCATCAATGAGTGGTAAAACACTCTCCATGTACAAGAGAATAAAAAAACGTAAGGATCGAATCCCATCAATACCCTAGCCTGATTTCGATTACGGGGTTGGTGATCGACACAAAGTAGCGCAACATACATGGGGGGCGACAAATGTACAAAAAATGAATGGGGATAATGATTTTGTTAAAAAAATCAATACGTGTAAGTCGCCACATACACCATCTGACATTACCACATCAGGTGGAAAAAATTCAGAGACCAACTCGCTTACTGTTGAAGATATTGAGCTATCGAATCGTAAGACGGTAAAGGAAATGATATTGCGTTTAAACGAAGATCCAGTTTCAACACATATCAAGAAAGAATGTAGAGATAAATTAGGGTTGTTTTGGGATAAGAGTGGTGAAATGTATGATTATATTATATATTTTGTTTATTAATAAAAAATATGAACAGTGTATTAATAAGGAGTATTGTATGCAGGTCTATGTTATAGCAAGGAGACTCACCGTTGGCGTTAATTTTAAGGAAGGATGTATTGGATATACTAGAGCCTAGTGCCATATCAAACATGGTAAACTTATATAGCGCTATAATTTTAAAGTTACTGCTAAAATTGTTTTTTTTTCCTTTTTTTATGTTAAATGGGATATGTTCAAGAAAAAAATGTTAGTGCATCTGGTAATGCTTTATTACATGAATTTCTGATTAGTATACATGAGATACGCACTGAGGTGTTGGGAACATATATATTGCTACTAGTCACTGGCAGATACTAAAAACACATATATAGATACTCGAAGATTTGTATTTCTCATAAATAAGTATCTATCGAACACCATATCTCTATCTATCTATCTATCTATCTATCTATCTATCTATCTATCTATCTATCTATCTATCTATCTATCTATCTATCTATCTATCTATCTATCTATCTATCTATCTATCTATCTATTGATAGATAGATATAGATATTTCATATCTATATAGATAGATATATATAGATATTATGTTTTTTATATTTTTCAGCAAATCCATCTGTTTCAATATTGCATATGTTCTACACTTTGAATTTATAAACAATACCTTCTTTGTTCTACAGTCTATGTATCTTTGCAGTAGGCATGTTCTCCAATTGAAGTTGCTAAATGAAATTTTTGAAATGAAAATTCTGAAAATAGTCATATATTTCAACACCTAATGTTTTCTATTTTGTTTCCCCTACATATATTCAACAGATAATCAACAGCTTTGGGGAGATCATGCAAACGACTCACAAGAAAATGAAAGGTGTATCACCTTCTTTCTTCATGATGTCTACACAATATTGGGAAGCTATTCGATTGAATGATAGAAATGAAATAAAGACAATAATCGAGGATGTACTTATGCATGTAGTAGGAGATTGTGACATGATTTTTTTTCCAATGAGGCATGAGTTAAAATTTCATTGGACACTAATTTGTATGGACACAAAACAAGAAGAGTTCATTCACTGCAATCCTTTGCGGCCACGAATAAAGGATGGGGTCGATGTCTGTTTCAATGATGCTACAACTTTTGTAAGTATCAAAATGAAATAGAATTATTTTTAAATTTGTGAATGATTTGATTAACTTCTATGACAGCACTCTTGTATAATGACTTGCCTCGGGAATTTAAGGGAGGATGCTGATGACTTGCTGTAAAAGGGTTTATGGACTAAAAGTTTTAAAGAAAGGGGCCATCGAAAAACAACACAAGTCCATCTGACTGCAAGTGACAAATTGACACTATACTGGCTGAAGGAGACTGCATTTCACTATCCACTTGTGCGAGATCAACAGTTTTCACAACAATTGGACAGGTAATTGACCAACTCTTACCTTGGATTTGATAAAATTATGCTTTTTTGTTAAGAAATGTTGTTGATCACATCTTATAATTTTTAATTTGTGTAGCTTAGACTGTGGAATTGTTGTGATGCTAATTGAGAGGTTAATCAATGAAGGATCCGTGATACCGACAAAATGGAATAAGGATACGATGTACGAAATGCGTGGATATTTGATCGAGTTATTTACCACGGCACCTGAAACATGGGAGCTGGAATGACTGAAACTTTATGAAGTCAATCATTTTCTGTTTAAATATAACACGTTCTGTTAGGAAGTTGAATTATAATCGATCAAACTTCTTAGATTTGAACTTTTTTTTTGTTTTTAGCATAATTATTCCTAAAAAATGTTACACTTGTTTTGGAGACAATTGCACTGGCCTATGTATGGAGTTGTTGGGATATTGAAGTATTCACTCTAATTTTGGTATATATATCTCTATTTATCTATTCGGTTTTGTGGGTATATATAGTTTCACTATGGAATATATTCAATCTTTTTGATATTGTGTTAAAGAATGCACTGGGTTATGTACTTTGATCAGGTATAAGTATCTATGCTATTATATCTGCTCTAGCCAGATTATATATGCACATTATTATGCAGAAGACTGAACTGACTTTTATAGACCAATACTTCTATGTGTTTTGTGTAGTTTGGTTTGTCATGAATCCAAATGATGGATGCGGTATCCACAAATGCATGATTAAGGGCATATGATAAGTTTTATAGTGAAGGATACACACTGTCACTTTGTTTAAAGTGTTCCCAATGGAATGCCATATTGCATTGCATGTAGTATCTAACTGTGAGTAATGATAATGAGGATGAATCATCTCATTATGTATTAAATGCTGGGATAATTTATCGGGTCATTCACCACGGCACCGAAAACATGGGAACGCGAATGACTGGGAGTTGATGAATTCAAATTTTTCTTTTTAAGATACCATGTTCCGTTATGAAAGAGGAATGACATCAGATCAAACTTGTTAGAAACTATTTTTTAGATTTAAACTATTTTTTTGTTTGTAGCATATTTATTCGTAAAAAAAATATTGCGCTTGTTTTTAAAACAATTATAATGTGCTATGTATATAATTTATGTATATCTGCTTATATGAGTGGGGTAATCTTGAGAACTTGTAATGCCAGGTTGTATATTGACCAATACTGTGTTAAATGATTGAATTGATTCTTTAAATGAATTTGATAAACCTTTTCTAAAATATGAACTCGGGATTCAATTACCATAGTCTGCAATCAGGTCATCAATTATGAACGGGGTGATTCAATTAACGTAGTTGCATTGTGAGAAAGCTGAATTATCGTTTTACGAATGGGATGCCATTTTACATTAGTCACTTGTGGTATGTGTTCAGAGAGAATGAGGCTTAAACAACCCATTCTAATGTTATTTAACGTAAGTGTCTATGCATGATACCAAACAAGGTATATTCACCTGATGCTGTCATAATAGAGAATGTATTCAAATCCATTCATAGTTGTGCATATTGGATATCTGATGTCACAGTTATGAATCTTCGGATTTGCAAAATTATTTGGAATTGTTGACAGCAGCTGGAATTGTGTCGTACAAATAAACTTCTTTATAAATTAACACTTAGCAAAATGTTCTTTGCATTTGTGTAACTCAAATCTGGCATCCAATTTTTATGGTTGAATCAAATATCTGCAGCTCTATTTTAGCCCATAAACAGTGAATGCTCAAATATATAGTAATGAACTACCAGATGCTTTTCAATCATGATAATAACAATCTAACGATGACTGACATCAATAGCTAATCTATAACTTAGATACACTTTATCGACTTACACAGAAATGAAATGGTTACAGGGTACAAATTTCAGCTGATATTATACGAATTCTAAAAAATAGCTTGCTGAACTCAGGATTCAATTACCGTAGTCTGCAATCAGGTCATCAATTATGAATTTAATCATCTAAAACTTGTAAATTTAGTTTGGATTTTCATGAAGCAAATGAATCGAATCTGTATGCAAAAATAAATGATTTAAGAAAACTTGAGTAACTACATAGCGAAGGTTGAACGTTGTCATAATGTCCATCGTTTTACTAATGGGATACCATATTACATTAGTCACTTGTGGTATGTGTTGAAAGGGAATGAGCCTTAAGCAACCCATTCTAATGATGATTTAATTGAGTCTCTATGCATGATACCAAACAAGGAATATAGACCTGATGCTGCCATAATAGAGCATGTATTCAAATCCATTCATAGTTGTGCATATTGGATATCTGATGTTGTAGTTATGAATGTTCAGAATTGCAAAAATATTTGGATTTGTTGACAGCAGCTGGAATTGTGACCTTCAATTAAACTTCTTTGTAAATTAATACTTAACGAAATGTTCTTTTCATTTGTGTAACTCAAATCTGGCATCCAAAACTTATGAATAGTTAGGTGAACCAATTTTTATGGTTGAATTAAATATCTGCAGCTTTGTTTTATCCCATAAACAGTGAATGATCAAAAACATGTAATGAACTACCAGATGGTTTTCAATCATGATAATAATAATAAAAATATTATCAAAATCTTCAATGAATTGTTTACATTTCAGTAAAATATGGCTATCAGAAAATAAAAAAAGCTACATGTTTTTTATATTGAATACATAATCATTTGTAGGTAGTTACCTGACTTACATGTAGATACCTACCGGTATATGACTACATTTTCAAAATTTATGGTATTTAGGAAATCGAATATTTCCTATAATCAGACAAATAATGCAGCAAATGTAAGTACATCAATATACCTGTTCCTCAACATAAAGGGAAATCATTAATTGAACTCTTAAATTAAGTTGTACAGCAAAGGGAAAACTCATGATAACAAGTTGACATCTAAAACATATAAAGAGGCATATCTTTTATTTGAAATAAATGTCTACAAAGAACGTTAAAAGTTATAAATTCAACCGTGACAATCAACATCAGATGACACGCATGTATTACATCATATGGCAGTCGTACATGTCTTCCTATTATGCCTGTTTGAAGAACCACAACGACCACAGTTGAGCTTCCTCACTTCGCCTGCTAATTTTATCCTTTTTACTCTAGGTCTACCAGGTTGTTTTCGTTTAGTAGGAGGTTTGATACCATCTTCGCTAATCTTCATCCCCTTAGGTATGGACGGTACAGGATATATTGGACAAGCATATGTTTTAAAAAAAAAAATCAGATTTAAAGTAATCTTCAATAAGCTCATGTATTTCTAAACCTCATGCTTGGGCAGCAATATATGCGTGAGAACAGGGTAAGCCTTTAATCTGCCACATTCTACAGGAGCAGGATCGATGAGATAAATTCACCGTATATGAACCATCATCGGACACTTTGAACACATCTGCACTCGCTTGACTAACATACCAATTTCTCCAAGCATCTAATTTCTCTCTTATAATCTTTTCAATTTCTGGACAAAAAATGCCTGTCCATTTCTCCGCTAAACATCTCCCGTCCGACATCATCTTCATCAGTTTTGTTCTAATGCCATTTATGAGTAGAGTGATAGGTAAGTATCGTTCTTCAAGTATCCACGAGTTGAACGACTCAGCTATGTTAGATTCCATCTCCCCATATCGTTGGCCGATAAAAAAGGCTTTTACCCAATTCTTGAATGGTAGATCCTCTAGAAAACTGACCATTGTCTCGCCAGCTTCCTTCAATAACTCATTCATTCGTTGTGCGGATAGAATCTCAGTTTCAGCATATGCACAAGACACAAACAAACCTACTATCTTATCACGATAGTTAGACCTCCCCCTCCTGGGATATTTCACTCATATGTTTTGCTTAATGTGATGAATACAATATGCGTGAGGAAACAAAGGAAATTTCATCGATACAGCAGCACACAAACCATCATTCCTATCAGATATAAAAGTAGTAACCCTATTATGGTCTTTCAATACAACAATATTCATAAAAACCAATCCCAATTTTCTTCGGTCTCCCCATCAACAATCGCAAATGCAACCGGAAAGATACCTGCATTACGTGAACATAAATCAATTAACTCATACTACAGATTAAAAGGCTATGTTATGTGCCAGATAACATAAATAAATGATCAAATTATATATATACATGCCGTCGTTCTGCAACAGACAAAATAGGGTAATTGTCGTTAAGAAGAAACATACATATGATATGACATGCTGTACAGAAAAATAAATAACTATTTATCACTAATCAATTCCCACCGATCGAAAATTTGTGATACTACAGTACATATCTATATCATAATCTTTAAAAATAAAAAATTTAAATACTCAAATATATAACATAGTTCTAAATATGAGTAGTACTCAAACATTAAGGTAACTCCAAATTAGAGTAAATGAGAAAAGAAGTTCATTATAATGTGCCAAAACCTTTACGTTTAACTACGTAATAGTCGAACATTAAGCTAATTCATACCAAGTGAGTTTCATATCACGATGAACTTAGTATCTAATATAACTAAATTCGAACATATTGGGTATGTAATTCGTGAAGACATATACAGTTAACTAAATTTAAAATGAAAACTATTAGTCAAATGGCTCCATAAATTTAGCAAACATTATGTATGAACAATGGATGTATAAAACTGTAACGTATTAAAGTGTCGCAAAATACCGAGTATGTATGAAATTAAACAAATATTAATCAATTTATATAATAATATATTAGATACCATGTTAAGTCAAAGTTTTTGTTTCAATCAATCTTTAAAAAACTTATCTAATACATATTCTCCCGACATTACGACAAGATATTACATTCGCCCAGAATTACCACAACAATTAGAGAGAAATATTCATATGCTACATACCCATTATCAATTTTATAAGATTTTATCACAGAAATATAAATACGACTTTGACTTAACATGTGGTATCTACCTTAGGTGTTTTACTTTTTATATATTGTACCTTGATTCCCATTTTTTGTTGTCGCTCCCAATAGATGACCTTTGTATTTGTTCTTCAAAAATGTATCGTCAATACACAACATTGGCCGATAATAGGTAAAATCGGCAACACATGCATCAAATGAAATAAACATCCTCTTAAACTGATTAGTACTCGGCTCACACTCGATAACAACATGAGAACTTGGATTCGATTCTAATAAAAGGTCCTTGTAAACACCCAATAATTTGTATGACATTTCCTCTCCCCCGTGCAACATTGTCTTTTCCATTTCTTTCCCATACCAAGCTTGGTGATACGGAATATCGAACCCAAAATTCTCTTTTAACTCCTTTACTAGTTCAATTGGTTTAATTAATGGTTTGTCCTTAATACGATCCCCAAAAACAGATGACACCAAGTTTGAACTCATTATTGAACTTTTATAGGTACGGATTAGACCACTACACATGTGAATATCATTAAGTGTCATAATATAGAAAAATTCATTACACAGAGAAACCCAAGCATGGACACGCCATTTACACCTGTCAGACTTTTTTTAGAACATTCTGCCATCACCCTAGATTTCTCGTTCTTGACATATACAAACTTAAATCCCATTTCTGCAGAATACTTGACCAATTTGTCTCGGAACTCCTTAGCACCCCCTTCAAATTTTTGATCCACATGACTTATGTATTTCCTCCATTCTTCCGATAGTAACGACTTCCGTCTTGAGTATCTACTTTCCGCTAAATAATCATTCTGATTTAAGTTGTTTCTCTCACAAAACAAATTATTAAATCCAAAATCAGTAGGAGGAAGATTATTTGAACTGTCAATAATACAAATATCAACAAAATTCTCCTTCAACATGTATGATGATAACATCATTCCTATTGATACCAAATTTAATCTACTGACGTGGCCCAGTTGAATGAAGACGCGTGGCAATCTGCATAGTAATAACAAAATACTTCCGAGGAACTCACACACTCCGAGGAACCATACTACAGCGAGGAGCACTGCTTCCCCGAGGAATTCATACTCTCCGAGGAACTCATGCTCTCCGAGGACAAGACCTTTCCGAGGAACTCTTTGAGTACCGAGAAGCTTAGGCGGTCCGAGCAACTCAGGCGGTCCGAGCTGCACTTCGAACAAAGCATTAATGACGGGACAACCAACAGTTTGACTATTCATTAAATGCTTATCATTCAGACGCACATGCATAAAGGGCGTTGACTGTATTAACCTTTCATATGTACGCCATTTAACGTATCACCCTTTCACATGACAGCCTCAGGGCTATAAATACATTGTACAATCCTCATTGTAAAGGGACCCCCAGACCGGAATTTCTTGATAGAAGTTGTAATCGAGAATTTCCAAACACTCAGCAATAATACAACAGTTGACGTAGGCCATTCTTATAAGGCTGAACCACTTTAAAATTCTTTGTCTCATTTATTTATTTGTGATTGAATAATTAGATTGATCTAATTTTTTACATCAACAGATTGGCGCCGTCTATGGGAACGACTGGTAATATCATTTTCCATCAAAAACAATTCATCACCCATGGCTGATATTCCAGAATCCAGCAATTGAAATGCTGGAAGCCCTCCAAATCCATCTGCTCCTCCAAATATTCCAGATCTGGCTGGAATAATGACAAATCTGGCTCAGGGCCAGACCGTCATGCAAGAAACTATGCGTCAACTCATACAAACCCTCCATGGCGGTGCACCAACCCATTCAGGACTGCTGAGTATTCAAAGAAACACCCATGCACCATCCTCACGAACTAGGCGTACCAATTCGTATCGTAACGAAGAATCTGAAGATTTCTCTTATCAACCTGGACGAACTTTGTCAGTGCGAGCCACGAATACTGAACAACGTGTCACTCTCTCCCCAGAAAGGACCAGCGCATTGGAAAGGTTAAGTAGGGTTTCTCCTTTCGATCGATTAGGCCCTAGAAGGAACAAAAGTCCTCCTAATGCAGCGTCGAGGAGCTTTTGATGATCAACAGCCATAAGGGAAAGATCTGCCTAGTCGCGACCAGTTGCTCGTCAAGATAGATCCCAGGAAGCCACTTCAACACGATCAGCTGCTCGAACTAACAGGCCCGAGGAAGGGAATGATGCATGGAAAGGCTCTATTCAGAGGCTGGAGGATAGATTAGGGGAAATTGATAAGGTCAAGAATCCTCTACAACGAACCTTTATTCGAGGAACACCTTTTGTCCAGGCTATTGTAGATTTTCCAACACCATCAAAGTTCAAAGCACCTATTGTGACCCCTAAATATGATGGAAAGACTGACCCTATTCTTCATATAGAACAATATCAAGATGCTACCGACATCTATGCTGTCCCAGACGAGATGAGATGCAGGGCATTCTCGGGAACTCTTACCGGATCAGCTCAAATATGGTATAATAATCTTCCTCGGGGTAAGATCTCAACTTTCTTTCAACTGGCCGAGTTATTCATTGGAAATTTCTGCTTTAGGGCAAAGCCAGTTAAATGAGTAGCACATTTGTTAAGTGTTAGACAAAAAGCTGGTGAAAGTACCAGAGATTATATAACTCGTTTTAATAACGAGAAACTTGAAGTAATTGATTATGAGGAGAAGACAGCGATCACTGCCTTGATGAGTGGGCTGTTGCCTAATAAGTTGTATTACACTTTGGCCAAAGATCCACCCACAACTATGTCAGAATTGATGGCAAAAGCGGCCAAAATCATGAATGTCGAGGAGGCTATGGCTGCGAAGAAGAATATGGATAAAGAAACCAAGGTGGAAGTCGACAAAGCCAAGAAGAAAGAGAATAAGAACAATGGTAGTGACAAACAATCCAAAAATAGGTCGTCATGGGAAGTCTTGAAGAAATTTGATAATTATACTCCTTTGAAGGTAGATATCAACCACGTCCTGGAATAAATTAAGAACAACAAGGAGTTAAACTGGCCAAAGAAAATGAAGGCAGACCCTGACACGAGGAATAGGGAAAAATATTGCGAGTTTCACAAAGATCATGGCCATATGACCAAAAATTGCATAGCTCTTCAGAATGAGATCGAAACACTCATTCGACGAGGAAAACTGGCAAAGTATGTTGATCATGGAAACGAAAGAAGAAACAACGACCGAGTAAGAGAGAGGTCTAGATCTCCTCATCGAGCAGAGGAGAAAAAGAAAAGAAACCATGAAGTTGATCCAGAAGATGACCCCGATCTTCCCAAGAGACCAAGGAAGCCAGAACGAGAGGTATTTTCAATACGCTTTGGATCATTTGACTGTAATGTTATTACAGGTGGAGATGCAGGAGGAGGAAACCTTACTGCAGAGAGAAAAGCTTGCCTCGGTGAGGCACAAGCCTGCTCGTACATTCAGCGAATAAATCTAGCAGAGGAAGATCGCCCAAGAAATGTGAACAAAGAGAAGTTGGTCATTGGGTTCTCAAAAAATGACCTCGCAGGTGTACTATATCCTCATGATGATCCACTGGTGATCAAAATGAGGATGAAGGAGGTTATGATTTCAAGAGTACTGGTCGACAATGGTAGCTCGACAGACATCATGTTCTACTCGTGCTTCGATAGTTTAAATCTAAAGTTATCTCAACTGGAGCCTTACCACAGACCCCTCATCGGTTTTGCTGGCGAGAAAGTATTTCCACTTGGGATGATCAAGTTGGATATATTCATTGGTACGTGGCCTGCTTGTCGAACAGAAATAATACGTTTCTTCGTGATGGATAAGAATGTCCAATCATCGTACAATATCATCATGGGAAGAGTAGGATTGAAGAAGTTCGAGGCTGTACCATCTACTGTGCATCAGTGCCTAAAATTTCCAATAAACTTTGGAGTAGGAGTTGTGAAAGGTGACAAAAAAGTAGCTCGGGAATGATATTATTCATCCGCCGAGCAAGAAGAACTGGAAGAATCAAAGAAAAAGACTACTACCTATCAAGTCGATGAAGGTTCAAAGATTGAAACATTGGATCCTCGAGATGAGTCACAACTCGTGAAGGGTCAAGTGGTGGAAGCTACTGAAAACATCATTCTGGACGACGAGCACCCTGAGTGAACTACTCAAATAGGTTCGTCATTGGAAGCCTCATTAAAACAGGAATTGATAACGTTCCTAAGAAGCAGAAGACAAACTTTTGCATGGAGTCATGAAGATATGCCTGGGATAGACCCAAACTTCTTGTGTCACGAGCTCAATGTAAATAAGGAGATCAAGCCTGTGAAGCAGAGAAGAAGAGTATTCAGTCCCGAGAATAATCAAGCTATACAGGAGGAAGTCGAGAAGCTCCAGAAAGCTTGTTTCATTGAAGATGTTAAATATTTAGACTGGTTAGCCAATGTGGTGATGGTGAAGAAGAAAAACAACAAGTGGAGGATGTGTGTAGACTTCACCGACCTCAACAAAGCGTGCCCAAAGGATCACTTTACATTGCCCCAAATTGATCAACTGGTGGATGCTACCTCGGGACATGAGTTGTTGAGCTTCATGGATGCTTATTCTGGTTACAATCAGATCAAAATGAAACCTGAAGACAGGGAGAGTACTTCTTTCATTACCCCTAGGGGAACTTATTGTTATAATGTTATGCCTTTTGGTTTGAAAAATGCAGGTGTGACATATCAGCTGCTGATGAACAAAGTCTTTGCTGAACAAATCAGTTGCAATATGGAAGTCTATGTTGACGATATGCTGACAAAAAGCAAGAAAGCTACCGATCATCTAGTTAACTTAAGTCAGACTTTTGATCAACTGGATAAATATCAAATGAAGCTGAACCCGACGAAGTGCATATTTGGAGTACGAGAAGGCATGTTCCTCGGGTACATTGTCAATCAATGAGACATTGAAGCAAATCCAGAAAAAATCAAAGCCCTATTAGGGCTGCGATCTCCAACGACGAAGAAGGAAGTACAGAGTCTCACATGATGAGTAGCAGCACTCAACAAATTTGTGTCACGGGCAACTGATAGATGTATCCCATTCTTCAAGACACTCAGAAAGACTTTTGAGTGGAATGATGAATGTGAGAAGGCTTTTCAAGACTTGAAGAAATACTTAGGAGAACCTCCACTGTTGTCCAGGCCGGTGATAGGAGAAAAATTGTATTTGTACCTCGCAGTGTCCGAAAATGCAGTTAGCTCGGCGTTGATCAGAGTGGAGAATGGAGTGCAAAAACCAATTTATTACACAAGCAAGGCCTTCCGAGGAGCAGAAATCAGATATCCAAAGATGGAAAAATTGGCACTGGCGCTGATTGAGGAAAGTAGAAGAATGAGGCCATACTTCCAGGCTCATACTATAATAGTATACACTGATATGCCACTGAGGCAAGCCCTTCATAAACCAGAAAAATCAGGGAGATTGATGTACTGGGCAATAGAACTCGATGAATATGATATAGTTTATGAACCCAGATCATCATTAAAAGGGCAAGCTGTGGCAGATTTTATAACAGAGTTCACCTATCCTGATACCCCCGAGGAGCAAAAGTTGCTCGCTGATCAACCTGTGGATGTTACAGGATCAACAAACACAAGCTCAGACCAACTATGGTTGGTAAAAGGGCAAGTGGATGTTACAAGATCATCAAATTCGAGCTCAGACCAATTCCGATTGGTAAAGGGCGAGAAGAGATGATCGACGAAGAGCAAGAAATATCCGGTGAGGATGAAACGAAGCAGCAAATATTTCACCGAGGAACTATGACAGATCAGAAATTTGAAGACGAGTTACCTATATGGAGGTTATATGTAGATGGCTCATCTTGCATTGCAGGATGTGGCGCGGGGATAGTTTTGAGCACTCCAGACGAGGTCGACATGGAATACGCCCTGCGATTCCAATTCAAAGCTTCCAACAATAAAGCTGAATATGAGGCCATGATTGCTGGACTTAGTTTGGCAAAAATCATGGAGGCGCAGTAGGTTATTGTTTTCAGTGATTCTCAATTGATCGTAAACCAAATGATGGGAATATATGCAATTAGAGGAGAATTAATGATCAGATATCATGCAAAGGCAAAGGAGCTGGTGTCAAAATTTGCCGCTGTTCAGCTAATCAGAATACCAAGAATGGAGAATGCGAGAGCAGACGCCCTAGGTCGATTAGCATCAGCTACTCGCACCGAGCTACGACGAACAATCCCAATTGAAGTTTTAGCTGGTCGAAGTATAGATGAAGATCTGACGATGAACTTTATCACTCTTGATTTAGGACCATCTTGGATGGATCCCATCAGGGGGTACATTGAAGAAGAAGAATTACCAACTGACAAGCTCGCAGCCAAGAAATTGAAGTTTAAAGCTGCTCGGTATGTATTAACTAACGGTATTCTATATAGACGAGGAATTATGGCAGGTTTGCAGAGATGTGTACATCCCTCTGAGGTGCAAGATTTGATTGAAGAGATCCATGAAGGGTCATGTGGAGCACATCTAGCAGGTCGAATGCTTTTCCAAAGGGTGATGACGCAGGGATATTATTGGCCGACGATGAGAGCTGATTGTATAGCTTATGCCAAGAAATGTGACAAGTGCCAGCGCTTTTCCTCCATCCGAAGAACTCCACAAGCGTTGTTGACACCCATAACTTCCCCTTGGCCATTTTCCATGTGGGGAATTAATTTGGTTGGGCCACTGCCAACAACCCGAGGAAGGTTTAAGTACCTCGTCGTCGCAGTGGATTATTTTACTAAGTGGGTAGAAGCTGAGCCACTCATTGATATGATGTATGAGAAGGTGTACCAATTTATTTGGAAGAACATCATTTGTCGATATGGTCTTCCTCATTCCTTCATCACAGACCATGGAACACAATTTGATAATGAGGAGTTCGCTGCCTATTGCCATCAGTCAAATATTTTGAAGGTCCACTCAGCACCAGGTCATCCTCAAAGCAATGGACAAACTGAAGTGACAAACAGAACGCTGCTGAATGGTTTGAAGAAAAGATTGGATGATGCGAAAGAAAACTGGATCAACGAGCTACAATCAGTACTTTGGGCTTACCGAACTACACCCCGAGTAGCAACAGGAGAATCACCATATATGCTGGCGTTTGGAAGTGAAGTTGTTATACCTGCCGAGTAGGGCCTCCCAACACACAGGGTTCTAAATTTCAATTCCCCTGTCAATGACTTAATGAGAAGACTGGATTTAGACATGCTCGAGGAAGTTAGAAAAGAAGCAGCCATTAGAAATGCTACTTACCAGCAGCGAACAACTTTGTGCTACAACAAAAGGGTGAAGAAGTGCGACCTGAAAGAAGGAGATTATGTGATGAAGAAAGTCATTCAAAAGCACAATAAGCTGGAGGCAAACTGGCATGGACCATACCGAGTTACAGAAGTTGTTCGACCAGGAACTTATCAAATAGCAACTCTAGAGGGGGAGGAGTTTAAGAATGCATTGAACGCAGAGCACCTGCGCAAGTATTATCAATGATGTGTATTCTCATGTAACACAGTTCCATCAGTATGAATAAAATGAGGATATTCTGCCAAAGCCTCTCCTTTTATTGAAAATTTTTCGGGGAATACTAGTGCTACACACTACTCGGCAGAACTCAGACTACTCAGCAAAAATATTCCTAAAAATGCCAACTTCGGTTGGTTAGGAAACAAAATATTCCTAAAAATGCCAACCCCGGTTGGTTAGGAAACAAAATATTCCTAAAAATGTCAACGTGTTTGGTTAGGAAACGAAATATTCCTAAAAATGCCAACTTCGGTTGGTTAGGAAACAAAATATTTCTAAAAATTCCAACCTGTTTGGCTAGGAAACAAAATATTCCTAAAAATGCCAACCTGTTTGGCTAGGAAACAAAATATTCCTAAAAATGCCAACCTGTTTGGCTAGGAAACAAAATATTCCTAAAAAGGCCAACTTATGTTGGTTAGGAAGTACATATATTCTCGAAAATGCCAACTTATGTTGGTCGGGAGGTAAATATATTCTCGAAAATGCCAACTTATGTTGGTCGGGAGGTAAGATTATTCCAGAAAGCGCCAAAGTCTACTAACTATGGTTGGTCGGGGATAAAAACCACCAACTGTAGTTGGTCGACATGGATAATTTAATGACCTTGGTTGGTTGGAAACATTTGAAACATTTTACTCATTACTTTATTAGTAAGTGATCGAGAAACATTTTTTATACTCGAAACTTTTTAATTATTACTGAGTTGGTCGACAAACTACACAATATTGTTATCTTTTTAACAGATAGACATGCATAAATGTAAAGTATTACAAGACAATAGCAATTAAGATTGCAAACATAAATGAAAATTTTTCATTAAATTCAAAATAAATTACAAGTACATTGATATTGAAATGTATACTAACTATTACATCAAAAATTCCTATTCTACTGGTCTTTTCCCCTCTGCTTTTGACACAGGTTCCTCACCAACAGGCGGATCATTTAAAGCAGAGGAGAATTGGTAAAATTGAGATCCTTCAACATCCTGACATTCATCACGGATGGTCGATCTAGGAGATGCTCGGGACGAGATACTTCAGTTTGTGAATGGAGATTGTAGTCACCGAGATACTTAGAAATCAAGCTCCGAGGAATGGCCCGAGAAGGGATCCAACTCATATCCAGTTTGAATGGTGGCACGGGTAAGTCGAGAAGCCCAGGATCATGGTAGTCCCATAGTTAATGACCCTGTTCGAGCTGCAACACACCTAAGGCATTCAACCAGCCTTGATTGTAGCCCTCGTTATTGGCATTCTGGATACGATCGTCCAAGTGAAATAGAGCTTCGTTGTATCCAGCCATCCATAACTCCTGGGGCTATTTGTGGAATTGATATGTTAATCTATCCAGCTGGTCGTGAAGACTTTTGGTAAAGACCTCTTTGTTCTCTAAGGTAGACTTCTGCGTGGAGAGCTGCTCTTCCAGATCTATGATCTTCGTTGACATTTCAGACAAAGCCTGGTTCTTCGCCATCAACTGGAAGGCCTGGTTTTCCAAGGCAGACTGAGTCCTTTGTTCCTCGATAGGAATCCGAGCTGGTCTTGCTCGTCCCCGAGGAGCCCTTGCTCGACCCCGAGAAGATGTGGAAGGGCTAGACCTCTTCAAGGTTTCCAAGTCGTCCCTCAAGTTGGCATTCTAGACCTCTAGGAATGAGAATCCCTCATCGGTCACTGGGATTAAGGCTTCCGAAGAAGAGGCTGCAGACTTCAACTGTGATAGCTCTTTCTGCAAGTTGTTGTTCTCTTGCTCTAGCAGCTCGGCAATCTGTCTGCATTCCTCGACCTCGCCCCTCAGGGTTCTCTACCTTACATCATACCCAGCAAATAGCTTCTCATAGCCCTTGTAGGCAATGATCATCTTGTACTTCTTCTCGTACCCCTCATGCAATAGGGCAGTTGATTCTTTGTATTGTAATTGAAGGTCTTCGAGGGTGCCTTGGAGATCCTCGATCATTTCATAGTAGGCCACATTATTGGCTACCGCTCGATCAAGTAGACACTTCAAATATTGATATGCTTCAACCGCCTGTTCTGAAGCATCTTGGCCCGGGATGTCGACAACTTGTGCTGCACTCAGGTCTGTATGACCAGCCTTAAAGTATTTATTATATTGCCGCAGCAGCTTGGTATTATGGGAAGATAACAATTCCATCTTGGCCAGAAACTAGCAGAGAAAGAAAGAGCAATCATCAATAAGAAGTACAAGACAAAGAATGAATGGAAAACAGACAACAGTATGCAAGAAAATCCAAGTTTTATTAGATCATAATATTCAGAATTATATGTTGAAGTTACATAAGACAAAAGAAAAATATAGAGATAAACTCGAACAACTCTACACCTTTTCCTTATCTCCCAACACCTTCTCGGGAGGTCGGGATGAGGTGGTAGGTTGATTAGGGGGAATGGAGAGTTGATCGGGGAGCACTGGCATTTCCTCGACAGCAGGCTGAATGGCTAGGGGATGATCACCCATCACCATAGAAGACTCTTCTAAGGCAGCTTCATCCTCTTCAAGATCTTCAGGGGTTGGAGGGGGACCAGGAATGTGTTGCTGGAAAAGCTCAGAAGATTCATCTACCTTCATCTCCTCGAGAGCTACAACCCATCCATCCCTGAAGTACTTCAGGCTGCTATAGTCCACTTGCGACGACACCATAGCAGCCAACCCCTTGTTCCACCCCTTGTCCCAGCCAGCGTTGAAGGACTTCTTCACAGCCACCTTCCTCTTCAATTTCTCCGAGGAGAGCTTCTCGGACAGCAGGTTATCAGCAGCTTTCAATTTGTTTTCAATCTCCTCCTTCTGCTGACCTACTTCCCTAAGTTGAGCCAGCTCCTCCTCAGCAGCCTTGAGCTTATCTTCAAGCTCCCCAGCAGTTTTGAGCTTCTCTTCGAGCTCCTTATTTACCTTCTCCAGGGCATTTATTATCTTCTCCAACTCCTTGGAGGCATCGATAGCTCGAGCTTTCTCTTGCTCGATAGAGGCAAGCTTTTTCTCCTAGACAGCCTTGTTAGTAGCGTATGTCTGGAGAGAATTGTCCAAAGACTTGATAGCTTCTGCTAGAGCTCCCTCCACACTGGACAAGGAACATGAAGCTTTAATTGCTTCGTCCTTCTTCAGAATTATATTAAAACAGCTCGTCAACTGTGAAAGGAAAAAGAAAACAAGTTAGAAACAGAAATGACAAAAGAAATATGAAAAGTTCAAAGTAAAAAGACTTACAGAAGCAAGGTGATGAGAAGCTAACGAGGTGACCATGTCCCGAGTAAGGTTTTCTTCAGTACCTTGGACCTCGGGAATGATCCAAGACTTTACCGAGCTCATGACAGAGCTCGGAGGAACAAAAGTGGGAACCCCTGTCCCAGCAGTTGTGGGCTGAGTGATGGTGTCAGCAAAATTGACCGAGGAGCTCTTCTTCAGCCTCCTCGGGGGAACAGGAACAGAAACAGATTCAACCAAGGAAGAACCCTTGGTCGGTGATATTACAATCACCTCTCCAGGAGCATCAGAACTGCTCGGAGCCACTGCGGGCTTCTCAACAACCTTCACGATAGCAGCCGAGGAAGGTGCATCATTCTTCTTTGTCCCCTCTCCCGGGACATCAACTTTACTTCTTTTTACCTCACCAGAACCAGAGGCAGGTTTCTCGAACAGAGTGGGAGGTCTTCTTCTCTTCATCCTTTCGCTTAAAGGGACGTGAGATTCAGGCGAGGAGCTGGTGGAAGCTGGTACTGGATCTGCGTCACTTATTACTGGACGAGCAGTAAAAGAGGTGGTGTAGCTCTTGTATTGCAGCAGATATGATGCCGGCCTAATATGCTCGTCAGCAACAGATTGATGTAGGCTCCAGATAAGTTTCAAATGCCTTATATTGACATCTGCTTCTTTTGGGCACTTTCTTTTACTGTCAACTGCAAATAAACAAATCATAAATAAAATATCAGTAGCACATTTTATCAAACACAAAAGAAGCATGATTTCAAAATAAATAAAATGAAATAAAAATAACCTATCCCATTGCCATAAGGAGGGCATCTGGGACCCTGGTCAACCTCATCTCCAGTTAATGGAGGGTGTTGCCAATTTTTTATGACAACCCCGTGTTCAAAATAATCCCTATTGGCATCAGGGAGATTGACTACTAAGTCTCTATTTAAAAACCTAGTTTTTAAATAAAAAATGTTATCATTAACTGCCCATCTATAGAAAAACATAATCTCAGGAATTCCTATGCGAGTTCCATGGATTTGATTTAATCTATGCACCCCATTAACTATTCTCCATGTGTTGGGGGCTATTCTTGCAGGAACAACGTCAAAGTAATGACAGAATTCCATACACAAAGGATTTGGTGGAAAAGAAAATCCACACTCAGTAATAAAGAGACCGGGGAACCAATGTCCCTCAGCCAAATGGAAGTAATCAGAAGGCTCAGAAAGCTCTTCCAAAACAACCCAGGAGGGGATGGAAAAATCAGAGCGAAATTTATCCAGAGATTCAACAGGGTAAACCATGATGAATTAAAGAAATGAAGGAGAAGGAAGAAAATCTTACAGAAAAAGAGTGGATCTGATGACAACGGACGATGGAAAAGATGAATACACAGGAGAGAAAGAGACGACGGAAAACTCGAGAATTAAAAATTTGAAAAAGTAGAAGACGATGGGAGTGTCTGTGAAGTTTAAATACCTTGCCTTGGGAAATGGTGAAGTAATGATTACAAAAAAGGATGATTACGTTACCAGCGGCTAAAAAGATAAAAAGGGGCGCGGGAATCAAAGCGGGCAACAACGATTAAAAAGACGAAAAGGGGCGCGAGAATCAAAGCGAGCAGAAAAGTTAAAAAAAGCATGATTCTACGAATTTGAAAGGAGAAATAAATACGAAGGAAACACTCCTAAAAATCAGGAAGACCATTTAAAGCTACCATATTCCGAGAAAGAATGTTCCCTACTCCTCAAATTTCGAACTATGAAACATTGGGGGCTTCTGTTGATACCAAATTTAATCTGCTGACGTGGCCCAGTTGAATGAAGACGCGTGGCAATCTGCATAGTAATAACAAAATACTTCCGAGGAACTCACACGCTCCGAGGAACTATACTACAGCGAGGAGCACTGCTTCCCCGAGGAATTCATACTTTCCGAGGAACTGATGCTCTCCGAGGACAAGACCTCTCCGAGGAACTCTTTGAGTACCGAGAAGCTTAGGCGGTCCGAGCAACTCAGGCGGTCCGAGCTGCACCTCGAACAAAGCATTAATGACGGGACAACCAACAGTTTGACTATTCATTAAATGCTTATCATTCAGACGCACACGCATAAAGGGCATTGAATGTATTACCCTTTTATATGTACATCATTTAATGTATCACCCTTTCACATGACAACCTCAGGGCTATAAATACATTGTACAATCCTCATTGTAAAGGGACCCCCAGACCGGAATTTCTTGATAGAACTTGTAATCGAGAATTCCCAAACACTAAGCAATAATACAACAGTGGACGTAGGCCATTCTTATAAGGTTGAACCACTTTAAAATTCTTTGTCTCATTTATTTATCTGTGATTGAATAATTAGAGTGATCTAATTTTTTACAACAACAATTCCCATCACATCACTATCACAATCAAGCAAACAATTTGATTGTGAACCAACGGAATAAACTAATCGGAACGTACCTTTCTTCAAATCAGCATATCTAGATGACAAATGGTTGATTATATCTTCAAATGATGTACTATTGTTCATTACCATAACTATTATGGAAAATTTGTACTTGAATCTTCCAACAATTATATCATTCATGATGAGAATAAGTAAATTTACGATCCAAAAATTGAAATAAAAACCCCATTTGTTATGTGATATGTAAATAAGTTTCGATGAAAAAATCAAATTTTGAATTTTGATTTCTAACGGGTTGTCATTGATGTCGGTGATTCCTGAACTGTCAATAATAGATTGAATTTTTCAAATGAGTTATTATTGTACATGATGATTCCATTGATGTTTGTTTGTTGATTGGTTGATCGTATTTTTCCTTGTTTGTAGGATACAAATTGCCCACGTTTCTATGGTTAATACAGTCATTTACTTTGTAAAACACATCACATAGCCTACTGCTCTACCTAGTATAAGGGAACCACGCGTGTTAGTGGGTTATATGTGTAAATTGTTATTGTAAGGGTTTGTTTATATAAAAAACATTAAAGAGGGGGATATATATAGTTATCTATTATTTTAAAACTATATTTGCATAAGAAGCTCATTTTCTTAAAAACTTATTCCCATTTCTTCTTGTTTCGTTGGGAAATCCTTTTGTCTATTTTAAAAAACAGATCTCCTTGTTCTAGGGAAAAAAAAGTTGTTTAGGCTTTGTTTGGACCTTAACACAACTCAAAAGAAAAAAGGCTAGAAAATTTATATATATATATATATATAAGAATTCTCACCTACATCATGCTTTATACATTATTCATACATCACACTTAGTTGTACGCTCTTAAAAACTTTGTTTTTTCAATTTTTTTTATTTTTCTCTTGAAATTAACCTTAACGTTCCAATAAACTCATGTTCAAAAAACCAGGTCAAAATGCATTTCATAGCTATTTTTGAAAAAATTACAAAAAATTGCTCGAAATACCTTATTTATAAGGGTCCGCACCAACATCTTTTTGTATTTATTTAAAAATCGCTAAAAAATGTATTTTGACCTAGGTTTTTGAATATGAATTGATTGAAATGTTTAATTTCAAGAGAAAAATAAACATTTGAAAAAATATTTCTTAGGGTATAGAACTCAATGTGAATGTATGGTGCTATATATACATCATGATATTGGTGAGCCCCCCTCTCTCTCTCTCTCTCTCTCTCTCTCTATCTCTCTCTCTCTCTCTCTCTATAGAGAGAGAGAGAGAGTTCGTCTCTCATGCGGAACATTCTATGCAGATTAGTATGCGGATTGGATAACGTCCAAATAAGTCTTAGGACCACGTTTGTCTTTTATGGACCGCCTATGGACCACCTTTTCTTTTTAAGGTTTCTGGGAATATAAATTTCTATCCCAATGATTTATAAGGTCTTTTATTTTAACGCTTAATTAATCTGGAAGTCTAAGTGTTGAAGTTTCAGGGCTACTACTACTTCTCAAGCTTCTTCCGTCACTGTCGTACTAGAGTTCTGAATAGCGAGAATTATCTATATAAATGGTTTCTTCAGGGAGTCTAGAAATTAAAAGAGGTTTTGATGAAAAATATTCCAGTCTTAAATAGCTTATATGGTATCGTGGGTTTATTAGTCTAATTTCTTTATATATTTGATTAATAATATCAACTATATCGTTATCTATAAATTCGTCTAAATTATTATCACCATAAGATGACAAAAATCTACGGTAAGTTCTAGGGGCAGCTGTCTCTACATTTTTAAGAAGAGGGCGGATTCCTCCAGCTCTAATTAAAATAGCCTTTGTTTCAGCTAACCTTTTTCATCTAATAAATTTTAATACGTCTATACTGTCTTCAAGTATCCTAGTGTATTCTTGATATTTTTTAGTTCTTGACAGTTCTTCTGCAAAGTCTTCAGTTCTTAATTTTTGTGTAAAGAGATCTCGAATCATTGTTCTAATTATTTCTATTCTAGGTACTTCTCTCCATAACCACTCAATAATCTGGTCTATATATTTGAAAGTACCGCCTGCGTATATTAAAGCAGATTCTATAAGTTCTTTATCTTTAGTGTCTATAAGATTCCAATCTTTGATTTTTCTAGTTAAGTCTAAATTTGTTTGATTAACAAATTCTAAAAAGTCTTTAGTGATTTGTAGGCTCATACAAGATTCTTTTTAAAGCAATAATATGTAAAAATAGTTAAAGGTTTGGTTCGAGTTATACCTTTCTTCTGGTCTGCAATATCTTTATCTTCCATCCTTCTTCTCTTTAGCCTTGCTACTATTCTTCTCCGGTCTCCACTACACCAAATCTGCACTATTATCACGGTCATTGACCTTGACAAGTTGTACTTGTCAAGGTCAATGACCGTGATAATTCTGGGAGAGACAACTTTTTTTGTCATGGACGTGTCACGGTCACAGACCGTGACAACCTCGTAAGAATTGTCACGGTCGTGTCACGGTCTAGGACCGTGACACGTTTAGTCACGGTTAATAACCATGACAAATTCTTGTCCCTTTTTAAAAAAAATGTTACGATCATTGACCGTGACAAGTCCGTGATAACTTTTGTCACGGGCTTGTCATGGTCAATGACCGTGATAATTCTGGGTAGAATTGAAAAAAAATCTGCTGGGCAGTATGGCCACTGCCACTGTCAGCAGTATATTTGTAGCTGTCATATCAACATTGTACCTATTCAAATATCATATATCCAAATAAACTAGAGATAACGCAAATATACATTCAAAATAGAAACTATTTAAGAAGAAACAACATCACCATCAATTATCTCAAATCTACAAACTATTTTGCTGGAAAATAGATTTTGTACTGCGACGCTCGGGGACACCTCCTTATCCTTCCCTTCTCGTCCGAATAGCCACATAAGTATCGAGCATATGTGGCCTACCCTCAGGGCCACTCCCTGACCCCTAAAATAAAATAAAGTAAAATTAGTATCCGCCCCGCAAATATAGATAAATATAAATCGAAATAGAAATCGAAATTGACAAATAAATATAAATACATTACATGTAGTGTCACCCAAACATCTAACTTGAGCTCATATGGCACCTCCTTCCAACTAATGTACCCCGAGAAATCGTGTCAAATATAATTCCCTTCATATCTGAACACTAAGAAATGCCATAATCCTATGGAGTTATGCTCTGCAAATTCCTTCCAACCGTTGTGTAGCCAAAAATCAGCAGTTGAAGTTGTCAATTCCACCTTCCAATGGTCTCCCATGTTTTGCTAGAGGTTCCAAGTGGTGGGGTATGGAAAGTGGAATTGACAACTTCAACTAGTGATGTTTGTCTACATAACGATTGGGAGAAATTTGCAGAACATCACTCCCTAGGATTATGGCGTTTCTTAGTGTTCGGATAGACGAAGAGATTCAGTCTCCTCTCCACAAATAGGAAACCCGAAATAACTATGTAATAATCACCTATTAAAGTCAAGAAGCGTATATTCATGGATTAGTATAAACAAAACTTAGATTCCATTGGAATATTTATGTATTAATCTCCTCTCCACACACGCACACTACACAAAAGTGAAAATGATAAAGTGCAAATCAATTAAAAGCATTAAAAATGGATGTTTCGGTACAAATTGAAATATTTATTACAATTTGAAAAATTGTTTCAAATTCGGGTTATCATAAAAAATGGATTGATATTCGGTAGGAGCATCCAAGTCATCCACACTACTATTTAGATGCCTTGGAGCGTGTTGGACAATTGACCACGGCTCGTTGTTGATATATTCCGAATAAAACACTTTCTTAACCTTTTTAAATACACAAACAAACGGCTCATTACTCACGTGGTCGTTGCTCTTCAACTTGGACAAGTCAACCATGATCAAATTGGTGACAGGATCAACTTTACAAGCATTTTTATCCTCAACTCTTACCCAGTCACAGTAAAATACAACCTCTTTGAAGCTTATATAATCCAATTCAAATATATTTTGGATTACACCATAGTAAGTCATTTCAGCTTCAACGAGGTTTTTATCTTTTGCGCTCGCTAGAAAGATAGTAAGAGCTTTTTATGAAATTCCCTAGTTCTGTACAGTTGTACCTTCCTCGTACACTTTAGCGCCGAAAATATTACCGTTCAATCGATACTTTTTGTACTCTTGTACCACGAACAAGGGTCTAGTGGATAGACGAGCAAGCCTTGATGTTGCATCACCCGTCTTTAGGAGCTGAGAATATAGATAAATTAATTATATTAGTGGTAAAATTTGAGTGTAATGTAACGTTATATAACGACTGCTTTCATTATAATTACCTCTTGTGTCAACCACAGCCTAAATTCGTTATCTGATTGTACCATTGTTTTTCGTCTTTTATTATTCTCACAGGCTTCATATTTTCTTCATATTACAAAATTAATTTTGTATAAAATAATCTCAAATAATGTTAAACATTATAATAATCGAAACTTACTTTTTCCATTCTTCGACATCTTCATGTGTGTCAAATAGATAACGAGCTACTTGTTCATGTTGCAAACTCGTTTATTTCACTCGTTTTCCCATCACATGACCACCATCATCGACGAATTCATCAGTGTCATCAACGCTGGTCGAGTCATGCATATATTCCCGAGTATATATTGATGACTCCACGGTGATGTATTCCTCTACAATTGATCCTGTAATGTATCGCGTATTCTTGACGTAATATTTAAAAACTTTCATCAATCTTTTAAATGGATACATCCACCGATATCTAACTGGACCACAAAGAAGTGCCTCATCACATAGGTGTACCAACAAGTGAACACTTATGTGAAAGAATGCTGGGGGAAAGTACTTCTCCAATACACAAATCGCTTCGATCATAGCCAATTTGTGGCCACTATGTGTTCTCGATTCACTACCTTCTCACGCAAGAGGGAGAAGGTAATACTAATTTGCATAATAGCCCTACGCAAATCCTTGTGCTTGGAGAAATAGTGCTTAAACAATAGAGGAACCAATTGCATGATCACATGCCAATCGTGGGACTTACACTTATGTGAATCATGAGTAGCATAATTCACAATCCTTTGCAAGTTGGACGAAAAAGTAGATGGGCCCTTCAAATTATATATTGCGTCTAGAAGCACCTTCCTTTCCCAGCTCGTCAAAGTAAATGCACCAGGGGGAATTATTGTCCTTCCCCTACTATATTCTTTCAACTATAGTTGTGGCTTAAGTTTTAACGATTTAAGGTCTTTTCTTGCATTTTCTCCATCCTTTGAATGACTCCCCCCAAGGCAAGTACCCATAATATGTTCAGTGAAGTTCTTCTCTGCATGCATCACATCCAATATATGGCGCATCGGGTTATTCTTCCAATAAGGCAAGTCAAATAAAATTGACCTCTGAGATCATGCCTTTCTTATCTCAGTTTCATTCCCAGTTGGGGTCCTCTTATGCTTGACATTCTTAAATTTGGGATTCTTACCTGGCATATTAGGACCATATTCAGAAGATTTACTTTCAATTTCTGAACCCGAAAGTTGTCTCGGCGGTAGCCTATGTTCAACTCTGCCCAATAAAAAATTGGAACCTTTCTCAGATCTGAAACTATGAGATGGGGGTAAAAACCTCCTGTGGCGATGGTATACATTTTTTAAGCTAGAGGATAGACGAAGAGATTCAGTCTCCTCTCCACAAATAGGACACCCCAAATAACCATGTACTACACAACCGGATAATGTCCCATAAACTGGAAAATCATGAATTGCCCACATCAACATAGCTTTCAACGCAAACTCTTCTTTTCTAAAAGAGTCAAATGATTGCACACCCTCTTCCCATAAATCATTTAATTCTTCTACCAAAGGAGTCAGGTAGACGTCAATGTCATCACTTGGTGCCTTTGGCCCAGGTATTAACAAATCCATCATCAAAAATTCAGGTCTCATACACTGTGAAGGAGGGAGGTTGATTGGGGCTAGGATCACTGGCCATACACTCTGATTGGTTCTTAGATTTCCAAATGGATTGAAACCATATGTTGATATAGTTAAACGAATGTTGCGTTGTTCTCGAGCAAAATTGGGATACTCAAAATTCATCCTCCGCCGGGCAGTAGAATCAATAGGATGACGCATGATATTACCCCCTACTTCTGCTCTAGCATGCCAAGTCATTTCCTCTGCAATCCATGGTACTGTGAAAAATCGCTTTAATCTAGGCCCAACGGGAAAATATTTCAATACTTTTTGAGGCACTTTTGAGCTTGTGCCTTCCTTACTAGTAGATTGGAAATATCTAGGTTCATCGCATACCGGAAAACGATCGAGATTTTCATACTCCTTTCGGTATAGTATATAGTCATACACACAAGCATGAATCGATTTATACTTCATTCCCAAACCTTTCAAACTGTTCTTCATAACAAGATATCTATTTTGAAGTGTATTCACCTTGGGTAATAAGCCCTTCACCCATTTTAGAATTCCCGCCACGCTATTGCCAGACAAACCGTACTGCATCTTCAAACTGTGCAAACCAACCATGGCATGTAAAGTTGTTTGATCTTTCTCACAGCCAGAGTATAACGGTTGGGTCGCCTTAAATTTTAAAATTTGATAGTCATCGTCAAGTTTTATCGTGTTATCTTCACGAGCACTTGAATCTTCTACATCATCAGTAACCTCATTCTCCTCTGCTTCATAAACTCCGTACGCATCATCAACTAAACCCTCTAACATATTATGATCTACGTCATCCCCTTTTACATCTATTCTACTTGTTGAAGGTTGTTGTGAAGGTTGGTCGGGGACAAAAGGAACTTTCAGTTCACCGTGAAAACTCCAAAATCGATAACTATCTTGCATACCCGATCTTAACAAATGTAGTTCAACTGTTTTCCACTCAAACACCTTAACATTCTTACACCTAGCACACGGACACGGAAACTCTTCATAATTATGACATCTCTTTGCATATTTCACAAATTCGTTAGCACCTCTACGAAACACATCCCCCATTCTATTAGTCTCACCCATCCACTCTTTGTATTTCGGATATCCCATCACAGCTACCACAACTAAACACCCATTAAAGGTAAACAAAACTTAGATTTATAGTATGTTTTATTTAATTATCCCATCATTTAATTATCCTATTAAAGGGTGAGTGGTCCTATCCCATTCAAGACCGCATTTTTCTATAATATACTTAACAGCTCATGCACATTGTTACAATTTGAAAAAAATTCGACAGCATATCCCCGTAGTTCTCCAAGTACACGACGTAGATTGGCAGGTGTGAGTGTTATTTCAATTGATCAATTGAAATAACAGTCACACTTGTCAATCTAGTATGTACCCAGAGAACATTAAGATACGACTGCAGAACTTCCTCCAAAAGTAACAACTTTAAGCCAATAAGAATATTATACAGAAATTATACAGTCTCAAACTGTCCAAACGGGACAATTCGAGAGATCTCATTACAGGGGTAATGACTCTCGAACGGGTCTAAGGGCTATTGAATGCGTACGCATAAGAACTAGAAGGCTAGTATCTATGCGCACTATATTTAATTTCAAGTATGTTTCATTTAAATATCATACTATATATATATTGTTCGATATACAAAGTAATTTAAAAAAAAAGTGGAAAAATCCCACCCCCATATGGACAATAATCTAGTGGTCATGCGACTTTTAAAACTAACCAACCAAACATTTACTAAACAAAATAATCCAACAACAAATGTGTATCCCGTACTCCGTCTAATTTAGCTACTCAATTAATTATTTTCATCAATTAAACTAACAATTAACGTATAGAATTATTAATTTACTAATTTACACTGAGGGGCAATCCTAATTTCATATGAAATGGGCACTAATTATTAATTTACTTTCATCTAAAACTATTTCATTTATTAATTATATTTTAGTGGATGTAATTATAGAATCTATGGATGGATTCAATTTAATTTTACTATGTGAATATTTTTATCTATAATAGGTTAACCTTGAAACAATATATATTGATATACCCGTATATACCCTCGGCCATGCCGAGGGCGCTCTGCGCCTCATCAGGCCCGGACGACCCTTCGAGGGGCCGACCCTTCATCAGGCTCCGGATGACCCCTCAGGGGCCGACCCTCCATCAGGCCCCGGACGACCCTTCGAGGGGCCGATGCTTTATCAGGCTCCGAATGACCCCTCAGGGGCCGACCCTTCATCAGGCTCCGAACGACCCTTCGAAGGGACGACCCTTCATCAGGATCCGGACGACCCCCCGAGGGTACGACAGTACGAGGCCCAAATTAGGCCAGACTCATTATCGGAAGGAACTTTTCCCTCGGCCTCATATCAATGGCCGAGGGTGACATCATCACAGCGCGTGGTTTGGGAGACGCGTGGAACAGTGCGCGTGAGGCTCACATGGCACATGGGAGACCGTTATAACAAAATCACACCCTCGCGTGATGGAATATTATGTCATTATTTGGCATCTACAAGTGTCAACATGGGATTGGCTAGATCATAATGCACATGCACCATGCATACTGGGGGGGTACACTACACCCCCCAAGACCTATATATACTTGTCACCTACAACCCTACAGGGGATCGATCAATGTATTGTAACCATAGCTAAAGCTTTGCTTGTACACACAGTAGAGAGAGAAAGTGAGCTTATGTGCATTGTATCCAAGGCCATTAGTACCCATACTTAGTGGATCACACACTCACAGTGGATGTAGGCCAAATTGGCTGAACCACTATACATCATTGTCTTATTTTCTCTTATACTCATCCCCTTCTAGATACTTATACACTTGCATCTCTATGGCTGCCATAGCTGGCATTGTTTGAGCTCATCATCACTTATTCGGTGGTGCTAAATCTTAGCATCATCAGTTTGGCGCCGTCTGTGGGAACGAGAAGACATCTCTTCCTTTGTACAACTTGACCTCACTGGGCACTCTGGTGGTGAGCCAACTCTCCCCCTGAGAGGATATGTTTCACCATTGAAAGAGACCCACTAAGGTTCTCAAGTTCACCAGTCTTTTCTTCAGTTAAGCTTTTCATAGCTCAAACACATGGCACCTGATATGCCACCACCACCACTTCCCCCGCCGGATGATGGGGGAGGACCCAGTTCCAGTCAACCACCACCTCAGTCTGAGATGGTTGATGTGGCGGCAGCCTTGAAGTCTCTGGCAGCAAGCCAGCGGATGATGTAGGAGCAGTTCACAGCTCTAAGCCAGAACATACTAAGACCACCAGGGGTTTCACCTGAGATGATTACTCCGACAGCAGCTCCAGGGCAACATGAAGCCAGGGGACCACCCCAGGCACCACACAAAGACCTGCTACCCCCTCAGTGGCGTAGGGATATTGCTGACCCCCGGCGTCTACGCCTGGGGAGGCAAGGAAACCCTTTCCTTGAGGACAGGTATGACGACCTGGAGGGAGAAGAGGACCCTATTGAATGCTGGGAACCATATGAGGTCTCCAACAATACTGTACGACCTCTCTAGGAAAGTAGAGGAAAGTGAGAAAAACCAAATCCCGATGATCGCCCGAGGGGCTCTGCTTTTGATCGTTTGAGCAGATGGTCAGCCTTTGAGAGGCTGGGCCCAATAAATGACCTGCTAGAAAAATTATCCAGGTCAAGGAGTGCTGCGAGGTCGAGGAGGGAGGTGGCAGATGACCGACCCCAAGGACGGGATGACGGTCAAAGGGAAGTAAACAGCCGACACAGGCCTGCCACAACAGAACCCTCCGTCCACCTTAAAGAGGCGGCAGGGGATAACATCGGCCAAGCCGACCATGCGAGGCCCTGGAATGACTCGATCCAGCGACTAGAGGATAGGATTGGTGATATACTGAAGAGCCGGGACCCTCTTCAGAGGGGATACACCATAGGCTCACCCTTTGTGGCGAAGATAGTCAACTTCCCTACGCCATCAAAGTTCAAGCCACTTGTGGTCACCCCAAGATACGATGGGAGCATCAACCCTGTCCACCATGTTGAGATGTATCAATCAGCAGCGGACATATACTCTATCTCAGATGAGATGAGGTGTCGTGCCTTTTCTGGTACCCTTACTGTGGCTGCGCATGTCTGGTATGTGTCTCTTCAAAAAAATTCCATTGAAAACTTTAAGCAGTTGGCAGACCGGTTCATCCACAACTTTTTCTTTGGGGTGAGGCCACAGAAGAAGACCACCCACCCGCTCTATGTTAAGCAAGGGAAAAATGAGAGTCTGAGGGACTACATAGCCAGATTCAATAAAGAGAAGCTGGAGGTGGAAGACTATGAGGAGAGCATAGCTATGACAGCCCTGATTGGAGGACTCCAAAAGGGGAAGCTGTTATGGAAGCATGCTGAAGACCCTCTGAGGACGATGGCTGAATTGCTGTCAACGGCAGGAAAGGTGATGAACGCCGAAGAGGAAATGGCCGTAAAATACGAAGACGAAAAAGGAGGCGCTAGTGGGGGTAAATACCCTAAGAATAATAAAGAGGGGAAGAAGAGGTCTACGGATGACAAGTTCGCTGGTTACACCCCTCTGACGGTCAGCTGTGAGCAGATACTCAATGAGATAAAGAGTGATCGATCCTTGAAGTGGCTTGAGAAGTTGAGGGAAGCCCCCAACAAGAGGAACAAGAACCTGTGGTGCGAATTTCACCAAGACCACGGCCACATAACAGACAAATGCTTTGCTATGAAAGATGAGATTGAGAAGATGCTGAAAGAAGGGAAGCTCAGAAAGTACGTCGACAAAGGTGCCTTTAAGAGGGGCCGATGGGACGACCCCAGAAAGAAGCGAGGCGATGCATGTAGAGCAGGACCTCAAAAAAGAGGGGACGACCCTTCTGATGATGAGGACGACCCTTCTGATGATGAGGACGACCCTGACCTCCCGCCGAGAGATGACCAAGGCCTTGTTAAGAGGCTTAATATAATCTCGCTCGGAGTGGGAATGATCTCCGGGGGTCTAGCAGGAGGAGGGTCTGAGGTCGCTGACAGGAAGGCCCATGTGGCTGAGGCCAAGGCAGTGACGAAGATGGTACACTCGACCTCTCTAGAGGTCAAGTCAGAAAAGAGGAAGAAGGTCGACATGGACACTCTGATAGTGGGGTTCTCGAGAATGGACTTTAAAGGCCTCCTAGCCCTACACGATGACCCACTCGTCATCATAACTAGGGTTCACGGGTGTGAGGTGCCGAGGATATTGATTGACGGGGGAAGTTCTGTAGATGTAATGTTTTGGCCGTGCTTCAAAGCCTTAGGTCTCAGCCGTGCTTGACTCGTCCCATACCATCATCCATTGATTGGGTTCAGTGGGGAAAAGGTTCATCCCCTTGGAGTGTATGAGGCCGATGTCAGGATGGGGGACGAGTGGCCGAGATGGCTTACCAAGAATGTCAGTTTCTTTGTGAAGGATGAGCATGTGTTTTCGGCCTACAATATCATACTGGGGCGTGTGGCCCTCAAGGGGTTCGAAGCTGTGCCGTCTATGGTCCATCAGATGATTAAATTTCCTACCCCTTACGGCGTGGGGGAAGTTCAGGGAGACTAGACGACAGCACGAGAATGTTACTACAACTCCGTTGAAGAAACGGAGGCACAAAAGAGGGCTACGACCACTTACAATATTGATACCCTAGACCCCAGGGACGAGATGAAGCTCAAGAAAGGAGAGGCCGCGGAAGAGGTAGAATCCATCATCCTCGATGAGGATGACCCAGAAAAAACCGTCCAAGTCGGTAAGTCTCTGAAGCCCAATATCAAGGAAGACCTCATTAAACTGTTGAGGAGAAGACGAAGCGTCTTCGCATAGAGTCATGTAGATATGCCGAGGATTGACCCTAAAATCATGTGCCACAAGCTCAATGTGGTAGAGGGAGTGAAGCCGGTAAAGCAGAAGAGGAGAATTTACTCTAGAGAAAAGTATGAGGTCATTAGGGATGAGGTCAAAAAATTAGAAGACGCTGATTTTATCAGAGAGGCCATCTACCTCGAATGGCTGTCCAATGCAGTCATTGTTCCAAAGGCCAACGGGAAGTGGAGAATGTGTGTGGACTTCACCGACCTCAACAAGCACTGTCCCAAAGACAGCTTCCCTCTCCCCCGCATTGACCAGATGGTAGACGCTACCGCAGGCAATGAGCTCATGAGCTTCATGGATGCCTATTCAGGGTACAACCAGATCTTCATGAACCCTGAAGACTCGGTGAAGACAGCCTTCATTACTGACAAGGGGACATACTGTTATAGGGTCATGCCCTTTGGCCTAAAAAATGCTGGGGCAACGTACCAGCGCCTCGTAAATAAAATGTTCGAAGACCAAATTGGGAAGTCTATGGAGGTCTATGTAGATGACATGTTGACTAAGAGTTTGAAGGCAGAGGATCATGTGGCAGACCTGGAGAGGACCTTTAATACGATGGACAAATACCAGATGAAGCTTAACCCGGCCAAGTGTGTCTTCGGGGTCGGAGCAGGGAAGTTCTTGGGGTTTATTGTCAACCAAAGAGTCATCGAGGCCAATCCTGAAAAGATAAAGGCCCTTGTTGAGATGAAGACCCCCAAGTCCATTAAAGACGTTCATAGGCTCACAGGGAGAGTTGCTTTCTTGAACAGGTTCGTATCCAGGGCCACAGACAGGTGTCTACCATTCTTCAAAATTCTCAGAAAATCCTTCGAATGGAGTGAAGAATGTGATGAGGCCTTCAAGGAGTTAAAATCATACCTGGGGTCTCCCTTGCTGTTGTCACGACCCATGCAGGGTGAACGACTTTATGTGTACCTCGTCGTCTCAGAGTCAGCCATCAGTGCAACCATTGTGAGAGACGAAGATGAAATACAGAAACCTGTGTATTTTAACAGCAAGGCACTCCAGGGGGCAGAGCAAAGATATCCAAGGATGGAGAAGTTGGCCTACGCCTTGATCCATGCATCAAGAAAAATGAAGCCATACTTCCAGTCCCATACGATGGTCATCCTCACTGACTCTCCCCTTAGGCAGGTTTTACACAAGCCTGAAAAATCAGGGAGGTTAATGGCCTGGGCCATAGAACTGGGGGAGTTTGACATAGTGTATCAGCCTAGGACGACCATTAAAGGGCAAGCTTTGGCAGACTTCGAGGCTGAGTTTACTTGGGAAGATGACCAGGCCGAGGGTGAGAGCCTCGGGAAGATAGATACCCGACAGGGTGAGCTCACCGACACGCCTACAGATAATTCTGAGACGAGCACCGCTAGAAGGAAAGTGGTTGACAACGAAGAGGGAAGATATCTCTTTAGACAGGGGTCCCTCACCGAGGGGGTTTCTCAGAAGAACACACCGTGTGGAGGCTCTTCATCAACGGGTCCTCTTGCTAAAGCGGGAGCGAAGCTGGGTTTAATAGTGTCAGCACCCGACGGTACAGACATTAAGTACACCCTGAGGTTCAACTTTAAGGCCTCCAACAACGAGGCCGAGTATGAGGCCTTGATAGTAGGCCTCTCCTTGGCCAGAATACTTAGTATCGGCCAGATTTTGATTCACAGTGATTCGAGGCTAGTAGTGAACCAGATACTAGGAGCCTACGAGGTTGAGGAAGAGAGGATGGCTAGGTACCTTGAGAAGGTGAGGTCATTACTGAAAGGCTTCAGAGAAGTGAAATTAAAGAGGATACCTAGGCTCGACAATGGCCGTGCTGATGCCCTTGCGAGGTTGGCCTCGGTAACTAGGACAGACATCAGGAGGACGGTCCCAGTAGAAATTTTGCTTCAGCCAACTATTGAAGACGCTGAGGGAACACTTGGCAATTGCCTAAATGTTTCTCAGGAAGCTTCGTGGATGGACCCTCTGATCAGGTACATTAAAGAGGGAGAGATGCCAGAAGCAAGGCAAGAAAGGAAGAAGTTGAGATACAGGGCTGCAAAGTTCACTGTCATTGGGGACACCTTGTACAAAAAGGGATTTTTACTCCCCTTACTTAGGTGTGTGCACCCATCTGAGGTCTCATCCCTTTTGTAAGATGTGCACAAAGGATCGTGATCAAGCCACATCGGGGGAAGATTCTTAGCGAAGAGGGTGATCACCCAGGGGTACTGGTGGCCGACCTTGGGGAAAGACGCAGCGGCATATGTAAAAAAGTGCGATAAATGCCAGAGATTTGCCACCATCCCTCACTAACCTCATCAGCCTCTTACCTCCATTACATCCCCATGGACATTTGCAGTGTGAGGGATCGACCTCGTAGGACCCTTACCAAGAGCAGTCAATAACTATCGATTCCTCATCGTAGCTACTGACTATTTCTCAAAGTGGGTGGAGGCCGAACCGATGGTCACAATTACAGAGCAAAAGACCTTCCAGCTTATCTGGAAAAATATTATATGCAGATATGGTCTCCCCAACACCCTCATCTCGGATAACGGGACTCAGTTCAAGAATACCTCTCTACAGAAGTACTGTGAAAGGGTGAGTATCAAAATATTTTTCTCCACCCCGGGCCGACCTCAGGCCAATGGGCAAACAGAAGTTACAAACAGGACAATCCTAGATGGAATCAAGAAGAGACTTGAGGAGGCAAAAGGAAGATGGGTCGAGGAGTTATATGTCGTGCTATGGGCATACCGAACGACAGTGAGGACCTCTACCGGAGAGACCCCATTCATGCTAGCTTATGGCTCAGAAGCCGTCATCCCCATCGAGATTGGGTTTCCTACTCATAGGGTCCAAATGTATGACCCCCAGAGAAATACAGAAGAGAGGAGACTCGACTTAGACCTGATTGAGGAAAAGAGGGAAGACGCCGAGATAAGGCAGGCCGCCTACCAGCAGAGGACCGCAAGGTTTTACAATCAGAGGGTGAAACAGAGGCCAATTGCAGTGGGGGACTTGGTCCTCAAAAAGACTTGGCAAAAGCCTAACAAGCTCCATCCTAATTGGCATGGCCCATATAGGGTCATCGATGAAGTCGTCCCTGGGACCTATAGACTAGAAAACCTAGAAGGGGAACCCTTTTCCAACCCCTGGAATGCAGATCATTTGAAAAAATACTATCAGTAGTGTTGTAAGGTCTTGATAGACCATAATTGTAATAAGAGTTGCTCAAACAGAACACTTGGAAAATTAATGAGAAATATCAGTGTTTCCCCTCATCCCGTGGTTATCAGTTCTAGTACGTGTGAAAACATCTACTAGACAACTACCCTCGGCTATAATAAGGGTCAATGGAGGGGACGACCCCACCATTGTCCTCAAGAAAGACGAGGGAAGACTTTATTAAAAACCACTAATCTGGCAATTGGAACCCTCGGCTATAATGAGGGCCAGTGGAGGGGACGACCCCACCACTGTACTCAAGAAAGACAAGGGAATACTTTGTTTGAAACCATTAAGTTGGTGATTAACCCTCGGCTATAAGTGGAGGGGACGACCCCACCACTGTCCTCAAGAAAGACGAGGGAAGACTTGATTAAAAACCATTAGTTTGGTTATTGTAACCCTCGGCTATAATGAGGGTCAATGGAGGGGAAGACCCCACCATTGCCCTCAAGAAAGACGAGGGAACACTTGATTAAAAACCATTAGTTTGGTTATTGGAACCCTCGGATATAATGAGGGTCAATGGAGGGGACGACCTCACCATTGCCCTCAAGAAAGACGAGGGAACACTTGATTAAAAACCATTAGTTTGGTTATTGTAACCCTCGGCTATAATGAGGTCGCATGGAGGGGACGACCCCACCATGGTCCTCAAGACAGACGAGGAAAAACTTTATTTAAAGTCATTAATTTGGTGATTATAACCCTCGGCTATAATGAGGTCGCATGGAGGGGAAGACCCCACCATGGTCCTCAAGACAGACGAGGGAAAACTTTATTTAAAGTCATTAATTTGGTGATTATAACCCTCGGCTATAATGAGGTCGCATGGAGGGGACGACCCCACCATGGTCCTCAAGACAGACGAGGGAAAACTTTATTTAAAGTCATTAATTTGGTGATTATAACCCTCGGCTATAATGAGGTCGCATGGAGGGGACGACCCCACCATGGTACTCAAGACAGACGAGGGAGGGGTTAGTGGCATTAAACAAAGACAACACAAATAGTACAAGAGGCAAATATGGAAGACAGTAAAGGAGATGATAGTATAAATGAAATATCAAGTGTTCTACAAGATAGAGTACAAAAATGTCAATTACATCAAAAGGGTATGGGCTACAGACAGCCACCCTATGGAACAATATCAGAGGGCAGGGCCTCAACATCCACAAGAGGGGTTTCCTCAATGACCACAACTGGCTGGTCTTCAGACGTGCCGACACCATCAACTTGCACTTGGGATTCCACCTGGGTTAGAGCCTCGGCAATCAAGGGGTCGTCCAGTTGAACCGCCTCCAGAGAGGGACGGACTAAAGAGACGACGTCGCCAAACTTAAGGACGACCCATCGACAAGCCGTCCTTATCCCTCTCTCCAAGTACTCAAGGCCGAAGCCTTGGAACTCATCGAAGAGTTTATAGGCGTCCACAGCGTCTGCCTCGGCTTTCTTCATAGCCTCAGATAGCTCAATATTAAACTGGGCCTCCCGATGGGTCATGGCCTCATCCTTCTCCTTCAGAAGCAAGTCTTTGGCCTTCAGGTCCTCATCATGCTGCCTCGTCAGCTCATCCAGAATTCATGCATGCTCAGTTCTAGCACTCTCTAGCTCAGCTTTTGCAGTCTCTAAGTCAGTTTGCAGGTCGGCCTCATGCTGGATGGCCCTCTCGGCCTCATGGAATTTCTCCTGATTCTCAGCCATCCATTTAGTTGCCGAGGTAAAGGCGCACACAGACTGCACAGAAAAGATAAACAGATGTCAAGATACCGAGGAAATAGTTATTGAAAGAATGCAATTAAAGGAAATGAATCAAGACCTATACCTGGGCTAGAGCGTGCAAACCATAGTCATACACTTTGGCTGGAGGCATCTTTGACAGAAAGTCGTAATCAGCAGCCGAGGGAGCAGAAAACATTGATGCCTTGGCTGCCCTCAGATTTGCGATGAGTGATGGGGGCTCGGCCCTCAGAAGTGCCAAGTTTTGGGACCAAAAGGCCCCCATGCTAGATGAAGAAGCAGTCCCTTCAGATGCTTCGACCCTGGCCCTCGTCTGAGAATCCGACCGAGGGTCAACAGGTTTCTCAGGCTCTTTTCTTTTGTGTCTATCGGCTGTCGGCTCAACAACCATCGGCCCCGCAGCCTTCGTCTTCCTCGGAGCCTGCTGAGGCTCCTTACCCTTCTTCTTTGCCAAGCCTAATAGTAAACTGGGAGCAGTCATTTCCCAGAGATAGTCTGATAGACCAGCAGGACGACCTGAAAAGGGTACGACACGTGAGAAAAATGCAGAGATAAAAAGGAAACACTTTAAAAAAGTAAATAAAAGTACAACTCACATAGTTATGTAAGGGGACCGACCTTCAGACCAGCTTCCTTGAGGAACCGAGGGGTCATCAGATCTTCAAACTTTGGAAGTTCACCCCCTCTCCCTCGTCCTCTCAGATATTCAACAATATCTTTCTCTTCCAGGCTAAGTCCGAGGTCTGACCTGGCCTTCATTGACGGGTTAGACCATCTTCGGGGGACCCTCGGACCATCGGCTATAGGAGGTGCCTCGGCGGAGAACTCCCACTCCCCAGAGACGAAGAAGAATCTCTTCTTCCAATCGTGGTTGGAGGTTTGTGCCACGTGGAAAAGTTTTTTCTCAGACCTCCTCGCCCCTAGATGATAGTACCCAGGCTGTTTGGACGAAGAGGTGATATTGTAGCAAGCCAAGAATATGTCAGCCGAGGGCTCATCAGTGAAAGCATTCTTCCACAGGGAGATGTAACCTAGTATCGTCCTCTAGGAGTTGGGAGTAAGCTAAGAGGGGGTAATACCGAGGGCTGATAGGATATCTACGATAGCAGGATGCAGAGGGAACCTGACGCCAACCTTGAACATTTTCTCATACACTGCAACCTCACCCTCCTCACCCTTAAAAACCCTCTCAGACTCAGAGGGAACCCTCATGGTTATGCCGGGGGGCACTACATAGGCATGTATCCAGAATAAGAGGTCGTGATCCCTAATGGAGGAGATATAGGATGAGGCATGGGAGGTATCAACCTGGTCATCTGAATCATCGCCCTCATCCTCAGGGCCCTCTCCCTCGGCCTCGTCATCTGCCAGAGGACCATAGGGAAAGGCCATTTGGAAGGCATGTGGAGATAGGGTTGTCACAGGGATAGCCTCGGAGGGGACCATACCCTCGGCTTGTCGGCCCGGGCTTAGGTCAGATGTCTCTATTCTACCAGAAGGTCCAGCGCCAGTTGGCGAGGATGCTCTCTCGTCCATCTCACTTGAATGACACTCGGCTGGACGATGGGACGACCCACAAGACTCAGATGGCTCAAATGGTTTTATTGTGGCTAGAGGAATATGAAAGATGGGTCATACCCAATTAGGGTCGGCCCCTCGTCTCCTCTCCTCCTCTTCCTCTATTCATCTGATCTCAATAAATAATTTTTCTCTCAAGGACGGGAACTCCTCGGCTAAACTGTAAAGCCTCCTAAGCATTAAGGGGGAGACCCTACACTTGGATGAATTTCTAAGCTAACCACAAATAAGTTTGCAATTGACCAAACTGGACTTTTGGATTGAAACAAAAGAAACTAAGTGTTTTAATCAAGAACACTCAAGAACAGTTTACCGGAGGTTACACCGGAAAAGCTATGGTACAGCCTACGAAAATCTGGCCCTATGAGCTTAAAATAGGAAAGCAAGCAAGAAATGAAGGAAAAGAGGACGCTAGGTCAGAGAGATTACCTGAGAGGGAAGAGAACAAGACTGCCAAAGCTCAAAGCGGTGAAGGTGCAGAAATGGCAATGAAGCTGGTGAAAGGCTAGAGAGAGAGAGCTTGGGCGCGAAGAAGAAGAAGGGGAATAAAACTTCAAAAATCATTTAAATACCTTAGTAATGAGTGGGCCCACTACCCAAGCCAAAGCACAGCCCACGAGGAGGACATCATTAGGGCACAAAGCCCCAAGCAGCATGCAGCCGCCATGACTTGAAAACTGGAACGACATCGGATAAAAATTTGACAGCTGTCAAATCAATTTGACAGGTGTCACTCATCAAACAGACCATACACTTAGTCTCAAAAGCAACATTATCCCTCAGCCATCTCAGCATCATCTATGGCTAAGGGCTGGGGGGTGATTGATATACCCGTATATACCCTCGGCCATGCCGAAGGTGCCTTGCGCCTCATCAGGACCGGACGACCCTTCGAGGGGCCGACCCTTCATCAAGCTCCGGACGACCCCTCAGGGGCCGACCCTCCATCAGGCCCCGGACGACCCTTCGAGGGGCCGATGCTTCATCAGGCTCCGGACGACCCCTCAGGGGCCGACCCTTCATCAGGCTTCGGACGACCCCTCAGGGGCCAACCCTTCATCAGGCTCTGGACGATCCTTCGAAGGGCCGACCCTTCATCAGGCTCCTGACGACCCCCCGAGGGTACGACAGTACAAGGCCCAAATTAGGCCAGACTCATTACCGAAAGGAACTTTGCCCTCGGCCTCATATCAATGGCCGAGGGTGACATCATCACAGCGCGTGGTTTGGGAGACGCGTGGAACAGTGCGCGTGAGGCTCACATGGCACATGGGAGACCGTTATAACAAAATCACACCCTCACGTGAGGGAATATTATGTCATCATTTGGCATCTACATGTGTCAACAGGGGATTGGCTAGATCATCATTCACATGCACCATGCATACTGGGGGGGTACACTACACCCCCCAAGACCTATATATACTTATCACCTACAACCCTACAGGGGATCGATCAATGTATTGTAACCCTAGCTAAAGCTCTGCTTGTACACACAGTAGAGAGAGAAAGTGAGCTTATGTGCATTGTATCCAAGGCCATTAGTGCCCATACTTAGTAGATCACACACTCACAGTGGATGTAGGCCAAATTGGCTGAACCACTATACATCATTGTCTTATTTCCTCTTATACTCATCCCCTTCTACATACTTATACACTTGCATCTCTATGGCTGCCACGGCTGCCATTGTTTGAGCTCGTCATCACTTATCCGGTGTTGATAAATCTTAGCATCATCATATATTATCTCATAGAATCATCAAAACACGATATTAAGAGAATTACAATGGTACCTTGACTTACCCCCCTCCCCCCCCCCCCCACACACACAAGCAAATTGACAAATTCATGGGTTATTTCGAACATATAAACATCATATACACCTAACAAACATACACAAACATATATTCACGAGTTAGTTTAAACAAAAGTGAAAAAAATTCAAGAACCCATATATATACAAATAAAAAAATAAATAACTCGTGAATTTGTCAATTTGTTTGATAAATTCATGGGTTAATTCAAATACAAAAATAAATTCATGGGTTAATTCAAATACAAAAATACAAATTCATGGGTTAATTCAAATACACACACACACCCCCACCCACCCCCACCTCCCTCCACACTCCACACTCCACACTCCCCACTCACCACATACACACACACACCCACCCCCCACCCACCACCCACCACATACACACACACACACAATAGCCCCCCACCCTGCCCCACCTCCCTCCACACCCCCCACCCACCACACATATACACACACACACACACACAAAACAACCCCCCTTCCCCACTCCCTACCGCCACCCTACCCCCCACACGCGCACACACACACACGCACATATACACACACACACACACATATATATACACGTAAACATATATATAAATGGAAGGAGAGAGAGAGAGAGAGAGCAGCGTAGAGAGAGAGAGAGAGAGAGAGAGAGAGAGAGGGAGGGAACGGTGGGAGGGGAAAAAGAAGGGGTAAGGGTTTTTGTTGTAGAAGTTGTCACGGTCGTGTCAAGCTCTTTGACCGTGACAATTATTTGTCACGGTCGTGTCAAGGTCATTGACCGTGACACAAAACGCGTGTTTTTTGTCACGATCAATGACCTTGACAAGGGTGGCCGACTGAAAGGTGAAAATTTTGTCATATTGGTGTAGTGCTCGGCCTCCTACAACTCTCTCTTTATGTATCGCACCTCAATCCACAATTTTGGCATTGAACCCATTTCCTGCCTGTACGCATTCACACCTAACGCCCACCTAGCTAACGACTCACGGCTAATCGGCACCTGACGGAGGTTCACCAGTATAACACCTTGTGTGCTACACCAGAGGTTCCACACAATAGTCCTCTATGAACAAAAAGTTGGAGGTAATTTGGAAAATAATAACAACTCAACATAAGAGATTTCGGAAAAAGAAAATACTTTTATTGCATTGCATAAGTAAATACAACTCTCCCCTCTCCCCTAACTATGAGAGGTTTACTCACTCATGTACATATTAATCACAACAAGCACACTCTCTCTCTAATATCAAACACTGGAAGTCTAATAACTGATGTCTAAAACTCAACTCGACGCTCCCTTTTTTAGCTCAAGGGCACTACAAATGACTGGTAACCGGTTATAAAAAGTGATCCGGTTGAAAGTATACAATTATTAAAGTGAAATACAATAGATAAAGGTCTAAAGTTTTGGAATCTTTTGAGTCTTCCTTTTTCAAAAGAAATCTCGTCGTCTTGTAATTATTCTACACCTAACGTCTTCAGCTATCTCCTTTAACTTTGTGAAAGGAGGTTGTCTGGGGTCCATATGGGGCTAGTCTGAGTTGTCTTTCACCTTTATACTACAATGGAGTCTTATCTTCTTGCATAGGTCTAACGCATGGAATCTTCTGTCATTAATAATTCTTCAGCTAACGAGGGGGTCATCTTTGTCCCATCCGTGTCTTCTTCTTCCTTATCTTGGTTTGGTAGGGCATTGTTGAAAAATTCATCAATGAGGCCCACAGTTCTAAGGCTAGTTGGCAAATCTATCTCTACCATTTCCTTGAATTCTTTCTTGAGCCTTCCATTGAATGACTCATCAGCTTAGATTGCCAAGTCTTCTTTGTGGTAGACAGTGTACTACATGTCTTATCCTTTCAATAACTCCATGATTTCAATTGTCTCCATGGCTTGAGCAATCTGGAGCTTGCACTTATCAACAATTAAATCTTTAGTCTTGTATTCTGATAAAATCTCAACATTTTCGAATATATAATTGGAATATATAATAAGTCTAAATACTTCAACTCTCATTCTTCTAGAGGAACTTGGAGCAATCTGATAGATTCTAGCAAATAGAGGAAGGAAGTCTTTTACCTTCTTAACATACTCATGGACTATTTTTCCAAGAGCAACATAATCTTCAATATCTTTTATCTGAATAAGTCCAATGAACCCGTGGTTTGCAAGAGTTATATGAGCCATGTCTGATTTTCCAAAAAGATATATTTTTGGAACGTCTATGAAGAAACCATTGATCATTAAGGCATCTTCATTTATTTCTGATAATAACATATTAAAATGTTCAATAATTTTATTAGTTTTTTTTTTAAATTCTTTTGATAATAGGAGATTATTATGACCAAACGGTATAACAATCTTAGTCTTAAAAGTCTTTTCCTGATAACAAAAATCAATAGGTCTAGTTTTAGAGGTTTCTCCAAGAGTCTGAGCATAAGTCTGAGTCTGAGGTCTAATCACAACAGTACCACTGAGCTGGGTAACTGCAAGTCTTTGAGTCCTCATGAATCTGGCAATGGCTACCAAGTCTTGTTTGAACTCAATCCATAGTCTATTCTTCACATTCCACCATATAGCGTCTATAAGAGTATTTTCATCATCTGAAAAGTCTCGTCTAAATTTGATCAAGTTATATTGGGGAAAATACATCTTTCCAATGAGTCTATTTTGAGAAATAATCTCTTATCTAGATTATTCTAGAGGAACCAATATATCATCAAATTTCTCTAGGATTGGTCTTTCTTGAGAGTCTTGAATATGAGTATGTCTTTGCGTTGCACCAGCATTTGGTCTTACGCGTCTAAGATAGTTTGCAACGTCTTCTCTGTTCAGTCTATTTGTTCTAGAGGAACTCATGCTGTCTAGGTCTTCTGTTTGCAACATAAAATATGAAATTATATTAGTGTTAGCAAACATTGGTTCTCTTGATATGAGGTCTGGAATTGTATTTTTACTTCCCTTAATATGTATAACAGAGAAGTCATAACCATCAAGGAATTGTTGCCATCTAATAAATGTATTAGTCCTTGATTTGGACAAGTCTAAGTCTCTGAATTTTACTGCATAAGAAGAGTCAGTATAAACAGTAAAATGTTTATGTCAAAGGAAAAGCATATATTTTTCTATTGCCCTTACTATGGATAAAACTTCTTTTTCATGGGCAGTGTATCTTGTTTCTGGGTCTGTAAAGGTTCCATAACTATGTCTACAAAGTTTCTTCTTTTTTGTCTGATGATCAATGGTAAAGTATACTGCTCGCCATTGTTTATCAGAGGCATCCATTTCTACTATAAACTGGTCTTCTACATTAGGTAGTTCAAGCAAATGAATATTATTGACTACATCTTTAATTTGTCTTATGACTTCAAAATTATCTTCGGTCCAATAAAAATTATTAGTCTTGTCTGTCCCTTTTAATTTGGATGTTAGGCTTTATCTTTTTGAAGCAAGGTCTTTAATAAAGTCTGCAGCACAATTGAGCAATCCTAAAAATGATTGTAATTGTTTTCTATCTTTGAGTTGATCTGAAAGCTCAAGAATCTTTTTAGTTATGTGTTCTGACAAGGATAATTTTTCTTTATTAATATGCATTCCCAAAAAGTCTATCTCAGTCTGAAATAATTGCATTTTCCTTTCAGAAATAATAATACCATGTTTGTCTAATTCTAAAATAATCTTTTTAAGGTGGTCTACATGCTCTATCTCAGTCTTACTGGCTATAAGAATATCATCTATGTAAAAAAAGATAAAATTTTGAATAAGGTCTAAATATATTATCCATTCTTCTTTGGAATACTTGAGGAGCGTTCAAGTATCCAAATGGCATTACTAGCCATTCGTATTTTCTTTAGCGCACACTAAAGGCTATCCAAGTAATACTGTCTGGATGCATCATAATTTGCCAGAAGCCTGATTTGCAATCAAACTTACTGAATATAATTCTATCTTCAATCAAATTGATTAAATTATTCTTGTCTGGTATCTTATAAGAATCAAATTCATAATTCTTATTTAATTGTCTATAATTTATAACCATACGTTTTTTTCCTCTTTTACGTTCAAATTCATTTTGAACATAGAAGGCTAGGCTATTATGTCTACTTTTACTTTCTCTAATAATGCCTATCTTAAGCATTTCATCTATGTCTTTTTTAAATTCTTCCCTATCTTCTTGTGAATATACTTTCTTATAGGTTCCACCATTAATAATGGCATCTGGGTTAATATAGATGATTTCATAATAACTTTGGTCTTTATCCCACTTAGCGATGGGATTTTCCCTTAAAGTAGGCTCTTCTAGTTGCCTAATCTTTTCCTTTTCTACTTCTATATCCATTTTCGTCTGTTTGGATATAGCTTGAACCTGTAATAAGGTATGCTGGGATTGATCTAAAATGTCTTGTTATATAAGCGCTATTTGCTTATAATACTTTTGGTCTGGACACTTACATTCTTTTTGTAAGGGTTTGGTTATTTGTAAGGCTTTTTGTTGGGTTATAGGTCTAGCTCCACCATGCTCAGCAGAAGAACTCTGATGTTTTATGGGTCTTTAATTAGGTTTGACTTGCATAAGGTCAAAAGCAGTCTTGTGATCTATTAGAGGGGTTTTAATATTAAATTCCTATTTATCACTAATTAATGTCTTATCGTTATACTGAGTATAAGGATGATATTTACTAATAAAGTCTTGTCCTAAAATAATGTTTCCTGTGAAACTAGGATGAGGATCCATTATCCAAAACCGATGATTAACGATTTTGTTGGTCTGATTTCCTAATTTAAAATAAATAGGAATAGTCTGGAAATATAAGGTAAATGGATCTCCATTAGCCACTTTACCATATATTTCTTGAGTACTTTCTAAAAAATAGTCTTCAGGGAAGGCATTAGCCTTGCAAATACTCTGAGAGCATCCTGTATCTATAAAGGCTGAAAGTCTTTTAGGATAGTCTTTGTGTTGAACAAATAACTCTACAAATCAAGCATGTGGTTTAGTAGAAATTCCTATTTTGTTCGTTTCTAAAATAGATATTCCTTTCTGGGGTTTATCTATAAAATCTAAGGGTATTTGGTCTTCTGAACTGCTATCAGAATGGTATTCTTCTAAATCATAGGAAATTCCCTTTCCTTTGAACTCTTCATTTTCTTGCAATCTTTTGGCTATATTTCAATCAATGTCCTGATAATATGTTTTAATATCTAAGTCCATTAGAGTGTCATACTAGCTAGTATAAATTGCTCTAAATCTAGTTCTCTAACAGTCTTCATGGTAGTGTAATTAACAAATAACACAAACCATAAACAATTCTGTTTGTATAATCTCAAAGCATTCTACACATCTAAAGTCTTTCTTGCTACATTTCATTTCAAATGTGCAATAATGTCTTTCATCAAAGTAATATCTAGGTATATATGTTAGTAACTCAGGATTACTAACTGTCCATCTTTTCTTTAAAAAGGGGCTTAATATACACTTATAGCAAGCTTCTTCAAAGTTTATATATTCATTATCTAAATCGTCTTGATTAGTTTGCATCATATACAAGTCTAGAGTGTCATGATAGTCTTCATACTCATCAATATCACTATAGTCTTCTGAATCACTATCTGTATATGCGCTATAGATACTAGTATTATCATCATCTTCTATGTCTGATATTTCTATAACATATAGGATATCTAATTCTTCTTTATCAGCATAGTCTAACATTGTATTAATAATCTTAATACCTTCTTTATCTTTCTTATTAGGGCATTCTTTAGCAAAGTGTCCTTCTTTGCCGCAAGTCCAACATTATTTGATAGAAGTCTTCGATTTAGCTATATATTTTTCTTTCCTATAATTATGAACCTTATTATACTTACTAGTGTTCTTCTTAAAATATATTCTTTGATTAAATTTACTTTTCTTAGTCTTAGGGTTCTTTTCTCTAAAGGTAGTGGATTATCTAAATTTATATTTCTTTGAAAATCCTAAAGGTCTAGTCTTAAACTTCCTATGTTTCCATTCTAATCTCTTTTTAAATTTCTTAGATTCACTACCATATCCCCATTGGATTGGAGCGACGTCTCTTTCGTCTTTGATTGGAGGGATCTGCTTGAAAGTTTCTTCTATTAACTTTCCTTGAGTTATATCACGTCTTTTCGCTATGATATAGTCTTTGACAAAATTGATTCTTTCACCAAGGGAGTTGTTCTTAACTCCAGCTACTCCTGGCCAATTCCTATATTCATTAATTAGGATTTGTCCTATGGCAGGTATCTTTCTAAAGTATCCATCTTTTAAGGTCTCTCCAAATTCTTTAATTTGGTAATATAGTTGCTCATAATTATTGCTATATTCTCTTATCTTATCTAATTTGCAAATGCTAAGGAGGGCTAACTTAGTTTTTGCTAGGTCTTGTTCATTGATTTGAGCTAGATGTACAGCTCCAATGAATTCAGATGTGAACAATTGAATATATTCTTCAATTGATCTTTCTTCTAAATTTTCTTTCATCTTCTCAACCTTAGCTAAGGAGTCTTTATCAGTATCCTTTCTTAAACTATCTAAATAATCTTTTGCAATACCTCTAATGGATTGATCAGCGTATTGTTTACATGAACTTGCGTCCCATTGTTCATTGGATGCAAAACACATGTTTATCTGATTACGCCATTCATCTAAGGCCTTCTTCCTATCTTGATCATTGTCTAGGTTAAGGTATATACCTACTGGATTTATGGATTGGCTTGCCATAGTCTTAACAGGAGTGAAACTCTTATCGCTAGTTGGAAAGTCTTTTATATAATCAGGTTTAGTCTTTAGTATGGTGCTTGAGTATATAGAAATATTTATTCCTATTGGTTTATAAAAAAGTCTAGGAGTATCTTCTAGCCTACTACTACTTCCTATCTCTTGCTTATTAGGTTCTACTTGTGTAGCTGGCATTAATCTTTGTTCTCCTTCTTCTATTAGTCTTAGGTTTCTAAGAAGTTCCTTAGTATTCTTAGATTCTTTTAATTTTAATATACGGTCTTGAGCTATCATATTAAATCTTTCTCTTTCTTGAAATCTAACAGAATGACTTTTCTTAAGGTTATCTTTAAATGTCTTCATATCCAATTATGAGGGTCCATGTCCAAAGTTTTGGATCCTAGCTTTTTATTTAACTAAGTCTTTTTGTTCAAATGATCTTCTAGGTCTAATTAGTGGGGCTTGTCTTAGTAAACTAGAACTAATCTTACAATTACATTCTCCTTCTGAAGGATCATTGATTATGACTTCTCCCATATTCCTAAATCTAATTTCTTCGGTTTGGGTATTCTTATTGACAATCTTAGGAGGACCAAACTGGATGGTAACATTTCCAGTGACATCGTCTTGATTAATAAACAAAGGTTTATTTTGCATAGTCTTAGTTTCTTGAAATTTTGGCAATTGCCAAAGGGTCTTAGATTTTTCTTTTATAGGTCCAGTATTCCTAATACTGTAAGTATGATTTTAGTCTGAAACATTGGTTCTAACTAAGATTTCTTCATTGAGTCTACCACTAGGAATTCCCGATTGCATTCCTTAATAAGGAAATTGGGAGAACTTCACATAGCTTTGAAATTCTATATTTATATTGGCGTCTAGGATAATTTAGTCTTCATAGCCACTAGCATATAAGATTAACTTAAAATGTTTGGCTGTGTTTACGGTTACTGTAAATGCTGGAATGACATTAAAGTATCATATGTTATCTGATATTTCTAGTTGGGCTATCCCAATAAGGCTCTTCCAAAAATATTTCCATCTTTTATCTACTAAATAATATAATATGTTGATATTATTCTGAGGTCTATGTAATCCTTGGATTCTTGCTTGAAAGAGTCCAAAGGTTAGGAATTGGAACTTCCTATCAGTTCCTCTAGATCTAAGCCATTCTGAGTCAAACACTTGGAGCTCAGTATAGGATTTTTCTAACACATGATTCCTATAATGGTAAGTCATGTTATAATTAGGAGTCTTAGGAGTGACACCTTCTTTAAGCAAGTCTATATATCTAACGGCTGGAAGTTGTCCATTATGAATGGAATCTTCAACAATCTTCCAGTCAACTTCACCCCATTCTTTCCATTAGAGAGGATTGGTGAAATTTCTTTCTTTCCACCATGTCCTAACATTGGAGGATGCATCCTTAAGTCTTTGGAGCATATGATTACTCTGTCCAATATTTGGGATAGAGCTAACTATCTTACTAGTCTTATTAAATTCGTCATTTATGACTCGTCTACCTATGGTATTCCTTTATCTAGTTTCTATAGGAGGGGATTCTCTAAATTTACAGGTGATTACCTGTTTTTGTTCAAATATCTTTTGAATTCTTTCTAAGAAGTCTGAATAATATTTTTGTCTTTTTATTTGACTAAGGATTTCTTCTTTAAAATTCTTATTCTCTTTTCTAGTCTTCTCAGAAGTTTCTTCACTATGTCTAGCTAGCGAATTAACTAGGGATTTTGCAACATTTGTAATATAGTCTTTTATTTCATTATCTTTTTCTTGTTGTTGCATAGTTCTAACTTCTATAGATTCTACAGTTTTTTCTATTTTATCTAAACGAGTTAGAATAAAAGGCGAGTCTATTTCTGCTTAGGGAGGCTTATTATATACAATCTTAATTCCATTTATAATTTCTTTGTATTTTTCTTCTACTTGGGCCATGTCTAGTCTAAGTTCGTTAATAATACTATCCATTTTGGATAGGTTATGGCTTTCTATATTATTAAGGTAATTTGCTAAATTTTGTTGGAATTTAACAAAGTCTGTATAGAAGGTGGTTAATCCTTCCGTCTTAGCCTTTAAATCTGAATGTAAGTCTTTAACAAAGCTACTGTTATAGTCTTGGGTAGCTGCTATGGATGTAGAAATTAAATTTAAACTTTCTAATATAAGTCTAGTTGCTTTAGCCGCATTGGCAATCTCATTTTCATTTATCTTATAATAAAATCTATCATCATTTATCTTTTCTAAAAATTCTTTGATAAAAGTTTGATAAGGTCTGAATGGAGAGGTCTCTTGGTACCTCATTCCAGTCTAATCTAACTATCTCCATTAGGAAGATAACTATCTAATCTAGGAATAAGTTTAGCTTGTTCTTTAGTAAGTTTAATTAACTCACTGTCTTGATTTTTAGTTAAGGTTTTAATTTCTAATATGTCTTTGTTATGCGCTTCTATATGATTAGTCTTAATATTTATTTCTTGTAGAACTTGTACAAGGTCTATTGGAATTTGATTATCTATTTCTAAAAGTCTTTTAGAGATATTTTTTATCTCACTTTCTAGGGTTTGAGTATCTTTTATTAAGTGTCTTAATATAAGGAGTACACACTTATTTTGGTCTATTATACTATTAATAACACTAGCAGTAACTTATCTACTGTCTGCGTGTTTGGCTGGGATGTGTTAAGTGTGAGAACAACCGTCTATGTGTGTGGTTAAACAATCTACTGAGTTTAAATCAGTTGTAGGTATGGGATGGTAGTCTGGGTTGGTTCCAAAAATATCTTTGTAAATGCGAGGGATAAATTCCAAGAGCATTAAAGTCTTTTTACTAAAAGTCTAAAAGGAGCGTCTTATGGCTCTGATACCAGAATTAGGGGATTGATCGGAATTCGGTGAGTTTTTAAAATCTTTAAGGTCTTAATACCAATTTGGGCTTAAACTATAAATCTTTTAAACATCTGGTCTTAAAGTAAGGATTTCATATAAAACAAGAGGGGGACCATCTAAAGAAAATAACAAAATGTCTTTAAGGACCATGAGGGGACCATGTGAGAAACATGGCAAAGTCCGCACCGGGGGCTCACGGTTTCGTCCGCACCTGAGACTATAATATATATATATATATATATATAGTCAAGCTCCTCTGCACACCCAAGTTTGTGTACCAAGTTTTCACACCAATTTTTTGACAAAGTAAACTAATTATTTTTTAGTTAAAACATTTCAAGGAATCAACATAAAAAAAACCTCAAAAAAATTATTTTGCTATTTTAAAAAATCAGTCAAATTTTTACAGCTTTTAAAGCACTTTAACAACTTTAAAAGTTTGATCGATTTTTTTAAAATCGCAAAAAAAAAATTTTAGTTGATTATTTTAATATGGGTCCCTCGAAATGTTTAAATATCACATAAAAAATTCAATTCATAGATATTTTTTTAATATTTAAAAAAATAGGTTTGCGCCAGCAATTATGCAAACTTGGTGTGCACAGGAGTCTCTCTCTCTCTCTCTCTATATATATATATATATATATATATATATATATATGTTGCATGCAAAAATTTCCCTTATTATAACAATAATTATTTTAACAAAAAAATACAAATTTAATCCCAAAATTAATTTGAGATGATTTTAATATTTAGGCCCCTTCTTTGAAAAAGTTGCAAAGTTAATCTGATGGTAAAATAAGTGATCCAATCTTAACCATCGGTTACATATCTGTTAGAGCATCCTTACTGGTGGAGATATCCGAATGGTATCTCTGCAAATTAAAAAGTGGATTTTACCTTTTGAGAAGAGTTGTACACCCAGTGGTGATTTGTATGTGAGAAGGCTTGAAAATTTGTTACGAACTTTAAAAGTTCGTAGCAAATATATTTATGTTCCTACGAACTTCAGTAGTTCGTAGGAACATAAATATATTTATTACGAACTTTAGAAGTTCGTAAGAATTGATACGCACAAATAAAGTTCGTAGGAAATTTTACTGAATTTGTATCCGTTCAGCAAATTTAGCAATTCCTTACCCTTTTCTTTACAAATTTTGTAAAGTTTCGTCCACCACTGCGACAGTTTACAACTTTACCTCTTTTGTTGTCTATTTGCTCCACCATTGTGGATGCTCTTAGAAGACTAAAAAACACATCTATTTGTAAATTCTCACACACACACACACACATCAATATTTATATTTAAAATATCGATGCGCATAATCCTCAAAGATCAATTCATATAACCCTAGAAAATCGGATAGATTCATAGAACTCTAAAATTTTTTTATTCAAGGAACCATCAACTCAAAAAATCAAATTAAATCATATCAGCCCCTAATCATATTGTTACTAACTCAAATATTTTGTTGATCTCTTTGGTTCAGTTTTGACAGCATTAGAAAAGAAGGGATATAATTTCTATTTTTTCTTGTCAATTATGGTGGGAATAGTATGTGATAGTGGATTTCGATTTGGGTTTCATTAATGCTTTCATTTGTGTCTTAAATTATGGTGGTGGCGGGGCCGGAGTGGTCGATTTGGGGTGGGGTCTTGATTTGGGTTTGAATACGAGGTGGAGACAGCGGCAGCAGTGCAATGTGTTTAAGTGAACTTGGAGGCGATGACAACAAAGTGGTAATGATGATGTCCACTGGCAGAGCCAGGATTATTAGTGAGTGGGTGCGAAAGTGTGTGATGATTCCCGGGGGTTCGGGGGCGGGAGCCCCCGAGGCGAATTTTTTGAAGCTATTTTTACTTTTTTGGGCATAAATCTAGTACCAAAGGAAATTTCAACAAAAAAATCATGCATTAATATTCATAAATCAGCTAATATAAATCAATAAAAAGTCAAATAAATTTAATCGAGGGAGAGAAAGAAGAAGAGTTCTCTTGGAAAATAGGGCCAGCTGGCTATTAAGGAAGAGTAAAGTTAGGGAGACCCACTTTGTGGACACATTTCGTGGACCCGTGAATAAGACAAAAATATGTACAAGTATTTATTGCATTGGTTGATGCCCTGGCGGGACCCAAAACAATAAGGTATAAGCTTTTAATGCAGTGTGTCCACGAAATGTGTCCACGAAGTGGGTCTCCCTAATATTTTCCATTAACAAAATGCAGGTCTCTTTCATATAAATGATTAAGGTTTCAGAAATTAACAGTTTCACCTCAACAATTAAGTTATTACACAAAGGTATAAAAAAAAAAAATCAGAAATCTCAGAATTTCAGTGGGTGCCTCCGCACCCACTCGTCCTAGTGTAGCTCCGCCCATGATGATGTCGGTGTGTGTGTGTGTGTGTGGGGGGGGGGGGGGGGGGGGCGGCGAGCAGAAGAAATGGGGTTAGGTGGTGTGTGGCTGGTAGCAGGCTAGTGGAGGTTTTTAGTTTGCGCATGAGAGTGTGTCTTTTCTTTTTTTCTTTTCTTCCTATTTTTAGTTTTGTTTTTCTCTTATGTTTAAATTCTTTAATTTTTGATTTTTTTATCGGCTTTAAATTTTAAATTTTCTAAATTGGTATAATCTATTTTTCAGTTTTAAATTAGTTTTCTATTACTTTTACTTTATTAATTCTTTCGACCACATGTCGATGCTTTAATGGTTAAATTTTACCATGTAGGACTCCGATTCCGTTAAGTCTCCTAACGGAGATGTAGCAGAGGGTTAAGATTGGATCACTTAAGATTGAAGTTATTAAATTAAAAAAATTTATTTTAAATTTAATATATAGTTTAACTCTCGATTTCATAACTAAAACATCCACAATACAAATAGTATAATTTGAAAAGTTACACTACTGATTCAACGTATAGTGTCAAGTTGTGCATATCATAGCATGCTTTTAAAGGTAAGAATATCTAGTTTTCTCCTCAATTATTACTTGATTTAAATATTGCCTAAACATTAAATACACATATTTTGTAATGATAATTAGCCACCTAATTAAAGGAAGTGATAATCTAATTATAAATTTATTTTATGTACGTATGAAATTGGATTTAATACTTGAAATCCCATATGCTTAGAGTAGTTAACTTTGTTATTATTGGGTGTTAGGACAAATCACATGTTAAATACAGTATGGATCTTGAATATATGTTTTAATTTATGAAATCACGTGAATGATGAACATGGTGTAGAGCATTGTAATACGTCTCTGAAAATTATTAACTTGCACGATTAAACCGATTTGTTATTTAAACTGATTAATCACTTGTTTGGAGCTTTTTGTAGAACTTGTATATCACATGTATGCGTTGTTTTTATGGATGTGAATTCGGATTTGTAAAATGAGGGAATTAAAGGACTATGATGTCGGACTAAAGAATATAAATATTTTAGTCATAATTTCACCCTAAGGTTCTACTTGCAGAAGGTATTCATTGTGTGTGTCGCAAAAAATGGGTGCCTTCTTAAATAGATGTGTACATATTCTAGTAATTGCATATGTCAAATAATGTCATCGTTGGGACGTTCTGGTTATGTGCTTTAACTTGTATTTCCATTCGTATTATTTGTAATCGATACTTCCTAAGTATAGGAATAGAGGGTAGTCACTTTTGATGTACGATGTTTTCTAGGTATGGAATTAGAGAATGGCCATTCTTTTGGTTGGGTATTTCCTAGGTGATAAGTATTACGTAATTTTATCCCAGGCATGAGACTAGGGGGCAGTTATGGATTAAGATTTTTCCTAGGTGAGGGACTAGGTGAAGCTTATGGATTTGGTGATCTCAAGATACTTAAAAAAAGCCTCACTTTTTTGGCCTGCCTTTGTCACAGTCAGGGCCTTTGTTATCACGGTCCTTGACCATGATAAGATCGAGATAGTTTTTTGTCACGGTAGTTGTCACACCCAATGACCATGATAATTTCGACAACCACAACCAACTTAAAACCCTTATTTTGGGGGCATTTTCTATTTCCCTCCTCCCTCTCATCAACCCAACTCTCTCTTTTCTAGGTTAAAATCTCCTTTTTTTCATTCACTCAAAAGGTATGATATATATATATAGGGAGAGGTTCACAAATGGACCAAAAGAATGGACTTTTTAATGGACCTTAACAAAAAACACATATTAACACCTTAATTTTAATTTCTATAGTGTAATTGGTCCGCGCCAGCGGCACCCGAGACCACACCTTCACCCCACTACCCCCCACCCCACCCCCTATCGCCCCCCCCCCACCGCCCCCCCCCCCCCCCCCAACCACCACCATCACCAAAGCAGCCCTTGTGGAAGCCCTTATGACAGCAGGGCTGCCATGGGGGTGGGGGTGGGAGGGTGGGGTGGGTGGGGGGTGGGTGGGGGATCGATCGACACGCGTATTTGGTGTCGCTGGCGCGGACCAATGACACTATAGGAATTAAAATTAATGTGTTATTATGTGTTTTTTGTTAAGTTCCATTAAAAAGTCCATTCTTTTGGTCCACTTGTGAACCTCTCCCTATATATATATATAGGGAGAGGTTCTCTAGTGGACCAAAAGAATGGACTTTTTAATGGACCTTAACAAAAAACACATAATAACATATTAATTTTAATTCCTATAGTGTAATTGGTCCGCGCCAGCGGCACTCGAGACCCCACTACCCCCCCCCCCCCCCCCCCCCTCCCCCTCCCGCCCCCGCCCACCCAACCACCACCATCACCATAGCAGCCCTTATGGCAGCAGGGCTGCCATGGGGGTGGGGGTGGGGTGGGATAGGTTGGGGGGGTTGGGGGTCAATCAACATGCGTGCTTGGTGCCGCTGGCGCGGACCAATTACACTAGAGGAATTAAAATTAATGTGTTATTATGTTTTTTTTGTTAAGGTCCATTAAAAAGTCCATTCTTTTGGTCCATTAGAGAATCTCTCTCTCTCTCTCTATATATATATATATAGAGAGAGAGAGAGAGGGAGGCTCACCTACATCATGCTCTATACATCACCCATGCATCACCCCTAATTTCAAGCCCTAAAAAACTTTTTTTTTCAAATTATATATTTTTCCCATGAAATTAACCTTCCAATCAACCCATATGAAAAAAATTAGATCAAAATACATTTTGTAGCGCTTTTAAAAAAATCCACAAAAACTGCTAAAAACACCTTATTTTTAAGGGTCTGCGCCAACAGTTTTTTGTGGATTTTTTAAAAATAGCTACAAAATGTATTTTGACATATTTTTTTGCATATGGGTTGATTGGAAGGTTAATTTCAAGGAAAAAATATAAAATTTGAAAAAAAAACGTTTTCTAGGGCCTAGAATTAGGTGTGATATATAGTGCATGATGTAGGTGAACCTTCCTCTCTCTCTCTCTCTCTCTCTCTCTCTCTCTCTCTCTCTCTCTCTCTCTCTCTTTATATATATATATATATCATACCATGGTGTTTTCATTATCCATAAGTTTATAAGACACTTAACGGTTCAAATTGAAGCCAACAAGTCACTAAATGGAGTGTGAGATCAATATTTATACAATGATATTATGTACCTTACCACACCTAATTTTACACTCTAATTATATTTATAATTTTATCCCACTAAAATATACTTTTCCCCTCATTTTCTCTTAAAATTTTACTTTAGTTCAAATATAGGGGTTATTTTTATGACACACCAAAGAAAGGGGTAATTTGATAGTGACATATAGACCTGGCAACGGGTCGGTTCGGGTCGTGTTTGTGTCGGGTCTTAACGAATTCGTGTGGAATTTTGCTCCACCCGAACACGACCCGTTAGCTTAACGGGTTATGAATCCAATATTCGTACACGATTCGTTTTCCTAACGGGTGACACGACATTCGTTTTCCTAACGGGTGACACGACACGAACCCGTTAAGGTAACAAATCGTTTTCGAGTCTTAACGGGTTTAACCCGTTGTACCCGTTTAACCCGATATGAACCGATAGACACGTACCAATAAGACCCGTTAGCTACCAATAAGATCCGTTAGCTTTGCATAATTACATATTTAGCCCTCTCAAACTAAAAATATTATTTTTATTTTTCCCTACATAGCTTAACGGGTCATAATGGTTACTAACGAGTCACACGACCCGGTATGACATGAACAATATTCGGGTCTTAACGGGTTGTTATCGGGTGAAGCAAATTTAACCAACCCGATTCGTTATATTTAACGGGCTATCGTGTTAACCCGATAGTGACTCGTACCCGATAAGCCTCGACCCATTAACTGTTAATTTCGGGTCGTGCCGTGTTATCGTGTCGTGTCACATTTTGCCAGGTCTAGTGACATGCTCTTCCCCTCACCATCACACGATCTCACTCATTCTCTCTCATAGAACCGAATCTCTCTCACCATCACGTGGCCGCTCCTCTCCGGTAAGTTTCATATAGTGTCAATTTTAGGTTTTTATTGGTATCGATCGGTTTGGATTTGTTTAGATTTTAGGTTTTTATTTTTTTTTGTTTGGTAATAGGTTTGAATTTAAAGATTCATTTTTGATTCATGGATATGGGTTTCTTTGATATTCTTTTTTGCAAGATTGTTCATCAGGTATTTTATCACTTTCTCGTATGGGTTTTGTCTTTAAGAGTTTTGGTTGACAAATTTGTAATATATAATTTTGTAACTTATAATGATGTTTACATGGAATTTTGTAATATGCATTTGGATTTGTAATATATCCAAAGCTGACATATCATAATTTTTTATTTTCTCTAGATGTCATTGATGCCGGAATCTGAGCTCGAGATGCTGGAGATTTCTTGGGTTGTAATATAATAAAAGTGCTTAGATATGTCGTTTATTAGTGAGCATAATGTTCGATTTTAGTGTTATAATTATGTTTGTAATATAATAAGAGTGCTTAGATATGTCGTTTATTAGTGAGCATAATGTTCGATTTTAGTGTTATAATTATGTTTTCATCTTTTGCACAGTTGGCCAATTCAAGAGAGATGGTATCGAAGGCACTGTTGTGACGATTGGTTCAAGGTCCAAATCACAGGGTTTAGACATATAAGAAGTATTGCGTTAACAGTTTTGTATTTTCAACTAAGTACCATGACGATGGTGTTGTAACACAAGACAACGGTGTTTGTCTAAAGGCATGGACAAAATTCAGGGCAAGAAAAAGTGATAAAAATCTAAAGGATGCTCGGATAATGTGGTATGGGGTTATTAGATAGATAATTGAGCTTGATTATACAAAAATCAAGGAGGTAGTGTTTTATTGTGACTGGGTTAGAGTGGAAGATAAGACCAATGGTTGTCGACACTGTTCAGACTCTAATTTGGTGATGGTGAATTTTGACAAGCCTAAGAGTTTGAGCAATTACTTGGATGAGCCTGTAATTCTAGATTTCGAGGCTAACCAAGTATTCTATTCGAGAAACCTTAAGAATCCCAATTGCTGGGTGGTTATACACTCACCGAAGAGATTGACCAGTCGAGTAGAGGAGTTATATATACCAACGGACTTCCAATCTACTATTGATGACCAACCTCATTTGGAAAAGTTGTTTAAACATCATGGTTCTGCCTAGCTATTGAATCACCAAACTCATTGGGAAATATGTGAATACCTTTGGAATGATTAATGCCTCTTTTCTTCTCTTTTTATGGTTGGAATGACATTGAATTACTTCATATATTTATAAACATTTCTTTTTATAAATCATGCTATGTATGTAGTTGTCCAGTTGCTTTTCTCTATTTCTCTTTCTTCGAGTTTGTTTATTTTCATATGTGGTTTGATTGGCGTGAGTATGAATGGAACAATGTTATAGTCCAAGTGTAAATGTTGTTATGGTTTGATTGGGATGAGTTTGAACACAGAGTTTAGGGGGATGATGGTCTAACAGATGTTATCAAAACGTTGATTCAAATACTGTCTGTCGATGTTATCAAATAAACCTGATATCATTTTGTTAAGCTATAATCCTATATATATATATATATATATATATATATATATATATATATATATATATTAATGTGTGTAGTGGAGACTAAATCTTATTTTTAAGACATAATATTATGTTGGAAGAGACAAATTTATAACACATTAAACTGAAGCAGTGAAATTTGATGATCAAATTTCACGAGTGTTGGTAGAAATCATGAACGACAACCTGGGCTACTTATGGGACCCCGATAATAAAAGGTATGGGGCCTCATAAGGGTCTCCGAGAAGGCTGTCGAGAAAAGCGGGGCCTACTTTTCTAGTTTTGTGATTCCACATGACCCTCTCTTCATATCAAGGATAGAGGTTATCACGTGGTGTCTAGTGGTATTAAAATTGCCCTCTTTAGGAGTGCTGCACTCCAGGATGTCAACAACATCACTCTAGACGAGGATGGAAAACCCAATGCCAAAGATACTGATGACAAGTACTGGAGTGAGTGAGTGACGCACTGATCTTCAAGTACTAGTATTTGACTCTGTTTTTGTATCATAAATGGCCTCTAAATATTTTATGCTTTCTTAGTGCATTATATCTCTTACATGATAATGTTTCCTTCAAATTGATGTTTATCCAATTAGTTAGGGTGCAATAGAAATCAAGAGTGAACTCTGAGAGGTTCTCATATGACACATTCTTAAGAGTGAGTGAGGAATCAATATATTTTTTGGATCAGAGTTATTGGTGATGAACTTGGCCTCGAACGATTGGACTAATTGCTCAGAAAAATTTACTGATCTAGGGGAGCGCTTATCGAACCACTTCTAAAAAACATGAGTTATGAGGACATTCTTGGCGATAGTGAGGTGATCTTTCCTAACACGTCAGTCCCTCATTATAGCGTTGCACACTGCTGACTGATATATGAGTGTTCTCTCCTAAAATTTAGGACTCCTCATGACCTCCTGGATATTTTATTTCCCACTTTGAATTTCATGCTCGATCCTTTCCTTTTCCTAAAACAGTACGAATAATGCAGGAATACACTAATGCAGAGCTAAATATTCATTAGACTTTATTTGAGGTTTATTCCATACTGAATTTATCTAGATTCTGCTTCTATTAATTTTAAATAGTAAAATGCAGGGCTAAATATGCATTAGACTTTGTTTTTTGGATGCTAGAACTATTTTTACATTGATTATGAAAATGCAGATTTTGGGTAATGTGACTTATTTTTGGATGGTTAAGAACATGTATAAAAATTCAGCTTGGATTTTCAATATGTTCTTTGCATTAGTTTCCTCATTTGGTTTTAATTACTTTAGTTATTTGTAGTTTTGAATGCCACATGCACAGTTAGTTTTGAAGATATTGGTATGGGTTAAATGAGCAGGAGGCTTGATAAAAGATGAGCATGTATGTTGGCAATGATGAATTTGTAGGCAATGTTAAATTTAAATTTGATTTTGAAGATTGTAAGTTTTTTATATTGGATCTTCTTTTGGATTTCCTTATATGATTTATTGGATTTCCTTATATGGTTACATTTTAAATGACCTTTCAAAAGACAATGTTGAAGAAAGGTATTAGTTGATAAGGATTTTGTTCACAATTTGAGTAACAAAATGTAAGAATTTGAGAAAATTTCAGTTTATAAGCAAACAATTGTATTGAATATGGAAAATTTAATGAATGATTACAATGTTTAAAGGGCTTATATAGGCCTATCAACTGTTACAAAACAGTTATAATCCAACTAACAACCAACTAACGACTTCTAACCAAATAACAACTTCTAGCTGACTTACACAAAATGACACGACAATAATTACACTATAATTTTATTAATCATTCAAAACGACCTCGTGTAGGAGTTGTTATGACAATTTTCCTCACCTTCACCAAATCCTTATCCTCGAGGATCAAATTTCATAAAGTGATTGTTAATGTAAATCCAACCTTCCCATGTTGCATCTTCTGGTATTATATTGGATAAAAGTGTTGTTAAGGCTAATTTCTTCAACTTTACACAATAAAACAAAAGCCCAAGGCTTCTTTGTATACATCTTTGGTTATTTTTCTCCCTCTCACTCTTATTATATCCTAGTATACATATACCAACAACAACAACATCTATGCAAAATGATGAGGCCGGTATCCAAGTTGGAAACTCCTATTGGAAGCTCTACTGTATTGAACATGGTCTTCAGCGTGATGGACAAATGCCAAGTGACAAAACCGTCGGTGGCGGGGATGACACCTTCAAAACATTCTTTAGTATAACCAGTGCTGGCAAACATATTTCTCATCTCTTGTTTATAGATTTGGAACCCACCGTCATTAATGAGATCAAAACCGAATCATACCGTCAGTTGTTCCACCCCGAAAAACTCATCAGAGGTAAAAAAGACGTGACTAACAACTTTGCCAGGGGTCATTACACAATTGGGAAGGAGAATGTGGATTTGTGTCTTGATCGAATTAGGAAGTTAGCAGACAACTGCACTGGACTACAAGGGTTCTTGGTTTTCCATGTTATTGGTGGTGGAACTAGTTCTGGCCTTGGATCTTTGCTTTTGGAGAGGCTTTCTGTCGATTATAAGAAAAAATCCAAACTCGGGTTCATTGCTTACCCTTCCCCACCGGTCTCCACATCAGTGGTTGAGCCTTACAATTCTGTGCTCTCAACCTATTCCCTTTTAGAGCACATTGATGTCTCCATACTCCTTGATAAGGAGGCCATTTATGACATTTGCCACAAATAGCTGATATTAAGGGACCCACATACACTAACCTCAGTAGGCTTGGCTATCAGGTCATTTCCTCATTAACAGCATCCCTCCGATTTGATGGAGCACTGAATGTGGATGTTACTGAGTTCCAGACTAATTTAGTCCCATACCCAAGGATTCATTTCATGCTTTCCTCTTATGCTCCAGTTATAGCAGAGAAGGCTTACATGAACAATTATCAGTTGCTGGAATTACTAACAACGCATTTGAGCCGTGATCTATGATGGCTAAATAATACCTACGTCACGGGAAATACATGGCTTATTGTATGATGTACCGTGATGATGTTGTGCCTAAGGATGTGAATTCCGCGGTGGCGACAATCAAGACCAAGAGGACTATTTAGTTTGTGGACAGGTGACCAACGGGAAATACATGACTATTTTGTTTTATTGGGAGACTTGAGCTAATCTTAGCCATTACTTTGAATAGATCATATAGCCTAGCTAATAATATTAAGTTCCCCTCCAAAGCTAAAGTTGTCTACCTATAAGATTGTAACCTCAAGTAAACAAGATCATCTCTCGCTTTGAATTGTCTTTATTTCCTCTTCTTTTCAGTATAATTTTTAGCTCTTTTATGAGATTGATCTAAATTCTCCTTGATAATTTGAGTCATAAGTTGTTTCTCTTTCACGAGTCCTTCCATCATAGCTACTGTAGTTTGTCTTTTTGTTCAGGATGCATTGTCCTGTTTTATGTTCTCTAATTATTAGGGGCCAAAACCACAACTGTTCAACGAGCCCTTAGTTTACACTTTTAGAAATTGCCTTCAAGTAATAACTATATCTTTGCAGTGTTCTTTTTATATATACACCATTTTTTAATTAAAGTTTTTGACCAAGTAGTTTGTAGATGATCTTCACATTATGAAATCATCTCCACCGAGCTTGGTTACAAAATTAGTTTTTTACTGTTCTAAAAATTTGGTACGTTGATTTTGGCTCTCCTATTTTTCAGTTTTGATTTATTTACAAATTTGCCATTTTGGCTCAAATCTATAAATACAAGTGTTATTTCTAGATTTTGGGAGAGGACAAGTTTGAGAGTTAATTTTTGAGAGTTATCAAAGCTAAAGAGAGATAGAGCTCCCATTTGAGGGGTGAGTTCTTGTGAGGTTGTGAGTGACTTTCTAAGAGAGATAAATTGTGTGTGTGTATAACCTTTGGGTTCCTCCATTTATCTATAGAAAGAAGAAATCCTCCTTGGTGGATGTAGCCCAAATTTGGGTGAACCACGGTATATCGTTGTTGTTTTGCTTTGATGATTGCTTGTATGTTCTTATTGTCTCTTCATTGATGCTTGGTTGAATTGATTGGGAGTTTGCACACTAGTTCATTTTGGGAACAAGGTCTTGGGTGTTTTCCGCACACCAAGTGTTTGATAAAATTCCCGAGTGAGTTTTATCGTCTTGGTCGCTTGAGATAGTCTTGCTTTAGCGCAACAAGTGGTATCAGAGCTTTGGTTGCATTGTTTGCCCGGTATTTTTGGTTCGAGGTTGAATCAATTTTGGCAATTTTCGCATAGCTTTTGCTTTTGTTCCAAATGACGGAAAATGTGGAGAGTACTCGAGAATCAACCTCTACGAGCGGAGGCTCTAAGAGATGGGATTCGAGTTATGGATCGAGTGGCTCAATGAAGACGGACATGAAGGCTTTTGATGAGAAGATCAATTTCGGGTTATGGCAAAGACGAATGCGAGGCGTTCTTATCCAACAGAGGTTGCAATTAGCATTGTTGGGGGTAGAGGGACGACCGGTAGGCATGACCAATGCCGAGTGGATTGACATTGATCAAAGAGCGGCTTCGTGTATTGAGATGCTTATCACGGATGATGTGTTGAATAATGTGATAGCGGAGACCACGGCTAAAGGCATGTGGGATAAGCTTGAAGAGATTTATTTGGGAAAGTCGTTGTCAAATAAATTGTTCCTCAAGAAGAAACTCTTCAAGCTTGAGATGAAGGAGGGTGAGGATATGATGAAGCATATCAACGTTTTTAATGCCTTGATAAATGACTTGAACCGGATAGATGTTCAATTCATTGATGAGGATCGAGCATTGTTGTTGCTTGCATCATTACCCGATTCATACGAGCATTTTGTGACCACGCTCATGTTTGGGAAGTCTACGCTCCGGTGCAACGAGGTTGTGCAAGATATTCAATCTCATGTCACGATGAGAAAGAAGGAAGGTGGAGGTGACGTGTATTCCCATAATGAAGGCCTTATGGCGAGAGACGGAGGTGGGCAAAATGGCGGGAGGAACTCCAACCGGGGATTTAATGACGGTAGTAGGTCTAGATCGAGAGGTGTTGGTGGTAAAGGGCCGAAATGCTACAAGTGCCGGGAATGGGGTCATATGATCCGAGAATGTCCTTTGTGGAACGACAAGGTTAAGGGCAAGGTTGATTCCGAGAGGGCAACGGTAGCGAGTGCGAATTATGAAGATGAACTTGGAGAACTTCTCACAATCTCCAAGGTTAACTCTCTTTCCCAAGATGATTGGATATTAGATTCGGGATCGTTGGATCACGTTTGCTCCAAGAGGGAATATTTTGAGACTTTCACAGAAAATGGAAAAGGTTCCATGTCTTTGGCTAACGGAGAGAAGGTTTCCGTTGAGGGTGTCGGGACGGTGAAACTCAAGATGTTCGATGGGGTGGAACGCACTTTGGGTGGTGTGGCCTATGTCCCAAAGTTGCGAAAGAATTTGATATCCATTAGCCGTTTGGATTCCAAGGGTTGCCGGGTGTCGGTGGCGGGTGGAGTCTTGAAAGTCACACGCGGTTGTATGGTCCTAGCGAGGGGAGAGGAGAGAGAGGGGTTGTATCGTCTAAATCAAACTTCGAGGAAGATTGGGAAGCGGTGTGCACAAGTGATCGAACGTTCGAGGCATGTCTCGTTTGTGAACAAAGTGGAGACATTGGGTGCTAGCTTTCCAAGAGTAGACGGTAGTGATGGGAGAATACCTACTAGTGGAGGGGATGGATCGAAGTCCCCCTCCAGGGCCAACGGGTGATGTTGACCCGGTTTAGTTGCACACATGCATTGGCCGATTCGAATCGAGGAGGTGTAGGACTGTGATGGATTCGAGGTGTGTGTAGCTAGTTCAAGGAAGGTCGATGAGTTATTGTTTGCGAGCATTGGCAAACGGGAGTTTTTCGTGACAAAGACTTGGTATATCTTTCGAGGGTGAGATTTGGAGGGCATGAGAGGTGAGGAATTTTCCCTCTCATCCGTGGTTATTTCTCATGGTGGAAGATGATGTTGATGTGTTTGAATGTTTCGTGTAAAGAGGGTGTATGCTATATGTATTGTGTGGGGGTGTACTCACCGTGTTACACGAGGAGCGAGATTCACCGTATGGTTACATGGGAAGCATTCGGATGCATGAGATGGAGAGTTCTTAGTTTAGAACTTGGTTCCTCGGCGGGTGGAGTCGTTTGGAGTCTTGGAGTGAAGACTTGCGGTATCTCACTTCATGGTTGAAGTTTGGGGTGGCTTAGCGTCGGGTGGAGCGTATTGGCTTGTTAGATGTCGGGATGATCTTAGAGCGGATTTGATGTTTGCATTCCGAGTTCGGTTGGATCGTGAGGATCGCCTGGGGGAATCGCATTAGCTTGGTAGATGGTGGGACAGTCTTCAAGCGGGTTCAATTTCAGCATTCTAGAGATTGGTTGGATCGTCAGGATCGCCAAGGTGGAGTTTGTTGATTTTGGCTCTCCTATTTTTCAGTTTTGATTTATTTACAAATTTGCCATTTTGGCTCAAATCTATAAATACAAGTGTTATTTCTAGATTTTGGGAGAGGACAAGTTTGAGAGCTAATTTTTGAGAGTTATCAAAGCTAAAGAGAGATAGAGCTCCCATTTGAGGGGTGAGTTCTTGTGAGGTTGTGAGTGACTTTCTAAGAGAGATAAATTGTGTGTGTGTATAACCTTTGGGTTCCTCCATTTATCTATAGAAAGAAGAAATCCTCCTTGGTGGATGTAGCCCAAATTTGGGTGAACCACGGTATATCGTTGTTGTTTTGCTTTGATGATTGCTTGTATGTTCTTATTGTCTCTTCATTGATGCTTGGTTGAATTGATTGGGAGTTTGCACACTAGTTCATTTTGGGAACAAGGTCTTGGGTGTTTTCCGCACACCAAGTGTTTGATAAAATTCCCGAGTGAGTTTTATCGTCTTGGTCGCTTGAGATAGTCTTGCTTTAGCGCAACAAAAAGGTAGTATGCCCTGCCTCCTACACATACAAACAGACACATGCGTACATAAACACACGCACGTATGTTTTTTAGTGTTTGTGCAAGTTTCAATCATTTTCACATATTTTTGTCACCACTGATATCTAATTTATTATTATCTCATGATCTATATATTCTAATTCTGTGCTTTCTCTTACCTACTTTTGTATTTATGCGCATGTTATACATAGTTGGATGTATTCACTAAACTATAATGGATATTTAGCAACTAATGGATTATTTAATTTCTAAGTCTTTAAAACACTTACAAAATTTATAATGGTTTCGGACACTTAGAATTTTTATAAGTGTTGAAAACCGTTGTAAAATTTGTGATAGTTACTTAATTTTTAAGTGGGATAACCTAAAAGGGTTGCATACTATGAAAAATTTGTCAAAATGTCCTCAATAAATTTCACCTCCAAAACTCCCCTCTAAGTAGACCTTCGTACGAAATCCCGTCTCCAAACCTTCATGCGATCTTCTTTAAACCTTCGAAGGTGCGATCTTCTCCAAACCTTCATGCGGTCTTCTCCAAACCTTCATTGCAAAATTAGAAGGTAAACTTTACATAGCCTTCTCCAAATTTTCATGCAATAATCTTTCAACTGTTTAGGGTTAAAGATACGATTTAGGGTTTTATTTGGTGCGTATATCTTATTCTGTTAAATATTTGGTGTGTATGCTTTATTTGGTGCGTAGTATTCATACACGATTAAATATTTGGTGCGTATGTCTAATTTGATAACTTTCTGTTACATATTAGGTGCATATTATTCATACACGATTAATAGTTTGGAATAATGATGTGTATGTCTAATTTGATTACTGTTTAATTTGTGATTTTCACCCAAGTGGGAATTAGAAGTTAAATTAATGATTTGGGTCTGGCAAATTTGGGTTTTGAATTATTGTAAAGAGATTTGGGTCTGTCCATCACATTTAAAAAAAATTATTAAAAAAACTTGGAGAGTCAGAGTCATTACCAAAGTAAACCTTCAATATGTATAGGGTGATACAAACTCCCTGTATAGGAAAAGCACTACTCTAAACTAAAATTTGGTTTTCTTTTCTTTTTTTGAACCAAGAAGTAATGCTGAGTTGGGGTTTGACATGTTTGGGTTTAAGGTTGAGTGTGTTTATCTTATCGTTCGAATATAGAGAAGATTATTATTGGTTTCAACCATAAAAATATTTAATTTATACTTCATTTGGTTATAAATTCTAGTATATGAGATTTTAAGATCATGTTATATATGTTGATAAAAAAATTTGTACCAAAATAGGTGTTGTCGGATTGAGTGACTATTAAGATGTAAACTAGTTCATGTGTGTTTGAAAAATCCCCTTGTAATCACCTTTTTACTTCATTAAACATTAATAAAAGATTGTGAATAGTAGACTATTTCTTTATCTATTGCTAGACCCTTAGATATTAAATAGTATATATTAATTTTTTACTAACGTATCTCAACATACATAATGTCTTCGAAAGTTAGTAAAGAGTGGATGAAAGAACATTAAAGAGGAAGTACAAAATACATTAATGGGGTTGCTACGTTCAATGATTTTGTGAAGAATAACCATGGTGGTGAAACTCTATTTTCATTCCCATGTATAAAATGTGAAAATAGAAAGTTGTTGGATCTTGAAGATGTCCATTTTCATTTGCTTCGTTATGGTATATCTAAGTCTTACACGTTTTGCCCTTTCATGGTGAAAGGGAATTTGTTAAAAGAAAAGAAAAAGAACCCACTGAAAGTGTTGAATGCAATGACCCTATCCTTGACAATCGAAGAATGAAAGAGCTTGTTTACGATGCATTCGAAATGTTTAATCATGAAGTAGATCATTTAACAAGTGAGCATGTTAGAATGGGGGGAGGTTAACATCGTGACGAGACTAATGAGGAGTTAAAATACGAAAATTTACATGGCAAGATGAGTGAACCGTTATACCCGTCAAGTCCTGAGAAACATACAATACTATATTTTCTTGTCAAATTGAATAATGTTAAGACAAGATATGGTTTGTCAGATAATAGTGTTACGGATATTTGGGGGGTGTTTAAAGAGTTTTTGCCAAAAGGAAATGCAGTACCATCCAAGTATCCATCCATGAAGAAGATAATCAAAGAAGTTGGTCTGGATTATAATATAATTTATGCATGCAAAAATGATTATATTTTATATAGAAAAGAACATGCAATGAAGGTAAAATGTCTAGTATGCAACCTACCGAGCTATAGGTTGGGAATAAATGGGGAGGGTAAAGTACCTCTAAAGACAGTTAGACATTTCTCCCTAATTCCAAGGTTGGAGAGATTATTCGCCATACCATGGATTGAAAATAAGATGACTTGGCACGCTAGGGCGCCGTGTAGGACAAATATCATGTGTCATCCTGTTGATTCGTCTATATGGAAATTTGTTGATGTGATATGGCCAGACTTTACGGATGAAAAACGTAATGTTCGTATTAGTATAACCACTGATGATTTTAATCCATACGGGAATCTCAACTCTAGTTACAGTTGTTGGCCTATCATTGTTTCTCCACTTAATATGGGACTGCCTTTATGCATGAAAAGGGAATTTTAAATGATGTCAATTTTAATATCCGGGCCGAATGCTCCGAGCAAAGACATTGACATTTACCTGGCCCTTTTGTTATATGAGTTAAAGGAATTATGGTTTCAAGGTGTAATGGTGTATGAATCATATACAAAAACTAATTTTACTTTGAGAGCGATGTTATTGTGGGTTGTCCATGATTTTCCTACATATGGAACTTTATTGGTTTGCACGGGTCATGGTTATAAGGGGTGCCTAGTTTTTGCGTAAGAAGTTGAATCTGAACGACTTACGAGTAGTAGGAAAATTTGTTATCGTGGTCAAAGAAGATTCCTTCCTCTTGATCACAAGTTCAGGGAGGACAAACGCAATTTCAATAACAAGGTTGAAAATCGTAAAGGTCCACGAAGGTTATCTGGTTCGGAGGTTGAGAAGAAGGTGAAATGAATTAAGACGAGAATTGGTAAATAGATTTTCGGAATAAAAAGAAAACATAAAAGGGATAAGAATGTGGTTAGTTATATTACCACTCCATGGTATCGAAGGTCTATTTTATTTGAATTGCCTTATTAGAAAGAGCATAGTGTTCGTCATAATCTAGACGTTATGCACATTGACAAGAGCGCCACCGATCATCTTTTGTCAACCATTCTAGAAGTTAAAGATTGTTGATACCAAAATTAATATGCTGATATGGACGAATAATACGAAGACACGTGTCAATCTACGTGGCACAATAGCAACGAGGAAGTTCATTTCCCCGACCAACTCATGTTCTCTCCGAGCAACGAGGATACACCGAGGAACTTTAGTACTCCGAGGTACTCTAGCGCTCCGAGGAACTCCTGAGCAACGAGCAACTAAGGCGGTCCGAGCTGCATCTCGGATGTATCATTAATTGCCAGATAATCAACAGTTCAACTATTCATTGAATGTTTATCATCTTGACGCACACGCTGCATTAAATGTATTACCCTTTCATATGTATATCATTTAATGTATCAACCCTTTCATGTACATCCTAAGGTCTATAAATACCTCGTATTACCCTCATTCAGGGGGACCGTGATTTTCGGAAGAGAACTTGTACTTGAGAATTCCCAAACACTCAGCAATAACATAACAGTGGACGTAGGCCATTCATATAAGGCTGAACCACTTTAAAATTTTTTGTCTCATTTTATTTATCTATGATTGAATAATTAGAGCGATCTAATTTTTTACATCAACATATTGGCGCCGTCTGTGGGAACGATTGTTACTATCGTTTTTCACCAAAAATTGTTCATCATCAATGGCGGATAATCCAGAATCTAGCAATCGAAACGCTGGAAATACTGGAAATCCTCCGAATCCCTCTGCACCTCCAGATCTAGCCGGGATTATGACGAATCTGGCTCAAGGACAAACCGCCATGCAAGACACAATAAGGCAACTCATACAAACCCTCCATGGCAATGCACCTGCACGTTCAGGACAGCAAAGCGGTCAGAGGCAAACTTATTTACTTTCTTCACGATCCAGACGTACTGAGTCACGTCGTAATGAGGAGTCTGATGATTTCTCTTATCAACCTGGGCGAACTTCGTCAATAAGGGCTACAGATACTGATCAACATATCACCCTCTCTCCAGATGACCTAGTGCCTTAGAAAGACTGATTAGGGTGTCTCCTTTCAGTCGATTAGGCCCTAGGAGGAATAGGAGTCCACCTAAGATCATGTCGAGGAGTTTTCGACAACCATCAGATCTAAGAGAAGGATCAGCACAATCACGACCAGCAGCTCGTCAAGATAGATCTCAAGAAGCTACCTCAGAACGATCAATTGCTCGAACCAATAGGCCCGAGGAAGGAAATGAAGCGTGGAAAGGATCTCTCCAACGGTTGGAGGATAAATTGGGAGAAATGGCCAAGGCAAATAATCCCCTACAACGAACTTTTGTTCGAGGAACACCTTTTGTACAGGTCATTGTGAATTTTCCTACACCATCAAAGTTCAAAGCACCTGTGGTGACCCCCAAATATGATGGAAAGATAGATCATGTTCTTCACATAGAGCAATATCGAGCTGCTGCCGACATCTATGTCGTCCCCGACAAGATGAGATGCAGAGCGTTCTCAGGAACTCTTACTGGAGCTGCCCAGATATGGTACAACAATCTTCCTAGGGGTAAGATTTCAACTTTCTTTCAGTTGGCCGAGTTGTTTATTGGCAATTTCTATTTTGGAGCAAAGCCAGTAAAACGAGTAGCACACTTGTTAAGTGTTAGACAAAAATCTGGTGAGAGTACTAGAGATTACATAACTCGTTTCAATAACGAGAAGATGGAAGTCATAGATTACGAAGAAAAGACAACAATCACCGCCTTGATGAGTGGGTTGTTGCCTAATAAATTGTATTACACATTGGTGAAAGATCCACCTAAAACTATGTCAGAGTTGATGGCAAAAGCGGCCAAAATCATGAATGCCGAAGAAGCTATGGTTGCAAAGAAGAATATGGATAAAGACACCAAGGTGGACGTCGATAAGTCTAAAAATAAAGAGCATAAGGGTAATGGCGGTGACAAGCGTTCCAAGAATAAATGGGAAGTCATGAAGAAGTACGATAATTATACTCCTTTAAAAATGGGTATTAATCATGTCTTGGAAGAAATCAGGAACAACGAGGAGGTAAAATGGCCAAAGAAACTGAGATCAGACCCTGATTCGAGGAGTAGAGATAAATATTGCGAGTTTCATAAAGATCATGGTCACATGACCAAAAACTGCATAGCTCTTCAGAACGAGATTGAAACACTCATCCGAAGAGGAAAACTAGCAAAATATGTTGATCGGGGAAGTGAAAGAAAAAATAATGATCGAACTAGTGAAAGGTCTAGATCTCCTCGTCGTGCAGAGGAAAAGAAGAAGAGGGACCACGAAGATGATCCAGATGATGACCCCGATCTTCCCAAGAAGCCAAGGCAGCCAGAACGAGAGGTATTTTCCATACGTTTTGGATCATTTGATTGTAATGTTATTACAGGAGGAGATGCAGGAGGAGGAGACCTTACTGCAGAAAGAAAAGCTTACCTCGGAGAGGCTCAAGCTTGTTCATATATTCAGCGAATAAATCTGGCCGAGGACGATCGTCCGAGGAAGGTAAACAAAGAGAAGTTGGTCATTGGCTTTTCAAAAAATGACCTGGCAGGTGTCCTTTATCTTCACGACGATCCTCTGGTGATCAAAATGAGGATGAAGGAAGTAGTGATTTCAAGGGTGTTGGTAGATAATGGAAGTTCGGCAGACATCATGTACTATTCATTCTTTGACAGCTTGAATTTGAAATTATCTCAATTGGAACCGTATCACAGACCCCTCCTGGGTTTTGCTGGCGAGAAAGTTTTTCCACTTGGGACTATCAAGTTGGATATATTCATTGGAACTTGGCCTGCTTGTCGAACAGAAAGAATATGCTTCTTTGTGATGGATAAGAATGTGCAGTCAACCTACAACATCATCATGGGAAGAGTTGGTTTGAAGAAGTTTGAAGCAATTCCATCTACAGTGCATCAATGCTTAAAATTCCCAATAAACTTTGGAGTAGGAGTTGTGAAAGGTGATCAAAAAGTAGCTCGGGAATGCTATTATTCATCTGCCGAGCAAGAGGAGCTTGAGGAATCAAGGAAAAAGACTACTACCTACCAAGTGGAAAAAGATACAGAGATTGAAACTCTCGATCCCAGAGATGAATCCCAACTTGTAAAAGGACAGGTGGTAGAATCTACAGAAAATGTTATTCTGGACGACGAGCACCCTGAACGAGTAACCCAGATAGGTTCGTCGTTGGATGCTTCAATAAAACAGGAGTTGATAACTTTCTTGAGAAATAGGGAGAAAACTTTTGCATGGAGTCATGAAGACATGCCAGGAATAGATCCAAACTTCCTATGTCATGAGCTCAATGTGAATAAGGAGATCAAGCTTGTAAAGCAGAGAAGAAGGGTATTTAGCCCCGAGAAGAATCAAGCTATTCAAGAGGAGGTCGACAATCTCCAGAAGGCTCAATTCATTGAAGATGTGAAGTATCCGGACTGGTTGGCAAATGTGGTGATGGTAAAGAAGAAAAACAATAAATGGAGAATGTGTGTTGATTTCACTGATCTCAACAAGGCCTGCCCAAAAGATCATTTCCCATTGCCCAGAATTAACCAGCTAGTTGATGCTACATCGGGGCACGAGCTGCTCAGCTTCATGGACCTTACTCTGGCTACAACCAGATCAAGATGAAACCTAAAGACAAGGAAAGTACTTCTTTTATTACCCCTAGCGGTACTTATTGTTATAATGTTATGCCTTTTGGTTTGAAAAATGCAGGAGCGACATACCAGCGGCTGATGAACAAGGTTTTTTCCGAGCAAATCAGTTGCAATATGGAAGTCTATGTCGATGATATGCTGACGAAAAGCAAAAGCTCAACCCGACGAAGTGTACATTTGGAGTACGAGAAGGAATGTTTCTCGGGTACATTGTTAACCAACGAGGCATTGAGGCAAATCCAGAAAAGATCAAAGCTCTTTTAGGGTTGCGATCTCCAACGACAAAGAAAGAAGTGCAGAGCCTTACAGGACGAGTTGCAGCGCTCAACAGATTTGTATCTCGAGCAACAGATAGATGCCTACCATTCTTCAAAACACTTCGAAAAACTTTCGAGTGGAATGAGGAATGTGAAAAAGCCTTTCAAGACTTGAAGAAATATCTGGGAACACCTCCACTGTTGTCAAGGCCAATAACGGGAGAAAAGTTGTACTTATACCTGGCAGTATCAGAGCATGCAGTCAGCTCGGCATTGATCAGATTGGAGAATAGAGTCCAGAAGCCAATTTATTACACAAGTAAGGCTTTCCGAGGTGCAGAGATCAGGTACCCAAAGCTGGAAAAATTGGCATTAGCATTAATTGAAGCAGGTAGAAGGATGAGGCCATATTTCCAGGCCCATACCATCGTCGTTTATACCGACATGCCATTGAGACAAGCCCTTCATAAGCCAGAAAAGTCAGGGAGACTGATGTACTGGGCAATAGAGCTCGGTGAATATGATATTGTGTATGAACCCAGATCATCATTGAAAGGGCAAGCTGTAGTAGATTTTATAGCAGAGTTTACATATCCTGATACCCCCGAGGAACAAAAGTCGCTCACTGACCAACCTGTGGATGTTACAGGATCAACAGACATAAGTCCAGATCAACTCCGGTTGGTAAAAGGGCTTGTGGATGTAGAAAGATCATCAAATTCAAACCCAGACCAACTCCGGTTGGTAAAAGGGCGAGAAGAGATGGTCGACGAGGAGCGAAAATTACCAGGGGAGGATGAAAGGAAACAACAGATATTTCATCGAGGAACTCTGTCAGAAAAGAAATTTGAAGACGAGTTACCTACATGGAGATTGTATATAGATGGGTCATCTTGCACAGCAGGTTGTGGAGCAGGGATTGTTTTAAAAACCCCAGACGAGATCGACATAGAATATGCCTTGCGATTTCAATTCAAAACCTCCAATAATGAGGCTGAGTATGAAGCCATGACAGCAGGTCTTAATTTATCAAAGATTATGGAAGCACAACAAGTGATAGTATTCAGTGATTCACAATTAATTGTGAATCAGTTGATGGGAACATATGCGGTTAAAGGAGAATTAATGGTCAAGTATCAGGCAAAGGTGATGGAATTGCTGGCAGAATTTAATGCCATTCAGTTGATCAGAATACACAGAATAGAAAATGCACAAGCAGACGCACTGGCCCGACTAGCATCAGCTACTCGTACCGAGCTGCGAAGAACGATACCAATTGAAGTACTGGAAAGTCGGAGCATAGATGAAAACCTGACGATGAATGTTATTACCCTTGATTTAGGACCATCTTGGATGGATCCCATCAGGGCATATATTGAAGAGGGAGAATTGCCAGAGGATAAGCTAGTGGCAAAGAAATTGAAGTTTAAAGCTGCTCGGTATGTACTAACTAATGGTGTTTTGTATAGACGAGGAATTATGGTAGGTTTGCAGAGATGTGTACACCCCTCCGAAGTGAAAGAATTGATTGAAGAAATCCATTAAGGGTCTTGTGGAGCACATGTGGCAGATCGGACACTTTTACAGAGGGTGATGACTCAAGGATACTACTGGCCGACGATAAGGGCTGATTGTATAGCCTATGCTAAGAAATGTGATAAGTGCCAACGTTTTTCCTCCATCCGACGAACTCCACAAGCATTGTTGACACCCATAACTTCCCCTTAGCCATTTGCCATGTGGGGAATTGATTTAGTTGGACCATTGCCGACCACCCGAGGAAGATTCAAGTACCTCGTCGTCGCAGTAGATTATTTTACTAAGTGGGTGGAAGCTGAACCCCTTATCGATATGACGTACGAGAAGGTATACCAGTTTGTTTGGAAGAATATCATCTGTAGATATGGTCTCCCTCATGCCTTCATCACAGACCATGGAGCACAGTTCGATAACGAGGAGTTTGCTTCATATTGTCAACAATCAAACATGTTGAAGACCCATTCAACACCAGGTCATCCTCAAAGCAATGGGCAGACTGAGGTGACAAACAGAACACTACTAAATGGTTTGAAGAAGAGGCTAAGTGAAGCTAAAGCTAATTGGATTAACGAGTTACAGTCAGTCTTGTGGGCTTACCAAACAACTCCCCGAGCAGCAACGGGAGAATCCCCATATATGCTAGCGTTTGGAAGTGAGGCAGTCATACCTGCCGATTTGGGTCTTCCGACACACAGAGTACTGAATTTCAATTCCCCAGTCAGTGACTTGATGCGAAGATTAGATTTGGACATGCTCGAGGAAGTTAGAGAAGAGGCAGCCATTAGGAATGCTGCTTACCAACAACGCACAACTCTGTTCTACAACAAGAGGGTGAAGAAATGCGACTTAAAAGAAGGGGATTATGTACTAAAGAAGGTCATTCAGAAACACAATAAGCTGGAAGCCAACTGGCATGGACCTTACCGAGTTACAGAAGTTGTTCAACCAGGAACTTACAGAATAGCAACTCTAGAAGGAGAGGAATTTAAGAATGCATGGAATGATGAACATCTACGCAAGTATTATCAGTAATGTAAAATGTAACGCAATTCCTTCATTATGAATAAAACGATGATGTTTCACCATCTCCTTCCTTTTATTACAAGTTTTTGGGGAATACTAGTGTGATACACTACACTGATAGTTCGAGCGTGATCAACTTCGGTTGGTAAAATAGCGAGAACAAATTATACTCCTTTGGTTAGGAGGCGTACACTTGCGTGATCAACTTCGGTTGGTAAAAGAGCTTGTGAACAAGATAGTTCGAAAGAACCATAGTTCGAAAGAACCTGATAGTTCGAGCGTGATCAACTTCGGTTGGTAAAATAGCGAGAACAAATTATACTCCTTTGGTTAGGAGGCGTACACTTGCATGATCAACTTCGGTTGGTAAAAGAGCTTGTGAACAAGATAGATCGAAAGAACCTAATAGTTCGAAAGAACCATAGTTCGAAAGAACCTGATAGTTCGAGCGTGATCAACTTCGGTTGGTAAAATAGCGAGAACAAATTATACTCATTTGGTTAGGAGGCATACACTTACGTGATCAAATTCGGTTGGTAAAAGAGCTTGTGGACAAGATAGTTCGAAAGAACCTAATAGTTCGAAAGAACCATAGTTCGAAAGAACCTGATAGTTTGAGCGTGATCAACTTCGGTTGGTAAAATAGCAAGAACAAATTATACTCCTTTGGTTAGGAGGCGTACACTTGCGTGATCAACTTCGGTTGGTAAAAAAGCTTGTGGACAAGATAGTTCGAAAGAACCTGATAGTTCGAAAGAACCTAATAGTTCAAACCCACGACCAACTTTGGATGGTAAAAGGGTAAGAAAAATATTCTTAAAAATGCCAATTTTGGCTGGTTAAGAAACAAAATATGCCAACAAGTTGGTCGGAAGGTAAAACCATTCCAGAAAATACAAAATATTCCAAATTGAGCCAAGTATAGTTGGTCGGGGATAAAAACCCACTAACTGTAGTTGGTCAACGAGGAGAACTTATTGACGAGGAGGATCCATCAACCTGGTTGGTCGGACACATTTTATGAAAACTCTCGCTAATTATACTTGGTCGACGAGTACAATTTAACAACCTTAGTTGGTTGGAAAAATTTTAAACATTTTTATACTCATCACTTTATTATTAAGTGATCGAGCAATATTTTTGATACTTGTAACTGTTTATTACTAAGTTGGTTGATGAACAACACAAAATTGTTATCTTTTTAACAGATACATATGCACAAATGTAAAAGTGTTAGGCAAGTACAAAAGAATAGCAATATAGATTTGCAAACAGAAAATAAAAGTCTTTCATTAAAATTCAAAATAAATTACAAGTTACATATGTTTGCTAACTATTACATTGAAAATCCTATTCTATTGGTTTTTTCCCCTCAGCCTTCGATACAGGTTCCTCGCCAGCGGGAGGATCATCTAATGTTTGGGGAGAATTGATAAAATTCAAGTCCCTCAACATTCTGACATTCATTACTGAAGGAGTATCCAAGAGATGCTCGGGACGAGATAATTCAATCTGAGAATGAAGACTATAGTCACCAAGATATTTTGAAATTAAGCTCCGAGGAATAGCACGAGCTGGGATCCATTCCATGTCTAGTTTATAAGGCGGTACAAGCAAGTCTAGTAGCCCAGGAGCATGATAATCCCATAAATAATGGCCATGCTCTAGCTTTAACACACCCAGTGCGTTCAACCATCCCTGTTTATAACCTTCATTATTGGCATTTTCAAGGCGAGCATCCAAGTGACAAAAGGGCTTCATTGTAGCCTGCCATCCAAAACTCACGAGGTTGTTTGTGGAATTGGAAAGTTATTCTCTCTAGTTTCTCGTGAAGGCTCCTGGCAAAAACATCTTTATTATTCAATGCAGACTTCGTTGCAGTAAGTTTGTAATACCCCGTATTTTTGGTACATTTAAAATTGAATTAATTCAGAAATTCTAAATTACTAGTGTGTTGTAATTTAATGAATTAATTATGATAGAATATTATATAAATATTAATCTGGGATTGAATGGTTAATATTTAGGAAAAATTTATTTACTAAGTGAATAGTAATAATGAAATTTCGTCGTTTCGAGTATTAATGACGAGGTATGTACTTATCACATCCGGAAGTCGGTATAGACTATATTGGGTGGGGGATAAGTATTTTTATAAATTAATTCAGATGCAAATTCTGAGTGTACAGTTGAGTCCGGATGGGCCGAGATAGTCGGAAAAGTGTACCCGGGGGTAGTAAACGGGTCACGGGATGTTTTTAGACATAGCCGGGCCCACTCGGGGACATTTTGGTCACTTGGGCTTGGCCCATTAGTCAAAAAACGGGAATTGAAAAATTAACCTAATAAAAAGAAATTAGGGCATGGCTGAGCTTAATTAGAAAAAAGAACTAAAGGGTTAGGAAACCCTAGCAGCAGCCAAAGCCATCTTGGGGATCTCAAAGAACCAACAAGGTCATCTTCAACCTTGGAATCCATCACAAATTCAGACACTACGAAACCTAAGGAAAGTGAATAACTTGCAATAGCATGAAAACTGTCTTTGAATTCATATTTGTGTGCTGTTATGAATTTAAAATTCGTTTTGGGGTTCATGGTATAAACATGGGGCTTTGATAATTCTAAAGAAAACATGAATCTGTTTTGGCCGAAATTATGAGGAGTTATGTAAAATCTGATATTGGAATATTGATGTGTATATGTTAGAAGGATATCCAGATAAATTAGAACGAATTTGATGAAGAAATTTGGAGTAAAAATGTGTTTAAGGAAAAAGATGGATTTTCCCCAAAAATTTATGAATCTGTTGTTTATGGACGAATTGATGGTTGTTGTAGTCTATCTGGGTTATCCTAATAAGGTTTCTAGTATACTCTGGGGTTAAGAAGGCTTAAAACTCACGTTAGAAGAGATTAGGGTTTAAGAAAATCCGTCCATGGCTGCCCTGTCTTCGCGAAGAAGACGAAGACCTGTTCGATCGATCGATCGACGGTCTGGGTTGATCGATCGACGGTCGCCAGAATCTGGCAGTTCCGCCAGTTGGTTATATAAGAGGGAATATTTATATAAAAATCTTATGTAATTAATTATTGAGAAATTAAATACATGAGTTTGAATCTAATTAATTGTAGATAGATTAATTAGGGTTTGAGGCTAATAAATTAGAGTCGGGAATTGTGACTCGGGTAAATTTATTTTGGGCTACGGGAGTAAGTCCAAATTTATGGTGGGGGCGACACAAAAAAATAACTAAATTAATTAAAGTGCAATTTAATTAATACTTAGAGTTGGACCATAAACTCTTAATAATTTTAATAGGCTTATGTTACGGATTTTAGTGAACGGTATAGCCGGGACTTTTATATTTATATATATACGGAGGCATTAGTATATATATATGGTGTGCTCAATTAATATCAGTGATTAGATATTTGTTACTATAGTGCTATAGGGGGAGGTTGCGCGTAGTGGATGAATCTCCTAGCTTGAGGAGTAGGGTGAGTATATTCCCGAGGTCATAGCGTCCGTTATATGGGTGAGGGACAACTCACTTTCAGGGAAGGAATATGACCGCCTCCAATTATTTATTTTTATCAAGTTAGTGTGAAAATTCTGACTTGGGATAACTAGGCTATGTGATTATACCTTGTGGGATAGCACTTTATAGAATTTACATTTCGGGAGTATTTTACTCGGGAGGTTGCAAGTTATTATATATATTACAATATGATTGTGAATGCTGGAATATGATTATAAGTATATAATTTTATAATTAATTATATACGGAATATTAATGAAAAGTGAGTTATTTCACAGGTATAACAAGTGTAGAAGTTATATGAATATAAAAGGGAAGTGATGTAGTTAAGTTGATGTTACCAATAACTTATATATCAAAATCACTACATACTCAGTTAGAGTAGAGAGGGTATAAAGGAACTTTGTTAATTATCTAGTCATGAGATGAGTAACTAGGTAATTTAATTAAAGCATTCGTAGGGTATAATAGAGGAAGGGTAAGGAAGTCCTCAAGAGAGTGCGTTATTAACTAAAAATATGAAGAGCATGCATATTTATTTATTACTGCAAGTTAATAATTTGTTAAATGTTTTTCAAATGTTTTGGGTACTAACCCTTGCTATAAAAACTTTTAAAAACCTTTTAGGTGTCCAACCACAGGGACACCAGCCTTGACTATATTCCAGGGATCCGTTGCTGCAGCATGTGTGGATGTTGCGGGGTTTTGATAGACGCCTCATTCTTCATTCTTAAATGTAGAAGTTCATGATTAGTATTCGAGCATGTTTCTCACTTTCCATTTATTTGTATTAGACTTGTTGAGAGTTTATTCTTATCTTTATGGGATTTATTATTTGGACCGTTGGTTTATTCGGTCAATTATATTTTTACTTGTGAATGATTAATTCAGTTATCTGTGATTGTTATATAGTTTTATTTTCCGCATGGGTGTTTGTTAAATAATGAAAGATAAAAATTGGCACCAGTCTACTTTTCTCACTTAGGTGGTTAGTAATTAAATAAGACGACAGTGATGCTAAGAATGGACCAAATGAGAAACCTGTTCTAACTTGATTTAGGACTGATCACCCGGGATTAATTAGGCGGGGTGTCACAAAGTTGATCTTCCAAAGATAGATTTTTCTTGGACATTTCAGACAAAGCACGATCTTTTGCATTCAATTGGAATGCTTGAGTTTCCAAAGTAGACTGAGTGTGAGCTTCTTCAACATTACGGCTGAGAACTCTTGATCGACTCCGAGCAGGTGGAGAACTTTGCTCCTCGATAACATTTTGAATAGCTCTTCCTCGCCCACGAGACCCTCTTCCTCGTCCCCGAGCAGTAGTAGAAACACCAGACTTTCTTAACGTATTCAATTCTTGCCTTAATTTGGCGTTTTCAACCTCTAAGAATGAGAATCCTTCATCAGTGACCGGTACCAAGGCAGTAGAGGATGAAGCTGCAGACTCATATTGTGCCAACTTTTTATGCAAATTGTTGTTCTCATGTTCCAGCAGCTCGGCGATCTGTCTGCAGGCCTCAACTTCACCTTTTAGGGTTCTCTCCCTAACATCATACCCAGCGATGATCTTCTTGTGACCTATCTCAGAGGAAAGCTGTTGATACCTAGTCTCATATTCCTTGTGCAACAAGGCAGTTGATTCATTGTGCTGATTCTGAAGATCTTCTAGGGAACAGTGAAGCTCCTCGATCAATTCATAGTAGGCCACATTATTGGCCACAGCTCGGTCAAGTAAAGCTTTCAAGTACTGATAAGCCTCAATTGCCTGTTCTGAAGCATCATGGCCAAGGATGTCAACAATTTCTGATACACTTAGCTCTGTGTGACCAGCCTTATAGTATTCGTGACATTGCTGCATCAGTTTTGTATCATTGGCAGATAGCAATTCCATCCTGGCCATAAACTAATGAAGAGGAGACAACAGTCAACAAAAACAAATAATCAACAACAGAGAAGAACGAAGATGTGTTTTATTAGATCATAAAAAGGTTACATTGTTTGATTACAAATGATAATGAAAGATAGAAAAGATACCGAACAACTTCACACCTTTTCCTTGTCTCCCAAGACTTTCTTGGGAGGCTGGGACGAGGAGCTTGGTTGCTCGGTGGTAACAGCAGCTTGGTCAGCAGGAGTTGGAATTTTTTCAGGAGGAGGAAGCATGGAAGAAATATCCTCGTTGGCAGAAGGTAGAGAGGCAGGGACTTGATCACCCATGGCCATAGAAGATTCATCAGAGATAGGCTCATCCTCTTCTTCTTCTTCAATTTGTGGGGGGGACCAGGGAGGTGTAGCTGAAATAGCTCAGAGTCCTCTTTGATCTTCAATTCTTGCAGGGCAGCTACCCAGCCATCTCGAAAGTATTTCAACTTCCCGTATTGTACTAGGGATGTCATCGCAGCAATCCCTTTGTCCCATCATTTATCTTAGCCAGCGCTGAAGGATTTTTTAACTGCGAGCTTTCTTTTCAGTTTCTCCGAGGAGAGCTTCTCGGATAGAAGATCCTCGGCAGTCTTCAACTTCGCATCCAATTCTTCTTTTTGGCGCTTGACATCTCGCAGGACGGACAACTCTTCCTCTGCCTTTTTCAGCTTATTTTCAAGCTCTCCAAAGTTCTTGAGCTTCTCGTCATACTTTTAATGCTCGACCTCTAAACTTTTCACCTTATTCTCCAAATTCTTGGAGATCTCAGCCAGCTTCACCTTCTCAGCTTCAACTATAGACAACTTTTTCTCCCAATCAGCTTTGTCCTCATTATACTGCTGACGAGAATCCTTCAAGGATTGGGTCAAACCCAGCAGAGCATCCTCTACCCCCGACGAGGAGCTAGAAGCTTTAATTGCTTCATCTTTCTTCACGATGTTGTTAAAACAATTCACCAGCTAAACAAGGGAAAAAGTGACAGGTCAGTACAAAAATACAAGTATTCAAAGAAAAAAAAGAAGGAAATTCAGAGTGTGAGAAACTTACTGAAGCAAGGTGACGAGTAGCTAGGGATGTCAACATATCCCTAGAAATCTTTTCATCAGTTCCTTGGACCTCGGGTATGATCCAAGTTTTTATCGAGCTCATAGCAGAGCTCGGAGGAATGATGGTTGGAACACCAACACCACCAGCTGGTAGAGAGGAGATGGTTTCAGCCAGATTGACAGTTTCAGCCAAATTAACTGAGGACGATTTCCTCAATCTCCTCAAAGGGACTTCAGCAGTTTCAACCAAGGAAGAGCTCTTGGTCGGAGAGATAATAGTCATCTCCAAAGGAGCAACCTTCTTGCTCGGAGCCACTGGGGGCTTCTCGGTAGCTTTGGAAGGTGCAACATCCACCTTCTTAGTCCCCTTTGGGACATCAATTTTGCTTTTCTTGGCCTCAGCAGCAGAAGTAATGTCATCAAATAGAGCAGGAGGAGCTCTTTTCTTGCCCATTCTCTGACTTAAAGGGATGTGAGAATCTGAAGAACAATCCTCTGGAGTTGAGGCTGGCTCAACAGATCTAATCACAGGACGAGCAGTATAGGAATTCGTATAGCTCCTATACTGCAGAAAATAGGATGCAGACCTGATATGCTCGTCTGCAACGTTCTTATGCAAACCCCAGATAAGTTTCAGATGCTTAATATTAACCTCTGATTCTTTTGGAGTTTTTCTTTTACTGTCAACTGCAAATAAATACATAATGAAATATCAATCATACATTTTGTCAAATATGATAAAAGCATAATTTCATAAGTAAAGGAAAATGAAAATAAACCTATCCCATTGCCATAGGGGGCATTTAGGACCCTGATATACTGCATCTCCAACCAAGGGAGCATATTGCCAATTTTTAATAACCACCCCATGTTCAAAATAATCTCTATTTGCATCAGGGAGGTTAACTACAAGAGCCCTATTCAAAAACCTAGTTTTTAAGTAATAAACATTATCTAAGATAGCCCATCTATAGCAATACATAATCTCAGGAATCCCTATACGAGTCCCATGAGTTAGATTTAATTTATACACCCCATTAATTATTCTCCATGAATTGGGGGCTATTTTTGCAGGAACAACGTCAAAGTACTGACAGAACTCTAAGCATAAAGGGTTTGGTGGAAAAGAAAACCCACATTCAGCAATGAATAGACTGGGGAACCAATGTCCCTCAGCCAATCGAAAATAATCAAAGGGCTCAGGAAGATTCTCCAGAGTTACCCAGGAAGGAATGGAAAAATCAGAATGAAATTTCTCAACAGACTCCACAAGATAAACCATAGTGAATAAAAGAAATACAGAAGAAAAGAAGAGAATCTTACATGAAAAAGGAAGAGCTGACAACTAGCGAAGGAAAAGATGAACGCACAAGAGAGAGAGAGAACAGAAAGCTTGAATGCAGAAAATGGGAAAAGGTAGAAGACGGTATGGTTACCTAAGAAGTTTAAATACTTTACCTTGGGAAGCTGCGAAGGAAATCATTACACAAAAGAAACTAATACGCCACCGGCGGCTAAAAGGACAAAAATGCACGAAGATCGAAGCACTCATAAAAATTCGAAAAGGCGGATTCTGCGAATTTGGAAGATAATTCAAATATGAAGAAAAGGCTCCTAAAACCCAGGAAAATCATTTAATATCGCCATATACCGAGAAAGAATGTTCCATACTCCTCAAAGTTCGAAATATGAAACATTGGGGGCTTCTGTTGATACCAAAATTAATATGCTGATATGGACGAATAATACGAAGACACGTGTCAATCTACGTGGCACAATAGCAACGAGGAAGTTCATTTCCCCGACCAACTTATGTTCTCTCCGAGCAACGAGGATACACCGAGGAACTTTAGTACTCCGAGGTACTCTAGCGCTCCGAGGAAATCCTTAGCAACGAGCAACTAAGGTGGTCCGAGCTGCATCTCGGCCGTATCATTAATTGCCAGATAATCAACAGTTCAACTATTCATTGAATGTTTATCATCTTGACGCACACGCTGCATTAAATGTATTACCCTTTCATATGTATATCATTTAATGTATCAACCCTTTCATGTACAGCCTAAGGGCTATAAATACCTTGTATTACCCTCATTCAGGGGGATCATGATTTTCGGGAGAGAACTTGTACTCGAGAATTCCCAAACACTCAGCTATAACATAATAGTGGACGTAGGCCATTCATATAAGGCTGAACCACTTTAAAATTCTTTGTCTCATTTTATTTATCTGTGATTGAATAATTAGAGCGATCTAATTTTTTACATCAACAAAGATAAAACAAAAGATACAGAAAATTCTTGTAAAGGTATGAAGACAATGGGGATCAAGAATAAGATGCGGGTGGAAACAGACGAAAGTTTAGGAAAAACTGTGAAACCAAAGGCTGTATTCAGTCTAAACAAAAAAGAAAAAGAATGTTTTTTTCGTACTTTAAAGGAGCTAAAAGTTCCAAGAGGTTTTTCTTCTAACTTGAGTAATTGTGTGAGTTTCCAACCACTTGGATTGAAGGGGCTCAAATCACATGACTATCATGTAATTATACAATATTTATTGTCGTCGCTGCTTAAAAAGAATTATCCAAAACATAAGACTTGCTAATAGCAATTCAATGGTTAAGATTCTTTTTCAATGTGTTACTTTCCGAAGTGATCAAGAGGGTTGTTTTGGAGTCGACAAAGAACGCATTATTTGAGGCTATGTGTGTTTTGGAGAAATATTTTCTTCCTGGATTTTTTGTTATTACTGTCCACCTCGTTATACAATTAGTAAAGGAAGAGTTTATTTGTGGGATGGTAAGATATAGGTGTATGTATCCTTATGAGAGGTAATGAAATAGTAAATGATTTTCTTAACCTTTTTATTTCGACAAACATTTTTTTTGTAATCGATATATTTTTTATGCGTAGATTGATGAAAGATTACAAGAAGTATGCTAATAATAAGAGGTATATTGAAGGGTGTATTGTAGAGAAATATATCGTTAAAGAATTGACCCTATATTGCATGGTCTACATGCCCAACCCTAGTGAAGGAAATCACAAATATACGCGTGAAGATTTTCTTGATGAAGATGAAGATGAAGATAATGAATGCAAAGGAGAGGGTCCTTTAGTACAAGGGAAGAATGTGAAGTTAACACCGTTGTAATTTGCACAAGCACGTAAGTGGGTGTTACACTAATTATATGAAGTAGATGAATGGCAGAAGTAAGTATATCAATATGATTTGATATTTTTTAATTGAAAAATACCACTTATGTAGATTGGTGTAGGAATTAGGAAGCCAAATTGTGGATATTCAATTGGTGTAGGAAATATGATCTTTATTGGGAATCCACATTTGGGTTTAACCGAAGAGCGACTACATTGAAGGAAAAGACCGAGGGTTTTATCTTATGGTTGATTAAGGAGGTTTGCTTTTAATTTGTACATAATAAAAATTTAAATTTATTCATGTGTGTGTATATATATATAATCATCTTATGATATCTTTTTTGTAGTTATTAAAAGCGGGATTGACTGATGTCGCACTTTGGCGGCTAAAAAATGGTCCATTATATGATGTACAATCATATAAGAGGTACCGAGTGAATGTGTTTGGTTTTTTCACACGTGAGTATGATGAGTCATGGGTAAACCAAAATAGGGTCGTGTCAATGAGGGCCATCACGAAGTTCAGGTCAAGCAGAAATGATATGAATATAAGGAACCAGAGACAACATACTTTGGCATTGTTCTTGTAATATTTGATTTGGATTATACATCTTTCAAAATAGTTGTGTTTTACTGTGACTGAGTGAGAGTTGAGGATAGGGTAAATGGTTTCAAAATTGATCGTAAATCAAACATAATAATGGTAAACTAAGTAAGTTAAAGAGTAAGGATAGAATCGACGATGAGCCATTCATTCTTGCATCTGAAGCATCTCAAGTGTTTTACTCAAAGGATTTTAAAGACAATGGTAGGTTTATCATTTTTCATGCACCACAGAGATTAACAAAAAGTGTTGAGAAACTTGAGGTTCCTACAATGTATCAGTCTATTCTTGAGGATAATCCCAATTTGAAGAATCTACTTCAGGGCTTCTAGTTAAAGCTAAAGCTGATTTTCATAATTTTTGCTTAATTTTTTTTTTACTTTAATCCTTCACTTGCTATGTAAAAGAATTTTAGACATTGCTTCAAGGTTTTGTTTCTTGTGATCTATTTTATTTATGTACTACTTTAATGCTTTACTTATATTGTAACATGCGATAAATGGACCAATTCTTAGTAAATTTGGGCAGATTATGCATTTGGAAAGATTATATATTTTTAGTAATTTTGGACATAATATGTGAATAATTCATTTAGACATATTATTAATGTTGAATATTTATGCATCGTATATCTAACACTAGTTGAATTTCAGTAATATCAAATGAAGCAAATGTCTCCAACCCATACGGTGGTACAGATGGATCATCTATAGACACCATAATTGCGATTGAGATAAATCAACATAATCAGGTAATAGGTAGAGAGAAATGCCAATTTATGTTTCGACTTGGTAAAGTGGTTCGGGCTCAGGTCCCAATATCGTATACAGATTGGCGTAAGGTTCCAGAAACATACAAGGAAGATGTTTGGAAAGAGATGAAATTGAGACTTCTTATGTATACTTGATTTGTTTATTATATTTGCTTTTGTATAACTTTACACAATTCTCATAATTTAAAAATATCAATTGTCTTGTTAGAGAACATATGGACTCCCGAATAGTTACAAGATTAGTTTCTACAAAAGTATCTGCAGCCTACTTAAAAAATATAAATTCATGTTATGGAAGAGCTATTAAGATAAGTATTCAATCGATGCCGGAATATTGGCCAATGTACCTCAAGGTGTTAAGCTAGAGCAGTGGAAAGAGTTCCTAAAGCATGAGAATACGGAAGAGGCTAAAAAAATAGAAAAACAGGGAAAGATAATAGGGCAAAAATTGGTGCCACTCACAGAAGTGGGTGTGATGGGTATTCCCAAGTCGAGTACAATATGGAACGTACGACTATGTTTTATTGCTTTGTTTGATTACTATTACATTGAAGATAATATATGTTATATTTTTTATTTGTAGACAAAGAAATTGCATAAAAAACCATTGCGTGTTGATGTATGGATAACTAGCCACACATGTAAAGATAGGTTAGTCAAAGAGAGCATTGTTCCAATCATACCGATTTTCTATAAATAGTGAATGATGATTGTTACATTAAAACATTATACATTCAAATGATTAGTCTTGACACTTCTACATATTTGGCATTTTCAGGACAAGGTGCTCGCAAAGAAAAAAGAACAGAGGAAATTTGTAGTGATAACACCAACTAGACACAATCATTGAGAAATGATGCCTTGTCTGAAGTATTTGGTATTGACAAGTGAGGGAACATTCGTGGTGTGGGTTCCATAGTTTTGCTATTATCCATCGAGGCTTCATCTCCATCTTTATCTTTGCTTGCAGTTGAAAAGGCCATTGGGAACCAAATGGAAGGTCGTCTCGATGCATTGGAATTCGAGATCAAAGGCATTCATAATAAACTAAGCAATATATAGATAATAATAGGTATGGTGTTGGGGAAGTCCCATTCCTCCCCACCTGTTGGAGCAAGTGCAAGTAATGGGACAGTTGCATCATTTAATGTAGAATCCTACTCACTAGAAGATGATGTCTCATGTGATGTGATCGGGTTTAATGGTAAGGTTATTTTGAAGGGAATGATAGATGATACCCCTCGAGACGTAGTGCACAATCACATAGTGAATTACGAGAAAGAGGTGGTATTGTTAGTGGATAAAGTGCTTGAGGAAAATGCTTCTCTTTACATGGGAACACAAGGTGGTGTTCAGCTTCTCGGAGATGTTGGTAGTGGAAGTTGGGTGGTGTGGCCGAAGAGTTTAGTCACGCGTATTGTTGGATCATAATGACTTCTTTCTTTTAATTTTTGTTAGAGACTTATTAAAGTCATGCTTGTGTTGAGTATGCTAGTATTTTCTATGGACTTGATTATGTCGTGGACTTTATTATGCTAGAATTTGTTATGCTATGGACTTTATTATGCTAGTATTTGCTATGGACTTCATTATGTTCGTTATGTTTTGCATTTTTGAATTACTTGAGTTGCTTTTTGCTATATGGTATAACCTTTTTTTTTAACTCCGCCAATGCAAACATTTCCTTTGCATTATCGGTCCCAAGCCTGGATATAGGAGGAGGGAAGAGGTTTGTTCCTTTTTTATATCTCTTATGATATGCATATCTATAATATGTATAATAACTTTATGTGTGTTATGTTGCAGGATGAAACTATGCATTCTGGGGTGAATGTTGAGGCCTTCACAGCTCCCCTTAATAGGGACATTGAAGGTGATATCTCCATATCTCAGCCCTTTGATTCTGATAGCTGTATGTATCTTCTCAGCTTCTCTTTCTTTAAATTGTTTGATTCTATGTGCCGTTGAGTATTTTCATAATTCAACTCTGTTATGACGAATGGTGAAAACTCATAACCCCACTATATAGCGAATAGGAAATGGAGGTGACAAATTTTGTTGTTTATTGAACAATAATTTCACCTTAATAACTATTTTATTACTTGTTTATATCCCTCTTCTACGTTTATTAGTGTTTCTTTCCTAAGGTTAAAAAATAGAAAGCCTGAGGAAATAATCACAAGGCTTTTGACCCAAAAATGGGTGGCCCATTTGAACGAAGGGTGACGGACTAGGTCTGACTCTGGCATTATGAGAACCGTGGCCACATAAACCTGAACACAATCTGAGACCATTTTTGTGTTTATTTCATTGACAGTCTTGTTTGCTTCCATTACACCCATTAAAAAGTACTTCTACAAAATAAAGTAACAACAATGGGGATAATAATTCACATTTAATATAAATAATTAAAAGCTATATTGAACATTCTTTTTTAGGGACATACCCTGAGGATTGTGTGTCTGCATCCTTATAAGGAACTGGAATCACAATCAGTTGGACTAATGCCACTTTAGGATGCAATAATAATCCTTTTATCATTCCCATAAACCATCACCATGACCCCAATCGTGCGAGTACTATATGCCTAGGAATTTTTCCACACCATAACTCTTTTTTCACCTCCTTCTTCTTACCCCCTAAAATATTTGCCTCCTTATTTTTACCCCCACTCTTAGCATTGGGTTTCTTAGTATCGTTGGAGGCTATATCTTCAGTTTCAAGTGGCAGTGGGTGGTAATAAAGATAAGCAGTGGGTGTTATTTATGAGACTTTTGTCAGCCTTTTGTAAGAACAGACTCATAATTGATTGAAAAATCAGACTCATACCATATTGAAAAATCATATCAGATTGTTAAATCAAACACGATCCAAGCTTTTGTAAAATCAAACTCATACCAGGTTGTAAAACCAAACTCGATGCAGCCTTAGGAAATATCAGATTCATAAAAGATTGTAAAACCAAACTTGATTGAGAAATTAGAGACATATCAGATTGTAAAGTCAAACTCGACACAGCCTTTTGTAAAATTAGATCATTCTAGATTGAAAAATCAAAGTCATACTATATTGAAAAATATACCCGATGGTAAAATCAAGCTCAAGGCATTATTTTGTAAAACCAGACTCATACAAGATTGTAAAACCAAACTTGTTGTACCAACTTCCAATGTGACTGTAAATATTGAAAATAATTAATCGCAAATAAGTTTAGTTTTTCCTGTGAGGGACATGTTATCATGAATAGAGCTCAAAGATAGATACGAGTGCATACATATGATTTATTCTCCTTTAGAGAGAATGAACACTATAAAAAATGTAGACATATTCTATATTTTATGAATTGTTCAAGGTCTTTTTTCCATTGATAACTAATACATTATTTTTCCCAGTTACACGTGTTTCACTGGTCCATTAACTACGATTTATTGGTGGCCTAATATTTACACGTATCATGCAGATATGGCCACATGATTGACAATATCTGAATGATATTGTCAACATAGCTGCAGTGGTCCCTCCACGCCTTCTCTTTCTCCAAACTTTCCAAAAACCCACCTATTGCAAACTCCATCACATCAATTCCCCGGTTTCTATGCACAAATTTTTTTGAAGTGAATTTGTGATTTTTTAGGATGGTTTCGAGAAGCTGGATTTTGCAAGACCACGGTGGGCAGGGCACTATTTTGGATTTAGATAAGCATGAAATTATGCAATGTGTACCCATTAACGCCAGAGATCTTCGAATTTTGGACCCCCTCTTGTCTTATACTTCTACTATCTTAGGCCGAGAGAGAGAAATTGTTCTCAATTTGGAGGTAAATTTACCATATTCTCTTTCACTTTATTTTTATATTCTAAATTCTTTTGGGTTTTGGTTTTCAGCACATAAAAGTAATTATTACATCATAAGAGGTGATTCTTTGAGACCCGCTTAATGATAATATATCTCCTATAGTATAAGAATTTAAAAAAGATTGCTTAAACTAAATTCTACGTCCCAAGGACAAGGAGAAGATGAAGAACCTCCCTAGCCACAAAATGACATGGAAACCAATGAAGAAAATGGTATACATATGCCTGCCTGGTTTTTCAATAATTTTTTGTTGATGGCTTTGGTATACTATGATACTTTCATTAATTATTTTCTTTGTAACTAGATGCAGAATTTCCATTTGAATTTCAAGCTCTAGAAGTATCACTTGAAGGAATTTCTAGTTTTCTTGATGACCATACAAGAGAATTTGAGACTACCACTTACCCTACTTAAGATGAACTCACCTCTAAGGTAAGAGTCACTATATGAAAATAAAGTACCAATGGTAAAAGGTCTTATAGACTTTTATGTAATTGTAGTAATGTACATAATATTTGTAATACCTTCGTATAGGCTGGTGCTTGTTGACACACCACTGTTAGTGTATCACATTAGAAGTATGTACTATGTTTTTTTGACCCCTTTGTGATGAGATGAGTTGTTCTTGTATAACACATGATAGTTTAAGAAACATATGGTTATAATGAAGGATGCATAAATTGTAGGCTATTTGTGTTTTCACATGTAGATTATAGCTTTTTATTCTGTAGCATAAAAGAGGATGCAGTAAGTGAATATGTGGGAACTAGATGTTTTGATATTAATGAAACATAATATGAGTTTTTTGTTTATACGTTGATACATTTCTGGTTAGTGGATAATGATTTCTCGCCCTTGCCGGTGAGTGTGTGCAAATCGTTTGGTGTGATATTTCTTTTTTTTGTCAGTTTTGGGTGAGACTCCGTTGACGCCTGGGTCGGGTGAGGTAGTGACGTGTTTGTCAAGTATTTGAATTTGAGTTTTGGATGGAATATTGAGGTTTTTGATCAGGTTGAGACTAGTGGGAGTACTAGGTGGGGGTTCTCGGGTTCAATTGATGTTGTTAAAGGTACCCCCCGCTCTGTTAGTTCGTGGAATTCGGTGGTACAAACACCATTATATAGGTTTATTTTGAGGACCTTTTTATTTTACCCAGTGGATACTTATATCAAGAATGAGTCTCAAGTGTTTTACCTTTGGATTATCTACATTGAACCCTGGATGATTAGCTTGGAAGATTTTAGAGATCTTAATGCAAATGTGGATGTGTCGAGAAATACGACTGGGAAAGATGACACTAAATCTCCACCACGTAAGTATTCATCTTCCTGGAAAGGCTTTATGCTAACTAACTATTTGTTCAACAGTTCCTTAGTTATGAATTTTGTTCGATTTTCTCACAAGTTTCTGCACACAGATGCATAAGTAATAGTCCAGATGGTATCAAATGTTTATTTCTCTATCATTTTTCCTTTTTATGTTACTGTATTACTTAGTTTATTTATCAATCACTAAGGATAAAATTGGACATATTCTTTGGAATCATGCCCTTAAAATATTGCCAATGATATTTGGTCTACTAATTTAATGATTTTCTTATTATTTTCAATGGAGTAAACTAGTTCCCACATATTCACTTACTGCTAATTTAATGAGATACTTATTATTGTGATAGTCATATCAACAAGAAAACTTGATTGAAATTAATTAATTTTGTTTATTTTTCAGAGGCTAGATGTTTGTTCTTTACTCATGGGAATAAGTCGAATACACTAACTCATGGATAGTCGAATAAGTTTGGGAATGGGGGTTTCTGGAATGCTGATTGTAAGAATGAGGGTGGGGATGGGATTTATCTCTATAGGCCTCATCCTGGGCTGATTTCAGGGATTTTGGTTCGACCGTTTTCCACGTCTAAGGTATTATTGATTGATTTGATTCTAAGTGTTCCCAATTATTTATATTCATGTGAAATTTTAATTTGGAATTCGCATTAGATTACTAAGTTTTAACTTTGTAAAATAGAATGAATTCCAAATATTTTGGTTTATAATAACATATCTCATACAACTAAAATAGAACAATAATTTTAACAGACTCTCATTGGTAGTATCGTTTCATTTTCTTCCAATAGGAATGATGAAGTGGTACAAGCTCCAATTTCATTTTTTATGCACTTGGAGAGCCATTTAGTGACGAGGGAACTAGTGACAATGCTCTTATCGACACGATTTCCTTATCATACTAATTAGGTCGTGGCACATGTGTATTTGGATACAATAACTAGATGTATGGAGTATGTTGAGGAGAATACTCGATATATAACTTTGGTGTTCTTGCTTCCTTTATTGATGAGAGTGTTTGTTTATGTCAAACATATCATGAAGTATTGTATGAACGTGTTTGGATATAATTGTTATGTTTTTAACTATTTTTATTGTTTGTTATATGTGAGGTTGGTGGTATGTGGTGGATATTTTTTTTTAATATCTTAATTTATGTAAGTGTTCATAACACTTACAAAATGAACATTGTTTTCTTTACGTATTACTATTTGTAAGTGTCTTGAACCGTTACAAACATATATATATATATATATATATATATATATATATATATATATATATATATATACACACACACACACTTTTTTTCTTTTGCAAGTGTTTATAACCGTTGTTAATTAAAAAAGGTTTCTGAATTTTACAAGTGTTTAAAACACTTGCAAACATTTAATATGCAAGTGTTCAGAATACTCACAAAGTTTATTGTCACGGTTGTTCGAAATGGATATGTGTTCCCGATGAACACTTGCAAATGACATTTGCAACAGTTTTGAACACTTATAATTATTTTGCAACGTGCCGAGTTGTAAGTGTTTAAAACACTTGCAAATGGAACTTGAGTGTTTAAAACACTTACAAATTGACTATTTTTGTGTAGTGATTGTTTCATTTTTGTCGCCACTGATGTATTTATACCACTAGATCACATTGTCTTTTAATAAAAAACTATTTATATTTTACCTAAAACTAAAAGGTTTGTTTACACGACCATTAGAGATGCCTCGAGTAAAAAAAACCATCCATGACCACGCGACACAATTAATTTTGTTTGATTGCCTAATAGTTGTTTCGTCAGTATAACTCCCTACAACCACGCGACACAAGTAATGATTCTATATGTTTATAGGTGTCTGCTGGCACCATACATGCTTTAACCCATATAATTCACACAAAACTTTGTCGTAACCATTGACAATAATTGCATTTGCTATGGGCATTGTTGATCATCTCATACACACACAGAAACCAGTATATATTGCATTAAAAATAGTGTTCTACAGTCCCTTAAAGTTAAAGTCAAATGGTGTGGATGAACCAAAATGGAGATTTTGAACTACTAGGCATTGATCAAAGTTTATGTTTATGCAAGAAATTGAGCTAATCCCTTTGGACATTATTTATTATTCCTTTGGTCCCCGACCCCTATCTTAGTTTCAGATCTGATCCCAACAATATAGTATGTCTACAAACATGTATTATATCTCTTGTAATTTTATCTTCTTTTTCATACGGAACTGCACGTTCTAAATCAATACCAATTGCACGTTTTCTCTTTATTTCTACGAATCTTATCTAAGATCTGGCATTCGATGTTCATTGCTATGCTTAATTTGATCAATTTTGTTAGTATTCACCAATTTGATCATTTTGATTAGGTTTATAGAATCCAAAATTTTATACTGTTGTTCTAATATCTTTGTTGTAAGTAACAAAGTAAAGTTGATGTATATTGTTCATTATGTATACATGGATTTCATTTGCTGAATGCTTTCCAGTTACTGTCAAATAATTGTTTGCACTGATTGAAATTTCTATTTATTTAGATTGATATGGATATTTATATTGCAACAGAATAGAGGTTTGAAAAAAGTACTTGCTATGTCTTAATTTCTATTGCACCGATTGAACAAAGGTCTTAATTTCTGTTGCACTGATTGAAAGAGGCTTGACCCGCTGAGATTCCAACCTTGTTTATATATTCTTCTCAATATATATGCAAGATCCTTATAATCAACAAAAATTTTCTTCTCAGTTAAAATTTCATTCTCAATTTTTTTGTCCCAATCTTTCACAAAAAATTCCCTAATTTCAAAAACTCGATTTCATTTGGATATGGACAAAATTGTACACAATCCATGCCCCTAGTAGAAAGTCTAAAAACTCCGGTGAGGATAGTGAGTCATCGAGTGTGAGCAGGATGTCTGATAATGCGAGTTTTGGAATGGGAGAGGGTGAGATTCCGTACCTCCCTATAAGAGACTTTTTATATTCGAAGCGAACTGTCGCTCTAGGATGCATCATATTCCTATATAATGCAGGGAAATTTCACTTTCAAAATGGAATTATCAAAATTCTTCCTACATTTCATGGCATGGAGTCAAATCAGCCACATCTCGATATAAGTGAGTTAAAGGAGGCGTGAAAAATGTTTAATGATAAAGCTCGCACACAAGATGGAATACGTGTCAAGATTTCCCCCTTCTCGCTTAAGCACAAGGCCAAGACTTAGTTTTCTTCTCTAGCGCCTAACTCTTTCTGTACGTAAAGAGATATGTAAGCGAGATTTCTCCCAAAGTTCTTCCTTGCCCACAAGACCAACTCTATCAAAGACAAAATTCAAAACTTTAAACAAAACGATAATGAGCCCTTTAATAGGTGTTGGGAGAGGTTCAACGAGTTGGTTAATATGCGCTTACATCACAGTTTTGAGAAGTGGAGACTCATCTCCTACCTCCTCATGGGCTTATGCTAAGCTCAAAATAACTCGTAAAAATAATGTGTCTGGGAAATTTCTTCGGGTTAAATATGGAAAATGTGGAGTCCCACTTCAAGTACATCTGCGAGACTACTCAGTCGTGGGACACATCAGATCCGAATACCCAATCCAAAGCTAGAAACACGTCAATATCCCCTTCCTCATTCGATCTCTACTAATTGGAAAAGGAAGCTAAGATGAACCTACAAATAAATCAATTAGCCAAGAGGCTAGGTGACATGGTGGAAGAGATGGGGAGAGAGATATCATTCCCTTCTTGATCTTTAAAGGAGGATATTTACGCTATTTCTGAGGTAAGACATCTAACAAAAGAGTGTCCAACCATTCCCGCCTACAAAGTTATGCTTCGAGAGTAAGTTAAAGTGGTGGGAGCTTATAAAGAGAATTTTAACAACCCTCATGGGAACTATTACAATCCCTCCCGGAGGAACCATCATGGTTTCAATTTTGGGTAAACAAATGCATCACTAAATCCTAGTCAACACGTTGTCCAACAACGCCACCACTCCCACAATTTCAAAAAGCACCTTAAATGTAAGAGCCTCCTCTTGCGCCTTATGTTGTCCTACAAAGGAAGAGTCTCGAGGTCACTCTTGCACAATTTATGCAAAATCAGTTGGCAATTAGTGCCCAAAATGCTCAAAACTATGCCGACTTAAAGGCATCGTTGTTTAAGTTGCAATCCTATTTGAGCGTCCAAAATAAAGGAAAATTCTCCACTCAAGCCCAATGACCTCCCCAAGGTTTAAACTATGTAAGGTATAACCCCAATGAAATCCAGGAGCATTGTAAAGTTGTAACCACTCTACATAGTGGGAACGTTGTTGACTTGTAACCTTCCCAACAAAATGTACAAAAAGACAAGGAGGTTTCGCCTAACATGCAAGAGGCTAAAGATGCCCCTTTGAGAAAGAGTGAGAAAGAAGACACAGTTAGGTATAAGGTGGTAATAAACCCCCCGATAGATGCACTATACCCTCAATGGTTGGTCCTTCCTCCTAAAGGGGCAGGGGCCTCCCAAGATGACATTTTAGAGGTGCTTAAGCAAGTGAAGTTAAACCTACCTTTTCTCAAGGCTAGAAATCACCGTGTATGTATAGTTCTTAAAGGACTTGCTCACGGTGAAATGAAAGTTAAAGGTGAAGAAAAGGGTCTTTCTTGCACAAAATGTTAGATCATTACTCTTGAGCGCCCCCCACCAAAGTACAACGATTTGGGAGCCCCCGCCATTTCGTGTATCAGTAGAGAGAGTAAGATAAAGAGAGTCCTGTTAGATTTAGGGGCGAGTGTTATAATTCTACCCTATTCAATCTATAAAAATCTCAAGTTGGGAGATCTTAAGCTTATAAAAATAACTCTCCAACTTGTGGATCTTTCATGAAGGTTACTTGTGGGGTAATTGAGGATGTGATCATCCAAGTTGACACGTTTTACTTTTCGGTAGACTTATTTGGGACACTGAGCCCTCATCCCCATCAAGCCACCATATCCCTATCGTTATTAGTCACCCTTTCCCAGATATGTCTAACGTGTTGATCAATATTCGTAATGGGAAAATGAAATTATCTTTTAGGAACATGACGCTTGAAACGAATATCTTCTACATCACTAAGAAAAAGGGTGATAAAGATGATCTATACGATACGAATCTTATAAAAGAGGTAGTATAAGATCTCTTTGAGGGTACTAATTTTGAGTATCCACTTGAGGCGTGTTTAGTGAAGACTGTCAAGAAGGAGAGAGATTATTCAGAGTTTGATCATGAAATGGGTGTGATGAGGGATATTCTAGATGAAGGCGAAGTCGATGATAACATGAGGAGTGCAAGTTGGGTCTCATGATTTGAAGATTTACCACCAAGGGAATCTTACGAGGTTCCTTTCGATGTTAAGTTTCCAAAACTCGAATTGAAGAAGTTACCTTAAAATATAAATTATGCTTATTTAGGGGGGGATGAGACATATCATGTTGTCTCATCTAACCTAGATATAGAGCAAGAAGGGAAGCTTTTGGAGATATTGACGTACCAACAAGTCAAGTGTAAAATACATGATAAACAGATTGAGCAAGTATAGAGAGATAAAAGACAAGATATATAGTGGTTTGGATATTAAAATGAGCCTACGTCCACTTTGGTGCCATACTTTCATTATATGCATTGTAGTACAAGTTTACAATGTCATAATAGGCATACAATGTAGATGAGAGAATACATGTCTGTGATGTTTTCGGGAGTGCCAGAGAGATGACCTTTGATGCCAGTGAATAGCATTTAAGTTATACCGAGAGGTGTTGGGCATCTGGCAATGCCTCCCCAAGTGTCGTAGTATTTAGACCGGATATCAGTGTAAGAAATATCAGAAATGTCTTCGGATCAGGATCAGATTAGGTCCCCCAATCTTGAGGTGTGGACCTCTATTTATAGGAGGTCTAGGTGCTATATTGTTGCTGTAAATGGAGAGAGTATGCGACCAGCTACGTTAAAAGGTAGTGGCCGCACCCTATAACACGTTGGATGAGAGGGGTTGCACCATGTTTCATGTAGGGACGCACCCTATAGTGTGTAGGTCGGCTACATGTAAGTTCGCACACCATATCATGTAAATGTAAGGTTGAGGCAGCATGTAAATATCTCATAGGCTTCGCGGAAGGGGTGTTGTATTTATCATATCAATAGGCCCCCAAGTCATAGTGCCGAGAGATAATGATTGGGGTTGCGGCTGAGTAGTCATGTCCTCTTCTCAAGATGCCGTGGTAATTCAAACGCGATGCTTCATCTTCCCATGCCATCTTATATAAATGGTAGCTGGTCTTGGCCTATATTACGTTTCCAAACTCTTGAGAGAAAATCAAAAGCCAACTTCTGTTAGTTCCTTGTCTTGAGTTTTTCAGCGACCTTTTAAGGCAGCGTGTGGTGGTTGTTCGAGCGGTTAAAGACTGAATAATTGGTGATCAAAGGCTGAGCAGAACCCAAGTCTTCCTTTCAGTTTCTAGGTAATTTTCTAACCAAATATTCCCTGAATGTTATCTTTTATTGTTTATTCTTGATTTCTACTAGAAAATGATCCATACGAACTCATATCTTATGAAATAATCATGGAAATAAACTGATTATCAAGTGAATCCATACTATTAATTCCATTATCATGTGAACTTACTTGAATCCCTTAATTTGCCTAAATAGGATCAAATTCTGAATTGAATCAACACTGCTAATCTTAGTTGAAATGAACTTATTAGGGCCCATTGATTTAACTTGTTTATTGGTGAATCAATCTTCAATTGATAACATAAACTGTTAACCTCCCTTTTGACGCAATAAATGAAACTTTGCTAACTTGTGTAGGATCAAATTTAATGATTTTAGGGTTTTAAGATTTGAAAAACATGTCATTCTGTTCTTGATGTTCTTGAGTGAAACTTTCAAATTCTAGGGCTTTGATCTTTAGATTAGGTTGCCATTGTTATCAAACTATTTAGGAGTCTGGCCGCGACAGGTAGTATTCTTATGCTATTTGTCTACGGCCTCATGTAAATACTTGTGTATAATAAATACCTTTTTGCATTTAGGGTTTAGCATTAGGCTAGTAGTCGCGGTGTTTTGCCAATAAACTGAAAGACTTCGGCATAATAAGACATACCTACTATCTGCTTCCCTAAAACAATGTGCCACGACAGTAGTTGTAATCCCTAGGATTCAAAAGCCCAACACTTGTAGTTGGATGGAATTGTTGAATCTTCTATTTTTCTTCCAAACTTGTTATTACGTTGTTTCTTACGCGGCCTCTAAGAGGGTTATCTGACCATACTGGTTGCGGCACCTAACATCGGACTTTTCTGCTTTTTAGGACTTACTGTGGCCATATGAGTTGAAATCTTGACGAATTTCTGAAGGATTTTTGGAAAAAACATTTTAAAGTCTCTCCCCCTGAACGTCCTTATGTGCGTCCTTTAAATACAATAGGGCCTTGCCAGATTAAAGATTTCCCAAATTGTGCCTCTAGGAAAGATTCTGAGACCACGATAATGGAAAAGGAAGCCAACTCCAGCAACAACCCAATGGACATTGACGCCGCGGCTATGGGGCCTTCTGAAGCCAGGGACGCTCTTGTTGGCCCATCCAACAGAACTGAGAGACATCCTACGACCTTAAACATCCGCAACATCATGAATCAGGAATGGGTTGACCAAGTTGCTAAGGCACTTCAATTTCCTGAAAATTTGGTTTGCTCAGCATCCTCCACGAAATAATGGCCCTGCACGACACTTGCTGATGATGGGGTCTGTTCCCACCTTCATGCATTTTTATATTGGTTGCGGTTGCCAGTTATAGTCTCCATTAGAAGAATTTTTCAAACTATGAAGTTAGACCCATCCCAACTAGACCCCAATGGCTGGAAAGAAATTCTCTCCTCTATAGTGCCTTGGAAGAATAATTTTCGGAGGGACATAACTCGTGCGGAGTTTTTCTATTTTTACCGCCCAAAGGAAAAATCCGTGAAATTTGCGTCGTATTATTACTTTACCGTCCGCAACAATGGTGAGACCCTTTACACTGGGAGGCCCACCAATGTGAAAAATTAGAAGGGCAAATATTTCTATATTTTTGGAGAAGGGTGGGAAATCCATCAAGATGAGACTGAGAGAGAGAAATCATTCAGGATGCTGTGACAGTGGGGACGCCCCTCAAAGATAGGTAAATAAGGCCGCAACCCTTTGAATTTTGGTCGCGTCCTCTTGTATACAGTTGTATTTTCCATGTTCTTTCCATTGCTTTTGTACCAACATTGAACTTTCTATGCAGCTCTTGACAATTTGCCACTAGGTAAGCAGTAGGAGAGTAGGATAAGAAGGGTCGTGGTAGTAAGTGCTAACGAAAGTTTAGCACACTTGTGACTTCAGCTTCCATCTTTGAAGCAGGCTACTTTAGCAACAAATCTTTTCCAAAGGAGATGGCCGTGGAAGGTATTTACCCTTTCTTTTTCTAATGATGCGGCAATAATTTTTAAACCTTCAAATTTTTACACTGCTTCATTTCTTCTTCAGGTGAGGAAATTTATAGCGAGCTCTTGGTGGATTAACTTTCTTAAATGGATGAGAACGTGATTTCCCTCAACAACGTAGCCAGGCATAAGAAGAGGAAAATGGGGAAGCCCAAGCGTCCTGCCGCGCCTACTGTGCCTGTCGCACCCTCTGTGGGAAACCAAATGGCTCTTGTCGCGCCCTCAGTTCAAGTTGAGGAGTTTGCTCCTCAAGAAAGGATTGATGGACAATTTAATGATGATATTGGTAGCCAACTTGTAGCACCTTATACTCTTGACTCACTTGAGTCTACATTGTATAAGTGCTCATCTAGTTTGAAAATAGTGAGAAAATTGAGTCCATTCCCTAGAATCCAAAAAGCCTCAGACTCTACTCCTTATTCATCCTTTAGTCGCGTAGATTGCTTTTCATGTATTTCTTTTAGTCACTTCAATTGCCTTTCATAGCTTTCCTTTAGTCTCTTCGATTGGGTTATTATAAGGCTCCCTCGGGCTAGGTATTATAAATCTTCCATAAGATATGTTTGGATATATATAAAGCCTTTTCAGGATATAATAGGATTATCTGTAGACAATTAAGTCTTCGGCCCCTTTAAATAAAGGGATTCGTGAACGATTAAGTCCCCGGACCCTGTGGGTTATTGTTAGGCTTTCCCGGGCTAGGTATTATGAAGCTTCCCCAAGATAATATGAGATCACTAAGTTAATGATGTTTCGTCTCTATTCTCCATGTTAATGATGTTTTCCAGGAGAGTGACCTCCCCGGGCTAATGACACGTCCTGAAAGCTAAGAACTGGCATTGTAAGCCTTTACAGCTAATGACACATCCCGAAAGCTAAGAACGGGCATTATAAGCCCTTATGAGTGATGTTACAGACCAATTTAGATAGCTGCTTTCAATATTTACTTTTGCCATTTTCAATTACAATTTGCTTTCGGATAGTCAGGCGTCTTGACGGGTGTTGTGGGCCCATTTAGATATTATCATTCCTGGTATAACATATTGTCTGAATTTGAGATTGGTTTAAGGCAAAATGGTCTTTAATAAGATAATATTTCATGGAAATGAGAATCAAAATATGGCACTATAAAGTGAACTTGATTTCATATATCTATTCCTGTATATATTACTTTGTAAGGACAATACAAAGTTTAATTTAAAACAGCGTAAAAAGAGTTTCACTGTAAAATAGATACAGATGAAATATAAAACATAAGCATGAAAAATGGGCATATGGCCTGTTCAACTAGGCTGGTCCCTTAGGAATCCTTGAGGAAGCACCGTAGCATCCCCTGCCTTACGAGCCTCTCAATTTCATCTTTCAGAGCATATCACTACTCAGTGTCGTGGCTATGATCTTGGTGGAATTTGCACCACTTGGCTTTGTCCCTTTTATGGGGTGAATCCCTCAGCTTCTCTGGCCACCTCAGCAGCTTGTCCTCCTTTATGCATTCAAGGTTGTCCTCAATTTGGAAAGCCAATGGGGTGTAGGCCTTAGAGATCCCCTCTACCTTTGCTTATTTCCTTTTCTACCTCCTGTTGGATGTCTCCATGCCAAGAACTTTTGGACCTGCTGTGGCAATGCTCCTGGGTGCCACATCCACATTAGATGAGGTTGCAGCCTCTAGCATGAGTACCCTCTGGGTCAAATAGTTGACCTAGAATAATGTTAGAAAAAGAAATACACCTCTTCATAATCAATAAACACATGCGAGCCCTATCCCATTTTCTTGTTTTATTCTCTAAATAGCATAACTACCCTCAATCGGCTAAGCAGGTTCATCCTCCCTACGATATCCGTGAGCCCATGAACTATTTCCAAATGAAACAGGTAAACTTTGTAGTTATAAAAAAATCATGTAAGAATAATTAACATTTTTAGGCATTGTGAAATTAAACTGCTCTTTTAATCTCTATATATTCCTTTAGCACTATTACACCTCTCCTTTGGGTTGAGAATGTATTGTGATTTTTTTTATTGTCACTGCATCACATAGCCAATGTGCACGAAACAGTAAGTTTATATTTTTCTACACCTTCGGGCAAGAAAATATAATAACTAATGCCTGTTATACGTTGCAATGTGAAACCTTTTGAAGTGAATCAAATAATCTCCTTTGGGATGATATTAATTTGTTAAAGTTATAAGGTGAAATTTTTATCCAAATAAAACGTTGAAGTGTTAAAATCCTACAAGTTTCATAGTGGGACCACTTTGGTGGTACCTCGAGCTTAGTTTTATTGAATTAACTCAAATCCTCCATTATAATCAGATTGTAAAACAAAGTCAATATATAATATCATTAGAGAAGTCACAAATAAATATAAAATTAACTGTTAATTACACTACTCCTTGAACTTTATCCCCGTTTTTTACTTCATCACCCAGACTTTTATTTTTTGGACTTAACCACCTAAACTTTTAAAACGGTTTCAAGTAACCCCCAACACTAACATCGTTAAGTTTTTGGACCGAACAGTAGTCATGTGAGCGACACATGAGAGAAAATGAGGGTATATTTGTCCATTTCTATTTAGATGGGCCATTTTGTAAATAAGTACACTACTATAATCATTCCTTCTCTTTCTCTTACCCCCTCTCTATATCCATAGAGAACTCTAAGTTTTCTTCATCTTACCCCCTCTCCCTCTCCCTCACACACACACACACACACACGCACACGTCATACTCTTAACACACCCTTCCAGCGCTTCCCCAACAACCCCCAACCCCCAACCCCCGCTGCCCCAACTCCACCCCACCAGTATTGATTTGGTGGCTATGAGTTGTAGATGTGGTTACGATTGTAGATTTGGTGGCTACAGATTATAGATCATGTTCAAATTCTTTTTTGTTTTGTTTTTCAGAAAAGGGCGATAATGGATTGCCTACATCTAAATATTTAGATCGAGTTTATAGATCTAGTCGATCATTATTTTTTTAGCCATATGTTCGAATGGGTTCAATTTTTTTTTTGAGATTGTTTTTTTTTGTCCTCATTAATATTATGATGGTTTCAATATTTTTAGTTTTTGTTTTTGAGATTGATTTTTTATTTTTCATTTTTTTAAAATTTAGTTTTGTGTAAACTTTTAAAATGTAATTTTTATTATTTCAAAAATATTTGACAAAAAAATTATTTCAATACTTTACATATGTTTTAAAAGTAAAAATCTCTTCAAAAAAATTTTAAAAATCAAGAAAAATTCATTCATTTTTGTCGAGATTAATTTTAGTATTGACATTTGTAAATATTTTGAGGTTGAATTTTAGTGTTGAAGTTTCAATGTTTTTTTTTTCATTTTCAGATTTATCAAGAGTTTTTCTAACTCGTTTTTTTCCAGTTTTTAAAAATAGTTTTAGGTAATTTAAATGTTTTTATTTTGTACTTTTTAATCATTTTTAATACTTTTTTTATCCTAGATTTATTTTTCAACCAAAAATTTATTTTATCCCAGAATTTTAATAATGTTTATTTAGCAATTACTTTTTTTTTATATATTTTTTTATTTTTCAGTGTTCTTCCAAGATCATTGTTGTAATTTAAAATATATTTTGTCAAATATTATAATTACCTTTTTTTGTCCTTTTCATATTTTTTAAAACTTTTTTGTATTTTACTTTTTTTATATATGTTTTTAGTATTTTCCTAATTTTTTAATTCTTACTTTTTAATTTTAAGAATTTTAAACTATATATTTGTAATTTTCAAATGTTTTAAATATTTTTTTAAAGTTTTTCAAGGACTTTCCAGAGTTTTAAGATATTATTTTAGTACTTTCTTAATTTTTGAAATGTTTTTACTGTAATTCTCAAATTTTTTTAATTAAAAAAAATCATGTTATGACGAAAATGCCATCATGTACTCTTATGCGCGATGATCACTTTCCCATCCAAATAATTTGGAGTCTTGTTAGGGGCCTACTTGAAGCTATTTTCAAAGTTGAGTGGGTTAAGTCCAGAAAATGAAATTTCGGGTGGTGCAAAGAAAAGATGGGTAAAGTTAAAAGGGGCTAGGTGCAATTAACCCTAAAATAAATATAATCATAAATGTTTGGAGGCCAAAATGTAATTTTTTCGAGAACTTTGGAATTCAAACATTAAATATGCATTAAATAAGGGCTTAAAATAAAAGAGTTTTAATTGTAATGAGACACACAAGATCCACATTAATGTTATTTCAACCAAAATGATTTTCTGGAAATATAACATATCATATTTGGTGGTTGTTCATGAAATATGGTTAGTGATGCAAAGGCTTAAGAGAATGGTTTAGATTGGTTATATTCTAATATATTATATTTGAATCTTACTCTTGACAAAGTGTGTGTATGGTTACATCTTACTGTGTGAATACAAAACAATACATATTCTCACATCACTATTCATACTAGCTTAATTTTAAGACACTTTCCTAATATCAAGAATAGTTCATGAAAATAAGGGCGGAGCTGGGCCTGTACTCACCTGGGCTATAGCCTAGCCCAAAAATTTGTTTTTGTTTACTAGTGTTGGCCTAGATTAGGTATGCAGATTAAGTATGCAGGTGTAGCCCATCCCATATTTAAAAGCTAGCCCACCCAACCCAATACAAAAGCTGTGTACATTGTTAAAGGAACAAAAGTAAAAACAAAGTTTAGATGTGTACAGTTATACAATAACTGATTTGACAAAAAAAGCGGTGTAGAAAACCAAATAAAAGTTTTTGTCTTTCATAATAACCCAATTGGCATTATACCCCCAAAACAGTTGGCTACTTTATAATGTAAATTTTACCATACCCAGCCAACAATCAGTCGACCCGACAATTTCTTCTCCTTTCAGCGCTGGTATGAATGAACACTTTGCTTTATTTTTGTTTCTCTCCTGCCCATTTCCCCCCTTATTTCTTTTTTTTGCTTTTCTTATCGTTTTTTTTGTTTCAAGATTAGATTAATGGATTTTTTCAAGCATCAGATTTATGCGATAAATAAATTGATTGTTATTTGATTTAGGTAAATATTTTTTTCTAGAACAATTGAATTTCGGGTTTGAACTTTTTAGGTTGATTTCCATTTATGATTCGGTAATCTAAGAATTTGAATAGTTAAAGACTCATTTATAATCAATGAATGTGAATATTGAAATACTAGGGGGAACAATTTCGGTAAGAATAATGTTGCAAGTCCCAAAAAAATTCTCTAAAATCTCCCCTAAAGTGTATTAAGTATTTGTACCGTGGGTGGATCTCCCCCCAATGTACAAACTTTTAATGCACTTTGGAATATGTTTCGAAAGATTTTTTTGGGGATGTAGCATTACACTTTCGATAAACCTTTTTTATTTTATTGTGAATGAATTCTATTATTAAACTGTTTTGATATCATTTTTTGTCTTTTTTATGAATTTTGACTTATTAGCCCACCCCTTCGAGTACTCCTGGCTCCGCCCTTGCATGAAAATAATGCAGAGACCTAATTGATCCCTATGCTTGCAAGGTCAACGAATTGCCAACTACTGACCAATAACAAGATCTACTCCAAATGTCACACATCAAATATTACTAGGGGAGCGACCAATTGTAGGATAGTACAAAGATCATTAGATGGAAAAATTCAAGCTCCTGCATCATATCTATTAACTCAGAGACTATCTAGAAAGTCTATTGCTTCCACATAACCCACCTGGCTAAACAAAGACCGCATTAACACATTCCATATTGTGACATTGGGGGAGATTCCTTCACCTAACATCCTATGAAGATAAGCACAAGCTTCTTCTAAACCATTCCACTCACAAATCCCACATATAATACTAATGTATGCAATTACACTTGGTCGACATCATAAACCAGTTATTGCATTAAGAATTCTAATGGAAAACTCAACCTTAACACACTTAAAGTAGGAGTTAATTAGTATGTTGTACATGATAGCATCAGGCTTTATTCCCCCAACTAACATCTTCCCAACAAACTTCATAGCATCCTCAAGCATACCACCACAACAAAATCCATATATGATTATGTTGTTTGTCACTAAATTAAGCTCAATCCCACTTTCTTCCTCCAAAACGAGCTCAAATGCAACTTTGAAGTTACTCACTTTGAAGAGACCATCCAATATCTCATTATATATAGTTATATTAGGTGAGCAACTATATTTTTCCATCTGATCAAACAACTTGATTACCCATTCTACCCTTCGATCGACACATAAAACTTTGATAAACGTATTGAATGTCACTATATTTGGTGAACAATTTTCGGTCAAAATATTTTCAATCAGACAATGGGCTTGGTCAAACATGAGGTTCCTCCAAAGGACATCTACCATGCATGTAAAAGCCACAACATTAGGATGGCAACCATCGATTATCATCGTGTTCCACATTTCAGACGCACTAAACAAATCCTCACATTTTGCAAAGCCATTGATGAGGATGCTATACGTCGTCACATTTGGAGAACGCCCTTTTATCTCCATGTAATTATAAATTGATACATCTTTGCTCAAATTCCTAACTGAGGAAAACCCATTTATCAGCGTGTTATATGTAACAACTGATAATATATCAAAGATCTACAATCAAATGGAAAGATAGAAAAAGATGGGCTAGGGTTTCATCTTGACATAAACTAAAATATGTTACAATGAAAGGAAGAAGAGAGAATATATAACCTACTACAACCACCTAATAATAAAATAAAAAGGAAAAATACTAAAGTACCCTTAATGCTAAATAAAACTCTAATATCCCCCCTCAAACCCACAATGCTGCAGCGAGAGGCATTGAGAGTTTGCCAACCAAAAAATGAAAATGCTGAACTGGATGAGACTTCATAAATAAATCAGCTATCTGTGAGGAAGAAGAAACAAAAGGCAAAATGATGGAGCCATGCGTAAGATGATGACGAGTGATATGACAATCAACCTTTCATAAAAAATTGAATTGTGAGCAATCTAAATAGCACTCTTATTATCACAGTACATAGGATTGGGCTGAGAAAGAGAGACACCCATAACTGCAAGTAACCGACGTAGCCAAACAACCTCGCGAGTGGTAGAAGCCATATCACGATACGCAGCTTCTGTGGAAGACACATAAACAACATCTTGCTTTTTGCTCTTCCAAGAAACAAGAGAGTCACCCAGAAACACACAAAATCCAGTAACTGATTTGCGATCTGTAGAATTACTGGCCCAATCAGCATTAGAGTATGCACGCAACTCCAAAGAAGAAGATGAAGGAAGCAAAAGACTCTAAAATCGAGTGCCTCTTAAGTATCACAATATACACTGAACAGCTGCCCAATGAACTGTAGTAGGAGCAGTAACAAACTGACTAACAACATAGACCGCATGAGCTATATCTAAACGAGTAATAGTGAGATAAACCAAACTGCCCACAATAGTGTGACATAAGGTGGTATCAGGCAAAATAACACCATCATACGGGTAAAGATGAACATTAAGCTCCAAAGTTGTATCAACAATCTTAGTATCAGTGAGGCGAGCACGCTCAAGAATGTCCCCGATGTACTTAGATTGTGAGAGAAGATAACCCTTTGGAGAATGATCTACCTCAATACCCAAAAAGTAACGTAGGGGCCCCAAATCCTTCATCTCAAAACAAAAAGATAATCCAGACTTCAACGCTGTAATTACACCAACATCATCCCCAGTAATAATCATATCATCAACATACAAAGAGACCAGAATACGACCACCCGAGGTGCACCTGGTAAAGAGAGCTGATTCATTCTCACTTAAAATGAACCCAAGAGAGGTAATCACGATAGTAAACTTCTCAAACCAAGCCCGTGGTGCCTGTTTGGGACCATATAAGTTTTTCTTAAGCCTACAAACATCAATAGGACCATATGGAACATCCGAAGGAGGAGTCATATAAACCTCCTCATGAAGATTGTCGTTCAAGAATGCATTTTTAACATCCATTTGCAATATATGCGAATAACGAACATATGTAACAACAATAAGAGTATGAATAGTAGTTAATTTCGCAACAAGAGCAAATGTTTTGTCATAATCCATACCATATTATTGAGAAAAACCCTAAGCAACCAATCTTGCTTTATAACACTCAATTGACCCATCTGACCTGGTTTTGATTTTATATACCCAATGAGATCCAATTACCCGATTACCAGCAGGTAAGGGGACCAAACTCCAAGTATCTGTCTGATGCAAAGTAGAGAGTTCCTCAGCCATAGCCTGCTACCAAAGAGGATCAAGAACTGCCCCTTTATAAGATAAAGGCTCAGAGAGACAGTGAACAGAAGATAAAAATGAAGCAAAAGAATCAGAATAACAAGAGTAAACAAAATCTGGTGACTGAGTGGACTTATGTGGACATTTTGGATAGTGAGAAGGAGGTTCCACCGTTTCAGCAGGTACTTGGGTGGCCACATGAGAAAGGGGTAGCATCAGGAACATCGGATCGAAAAGTACCTGCATCAGTAGAAATAATAGGAATGGGAGGAACATGGGGTCGCACACTGTCGATGGTGTAAGATGCTTCAGATGGCACAGTCTCATTATTATTAGAGAACGGAGCAATATTGAAGATATCAGATTTAGTGAGTTCATGAGGGCTATCGGGAATAGAAAATAATGGGATATGCTCAAGAAACACAACATGGCGAGAGACATATAATTTTTTTTAACTGGATCATAACAACGATATACTTTTTGACCCTCACCATAACCAAGAAAGACATAAATTGCTGACTTTGGAGATAATTTGGTACGTTCCACACGAGGTCGAAGAATAAAAGAAGTACAACCAAACACCTTTAAGGAAGAATAATCAGGGGAACACCCATATAACTTTTAAAAAGGTGACAAACCTAAGCAATAAGAGGTCGAAATCTCATTAATCAGATTGACATCAGTAAGGACAGCCTCTCCCCAAAACTCACTAGGGACATATGAGGATAATAAAAGAGAGCGAGCAGTTTCAACAATGTGCCTATGTTTCCTTTCAGCAACACCATTTTGCTCAGGAGTGTCAGTACAAGATGATTGGTGAATAGTTCCATCTAAATCAAGCAACTCATCAAAATTTTGAGAAGTATATTCCCCACCCAAATCGCATCTAAAACATTTGATAATAGTAGAATGTTGAGTTTTGACAAAGGCACGAAATTTATTATAAATAAAAAAAATCCGAACGTCATTTCATGACAAAAACCCAACAGTAACGCGTATAATCATAAATAAAGGAGGCATAATATCGAGACCCTCCTCTGGTAATAACAGGAGATGGTCCCCACACATTAGAATGAATAAGATCAAAGGGTGCAAAAGTAGAGGAAATACTTATATTAAACGGTAAAGATGAAAATTTTGCAAGTTTACAATCGCTATAATTAGAGATATCATGAAATTTCCTAATTTTCCTGTAGAAGCCAAATATTTTAATCGTGACCCTAAGACATGACCAAGATGAGAGTGCCATAAATAAAAGCTAGACGAATCTGAACTCAAACGAAAGGATGACAAGTCAACACTTGAAACTGCAACCGTTGGTACATTGAGTTTCTCCATGATGTACAATCCCCCCTGCCTATGGCCTATCCCAATCAACTTCCGAGAATGTGGATCCTGCACATGACAAAAGGTAGAAGAAAAGAAAACTGAGTAATCGGCATCACATAGTTAACCAACATAAACAAGATTCATTGTAAGCTTAGGAATGTGGTAAACATTAGAGAGAGATCAGTTGGGTGAGTCAATAGTCCCCAAACCCGTTGAGGGCATGGGAGTACCATCAACTGTCATAACGGGCAACGAAGAAGTGGGACAAAAAGAACTAAAAGAGGAAAAATTTGGTGACATGTGATTAGAAGAGCCGGAGTCTAGAATCCAAATACTTGAGGACTTACTAGGTGAAGAGATGGACATGGTGTGAGGCTGTGTGGCAAGAAACTTTTGAAACTTCTTAGCAAGAGAAGACATGAATGGAGTTAATGATGAAGAACCTGATGCAAATACAACTACTGCAGTATTAGGCTATGAAGGACTATATGAACGCTGCTGAGATTGGTTGTTGGATTTCTAAGAAGAAAACTGCTGCTGAGGTGGTCGACTATTTCATTGTTGTTGTTGTGCTCACAACTTAGGGCACTGAGATTTCTAATGACCTTTCTCCTTACAGTAGCTACATTCATCACTTGCAACTCTCGAATAAGGCTTGTTCTGATTATTGAAAATAGGCCGAGAGGAGGCTGTGAAAGCAGAGGGATTAGGGTCCGAAGAAATTACCTTCCCTGACTGAGCCTTGAGACGAATCTCCTCGACTAACAACTCGTGAACAAATGAATCAACAGTTGGAAGTAGGCTACGATGAAGAATCTCCCCCCGAAGACCCTCAAAATCATCACGCTGTGCCATAAAAAACTGAACCAGATGTTGTTCCTCCCTATTGTCAACATATGGTGCAAAGGCGCACAATTCAGTTGACTCTGTGAGAGCCAACTGATCCCATAGATCCGTTATAGTAGAATAATACTCCTGGATACTCAATTTTTTTTGCTCAAGAGCCCTAATATCGCACTCTAACTAGTAATTTTTTGCGAAATTATATTGTGTATACGATCTGCCCAAATGATCCCAAACATCCTTTGGAAATTCATACTTAGTCAACTACATACCTATAGAAGGTGCAACAGAGTTGTTGATTCAAGAGATGATTTTCTAGTTATTTGCCTCCCAAACATCCAACAACTCTGCATATTTTTCAATGTTCATCTTATCGTGAGGCTTACTTAAATCTCCATTAATGTAACCCCAAAGCTTTTACCAACATAGCCCGTACGAACCAATCGCGTGGTCACGGGACCCCTGGTTTGAGATCACGAATCAAAATAGATAATATCCACACTTAGGCTTGAAAATGTGCCATTAGTGCAACTCCATGCCCCCCACGGCCTCATGAGTAGCGCCAACACCTTGCATGGGCCTAACATTTGCCTCACGAACCGACCACGTGATCACATGACCCTCGGTTTGAGAGCATGACCCAAAATAGAGAATATCCACACTTAGGCTTGAAAACGTGCCGTCGGGGGGCAAAACTCGCAACACTCCCCAAACGGCCCCATGGGCGGCCAACACCTTGCTCGGGACCAACGTAGCCCGCACAAATTGACCACGTTATAAGGACTTAAACTTCCAATTGAATCCTTTGTAGTTTTGGCTCAATTTCGGACAAAAATATTTGAGTCATAAGATAATGTTCATATGTATCCTTCAAGCCTATGACAAGTTTGAGTTTAAGACGTATCAACTTAGTTCAACGTAAAGACATCATCCTTGCCGAGTTTCAAGTGCCTTGTTTTGCATCCTCAATAATTCATCATATTTCAAGTCTCTAATAAGGTATGAATGCTATATATATATATATATATTTAGAGACTTCGAATAATTTCTAATGGGTGTAATTTTATTTAATTTTTTATCGGTTTAAAATGAAAAATGCACATTCTGACATTTCATTCAAAATTGTCGTTCAAACGAGAACGTTGTTCGAATGAGAATTTCGCTTGAACAATTTTTCTTTTGAACACTGAATTTTCGTTAGAAAGGTCGTTCGAATGAAATATCGTTCAAACGAGATTTCAGGCGGGAAATAATTTTGGCAGTTTTTGGCATTTTCCCACTATTTTATCGCACTACTTTTTGATAGTTTTAACTATTCTTCGGGACAGATTTTTAAGAAGACTTTTGAGCATCCTTGGAGACATTTTGAGAGAAAATACTTCCAACCAAAAGTCCTAGATTTCATGTGTTAAATCAAAAAAGGAATTTTCTTTCATACACATGTATTTACACCCATAAATTAGTTTGTTTTATTTAAGTACCTCTATACATATATCTATTGCTTGGAGTTTATTTTTGGCACCATTGGTTCATCTCTACCACAAGAAGGAGAAGTTTGGGTTTGCTTCTATTTCCCGTAAATGAAGAAGTCTCATTTTTGCTGCGGTGTTCTCATACGGTGAAAGGCACCGTGTGTGTGGTTGAGGGGTTTCCAAAAAGCTTCATTGGAGGACTCCAAGGTTTTGGTGGATTTCGGGATTGTCGGCTAAGCAGAGGTTGATACAAGAAGATGCGTCAGGGGCTTAAAGGAGTCGAGTAGAGTTGTGTAAGTCATCTATCTTGTATTTGTAAAATTCCTTACTTAGTGGACTTAAGGCTAGGGCGGGTCGTCCAAGGTTTTTTCCATTTCGATTTTCCTGTACATCGCAGCGTAGTGGTTTGTTATTTTAGCTTTTTCAAAATCACCTTATATGCATGCTTAGGATTAAAAGATAAAATATGGTTTAATTCACACTAATGTTTAATTTGGTGCTAAAACTAGTTTGGGAAAAATTAATTTAATTTAATTCAAGTCAAGATAATTTAATTTGGTAAATTTTAGTTTGGCCTAATTTGCGAAAAATGTATTAATCTTGTTAGGCAAATGTTTAGGACTTGAGTTGAATTAATTTGGTTTAAGTGAAAAAATTTATTAGTTGTTTTATTTAATTTCACTTTGAGTTTAGTTTAATTTTAATTTGTAAGAAATTAAAATTTGTAAGTTGTGTGTTGTGGTTGAACCATCCTATTCCGCATCTTTATTGGAAATTAATATTTAATTAAAAAGAAAAAATTTAAAAATTACGGTCTTACGTTCCATCACACATGGTCACGGGACCCTTGGTTTGAGAGCACGACCCAAAACAGAGAATATCCACACTTAGACTTGAAAACGTGCTGTCGGGGGGCGAAACCCCTTAACGCCCCCGCCCCCCCTTGCCTAACCCTGTGAGCGGTGTCAACACCTCGCACGAGACGAGTGTAACTCATAATAATTGACCGCATGGTCAAGGGACCCTCGGTTTGATAGCAGTGCCCAAAATAGAGAATATTCACACTTAGGCTTGAAAACGTGTCATTGGGGTAGAAAACCCCTTAGTGCCCCCTCCCCCCGGGCCCCGTGAGCGGTAAAAACTGTAGAAAATGCCTTTGAAAGAAGGATGGTCATTATTGTTACGAGTCCACAAGCCCTCCATGCCTTTTCTCCTCAACACCAACCCAATTCTCATTTCCTCCCACCAAAATAAACAAAACCCAACAATTATTAAAGATCTTGATATTTTGAAACGGTTAAAACACGAAAATGACATCTCCCTAGCTTTAGAATACTTCAAATCAATAGCCAATTCAAAATCATTCAAACACACTCCTCTCACTTACCAAATGATAATTCAAAATCTTGGGTGGGAAAGTGAAATGGATTGTGTCCAGTACCTTTTGCAACAAATGAAATTGGATAAAATTGTTTGCTTTGAAGATTTATTTATCAGTCTAATCAATTCTTATAGGAGAGCTGGTGATTCTAAAAAAGTGTTGAAAACTTGTTATGGGATGCAAGATTTTGGGTGTAAGCCCACTGTTAAGATTTATAATCATTTGTTAGATTCTTTGCTTAGTAGGAATAGGTTTCATATGATTAGTCATATTTATAGTAACATGAAGAAAGATGGGATGGAGCCAAATGTGTGTACGTATAATATTCTCTTGAAGGAATTGTGTAAGAATAATAGGGTGGATGGTGCCCACAAGTTCCTTATGGAAATGTCCAATAAGGGATGTTCTTCCGATGCTGTGAGATATACAACGATTCTATCGTTGTGTAAGATTGGTAAGGTGAAAGAAGCAAGGGATCTTACTATGAGATTTGCCCCGTTGACTGTGTCGGTTTATAATGCTTTGTTGAATGGACCGTGTATAGAATGCAGTCTTGAGGAGGGACTCTAGTTTTTTTATGAGATGGTGAATAAGGGAGTTAATCCCAATGTAATAACCTACACGACTATAGTCAATGCTTTTTCGAATGCGGGTAGTATTGAGTTGTCTTTTGCTTTTTTGGCTGAAATTGTGTAACTCTCGCAAGCCTAGGCCCACCACAATCCAATTAACCCACCACAGTTATTGGGGAGCACCACATCCCATAATTAGGCCCAAGTACAACAAACATTTAATATGGATTAACGGGACTGCCACATCCCGTAGGACCCACCACAGTCCTTAAAATTAGATAAAGGACTCATCACAGTCCATAACATTAAATAACTTTGCTTATTTTTTTAATCATATGCATATGTTTCACAAATACCACATCACTCCATAAAAAATTTAACACATGTATTTAACTACATAATTCCATATGAAATGATAAGCATTTATAATTCACAGGGAAGGTCACTCACCTTGAATTTGGTACTAATATTACTACCAAAACTATTTCCATGGTATGATAGTGTTAGCCGCTTCCCCACCTAAAAATTCAACATCATTAGTATTTTAATACACCAAATCACATTACCTCAGTAACACATCACATCAGTTGGTCAATCTGACATAACCGGAAATTAATTGGATATGATACTTCACATTTCTGTAAAACCTTATTCATTAGGGTTCTAACATAATTTACAGAATTAAATTACGAATTCTCTAGACAAAGTTATGTTAGTTTTATTACAACCTTTTCCAAATCATTTCTAAAGAATAACAAAAACAAAACTTCAATTTTAACACAACCCCAAGCCAAACCAGAAGATATTTTATTCTCCCCTTCGAGTATATCATACTAGTAGACTACCAAAGCATAACTTAACATTTTTTCAAGAATATATAACCTCCACCTCGGTTATAAATAATGGGAACATATATTAAAAATATTGAATAATATAAAATTAAAGTTGCATAATTTTTAGAGTTCATTTGCCGAGTCAAGCAAAACGTCGAACACCTGGTGTGCACACTTACACTTTTGGGGCAAATTTTATACCTGAACTTCAACTATCACCCACGATTCATTTATTGGTAATTTAACATAATGTTCGGATATAGTATACATATATGAGTCTATTTTAATCTCCAATTTAAATCATTTGATTTCAATAAGTATTCCATGATTTATGACATTTTTAGCACAACTAGGTCGGAATAAAACATTAAAGCATAACTTAACATGATTAAGCATACCTACTCTCCACCTCGGGCATCAATCATGGAAAAAATATAATAAACATGTTTTAGCATATATACACATCATATTAATGAATTTAATACATCAAAAAAAATTCACGAGAAGGGAATTCAAATCTGGAACTTTGAAGTTAACATTTACGATCCTAGCACAAGTCCGCACATATGTTCTTAAGCCATCCTTGGTTTAACTCAATTTCGAAAAATGGGTATCATTCACATCTTTATCAAAATCAAAAATAAAAATATGCCAAGTGTATAACTCATTCATGTGACCAACTTTAATAAAAAGATAATTACCTTACGAGAGTTCCTTGATTTATGGTAATTTTTCGAATGATTTCTTCCTTAACTTCCTCTTTTTCTCTCTCTTTAGGCAAAATATTTTTCCATGGATGAATTGGATGAAGAAGGGGGTCATTTTAAGGGGTTTAAGTCAACCCAAGTCACCTCCCACTTGGTCCAATCAAAATATAACATGTGGCACCATATAAGACCAAATATCATTTAAAGCTAAATAACCACTTTACCCGAGGTTCGTAAAAAGACAATATCTTCTCACTCGAATGTCCATTTGATGCAATATTTGTTGTGTTATAAACCCAACTCATATATCTACAACTTTAATATTTTGTGTTTTCCCCAAATAATAAAACTAGTACGCCTAATTTGGGCCCGAACATGAGAGTAGCAATTTATCGAAAATCTCAAAACTTTCACATTTGGCGACCTAACATCGCCAGTTTTGGACCAACACCTTGGTTTAATTTTATAATCATAATGATGTATGAAAAACATATTTTCATGAGTATTTAATCACATAACTAATCATATGATCTAAACAAGTTATCCCCGATCATAAGATCGATTAACATCTAATGCAACCAACACATATATCACATGAGTATGCATCCCCCCAAATATGATAATTAACATGTTTAAAACCCCTCACCAAATTATAACTTATAATTTATACTTAATCATATAATTAACGTTCATAATCATGTTTTAGGGCCTTACATCCTTGATGTATGTAGAACATTCAACACGAAATTTTGATACCTAGTAGAGATAGAAATTTGGAAAATTATGGACTTCTTGAGAAAGTGAGATAATCTAGGGTTTACATGCTAAATTCTTGAATTGAAACCATTTGATGATGATTCTTGGAGATTTATTAAATGTTTTACGTTAGAAATCATCTGTACCTGTCTATATCATGTTTGTGATATTTATTTGGGGGTTTGGGTACTTTTAAATGGAGATTTGAGGATTAAATGGAAGAAACCCGTAGGCCAAAAATATGAAGAATCACAACCATACCTGATGGATGGATGGATCGATCATAAATGTCGATCGACTGGTTCGATCGATTGATCCTTTTCTTCGATCGATCGACTCCCCTGGAAATTGTGCATAAATTTTCCTTTATGCTTTGATTTAACCCCAACCTTCTCAAATCCGTGGTGTTAATTGAATATCATAAGACTTAGGGAAGATCAGTAGGGCCGTGATTAAGACTTAAAAAATGTGATTATAAATGGGATTAAACGATAAATGTACGATTGTTCATCGGGTGAGTTTCGATTGGTAATTATATAACATGAGGTTCAAATTGACAATATGATAACTCAAGGTTGAAACCTGTAGTAAGGGGATCATTATAGTTACTGAAATAACTTAAGAAATGGTGGTATGTCTTCATAACCTCTTTGCGAGTAGGGAAAGGTAATTTAAATTACACAATGAAAGTGATTACAATAATTATATGTTACGTAGTACAGTCTGGAGTCATACGCTACGTACGGATATTGTATGTGTAGGTCGTGAGTGTACCTATCCCAATTGAAATCAATATATACATAGGTGTGTGAATATATCAAGTGTATGATTATTCTTTATGATAAATTGTACCCGTGCTAATTGCTATAACGGAGGTTTTCACGTCGGGACAGTATTATTCTATGTACCCATTGGGGGAATATTGACTTCTATCCTAGAACATAGAACCTTGGGACAACCTATCTGTGAGTGATATAGCCGACGGTCATAAGGGGCGTGTGGGTATATGCTCACCTCTTAGAGACTTGGGACTATGATTTGCCTCCATTATGTGTGTTTTGTGTTAGTACAGTTCTAGAATGATTCCGAACTAGTATTTCCATTTATCTACGAGAGGTACGGGGACTTGATAGCAGAGTATGCATGCACCATAGATTTTATGTGGGGTGACCTATTAATATATATATATATATATATATATATATTGAGCGATAACTATATATACTGGTGTTTAATCTATTGTGCTTGTGAGTAGATGAGAAAGACAATGATATTAAAGAATAACTTAAGTGTGTGGGAACTTAAGACTGTAATGAAATTATAACATTGATTCATAAATGCCAGGATTTCGATAATGTATTTAGTGTGTAATATGTACGAGCATACGTAAGAGAAAACGAAGGCAGGAATTTAATTCGAACTAGTTAACTGGGTTGACATTTACTAGGATGGTTTAGCAGTACATTAGGCGTGCACACTAGTTGAGAGGTGAAAATTCCCTAGGGAGTGTCGAAATACTAGCATGTATGTGATATACTCTGGTAAGAATTTTATATACTTGATAAACTATTTTAAAACTCTGTTACATTTGGGCTCTGACCCATTTCTTATCATTTCTTCCTCCTCTTGTATATATATATATATGTATCTTATATCAGTTGTCCGGCCACAGGGACATCAAGCTTCGACCGTTGGACTGATTCACGTGCTGCCGCTGGTGTAGGAGTTACAAGTCCTTGCATTTAGACGACTTCATCCTTGTTATATCAACTCTTCATTTAGTCATTTTTAGATAGGGAATGTGTCGCCCATTTCCAGTTTCTATTTAGTTCAGAGAGACATTGTACTTTCTTATTTCCAGCACTCAATTTTTAGTTGGGATTGTAAGTATTATTGTTATTAGTGTTTTTGATATATTTTCTTGGGATGTTATTCCAACCTGTTTAATTCAGTTGAAGGGTTAGGTATTCACTACTATAATTGTGTTCATTTAAATGGATTATGTGAAAAATTCTTATCATTGGGACTTAATCTATAAAATTAAATGTTTTGACACTTAGCTTAATTATTTATTAGGTGATAAAATAAGAAAAATATTTTCAACGGTGATGCTAAGAATGAACCAACTGGATACTTTGGTTTAATTTAATAAAGGACTGAACACCCGGTATTTAATTTGGCGAGGTGTCACAGGTGGTATCAGAGCATCAAGTTCTAGAGTCCTTAGGGTCTGTACAGCTTATTATGCTTCCAGTGTAGCTTTCTTTGATATAAAGCCCTATGTTTAGGATTGTTGATTTCTATAGTGAGATTTTTTCTTCGGATATAACGTGTATATTAGTGAATCTTATTTGCATTCAGGTGTGTTCGTTTGCCGAATAATGAAGTATGATAGGCTAGGGTTGTTGGGCGGACATCAAGAGGTAGGGCTCAGTTATGGTTATAGAGTACATTCAAGGATGATGATCGTAGTAGAGGTCACCCCTATTATAACACGAGAAGCCAGGGTTATAAAGACAACTAGGACGCAACATATGATTTCCAAGTTCCGCTATAGTCGAAAGTGGTGTCAAATTAGACTTACCCAACGTGGTGGGATTGGGAGAGAATCAGACGAAACATTACAGAGAACCATCAGTGGAAGTTATAGAAATACAAATTGTGTGTGTTAGCCAATAGAGATAAAATATCCAAAGGCTTGGGCATATGGCTGAGTGTGGTTAACTGGAAGTGAAAATTTGGGGTAAAATTTTATTGGTTGGTCGACGCAGAGTGATGATGGTGGGAGTCAACCACCACATTTAAAAGTGGAATGTTGTGTCAATGGAAGGATTTTAGGTACGGTTTGACCGCAAGTTCCTTCATCAGATGTTCAGGATTCGATGTGAACATTGTTCTGAAGTCATCACATGAGGGCCGGATAGAGGTCCATGTGTGAAATATGAACTTAAGAAGTAAATACAAATAGAGAAGAGGATTTCAAGTGGGAGATTGACTCGTAAGAAAAGTTGACAACACTTAAGGGGAATTATGTTGGACGGTCGATCCCGGTGGTGACAATGTCGCGCTTTGTCAATGGAGATGTTAACGCTTCTTTGTGTAGGGAGCTAAAAGAATCGAAGAATTTAGTTAGAGAGCAAGATTGGGCGAAACATTGTTTACAAAGAACCATAAAGGGGAGACCTATAAGGGGACCCATTTAAATAATTCGAATAGCTAAATTCTTACCAGGTGACGGTGAATTTAGTCAGGACTATTGAGACCAGCAATGTATTCCTTAGGACCAACGATACTAAGGAAATAATGGGGGTAGCCATTAAAGTTGGGACTACCAAAGTCCGAGAGAAGGGCAACCGTAATATGGTCGGTATGGACGATGGTAAGTGGATTAAAGATATAAGTATTTTGTGGAGAGTATGACCACATGCATTAGTTTTTCTCGAAGTGAGTAAAAGGTAAAAGAGTATGGTGCCTAATAAGGGCAATGATTAAAGTAGTTTTTGTTTTGGATCGGACAAACGTGTTATGTTCGGGAACCAATCTAGTAACCAGGGTGATTGGTAAGGTAGAAAATATGAGTTTTATACTTGGAAAAGAAGGTATGTTTCATATAACCAAAATGAATCACGGTACTTTGATTTACACAAGAGCTACGTGCGGGATGAGTTTAGTGCATGAATTGATAACATTATTATTGTGTGTATGTTTCCCCTGGTAAATTGGGGTTATATCTGGTGTCACCCGCGGGCGAGTGAGTGTGTTGATGGTGGTATATATTTTATTGAGATTACTCATTTTCGTGACGTATTATACGAGTACGGCATTATCCTGGATGAGGCTTTATAGATATGGTTAGCACAATAGTGGGCAGTTATTGCAAGGCTATCGGGTGGTGTCTTAGTGATGCCTCACTTGCAAGAGAGTCGAGCTCGCATCTTTATTATATTATTATAGGAACTTTAGAGAATACAACGTCTCGAAATTTTTGATTTCGGTATGTAGGGACTTTATTGATATGATTCAAAGTGTGTTAGGTTTCCTGTCGAGCGGAGAGATTTAGCTTGTTATCGAGTTTAATGCTCAAGAAATGGTGATAGGAAAAGCGTATTGTCATATCACACCTTTAAGGATGTGGGAGTTGAGATTTTTTATTTATTTATATGTCTAGGGACAAGAATTTGAGAGTCCCGGTTGTATTCGAGGTTTATGGGATTTGATTACCACCAATGTTTAATGATAGTATCTTTGGGGGGGGGGGGGGGAGTTCCTTGTTTAAATATAATTGCGGGAGGAGATATAGATTTTATGTTAAGATACGGGAATATAGGGGTACATGTTATGGACTGAAGGCTTAACGGATTTTGATGACCGACAAGGCTAGGTAGTAGTGTATCGGGGGGTTCCTTGTTTGAATTTCTCTTTGCGAGACATCCGATGCATGAAACTTAGCGTAAGGTTGGAATTAGGGAGATGTTTGGTCATTAGTCCGTGAGTCTGGTACCTCGGTCGTTACAAAAGTATGTAGTTATAACTGCAAGTTGAAAGTTAAATTACGATATAAGACTAATGGAGTCGGTTGTGTGATGAGGAAGCACTGGAAATTTTATTTTATCACCACGAGTTGAAGGGTGGAAATATGGTAAGGATGATTTAAAACTTTGATTTTTAGGGATATTAAAAATACACAAGTGTTATAGCCACGTTGTGAATACAGGGGAAATAAAGAATTAGGTGGTATGTGTGAAGATTATGTGATGTTTATGCCAATATGCACAGTTTACAGGGTTGTGGGCACCGTGGTTAACTGATTTTAGAATCGATTCGGGTTAAAGGGACGTGTGAATAGATGTGTGAAATATATGCCTGTGAGACTAATATAACATAGTGTAAATGGTAGAGTGGATTAAGCGTCGTGTGAGAAGGACGATAATCCATATATACGTGTGCGATCAGAGTAGCACACACGAATTTGGTTGAAAGGCCGCAGAAGCCCTTTAAAAAGGGTTATTCCTTGAGAAGAGTAAAATTTAACTATTATGGAAATTTTGGAGCGGAGTTTTACCCAGTCAAATGTTGAGAGTGACTTGAGCATAAATAGAATGATGATGTCCATAAGGTATAAAAAGTATATAAGCGTACTTCATAGCGAAAAGTGCACTGGTCGGAACTTTCGGTATACACTGAGGAAATAAGGGGAATATTAAGTACCATTTAATGTGATATATTACAAGCGGAAATCGGTGCTGAGAGGGACATTGTGAGTAGTCACCACTTATAGATAGAAATCTATTGGGGCAAGATGATCAGCCAGAAAATTTTGTAACAAGCCAACGATTCCAGTATTGGAAAAGGACAGTCAAGTTGGTTAATTTCTTTGATGGGTTGCCAACCTTAAGATAAGGTCACGAGTTCCTTTGAATATGTGGAACAAGTTGACCATAAAGGAAGTAATTATTATTCTGTTGGGGTGATTTACACCATTAGATAGTGTGCCCCAATCTTTCTTTGAAAAGAAGGATTGCACCGGTATGTGGTTCTTCCCGGTTTTGTTCTGAACTAGGATGAGATCCTTGAACCCCACCTTCAATACGAGATTTTAGGAAGTAGTGGGGATGACGTTTAATTTTGAGAAGGTTGTATCACCTTGTAAGGACATAATTTTATAAATGTCTGGGGTAGATTCTAGGAAATTTCTGTTTTCTCCTAGATCACAGTTCATATGTCTGATACCGCTACATTCGGCACGTTAACACGATCATCCTCGACGGCCTCTATCCGAATTCAACACATCCAATTTCATCACGTGCATCATGCTACATGCAACGTGCTGCTCAACTCATTCCCACTACGCTCTATTAATAATATGTTTTATTGGAGCTTTAAATATTTGCATAAATATTTGGGAAATATTTTTTAAAAAAAATTATTTTTGAAGTCTGGTTTTATTTTTTATCAAAAGCAGAATTTTTCTAAGTGTAGAAGCGAATTGCCTCGATCGACGAGATCGCTCAAACGACTTTGGAAGTCGTTCGCGCTAGATAGGCATGTAGCGCGATATCGTTCGAACGACTTCTGTCCTTCGTTCGAGCGACATGGCTATCTCGTTCGAACGAGCCACCGCCTCGATTTTTGTATAAATATCTGATCTCCTTCTACACATTTTTTAAGTCTTTCTGCAATCTCAAAATTCTGCAAAAACAGCCCAGAATAAGACTTCACTTTTTAAGGTTTTCTAAACCTTTTTTGATTCACAAAACCATTCCCATATATGTGTGTGAATCTTTAAACCTTCAAGAGGATCATTTACTCATCTAGAGTAATTTGTGAGGAAGCCGCTCTCTTCTTCACTGCTGCCCTACTGGAAAGGGATTGTTCTAGCCGCCGACAACAGAACCGACACCTGAGGGTATTTCTGTGTCATATATTTTCATTGTAATCCATGTAAGTCATACTCTTACAAAATTATTGTGAAAATAAAAGGTTTTTCCCCTTTGGGGGATTTTTACTCATATATGTGTTCTTGCATGTTTCATCATCGTATTTAATCACATATAGACGCATGTTTAGGACTTGAGTGGTAAAAACTATGTTTAATTAAATAACTTCCTTATTTGAACGCAAGCGCACTCTTCCCAAATTGGTATCTGATCCAGTTACACAAATTTACCGTGTAATTTTCCGCAAAATTTTTCTAAGATATCAATTTTCTGAAAAATTGACTTTTGAAAACGAGTGTGTTCATAATGGAGCAGTTATATAATAAAATGCCAGTTTTTGACGGGACAAACTATGCATATTGGAAAGCCCGCATGATATCTGCATTAAAAGCTATTGATGAACGTGTCTGGATTTTGGTAGAAAGAGGGTGGACTCCTCCCTCCGTGACTGTAGATAATGTGATCAATTTAAAACTTGTCAGTTCTTGGACTGAAGAAGAATTTAAATGGTCATCATTCAATTCTAAGGGTCTAAGTGCTATTTCTGGGTCCGTCACACCTGATGAGTTCAAACGCATAATGGCGTGCACTACGTCAAAAGAGGCTTGGGATGTTTTACAACTCACCCATGAAGGAACTAATGCTGTGAAAGAGTCTAAATTACAAAATTTGACATCTCAATTTGAAACCATCACCATGCAGGAGACTGAATGTTTTGATGATTTTTATGCTAGGCTTTCTGACATTGTTAATACTAGCTTTGATATTGGTGAACATATTCCTAATTCTAGAGTTGTCAAAAAGATTCTTCGTTCTTTGCCTAAGCGTTTTATCCCTAAAGTCACTGTGCTAAATTCTATGGGTAATTTAAATACGCTAAAATTGGAAGAACTTGTAGGAGACTTGCAAACATATGAAATTGATATGTTCCCTAAAACTGCTAAGTCTAAAGATAAGGGAATTGCACTTAATGACCAAGAGAGAAAGAGTGAGGGGTCGGCTAGAAAGAGGGGAGAGTCAACTAGAAAAAGAGAGACAGATTCGTCTAATTTTGAGTGTGATTTTGATTTAGATGATTTGTCTCTTTTTGCAAAGAAATTCAAGAGGATTCTCAAATTCAAGAAAAATGGCAATTTTAAAAATAAAAAGAATTTTGAGAAAAATAAGTTTGAAAAGAAAAATGAAAAATACTTTAAAGATCCTCCTAAGAAAGAAAGTGAGAGATGCTTTGAGTGCGACGGTAGGGGTCATAGAGCTTTTGAGTGTGCTACTAGGCTGAACAGAGAGAAGGGCAAAGCTATCCTTAATGCTACCCTTAGTGATGACAGTGAGGTCGAGTCGGTGGATTCTGGAGTCGAGTCACCGCATGAGTGTAACTTCACCACATTCATGGCTAGTCATGTGAGAACTTCTAGTTATCCTCACGACGATGAGGATGATGCATCACAGGGACACCTCAATAGTGAGAGCGATGTGAGTGAGGGGGAGGATGACAAAAGTGAGAATGAGAGTGATATTCAACGCACCTACGTTGAGTTATATTCTGAGTCATTTAAAACTAAAAAGCGTAACAAAGCGTTAGTTCTTAAGATCACCGTCTTAGAGGAAGATTTAAGAAAAGAGAGAGATAGAGATTCCTCCACCTGCACCACCCTGAGAGAGAGAGAGTCTGCCTATGTTGAGAAAGAAAGTCTGTTTAGAGAGAGAGAGTTGTTTTGAGAAAGAGAGAGGGGACTTGACTAAACAAGTGGCTAGTCTTATGAGTGAGCTTCATTCCTCCATGGAGACTCGATAGAAACTTGAAACCCTTGTTGCCCAGCTTACTCATGATCTGGAGAGAGCACGGAAAGTCAAGGTACAAAACGAGGACAGATCTAGGAAAATGGGAAAGATGATCCTCGGCCCCGCTTTAGGTTTTGGTGATAGGCAGGGAATAGGTTATGATGGTGCCTCCACGTCCCAGATTGCACCCGAACCAGCTCCTGAGTTTACTATGACTCCTTATGGCCATCGTTAAAAACCTCGAAGGAGAGTTCGATCAAGAAAAGCAAACCATGGTCCGCCTTTGACTGTGTTCTTTTGTACTTATTGCAAAAGAAAAGGCCACCTCAGGGAGTTTTGCTATAGTATGGGTCGGACACAACGTACTACTGCTCCACCTCAGCATACTGATGATTTTACCAGTCTAAGAGAGCGAGTTGAGTTGTTTGCTTCCACGTCTCGGTGTTTAATGGAGGAATTCCGACGGATGTCTTTGCCGTCAGTGAATGCTTCTCACATTCTAGCTAAAACCAACAACAACAAAGGCAAACAAAAGGTCACCTCTTCTTGGGTACCTAAGAAAGATAAAAAGGCCTTTGTTGTTCATGTCGCTCTCAAAGCACATAATACCTCACGGTGGTATTTTGACAGTGGGTGCTCCAGACATATGACAAGTGATGCCTCATTTTTTACATCTCTTGAGGATTATCAGGATGGACGAGTCACCTTTGGAGATGGGAGCAAGTCTAGAATTATAGGACGTGGTACTGTCGAGTTACATGGATTTCCTAAGCTAGAAAATATTTTTTATGTCAAAGGTTTGAAAGCAAACCTTCTTAGCATTAGCCAACTGTGCGACGCTGACTTTGTCGTAAAGTTTGACCGGGACGCTTGTAAGGTCTATAATCAAGTCGATAAACTTTTAGTGCAAGGGGTGAGGACAAAGTATAACTGCTATGGGACTGAGCCTACATCCTCACTTGTCTGTAATAGCGCCACGATCACTCCTATGGATCTGTGGCACCAACGTCTAGGTCACGTAAATATTAAAGATCTAACTCGCTTAGCTAAAAAGGACCTAGTACGTGGATTACCATATCTTGGAAGGCCAACTTCAACGATTTGTGGACCCTGCCAGTTGGGAAAACAAATTCGTAGTCCCCATAGGAAGTTGCATTCCATTACCACCTCTCGTGTTCTTGAGCTTATACACACGGATCTTATGGGTCCCACTCATACCGAGAGTCTGGGTGGTAAGAGGTATATCCTCGTGATGGTGGATGATTTCTCCAGATATTCCATCATAGGTTTTTTGAGAGAGAAATCCGATGATGTAGGGTTTTTAACGACCAAGTTTCGTGTCAAGCAAAATCAACACGGAGTCACTATTAACAGGATACGTTGTGACAACGGTACTGAATTTAAGGAAGCAAAGGTAGATTCTCATTATGATAGCATTGGGATAAAAAATGAGTTTTTTGCTGTGAAGACTCCTCAACAAAATGGGATTGTTGAGAGAAAGAATAGAACGATCCAGGAGATGGCAAGATCTATGCTTCTAGGTCGTAATGTTTCTAGGAGATTTTGGGCGGAGGCAGTGTCTACAGCATGCCACACGGTGAATAGGGTCTATCTGTATCTACACACACTTCAGACTCCTTATGAGTTGTGGGCTGGCAAGAAGCCCAACCTTGCATATTTTTATGTTTTTGGGAGTAAATGCTACATCCTACGGGATAAAGAGAAATTAGGAAAGATTGACTCCCGACGCGACGAAGGAATACTGCTGGGATATTCATCGAATAGTAGAGCGTACAGGGTTTTCAACCTGAAGATCTCTAAGGTTATGGAGTCAATAAATGCCACCATGCAAGATGATGAACCTTCGGCATTTATTGACTCTAAACTTCAGTGTGAGGATGAGGATATTCCTAGCAGTGATTTACTTGTACCTTACCCACACTCAGTGGACCCTACTCATGTGCTAGGGGACACACCTGCTTGGGTTCCCAAGAGTCATAACCCTTCTGCCATTGTTGGTGATCCCACTCTAGGGGTCAAGACTCACGCTCAGCTAGAGAACGTTGTCAACCATTTTTGCTACACGTCCAAAGTCGAGCCCAAGAATCATAAATAAGCACACAAGGATGAACACTGGATATCGGCTATGCAGGATGAGTTGCTTCAGTTTAAAAAGAATAATGTCTGGGAACTTGTCCATCGACCTAGTGATACAAATGTGATAGGTACCAGATGGATTTTTAAGAATAAAATGGATGAAAATGGTACCATAATCAGAAAAGAGCTAGGTTGGTCACTTAAGGCTACACACAGATAGAAGGTGTAGACTTTGGGGAGACATTTTCTCCTGTTGCGAGGCTTGAGTCCGTCCATTTACTACTCGCCATCGCATGTCATCTGCGTTTCAAGTTATATCAGATGGATGTCAAGAGTTCCTTTCTGAATGGCATTCTACAGGAGGAGGTTTACGTGGAACAGCTAAAAGGGTTTGAAGACCCTCAACACCCGGAGCACGTCTACTATCTGAGGAAAGCCTTGTATGGTTTGAAGCAAGCACCCCATGCTTGGTACGAGAGGCTTAATTACTATCTCTTAGCCTGTGGCATTAAGAGAGAGGGAGTTGATATGACGTTGTTTGTGAGGAGAGATGAGGGTGCAATTTTGGTTACCCAGGTCTATGTGGACGGCATAGTCTTTGGATCCACGTGCTCTCAACATGCTCATCACTTTGAAGAGGAAATGAAAAGTGAGTTTGAGATGAGCATGGTTGGTGAGCTTACTTTCTTCCTGGGTCTACAGGTTCGTCAGCTAGAGGATGGGATGTTCATCTCCCAATCCAAGTATGCTAGAGACCTAGTAAAGAAATTTGGGTTAGACTCCGCTAAGCATGCACGTACGCCTATGAGTACCACTACCAAGCTTAGTAGGGACACTTCAGGCAAGGACATAGAGCAAACCTTATATCGGAGTATGATAGGTAGTCTTCTCAACTTGATTGCCAGTCGTCCCGACATAGCCTTTAGTGTTGGAGTCTTTGCGCTATATCAGGCGTCCCCAAAAGAGTCACATTTACTTGCTCTAAAATGTATTATTAAATACGTGAGTGGGACTCTCTTATATGGTATTTGGTATTCCTTTGATACTGATGACCGTTTGTCCGCCTATTCAGATGCCTATTGGGACGAGGATGTAGATGGTTCTAGGAGCACTTCTGGTGGGTGTTTTTATTTTGGTTCTGCTCTTGTCTCCTGGCTGAGCAAGAAGCAAAATTCCATCTTTTTGTTCACTGCAGAGGCTGAGTACATAGCCGGCGGGAGTTGTTGCATGCAACTCTTGTGGATGGAGAAAATGCTGGAGGATTATGGGATTTCACAGGACACCATGACCATTTCTAGTGATAACACGAGCGCGATACACATATCCCGTAATCTAGTCCAGCATTCGCGCACAAAGCACATCAGGATACGTGAGCACTTTATACGACAGTTAGTTGAGGAGAAAGTCGTATCCCTGAGTTTTGTTCCCACCGACCGTCAGTTAGCTGATATTTTCACGAAACCTTTAGATGCCCTTAGATTTGAGAGTCTTAGGAAGTCTTTGGGGATTTTTATAGTTGGCTGAGGGGTTGGTCTATGTTTAGGATGGGATGATTTTTCTTGTTCATGTCATATGCTTCCTATTGCTTGGTTGTTTTATATGTACTTTTTCTTTGTTGTACAGTTATTTATTTATTCTTTTGAAAAATCTAAAAAGATTTTTTATATAAAAATTTTAGAAAAGCCCAAAAAGATTTTTGTATTTTCTAGGCACCTTTTTTTTTGGATGAACATTTAAGATAGCCAAGTCACAATTTCATTCCATCTTTTTATGTGGCCGTTTGATAGAGATTTGAGATGCTACATCATTTCATCCATGTGCTTTACACTGATTGGAGTCTTTGAGATGTGATTCGTGATATGTTGTCTACATGTTTGACTCCTATCTTCTTTATTGCACACATACACCGCTTTATTTGATTATTGTACTTGTCTATCACATGTTGGCTTGAGTGTTTCCATCTCAATTCTGTCTATACAACTAACAATATGCGATAAAACTTGAAAAGATTGGTATGCATGTAAAAACCGTTTTTGTGAGACTGAATATTTGTTTAAGAATGGGGAGGGGCTATGAAAGGTTCTTATATATTCTTTGCGCAAAAACCACCGTTCAAAAGGACCTAAAAAATGGAGGAATTTTATTATCCTAGGTCCAAAGAGGTTAAAAGAGCCCCGGAAAAATGTAAAGGCAATAAAAAGCAATTCATGCCAAATATGGGCCATTAGGTTTCACCATTAATTCTCCAAAGTTTGAGAATTTAGAAATCCTCTATTCAAAATTAAACTCTGAGGGAGTTTAGTTGGAGAATATAAACGGGTTTGCACTTCCTTGAAAGTCTTGAAAAAGCATGAAACAGTTTTGGACGTTATTGGTGTGGAAATCACTTTGAGCTTTGATTTGTTGATTTGATGGAGTCAATGTATCATATTACCAGTTTTTTTTACACCAAAGTAAGAGTTTGAGTTCATTCGTTAGGAGTATCCGATATTCATCGTGCACATATGTCATGTTTGTATGCCTTGATTTTTCTATCGAATTTGATCACACCCCTTCATTTTCGCTATCATTGACTTGGTTGTTTTTGTGATCTTTCATGGTGTGATTCTTTATTGTATACTATGTATGAAATTTTTTGAAAAATACAAAAATAGCAGTTTATTCCCGTGTGTCATTCTCCATGTGCATTCATTTCTTATTCTCATATCTGTCTATTTGGGGACATCATAAAAAGGGGGAGAAGAATTATGGGGGAGAATTGGTTTTGGTTGTTTGTTTGGCTACATGAATGATTTGCTATCAATTATTGGATATCATTATATTTCAATCTGTTGCTTGTCACGGGTATTTTCTTTATCTCATGTGTCCTCATTGCTCATTATTTGATTACACACCCTGATGAGAAAAATCTTTAGAAGGTACCGGAGAGCTGATGTTTTGGAAGACATGTCATTTAGTATTCTCAGTTTGAGGGTTTAATGGGGTTATTATCTTGTATGTCATTTGATTGCATGATTCGGATTTTTTATGTATGTACCGGCATAGACATAAGGGATATTTGTAAGGACATAATTTTATAAATGTTCGAGGTAGATTCTAGAAAATTTCTATTTTCTCCTAGATCACAGTTCATATGTCTGATACCGCTACATTCGGCACGTCAACACGATCATCCTCGACGGCCTCTATCCGAATTCAATGCATCCACTTTCATCACGTGCATCATGCTGCTTAGCTCATTCCCACTACTCCACTACGCTCTATTAGTAATATGTTTTATTGGAGCTTTAAATATTTGCATAAATATTTGGGAAATGTTTTTAAAAAAAATTATTTTTGAAATCTAGTTTTATTTTTATCAAAAGCAGAATTTTTCTAAGTGTAGAAGCGAATTGCCTTGATCGACGAGATCGCTCAAACGACTTTGGAAGTCGTTCGCGCGAGATAGGCATGTCGCGCGATATCGTTTGAACGACTTTTGTCCTTCGTTCGAGCGACATGGCTATCTCGTTCGAACGAGCCACCGCCTCGATTTTTGTATAAATATATGATCTCCTTCTACACGTTTTTTCAGTCTTTCTGCAATCTCAAAATTCTGCAAAAACAACCCAGAATAAGACTTCACTTTTTAAGGTTTTCTAAACCTTTTTTGATTCACAAAACCATTCCCATATATGTGTGTGAATCTTTAAACCTTCAAGAGGATCATTTACTCATCTGGAGTAATTTGTGAGGAAGCCGCTCTCTTCTTCACTGCTGCCCTACTGGAAAGGGATTGTTCCAGCCGCCGACAACAGAACCGACGCCCAAGGGTATTTCTGTGTCATATATTTTCATTGTAATCCGTGTAAGCTGTAATCTTACAAAATTATTGTGAAAATAAAAGGTTTTTCCACTTTGGGGGATTTTTCCTCATGTATGTGTTCTTGCATGTTTCATCATCGTATTTAATCACATATAGATGCATGTTTAGGACTTGAGTCATAAAATATGTGTTTAATTAAATAACTTCCTTATTTGAACGCAAGCGCACTCTTCCCACGCCTATAAACCGAGGAGTAGGCGAAAGGTGATTAACGACTAATGGAGTTGTATGAAAGTAATTTTTGACTCGTGTTGGTCATTTCATTTCCATAACAGATATAATTGGTAAGTGAATTATAGCACGGTAATTTGGAGAAGATATTACCTAATGGTAGAGTTGTGTGTAAGCACTCATACATGTTTATTGTGGACAAAGTTCTTATTGAGGTTTTGTGTGGAAAAACCTTAACCATTCTCCCCCTGGTTGTTTATAGATGAGCGGATAATCAAAATTTTGGATTGGTCAAGAGTTAGAGTTCGATGACTAAAGTGGAATTACTACAAACTGTCTTAGGTGACTTTTCGCTGTCGTGAGAGTTATGTCGCCAGGAATTGAGATTTGAATAACAGACAAGAGTGGTCAAATGTTCTAATGGTTTCTCTCAGGATGGGAGTTTTGTGTTTATATAAATACAAGAAGTTGATACGTGGTGAGGTGCAGCCTCCCAATAATATAGAGATAATGGGGCGAATGTTGTGTAGGCTCATCTTATTCGAATGTCATTTAGTAGGAAAATAATGTGAGGTGTGACCCAATAACTGATAAAGTGTCGAGAGTGTTAAACAAGCTCGCTATGAGGCGGGGGCTATAGTAATCGAGCCTTACTTTGAAGTGGGTTTTGAGTACTGGAGGAACTGGTGTTGCAAGATCCCCAGTCTTAGTAGCGGTTGTATCTGAATTTCAGGATGAAATTCTGTTATTAGGGTGGAAGTATGTAATACCCCGTATTTTTTAATATATTTTATTTTAATTATGGGATTAACATTAATTAATTCAGTTGGAGTAATTTATTTATAATTAATCCGGATTTAATTAAATAATTACTAGTATAATGAGAGTTAGTATTTATTAGTGATAACTATGTTGAATATTACTTAGTGAGTAAATTAATATATAATGATAAAAATATTAAAGTTATTGTGAGTGAAAAATACGACATTTATGGAAATTAAGTCGGGACGCACGTGTCAGTACCAAATAATGGAATAAAAAGTAAAATATTTTAAATTCTCTCATATGGTTGTTTTGAGCCCTTTGTTAAGTTCGGAGGGGTCGAGATAGTAAAAAAAGGGTACTCAGGGGTTTAGTTTGGGTCCCGAGACTATTTTAGGCCAAACCGACACCCGGGAGGGGTATTTTGGTCTTTTATATTTTTGGGGTAATTAAACCTACAAAAATTAAGGGTTATATCTGATGGAAACTAGAGCCTTCGGGGGTTAGAAATACTTGAGTTGCAGAGAGGCTAAGGAAGGGATAATAGAAGAGGTTTCCAAGGGGGATGAGCCATCAATCCTACACTATTCTCACCAATTCCACCACCAACGCGTAGATTGGAGAACGAGGAGCGTAAATATACCTATCATCTTCTACAAAACAGACCTTCGATTTCTAGGCAAATATCTATCTTACTTATCTTGTGTTGATAAGACATCCATGTTATAATAGGATCATTAATTACAAGTTTTCAAGAAGATTTAATGTTGTTTGGAAGATTAAATTCACAATTTGGGTAGGAATCATGTGAAGTTAACTTCCTTGATGTATGTAGAACATTAACCACAAAATTTTGATACCTAGTAGAGATAGAAATATGTAAAATAATGGAGTTCTTGAGAAAGTGAAATAATCTAGGGTTTACATGATAAATTCTTGAATTGAAACCATTTAATGATGATTATTGGAGATTTATTGAATGTTTTACCTTATAAATCATCTATACCTATCTATATCACGTTTGTGATATTTGGTTGGGGGTTTGGGAACTTTTAAATGGAGATTTGAGGATTAAAATGGAAGAAACTCGTATGCCAAAAATATGCAGAATTGCAGCCATACCTAATGGATGGATCAATCGATCATGAATGTCGTTCGATCGACTAGATTGATCGATCAATCCTTTTCTTTGATCGATCGACTCCCTTGGAAATTATGAAGACATTTTCCTTTATGTTTTGATTTAACCCCAACCTTCTCAAATCAGTGGTGCTGATTAATTGAATATAATAAGGCTTAGGGAAGATTAGTAGGGCCATGATGAATACATGGAAAATGTGATTATGAACGGGATTAAATGATAAATGTACGATTGTTCACCGAGTGAATTATGATTGGTAATTATATAACGCGAGGCTTAAATTTACAATATGATAACTCAAGGTTGAAACTAGTAGTAAGGGGATCATTATAACTACTTAAATAACTTAAGGCATGGTGGGGTGACTTAATAACCTCTCTGCGAGTAGGGAAAGGGAATTTAAATTATACGATGAAAGTGATTGCGATAATTATATGTTATGTACGATAGTCTGGAGTTATACGCTACGTACGGATCATGTGTGTGTAGGTCGTGAGTGTACCTATCCTAATTGAAATCAATATATACATAGGTTTATGAATATATCTATTGTATGAGTATTCTGTGTGATAAATCGTACCCACGCTACTAGCTATCACAAAGGTCTCCGCCTCGGGACATTCTTATTCTGTGTGACCATCGGGAGAATATTGACTTGTACTCTAGAACATTGAACCTTGGTACAACTTATCTGTGAGTGATAGAGCAGACGGTCCTAAGGGGCGGGTGTGTGTGTGTGCTTACCTCTTAGTGACTTGGGACTATGATTCACCTCCATTATGTGTGTTTTGTGTTAATACAGTTCGAGAGTGATTCCGAACTAGTATTTCGCTTTTATGTACGAGAGGGACGGGGACTTGATATCAGAATATGCATGTACCATAGATTTTATGTGGGGTGCCCTATTAATATATATATATGTGGAGTGATAACTATATATATCGGTGTTTAATATCTTGTGCTTGTGAGTAGATGGGAAAGATAATGATATTAAAGATTAACTGAAGTGTGTGGGAACATAAGACGGTAATGAAATTATAACATTGATTCATAAATGCTAGGATCTCAATAATAAATTAAGTGTGTAATATGTACGAGCATACGTAAGAGAAAATGTAAGCAGGGGTTTAATTCGAGCTAGTTAACTGAGTTGACATTTACTAGGATGGTTTAGTGATATGTTAGGCGTGCACACTAGTTGAGAGGTGAGAATTCCTAGGTGGTGTCAAAATACTAGCATGTATATGATATCAACTGGTAAACATTTTATATACTTGCTAAACAGTTTTAAAACTATGTTATACTCGGGCTTTAACCCGTTTCTTGTCATTTCTTCCTCCTTTTGTATATATATATATATATTATATTAGGTGTCCATCCTCAGGGACATCAAGCTTAGACCGTTGGACTGATTGACGTGCTGCTGCTAGTGTAGGATTTGCAAGTCCTTGCATTTAGACGACTTTATCCTTATTATCTCAGCTCTTCATGTTGTCATTTTTAGATAGGGCATGTATCGCCCATTTTCAGTTTCTATTTAGTTTAGAGAGACATTGTACTTTCTTATATTCTGCACTTAGTTTTCAATTGGGATTGTTAGTATTTGTAATACCCCGCACTTTTAAAGGTATTTGAATTACACTGTGAATTTAATTTGGTAATTTGAGGAATTATTATGAATAGTAATTCTTGGATTAATGAGTGAAATTAAATAAATTCAATATTATAAAGTGAATAGTAAATATTAGTTTTCGAGTGACAGATTAATATTTACATGGATTATATTTCAAGACTGAGTATATGAGTACATTATTTTTATTACATGTCGCAGTTGGGTAAAGCGACAAAGGAAAATATTTTAAATTGGAAAACACGCGTATTGAACGTGTTGGGTCAAAATAGTGAATTTTAGTTAAGTGATTCAGATGGAGATTTTGACTCCGCCATTGGGTTCGGAATGGCCGAGATAGTCAAAATGGAGAAGCCGGAGGTAGTATTTGGTTTCCGGGCATTTTTGGACTAGTAGGAACTCGTAAATGAGTACACGAGTCATTTAACAATTGGGTATATACCCAATTTCGTATTTAAAGAGGTGGAAGCCCTCATTTCCCCCAAATATCAGCCCTAAGAGAGAGAGAGAGAAGAGAGAAAGAAGAGAAGAAAGAAGAAGAAAGAAAAGAGAAGAAAATAAGAGATTTCCGGCCAAAATTCGCGGGATTCGACTCGTGGTCGTCGATTTTAATCCACGAGGCAAGTGTTTAACTTTATTTATGATTTAGTGTGTTTAATTTCTCATATGGTAGTTGGTGTAAAACTAGATATTTTTGGGTTGAAATTTTGTGGATCAAACGGGTTTTCGAAAGATTAAAACATATATAACTCGATTTATACCCAATTTGAGAAACTTGAAATTAATTGAAGTTAATTGTTGAATCTGGGTTCTAGGATGATTAGAACCCTTTGAATGTGTGTGTATTTATGGTTATTTGAGGTTGAATGATGATTATAGAGGAGATAAAAAGCTTGGAGGTATTTTAATGGAGGTTTGGATTTTTGGAGAAGAAGGTGAATAGTGACCAACGTCACTTCCGGACTATTTCGGATAGGAAGACAGCCGATTCAGCTCTCGGTCAAAACATGAAAGTTGTAGATCTTTTCGATATGGTCGCGTGGGCACCGACCCATATTTTTATGATTTTTCTTCGAATTGTTATATGTTTATAAGATAGCAGTTTCGGGGTGAAATCACCAACTCGAAAATGCACTCGGAAATTGGAAAAATAAAAGGCTAAAATTGTTTGGAGATAAATATTTGGGGTTCCTAAAAATAGTGTGGGGACTTCTAAATATTTTTTTTAGTAAGGCGTGTATTTTGAATTAGTTGAAAGTAAAATCCAAGCTTTACCCAAATAGGGGTGTTCGTGAGGAACAATACTTAAAGAGATATTTAGGTGTGATTTGAATATTAAATAAGGGAATACGTATTGGGGTATTATAATTGTGTGACGGATTATATTATTACGAATGAGAATATTCGAGGCTATTGACTATCGCTATAAGAGTTTGGAGTTTATAGCCATAAAATATTTAGAAGAGATAAATAATATATATCGATGTTGTTGATATAATCATTGTGCGTTGAGAAAAGCTCAGAAAATAATATATTGAAAATTGATAAATGCGTAGGATATCTAAGATATAAATATACTACGTATGGGATGTATTGTATGGGCTATGAGTATGCCATTATATTATATATGTGTAAAAAAATCATGCCCGCGCTACTTGCTATCACGGAGGTTACCGCACTGGGACAGTCTTATCTCGATGGGACCTTTATGGTGGATATTGACTTGTACCCTAGAACATAGGACTCCTTGGTACAGGATATCTGATTGATAGTCAGACGGTCCTAAGAGACGTGAGGGTATGTGCTGACCTCTTACTGACTTGAAACTATGCTTCGCCTCCATTTGTATGTGTTTTGTGTTAATACAGTTCGAGAGTGATTCCGAACTAGTATTTCCCTTAGTTTGTGTGATACGGGGACTTGATAGCAGAGTATGTCAGCACCATAGATCTTATGTGGGGTGCCGTTAGTATATATATATTATATGTGTGACTAATATATATACGTATATTTATATGGAAACTTTCTACTGTGCGTATAAGTAGATAAGTAAGGAATAAATGCTTCAACTTTATAACGATACAAGGGGTTTCTTAACCAGGGTGAAATAGTGCGATATATTGTTATATAAATTGATGTGCATGCATAAAGAGAAAAATGTGCGTATACCGAAATCTTCTTTGGTGTCCTATATGGATAACTAATATACTTGTTGCGAAAAGTACAATGTATATATATGAGATGAGATATCATATAACCTAACCCTGTATAAAAAGGAGAAGAATGAATAAAGTGATATACTCCTTCCGGTAGATTTATATCCGGATTTATATGAATATGGATCATAGGTTCTAATGAGAACTATCCATAAATACGAGATGGTATAAATATGTTATGTACTGAAGGCCTAATGGATCCTGATGATCAACATTGTCACGTAGTAGTGTATCAGGGGGTTCCTTGTTTGGATTTCGCTTCGCGAGACACCCCACGCACGAACATAACGTAATGTTGGGAATGGGGAGAAGTTTAATCCTTAGTACCCGAATTGATGAGGTTTATTAGAAGATGGGTAATTACATTAGTTAGGCAGGGTAGCTTAACTGGGTTGTTTAAAATGGTATATGCTAGTTGTGCACTGTTAGAAGAGGGGTGATGTGTATCTCATGTGAGAGCGATACCAGTTTAAATTTGAGAAATAACATATTTTAAAATATGGATTTTAATCACTTGCTAAAATGTTTTCAAAAATTGGGCTCTGACCCGTTTATATATTTTTCCTCTTGCTATATCTATATATATATAGGTGTCCAGACACAGGGACGCCTGGATGATGATTCTTTCGAGTTAGACGTTTGCTGCAGCAGCTGTGGATGCAAGTAGGTTTATATTATACGCTTCCATCATTGAGATCTAGATAGGAGGTATTGTAGAAACATTCGGGCTTATGGCCCAACTGTACTCATTTATTCTTTTATCGCCTTTTAGTACGGCATTCGATTTGGTTGTATTATTGTACCCAGTATTCGGTTATTTTATTTTATTTCATTTCAGTTGGTGCATGTAAACTGTTGTAATTGTTTTATTTGAATGGTTTGGTTAAAAATATTTGTTAATTTAAAATTTTGACGTCGGCCTAATAGGATATTAGTAATTAAAATGGTTTTCGACAATGATGCTAAGAATGAACCATATGAGACTCCTGTTTTAATGTTATATAGGAGTGATCGCCCGATATTTTATTTGGCAGGGTGTCACGGTATTATTGTTGTTTGTGGTTTTGAGATATTTTCTTGGGATTTTATTTCAACCTATTTAATTCAGATGAATGGTTTAGTATTCATTACTATAGCTGTATTCATTTAAATGGATTATGTCAAAAATTCTTATCGTTGAGACTTAATCTATAAAATTAAATGTTTTGGCACTTAGATTAATTATTTATTAGGCAATAAAATAAGAAAATTATTTTCGACAGTGATGCTAAGAATGAACCGACCGGACACTTTGGTGTAATTTAATAAAAGACTGATCACCCGGTATTTAATTAGGCGGGGTGTCATAATCATCTAATTCTTTTGACCCCTGTATATCATTCTTTGCCAAATCATTTATACTGATGAGTCTATGAGTAGTACTGAATCTGATAGTAGTATCTCTAACCATGTTATGTTGAATGATATTGTTCCTAATGGTATGTATGCTTTGTAACTTGAGAATGCTACTTGTAGTTATAATGCTGTGTGTGTGAGTTAAAAGGAAAGTTCTATTGACGATTAAAATGTGTGCGTGAGTCCTAAAAATGAATCACTAGGTGACACTGCACACTTCACACTTAGTGACTCCGATAATGAAGACCTCCCAGATATTCACATACTATACACAAAAACCCTCAAGAAGAGTACTAAAATTGAAAAAGTAGTTAAGGACCTTACCCAGAAAATAGAAGCCCTAAGCCAAATGATCGAACATAATGCTGAAGAGTACACCTCTTAATGTCTAGATCATGAGAATGAGATTAAGGTTTTTACTAAAAAAATCAAGGACGTGTCAAAATCAAATTTAATTCTAGAAAGGAAATATAAAGGGACGTTTTTAGAATTGGAACAAACTAAAGAAAAGACATCAATAGTCTTCAAAAAAATTGCAACATTTGAAAATAACTCAAACTATTTAAAAGATTTTGTTGCTGAAAGTAAAACCAATTCGGATTCAAAACTGGAATAGGATTTTTCCCCAGTACTAATAAACAAATAAAAAACTTGAAATTATCAAGTTTGTGTCTGGTGGCAAAAGACCTATTGAAACCTGTCCATATTTTTATGCCTTGAAAAATAATTTTTATTTAAAACAACAAAAGATAGACATTGGTAAGTCCAGTACCTCTTAGATTAATGTTGAACATAAGGCTAAATATGTCTATCCTCCAATTAGGAAAAGTGATTCCTCTTTTCAACCAGTACCTTCTAGGAATAAGTCTATAGTGAAATTTTTAGACAAACTTTTGTCTAATAACTTTCCTAAGGGTACACCTCCTACGAGCCATCTGTATTGTTCATAATGCGATGTCTTTGGAAATTCCCTTGATGGATGTTTTTCTAAATGTCTATACAAACCTGTTTTTAGTTCACCTGTCTATCATAATTTTAACTACTCAAGGAAAGGCAGAAATAACTATATTCTTCCTAGGCAACCAGATAAGAACTTTAACTATCAAAATAGGAAGAAAAGATCTAATACTAAACGATCATCAACAAGAGGAAATCATAGGATCATGCCTAAACCAAATGCTCAGAAATTTGAGGAAAATAAATTTTTGCAAAACTCTTTTAAAGAAAAGACTAATGCTCGCAAATTTTACCTTATTCGAGCTAATCTGTGCAAAATTTTAAAAACTAGAGCAATTTGGGTTAGGAAGGATGAAATAAGACCCCAGATGAAATATAATATTGTGATCAATGCTTTGAAAGCTGAGCACACAACATCTGGATGGTATTTAGATTCAGGATATTACAAACACATGACCGGGGATGAAACCAAACTTCTAATTTTTTTTATCAAAGAGGGACAGTACCCCCACCCATTTTATTTATAGTATATGGTAGAAATAGCCTCTTCGTGGCTTACAAACCCAAGGACTAAACTTATTTTTAGAGGATGGGTCCATTACTCTAGAATGAAAACTTAGAAACTTGGGGATTTACAATTATCCCCATTACATAACTTGAAAACTTTTAAAAATAAGACATGGGGATTTATAATTCATCCCAATTACAAAATGATAGATAAAGAATATTTAAATTTGGGGATTTATAAACATCCCCATTACATTTTCTTTATGATGGTTCTAATGCTTGGAAGATTTTGTCTATCCATATTGAGATGTCATTTAGCCAATGTTGGAAGGGCATTGAAGCTCCAAAAATAATCATCCATTTGAGTTACTGAAGCTCTTGAAGCTAAGTAATACGCTACTGTATTGTTTTCCCTCCAAGTGTGGCTAGTTTTGAAGTTTGCTGGATATTTGATGTTCTCAAATATTTCTTGTGATGACCAAGGAGGTTTTTCTTTCTTTAACATAGTGTCAACTAAAACTTTGCAATCAGATTCAATGTATACATTCGAGATATTTAATTGGGAGATCAATTTTGTCCCTTCTTGTAAAGCCACTGCCTTTGCGTTAAATGATGTTTGTGTGCCTATTGACTTAGAAAAAGCAGCTATAAATTTACCTTGAGAATCCCTTATGACACCTCCAATACCACTTGAGCCTGGATTATTCTTAGAAGCACCATTAATGTTAAGTTTAAATGTACATAAAGGTGGTTTGCCCCATTGACACTTGATTAAATAAATCTTCTTTGGAAGAATTTTAATATTGAAAGTTTTAGCTATAAAATCATCTTTTGGGGGTATTTTGTCGTAAAACTTACAATATTCAAGAATATTGAAGACAAGGAGATTACATTTTTGATAATTTGGGTTTGAATATTTTCAAAAAGGTTTTTATTTCAGGCTTTCTGTATTTCCCAAAAAATTACTTTAGGAATCACCTTAAAGAGAAAAATCTTATCGTCTCTTTTAGGAAAATGTAACCACCAAGAAATAAGAATAGACCTGCAAGAAGTTATATCAAGGGATAAACCAAACATAGATGCAAAGAAACTCCACACCTTAGTAGAAATGTGACATTCAATAAGGAAATGATAAGAACTATCCTCATCACTCTTACAAAATTTACAAATTGAATCAAGTCTAACTCCTATTTTTTGAATATCTGATTCAAATGGTACTGAATGGTTTAAGATTTTCCAGGTGTAGTTTGATAATTTCATGGGGCATTCTTTAATCCAATTTATTTTCCAAGGCCTACTTTGTCTACAAATATTATAGGCAGATTTAATGGTAAAATCACCAGTAATAGAAGCCATCCATATTTTTTCTCTTCATTAATATATGAATCAACTAAATCTTTAATGGATGCTATCCTTTTAATTACATAAGAGACTTGTTTAATAGTTAGACCAGTTTTGTATTTGTTTCTTATAAAACTCGACCAAATTCCAGATTCAAATTTATACTTCCAATATAATTTCAAGCTAAAAGCAGAGACAATGTCTTCAATTTTCCTGAAATTTAGGCCACCCTCATCAAATGGATAACATAACTCTTTCCATTTAGTCCATTGATATGGATTCTCCTTTGAGGAGCCACCCCAATAAAATTTACTAAATACGTTATGTAATATTTTAATAATAATTTTAGGAGGGTTTAAAAGAGCAATAATATAGACATAAATATATTGAAGCACATATCTAATAAGGGTAGCTCTACCAGCCTGAGAAATAATTTTTGAAGACCAATTGTGAAGTTTATCCGTAATTTTAGAAATGAGTTCAGAAAAATGAATTGCCTTAGGTTTCTCTTTAAACAAAGGACAACCTAAATATTTCATTTGAAATTGTTTATGAGACAATACGGAAGTAGCTTCTATAGTTTTCCTTCTATGATGTGATAACTTTTTATCAGTATAAAAGGAACTCTTAGAAAAATTCACTTTTGACTGGAAGTGGCTTCATAAATTTTCAATAGATATATTAGGGACTTTATGCTATGTTTACCACCATTAATAAAAATAATCACGTCATCAGCATATCCTAAATGAGATATAAGTTGATTTTTAGAGGGATAAGCATAAGGAATATCTTTTTTAAGAATAAATAATTTGTCTATATTTCTATTAAGGGCTTCAGCTGCTATGATAAAGAGACTAAGAGCCTTAACCCCTTGGAGGAATGAAAGAAGCCTATAATTTTACCATTTAAAATTAAAGAGAACCAGTTACTAGATATAAGCCTTTAAATCAAATCTATAAAGATTTCACAAAATCCAAATTTTCTATGAACTTCACAAAGATAAGGCCAATATACTCTATCATAAGCCTTCTCCAGATCCAATTTAATGATCACATTATTTCCAAATGATTTCTTACCAATGTATTGCACCATTTCTTAAGCTAATAGAATGTTTTCTTGAATGCTTCTAGTTTTAACAAAACCACTTTGGTTTTGAGAAATGATATAAGGAAGAATAAGTGACAATCTATCATTTAAAATTTTAGAGATAATTTTATTTGAGAAATTGCGCAGACTTATTGGTCTAAATTGGGAACATAAAGAACGATTTGAAACTTTAGGAATAAGATAAATAGATGTAGCAGTCTAACTTTTAGGAAGTTCAGCCGTAACAAAGAAAGAATGAATTGCTTGAACCAAGTCATATTTTATAATATTCCAAAACTTTAGGTAGAATATACCTCCAAAACCATCAGGTCCAGGAGAGCTAGAATGATCCATGTTGGATATAGATGAGAAAATTTCTTCTTCAGAGGGGTAATAAGTTAATTTGTTATTCATGGTAACATCTATTTCTTTTCCAATGACTTCCATAAAAGAAGAATCTAGAGATTTTTATTCTGCAGACCAAGTGTCTTTAAAATGAGAAAGGCATTTTTTTTTCTATTTCTTAACTAGATTCTTCCCAATGATTTTGGTTATCTTTAATTCTAGAGATGGTTGATTTCCTTTGCCTTTCTTTAACTGTTGCATGAAAAAATTTGGTATTTTTGTCCCCTAATTTGAGCCATTTCATGTGACTTTTTTTATGCCAAATACTTTCCTCTTTATGTAAAGCAATATTTAACTAAGCTCTAGCTTTAAACAAATTGGATCTGGAAGATTCACAAGGATTGTTTTCAAACTCATTTTCCTTATTAAAACTAACTCTTCAAGGTCCTTTACAGCTTGAAAAACATTTGTGAAGGTATTCTTATTCCAAATTTTTAATTAAGCTTTCAGTTTCTTTAACTTTATAGAAAATTTAACTAAAGAAGGAGCTTGAAGTGTAATAGACCATGATTCTTCAATTATTTCTTGGACATTTTAATTAATGCACCACATAGATTGAAACTTAAAAGGTTTTGGATAGTTATCAAAGGTACTTTTAATAGACAAAAGTAATGGACTATGATCAGAGCATGTTTTATGAAGATGAGTAACACTAGTTTGAGGGAACTTCAAAATCCAATTATGACTAGCCAAACCTCTATAAAGTCTGTAAAAAATAGTTCCAGCAATCCTGTTGTTTGTCCAAGTAAACCTGGATCCAAAGTATCCTAGATCAATTAAGGAATAAGAATTAATCATATCCTTAAAATCTTTTGTAGCATTAAAGTCTATAGGATTGCCTCCTGATTTTTCAGACTCATCTAAAACTATGTTAAAATCCTCTATAACTAGCCAAGACTCAACTTCAGAATTCCCTGTGGAAGTAGCTATATCTTGCCATATATCAACTCTTTCAATTGGAGTGAATTTGGCATATACAATAGATAAATTTATAGTAACATTCAAACAATTTATATAGATTTCATTTCCTAAAAGTTGCTCTGAATCGTAAATGACTTGGACTTCAAGATCATTTGACCAAAGAAACCAAGTTTTATTGGAAATGTTACTTAAACAGTTAGGGAAGATCCATTTGATTTTGTATTTAGGAATATTTTCTAAATTAACTTTAGGCTCAACTAAGGCAATTGCTGGTAATTTATGTTGTTTGATCAGTCTTTTGATTCTCTTGTTAGTGAACTTATTAGCTACCCCCTAACATTCCAGCATATAAAGTTTATCATTTAAAAGTAGGATTAGTGATGATAATTTTTTATTTTCCTAAAAACCTAGTGAATCTTCTATATAGAGGATCAAATGGAGGAGCTTTTTTAGAAATCATACCTGACTTAACTAATGTTTCTGCAATAGTAGAAGAAGGATCATTGTCACTGTCTTTTCTTGTATCTGTAGCTTTTTATTTCCGATAGTTATTCCATTTGACATCTAACCAAGAAGAAAAGTTCTGTAGTTCTTCAACCATTGGAACTGCAACTTTTCTCTCCTCTTGATTTGAATGATAATCTTTGGAAGCTTTGAAAGAATTTTCATACTTAGGCAGGGCAAAACCTTTTGGGGAGATATGGAATTGATCCACCCTCAAGATTTCCTCTAAATTATAATGACCATGAGTAATTTTGTCTAACTACATCTATTGACCTTCTTGATTTTTCTGAGCCCAACTTTCAACCTGATCTGTAGCTAACACTTCTTCTTTTGTATCAGAGTTTTCTTCTTGCGAGACTTTTATAATATCATCTAATTGGACTTTCTTAGTTCCTGAAGAACTTGAGTTTAGGTGAGACTTCAAAGGACCTTTGTCTTTCTTTTCTCGATCTGTAGAGATCACTTGGACCTTAGGTAATAACTGATTCTTAATTTCAGTTTCTTGAAGTTGATTTGTAGCAGAGTTCTTTACAGACACTTTTGTATTTTGTTTTGGGAAGTATTTGTGGAGGGGAATTTGATAAGACATTTGGATTCTTGATGTCCTTTTTTCTTACAATATTAATAGTAAGAAGGAATGTTTTCATACGAGATTTTTTGCCAAAAACCCTTATCTCCACATCTAATCCAGATCCTATAAATTCTTTCTTGTAAGAGATTTAACTCAATACATATTCTTGCAATGCTTGGTCAAGATAAGGATGTTGTTAAGGCATCCATAGTCAAAAGTTTCCTAATTAATTGAGCAATTGAAAATAAAGAGGATTTTGCATAAAAGTTAATTGGAAGATTAGGGAGATTCACCCAAACTGGTACAAAGGGATTTCTTCTTCTGGGTGGAACTCAGATGACCATTTGAATGTGCGCATTGGGAACTTCCTAACGTACCATTGATCCCTAAACCAAAGTCGAACATAGTCCTCTTCACATTGAAGTCGAATTAGAATGCGCTTAGAATCAATTAGACCTATTGTAAATTATGACTTTAAAGAGAAAGTTTGGAAGGTTTTTCTGATGATTTCAATTGAAGGTCTACCATGCGAAAATTTTCCAATGATTGTGTCTTTGAAAGGAGCAACTAGCATAAAAGTGTCATCTTCTCAGAATAAAATGGTTGGTCCTCCCTTGTAGGTTGATGGCTGTTTGAGAGAAGGTTCATTCACATTATTATTCATGAGTATACTTGCAAAGGATTTCTTCCAAATGGTATTCTGATCAGGTGGTTTAGAAGGGATGTCTGTGTTAATAGGGATGTCATCCATGTTAGCCATAGAGACAAAGGGGAATGAGAAATTCACCCTATTTTCTTTGTGATTCTTGGAGAGTTTCTTGGAGTGGTTTTACGAGAGAGAGCCAAACTTCTAAATAAAACTAAATTTTTTGGAGGTAAAGTTTCGTTTGGAGATGGGGTATCAGCCCAGATCATTGGTAAAGGAAATATCCATGGACATGGGTTACCTATCTTAGAAGATGTTCTTCTAGTAAAAGGTCTAAAAGTAAATTATTAAGTGTATCACAATTTTGTCACTCCAACCACACCGTCACATTTTCAAAGAATAATTTCAAATTTTAAATGAAAATGGTGACTGCATTATTATAGTCGTTCGTACCCCAGATAACTGTTATATAATTAATCCAAATAACGAGGTTTGTAACATTTCCAGAATGGATGATGATGATATTTGTCATAATAGGTTAGGTCACGAAAATTTTGATAGCCTTAGTAAATTTTGTTCTCAAGAAATAGTTAGAGTTCTTCCTAAAATAAAGCCTATATCAAATATTGTTTGTGGGCCATGCCAAGAAGGAAAAATGGTTAAGTCTGCACATAGGAAAGTCAAAGATGTATTGACTTCTAAACCTCTGGAACTCATCCATATGGACCTAATAGGTCATGCTAGAGCGATTAGTTTATGTGGCAATAGCTACATCTTAGTGATGGTCGATGATTTTACCCGCTTTACTTGGATCGCTTTTCTTAAATAAAGTTTGACACATTTTAAGAATTTCTAAAAATTCTTCTACGTATTGAGAACAAAAAAGGATAATCAAGTAAATCATATCTGTAGTGATCGTGGGGGAGAGTTTAAAGACTTAGGAGTAACTGAATATTGTACCTATAATGGTTATCAACAAAAATTTAACGCTCCTAAAACCCCTCATTAAAATGGTATATCTGAAAGAAATAATAGGACTATTCAAGAAATGGCATGAGTTATGATTCATGCCAAAACCCTTCCTAAGTATTTTTGGGTAGAAGCACTACCACAACATACATCGTGTCTATCTTAGAAAATATACCAAACAGACTCCTTACGAACTATGGTATGGTAAGAAACCTATTCTAAAATATTTAAAAACCTTTGGCAGTGCTTGTTATGTATGTAAGGACAGAGAACATTTGTCCAAATTCGAAACCAGAGGTGATATAACCATCTTCTTAGGCTACTCTCCAAATAGTAGAGCCTATCGTGTCTATAATCTTTGAGCTAAAACCCTCATGGAATCCATTAATGTGATTGTTAGTGACACTAATGTTGAGAGTAAACCCACAGGACCAACTATCGTGGAAGAGTCTAAAAATATTTTTAATTGTGACTCTCCAGAGATAGATGATCCTTTACCAACTGAGATGCCCAAAGTACCTAACTAGGTTTTTAAAGATCACCCCATAGACAACGTGGTTCGTAATCTTACTGAGTATGTTCATACAAGATCCCAGTTATGTAGTTTTTCTCATTTTGCATGATTTGTGTCTCTTGTAGAACCAAAGAATCTAAATGAAGCCTTAAGTGACCCCTTGTGAATAAGTGATATATAGGAGGAACTTCTTCAATTTTTCGCTCATGATGTATGGTATCTTGTACCCAGGTCAAAAAATAAAAAGGTTATTGGCACAAGTTGGCTTTTCAAAAATAAAATAGATGAGACTGGGATGGTCATTAGAAATAAGGCTAGATTAGTTGCCCAAGGCTACTCTCAGATTGATGGAATAGATTTCGCAGAAGTATTTTCAGTAGTAACTTGCCTTGAATATGTTCGTCTACTCTTAGCAATAACTTGTCATTTCTAATTCACTCTCTTCCAAATGGATGTCAAATCTGTGTTCCTTAATGGTATCCTAACTGAGGAAGTCAATGTAGAACAACCAAAAGGGTTTATTGACCCTCAAAATTAGAATCACATTTTCAATTGAAAAAGGCCTTATATGGTCTAAAATAATCACCCGACGCTTGGTATGATCGATTGTCTACATTTTTATTAATCAACTACTTTAGGAGAGGTGGTACTGATCCAACTCTATTTGTTAAACATTTTGATAAAACTGATGTTATATCCCAAGTCTATGTAGATGATATCATTTTTGGATCTACATCCTTAACATAAATTTAAAATTTCTCCAAAGTTATGCATAAAGAATTTTAAATGTCTCTTATGGGGGAGTTGCAATTCTTTTTAGGACTTCAAGTCAAACAGAATTCAGAAGGTTTATTCATTTCACAATACAAATATGCTTTAGAGATTGTTAAGAAATTTGGCCTAGAAAATGAAAAAAAATGCTAGGATACCTATGAGTACCTTTGTAAGAATGTCTAAGGATGAATATGGGAAATATATTTATCCCACTCTTTACCATAGTATGATAGGAAGCTTACTCTACCTAACTACTTCAGGCCCTAACATTATGTATGTTGTTTGTGTCTGCGCTAGATATCATAATGCACCTAAAGAGAGCCATTTATCCTATGTTAAGAGAATTATTAAATATGTTAAAGGAACTTTCAATTTAGGACTTTGGTACACTAATGATACATCCACCACTGTAATTGGTTACACCGATGCTGATTGGGTTGGGTGTTCTGATGACAGTAAGAGTACGTCAGGAGCCTTTTATTATATAGGAAATAATTTAGTAGGATGGTCTAGTTAAAAACATAATTGTACCTCGTTATCCACTGCTGGATCAGAGTACATTACAGATGAAAGCTGTTGTTCACAATTACTTTAGATAAAATAGATTCTTAAAGAATATGGCATAATTGAAGATAATTCGCACATATATTGTGATTATCAAAGCACAATTAATATTTCCAAAAGTCTTGTGTAACTCTCTCGCGCAAAACACATTAAGATTCGATATCACTTTATCCGTGAATTAGTTGAATCTAAAGAATTGGAAATTGTGTATTTGCCTACCGATCTTCAATTAGTTAATTTGTTTACAAGGCCTTTAGATAAAATTAAATTTGAGACTTTACGAAAATCTATTAGCATGATCTTTCTTGAACAAATGCTTATCATCTCATAAAATATCATTCAGTCATATTCACGCCCATAATTGATCTTTGAGGATATAGGGGGCATTTGTTTCAAAAATGACAAAATACACCTCATATATTTGTTTTATGTAGGAGATCCTTGATGTGACTCTTTGACGTTCGTGCATTGATAAATATTTATCTTTTTCGTATTTTCTTTGTTCATGTATCTTTGTTACCACCATTTGTCCATTTGAGACAAAACGGGGGAGAAACTTTGAGGCCACTTGGACATTATTTTGATTACTTCAACTAAAATACTTGATCTTGGTTTTCTTATTTTCAAGAAATCAGTACCTCATTTTATCATAATATTATTAGGGTATCGGTCTGTATTTAATAGAGTAATGTAATTTTCTTTTCTAGGATTGGGTTAGATAGAATTTTGAATAGGAATAGGATTTTTATATTTTCTTGTATCCTTACGAGTACTCGGTGACTCAAAGGAGATTTTGTCTCATATTTCCAAAGGGGGAGATCAAAGCACCCTATATCTTTGACTCACTTGAGACTATATTATATAGGCGCTTGTCTAGTTTGGAAATAGTGACAAAATTTGAGTCATACCCTAGTCTACCAAAGAACCTCAGACTCCACACAATATTCCCTCTATTAGTCTTGAAGGTATAATACCAACAAAACACCTAGGATTGCATTTTTTTTCCTGCACTCATATCATATTAGGTGTGTCAGAATTAATTCCCTTTATGTCTAATAATTTTTGGGATTTTAAAATAATTTTTTAGGAATTTATAAAACATTTTTTAACATTTAAAATTGGTTTTAAAATGTTTGGGACTTATTTGTAAATCCTTTTATCTCCTAAAAACTTTGGTTGGGTAGAAATAGAAACTGGCAGAAACATTTGTGGTAACAAATTGTATTTTAAAAAGTTTTAAAACACGCTTTTTTGGTTTGATCCCTGACCTACACGTGTTGACTAGTTACCCATCAGATTTATGTTTTTCTTCTCTCCTAATCTTGATACTATATCATAAGTGCTGGATCTTTGTTATCGATGGTCTGCATGTCTTTTATCTCAATCCATGTCTTTATAAATTAGACCAATCAGATGGACTTTAAAGACGGTTGTTTTATAGGCATACGATTTGCTTCGATTTAATAAGACTCAATCCTAGACGTTTATTTGATTCATCCTTCTAGGTCCTTATCTTCCTTGTATAAATAGAGACCAAGTGTTGTACGTTTACAATATTTGGATCAGTTGAGTTTATAGAGAAAATAAGAAGATCAAGAGATAGAGAGGGAGAAAAGAAAGAGAGAGAATATCAAACCCTAAATCAAACTCTTGTGATTTTTCTTTAGAAAAAACCTTGTAAGTTTGAGTGTGTTTGATCATATGTGAAGATCCATCCTCTCTGGTCTTTAATCTCTTGGCCAACTAGTGACGAAGTTTGGATTTCATTTTTTTAAAGAAAGTGTAGATCTGAACTATGTGTGATACAAAACACGTATACATACTTAGGTTGATTTCTTTCTTCAAGAAATTCATATTTGTTGGTTATTTTACTTGTAATTGTTTTTGTCAAATCTTACCAACAAATATATGATTGAAAGCCGATGCGGCTAGATCGTTGTATAAATATTAGGATGAAGATCATTAAGTATTATATACAATGATTGGTTTGCGTAAAATGAAGAGTCAATTTGGCTTGTCTGGGAACAATATAACCGAAATTTTTAAGTGGGTTAAAGAAATTCTTCCAAAATAGAACACGTTACCAAACAATTATACTACCATGAAGAAGATCTTAAAGATTTTGGGATTGAAATACAAATATATCCATTCATTCAAGTATGATTGAATATTGTATCGGAATGAACACAGAGAGAATGATGAATGTTTAGTATGCGGTGAGCCTAGATATGTCGTTTGTGAGAAGGTAAACGACAAGCCTACAAAATATCAAAAGAGCTCGCAAGTCCCACAAAAGGTTTTGAAGTATTTTCCACTTGGGTCATAGTTAAAATTATTTTTAGTGTATCGTGGATAGCGTAGGCCATGACATGGAACGCTCGATGCGAGGTGGGTGGGAATTTGATGCGTCGTCCGGTTGATTCACTCATCTGGAAAATTTCAAATGCATGACACCATGAATATGCAAAAGAACCAAGCAACATTTGTCTTGCAATATCAACAAATGGGTTTAACCCTTTTGGTAATTTAAGTACTAGCCAAAGTTATTGGCCAGGCGCCTTTAAGTCTCCCTCTGACACTGTGCATGAGAAAGGAGTTCATATTATTATCTTTATTGATACCCGGGCCAAAGGCTTCGGGTGATGATATTGATATATTATTAGCCCCATTAATCAAAGAACTTAAAGGGTAGTGGGATATAGGCATGATAGTGTTCGACTCTCACAAGGGTGAAGAGTTCACACTTAAAGCAATGGTGATGTGGGAGATCCACGATGTTCCTACTTATAAGACCTTGTCCGGTTGTAATGTTCATAGTTATTATGGATATCACATATGTCAGCAGGAAACTGAAGCCATTTGGCTACAACATAGTGGTAAGATGAGTTACACGGGTTATTATAGATTTATGCCGACCAGTCACCCTTTCACGAATGACAAATCTAACTTTTATCCTATTGTCATGAGCGCTGAATGTAACCTGCTCGGCTTTCTGGTCAGCTGATCGAGGAGAAGGCGACGACTGCGACTGCGGGGAATAGGTACCTAGGAAAACACCTCAAGTTTGTAAACTTGAAGCGTAAAGCAAGGGGAGATCCTAACGACCCTACTAAAGCAAAACCATGGTCTAGGCGATCAATATTTTTTTATTTTCCATATTAGAAAGATCATCGTGTAAGGCATGTAATTGATGTGATGCACACAGAGAAGAATGTTGCAGAATATCTGATAGGAAAATGTCTGAGTGGATCTCATTCTAAAGATGGAGATCGGGCCTACCGAGTTCTACTGGATATGAAGCTAAAGAAGAAACTATGATTAAAAAATGATCCTACAACAGGAATAATTTCTACCCCTTCGGCTACTTTCAAATAATTATCTCGATTATAAGTACGCACATAACTATTAGTCGGTAATCCACATGCTCAATCCCAATTCATTTTATGATTCCATCGCACATTGGAATACTTCTCATTAATCGCAAATAGATGTATAATAGTTATTTCGGCTATAAGTATAACCACAACTTATTCTAATCGATAATACGTTCAATCATTTTCTATTTAGATTACGGTTCAGTTACTCACGTGAACCCTTGGCAATATAGTATTTAAGATTAAATCCCTAAGTTTATCATGACTAAGGATACACGATGTAATACCCCGCACTTTTATGGGAAATTAAATTCAATAATTAACTGTAATTTGGGAATTTAAGAAATTATTGTGAATAGTAGATTTTGGAGTTTTCAAGGATTAGATGATTTTCGATGGGTGTTATATTTACTTTTGGGATTAAGTAAATGAATTGGAGTATTTTAATTATATATCGCAGCTGGGTAAAGCGACAGAGGATAATATTTTAATGGGAATACCGCATTAAGTTGTGTGGGGTTAAATAAATGATTTGCGGTCAAGTACCTCAGATGGAGATTTTGAGTGCGCGGTTAGTCTCAGAATGTCCGAGATAGTCGGGATAGAGTATCCGGGGGTCGTAATTGAGTTTCGATAATTTTTGGATTAATAGGGACTCGCAATTGAGTAAATGAGTCATTTTTGGATTTAAAGGGATAATCCCTATTCTCTTGCCTTATAAGACACGAGAGAGTGGGAGAAAAGAAAGAAAAAGAGAGAAAAGAAGAAGAGAAGAAAGTAAGAGGAGAAAAGAGGAGAGAAAAAGGATTTTCAGGCCAAACTCCGCGGGATTCGACTCGGGGTCATCAGATTTTATCCTCCAGGAAAGTGTTTACTTGTTTTATTTAATTTTGAGCATAAATCTCATATCATAGTTGGTAATAACAAACCCTAAAGATCTTGGGTTGGATTTTCGTGTGTTAAACGGGTTTTTTGGAAGTTTAATGGGTAAATCTCGAAAATTATGAAATTGGAGAAACTTAGGAATTAACTGAATTTAGTTGTTAATTTTGTTTCTAGGATGTTTGGAATATATTTTATTTTATGTAAAATTTGTTGGTCGGGGTTATATAAGGTTGGGAGAAGGAGAAAAAAAGGTTGGAGATTTGTTAATGGCCGAAACAGGGGCCAGAGAAGAAGCTGCCCGGCTTGATCGATCGACGACCAAGGGTCGATCGATCGATCGAGAAGGAATTTTGGTAATTTCGGCTTGTGATGTTTGTATGGGATAAAATCACAAAAATATGATTTTATCTTGTTTAATTAAGGAATTAAATATTACTCTAGGGGGGGACTTATTCCTAGCCATTTGATGGAATTTATGGGGGCTAGGAAGGGGTAATATTTGGTGACACAAATATTATACTTTTGAGGAAAATAAATTAAATTGAGGAGGCTATGTATATTTATTTATATGAGTCTATATATATAAGTTGAGTACTGAGGGTCTAATGGATATCGACGATCGACCTTGACAAGTAGTAGTGTACTGGGGGTTCTTTATCTGGATTTCTCTTCGCGAGACACCCCACGCACTAACATGGCCTAGTCTTGAGACTGGGGATAAGTTTAACCCTTAGTGCTCTAGTTTTGGGTTTTTTCTTATATGATTATATATATATATATATATATATATATATATATATATATATATATGTTGTGTACTGAGGATCTAATGGATCTCGACGATCGACCTTGCCAAGTAGTAGTGTATCGGGGGGGGGGGGGGGGGGGTCCTTGTTTAGATTTGGCTTCACGAGACACCCCATGTACGAACATGGCATAGTGTTGAGACTAGGGAGAAGTTTAGCCCTTAGTAATTGGTTTTCTTAGGATTTCTAGAGTTTGGGGGTGACGGATTAGTTAGGCAGCGTAGCTTTACTAGGATGTTTAGAGGGATGCGCTAGGAGTGCACCATTAGAATAGAGGTAAGGGGTATCTCATGGGAGTGCGATACCAATTTAAATATGAGATAAAATATATTTTTAAAAATAAAGAATTTATGCACTTTCTCAATATTTTCACAACTCGGGCTCTGATCCGTTTCTATATTTTTCCTCTCTTGATATATATTATATATATATAGGCGTCCACACACAGGGACGCCCAGATGATGATAATTTCGAGTCAGACGTCTACTGCAGCAGCTGTGGATGCATGCAGGTTTATTTTTAGACACTTCTATTCTTGTGATATAGATAGGAAGCATTGTAGTAACTTTCAGGCCGAAAGCCCAATGGTATTTATTTATTCTTTTACCGCCTTTTAGTGCGGCATTCGATTTGGTTGTATTATATATGAACCGAGTGTTCGGTTATTTTATTTCCTTCTAGTTTCAATTATATAAGCTGTGTGAATGTTTTAATTGTATAGTTGTTTAAAAATATTAGTTAAATAAAATTTTGACGTCAGCCTAATAGGTTATTAGTAATTAATTTGGTTTTCGACAGTGATGCTAAGAATGATCCATATGTGACTCCTGTTTTAATTTGGTACAAGAGTGATCGCCCGGTATTTGATTAGGGGAGGTGTCACAGATGGTATTAGAGCATCAGGATCTAGTGTCCTTAGGAATATATGCGGACGTACTACATTTTCAGCGTGGCTCTCGATTTGTTATAGAGCCTTATGATTAGGATTATTGATTCCTCTTGTGAGATTTCGTTCTCCTGCCATATTGTGAGATTATAGTAATCTTTTGTGCGCTCGCTTTCGTTTTGTGTGCTGATCAAGGAAGAGTGACCAAGGAAGGATGTGATGAGGGCAGCAGGAGGCGGGGCTTAGTTGGAGAAGTTAGTGGAAGTCGGAGACCAGGACCGTAGTAGAGGTCATTCTCCTTATGGTATTTGCTAAGAATTATTGCAATGCCTACTAAAGAATAGTAGTTATGAGTACCCCAGTACCTCTATTGTAGAGAGTGGTACTAAAGTTAAATTAATCGGTGAAGCACAGGGTTCGAAGGGGGTCTTTGAAAAGAACCATACTTTGAAGTTAATTCATGCGAAGGTAGTGTAACATTGCTTAGTGGAAGTAGAAGGCTCAGATTCTTTGACTTAGAGAAGGGTATGGAAATACCTAAATGTGAAAATTTGAGGAAAAATTTTCACTAGTAGGAGCAATATTGAAATGGTGGGAACGATGATCACCATATTCGGGGGAACAGGATGCTTTGCCCTTAAAGGCATCTTATGGATAGTTTTTAACCGTGAATCCCCATGATTTAGAAGGAATAAGAAGAATGCAATTTTAAAATTATTCACATAAGGTTCGGTCAGAGGCCGACAGTGAATAAAGAGAGTTATGGATAAATGAATTTTGTACTGAATCAAGGTAGGTACAATGAAGAGAGAGTTCTTTCGAGGAATGATAGGCTCACTAGAGAAGTGTTGCTAACACTTATGGAGTGTGTGTGTGTGTTAGAAGACCCTATTGGTGGATATCCACCCTGGGAATTCATTGTAATAGGGCTGTTGAGGCCGGTGAGGATTTTCCTTTTCACGAAGAAGTTAAGGGGAACTAGTAAAGTGATTGTTAGGATCGCGACTATGGAGTCCAAGATAATGATAACCTTAAAAGGGTCAAGGTGACCAGATATGGGGAATGTTGTAATGTGGAGTGTAGAACCATACGGTTAGTCATTGAACAGTGGGAGTTAAGGGGCAAGAGTAAGGTGCCTAGATGGGGCATTGATTAAAGTAATTTTTGGTTCAGTTATGGCAAGTGTACTAAGTCCGGGAACCTTTTTGAGTAGCTAGGGAGATAGGCGAAGTTGTTATTATGAGTTTCACCTCCGTTGAAGGAGGCTTATTCTAGGTGACAAGATTGAGTCACAGTGTTTTATTAGCCCTAGATTCGTGTGTGATTCGAGTTTACATATAGTATCGATAACATTATGTAGTATATGTTTATGTGTTTTTCCGCGATAGTGGGAATCTATTTTCTTTCATTCGATGTGAAGAGCGAGTGTTAGTATTTTGAGTTTATATCAGATTGGTATTACTCATTTTGTGTGTGTTATACGAGTATGGTGTTATTTTGAGTAGAATATGATATTCGTTGTTCGGAGCGATAACAGGCTAATGATGGAAAGACTATTGTGACCGCGGTTCCAGGGTGGAACAGGTTGTTATTGCGATATCTCACCTGGATACAGGTTGAGTTCGCCTTTATTATATGTGTGGATGGAACTTCGGTGAGAAAATATTTCATTATTATGATTCGAGTGCGTGGCGACCTTATAGGTGTGATTTAAGGTATGCAAGGTTACTTGTTGAGTTGTCAGTTTAAGCTCATTATTTATTGAGTAAGGACTGAGTATTGTTACCAGCGCTTAGTGGTATGGGTCCTAGACAGAGATGGGAGTTCATACCACACTTTGTTGAAAGAGCGCATAGGTTTATCCCGATTGGATATTTGAAGTTAACGGACCTCCAGGATCGACAAAGTTAAGTAGTAGTGTATGGAGGGGTTCCTTATTTGGATTTCGCTTTGCGAGATGCTCCACGCATGAATCTTAATGACGTCAGGAGTGGAGAGATGTTATAGGATGCAAGGATGTTGGTTTTGTGGATAAGTCATATAGTGTGGAGGAAACATTATAGACTATGAGTCATATGATGATGGTAGGCTTATGGAAATATTGTGCTATGGAGAAGCACTAAAATGGTTCTCTCACCACAAGTAGGTGGGTGAGGCAGGAGTTAGACAAATTGATCTGAGGATTATAACCAGGCCTTAATGAAAAGGCAAATTTTGGAGGAAGTGTGTTTTGGGTATGATGTTCATAACGCTTTTGCAGAGAGTTGGTGCCTCTATTAGTTAGACTTTCCTTTTCGCCTAGGTATAAGGATAGAATAATAGAAATGCGTTAATAGGTTAGCGAGGTAAGACTTAGGATTTCTCAGTGGTGTGCCTTAGGCCGTTATATCTCGATGACCGATGATGCGAGGGAGTAGTGTAACGAGAGGGTTCCTTTTCTGGATTTCGCTTTGCGAGACGTCCCACGCATGAAACCGAGCAAATGTTGGGAATTGAGAAAGGTCTTGGGCACTAGGGACACAATTTAGGATAGTACTATTTCACGTAGGTAGGAATGTTTCGATCTTAGAATTTTCAGGCAGTGAGGCCACTGGAGTTAGTGGCACCGATATAGAAATATTGGTTGGTTAACCTTGAGAAGAATGGGATTTTGAGGGTCGGGAAGACCCATGTATGAGTATTACACCGAGAAAATAAGGCCTATTGTTTAGAAAGTGTGTACATGTCGAACGTTGGTGATAGTTGTGCGGAGAGGCACGGGTTAAAAAGGTGTATGGGTACCTTAGTAAGTTGAGCTTATATACCGCCTGAGATAGAAGGGACATAGTATATAGAGTTGAAGATTTTTTCGATATGACAGGATAGTATAGTATAAACCTTGATAGAAGTGAGTGCTGAATGAGGGTACGGTTGAGAGCTATTGGGTAGTACCGTTCCACTTTGGGGTATTAGAATGTGGAGCGATTCACGATCCTAGGTTAGTGTTGGTAATATCGGTTATATCTGAATTTCGAGGATGAAATTACATTGTAGGGGGGGGGGGGGAAGTAGGTAATAGCCCGCACTTTTATGGGAAATTAAATTCAATAATTAAGTGTAATTTGGGAATTTAAGAAATTATCATGAATAGTAAATTTTGGAGATTTCAAGGATTAGATGATTTTCGATGGGTGTTATATTTACTTTTGGGATTAAGTAAATGAACTGGAGTATTTTAATTATATTTAGCTGCTAGGTAAAGCGACAGAGGATAATATTGTAATGGGAATACCACATTTAGTTTTGTGGCGTTAAATTAGTGATTTGCGATCAATTACCTCGGATGCAGATTTTGAGTGCGCGGTTAGTCTCAGAATGGCCGAGATAGTCAGAATAGAGTATCCGGGGGTCGTAATTGAGTTTCGGGAATTTTTGGATTAATAGGGACTCGCAATTGAGTAAACGAGTCATTTTTTGATTTAAAGGGATAAACCCTCTCCGCTTGCCCTATAAGACACGAGAGTGTGGGAGAAAAGAAAGAAAAAGAGAGAAAAGAAGAAGAGAAGAAAGGAAGACGAGAGAAAAATGATTTACGGGCCAAACTCCACGGGATTCGACTCGGGGTCGTCGGATTTTATCCTCCAGGCTAGTGTTTACTTGCTTTATATAATTTTGAGCATAAATCTCATATCATAGTTGGTAATAACGAACCCTAAATATTTTGGGTTGTATTTTCGTGGGTTAAATGAGTTTTTCGGAAGTTTAACGGGTAAATCCCGAAAATTATGAAATTGGAGAAACTTAGGAATTAACTGAATTTAGTTGTTGATTTTGGCTGTATGATGTTTGGAACCTATTTTATTTTATGTAAAATTTATTGGTTGGGGTTATATAAGGTTGGGAGAAAGAGAAAAAATGGTTGGAAGTTTGTTAATGGCCGAAACAGGGGTCGGAGAATAAGTTGCCCGGCTTGATCGATCGATCAACGGCCAAGGGTCGATCAATCGATCGAGGAGGAATTTTGGTAATTTCGGCTTGTGATGTTTATATGGGATAAAATCACAAAAATATGATTTTAGCTTGTTTAATTAAGGAATTAAATATCCAACTAGGGGGGACTTATTCCTAGTCATTTGATGGAATTTATGGGGGCTAGGAAGGGTTGATATTTGGTGAAACAAATATTATAATTTTGAGGAAAATAAATTAAATTGAGGATGTTATGTATATTTATTTATATGAGTCTATATATATAAGTTGAGTACTGAGGGTCAAATGGATCTCGACAATCGACCTTGCCAAGTAGTAGTGTATCGGGGGGGTTCCTTGTTTGGATTTCGCTTCGTGAGACACCCCACGCACGAACATGGCCTAGTGTTGAGACTGGGGAGAAGTTTAACCCTTAGTTCTCTAGTTTTGGGTTTTTCTTATATGAGTATATATATATATATATATATATATGTTGTGTACTGAGGGTCTAATGGATCTCGACGATCGACCTTGCCAAGTAGTAGTGTATCGGGGGGGTTCCTTGTTTGGATTTCGCTTCGCGAGACACCCCACGCACGAACATGGCATAGTGTTGAGACTGGGGAGAAGTTTATCTCTTAGTACTTGGTTTTCTTAGGATTTCTAGAGTTTGGGGGTGACATATTAGTTAGGCAGCATAGCTTAACTAGGATGTTTTGAGGGATGCGCTAGGAGTGCACTATTAGAAGAGAGATAAGGGGTATCTCATGGGAGTGCGATACCAATTTAAATATGAGATAAAATATATTTTTAAAAATAAAGCATTTATGCACTTGCTAAATATTTTCACAACTCGGGCTCTGACCCGTTTATATATTTTTCCTCTCTTGCTCTCTCTCTCTCTCTCTCTCTCTCTCTCTATATATATATATATATATATATATATATATATATATATATAGGTTTCTAGACACAGGGATGCTTGGATGATGATCCTTTCGAGTCAGACGTCTGCTGCAGTAGCTGTGGATGCATGCAGGTTTATTTTTAGACGGTTCTATTCTTCTGATCTAGATAGGAAGCGTTGTAGTAACTTTCGGACCGAAAGCCCAATTGTATTTATTTATTGTTTTACCGCCTTTTAGTGCGGCATTTGATTTGGTTGTATTATATTTGAACCGAGTGTTCGGTTATTTTATTTCCTTCCAATTTTATTTATATAAACTGTGTGAATGTTTTAATTGTATAGTTGTTTAAAAATATTTGTTAAATAAAATTTTGACGCCAGCCTAATAGGTTATTAGTAATTAATTTGGTTTTCAACAGTGATGCTAAGAATGATCCATATGCGACTCCTGTTTTAATTTGGGACAGGAGTGATCGCCCGGTATTTGATTAGGTGGGGTGTCACACACGACCTCTCTCTCATTGGTCCTCAATCATATCTAAATAAAATCCCGTCGCTAGGAGGGTCCAACACAAAAGTCGGCATAAAAATTCCACGTCATACCTTCACAACTCCCTCGAAGAGTCCTCAACATTACATCATATAATAACTAACGTCTAATCTCCAAATAGGTCTCACATCCCTAATGAGATTCCCCAATACAATGATGCAAAACCTCTAATACATATGTATATATAAATTCCCAAAATAGTTCGAGATGTCCCCACGATTACATCGGTGAGAAACTCCCAATAAATCTCCAAAACGCATTTCTCGCATCATATAAAATTGTTCCAAATCGATAAACCCAATCAAAACGGAGTAAAACTCACTCTAGAAAAACTTCGCAAAACAGTCCTGTTCCCGAATCGATTCGGTCCTGAAGGCGAATCGATTCGACCCTATGTGAATCGATTTGGTTTAAAGGACCTGTAAGTCTTTCTTTGGCTGAATCGATTCGGTTCTGGATCCGAATCAATTCAGTCACCTAGACCTGTAAGTCTGCAACATTCTGAATAGATTCGAAAAGGGGGCCGAATCCATTCGGCCTATTCATCAAGCTATGAATGGCTTATTTTTCTCAAAACCCAAATTTCCCAAAACCCAAATACATCATCTTCCCACCATAAATCTTCAATGCAATATTATTTCTAACATCAAAACTAATCCTATATATCATCCCAGCAAGTTATATACCATCAATCCCATGTAAAAACATCAAATGCAAGATTTAATACACAAAATCTAGGTTTTGACATATTAGCCCAAAATTCATATTTTTATCCACAAATCATGAAATAAATTACACACATAGATTATTTAGCAAGATTAATCACTTGCCTCAAAGTTTTAAAGGTTGAATCTTCCTCAAAATCGCGTATTGGCCGGAATCCCCAAGCCTCTCTCCTCTTTCTTATAACACCCCATATTTTTTATGATTTAAATAATTATGTAATTAATTATTATTGGATTAATTAAATTAAAATGCGAGAAATTAATTATTTATTAATTCGAATTAAAATAATTATTAACTTGTGTGACAATGGTTAATACTTATTGTTGAGAATCATTGAATATTACTGTGCAAATACGTAATATGGAATTATGCAAATTTGATAAATTGTCAAAAGTGAAGAAATACAACAATTTGGTATATTAAGTCGGCACGCGTGTGTGAGTCGTGTCGGGACTAATTAAATGAAATAAAAAGGTAAATTATTTTTAAGTGACTCGTATGATCAATTCGAGTGCGTCGTTGAGTCCGGGAGGGTCGAGATAGTCAGAAAACTCTACCCGGGTATTTTATGTGGACTCCGGAATATTTTAGGCCAAACTGACACCCTGTAGGTGTAGTTTTGTAATTTTCGATTTTTGGGAGTTTAATTAATGACAAAAATTAATTAAATTAAATTAAGAGTACGTGGGGGAGAGGGGAGTTATCAGTTATAAACCTAAAGAGAGAACCACAGAGGAAGAGGAAGGAAGCCATTAGTGTCCTTGGCACAAAACTCAAGCTCCCACACTACAAATCCCACCAAAGTGTAGATCGCAAAGAGAGTAACGCATCTATGCCATCATCATCAGCGGATCAAATCATCATATTTGAGGCAAGTGTTTATTACTTGCTTTCTTTTAGCAATAATCATGCTCATGTTAGTGTAGGTGAAATTAATCATGATTTACATGTGAATTGGGTGAAAATTGGAGATTTAAATTATGATTAAGGACTGGTTTAATTAGTAGTTTAAATTTCTTCATGTATGTAGATGATTAATCACAAAATTAGATTATATATTGATGAACGCATCTAGATTGATTAGGTTCTTTAATTGAAAATTTAAAAACTAGGGTTCTTATGAATTAATTTGGGGATTTCATATCATCTTGATGATTGATGAAGAATTAATGATCCTAGGATGTTAGGAGTGATAAATAACCTATTATGATTGATTGGGATTGATGATGAGATGTTGGGTGATGAACTATAGAGGTTTTTAGGCTTAAAAATGGTGGGAAAATGCCAAAATCTGGGAAAGAAGACGAACCAGTACGTCTCGCGTGAAGTCGCACGAAGAGGGACGTTCAAGCGACATTGTAATGTCACGCGAAGTTTTGTTCGAGCGGGACCTGCATCTCGGGCGAGGTCTTTCAAACTACACGTGGAAGTCGTTCGAGCGACTAAGCCAACTGGTTCGAGCGATGTGTTAAAAGTCTTGGAATTTTATTAGAGTCCAACTTTGAGTTTACCAGTTTATTAGAGTGAGAGAAACTGCAAGGTAGTGAGTCTGATATAGGACAGAATTTTGGGAAAATATGTGAGGATTAGTATTTTATATACTCGGTATGGAGAATTTAACTTGGATATTACGAGAGAGATAGTAATCTAGATATTTATACTATACGTAGTGATGATAATAAAATATGTATGAGAAGTATATAATTAGGTTAAGAAAATACCTATGAATTCTAATAGGATGTGTGTATGCCTATTATGTGATATTATTGTTAAGTGCACTAATGGGTGATAACCTGTAGTGAAAGAATATTATTGTTAAGTGCGCCAATGGGTGATAACCCGGGGTGCAAGAATAATATTGTTAAGTGCGCTAATGGGTGATAACCCGGGGGTGCAAGAATATTATTGTTAAGTGCGCTAATGGATGATAACTCGGGGTGCAAGAATATTATTGTTAAGTACACTAATGGGTGATAACCCGTGGTGCAAGAATATTATTGTTAAGTGGGATAATGGGTGATAACCCGAGGGTGAACGAATATTATTGTAAAGTGCGCTAATTGGTGATAACCCGGGGGTGCAAGGATATTATTGTTAAGTGCGCTAATGGGTGTTAACCCGGGGGTGCAGGATTATTATGGTTAGGTGCGCTAATGGGTCTTAGCCTGGGGGTGCAGGATTTGTATATATATGTATAGGAATGACATGTATATATATATATATATATATATATATATATATATAAGAACTTGTGAATATTTTTATTATGTGAAACTAGTAGATATGGAAATAATAATAAATGCTTTGCACCAAGTGGACTTAACCTAAGGGTGCAGGATTAGTGAATATATATAGAGGGATGGTATGACTATATATATATGAGTATACTTGGGGAATTTTCTACTTGGTGAAACTAGTAGATATAAGAATATTGATATATAAAATAAATCTGAACGTAGAACGAATTTATTATGAAAATTGAGAAACATGTTAATTAGCTATTCGGAATAGGCTAATTTGAGAGAGTATTGTATGGGCGATACGAGAACACTACTAGTGAGTATTTTAGTATTAGAATGGCTTCAGACTAGTCAGGGTGGTTAGCATAACTAGGGGGATTAGATGTACGTTAGGCATACACAATAAATGAGAGGTGAGAATCTCATGTGAGAGTTCGATAACTAACATGCGTATAATACTTGCTTTAGTGAAGTTTTAAATGCTTGATAAATATTTTTAAAACATTGGTCTCTGACCCGTATCTTGCATATCTTCTCTCTTTTCCTATATATATGTATTATATCAGGTGCTCAGCCATAGGGATACCAGAACTAAAGATTTGGATTGATTTACGTACTGTAGTTATTGTGGAAGCTATAGGTCCTTGCATTAGACGCATCCATCATTTCCATTCAGTTTTATCTAGACATCTCAGTTGGGGCATGTGTTGTCCATTCCTAGTTTTTATCAGAGTTATTATTTAGATGACTTTACAGTTCTTTTAGTTGGATGGAAGTTTATTATGAATCTGTGAATTGGAATTTTGAACTGGGAGGTTTTACCTAGTCTTATTTATTTCAGTATTTCATTCATGTTCAGTATTTAGTATATTCTTGTGTATGATGAATGTTTTATATTTTAATATTTAAATTGAGAAATGGTTTATATTTTAATAATTAAATTGAGAAATGGTTTTATTGGTCATATTTAATAAGGAAAATGTTTTGACGCCCAACTTAATTCTATATTAGGTTATTAATATGTTTATAAGTTTTTCGACAGTGATGATAAGAATGAACCAACTGAACAATCTGTTTTAAATTGGTATATGGCTGATCACCCTATATTTAATTGGGCGGGGTGTCACAGGTCACCCTATATTTAATTAGGCGGGGTGTCACATTTCTCTTCTTCCTTTCTTCTTCTTCTTCTTCTCTCTCTCTAGGGCTTTCTTAATATCTTAAATGAAATTGGCTTCTCACGAGCCCTACTTAAGATTTATTTCCAAAATACCAAACTTTAAATGATAAGACACACTTTAAATGACTCGTTTACTCCAATTCGAGTAAAAAATATTCTGGAACCGAAATAAAACCGAAGTAGAGTCATTTTGACTATCTCGACCCATCTCGGGTCAACCGCGCACTCAGAATCATCATGCAAAATACTTTATAACATCCTCAAATTTTGACCTCAATTGCCAAATTTAAAATTCTCCAATTTATATAAATTTTATTTCTTCCAAAATAATTAAATTCTTAGTCCTCAAAATCACGGGGTATTACACCATCACCTGCTATCTCCAAAATAAATTCAACTCCAAATTATTAACACCCAAATGAAATAATCCAATTATAAATATCTAACTAAAACCATAAATAACTGTGGAAACGATTGTCCCACCAAATTCATAAAGGAAAGCCTCATAATAAACGATGAAATGAAAATAAATCAAAAAACTACTAAAGCGGTAAAATAATTATTTAGCTGGACTCCCAAGATCTCCAGTCCATCCTATGCAACTACTCCAGCACTATATCTGAAATGTTAGATAATGCAGTGCGTCAGAGTCTATCGTATAAATACTAGCTACTCCTCCCAATAGGTTTTCGTAAATCCAGAGAGTAGCATTATACATGATAAATATCACAACAGAGTATTTTAAATGACGAATATAATAACATGCGAGTAAAATAAACTACAACTATTTATCCACATAACTAAGCCACCTCAATGTTCAAGTTCAATTAAGATATTTCAATATTAACTTAGACTACACAATTTCATCATCATCATCATCATCCTTGCCTTATCCCATCATACAGGATCGTCCACATGGATTATCTTTTTTCCATTCTAATCTATTATATGGAATATGATCATTCAAATTTAATTCCTTAAGATTGCTCCTAATAATTTCCTCCCAAGATAGCTTAGCGAGGCCCCTTTCTTTTTTGCCCTCTATTTCCAATAATTTTCCTCTTGCTACAGGTGCATCTATTGGTCCATGAAACACATATCCGTACCACCTAAGTCTACTTTCTCCTAATTTATTACTAATGGGAGCAACTCCTAACTTTTATAATTTGTAGTAATTTATATCATCTATCAAAGCATCCTCATATCACTAACATGAAGACGTTGTTCATGTTTTTCTTTAAATCCCCACACTCCGCTCCATATAGGTTCGTTGGCCTAACAATTGTTCTATAAAATTTTCCTTTTAATTTATTAGTTATCCTCTTATCGTATAACCCTCCGCTTGATTTTGTCTATTTCATCCAACCAGTTGATTTCTGCTTGTAGCATCCTCATCAATATTCCCATTACTTTGCAACACTAAACCTGAATAACGAGATTTATTTGTGTGGTTTATCACCTTTTCTTCAATCTTTAACATTATGTTATCAGACGCCTCATTATTAAATTTACATTCCATAAATTTCGTTTTATTTCTACTAATTTTTAGCCCTTTAGAGTCTATTGTTTTTCTCCAAGTACCTACTCTCCTCACTAAGCCCTCCTTCGAAATTTCTACTAAAACTATATCATCCGCAAATAACATACACCATGGGACATCCTCTTGTATGTCCTCAATAATCTCATCCAAAACTACAATAAATAAGTAAGGACTTAAGGTTGATCCTTGATGTAGACCTACTTTAATGGTAAAGTCATTAGTTTATCCACATATAGTTCTTACTTTAGTCTTAACCCATTTAATTTATGCGACAACAGTATAGCTAATTCACCCGATTACAGGTTATGCACATACTTCTGACCCGCTTAAGTTGTACATCACACCCATTCCCCTCACTATAGTCCGTTCGTCCAATTTCATTAGCACACACATACTCGTGAGATTCCATGCATGGCATGCCACTAAAGCCATTTTTTCTCAATTTTGTTAGCCCTGCACATACTGGTGATTCCAACGTAGACCCATGTCGCTATAGGCAGTTTACCCCTTATTGTTAGCCCTGCACATACTCGAGATCCAATGTTCATTTTAATACTTGTTCTTTATCTTGGGCATTAATTATCAAGTTATCATTATTCTCTATTATCCCCACCCATTATTTGGGGTAATCTAGCCTAAATTATCCCCAGTCCCATACCTAGAGATCACCAAAACCACAAGTAAACTCTAGCCTATCTCTTAGGAAGGATACCTACTGACAATTACTACCTAGTCTCTCACCTAGGCAAACGGAACAACAGAAAAGTGTACTACTTAGACCCACCCTGGAAATACCCATCCATAAACATCTACATTCACTAGTCCTATATCTAGAAAGTGTTAACAATAACAAAGGCCTAACTTCTAGTCCTATACCTAGTAAGCAACCTAAAATAAGGTGAAATCAATAATTTCCCCAACAATCCCGTCATCCCCATGGTGCCGAATATAAACACAATTCACGATCAATGAAGGAATATTTGTAGCCTATCACAACAATATTTTATGTTAATCACAAGATTACTATATATCTAAATTATGTCTGTTAAATTATAATATAATTATCAATTTAGCAATTCTTTTATTTTTCAACAACTCACATAATTTCCTTCCACATTCATATTTTCAGGGAATACGACAATAAATTTCTATTCTACAAGCAACACATAAATAACATTATTTTATGAGTCGAATTCAATTTATAAAGTTTGTACGATTTATTCTAACATGTGAACGTCCATATATTGTAACGAAATTCGAACCACTAATCTAATCATTCAAGAGTTTTGAGTCTTAATTCATATTAGAGATTTTAATAAAAATAGTCCTAACCTTAGTTTCACTTTTCCTAATTTATTTTAAGAAAACAACGATTATTTGTGTTTAAGCAACATTTAAAATGCATAATACTAAAGAGAAACTATAGAAGTATTCATGCCTATAAAAAGTTATTTGAAGAATCTGATTGCAAGGTTGCGTTCCTCTCGAAAAAATAATAAAGATGCGTTCTTGGATGATCTTGATAAAACTTGTTTTAGCTCTTCAAAACATGGGGTAAATGCTGATTTAAATGGTGTTTATGTTTTGTAGATGAGAGGAGGTATAAACATGGGAGGCTACTGCTTTTTGAAAAGGTTAGAATGAGTTTTAAAACTCCTAAACCCGTGTCTTTTTATTTTAATAAAAGAAAAGAGTTTGAGTCCTATAGAAACACTACAAAAGAACCCTAGTTCTATTGTTCGAGCGAACCGATTCGCCCCCATGGTCGAACCGGTTCGGATGCCCTGACTAATTGAAGTCCCCCTAATTTTATATAAAAAGATTGAATTTCTTAAATTAAATCCCAATTCGAATTCTGATAAAAATCTCGTTTTACTTAAATTAAAACAAACATTTTTAAGTATAAAAATTAATAAATTCCCCAAATTTATTTTTCCCAAAATTTTTATTTCTAAGAGATTTTACAGTTTTTAAAAAAAATCACAGGGTGTTATATATTCCTTCATTGGTACAAAATTTTAGTCCTCGAAATTCGACAAGCCTACCCATAGAAGGCCAAGCTGGGCTCCCGTACACCCAATCTACACGCACCTACCTTGTGAACAAAATACAATATATATCTTAACTATATATATAAACATATCTATGAAAATAACAGCGTACCATGTGCTTCTACGATCACTACTCGATTCTATCTCCAAAATTTATCGCAACCCTTAATCCTCAAATCAAATCAAATCACCACATCTATTTTATAGATACCTAACATTTATACTAATGATCTGCCAAATAATTCTCGTCTCCAAACTCAACTCTAAAGATCCTCACATCAAGATTACTACTTCTAACCCCATTGGCTACAACCGCCCTAATGCCAAACTCCTTATCTCGAATAAACACTACTACCGTGTATGCTAGACTCAATACCTTAAGGAGTATGAATCAAGAAAGGGAATCAAAGATCGGTAATGCGAAAGCTAAATGGACTCATAACCTATGAGGACTAAGACCATACTGTGATACCATTTGTAACACCCTACGCACTCTGGCATCGACTGCTGCCAAACTATGTCGGGTATCACTAAAAAAAATATCATTCTCAAGATGTGACAGAAATATGAGACATTTAAAAACTTTAATTTTACACGATATAATTAAAATTTATCCAACAAATGTAAACATTCATGCAAATTAAATTCCATCACCATGCTATCTCCAATATAATCCAACTCCAAATTATTAAAAACCAAATGAAAGAATCCAACTATATATATCTGATGAAACCATACACAACTGTGGAACAGATTGGCCCACCAAATCGATAATGAAAGTCTCATAATAAACGACGGAATGTAAATAAATCAAACTACTACTAAAGCTTAAAAATAAATCTCCAATTGCACTCCCAAGATCTCCAATCCATCCTATGCAGCTATTCCAGCATTATACTTGAAATGTTAGTCAATGTAATGGGTTAGAGCCTACTTCATGAATATTAGCTACTCCTCCCAATTAGGGTCTGTAAAGCTAGACAGTAGCATTATACATGATAAATATCACAATAGAGTATTTTAAATTACACGATTAAAGAACATACGAGTAAAATAAACTACCACTATCTACCCACATAATTAAGCCACACTAATGTTCAAGTCCAATTATGATATTTCAACATTAACTCAGACTTCACAATTTAATTAAATTAATTCAATCCATTTAGTTTATGCAACACCATTATAGCCAGTTAACCCAATTATGGGTCATGCACATACTTCTAACTCGCTTAAGTTGTACACCACACTCATTTCCCTCACTATAGCCAGTTCGCCCAATTTCATTAGAACTTCACATACTCATGAGGTTCCACGTACGACATGTCATTATAACAAGTTCGCCCAATGTCGTTTGCCCTGCACATACTCGTCACTCCAAAACACACCCAGGTCACTATAGTCAGTTCACCCTTGTTGTTAGCCCTTCACATACTCGCGACTCAATTTCCATTTTAATACCCTCTTTTTGTCTTAGGCATTAATTATCAAATTATCCTTATTCTCTATTAGCCTTGCCCATTATTTTGGGTAATCCATCATAAATCATCTCTAGTCCCATACCTAGAGATCACCAAAATCACAACTATACCCTATCCTATCTCTTAGGAAGGATACCTACCGACAATTACTACCTAGTCTCGCACCTAGGCTAACGGAACAATGAAAAAGTGTATACTTAGACCCACCCAAAAAATACCGATCCGTAAACATCTACACTCGCTAGTCTTATACGTAAAAAGTGTTAATAACAATAAAGGCATACCTACTGAAAGAGTGCGCGTGCATTCAAATAGAAGGATTATTTAATTAAACTCAATTTTTATCAATTCAGTCCTAAACATGCATCTAGGTGTGATTGAATAAGATGAAATCATGCAAGAACATTCAAACACACACATGTGAGGAACACTACACCAAAACTGGCGATTGGTCACGGCCAAAATCCTTGACCAAAGCTGTGGGTCGCGGACTTGGGCCGTGACCATCTCGGGAGTGACCATTTTCATCCATTTTCGTGGGTCGCGGCCCAAGTCCGTGACCAAAAAAGGGTCACGGTCGCGAGAGGGTCACGACAGATGGTCGCGGACTTAGGTCGTGACCCATGTCGTGACGGGCCGCGGCCCTCATCCGTGACCCACAACCGTGACAAATTGGTCGTGACCAAAGTCCGCGACCCACGACCGTGACAAAAAAATTGGTCGCGGCCCTAATCCGTGACCCACAACCGTGACAAATTGGTCGCGATCAAAGTCCGCAATCCACGACCGTGACAAAAAAAATTAAAAAAATTGGTCGCGGCCCTAATCCGTGACCCATAACCGTGACAAAAAAATTAAAAAAAATTAGTCGCGGCCCTCATCCGTGACCCACAACCGTGACAAATTGGTCGCTGCGAAAGTCCGTGACCCACAACCGTGACAAAATTAATAAAAAAAAAATGATCGCGGCCCAAGTCCTTGACCCACGACCGTGACGAAAAAAATGGTCTCGGACTTTGGTCGCGATCATTTTTATGCGTGACGAAAAAAATAAAAATGGTCATGGACAGTCCATGACCATATTTAACTATAATTTAAAAAAAAATATTTTTTTGGTCCAATCCTAAAATTGGGGGTCCTGTGAGTACACCGTGTGTTGCTACGTGTAACGTTGGACGCGTATGAGGTGTTAGAAATATTTATTATTGGCAAAACAATAAAAAAAATCACAAATTGCGAATCGAGAATGTTGTTAATAAACAAATATATATACAAACTTAAAAATATTACACGTCTTAATAATTCACAGACCAAAAAAAAATTGGGTAGAGTTTCCTCCATATTCTTGACATTTCAAAACCTGTAAATATAAAACCTGCTTAATATAAAGCCCGGACGGCCATACAATTCAACAATCAAATTATAAAAGCCCGCACGGCCATAAAACAAAACAATAAAAGCCCGCACGACTGTAACACATAAAAAACAAAATTCTGAATGTCCACAACATATAAACAATCTTCATGTTGTAAACCATTGCCTCCTTCATTTGTTCCGCGTGCAAAAATCCTACAAATGATAGGATACATAAAAAAAATATCAGTAACCAAGTAGTTTTACAAAAAAATTAATCAAGCTGAAAAATTGCATATATGAGTTAAAATTATCAGTAACCAAGTAGAAATATGAAAATTACCGTTATTTTGAGACCCGCGGCTGTGGGGTCAGTTCCTACGACTTACATTGGTCCCGTGGGAGGTGTTGGTGCCACCCACGGGGACGTTCGGGGGCTGTTTCGAGTTTTCACCCTCTAACGCCATGTTTTTAAGCCTACGACAAGAAATATGCAAATTATCGTCGTATTCTCAAATCGGGAGTCCCGTGGCTACGGGGTCAGTTCCTATGAGTTACGTTGGTCCCGTGGGAGGTGTTGGTGCCACCCACGGGGACGTTCGGGGGCTATTTTGAGTTTTCACCCTCTAACGCCATGTTTTGCTTAAGTCTAGAAATATGCCAATTACCATTGTATTCTCAAATCGGGAGACCCGCGGCTGCGCGGTCAGTTCCTACGAGTTACGTTGGTCCCGTGGGAGGTGTTGGTGCCACCCACGGGGCCGTTCTAGGGCTGTTTCAAGTTTTCACCCTCTAACGCCATGTTTTTAAGCCTAAGTCTAGAAATATGCAAATTATCATCGTATTCTCAAACCGAGAGATCCGCGACTGTGGGGTCAGTTCCTACGAGTTACGTAGGTCCCGTGGGAGGTGTTGGTGCCACCCACGGGGCCGTTCGGGGGTTGTTTTGAGTTTTCACCCTCTAACGTCATGTTTTTAAGCCTAAGTCTAGAAATATACAAATTACCATCGTATTCTCAAACTAGAAGACCCGCGACCGCGGGGTCAGTTCCTACGAGTTATGTTGGTCCCGTGGGAGGTGTTGGTGCCACCCACGGGGCCGTTTTGGGGCTATTTCGAGTTTTCACCCTCTAACGTCATGTTTTTAAGCCTAAGTCAAGAAATATGCAAATAATCGTCATATTCTCAAACCGGGAGTCCCACGGCTATGGGGTCAGTTCCTACGACTTACATTGGTCCCGTGGGAGGTGTTGGTGCCACCCACGGGGACGTTCGGGGGCTGTTTCGAGTTTTCACCCTCTAACGCCATGTTTTTAAGCTTACGACAAGAAATATGCAAATTATCATCGTATTCTCAAATCGAGAGTCCCGTGGCTACGGGGTTAGTTCCTACGAGTTACGTTGGTCCCGTGGGAGGTGTTGGTGCCACCCACGGGGGCGTTCGGGGGCTATTTTGAGTTTTCACCCTCTAACGCCATGTTTTGCTTAAGTCTAGAAATATGCCAATTACCATTATATTCTCAAATCGGGAGACCCACGGCTGCGCGGTCAGTTCCTACGAGTTACGTTGGTCCCGTGGGAGGTGTTGGTGCCACCCACGGGGCTGTTCTGGGGCTGTTTCAAGTTTTCACCCTCTAACGCCATGTTTTTAAGCCTAAGTCTAGAAATATGCAAATTATCGTCGTATTCTCAAACCGGGAGATCCGCGACTGTGGGGTCAGTTCCTACGAGTTACGTAGGTCCCGTGGGAGGTGTTGGTGCCACCCAAGGGGCCGTTCGGGGGTTGTTTTGAGTTTTCACCCTCTAACGTCATGTTTTTAAGCCTAAGTCTAGAAATATACAAATTACCATCGTATTCTCAAACCGGAAGACCCGCGACCGCGGGGTCAGTTCCTACGAGTTATGTTGGTCCCGTGGGAGGTGTTGGTGCCACCCACGGGGCCGTTTTTGGGGCTATTTCGAGTTTTCACCCTCTAACGCCATATTTTTAATCCTAAGTCAAGAAATATGCAAATAGTCATCGTATTCTCAAACCGGGAGTCCCACGGCTATGGGGTCAGTTCCTACGACTTACATTGGTCCCATGGGAGGTGTTGGTGCCACCCACAGGGCCGTTCGGGGGTTGTTTCGAATTTTCACCCTCTAACGTCATGTTTTTAAGTCTAAGTCTAGAAATATGCAAATTACCGTCGTATGGAGATTTAATAGTTCTTATCTTTTATTGTATAGAGATTTAATTTTACTCATCATGGATGATTAGTAACTTGTGTAAAGGGAAATCAATGGATTTGAGGAAAAATGTTAAGTCTAGGTGGGTTGAGTTTTTGAAACAGACTCCTAAGGAGAATGTGAAGAAGGTTGGGGGCATTTGGGGATTTTTGTATCGTCGTGTGCGCCCAAGGAATTAGTGATGTTGTACATGTCATCAGTGAGTGGGAATAAGGATTGTGGTCTGGAGTGTATAAGGGAGTTTGTGGGGTTGAGTAAGGATTTGTTGCCGAATGGGTTGTATGAATATTGCGCGCCGATTGTTTTAGAGCATTCTAGGTTGTTGGGGAGGTGGAACCCGTAGTACGCATTGTGTCAGAGTAGTCTTGGGTCGATAGTTGAGTGCATCGGCGTTGGGGGAGGGTTGAAAAGTGGGGTTAGGGTTCAGGAGACGGTGTCATTTATGATTGAGATAGCCGGAATTTAGCAAAGGAGTTGGAGTCGTGTTTGGGGTTGCTTCTGGCGATGGATGTTAAGATTTTACGGAGATTATGCTGTTTATTTTTATTTTCTTCCCACAAAAGCATGTCTTCCAAATGTCCTTATTAATATCACAAATTAATGAAGTTCACCATCAAGAATAGGGACTCTAAACGAGGATTTTCTCATGCTAACCCGCATATGTTTATTGCTCTTCGAATCCTCTTCCAAATATGTTTCAATGCATATGCATATGCTCTTTGACAACATTCATTCTAAAAAGCATTCGGTATTACATTAAACCATATGCATAGCCAAATACAACCAAGCCTATCTAGTGGCCAAGGAACATTAATGTTGGTCTATTTTACTTGCATAAATATAATTTCCTCTATAGAGACTTGCACATAATGTATACGACATTCATCCTCAAAGCTTATCGAATGGCACATAAAAGTAGTATGAGAATAAGTCTCATGTTGTATACATGATTCATCCTGTTTCAATGTCATTTTCTTTATAATTTATGTAGGCTTTTTATTTACATATGTGTTATATTTATTTATAAAATAAGCCTCATCCCAATAATAAGAATCATGAAATAAGGCCTTTTCACTTTTCTTACACAGTGGCTATATTTACATATGTGCTATATTTATTTATATTTATAAAATAAGGACTTTTCACTTATCTTATACAGTGTTATAAGTATTAACATGATTACAAATAAGCTTCACATAAAAAGAGGCAGAGGTTTAATGGAATTATGTGATTTGCTCACCCAACATGCTATTGAAATTTCAGGGTTGAATGTGGTTGATATAATTCTTGGTGGGATCAGGAAGTTCACGAACGAAGTTGGGTGGTTGTGGACTTCGTTAGATGACTATTATATCATAAGGAAGTTAGTTGAGAAGGTGAGGGGTATTTTCGATGAGGGGATGCCTACGGTTGTCACAGTGAGGGATTTCGGTGTAATTTTCAATGTATGAGAACCACATGGATATTGCCAATGCTAGAGTAATCTTTGATAAGGCACTACAAGTTTACTACAAGGCTTTGGATAATATGGCCAGTATTTGGTGGGAATGAGTTGAAATGGAATTAAGGCATAAGAATTTTAAGGAAGCGCTATAGCTGATGAGACGTGCCACCACAAAACCATCAGTCGGTTAAAAGGCGAGTGGCTGCTGATGGCAATGAACTAGTTCAGATCAAGCTGCACAAATCCCAAATAGATAATTGATTGGACTAAACTGGTGCCATCGTTTATATTAGAATTGGTTTCAAACAAATTAGTGACTGAAATGCTAACATAAAGTCAGTAATGTAGAATTGATATGAACTGCTTCACTAACAGCATCTGCCACTCAAATGAATTAGTGACTGAACCAGTGCAGATCAAACTGAACCAAATAACTAGTTTATATATGGAAGTTGAACTTGAATATTTATTTTTCTAATAAATGTCATGTGTGTGTGTGTGCATGTCACATAGTAACAACTGCATACCTCCTTAATACATCAACAGTTTAGCATGCCTTGTTAAGGTATGTTAGTGGTGATAAATTTGGCCATTTAATTGGACAAGGCCCTAGAAGAAGCTCTCGACGTTGATGATTTGGAAGCTGTGAAAAAGGGAAGGATTGGTCTGATCGTGGGATTGTGACCCATGGTTTAAATTCTTGTGGGAAACCTATAGAACAGTTCTGGAAATATTGTGGAACAACTCTCAGTTAATGGCACTTTATGCGGTAAGTCCTTGATTTAAGCATATATCCCTTGGTTTAAACTCATTAGTCGTTATAATGATATATTGTTTTCTTGTGATTGTTCATGATATTGACATTCGGATGTGTTTTCATTTTGACATATAGGTCTGAATTTGCAGAGGAAAGTGATGAAGTTTCCCGGTCTATATCTGGCCCAATCTTTAGTAGGTATTGATTAACATGTGTTTGTTGGTTTAAAATTTTAATTTATGTGTTCCCTTTTTTTGTTAGTACATCGATATCTTGACCTATGTACTCATTTTTCTTGGCATTGCTTTGGTACACTAATATTGTCTTCTTAGGGAATATTATGGCCATACTGAGCTTCGAATGGAGACACATCCGATTCCTCGGACGCTTGCTCCTGCAATTGGTCCCACGGATTGGAATGAAGATCTGGAAATCATTACATATGGCTCTCCTGAGCAGGTCTGATTTCACCTTCTCTAGTTTATAATGGATCATATTCTTTCTAACCATCTTTACATTTTGACATACAGATTTGTATCTGCAGCAGCTGTTATAGAAGCTATAACAGCATTATAACCATTATTATAGCTGCTATAATGTTGTAATAACAGCTATATATATATACGTGGTCAGTTCCTACGACTCACATTGGTCCCGTGCGAGATGTTCGTGACTCTTACGGGACCATTTTGTGTTCGTTTTGCATTTTCACCATTCGATGGCATGTTTTTATGCTTCAGTCAAACTTTTTGCAAATTTACGTTGTACACTCAAACTGGGAGCCCCGTGACTACGCGATCGGTTCCTACGAGTTGCATTGGTCCCGTGTGAGGTGTTCGTGACTCTTACGGGACCATTTTGTGTTTGTTTTACGTTTTCACCCTTCGATGGCATATTTTTATGCTTAATTCTAACTTTTTGCAAATTTATGTCATACACTCAAACCGGGAGCGCCGTGACTACACGGTCGATTCCTACGACTTACATTGGTCCTGTGCGAGATGTTCGTAACTCTTGCGGGACCGTTCAGTGGGTGTTTTACGTTTTCACCCTTCGATGGCATCTTTTTTATTCTCAAGTCTAACTTTTTGCAAATTTACGTCGTACAGTCAAATTAGGATCCCTGTGACTACCCATTCGATTCCTACTACTAACATTGGTCCCGTGCGAGGTGTTCGTGACTCTTACGGGACCGTTTTGTGGCTTTTTTTAGGTTTTAACCCTTCGATGTCATGCTTTGATTCTTAAATCTAATTTTTTTGTAAATTTATGTTATACACTCCAACCGGGAGCGCCGTGACTACGCGATCGGTTCCCACGAGTAACATTGGTCCCGTGCGAGGTGTTCGTAACTCTTACGGGACCGTTTTAAGATTGTTTTACATTTTCACCCTTCAATGACATGCAAGTCTAACTTTTTACAAATTTACGTCGTACACTCAAACCGGGAGCCCCGTGACTATGTCGTTGGTTCCTACAAGTCACATTGGTCCCGTGCGAGGTGTTCGTGACTCTTACCGGACCGTTTAGTGGCTATTTTAGGTTTTCACCCTTCGATGGCATGCTTTTATTCTCAAGTCTAATTTTTTGCAAATTTGCATCGTACACTCAACCCGGAAGCCCCGTCACCACGCGATCAGTTCCTACGAGTCACATTGGTCCCATACGAGGTGTTCGTGACTCTTACGGGACCGTTTTGTGCTTGTTGTACGTTTTCACCCTTCGATGGCATTTTTTATGCTCAAGTATATTTCTTTTTGCAAATTTACGTCGTACACTCTAATCGGGAGCCCCGTGACTACGCGATCGGTTTCTATGAGTTACATTAATCCCGTACGAGGTGTTCGTGACTCTTACCGGACCGTTTTATGGCTATTTTACATTTTCACCCTTCGATGGCATGTTTTTACGCTTAAGTCTAACTTTTTGCAAATTATGTCATACACTCAAACCGGGAGCCCCGTGACTACGCGTTCGGTTCCTATGAGTCACATTAGTCCCGTGCGAGGGGTTTGTGACTCTTACGGGACCGTTTTAAGGTTGTTTTACATTTTCACCCTTCGATGGCATGTTTTTATGCTTAAGTTTATTTTTTTACAAATTTACGTCGTACACTCAAATCGGGAGTCCCGTGACTACGCGGTCGGTTCCTACGAGTCACATTAGTCCCGTGCGAGGGGTTCGTGACTCTTACGGGACCGTTTTAAAGTTGTTTTACACTTTGGCATGTTTTTATGCTTGAGTTTATTTTTTTGCAAATTTACGTCGTACACTCAAACCGGGAGCCCCGTGACTACGTGGTCGGTTCCTACGTCTCACATTGGTCCCGTGCGAGATGTTCGTGACTCTTACGGGACCATTTTGTGTTCGTTTTGCATTTTCACCATTCGATGGCATGTTTTTATGCTTCAGTCAAACTTTTTGCAAATTTACGTCGTACACTCAAACCAAGAGCCCTGTGACTACGCGATCGGTTCCTACGAGTCGCATTGGTACCGTGCGAGGTTCTCGTGACTCTTACGAGACCATTTTGTGTTTGTTTTACGTTTTCACCTTTCGATGGCATATTTTTATGCTTAATTCTAAATTTTTGCAAATTTATGTCGTACACTCAAACCGGGATCCCTGTGACTACCCGTTCGGTTCTATTATTAACATTGCTCCCGTGCGAGGTGTTCGTGACTCTTACGGGACCGTTTTGTGGCTTTTTTATGTTTTCACCCTTTGATTGCATGCTTTTATGCTTAAGTCTAATTTTTTGCAAATCTATGTCATACACTCCAATCGGGAGCGCCGAGACTACGCGGTCGGTTCGTACGAGTTACATTGGTCCCGTGCGAGGTGTTCGTGACTCTACGGGACCGTTTTAAGGTTGTTTTACATTTTCACCCTTCGATGGCATGTAAGTCTAACGTTTTACAAATTTATGTCGTACACTCAAACCGGGATCCCCGTGACTATGTCGTCGGTTCCTACAAGTATCATTGGTCCTTTGCGGGGTGTTCGTGACTCTTACAGGACCGTTTAGTGGCTATTTTAGGTTTTCACCCTTCGATGACATATTTTTATGCTCAAGTCTAATTTTTTGCAAATTTGCATCGTAGACTCAACTCGGAAGCCCCATTACTACGCGGTCGGTTCCAACGAGTCATATTGGTCCCGCGCGAGGTGTTCGTGACTCTTATGGGACCATTTTGTGCTTGTTGTACATTTTCACCCTTCGATGGCATGTTTTTATGCTCAAGTCTATTTTTTTTCCAAATTTACGTCATACACTCAACCCGGAAGCCCCGTTACTATGCGTTCGGTTCCTACGTGTTGGACCGTTTTGTGGCTGTTTTACGTTTTCACCCTTCGATGGCATGTTTTTATGCTTAAGTCTAACTTTTTGCAAATTTACGTCATACATGTGACACCCCGCCCAATTAAATATAGGGTGATCAGTCCTCTACCAATTTAAAACAGGATATAGAGTTGGTTCATTCTCAGGATCACTGTCGAAAAACTTTTTAACATATTAATCACCTAATATAAAATTAAGCTAGGTGTCAAAACATTTCCAATTTTAATAAAACCAAGTACATCCATTTCTTTCCATCTTAAAATATAAACCATTCACCACACATAGGAATGTAAATAAATACCGAACATGAATCAAGTATTGAAATAAATAAGACTGGACAAAACTTCCCAGTTCAAAACTCCAAATCATACAATAAACTGAATGCAATATCTCTGATGAAAGAACTAGAAGTGGGAGACATATGCCCTAAATAAGAAGTCTAGATAAAACTGAATGGAAAGGATAGATGCGTCTACTGCAAGGACCTACAGCTTCCACAACAGCTGCAGCACGTCAAGCAATACAAATCCTTAAATCAGATACTCCTGTGGCTGAGCACCTGATATAATACATATATATAGTGTAATACCCCGTAATTTTAAATGACTTTTAAAATGGGTTATATTTTAAATTAATGGATTAATTGGATTTTTATTATTAATTAATTCATTTGGGTTTTATCCGAATTGTGGATATTAAAATGGATGATTCTGAATATTACTTAAACATATTTAGGTAATATATGAATGTGATGTCATTGATATGACGGTGTGATATAAAATCGGTAATTTGAATTTTTAGTCAGACGCGGTATGGGACGTATCGGGACTAATTTATTAAATTAAAAAGGAAATTTATTTTCTATCGACCTTATAGTCATTTTGACTACATCGTTGTGTCCGGAAGGTTCGAAATAGTCAGAAAAGTCTATTTGGATGTTAATTTTGAGTCTCGGGTCATTTGGAAATGAATAGACAACCCAAAAGGGTATTTTGGTCATTTTTACAAGGGGGATGAATAGTGATTTCGGGTTTTGTCCTATTATAAGTATTGGTAGATTAAGTGTACATGGGTTATTCATCTCCTCTACACAAAATAAAGAAGTCATCTTCCTAGAGAAAAATGAAAGGTTGCTTGGAAAGTGAAAGGTTATTTGGGAAGGAGAAGAAGTAAACCAAGAGTCACCACCACGAACCACCAGTGGAAGCTCACCGGAAAAGGGGAGAACCACCTGAGATATACTACACCAAAGGATCAGATCTTCAGTAAAGGCAAGTGTTTGAGATTTGCAACTTAAGTTCGTATATTGTCCGTGTTAGAATAATTATGAAAAGAGATGATTTTTCATATTTGGATGACATAATGGAGTTGTTATATGGATTTCTAGAAACTGAAATGATATAGGAAGTAAACTCATGATGTAGGTAGATAGTAATCCATGAAATGATCATGAATCTGTTGAAGAAAATATGGAAACCATTGTTATGCTCTTGAAGTTAATATGTTGATGATTTTCTGGAAAATGAGGAGATAAACATGCTTTTTAATCCAATCCCTTGATGATTCTAGGATGTTTAGAGTATTGTAAATCGTTCATATATGTTGATATATCATGTAGTAATAATTATAAGTCATTTGGGATGTTAATATGAAGGTTTGAATGAGTAAAAATGGTGAAACTCGTAGTTTCTTAAATGCAGAAAAAAATAGGCTGTGACCTGAGGGATCGATCGATCGACCCCTGCCTTCGATCAATCGACCCCCTTCCCCAGGATTGTTAAAGTTGTTTCTTTTTAATGTTGATTCTTATCCCAAACCTTTTGTATATCTTTGGTGATTATTAATTGGACATTATTGGACTTAGAAAAGATCAATAGACCCTTGATAAGATTTGAATTAATGTGATTGGGATTTAATTGATTAGAATGATGATAATTAAATTGAAAAATATTTCGTTTGCTAGATTCACGTGTTGGATTCTAATTGGTGTGCATGAGGATTAAGGATAGGTCCAGTAGGGCAGATTTAATATAAGGTGAGGGTAACCTTAGGGTTACAATTTGAACATCAAGGACTGAGTTTAAGCTCATTATTGATTTCGCAAAGGCTGAGTGTAGTACAAGAGCGTAGTGGTATGGCTCCTGGATAGAGATGGGAGTTTGGAACACATTTGGTTGAAAGAGGGTATGAGGTTATCCCGATCGCATATTTGAAGTTGACGGACCTCCTCGATCGACAAGTTAAGTAGTAGTGTATTGGAGGGGTTCCTTGTTTGGATTTCGCTTTGCGAGACGCTCCGCGCATGAACCTTAACGACGTCGGGAGTGGAGAGATGTTATAGGATGCGAGGATAATTAAATTATGAAATAAAGATATGATATTTTAATACGTGGAATTTAAAGAGATATAATGCTACGTATAATCTAAGGTTAATGTGAGTACCTTGTTGTTAGTATATTATAGGTATGATAATGCCTATTTGATTGATTTATGATTATGTGTATGACATACCTAGCTTACTTGCTATCGACGGGAGGTTTGCGCGTGAGGGCAGTCATATCCTGATGAATCCATGGGATCTTTGATTTGTCGCTCGAGAACATAGGTCTATGAAAGACTTATCGGGGAGTTGATAAGTCCGCTGATTGTGGGTACGTAGGTATGTACGTGACCCATGGATATGAGAACTATGTTCGCCTCCAATTTGTTTGTTGATGTTTGTGGTTCGAGGAATCCTTACCGAACCTTTTGTCTCCTATTCGGCGACCAGCGATATTGGGACATGATAGCAGAGTAATGCATTACACTGCAGTTGTGACTCGGGGTGCCGTATTATATATGAATATATATATAATGGATTAAATGAATGGATGGATATTTATTATGGTTAAATCTATCTACGGTGATAATTGTAGATAACGGTGAATAGAGAAATAGAATGAAATTAAGTTAATGAATGTTTATTCTTAAAGAATTGAAAATCTTAATTCGTAAAGGAATTAATGTATAATAATGTGACGTATGGTATGGGACATACGGGGATTATGATATTGGAATGGAATTATAATATGGAGACTAGAAAAGAGGAACCATTAACTAGGAGGTTAATAGGAAACGTTAAGTGTGCACTCTAGTTGAGAGGTGAGAATAGCAAGTGAGAGTTGGATCTAACATGTACATAATAAATGCTTTATTGAACTTGTTAAATACTTGCAGTTTTAAAAATCATTTACACAATCGGGCTCTGACCCATTTTCTTACATATTTTCTTTTCTATTGTATCTTCTATATCAGGTGTCCAGCAGCAGGGAGGCCAACCTTACCGGATTATGACAGGCTATGGAGCTATGGAGTTTTGCTTAGACGCTTATCTTCATTTGATTCATAGTGTTTTCTTAGTAGGGCATGTCGCCCAAAGGATTCAGTTATCTTCTTCTATCGGGGTCAAATATTATTGTATTCGGGTCTTTTTAATACATTTAATATTGTTAGGATTACTGTAATGGATTAATATTATTTGGGAATGTTTATTCCAATTGCATTCAAATTCTTTTGTGTTATCTACTTAGTTATCAATGTTGTAGAATAAAATGTGTTGTGTTATTCTTAAACTGGAAATGGATTTTGTTAAATTAAAATTTGGAAAGTTTTTAACATCGGCTTAATTGGGTATTGGGTGAGTTGTAAATGTTTCGACAGTGATGCTAAGAATGAGCCAACTATATATTCTGTTTTAAGCTTGCGAGACACCCCACGCATGAAACTAATAACCGTTGGGAGTCGAAATAAGTTAGGTCTTTAGGATGTGAGTTTATAACCTTTGCAAAAAAAATTTATATTGAAAGTGGTACGATCGGGTGTATGGGCGCCCTGGATGGTTAAATGGTAGTAGTTTTCATAATTGTGAAAAGGTAAGTAGTTGAGACTTCAGGATTTATTTGTTCAATACGAGAGGATCATTTATTTTTCCCTAAGTTTGTCACGAGAACGGTATAGGGAAGATTGGGTAAAGTTTAAATTCGATTCAGTTGAAACTATATGGTGAGGCTTGGTGTATAACATCGATAGGGATTTTCGTTAATGTACTGTGTGGGCGGTACGTCTTAGATTTCTTGCGATGTGAGATGTATACTCGGAGTTGAACTTACCGTTATGATTTATATTCCTGAATTTCGGGACGAAATTCTGTTATAAGGGGGGAAGTATGTAATACCCCGTAATTTTAAATGACTTTTAAAATGGGTTATATTTTAAATTAATGGATTAATTGGATTTTTATTATTAATTAATTCATTTGGGTTTTATCCGAATTGTGGATATTAAAATGGATGATTCTGAATATTACTTAAAGATATTTAGGTAATATATGAATGTGATGTCATTGATATGACGGTGTGATATAAAATCGGTAATTTGAATTTTTAGTCAGACGCGGTATGGGACGTGTCGGGACTAATTTATTAAATTAAAAAGGAAATTTATTTTCTATCGACCTTATAGTCATTTCAACTGCGTCGTTGCTACGCGGTCGATTCCTACGAGTCACATTGGTCCCGTGCAAGGTGTTCGTGACTCTTACGGGACAGTTTTGTGCTTGTTGTACATTTTCACCCTTCGATGGCATGTTTTTATGTTCAAGTCTATTTTTTTTGCGAATTTACGCCGTACACTCTAACCGGGAGCCCCGTGACTACGCGGTCGGTATCCATGAGTTACATTAATCCCGTGCGAGGTGTTCGTGACTCTTACCGGACCGTTTTATGGCTATTTTACGTTTTGACCCTTCGATGGCATGTTTTCGTGCTTAAGTCTAACTTTTTACAAATTTACGTCATACACTCAAGTCGAGAGCCCCGTGACTACGCGATCGGTTCCTACGAGTCACATTAGTCCCGTGCGAGGGGTCGTGACTCTTACGGGACTGGTTTAAGGTAGTTTTACATTTTCACCCTTCGATGGCATGTTTTTATGCTTAAGTTTATTTTTTTACAAATTTACGTCATACACTCAAATGGGGAGCCCCGTGACTACGCGGTCGGTTCCTACGAGTCACATTATCCCGTACGAGGGGTTCGGGACTATTACGAGACTGTTTTATGGCTGTTTTATGTTTTCACCCTTCGATGGCATGTTTTTATGCTTAAGTTTATTTTTTTGCAAATTTACGTCGTACACACAAACTGGAAGCCCCCGTGACTACGTGGTCGGTTCCTACGTGTCACATGGGTCCCGTGGGAGGTGTTCGTGATTCTTACGGGACCATTTTGTTCTTGTTTTACGTTTTCAACCTTCGATGTCATCTTTTTATGCTCAGGTCAAATTTTGTGCAAATTTAGAAAGTATTCTCAATCCGGGAGCCCCGTGACTACGCGATCGGTTCCTACGAGTCGCATTGGTCCCGTGCGAGGTGTTCATATTCTTACGGGACCATTTTGTGTGTGTTTTGCATTTTCACCCTTTGATGGCATGTTTTTATGCTTAATTCTAACTTTTAGAAAATTTATGTTGTACACTCAAGTCGGGAGCGCCGTGACTACACGGTCGGTTCCTACGACTTACATTGGTCCCGTGCGAGATGTTTGTGACTCTTGCGGGACCGTTTTATGGGTGTTTTACGTTTTCACCCTTCGACGGCATCTTTTTTATTCTCAAGTCTAACTTTTTGCAAATTTATGACGTACACTCAAGTCGGGATCCCTATAACTACCCGTTCGGTTCCTATTATTAACATTGGTTCCGTTCGAGGTGTTCGTGACTCTTACGGTACCGTTTTGTGGCTTTTTTACGTTATCACGCTTCGATGGCATGCTTTTATGCTTAAGTCTAATTTTTTGCAAATTTATATCGCACACTCCAACCGGGAGCGCCGTGACTACGCGGTCGGTTCTTACGAGTTACATTGGTCCCGTGCGAGGTGTTCGTGACTCTTACGGGACCGTTTGTAGGTTGTTTTATGTTTTCACCCTTCGATGGCATGCAAGTCTAACTTTTTGCAAATTTACGTCGTACACTCAAATCGAGAGCCCCATGACTATGTCGTCGGTTTCTACAAGTCACATTGGTCCGTGCGAGGTGTTTGTGACTCTAACCGGACCGTTTAAGGTTGTTTTAGGTGTTCACCCTTTGATGGCATGTTTTTATGCTCAAGTCTAATTTTTTGCAAATTTGCGTCGTACACTCAAACCGGAAGCCCCGTTACTACGCGGTCGGTTCCTACGAGTCACATTGGTCCCGTGCGAGGTGTCCGTGACTCTTACGGGACCGTTTTGTGCTTGTTGTACGTTTTCACCCTTTGATGGCATTTTTTATGCTCAGGTCTTTTTTTTTGCAAATTTACGTCGTACACTCTAACCGGGAACCCCGTGACTACGCAGTCGGTTTCTATGAGTTACATTAATCCCGTGCGAGGTGTTCGTGACTCTTACCGGACCGTTTTATGGCTATTTTACATTTTCACCCCTCGATGGCATGTTTTTATGCTTAAGTCTAACTTTTTGACAATTTGCATCATACACTCAAACCGGGAGCCCCGTGAGTACGCGGTCGGTTCCTACGAGTAACATTAGTCCCGTGCGAGGGGTTCGTGACTGTTACGGGAACGTTTTAAGGCTGTTTTACATTTTCACCCTTCTATGTGATGTTTTTATGCTTAAGTTTATTTTTTTACAAATTTACGTCGTACACTCAAATCGGGAGCCCCGTTACTACGCGGTCGGTTCCTACGAGTCACATTAGTCCCGTGCGATGGGTTCGTGACTCTTACGGGACCGTTTTAAGGCCGTTTTACGTTTTCAGCCTTCGATGGCATGTTTTTATGCTTAAGTTAATTAATTTGCAAATTTACGTCGTACACTCAAACCGGGAGCCCCGTGACTACGTGGTCGGTTCATATGAGTCTCATTGGTCCCGTGCGAGGTGTTCGTGACTCTTACGGGACCGTTTTGTGCTTTTTTTACATTTTTAACCTTCGATGGCATATTTTTATGCTCAGGTCAAACTTTGTACAAATTTAGAAAGTATTCTCAAACCGGGAGCCCCGTGACTACGCGGTCGGTTCCTACGAGTCGCATTGGCCCCGTGCGAGGTGTTCGTGACTCTTATGGGACCATTTTGTGTTTGTTTTACGTTTTCACCCTTCGATTGCAAGTTTTTATGCTAATTTCGAACCATGACTAATTTTTATTCCCATTTTCACATCTCTCCTATTCATCTCGGACTAATCAAGAATATCTTTAAGCTAATAAACAAATGGTAACCAATTAGTTTAATGTGAACCATTGCAGAGAAATTGACATGCCTTAAACCTAGAAAGTGTCAATCCGTTGGATAATGCCTTCTTTTTCTAGTGTTCACCCTAACTTTTCTTTGTTCAAAAGTTATGTTCTCCCCCCCCCCCCCCCCCACTGGAAGTGATAAGAAACAAATGCGCCAACAATACCCAAGCTATAGGGGGCACAAAAGAATTAAAATTACGGGGTTTAGACATAAATAGGATCCAAACCCAAAATAATTAAAAAATTGAATCAATGCATATTTAACCTTAAAATACAGTTCATCATAGGTCTATCCATTACCTGGATATTTTATTACACCCAACGCCAATCAGAACCTTCTCTATGCCAGCAGCGATGCAATTTCATATTATGTTTGATATTAGTTCGACCCCAACATCAATGTATCCTATGACAGTGAAAACATAATAATTTTTTTGCAAACAGTTATGTTCAATTAAAAAAAATTTTAGAACCAAAAAAACAAATTCAAAACCAAAGGAAGAAAACCAGAACTTGTTCTTGCATCACTCATTGCCCCAACTTGACTCATGGTAGACTTGTGTGAACTAAAATTCGTTAATCCTCATTGATATTTTCTTTCACGTATATAAGGATTACTACTGAGAAAAAAATAAGATGCTCACATATTGAGAAGATTACAATTGATTTTGATTACATTTCAAAATCCAATACTTATTCAATTTCAACAATTATATAAAATGGCATAATAGGTATATCATAATATAACCAACACCAATCTAATTAAACCAGGTATATATCTATTCCTTTTTTTTAACAAGGACAAATCTAAAACCAAATTGAAAATACCAAGGCCAAGAACAAAATTAAAATTTACAGAATTCCTAAGGGACTATTTGTTGCTTCTAACCCCCAACCCGGTCTCCACCCGTCTCCACCGCATACTATTTAGGGTTTACTAAACCCTAATATTTTTTTGACATAAATCTATACATACACACACACACACACATACAATCTATACATACACACACGTACAATATAGGGTTTATTGACAAAAAAATAATTTATTTGTTCATAGTTACACACATAAACATACATATACACATAAATCTATACACACACACACACATATATAAACATAAATCTATACATACACACACAGACACACATACAAACGTAAATCTACACATACATACACCGAAATTAGGGTTTTAGACAGAAATCACAAATCCAAATGAAATATAAATGAATCAATACATACCAGGGTTAATCCAAATGCAAACCAATTGAAATCGCTTAACCCTTGCAAATCCAACCGAAATTCAACTAAAAATCGCACTGAGAAGCAGTTGCCTTACTCCAAATAAAATGAATGAAATAATAAGGAGCGGGGCGGGTGTTTTCTTTTTTTTTTTAAGACTTGGACTGGTCACGGCCAACAGCTGTGACCCCATACGCGCGACCCTTAAAACGAAGGGAAGCCAGAGTTGGGTTCTTCATGCGCGACCCTTTCCCATGCTAGATTGAGGTATGGTCACGACCCATACCCATGACCCATACCAAAAAATGGTCACGGCCCAGAGCCGTGACCCTAAATCTGTGATGCCCGACCCCTTTTCATCGACCCTAGTGCTTGAATGCGATATGGTCACGGCCCAGAGCCGTGACCCATACCAAGAAATCATCACGACCGTAAGCCGTGACCCACAATGTGTGTACTATCGTTTTCGTCATGCCATGGGTCACGGACTTGGTCCGTGAACCCTCAGCGACCAAGCTTGGAGGGAATTTTGGCGCGAGATTGACGCCAAGATGGTCACGACCTGGTCACGGCCCAAGTTCGCGACCACCGTGGTCACGGACTTGTTCCGTGACCACTTCTAGAGCATCAATAATTTAGTGTGATAATAAATATGGTCACGCCAAATATTGAGTGGGTCACGGCCCAAGTTCGCGATGAGCTGGTCGCGGACTTGGGCCCTGACCCACTGGGCGTGACCATTCGCAGGATTTGGTATAGTGGTATAATCTAATGTTAATGTGAGTACCATGTTGTTAGTATACTATAGGTATTATAATGCCTATTTGATTGATTTATGATTATGTGTATGACATACCTAGCTTACTTGCTATCGACGGGAGGTTTGCGGGTGAGGGCAGTCATATCCTGATGAATCCATTGGATCTTTGATTTGTCGCTCGAGAACATAGGTCTATGAAAGACTTATCGGGGAGTTGATAAGTTCGCTGACCGTGGGTACATAGGTATGTGCGTGACCCATGGATACGAGAACTATGTTTGCCTCCAATTTGTTTGTTGATGTTTGTGGTTCGAGGAATCCTTACCGAACCTTTTGTCTCCTATTCGGCGGCTAGCGATATTGGGACATGATAGCAGAGTAATGCATTGCACCACAGCTATGACTCGGGGTGCCGTATTATATATGAATATGTATATATATATATATATATATATATATAATGGATTAAATGAATGGATGGATATTTATTATGGTTAAATCTATCTACGGAGATAATTGTAGATAACGGTGAATAGAGAAATATAATGAAATTAAGTTAACGAATGTTTATTCTTAAAGAATTGAAAAGTTTAATTCGTAAAGGAATTAATGTATAATAATGTGACGTATGGTATGGGACATACGGGGATTATGATATTGGGATGGAATTATAATATGGAGACTAGAAAAGAGGAACCATTAACTAGGAGGTTAATAGGAAACGTTAAGTGTGCACTCTAGTTGAGAGGTGAGAATAGCAAGTGAGAGTTGGATCTAACATGTACATAATAAATGCTTTATTGCACTTGTTAAATACTTGCTGTTTTAAAAATCATTTACACAATCGGGCTCTGACCCGTTTCCTTGCATATTTTCTTTTCTATTGTATCTTCTATATCAGGTGTCCAGCAGCAGGGAGGCCAACCTTAGCGGATTATGACAGGCTATGGAGCTATGGAGTTTTGCTTAGACGCTTATCTTCATTTGATTCATAGTGTTCTCTTAGTAGGGCATGTCGCCCAAAGGATTCAGTTATCTTCTTCTATCGGGGTCAAATACTATTGTATTCGGGTCTTTTTAACACATTTAATATTGTTGGGATTACTGTAATGGATTAATATTATTTGAGAATGTTTATTCCAATTGCATTCAAATTCTTTTGTGTTATCTACTTGGTTATCAATGTTGTAGAATAAAATGTGTTGTGTTATTCTTAAACTGGAAATGGATTTTGTTGAATTAAAATTTGGAAAGTTTTTAACACCAGTTTAATTGGGTATTGGGTGAGTTGTAAATGATTTGACAGTGATGCTAAGAATGAACCAACTGTATATTCTGTTTTAATTTGGTATGGGACTGGCCACCTGGTATTTAATTAGGCGGGGTATTACATATAGCAAAAGAGAGAAGATATACAAGAAACGGGTCAGAGCCCGATGTGTAAAAATTATTTAGCAAGTATTTAAAACTGGTTCTTAAAACAAGTCTTATACGCATGTTAGTTATCGAACTCTCACATGAGTTTCTCACCTCTCATCTATTGTGCACGCCTAACGTACAGCAAATATCCCCCTAGTTATACCTCCCAGTCTAACTAGTCAGAACCCATACTAATACTAACAATGCTCACAAGTAGTATTCCTGTATCGCCCATACAGTATGCTATTCAAATAGTTTATCTCACATACTAAATTTCATTATTCACCGTTTGAATGGTTAATCTTTTATTCACTAAGATCATCTTACTTCTCATTTTCATTTTATCTACTAGTCTCACAAAGTAGAAAGTTACTCAAGTACACTCATACATATATATAGTCTCATCATCCCTATATATATACACTAATCCTGCACCCTTAGGTTAAGACCACTTGGTGCAATGTATTATTATTATTATTATTATTATTATTACCAAGTCTACTAATTTCACACAGTAGCAATATTTACAAGTCCATATATATATATATACTAATCCTGCACCCCCGGCTAAGCCCCATTAGTGCATATCTCCAGAAAATCATGCATCCCCGGGTTAGCACCCATTAATGCACCTATCAATAATAATTCAGCACCCCCGGGGTATCACCCATTAGTGATCTTAACAATAGAATATTGCATCCCCGGGTTAGCACCCATTAATGCACCTATCAATATTAATCCATCACCCCCGGGTTATCACCCATTAGTGCGCCTAACAATAATCATCCTTGTACCCCCGGGTTATCACCCATTAGTACACTTAACAATAGAGTTTCTGCACCCCGAGTTATCACTCATTAGTGCTCTTAACTATAATATCACATAATAGGCATACACACATCCTATTATAATTTATAGGTATTTCTCCAACCTACATATATACTCTTCATACGTATTTTAACCTCATCACTTACGTATAGTATAAATATTTAGATTACTATCTCTCTCGTAATCTCTAGAGTATACTCTCTCTCTATACCGAAATAATTAAAGTATTTATTCTCACATACTTTTTTGAAATTCCATCTTGTTTAAATTTACTATCTGGCAGTTTCTCTCACTACAATATACCGGCAAACTCAAAACATAACCTTGAGAAAAATCCCCAAAAATTCCCTCTGTCGCTCGAACCAGAAGGGTTGTCGTTTGAACGACTTCCACGTGTCGCTCGAGCGACTTCACGTGAGATGCCATCTCGCTCGAACGACTTCGCGCAAGATCTCCATCTCGTTTGAACCACTTCGCGCGAGATTCCCATCTCGTTTGAACGACTTCGCGCGAGATCGTGCGAGATTGCACAGTTTGTCTTCTTCACCAAACTTCAACGTTTTTCACCATTTTTGAACCTAAAAACCTCCAAGATTCAATTCCCAATAACTCATCATCAATACCCATAAACCCCTAGCAGGTTATAGATCATTTCTATCATCCTAGGATCCTTAATTCGTTATTAATCATCATAATTTCATAAAACCCCCAAATTAATTCACATGAACCCTAGTTTTCAAAATTCCAATTCAAGAACCTAATCAACCCAGATTCGTTCATCAATATATAATCCAATTCCGTTATTAATCCTCTACATACATGAAGGAATTCCAGCCACTAATTAAACCAATCCTTAATCATAATTTAAATCTCCAATTTTCACCCAATTAACATATAAATCATGATTAATTCCACCTATACTAACATGAGCATGATTATTGGTAAAAGAAAGCAAGTAATAAACACTTGCCTTGAATATGACGGCCTAATCCGTTGGTTATGTTGGTATACACGCATTCCTCTCCTCTCGATCTACGCGTTGGTGGTCACGGTTGTGCAAGGTGATGCCAAATGAGTCTTCTCTCTTGGAATTTGGTTCTCTCTCACACCCTCCATGGCCGTTCTTGTTTTTTGTAACTTCTTAACCCTAATGAACTTCCTTGTCTGATATAATTACTCTTAATTTTCGTCCATTAATTTAGCCCAAAAATCCAAATTACAAAACTACCCCTATGGGGTGCCGGTTAGGCCTAAAATCACCCCGGGACCCAAACTAAACACCCGGGTATACTATTTCGACTATCTCGACACTTACGGACTAAACGGAGCACTCAAAATGGCCATATGAGTTACTAAAAATGAATTCTCTTTTTATCCCATTCAATTAGTCCCGACACGACTCACACGCGTGTCAAACTTAAATTACCAAACTGCCGTATTTCTCACTTCCGACAATTTATCAAGTATCATAATTCCATAATACATATCACACAGTAATATTTAATAGTTCACAACAATAAGTATTAACCCTTGGCACGCTAGTTAATAATTATTTAAATCCGAATTAATAACAAATCAATTTCTCACATTTTAATTTAATTAATCCAACAACAATAAATAATCGCATACTTATTCCCCTAATAATAATTAATCACATAATTATTTAAATCACCAAAAATACGGGGTGTTACATACTCCCCCCCCCCTAGACACCCCGCCCAATTTAATATAGGGTGATCAATCCTCTACCAATTTAAAACAGGATATAGAGTTGGTTCATTCTCAGCATCACTGTCGAAAAACTTTTTAACATATTAATCACCTAATATAAAATTAAGCTAGGTGTCAAAACATTTCCAATTTTAATAAAACCAAGTACATCCATTTCTTTCCATCTTAAAATATAAACCATTCACCACACATATGAATGAAAATAAATACTGAACATGAATCAAGTATTGAAATAAATAAGACTGGACAAAACTTCCCAGTTCAAAACTCCAAATCATACAATAAACTGAATACAATATCTCTGATGAAAGAACTAGAAGTGGGCGACATATTCCCTAAACAAGAAGTCTAGCTAAAACTGAATGGAAAGGATAGATGCGTCTACTGCAAGGACCTACAACTTCCACAACAGCTGCAGTACGCCAACCAATCCAAGTCCCTAAATCGGATACTCCTGTGGCTGAGCACGTGATATAATACATATATATAGCAAAAGAGAGAAGAGATAAAAAACGGGTGAGAGCCCTATGTGTAAAAATGATTTAGCAAGTATTTAAAACTGGTTCTTAAAATAAGTCTTATACGCATGTTAGTTATCGAACTCTCACATGAGTTTCTCACCTCTCATCTATTCTGCACGCCTAACGTACATCTAATCTCCCCCTAGTTATACCTCCGAGTCTAACTAGTCAGAACCCATACTAATACTAACAATGCTCACAAGTAGTATTCCCGTATCGCCCATACAGTACGCTATTCAAATAGTTTATCTCACATACTAAATTTCATTATTCACCGTTTGAATGGTTAATCTTTTATTCACTAAGATCATCTTACTTCTCATTTTCATTTTATCTACTAGTCTCACAAAGTAGAAAGTTACTCAAGTACACTCATACATATATATAGTCTCATCATCCCTATATATATACACTAATACTGCACCCTTAGGTTAAGACCACTTGGTGCAATGTATAATTATTATTATTACCAAGTCTACTAATTTCACACAGTAGAAATATTTACAAGTCTCTCTCTCTCTCTCTCTCTATATATATATATATATATATATATATATATATATATATATATATATATATATATACTAATCCTGCACCCCCGGCTAAGCCCCATTAGTGCAGATCTCCAGAAAATCATGCATCCCCGGGTTAGCACCCATTAATGGACCTATCAATAATAATTCAGCACCCCCGGGGTATCACCCATTAGTGCGCCTAACAATAGAATATTGCATCCCCGGGTTAGCACCCATTAATGCACCTATCAATATTAATCCAGCACCCCCGGGTTATCACCCATTAGTGCGCCTAACAATAATCATCCTTGTACCCCCGGGTTACTTAACAATAGAGTTTCTGCACCCCCGAGTTATCACTCATTAGTGCTCTTAACTATAATATCACATAATAGGCATACACACATCCTATTATAATTTATAGGTATTTGTCCAACCAACATATATACTCTTCATACGTATTTTAACCTCATCACTTACGTATAGTATAAATATTTAGATTACCATCTCTCTCGTAATCTCCAAGGTATACTCTCTCTATATACCGAAATAATTAAAGTATTTATTCTCACATACTTTTTTGAAATTCCATCTTATTTAAATTTACTATCTGGAAGTTTCTCTCACTCCAATAAACCGACAAACTCAAAACTTAACTTTGAGAAAAATCCCCAAATATTCCCTCTGTCGCTCGAACCAGAATGGTTATCGTTTGAACGACTTCCACGTGTCGCTCGAGCGACTTCACGTGAGATGCCATCTCGCTCGAACGACTTCGCGCGAGATCTCCATCTCAATTGAACCACTTCGCGCGAGATTCCCATCTCGTTTGAATGACTTCGCGCGAGATCGCGAGAGATTGCACTGTTCGTCTTCTTCACCAAGCTTCTACGTTTTTCACCATTTTTTAACCTAAAAACCTCTAAGATTCAATTCCCAACAACTCATCATCAATACCCATCAACCCCTAACAGATTATAGATCATTTCTATCATCCTAGGATCCTTAATTCGTCATTAATCATCATAATTTCATAAAACCACCAAATTAATTCACATGAACCCTAGTTTTCAAAATTCCAATTCAAGAACCTAATCAACCCAGATTAGTTCATCAATATATAATCCAATTCCGTGATTAATCCTCTACATACATGAAGGAATTCCAACCACTAATTAAACCAATCCTTAATCATAATTTAAATCTCCAATTTTCACCCAATTAACATATAAATCATGATTAATTCCACCTATACTAACATGAGCATGATTATTGCTAAAAGAAAGCAAGTAATAAAAACTTGCCTCAAATATGACGGTCTGATCCATTGGTGATGTTGGTATACACGCGTTCCTCTCCTCTCGATCTATGCGTTGGTGGTCACGGTTGTGCAAGGTGATGCCAAATGAGTCTTCTCTCTTGGAATTTGGTTCTCCCTCACACCCTCCATGGACGTTCTTGTTTTGTGTAACTTCTTAACCCTAATGAACTTCCTTGGATGATATAATTACTCTTAATTTTCGTCCATTAATTTAGCCCAAAAATCCAAATTACAAAACTACCCCTACGGGGTGCCGGCTAGGCCTAAAATCACCCCGGGACCCAAACTAAACACTTGGGTATACTATTTTGACTATCTCGACCCTTCCGGACTAAACGGAGCACTCAAAATGTCCATACGAGTTACTAAAATTAAAATCTCTTTTTATCCCATTCAATTAGTCCCGACACGACTCACACGCTTGTCAGACTTAAATTACCAAACTGCCGTATTTCTCACTTCCGACAATTTATCAAGTATCATAATTCCATATTACATATCACATAGTATTATTTAATAGTTTTCAACAATAAGTATTAACCCTTGGCATGCTAATTAATAATTATTTAAATCCGAATTAATAACAAATCAATTTCTCACATTTTAATTTAATTAATCCAACAACAATAATTAATCGCATACTTATTCCCATAATAATAATTAATCAAATAATTATTTAAATCGTCAAAAATATGGGGTGTTACAATACACTCAAACCGGGAGCCCCGTGACTATGCGATCGGTTCCTACGAGTCACATTAGTCCCGTGCGAGGGGTTCGTTACTCTTATGGGATCGTTTTAAGGTTGTTTTATGTTTTCACCCTTCGATGGCATGTTTTTATGCTTAAGTTTATTTTTTTGCAAATTTACGTCGTACACTCAAACCGGGAGCCCCGTGACTATGTGGTCGGTTCCTACGACTCACATTGGTCCCATGCGAGATGTTCGTGACTCTTACGGGACCATTTTGTGTTCGTTTTGCATTTTCACCATTCGATGGCATATTTTTATGCTTCAGTCAAACTTTTTGCAAACATACGTCGTACACTCAAACCGGGAGCCCCATGACTACGCGATCGGTTCCTACGAGTCGCATTGGTCCTGTGCGAGTTGTTCGTGACTCTTACGGGACCATTTTGTGTTTGTTTTACGTTTTCACCCTTCGATGGCATATTTTTGTGCTTAATTCTAACTTTTTGCAAATTTATGTCGTACACTCAAACCGGGAGCGCCGTGACTACACGGTCGGTTCCTACGACTTACATTGGTCCCGTGCGAGATGTTTGTGACTCTTGTGGGACCGTTTTGTTGGGGTTTTACGTTTTCACCCTTCGATGGCATCTTTTTAATTCTCAAGTCTAACTTTTTGCAAATTTACGCCGTACACTCAAGTCGGGATCCCAGTGACTACCCGTTCGGTTCCTACTATTAATATTGGTCCCGTGCGAAGTGATCGTGACTCTTACGGGACCATTTTGTGGCTTTTTTATATTTTCACCCTTCGATGGCATGCTTTTCTGCTTAAGTCTAATTTTTTGCAAATTTATGTCATACACTCCAACCGGGAGCGCCGTGACTACGCGGTCGGTTCCTATGAGTAACATTGGTCCCGTTCGAAGTGTTCGTGACTCTTACGGGACCATTTTAAGGTTGTTTTATGTTTTCACCCTTCGATGGAATGCAAGTCTAACTTTTTACAAATTTACGTCGTACACTCAAACCGGGAGCCCAGTGAGTATGTTGTCGGTTCCTACAAGTCATATTTGTCCCATGCGAGGTGTTCGTGACTCTTACCGAACCGTTTAGTGGCTATTTTAGGTTTTCACCCTTCGATGGCATGTTTTTATGATCAAGTCTAATTTTTTGCAAATTTGCATCGTACACTCAACCCGAAAGCCCCGTTACTATGCAGTCGGTTCCTACGAGTCACATTGGTCCCGTGTGAGGTGTTCGTGACTCTTATGGGACCGTTTTGTGCTTGTTGTACGTTTTCACCCTTCGATGGCATGTTTTTATGCTGAAGTTTATTTTTTTTGCAAATTTACGTCGCACACTCTAATCGGGAGCCCCGTGACTACGCGGTCGGTTTCTATGAGTTAAATTAATCCCGTGCGAGGTGTTCGTGACTCTTACCGGACCGTTTTATGGCTATTTTATGTTTTTACCCTTAGATGGCATGTTTTTATGCTTAAGTCTAACTTTTTAAAAATTTACATCATACACTCAAACCGGGAGGCCCGTGACCACGCGGTCGGTTCCTATGAGTCACATTTGTCCCATGCGAGTGGTTCGTGACTCTTATGGGACCGTTTTAAGGATGTTTTACATTTTCATCCTTCAATGGCATATTTTTATGCTTAAGTTTATTATTTTACAAATTTACGTCGTACACTCAAATCGGGAGCCCCATGACTACGTGGTCGGTTCCTACGAGTCACATTAGTCCCGTGCGAGGGGTTCGTGACTCTTACGGGACTGTTTTAAGGCTGTTTTATGTTTTCACCCTTCGATGGCATGTTTTTATGCTTAAGTTTCTTTTTGCAAATTTACGTCGTACATTAAAATCGGGAGCCCCGTGACTACGTGGTCGGTTCCTACGAGTCACATGGGTCCCGTGGGAGGTGTTCGTGATTCTTACGGGACTGTTTTGTGGTTGTTTTACATTTTCAACCTTCGATGGCATGTTTTTACGCTCAGGTCGAACTTTGTGCAGATTTTGAAAGTATTCTCAAACCAAGAGTCCCGTGACTACGCGATCTGTTCCTACGAGTCTCATTGGACCCGTGCGAGGTGTTCGTGACTCTTACGGGACCATTTTGTGTTTGTTTTACGTTTTCACCCTTCGATGGCATGCTTTTATGCTTAATTCTAACTTTTTGCAAATTTATGTCGCACACTCAAGTCGGGAGCGCCGTGACTACACGATCGATTCCTAAGACTTACATTGGTCCCGTGCGAGATGTTCATGACTCTTGCTGGACCATTTTGTGGGTGTTTTATGTTTTCACCCTTCGATGGCATCTTTTTTATTCTTAAGTCTAACTTTTTACAAATTTACACCGTACACTCTAAACGAGAGCCCCGTGATTACGCGGTCGGTTTCTATGAGTTATATTAATCCCGTGCGAGGTGTTCATGACTCTTACCGGACCGTTTTATGGCTATTTTACATTTTCACCCTTCGATGGAATGTTTTTATGCTTAAGTCTAACTTTTTGCAAATTTACGTCATACACTCAAATTGGGAGCCCCGTGACTACGCGATCGATTCCTATGAGTCACATTAGTCCCGTGCGAGGGGTTCGTGACTCTTACGGGACCGTTTTAAGGATGTTTTACATTTTCACCCTTCGATGGCATGTTTTTATGATTAAGTTTATTTTTTTACAAATTTACGTCGTACACTCAAATCGGGAGCCCCATGACTACGTGGTCGGTTCCTACGAGTCACATTAGTCCCGTGCGAGGGGTTCGTGACTCTTACAGGACTGTTTTAAGGCTATTTCACATTTTCACCCTTCGATGGCATGTTTTTATGCTTAAGTTTTTTTTTTTGGCAAATTTACGTTGTACACTCAAATCGGGAGACCCGTGACTACGTGGTCGGTTCCTACGAGTCACATGGGTCCCGTGGGAGGTGTTCGTGATTCTTACGGGACTGTTTTGTGGTTGTTTTATATTTTCAACCTTCGATGGTATGTTTTTATACTCAGGTCGAACTTTGTGCGTATTTTGAAAGTATTCTCAAACCGAGAGCCCCGTGACTACACGATCGGTTCCTACGGGTCTCATTGGTCCCGTACGAGGTGTTCGTGACTCTTATGGGACCATTTTGTGTTTGTTTTACGTTTTCACCCTTCGATGGCATGTTTTTATGCTTAATTCTAACTTTTTGCAAATTTATGCCGTACACTCAAGCCGGGAGCGTCGTGACTACACGGTCGGTTCCTACGACTTACATTGGTCCCCTGCGAGATGTTCGTGACTCTTGCAGGACCGTTTTGTGGGTGTTTTACGTTTTCACCCTTCGATGGCATCTTTTTTATTCTTAAGTCTAACTTTTTGCAAATTTACGCCATACACTCTAAACGGGAGCCCCGTGACTACGCGGTCGATTTCTATGAGTTACATTAATCCCGTGCGAGGTGTTCATGACTCTTACCTGACCGTTTTATGGCTATTTTACATTTTCACCCTTCGATGGCATGTTTTTATGCTTAATTCTAACTTTTTGCAAATTTACATCATACACTCAAACCGGGAGCCCCGTGACTACGCGGTCGGTTCCTACGAGTCACATTAGTCCCGTGCGAGGGGTTCATGACTCTTACAGGACCGTTTTAAGGCTGTTTTACATTTTCACCCTTCGATGGCATGTTTTTATGCTTAAGTGTTCACCCTAACTATTATTTGTTCAAAAGTTATGTTCTCCCCCCAGTGGAAGTGACAAGAAACAAATGCGCCAACATCAATGTATCCTATGACATTGAAAAAATAATGAATTTTTTGCAAACAGTTATGTTCAATTAAAAAAATGGTAGAACCAAAAAAACAAATTGAAAACAAAAGGAAGAAAACCAGGGCTAGTTCTTTCGTCACTGACTGTCCCAACTTGACTCTTGGTAAACTTGTTTGAACTGAAATTCGTTAATCCTCATTGATTTTTCTTTCACGTATATAAGGATTACTAGTGAGAAAAAAATTAGATGCATACATATGGAGAAGATTACAATTGATTTTGATTACATTTCAAAATCCAATACTTATTCAATTTCAACAATAATATAAAATGACATAACATGTATATCATAATATAACCAACACCAATCTAATTAAACCAGGTATATATCTATTCCTTTTTTTCACAAGGAAAAATCTAAAACCAAATTGAAAATACCAAGGCCAAGAACAAAATTAACACTTACAAAATTCTTAAGGGGCTATTTGTTGCTTCTAACCCCCAACCCGGTCTCCACCTATCTCCACCGCATACTATGTAGGGTGGCACGCATATAACCCCCAATAAAATCACGACAAGGTGGATGTAAATTTTTTTACTCATTAAAAATCCATTTAATTATATTTTGTCAAAAAAATACACACAGATACAATCTAGGTTTATTGGCATAATCTATACAAACACACACATACAATCTAGGGTTTATTGACATAATATATACATACACACACATACTATTTAGGGTTTACTAAACCCTAATATTTTTTTTGACATAAATCTACACACATACAATCTATACATACACACACATACAATATAGGGTTTATTGATAAAAAAAACAATTTATTTGTTCATAGTTACACACAAAAACATATATATACACATAAATCTATACATACACACAGATATAAACATAAATCTATACATGCACACACATACAAACATAAATCTACACATACATACACATAAATTATGGCTTTAGACAGAAATAACGAAATCCAAATGAATCAATACATACCAAGTAGATTTATGTTTGCAAATCAAACTGAAATCCAAACGAAATCGCACGTGAATCGCTTAGCCCTAACAGCCTTACAAACCGTACATAAGAAATTAGAAGCAGCGGGTAATTTTCATTTTTAATACCTTAACCTCGTCACGGCCAAGAGCCGTGACCCCATGCACGCGACCAATAAAATGCAAATGATGTGGTGTTGGCTTCTTCGACCTAGTCACGGCCTAGAGCCGTGACCCACCATGTGCGTGACCAACAAATTGCAGAAGAGGTATTCTGGCTTCTTCGAACTGGTCATGGCCTAGAGCCATGACCCCCCATGATGGAGATTTTTCCATCCACACTCGGTGCTTGAATGAGGCATGGTCACGGACCATAGCCGTGACCCACACCAAGAAATGGTCACGGCCCGTTGCCATGACCCTCGATCAGTGATGCGCGACCCTTTTCATCAACCCTAGAGCTTGAATGAAGTATGGTCACGGCCCTTAGTCGTGACCCACACCAAAAAATGGTCACGGCCCTAAACCGTGACCCCCAATATGTGGACTCTCTTCTTCTTCATGCCATGGGTCATGAACTTGGGCCGAGACCCACCCATGACCAAGCTTGGAGGGAATTTTGGCGCTTGTTTGGTGCCAAGATGGTCACGACCTGGTCACAGCCTAAGTCCACGACCACTGTGGTCACGGACTTGGTCCGTGACCACTTCCCCGAGCATCAATAATTTAGTGTGTTAATAAATATAGTCACGCCAAATATTGAGTGGGCCACGACCGAAGTCCGCGAACAGCTGGTCGCGGACTTGGGTCGTGACCCACTCGGCATGACCATTCGCAGGATTTGGTGTAGTGGAAAAATCCCCCAAAGGGGCAAAACCTTTTATTTTCACTATAATATTATAAGGAACGATTACACGGATTACAGTAAAAATATAGCGTGACACAGAAATACCTGCAGGCGTCGGTTCTGTAGTCGGCGACTAGAATCTCCCTCGGGAACTCCAGGTGAGCAGCAATGAAGAAGGAAGGCGATCTTCTTCACAAGTGTTGAACAAACATAAGGTTGTGTTCTTGGGTTGAAAACGGATTCACAAAGATTTGGCAAAGATATGTGAATCAAAACATGAGTCTTGGGACTCAAAAATATGAAGACTAGATGTATTTGGACTCTCAAAATCGTCTCTTAAAGTCTTGTAAAATAACTCCCCCGAAGTTGGTTTCTATAGGGAAACTAATAAAGAGTTTCATGATTTTAAAACTCTGCCAGCATACAGGTACCCCAAACCGGTTCGTGTGTACCATAAACCGGTTCGCCCCACCGAACCGGTTTGGCTTCGGTTCGCAGAAATTCACTGGAATTGGGGCTTTAAACACTTAGCATTTTTCCAAGAGTTTTCCTCAGAATTTTCTCCATTTTCAAAGGACCATAACTTCTTCACCGTAGCTCGAATTGAGGTGACGCTTCTCTAGTATCTTCATTACAGCGATATCTTCAACTTTCCAATTGACGGGACCTCTGTACGGTGGCTATAAATTTACCAAAATCCCCTTGAACGTCCATATCTTGCCTTCTTTCACTGTTTTGACTTCTCTTACGTACCACTTGCATTAAGTCCCTAAAATCATAGAACGTGAAGTCATTGAGGCAGATGTGGGACACATAATGGAGATGATGAATTCTTAATCCCCAAAATTCTAATTGAGGCCGTCGTATGAGATCGTGTACAGATTTGCCAAATGTAGCGGCATACGACATACATAAAAGAAATATTTCAGACATGATAAAAATGTCCTTACAAATCTCCCCCTATGTCTATGCCGGTACATACATAAAAAATCTGAATTATCAAATAACAAAATTGCCTATACAAATCTACCCTTCCATGAACCGAAAACTGGAAAGATACAAATGAATAAGTCTTCATCGTTTGTTCTTCAAATCTTCAAAACTTTTCTCATCAGGGTGTGCATTTCAGATATCATCAATGTAGTACCTACACACATGAGATAAATAAAATACCAAGTGTCATATCAAGTTTGAAATGAGATAAACATAGATAGTAATTTATGATGAAAGCAAAAGTCAAATCTCGAAATCAAAAACTCCCCCATAATATGATAATTCTTCTCCCCCTTTTTATTATGTCCCCAGCTAGACAAATATGAGAAGCTGAAATAAATTCAAATGGAGAATGTCACAGGGTAAAAAGAAACTTCTATTTTTAAATTTTTCAAAATTTTTGTTTTTTTACACAAAATATGCAAACAAAGAATCACACCATGAAAGAACACAAAACAACCAAGTCAGTGATAGCGTAAATGAATGGGTGTGATCAAATTCGATAGGAAAATCAATGCATACAAACATGACATATGTGAACGATGAATATCGGATACTCCTAACGAATGAAGTCAAAATCTTCCTTTGGTGTAAAAACATGGAAATATGAAACATTGACTCAATCAAATCAACAAATCAAAGCTCAAAGTGATTTCCACACCAATAACGTCCAAAACGATTTATTGCTTTTTTAGGACTTTCAAGGAAGTGCAAACCCGTTTAAATTCTCCAACCAAACTCCCTCGGATTTACATTTTGAATAGAGGTAGTTTAAATTCTCAAACTTTGGAGAATTGATGTTGAATCCTAAATGGCCCATATTTGGCATGAATTGCTTTTTATTGCCTTTAATTTTTTTCCATGCTCTTTTAACCTCTTTGGACCCCGGATAATTAAATTCCTCCATTTTTAGGTCCAATTTAACCGTGGCTTAGAATCGCAAAGGCTAAATGAACCTTTCTCAGCCCTTCCCCATTTTCACACAGTCTCACCAAAACGATTTTTACATGCATTCCACTCTTGTAAAGTTTTATCGCATATTGTTAGCTGTATAGACATAATTGAGATGGAAACACTCAATCCAATATGTGATAGACAAGTAAAATAATCAAATATAGATGTGAATGTGTGCAATAAAGGAGATAGGAGTCAAACATGTAGAAAGATATCACTAATCACATCTCAAAGACTCTAATCAATATAAAGCACATGGATGCAATGATGTAGTGTCTCAAATCTCTATCACACAGTCACATGGATAAATGGAATGAAATTTGTGACTCGGCTATCTTAAATGCTCATCCATAAAAGGTGCAAAAAAAATACAAAAATCTTTTTGTGCTTTTCTAAAATTTTTATAAAAAGAAAATCTTTTTGGATTTTTCGAAAAAAAATATATATAAAAAAACAAAAATAATAATACACATTATACAAACTAGAAATAGGAAGCATATGATATGAACATGAAAAATCATCCTATCCTAGAAATGGACCAACCCCTCAGTCAACTGTGCAAATTCCCAAAGACTTCCTAAGACTCTCAAATCTAAGGGCATCTAAAGGTTTCGTGAAAATATCGTCTAACTGACGATCGGTGGGAACGAAACTCAGGGATACGACTTTCTCCTCAACTAACTGACGTATAAAGTGCTCACATGTCCTGATGTGCTTTGTATGCGAATGCTGGACTGGATTGAGAGATATGTGTATCGCGCTCGTGTTATCACAGGAGATAGTCACGGTGTCCTGTGATATCCCATAATCCTCCATATTTGCTTCATCCACAAGAGTTGCGTGCAACAACTCCCAGCAGTGATGTACTCAGCTTCTGCAGTAGACAAAGAGATGGAATTTTGCTTCTTGCTCAGCCAGGAGACAAGAGCAGAACCAAAATAGAAATACCCACCAGAAGTTCTCCTACAACCATCTACATCCCCAGCCCAATCGGCATCCGAATAGGCGGACAAATGGTCATCAGTATCAAAGGAATACCAAATACCATATGAGAGAGTTCCACTCACGTATTTGATAATATGTTTTAGAGCAAGTAAGTGTGAATCTTTAGGGGATGCTTGATATCGCGCACAGACTCCAACACTAAAGCCTATGTCAAGACGACTGGCAGTCAAGTAGAGAAGACTACCTATCATACTCCGATATAAGGTTTGCTCAACGTCTTTGCCTGCCGTGTCCTTACTAAGCTTGGTAGTGGTACTCATAGGTGTACGTGCATGCTTAGCAAAGTCTAAATCAAATTTCTTCACTAGGTCTCTAGCATACTTGGATTGGGAAATGAACATCCCATCCTCTAGCTGACGAACCTAGAGACCATGGAAGAAAGTAAGCTCACCAACCATGCTCATCTGAAACTCACTTTTCATCTCCTCCTCAAAGTGATGAGCATGTTGGGAGCATGTGGATCCAAAAAACTATGTCATTCACATAAACCTGGCTAACCAAAATAGCACCGTCATCTCTCTTGACGAACAACGTCATATCAACTCCCCCTCTCTTAAAGCCACAGGCTAAGAGATAGGAAGTAAGCCTCTCGTACCAAGCACGGGGTGCTTGCTTCAAACCATATAAGTCTTTCCTCAGATAGTAAATGTGCTCCGGGTGCTTAGGGTCTTCAAACCCTTTTAGTTGTTCCACATAAACCTCCTCCTGTAGAATGCCATTTAGAAAGGCACTCTTGACATCCATCTGATTTAACTTGAAGCGCAGATGACATGCGATGGCGAGTATTAAACGGATGGACTCAAGCCTCGCAACAGGAGCAAATGTCTCTCCAAAGTCTACACCCTATATCTATGTGTAGCCTTAAGAGACCAACCTAGCCTTGTTTCTGATTATGGTACCATTTTCATCCATTTTATTCTTAAAAATCCACCTGGTAACTATCACATTAGTCTCACTAGGTCGGGGGACAAGGTCCCAGACATTTTTCTTTTTAAACTTTAGCAACTCATCCTGCATGGAATATATATATTGTTCATCCTTGAGTGCTTCTTTATGATTATTGGGCTCGACTTTGGGCGTGTAGCAAAAGTGGCTAATGACGTTCTCTAGCTGAGCACAAGTCTTGATCCCAAGAGTGGGATCAACTACAATGGAGGACGGGTCATGACTCTTGCGAAACCAAGCAGGTCTGTCCCCTAACACAGGAGTAGGGTCCACAGAGTGTGGGTGAGGGACAAGTAAATCATCACCAGAAAATTCCTCATCCTCACACTGCAGGTTCGGATCAATAACCGTCAGAGGTTCATCATCTTGCACGGTGGCGTTTATTGACTCCATAACCTTAGAGATATTCAGGTTAAAGACCCGGTACGCTCTACTATTTGATGAATATCCTAGCAATATTCCCTCGTCACTCCGGGAGTCAAACTTTCCTAATTGCTCTCTATCCTGTAGGATGTAGCATTTACTCCCAAAGATATAAAAATATGCTAGGTTGGGTTTCTTGCCAGTCCATAATTCACAAGGCGTCTTAAGTGTGTATGGACATAGGTAAACCCTATTCACCATGTGGCATGCAGTAGACACTGCCTCTGCCCAAAATCTCCTACAAACATTACGACCCAAAAGCATAGACCTATCCATTTCTTGGATCGTCCTATTCTTTCTCTCAACAATGTCATTTTGTTGAGGAGTCTTCACAATAGAAAACTCATGGTTGATCCCAAGGCTATCACAGTAAAGGTCTACCTTTGCTTCCTTAAATTCTGTGCCATTGTCACTACGTATCTTGTTAATAGTGACTCCGTGTTCGTTTTGTTGGACACGGTACTTGGTCATTAAAAACTCTACAGCATCGAATTTCTCTCTCAGAAAATCTATAATCGAATATCTGGTAAAATTGTCTACCATCCCAAGGATATACCTCTTACAACCCAGACTCTCAGTACGAGTAGGACCCATAAGATCCATGTGAATCAACTCAAGTACACGGGAGGTGGTAATGGAATTCAATTTCCTATGGGGGCTACGAATTTGCTTTCCCAGCTGACAGGGTCCACAAATCGTGGAAGTAGGCTTTCCAAGTGAAGGTAAGTCACGTATTAGGTCCTTTTTAACTAAACGAGTCAAATCTCTAACGTTCACGTGACCTAGACGTTGGTGCCACAGATCCATAGGAGTGATCGTGGCACTGTTGCAGACAAGTGAGGACATGGGCTCAGTCCCATACCAATTATCCTCTATCCTCACCCCTTGCACTAAATGTTTACCAACTTGATTATAGACATTACACTCATCCCGGTCAAATTTTACGGCAAAGTTAGCGTCGCACAGCTAGCTAATACTAAGAAGGTTTGCTTTTAAACCTTTGGCATATAAAACATTCTCTAGCTTAGGAAATCCTGGTAACACTATTGTACCTCATCCTATAATGATAGACTTGCTCCCATCTCCAAAGGTGACTCTACCATCCTTATAATCCTCAAGATAGGTAAAAAATGATGCATCACCTGTCATATGTCTGGAGCACCCACTATCAAAATACCACTGTGAGGTATTATGTGCTTTGAGAGCAACATGAACAACAAGGGCTTTCTTATCTTTCTTAGGTACCCAATAAGTGGTAACCTTTTGTTTACCCTTGTTGTTGTTGGTTTTATCCGGGAAGTGAGAAGTATTCACTGACGGCAAAGACATCCGTCGGAATTCCTCCATCAAACTCTGTGATGTGGCAGCTAAAAACTCAACCCGCTCTCTGAGACTATCAAAATCATCAGTATGATGTGGTGGAGCAGTAGTACATCGTGTCCGACCCAAACTATAGCAAAACTCCCTGAGGTGGCCTTTTCTTTTGCAGTACGTACAGAAGAACACAGTCTTAGGCGTACCTGGATTTTCTTTTCTTGCTCGAACTCTCCTTCGTGGTTTTTGACGATGGCCATATGGAGTCGTAGTAAACTCAGGAACTGGTCCAGGTTCAGTTTTGGACATGGAGGCACCATCATAGCTTATTCCCTTCCTGTCACCAAAACCTAAAGCGGGGCCGAGGAGCATCTTTAATAACTTCCCAGATCTGTCCTCGATTTGTACCTTGAGTTCTCGTTCTCTCTCAAGATCATGAGTAAGCTAGGCTACAAGGGCTTCAAATTTCTTTCAAGTATCCAGGGAGGAATGGAGCTCACTCATAAGACTAGCCACTTTTTTATTCAAGTTCCATCTCTCTTTCTCAAAACAACTCTCTCTCTAAACAGTCTCTCTCACTAAACAAACTCTCTTTCTCAACACAGGAAGACTCTCTCTCTCTCTCAAAGTGGTGCAGGTGAAGGACTCTCTCTCTCTCTCTCTCTCTCTATTCTTCTAAATCTTCCTCAAGCGCGGTGATCCTAAGAACTTACGATTTGTTATACTTTTTAGTTTTAAATGACTCATTATATAACTCGGCATAGGCACGTTGAATATTACTCTCTCTCTCACTTGCATCATCCTCCCCCTCACTCACGTCGCTCTCACTGTCGAGGTGTCCCTGTGAAGTAGAATTCTCATCGTCGTGAGGAGTACTAGATGTGCTCACATTACTAGCCATGAATGCGGTGAAGTTACACTCATGTGATGACTCGTCCCCAGAGTCCACCGACTCGACCTCACTGTCGTCACTAAGGGTAGCATTAAGGACAGTTTCGCCCTTTTCTCTGTTCCGCCTAGTGGTACACTCAAAATCTCTATGACCCCTACCGTCGTACTCAAAGCATCTCTCACTCTCTTTCTTAGGAGGATCTTTAAAATCTTTTTGATTTTTCTTTTCAAACTTATTTTTCTTAAACTTCTTTTTATCTTTGAAATTTCCATTTTTCTTAAATTTGAGAATTTTCTTGAAATTTTTAGCAAATAGAGCCAAATCATCTAAATCAAAGTCACACTCAGAATCTAACATATCTGTCTCTCTTTTTCTAGATGATTCCCTCTTTCTTGTCGACCCCTCACTTTTTCTCTACTGGGCATTAAGTGAAATTCCCTTATCTTTAGGCTTGATAGATTTAGGAAACATATCAATCTCATAAGTTTGCAAATCTCCTACCAGTTCTTCCAATTTAAGCGTATTTAAATTACCCATAGAATTTAGCACAGTGACTTTAGGGATAAAACGCTTAGGTAGAGATCTAAGAATATTTTTAACAACTCTAGCATTAGGAATGTGTTCACCGAGATTAAAGCTAGTGTTTACAATATCAGATAGTCTAGCATAAAATTCATCAAAACACTCAGACTGAAGCAAGGTGATTGTTTCAAATTGAGTTGTTAAATTTTGCAGTTTAGACTCTTTCACAACATTAGTTCCTTCATGGGTAAGTTGTAAAACATCCCATGCCTCTTTTGACGTGGTGCACGTCATTTTTGCGTTTGAACTCATCAGGTGTGACAGATCCAGAAATAGCAATTAAACCCTTATAATTAAAAGATGACCAGTTAAATTCTTCTTCAGTCCTTGTAGTGTCTAGTTTTAAACTAGTTACGTTATTAACAATGACTGAGGGAGGTGTCCACCCTCTTTCAACCAAAATCCAGACACGTTCATCAATGGCTTTTAATGCAGATTTCATGCGGGCTTTCCAGTATGCATAGTTTGTCCCGTTAAAAACTGGCATTTTATTATATAACTTCTTCATTTTGAACATGCTCTTTTTCAAAATCAATTTTTCAAAAAATTGATATCTTAGAAAAATTTTGCGGAAAATTACACGATAAAGTAGTGTAATTGGCTCTGATACCAATTTGAAAGAGTGTGCATGCGTTCAAATAGAGACATTGTTTTATTAAACTCAGTTTTTATCAATTCAGTCCGTAACATGTATCTAGGTGTGATTGAATAAGATGAAATCATGCAAGAACATTCAAACATATACAAGTGAGGAAAAATCCCCCAAAGGGGAAAAACCTTTTATTTTCACTATAATATTGTAAGGAATGGTTACACGAATTACAGTAAAAATATAGCGTGACACAGAAATACCTGCAGGCGTCGATTTTGTAGTCGGCGGCTGGAATCTCCCTCGGGAACTCCAGGTGAGCAGCAATGAAGAAGGAAGGTGGTCTTTTTCACAAGGGTTGAACAAACACAAGGTTGTGTTCTTGGGTTGCAAACGGATTCACAAAGATTTGGCAAAGATATGTGAATCGAAACATGAGTCTTGGGACTCAAAAATATGAAGACTAAATGTATTTGGACTCTCAAAATTGTTTCTTAAAGTCTTGTAAAATAACTCCCCCGAAGTTGGTTTCTATAGGGAAACTAATAAAGAGTTTCATGATTTTAAAACTCTGCCAGCGTACAGGTACCCCAAACCGGTTCGGGTGTACCACGAACCTGTTCGCCCCCCAAACCGGTTTGGCTTCGGTTCGCAGAAATTCGCTGGAATTGGAGCTTTAAACACTTAGCATTTTTCCAAGAGTTTTCCTCAGAATTTTCTCCATTTTTAAAAGACCATAACTTCTTCACCGTAGCTCGGATTGAGGTGACGTTTCTTCTAGTATCTTCATTACAGCGAGCTCTTCAACTTTCCAATTGACGGGACCTCTGTACGGTGGCTATAAATTTACCAAAATCCCCTTGAACATCCATATCTTGCATTCTTTCACTATTTTGACTTCTCTTATGTACCACTTGCATTAAGTCCCTAAAATCATAGAACGTGAAGTCATTGAGGCAGATGTGGGACACATGATGGAGATGATGAATTCTTAATCCCCGGAATTCGAATTGAGGCCATCGTGTGAGATCGTGTACGAATTTGCCAAATGTAGTGGCGTACGACATACATAAAAGAAATATTTCAGACATGATACAAATTTCCTTACACCTACTAGTTCCATACCTAGAAGCAACCTAAAATAAGGTGAAATCAATAAGTACCCCATAATCTTGTCGTCCCCGCACTGCCGAATATAGATACAATTCACTATCATATAAGGCATATTTTCAACCTATCACAACAATCCTTTATGTTAATCATAATATTACTATATATGAAAAACTATGTCCATTTAATTATAATATAATTCTCAATTTAGAAATTTTTTTCTTTATCAATAACTTATATAATTTCCATTCACGTGCATATTTTCAGGATATGAAACAATAAATTTATATTCTATAAACAACACATAAATAACTAGATTTTATGAGTTGAATTCAATTTATAAAGTTCATACGATTTATTCTAACATGCAAACGTCCATATACTCTAAGGAAATCCGAATATCTAATCTAAACATGCAAGAGTTTTGAATCTTAATTTGTATTAGAGATTTGAATAAAAACAATCCAACTTAGTTTCACTTTCCCTAATTTATTTTAAGAAAACAACGATTATTAGTGCTTAGGCAACTTTTATAACGCATAATACTAAACGGTAACAATAGAAGTATTCATGATTGTAAAAAATTGTTTGAAGAATATGATTGGACGATTTTGTTCCTCTCAAGAAAATAATAAAGATGCGTTATTGGACGATCTTGAGAAAACTTGGTTTAGCTCTTCGAAACTTAGGGTAAAAGTTGATTTAAATGGGGTTTAGGTTTTGTAGATGAGAGGAGGTATAAACATGGGAGGATACTACTTTTTGAGAACGTTAGAACGTGTTTTAAAACACCTAAACCCGTGCCTTTTTATTTTACTAAAAAAGAGTTTGAGTCCTACACAAACACTAAAAAGGTACCCTAATTTTTGCCTACTGTTAGAGCGAACTGGTTCGCCCCCAGGGTCGAACTGATTCGGATGCCCTGATAAACTAAAGTCCCCCAATTTTATATAAAAAGTTTCTAATTTCTCGAATTAAATCTAGATTCCAATCCTGATTATAATCTCATTTTACTTAAATCAAAGCCAACATTTTTAAGTATAAAAATTAATAAATTCCAAATATTTATTTTTCTCAAAATTCTAATTTCTAAGAGATTTTAGAGTTTTTTTAAATCACAGTGTGTTACAATTCCTTTTTATGAAAGGCATTAATTACTATCGGTTTGTCAACTGATACCAATAATTACATAATAATCAACTCATAATGTCTTCACCAGTCTTTTATTGACTTTCATATTCTATTAATAACATCTTTTTGTATTACATTTATATATTACCCAACCTTTGTTTAATTCAGCACGTTTAAACACCCATTAACCAATACTCACTTTCTAACTCTTTTATTATAACCATGCAACCTCTAACACGGCACAACACATAACATAGTATGCCACATGTATCATATTATCATCATAAATGTAATCTAAATGGCCCTACACATATTATATCCTACCCCGTGTGTTAATTTATGAACATAAATCATCGCATCCAATAAACATAATTGTTCCAAGATCGTAGTCTACATTAACCATAGCCAGTCAGTCTCTCTCAAAACTATAAACATATATCCCATACTATCTTATAAATATAAACAAACACACCACAATATCCAAACGGTCCCTTATCATGACCCTACACCGTTACTATAACCTGACAGTATAGGTTCCTCACATACAATAATGCTATAACTAGACAACACTAGACTCGGACCTACAGCAAAGCACAAACATAATATTCGATAAAGTAGTTAGTCAGTATAGGTCCTACACATGCGATAATCCATATTCAATAAAACCTCGTACTTACAGTGACACCAACCTAGTTCTCAATATGTACAAAACTTTATGCATCCTAAACTCTTAACTCACAGCATTCTCTAGACTACATGCGTGGTACGTCTCATAAATGTAATCTAAACAAGGACCCCCGGATACACTTGTGTCTATATTAGGTAATCAACAAGACTATAAAACAAATACATACATATTAGTGTATATATCCTAAATTCCCAACTCCTAACATTCCTTAGACTCTATGCACAGAACATCTTGTAAATGAAATCCAAATAAGGAACCCCTCGATACATTTTTATCTAGGTTAGATAGTTGTGGACATCAAACAGTCGCTAAACACCTCATTCAGTCGTAGTGCACCTAATTCAAGTTCTCACCCAAATACTAGATGTCAATACCCAATAAATTCATATCACTATTCCTACATTCATTCATTTATCATAAATTTCTCATGTTTCCTTTATCATCTCCCGATCAACAAGCATGATCTACTAACCATATATCCAAAAATCTTTTATCGAGGATATCCAACTTAAAACCAAAAATATCTACAAGACCTACACTATCTTAGACTCTCAAATTTTAACCTTATCTAGACTCCATTCATGGGACATCTCATAAATTAATTCCAACGAAGAAATCCCTCATACACTTCTATCTAGAATGGGTAGCCATCGAGAGTCATATCACCTGCATAATTATCTTAGTTGGCTCTACTAATACAAATACTCTCAGAAAATCACCTAACCTTAGGTATTATAGCATCTCCCAAATTCTAGGTTCACTCCTATGTCCCTAATTTACTATAACTTTTCTATTGCACCTCCACATTCCTTATTCTAATAATCTCTAAACATATTAACTAATACATCAAAGTCTCATGTCAACTATCCACGTTAGATACAAGTAAACAAAACATCATTACTTATTTAAAACCTTATATGTATATCCCAATACTATGATCCCAATCTCAATAGTATATATAAACCCAATATCATATCTCCCAAAGATAACCTCGTGTGGCTATTTACACTTCTCTCTTACCAACAACATATATCCGATCAACATAAAATCCGTCGATGACAACAAGTAGCCAACAACCTAAATCCCATCGAAAATAATAATAGTTAATAACAACATCAATCCCATAACCCACACCAATTAACCACTAATATACATCTCTTAAACAATTAAAAAAAATTGACAACAATGTTTAAGATCCCCTCGATAATAATTAACCACTAACAATGTAGAAATCTTATGTATTAACATATAAACACTAACATAAAACTTACTGCATAAACCTCATATTCTTTGATTATCAACATTCATTATTAACAAAAGTATATGTGGATTAATATAATTCCATAATTCATTTCTCGAGTTTATAAACCGCTATTTTATACGAGTTAATAATGGGGTTCACATGAAAATTTCAACAATTTGAAACGTATCCTAAGATGGGCATAAACAGAAATATCACAATTTTAAGGGGCGAGTTATATTCACAACTCATAATTTATATCTTTAAGAGTACCATAGTCCGTATAACATTTTAAATATTCTTATATCAAATTTCATGTTAGAGTCGCATATTTCACAACTAATTCCTTTTTTCATCCACATAGTCTAATTCTAAAAATTCACACAATAAAATAAGAGTTACACCAAATTATATATCATATTGATTAGTAATCTAAAATGATTAGGCTTACCTTTTCCTGATTAAACTTTTACTTAATTTTAATTTACTCTTAATCATAATTTAGGTAATATCTAAATCATAAATCACTTATGGGGAAAAGTAGAGTTTCCCACACATCTATCCAGAAGCAAGTGTAGTTCACCGACTCCACCGAATGCTCCTATCTCTCGACAAAGATCGTGTGAGTGTGCAGTTACGCTTCGGATGTTTCTCCATATAATAGAATGACCCAGTTCCCATTATTTCCCGGTGCACTCGATTTATATCTCTGACACACAAGGAAGGACGAGGTGGGAAGAAAGCATTCCTATCCTCTGTCCGACCGATCATTCCGCTGCCATCTCACATTCACGCCCTCGTTTGACTGTCGGTCCGGGATGTAGTTGTAGATACGTTAGGCTTTGTGGGTCGTTGGATCCACTTGTTATCTCCTTCTACGATGTCATGATGCACCCATTCCTATGGCTATTCCTTTAATACTTCTGGCTCTTAGGAGTCTCTTTGTAGGATACTTGGCCAAAGTGTGACCCGTTAGCCCATAAGACAGTACTGTGACGAAGCAGTTGTTTCTTGCCTTAATTAATTTTCAAAAATCTAACTTGAAATATTTATTCCTCTCCTCGTGATCTACGAATTATCCTCTTATATTCCATTCAAAATTCTCTTTAAAAAGATCAAAATCTAAGCCTGGAAGGCTATTTTATATGGGGTTTTATGGTTTATGAGGGTTAGGGATGAAGTGTTAGAGAGCGTTGTAGTTTTTATATAGAGAAAAGGGAGTTAAAACAAATGAATCTCGTGCATAACATTATAAAGAAAAACCAAAATTCAATGCTTCTCACAACTAGGATGCGAGGGCCTCCCACCCACCACTCCGTAGTCGCGATCGCGCATATTCACCCCGTGATTGTGGGATCCTATGTCGCGATCATGTTAGGGAACCGCCGTGGTTGCAAGTATTCCTCTTACTAGATTTCATTCTCTGTCTCACCTCCTCCTCCTACTCACAAATTAACTCCATACATCGTATTACACAAAATTAAAACTATTCCAAACCGTAACTTGATTATTAAGACATTTGAAAAGACCTCTGTGCCCCTAAATTCCCATAATATCATAGAATTAAGTAAATGACTAATTTATTCAAATAATTAACAAAAATTACCACAACTTCCTATAAGTTTAGCTCTACACCTTTAGTTAAATATTTATCATTAGAAACCATCCTGAATTATATATTCACTCAAAATGCTAATCGTTCTATAATCATTTAATTATTATGTTAAAATTATAGGGTATTACATGAATTTTCTGAATATGTTAAAATGGATTGAAAAACTTAAGTATTTTTTTTAATTTGATAACTAGGAATAAACTTGGGTTCACATTACTTTTCCCACTTAATATAATTAATATTATGTATGAATCGAAATAGAGGTATTCGAATTTTTTTAAAATTTTTAGAATTTAAACATCCGATCTAATGTAGGAAAATAAATATTGAAAACCATTTGTTGTCCAGTTTAGTATATTTGGAGATTTAAAAATATTTTATTTTTCGAAAAACAACTTTGGAATTTAGTCAATTTCATATTTATATTCTTTGCAAATGTCAGACAATTGCACTTCAACGGGAATTGTAATTTATGTTGTATACATGTGATATAAAATGAATTACCGAAATTGTTTATGATAAACGGTTATTATTAATATGTAATAGAAAATACATATACGATTAAATATTGACAAGTAAATGTATTATTTTGATTAGAATTAGTGATAATTCAAAAAATGGAAACTGCGTTGCTATGGAAATTTTGGATTGAAAACTAAGAACTTTGTATATGTTTCAAATAGTTTTGCAAAATTCAGAAAATGATATGTTCAAAATACAAACATTTTAATATGATAACAAACTTGGCAAATAATGGATTAGAATTTGGGAAATTTGAATGTCTTAAAAAATTAACACTTATAGTTGGTTGCAATTGGAGATTCAAAAGGAGGTGTCTTGGAACTCACGGATAAAGATTTCATTTTTATGTATATTAGTGTGTTTCTTGTTTTTTTTTGTTTGGAAATAAACGAAGGTAAAAAAATAATAATAATTAAAAAAATGAAGGTAGGAATAATAATAAATAAATAAATAAACAACTTCAGAAACGAATGCTTCAATAATCTGGAGCTTGGTGTTTATGAGAAAAATTATCAACTTAGGTGGACCAATCAGAAGTAAACACGTATCATCATACGTGGCCAAAATCCTAGTCAGCAGAAAGTAAATCTGCCGACCAACACAAGGAATGCTGACCAACACAAAGAATGTCAACGAACAAGACAACGAAGCGTCATCATACCAATAGTCATGCTACACGTGGTTTATACAACCAATCGTCACATTTATTATGTAAGGATGTAAATGACTAATCATATAAAATCATTCCATCCATTGACATTCCAACCCTTGACCTTCGGGTCACTATAAATACATTGTATCCCTTTCATCAAGGGTAAGGAAGAACGGATTCTAGGGCTAGGTACCTAGTTTTGTATAGTCTCTGAAATAAATACAAGAACAGTGGACGTAGGTTTTCTAACATAGCCGAACCACTTTAAAAACTCTCTTACTTTCTTGATTTTATTTACAGTTGCACTTATACATTTTATTTGTGATCATAAAAATTAAATCAAGTTTAGTTTTTTACATCAGTAGATTGGTGTCGTCTATGGGAACGTGTTTCTAATTGTCATTCTCACACTTACATACTCTTGTTCAAAGAACGATGATTGACCCTAAGTCCATCCTCAGAAATGAAATCAATCCACATGTTCCATATATTCTTCCAATAACAACAGACCTAACTGGAATCCTGGCTAGTATTGCGAGAGGACAAGAACCCATGCTGGAAACGGTGAGGCAATTGGCTCAATCACTACAAGTGGCTCCCTCGTACAGAAGATAAATGCATCCCCCACCTCCAAGATCCATCAGACATGGTTATTCTAGATCTTCACCAGACACCTCTTATCATCCAGTAGTAAGTCCATCGCTCGGGTCCACAGAAACCTATGATATCCATTATTTTTCTCTTGAATGTTTAAGTGTCCTTGAAAGCCTAAGTAGAGCTTATCCCTTTGATCATTTGGGGATCGAGAAAATAGAAATCCTCCTAGGGAATTATCCAGGAACACTCAACATCCAGCCGACCAATATGAGGCTTCAATCAGATCAAAATCAAGCATCCTAAGATCTGTATGCATTGATTAGGCCTCTCAAGAGGAGAGTTTAACATGGACACATCGTCGGAACAGCCGAGTTGCTTCGCAAGATCTGAGGCAGACAATCCATCATGGAAAGCATCAATCCAGAGGTTATAAGATCAATTGGGAAGAATCATTTGCAGCTGAGTTTTGTTAAAGGATCTCCATTTGTTCGGGAAATTGCGTATTTTTCTAATCCATCTAAATTTAAAGCTCCTGTGGTTTCTCCTAAATATGACTGTAAAATTGATCTAGTTCTCCATATCGAGCAATATCCAGCTGTAGTTGATATTTATTCAGTCCCTGATGAAATGAGATGCAAAGCATTTGCAACTACCATTACAGGTTTAGTCCAAATATGGTATAATAACTTTCCCCCGAGGACAAATTGCCACCTTCAATCACCTTGCTGAGTTATTCATTAGCAATTTCTATTTTGGAGCTAAGCCAGTGAAAAGAGTAGCTCATCTTCTAAGTGTACGACAACAAGTGGGGGAAAGTACTAGGGAATATATTACGTTAATAACAAAAAGTTAGAGGTCATTGATTATGAGAAAAAAATATCCATCACCGCTCTTATGAGTGGCTCGCTTCCCTAGAAACTATATTATACTCTGGATAAAGATGCTCCCAAAACTATGGTCGAACTCATAGAAAAGGCAGTAAAAATAATGAATGTCGAGGATGCTATGGCCAAAAAATAGAGCTCAGACACAAAGCCTGACACGAAGCCTAAGAAGAAGGTGAAAAATGAGTAGAAGGAGGCAAATCCAAAGAGATAAGACAAGTTCAAAAAGTATGGTACCTACGCTCCATTGAGTGTTAGCATTCACTATATCCTGTAAGAAATCAAGCACAATAAGGATTTTCGATGGTTTGAGAAGTTAAAAGCACCTCCTAACAAGAGGGATAGATCCAAATATTATGAATTCTATAAGGATCATGGTCATACAATGAATAATTTCATCGCTTTGAAAAATGAGATAGAATAATTTATTCGTCGAGAAAAAATCAATAAATTTGTTGATTGGCACGATAGTAGAAAACTTAGAAGAAGGTCAAATTCTCCATGTAAGTCGAGAGATGACAGAAAGATAAATTATGAAGATGATCCAGACCTTTTGAAGAAGCCCAAGCAACCAGAACGTGAAGTAGCTACGATCAGTTTTGGTTAATTTAATTATCGTATGATTGCAGGTGGTGATGTAGGAGGAGATGATCACACCGCTAAAACGAATGCTTATTTAAATGAAGCCCAGGCTTGCTTATATATCTAGATGGTTAATCTAAATGAAGATGATCAAATAAAGAAGGTTAAGAAAGACAAATTGGTGATTTGCTTTTCAAAACATGATCTTTCTGGGGTAATTTATCCCCATGATGGCTCGTTGGTTGTCAAATTCAGAATCCAGGATATTATCATCTCCAGAGTTTTGATTGACAATGAGAGTTCTGTCGATATTATGTTTTATCCTTGCTTTTAGAGTTTGGACTTCAATCTCAGCCAGCTAGAACCCTATCACATGCCATTAATAGGCTTTTCTGGTGAAAAAGTTTGCCCTTTGGGAACAATATAGCTAGAAGTGTTGATCGGCACTTGGCCAGTTAGTTGACAGAGAAACTACGTTTCTTCGTGATGGATAAGAACATTCAATCTTCCTATAATGTGATCCTCGGTAGGGTAGGATTGAAGAAGTTCAAAGTCATATCATCAAAAGTCCATTAATGTTTGATGTTTCCAACTCATTTTGGGGTAGGTGTTATAAAAGGCAACCAAAAGGTGGCTAGAGATTGTTACTATTCATCAGCCTAGTAAGAGCATCTGATTGAATTAAAGAAGAAGACTACAACTTGCCAGGTTGATACTACTGAGCCTAATGGAGAATCTGAGATTGAAACCTTAGATCCATGAGATAAAACAAAATTGGTCAAGGGATAAATTGTGGAAGGAACTTAAAAGCATCATTCTGGATAATGACAAACCAGAAAGGACTACGCAAATCGACTCAACACTAGATCCCGTCATTAAACCGGAGTTGATTATGTTCCTGAGGCAACGGAGAAATGTAGTTTCTTGGAGCCATGAGGATATGCCTAATATTGTTCTGTAACGATCGCAACGTCAGGTAGGATGCTAAGTCGATCAAGGAAAGACGTTGGGTGTTCAGTCCTTAAAATAATCAAGATATTCCAGAGGAATGAAATACTTCGTACTTTCATGGATATTTAAATTACATGAGTGGGTGTAATTCAACAATTTAAGAATTTAGAATAAATAATAAATATTAATTTGTAAGTGACATGTTTATATTTACAAGTGTTATATTTATATACGGGAATAAGTGATGAGATGGATTAATTATATTCATGTCGCAGGTTAATGAAAGTGACGAGTGATGTCATTTTATGCGGAGGTTTAAGACTTGAATTTTCGATAAGTTACTCGAATGGAGTTTTCGAGTGAATGGTTGGTCTTGAAAGGGCTGAGATAGTCATAATAGAGTACCCAAGGTAGTGTTTGGGTTCCAGAGACTTTGTGGATCAGTAGGTAATCGCATTTGGGTATACGAGTCAATTTTGGATTTAATAAGGAAATAACCCTTATTTCTCTCTGATAAGGGCACGAGAGAAAGAAAATAAAAGAAAGAAAGGAAGAAGAAGAAGAAGAGAAAGGAAGGAAGAAAAGGGATAAAAAGAGGATATTTTCATCCAAGCTTCGGTGGATTTCGGCACGAGATCGTCGGATTTATCCAACCAGGCAAGTGTTTAACTTGCTTTGATGATTTAAGTGTGTTTATTTTTCATATTATAGTTGGTGTGAAAACTATAAGATTTTGGGTTTGGGATTCTTGAACAAAAATGGTTTTTTGGAATAATATTTTATAAGAAATTAATGTGTTAATAACTTCATGTGAAATCTAGGATTAAATCCATGTTAATGGTGTAAATTATGGTGAGAAATTGGAAGAAATTAAATTTAGTATTTAATTAAGAAAAAGGTTGATTCTTGGTTTAATTGATGAATCCCAATAATAAACTAGGGTATAGATGAATATATTGATGGTTGATGAGATTGGAGACAATAAATCTTGGGTTGCATAAGTGTTGGAGTGATTTTTGGAGTTGTAGAAGAAGATGAACTCGTAGGGAACAAAATTGTTCATGTAGAACCGATCCGAATGTGGTTCGATTCGTTTGTTTGGAAATTAATTGGTTCGTTTTTGGGGCCATAGGTTCAGTTCAGTTTTGGAAGAAAATTTTGAGAGGTTTTTCCTGACCAAAAAGGGGTTGAAGACGAATTCCCTTTGAAGATAAATAATAGGGGATCCACTATAGAGTGTGAGGACCTCTAAGTGATGAAGTGAGTGATGAATAAATCTCAGGTTAGTGTGAATCTGGTGTATGAATTTAAGGTTGTTTTGGGATGAATAAAACTCGGGAGATTATTTCGACGGTTATATCTGTTTGTATGCGTGTAGAATATATATACTGATAGTATATGTGAATAATATCCGAATGTGCTAGTAGGATGGAATTAGAATACTATCGAGTGGTGATAAGCTATTATTCGAGAATATATATCTATGTGAGAATTATATCATTAGTGAGTGAATACTTATGGGATTAAAATAAGTTGAGTGTATACTTATAAATTATTGCGAATTAGTATATTCGAGATTATAGGCTAATGCCAGGAGAGATAGGCATGATAGCCAAATTTGATGTTATATACACACACACACACACACACACACACACACACACACTAGGCTATGCATGTGCCTGAAGGCACGATGACATTCGAAAAAGCTAACATAATCACAAAAAAATAATGATCAACCCTATTTAATATCAATACAAGTAAGTTAGATTTAATGAAAATGGACAGAGTTTTCTTTATTTATAGGATTATCCACCTGTTTAAGGTATAAAAAATAGTACAACAACAATAAGCCCAATAAAAGTTAATGGACCAAATTCCATTAATGTAAAATTCATTTCAATGCATATGAAATTCTACTTAATCTAATTTTTCCCCCTTGCGTGAAACTAAATGAATAAATGTAAACGGAGACACGTGATATATAAAGTAATACGGGCTAGTAACGTAAGTTCCGTTGTGTACATCACATGTCTAATCAAAAATATAAATCATCGATCGATCAAACAATTCGTGTCACATTTGTAATGGGGTGGGATAGGACTCAAAGTTGAACGGGGTCCGAAAATCATGCTTATAATTGACAGGTTCTCCTCAAATTTGTCATAATCTGAAAATTAGACAATAAACGTGATTACGTTTTACTCAAGTCAGAAACAATTAAATGAGTGAGAGAGATTATAATACAAAACAAAATATCCACCCAGTTTATCGCATCAATGATGCACATAAAAAATATAACTCTCACGGCATAAATTTTAATCAAATTAGGTGTATTGTGATAGCAAACCCAACCGATGACTTAAATAATGAGGTTATGAAATTGATAAGAAAGATTGTTACTATTTGTAAATTTTATTTAAAATATCGTAAAATAACTTCATCAATGCCCAATTATCAATTTCAACTAAATATTGTTTTGTAACAAAAAAAACTAAATATTGTTTATATAGAATTGACCTATTTTTATGTTCTAATATTTTGAAACAGGAAGCTAAGTATCTATCAATTATATAGAAAAATTAGGATAAGCTCTTACCATTTCACACAAATATTTCCCTATATGTGGTGCTTCCACTTCTTTGTTATGCACGTAAAGTCCCTACAAAAAAGAAGCCAGTTGGAGTACTATAAATCCATTACAATATATAACTTGTATCCAAAAAGGAAATTTCAAACATTTAAACCTTATATATATCAACCGGATTAGCATCCAACATCAGATATGATAGGTATAAAAATATTAACTGTTCATATATACCAACTTGTTCAGTAGTTAAACCTCATATATACCGACCTGTTCCGTTGTTAGAAGAGAACTTCAAAAGTTGCATGTTATTCTCTTGTAAAGTTCCTCGGAATCTTAAATAGTTCTTAAATAAAATTTTCCTTAAATTGTACTCCAATGATCCAATCCGATTTGAATAAATAAAAACTACTACAAAATTCAGAAATTCACACAGAACTAAAAAACATCAAGCATATGTAATAGAACAAAATTAAAAAGATTAAACAAATAAATAAAGTGTGATGAGCTAAATCATTTATGTTTTCAATTGGCCATATCCTCGGTACTCCGCTTAAACTGGACATAACAACTACTGCTATGCCAAGACCTAATGTGGTAAAAATATGTGTAGCTATGGTTGTTTTAAAGGCTTTCTAATCTCAAACTAGGCTTGGTTGTGGTAAATATGGCTCCGGTCAGGAAGTGGAGTACGAATCCACCCCAAAATATTGTGATGAATGCCTTAATTTGGGCCATGACCGCTCCAACTTCTTAAAAAGAGAAGAACAAACTATCTAAAAAAAGCAGGGGAAAGAAACCAGTGGAAGGATAAATCAAAAATGTTAAATATCAAATTGAGGTTGCTCATCTTACAACTGAACTTCAAAAAGCTACGAATAGAGTAAATAATACCCTAATTGCAGAGGCTACAGAATCGGTTGACGTCTCCACTTCCAAAACCCCCCAAACCCACAGCTTCGAATTTGTAGGCCCTTTCGTCTTAACTTTTTGAGATCCAGATGTCGAGCAAGTTCTTCAGCTGACACAAATTCAGCAAGATCCTACTCGTTCGCTAATATCAAAAGAGGTTCTCCTTTCAGATCCTCATGTCGAATAAATTTTTCAAGTGCAGATTTTTAATTTTTAAAACGCAATGAGCTTCAATACGACCAATATTGAGTCCCACAGATATGAGAGATGACTTGCACAAATATAGATATTCCACATTTACCTTTGCTGAAACTTTTTTACGGGGAGAAATTAATTCTTCTTGATGTTGTCTTCATGGAATAGATGTTTTTATCGAGCATAGCTTCATTCCTCATATTCACAAAACTGTTGGCTAGGACTCACACTTTTATTTCCCTCCTTCGAAATTGATACCGCCTCATATTGACAAAATTGTTACCGCATACAAAATTATTCACTTTGGAGGCAACGACACTGTTGATCCTATGGTAATGCAGCCATCTTTAAGTCTTTGGAGATCTCAAATGTAAAATTGAAATGGAGGGCACCCTTTTAAGAATTATAGTGGAGAAGGATTAAATAGAAAAAAGACTCCATCTCCCACCTTGTATTTCAGGTTTCTCAACAATAATGGAAGTTGTCCGTGAAGAAACACTTAAGACTATCAAATTGTGCCCATGAAATGTACCTCGAGACAATATCTGTAAATTTGAAGAAAAAATGTGTAAGCTGTAACATCAAACCAAAAAATAAAATAAGGAGAGATATTAACAACTTAATAACATCAAACCCAAAAATATAAACACAATTGTGAAAGAATGGAAAAAATATATATATGGCTATTCTTCGTAATCTGCAATATTCAGCAAATGCAAATAAGATATAGAGAAATACAGGTTTAGACATGGTCCTATTTATTTAGACATGGTTCGTGAGTTCTATTAGAGGTTTAGGAACAAACTCAATGAGTGAGAGAGAGAAATAAAGGGTCTTGCTGGAGTGTAGAAGAACACTCTTATGTTACTGTTCTTATTTTATATAAAAAGTACAGTGTTATGCCGTTCTTTTGAGATAGAGAAATTGATATAGAAAATAAAAATGTTAGTAAGCCATTGTACATAAAGTAACACAAATGAGATTAGCAACAACAAGAAAGACTAATAACTGATCTTTAAATATGAGAAGCTAGCAGCAAATTAATAAATTCATTCATGGTCCACTGTTCACCCATTTTAGGCGACAAATAATGCAGGTGAAAAATGACAAATGACACAATTGACAACTAACACAACAAAACAATAACTTCTTCCTTTCTATCATGCTTCTTTAGGTGACAAATGACACAATCACCCATTTTACGTAGAATAAATTCATTCATGGTCCACTATTCGTGTTCAGCGGATCCTTCATTCTTGTACCTATAAGTTATGGACTCACCATGTTTCAGCAGTTAATATAATACAAAAATAGGTCGTTACTTAGATCTTACATCTTAGAAACCAAAAAATTGACTCAATTCAAAATGATTAAGTAGTGCCCATGTTCAATGGGTTAAAGTACATGTTAATCACACAATGCCTAAGTAGAATCCAAAAGTAAAAAATAGACAGGAGTTGAAGTTTATAACTTCTTATAAACATTAAAACCTCAAATGTATACAAAATTATAGAGAATGGGGGGTTACCTAGGAAACTTGGACAACAAAATAAGCATAGTTGATGAAGGTCCCAACTCGGGCATTTTGTGAAGTACTTGGGCACACAAAATTTAAATTCTCACTTGGACAACAAACTCAATAAATTTATAGGATAAACACAATTAATAAGAACTTATAGGATGAACACAACCTTAATGCAGGTAGCACTTTTACGATGATGTAAACATTGGCTCGTGGCTTCTAATATACATCAATTATTATATTTACAATGATGCCTTATGGCTAATAATATACATCAATTTTGCCAAAATAAATAAATTCGTCTTTACATGAACTATTCAATTAAAGTATTGAATCTTGTATAGGCCAGAATAAATAAAAATTTTGAATTTGAAGTGGTCAACTAACAAAATCATCAATGATCGACTAAAATCGAATTACATCATACTTTGCACTGGTGATTATGAGCATCGTATTAATTATATCCGTTGCCTGGGTAAGTTAGGCTGATAGAGACTTATAGTGGTGATTATGTGGATCGTAAGAATTATGAGCATCGAATGAATTATTTTATGAACATCCACACCTTTAGCCAACATCAACCTGTCCTTGCCACTGCTACAGTTGGGTTGCTTCCCAGCAAGGCATAAGTCGACATTGTAAATTCTGCGTCTTAAATTGCATGCCACACCACCAATGATGTTAACCCGGCGATGCTACACCACCATGTCGCTCGAGTATCTCTATTTATTTGCTTCTCAAATCAGATAATATACTCTCAGATGAGTTAAGTGTCTTCATTCCACACATTTTCTTTACATCTTAAAAAGTTGCAGAAGTAGTTACCTTTTGAAGATGAACTCGAATTATAAGAATGTAGATGAAAGTAAAAGTAGTTGATAGATGATATGTTTTACTGAAATGAATAACGATTGATCTGATTTTTTATGGAAACATTCATCCTTAAAGTTTCTGTTGAGGTCATTGGAGAAGTTGAGGCACTTATAATATTTCCACTGATATCGTACTTTATCCTTTCAACTTTTTACATGTTCTGATTATCAGCTGGTCTCCATCTTTTTAGTTCGGGTCAGGTCATCCGTAATAATTGCAAAAAAAATTGTTGTGAGTACAATCTGAAATCAAAATGTGCGAGTTGTGATGGTTATTGCAATTATACCTAACACATGGTATTCATTAGTGATACTAAAATCAATAACTAAAAACATAGATATTTACACACATACACTATGTTCTTTTATCAAACACATGGTATTAGTACTATAAGAAAAATACAAAAAAAATTGATAAATCAAAATGTTAGAGTCTGCCTACGGAGGAAATTATTTATTCCTAAAAAATACTTCTTTCATATAAGTAAACAAATAAGAGAGTAACAAACTTAAAAGGGAAAAAAAGTAACATAAATAATTTTGCTCCATTCATATATCTCCGGTTCTCCCTAGGAAGTTATCAAAAACCGACCATCCAAATCAAAATCAAAAAATAATAATAGTTACCTAATCTCCTCCTCCAGTGATTTGATGATGGGGTTTGTGAAGTGTGTCCTTTTACCTCGATCCATGGTAAGATGATGCACCGAGAGGAAGCCGACACCAAGAAAAGGTAAAAATCCAATGTACTCGTATATTAAGCCTATGATATTTGTTTCAAGCACTAAACAATATCTCAGCATATGAAACTAAAAATATACACTAAACAACGGTCTTCACATGAAATTGTACCTAAAATTTAAACATTTTGAGTCCTGTGTAAACAACGGTCGTCACGTGAAGTCTACTATGTTGGGGACTTGGCCTCAATCAACGGTGTCCTGTGTAAACAACCTAATACACTTTCTTTTGTCAATCAGAAATATAACTTTGAGCTAAAATAAGAGGTAAATTATATGTACAATTAATTTATATAATCTACATATTTCATATGTTCAGTCTCACTCATTCTTTTCCATTGTAATCAGGCTGCATTGACCGCTCAAATATGGCCTCCATGAGCACTACGTCCATTATATGTACAATGATCACCCCTTTACTAAGATTTACCTGTTTCGTTCGAACTTCATTAATTATCATCATTCCATATACGTATCTGAATACGTATAAACTAAATCGTGATAAGGAATCATAAGTAATCTCATTTTCAGCATTCCATAAACGTCTCTGAATACGTCTTTGAGGACATTAAAATAACCAAAATTTCATGAAAACAACCGAAAAAAGTAATTACAATGGACTTAAAAATAGTCGGAAACTAATGTCTCTTGTTTAGATGTTTTTGCTTTATTCATTTTCATTTTCATAAATGAGAACCTTTAAACACAAAATTCTTCATTTTTGTACTCAGCCTAACCTAAATTGAAGCCCAAACTTATACATTCTAAAAACTTTCAAACAAAAGTTCTTAACTCAACAAAAATTTCTATAAGAAAATAAGTAACAATAACATTAATCATATAATTAAGCAAGAGAGTGAAAGAATCAAATAAAAATAAGGGCATTCATGCATTCATCGCAACCAAAGAAAATTACCCATATCGAGAATTTCTCAAACACCTAGGATGCACATATCGTTGTATGTGGTTGAACGCTTCATCATCACACGAATATAACCAAATGTGTACCTAAAAAATAAAACAAACATGAAAAAATCTAAAAGTTGAATTGAAAATTGATTTGCACCCAAAAAATAACCCCTTCAAAATTAGTCATAAAAAATGCAAATCCACCTAAAAATCCAAAGAAAAGAAAAGAGAAATAAAAGAAAATAACCACATGGAAATTTTCTCAGACACCACTAAGGCTTAAAAGTATTCAAAGTGGTTGTTTTATTAACAACACATCATATATTGTCAAACACGACAACCTTACTTACACAAAAAATGCCAGCATAGTCAGAAACCAATAATCTTACGTATTATAGAAAAAACAAAAAAATAAAACAAATGAGAGGACTATGTAAACCACATTAGCTATACATAGAAGCCGTAAAAAGGGTACAGATAGAGAAGCCCTAAAATTGAAACAATTGAAATCCTTAATAAAATCGAAATAAAGAAAATAGAAACATGCCTTGAAAACATTGATGAACATTGATTAAGGCCGTCCAAAACCTTCAACAGATCATCACCTAAAAAGCACCATAACCAAACATATTAAGAATTTTAACATAAAAAACAATAGCAAAAAATAGTGTAGAGAGAGAAACCCTGAACAAAAACAATAGAGTTTATGGAGCTCGGAGATCTGAAAACCCCTAAAAAATTCAAGATCTGAAAATCAAACAATAAAAACCATGAACAAAAATAAAATCTAATTCAAATGAAAATAAAATATATGAATACAAAGTTAAATACTCAGTCGTCCTAACAATGACCTCAAGCTATTCTTTATCGTCCTCTTAAATCATCAATGTGTGAGCTTTGAAATTCTATGATTCTCGTGGAGAGAGGAGAGAGTGAATAAAAAGAGAAGGGTCTTGTGTCAGAAGATGAGAGAGATCTTGAAGTGTGAGGGAGTGAAATCATAAATGGATGGGGTTTAGAGAAATGAGTGTAAGGAAGATAATGGGGGAAATACAATTCTACCTTTTGTTTTTGAATTTTGAAGAAAGGGGAAATAAATTAGAGAGTGTCAAAAGAGGGGGAATCCAAAATTTTTAAGGGAAAAATAGGCATTACAGGAAAAAATTCATCCCATGACATCATCATTTCAAGTTGTGACATACATAAGTTTCCTACTTTATTATATATATATATATATAGAGAGAGAGAGAGAGAGAGATTATATATATGATATGATTATAAATTTATATGTGTGTGATGGATATATTTATGTGAAGCATACTCCTCTAGTGCGATCATGGGAAGTGGTGCGATGTGGGTGAGGCCCTGGCTTGAGGATCAGGGAGCGTATAGTCCCCAGGTCATAACATCCATTTTTATATTGTGTGATTTTTATCATGAGTGAGACGTGGTGGGTATGGTTCGTTGTCATTTCTGGTGAGGAACTATGACCGCTTCCCCTATGTTGTGATTTGGATTTGGGTCGGTGTCAGATTCCCTCTCGATTTCCCAAGTCATTATGTGTTCTCCCAGGAGGATGATAGCATTGTAGAGACTGCATCCCTTTAGTTATAGCTCTGATGGATGGTTATTATACTTATATAGTGTGTAATATATAAGTATGGATATACTTGATGTGTATAGTATACTATATATATATGAGATGTGAAAATATATATACTGACATAATCTAGAATGAAATGTGGAATAATTTTTGGATCATCCGAGAGTAGAAAATACGAAATAATATTTGTGATATACGTATATAAAGATGAGAAGATTATATACGAGATGATAACACTAAAATGGGAATAGTGTAATAACTAGTGAAAGTTATTCATAATGTAAGGATGAATTATAAATGAGAGAATATAATGTATAAGCTCGGGAGATCGCTTAGAATATTTTATATTAAGCGGGATACGTGTTAGCGTATGGTGACTTGGGAGTTTTGCGAGGTTCTAGTTAGGCTAAGTAGCTATCTAGGGTGTTTTAAAATACATGCGTTAGGTGTGCACTGTTAGATGAGAGGTGAGGGGTATCTCATGTGAGTGCGACACCATTTTAAATATGGAGAGTATCATATTTTAAACATTAAAGTATGTTAAGAACTTGCTAAAATATTTTTCAAAACCCGGACTCTTACCCGTATCTATTTTTTTTCTTTTTCTTCTCCTTTGCTTTACTTTTTAGGTGTCCAGACACAAGGACACCTGGATGACTATTCTTTCGAGTCAGACATTGCTTCTATAGCTGTGGATGTTGGAAGGAAATTGTATAGCTTCTTCTATCCTTATGATCTAGATAGGAGGTACTACGAGTTAAATTCAGGCATGTTGCCCAATTGTTGTCTTTTCATTATTTACGACATTTTATTTTACGATAATTCGACATGGTTGTATAAATGTTTTACCAAGAGTGATCGGTTATCATTTATTCATTCATTTCAATTATTGCTCATATCTTTGTATGGATGATTTTACTTGTGCGTTTAAGTTAAAAAAATTAGAAAGTTTAAAATTTGACGTCAGGCCTAATAGGTTATTAGTAATTAAAGGGTTTTCGACAGTGATGTTGAGAATGAAACCATTTGAGATTATTTCCTAATTTGATATAGGACTGATCACCTGGTATTTTATTAGGCAGGATGTCACAGGTGGTATTAGAGCATCAGGTTCTAGTGTCCTTAGGAATCTGTGTGGACGTGTTACTTTTTCAGCGTTGCCTTCTATTCGATATAGAGCCCTATGTTTATGATTGTTAATTCCTATGGCGATATTTCATTCTCTTGCCATAATGTATAATTATAGTGAATCTTATTTCCGTTCGGGTGTGTTCGTGTGCCAAACAATGAAGGACGATCGACGAGGGGCATTAGGAGGACAGTAGGAGGTGGGGCTCAGTTGAAGATGTAAAATATTTCGGGGATAATGATCGTAGTTGAATTCACCCCTATTGTTGCTCAAGAATATGGGGTTGTAATGACTTCTAGGGTGCAGTATATATATTTATAAGTACCGCTATAGCATAAAATGGTGCCAAACTAGACTCACTCATTGTGGTTAGAATGGGGGAGAGAGTCGAAGGGGTATTTGAAGAGGACAACCCGTTGGAATGTTAGTATATGCGAAGATTGTGTGTGTTAGCCAATGGATGTTAGATACCCAAAGGCTTTGGCTTATATCAGTGTTGTAATCGTGGGAGTTAATCACCACATTTAAAAAGTGAAATATTTTGCCACTGGAAGGACCTTAGGTACAATTTGACCATAAGTTCCTTCGTTTTTTTTGTTCAGAAAGAGATGTGGATGAAATTCTGAACTTATCATAGGAGGGCCAGACATAGGCCTTGTTTAGCGAACTTTGTACCCGATGAGGTAGTTACAATGGAGAAAAGAGTCCCTAAGTGGGTGATGGACTCACGAGAGGAGTCACCGGCACTTGGGAGAAATTCTTCTCGAAAGGTCGAAGCAGATGGCGATAATGTCTTGCTTATGTCAGTAAGGATAGTAACGATTCTTTGTGAATGGAGATAAAAGAATTGGATAATTTAGTCAGGGAGTAAGACTGGATGAAATGGTGTTAGTGAAACGCCGTGCGGGAGACCCATCAGGGGACCCATGTAAATGGATTAGATAGATGAATTCCTACTGAGTGATAGTGGATTTAGTTGGGACTGGTAAGGCCACTAGTGAGTTTCTTAGGGCCAACAGAGCTAAGGGAACAATGGGGATAACGATTAGGGTTGAGGCTACCAAGGTCCAAGAGAAGGAAAACCCTAATACGGCCAGTGTGGTCGGACACAAGTGGATTATATGAAGAGGTATTTTTATGTGGGGAGTAGGACCTCATGAATTGATTTTTTCTCTAAGCGAGTAAAGGTACAAGAGTATGGGGCCTAGATGGGGTAATAATTAAGATAATTTTTTGGTTTGGTTCGGACAAGCGTGTTATGTCCTGGAACCATTGCAGTGGCCAGGACGATTGGAAAGATAGAGAAATGAGTTTTAACCTCGGGTGAATGAGGTATGCCTTGTGTGTCACGGGGTGTCACGATATTTTGATTTGCATTAGATTCGCGTGCGAGATGAGTTTAGTGTGTATATCGATAGTGTTGTTAAGTATAAATATTTTCGTGGTATAACGGGGTTGTTTTTGGTTCCATCCGTAAGGAAGTGGGTGTAAGACTAGTGGTATATATTTTATTTTAATTACTCATTTTAGTGATGTGTTATACGATTATGATATCATTTTAATTACTCATTTTGATGGAAGTGTGGAGAAAACACTCTGAGCTAAGAGCTATTATAGAGTATAAGGCTAGTGGAGCCAGTAGTGCTGTTAGAGAGAATTGAAAATTTCTTTTCTCACCGCGAGTTAAAGGGTGGGACGATGTTATAAAGGATTAAATTTTTATTTATGGGGTGATTGAGAATACCCATGTGTTATAGCCACGTCGAGAATTCGAGGCCAGTTTTTAGGAAAGTGTGTGACGTGTCCAGTGTTGTGTAGATATGCACCGATTATAGGGTGTTTGGGCGCCCCGGTTAGTTGATTTCAAACCGTCCGAGATAGGATGACGTGGGAATAAATGTGTGGAATATATGCATGTGGGGTAGTTATAAACAAGATGGAATGGCAAGACGGATTGAACTTCGTGTGAGAATGACGATAATCCAAGTATATGTGTGCAATGAGAATTGGCACATCCGAGATAAGTTGAAAGGTTGTGGAAATCCATTTGAAAGGATATCTCTTGAGGAGAGGAAAAATCCAATAATTGTGTGGAAGTTGAGTGGAGACTTACTCAGTTGAATATTGAGGGTGGGTTGCGCGTAAATAGGATGTTGGTGTATATAAGGTAAGAAGGACCCATAAGTGGGCGTTATGACAAGAGTACATGGGTCGTGATTTTTAGTATACCCAGAGGAAGAAAGAGAGTATGAAGTACCACTTAATGTGAGATATTATAAGTGGTAATTGGTGTTAGGTGAGATGTAGCGAGATTATCTTCGGGTAAATTTTGTATCAAGCTAACGATTCCAGTGACGGAATGGGCAGACAAGTTGGTAAATTTCATTGATAGGAGTGATCATACCTTTCTTTGAAAAGAAGGATTTCACCGATATAAGGTGCCTCCCAATATTGTTCTGAATCGTGATGTAGATCCTTGAACCCCACATCCGATAGGAATTTTCGAGAGGCAGTGGTAATGACGCTTTGTTCGGGGTAAGTTGTGTCACCTATGGCCCAATGAGTATACGGGAGGTGATTGACAACTATTAAAGCGGTATGAATGCGATTTTGGAGTCATTACGGTTATTTTACTTCTGCAACTGACCTAGATTGTAATTGAAGTAAAGCATGGTACAGTAATTGGGAGGGAAATTATCAAATGGTAGAGGTTTTTTGGCGCCACTCATACTTGTTTGTTGGGGATAAGGTTCCTATTAAGGTTTTGTGTGGAAAATTCTGGTCACTCTCCCTCTGGTTGTTTAGAGGTGAGTGTATAATTAAAATTTTGGATCGGATGCGAGTTAGAGTCCAATGTTAAGAGGGGCATTGACCACGAACTATTTTTGAAGTAACTTTTGAGCATTATAAGAGTTACATTGTCATGAACCAAGATTAAAGGACTGACATGAGTGGTCCAATGTTCTTATGGTTTCTCTGAGAATGGGAGTTTTGTGTTGGAATGGACATGGAAAGTTGGCACTTAGTGATGTGAGGCTTTCCAATAATATTGAGGCAATAGAGCCAATGATTATAGGCTCATTTTATTTTGATGTCATTGGTATAAGCAGATTTTGTAATGTGCCATTATTGAGGTGAGGCCTTATAAATGATGAGGAATATCAATATGAAGAGAATTTAACAAGCTTACCGTGAAGCTGGGGCTATAGTGAGTAAGCATTTATACAGTTGGGTCCCACTAGCGGCAGAATATTCGAGTGACCATACCATTATCATGATTTGATTTTGGGTAGTAGAAGATGTTGTGATGTTAAGATCCCAAGTTTTTGGTATCGGTCTTATTCAAATTTTGAGGATGAAATTCTCTTATAGGGGAGGGGGGGGGGAACTTGTAATACCCCGTACCTTTATGGATATTTAAATTACATGAGTGGGTGTAATTTAATAATTTGAGAATTTAAAGTAAATAGTAAATATTAATTTGCAAGTGATAGATTTATATTTACAACTGTTATATTTACTTACGGGAATAAGTGATAAGATGGATTAATTATATTTCATGTCGCGGGTGCATGAAAGCGACAGGTGACGTCATTTTATGTGAAGGCTTAAGACTTGAATTTTTTATAAGTGATTCGAATGGAGATTTTAAGTGCACGGTTGGTCTCGAAAGGATCGAGATTATCAAAATAGAGTACCCAAGGATAGTGTTTGGGTTTCGAGGAGTTTTTATATCAGTACGGACTCGCATTAAGGTATACAAGTCAATTTTGGGTTTAATAAGGAAATAACCCTTATTTCTCTCTGATAAGGGCACGAGAGAAAGAGAGAAAGAAAATAAAAGAAAGAAAGGAAGAAGAAGAAGAAGAAGAAGAAGAGAAAGTAAGGAATAAAAGGGATAAAAAGAGGAGATTTTCGTCCAAGCTCCGGTGGATTTCGGCACGAGATCATCGAATTTATCAGACCAGGAAAGTGTTTAACTTGCTTTAATGATTTAAGTGTGTTTATTTTTCATATTATAGTTAGTGTGAAAACTATAAGATTTTGGGTTTGGGACTCTGGAACAAAAATGGGTGTGACACCCCGCCTAATTAAATACCGGGCGATCACTCCTTTATTAAATTAAATCAAGGTAAACAGTTGGTTCATTGTCAGCATCACTGTCGATAAAAATACATTTTTCCAATTTAACACCCTAAATAATTAAGCTAAGTGTCAAAACCATTTACATACATTCCAAATTTTATTTAAAGAAAAAACATTTGTTTATTTAAAAACAACATTTCTACAATTAAGAATCACACCACAATAAACCAGATAATATAATACATTTCATCAAACGAATGTCCACATATGAAAACTAAAGTCACCAATACAAACTGAATAAAACCCATCGTAACAATACTGGAAATAACTGAAATACAAATGTCCCAACAATAATGAAATAATGGAAAAGGGCGACACATGCCCAATAAATGAGACTGCTAAAAGTGGAGTCAATAAGGGAAGCCGTCTACGCAAGTAACCTGCGACTCCCACCTAAGCTGCAGCATGTTCCTTTCAAGGGATCCTAAGCAAGACGCCCCTGTGGCTGGGCACCTGAAATATATACATATATATACAAGAGAGAGAGAGAGAGAGAGAAAGAAACGGGTCAGAGCCCGAAAGTGTGTTTGATTTTTAAAATACATTTAGCAAGTATTTAAATTGATACAGGCCAATGCAACAACATATAAGTGCGTCACTCTCTTGAGAAATACTCACCTCTCTTCTAATGTGCACACCTTTCGCACTAACCTTCCCAACAGGTTGTCTTATCATTTACCGCACTAATCTTCCCAATGATTTCACTTACCTTATATTACTCGTAAGATACCAAATTTCACGATTCAATTGTTTGAAAAGAATATTTCAATTAGTAACCAAAGTTCTCATTTTGACTTTATTAATCAATAAAGCTTTCCAGTTTCATATTATACTTTCTCAAAACAAATATTTACAATTTGAGTTATCAACCACGTCCTACATATCACATCACAGTAGACAGTTCCAGATTTTAGAATTTCATATATATATATATATATATATATATATATATATATATATATATATATTAACCACTCATAAAATATATATATATATAAACCATAACAGCACCCTAAATAAAACTATAGTGCGGGCATACTCTACTATCCAAACCCCATATCACTCACATTAAGGGGAATACAAATTCGGAATCACTCTCGAATTGTATTAACACATACACAAACTATAGGTTCCAAGTCCCTTAGGACCGTCTGAACTATCACTGCGATAGCCTGTACCAAGGATACATATACACAAACAAGATGAGGCGAAGCATAGATTCCAAGTCTCTAAGAGGATGGCACATGCCTGCGTCTCTTAGGACCATCTGAACTATCACATCACTAGCCTGAACTAAGGATATCTATCTTCTAGGGTACGAGTCAATATCCCCCATAAGGCAACACAGGATAAGATCGTCCCAGAGCGGCAACCTCAGGGATAGCAAGTACCGTGGGCATGATTTTCACAAGTATATAATATATGTACACACAATCATATAAATATACCACTTTTATTATATTAATATAGGTTCTTCTCGTCACCCATAATTATACCATTTATCCTTAATTTCACATTTATTGAATTACGTATAAGGTTTCGTTCCTAACCCTAACTCGAAGGGTTTTCTCACTCATTACCTGACACTCGTGGACTATATCCTCACAAATCTGAAATTCAGTAAGTGCCTTTATTAGGTTCCAACGTAACTCTCTTACGCACCTCACCCTTTAAATTTATAAATTCACCAACCCTAAAGTAAATGTCCCATAAATAGCATTCTCGTTGAAGATTAAAGGTCCCAACATTTATTCCTATGCCCTACTGGTCCTCAATGTCTCCCAAATCATTTTATCAAGAATGCCCAAGAATTACATCACGACAATTTGAATTTAACTCATTTAAAGAGGGAATTAGGAATATTCCAGGAGGGGTCGATCGATCGAAGATTGGGGCTCGATCGATCGAACCTTCGATCGATCGAAGCTCTGGGCTCGATCGATCGATCAAGCAGGTCTGGGAAAAATTCTGCAGAATGCAGTTACGGGTTTCATCACCAAAATTACACCAAATCCATATTTTCAAGTTCCAATCATCCCAGAATTCTACTACTAACATAATAACAATATACCAGATGATTCTAACATAAGGCATGTACATATTCATCATTTAAACATGGATTTTCAACCTAGAGTTATCTCCAATTATTAAGAACCCTAGAATTCTCTTAAACAGTTTTCTAACAAATCTTTCTCCAGAATTTCTTTCTTATGATCATCAAAATTTCGTGGTCTATTTCCTCTACATGGCAAGGGTTCCAGAATTTCATATAAATCATTTCTACATGCATTTTCCTAACAAAAATTGGGTGTTCTTCCATATTTATCATCTCTAATCAATCCTAAACCAATATGAAGATTGCATTAACGAAAATACGCAAGTTAAACACTTGCCTGGGATTTTTGGTATTCTGATTCACGGCTGATTTTGGTATGGTTGCGTTCCTTGTCTCGCGATCTACGCGGTGGTGGTGGCGGCGGTGCAAACCGATGGCTTCTTGGCCTTGAATTGCCTTGGAGCTCTCTCCTCTCTTTTCCAATGGCCGTCACTTGATTTTTGGACATTCTAACCCTAAAAGCTAACCTAAATGGCTGATATAGGTTGCTGAATTTCGTGGGTTTAATTACCCAATTATGTAAAATGACTAAAATGCCCTCCCGGGGTACTAATTAAGCCTAAAAATGCCCCGAGACCCAAACTAAACCCCCGGGTACACTTTTCTGACTATCTCGACCCTTTCGGACGCGTTGGCGTACTCAAAATGACCATACGAACAACTTATAAAATATTCACTTTTTATTTAACAAAATTAGTCCTGACGTGACATGGGCACGTCCCGACTTAAATTTCCGAAATAGTCATTTAATTCACTTATGACAACATTATAAAAATAAATCTCATATATTACTATACTCATCCAGTAATATGCAACAAATAACAAATTTCCAATAATTACTAACTCTCGTCACGCTAGTAAATATTCAAAGCAATATTCCGGATTAAAATTAAATTAATTTATCTCAATTAAATTTAATAAATCCCATAATTTTAAAAGCTATAAAAATACGGGGTATTAGATTTTTGGAATAATATTTTATAAGAAATTAATGTGTTAATAACTTCATGTGAAATATAGGATTAAATCCATGTTAATGGTGTAAATTATGGTGAGAAATTGGAAGAAATTAAAGTTAGGAATTAATTAAGAAAAAGGTTGATTCTTGGTTTAATTGATGAATCCCAATAATAAACTAGTGTGTAGATGAATATATTGATGGTTGATGAGATTGGAGATAATAAATCTTGGGTTACATAAGTGTTGGAATGATTTTTGGAGTTGTAGAAGAAGACGAACTTGTAGGGCACAAAACTGTTCATGTAGAACCGATCCGGATGTGGTTCGATTCGTTTATTGGAATAGGACCAGTTTGTTTTTGGTGTTATCGGTTCAGTTCGTTTGTTTGGAATTGGATTGGTTCGTTTTTGGGGCCATGGGTTCAGTTCAGTTTTGGCAGAAAGTTTTGAGAGGTTTTTCCCGACCAAAAAGGCGTTGAAGATGAATTCCTTTTGAAGACAAATAATAGGGGATCCACTATAGAGTGTGAGGACCTCTAAGTGATGAAGTGAGTGATGATTAAATCTCGGGTTAGTGTGAATCTGGTGTATGAATTTAAGGAGTGTTTTGGGATGAATAAAACTCGGGAGATTATTTCGGCGGTTATATATGTTTTTATGCATGTAGAATAGATATACCAATGGTATATGTGAATAATATCTGAATGTGCAAGTAGGATGGAATTAGAATACTAGCGAGTGGTGATAAGCTATTTTTTTAGAATATATATCAATGTGAGAATTGAATCATAAGTGAGTGAAAACTTATGGGATTAAAATAAGTTGAGTGTATACTTATAAATTATTGCGAATTGGTATATCAGGATTATAGGATAATTCCACGAGAGATAGGCATGATAGTCGGATTTGATGTGATATATATATATATGTGTGTGTGTGTGTGTGTGTGTGTGAATGATATATTTATGTGAAGCATACCCCTCTAGTGCTATCATGGAAAGTTGCGCGATGTAGGTGAGGCCCCTATCTTGAGGAGCAGGGAGCGTATAGTCCCCAGGTCATAACGTCCATTTTTATATTTTGTGATTTTTATCAGAAGTGAGACGTGGTAGGTATGTTTCGTTCTCATTTTAAGTGAGGAACTATGACCGCTTTCCTTACGTTGTGATTTGGATTTGGGTTGGTATCAGATTCCGTTCTAATTTCCCAAGTGGATGTGTGTTCTCCCTAGAGGATGATAGCATTGTAGAGAATGCATCCATTGAGTTATAGCTCTGAGGGATGGTTATTATACTTATATTGTGTGTGATATATAAGTATGGATATACTTGATGTGTATAATATACTGTATATATATGAGATGTGAAAATATATATACGGATAGAATAAATAATGAAATGTGGAATAATTTCTGGATCATCCGGAAGTAAAAAATCTCGGAATAAAATATGTGATATACGTATATAAAGATGATAAGAGTATATATGAGATGATAACACTAAAATGGGAATAGTGTAATAACTAGTGAAAGTTATTCATATGTAAGGATGAATTATAAATGAGAGATTATAATGTATAAACTTGGGAGATCTCTTAGAATATTTTATATTATGCGGGGTACGCGTTAGCGTATAGTGACTTGGGAGTTTTACGAGGTGCTAGTTAGGCTCGGTAGCCAACTAGGGTGATTTAAAATACATGCGTTAGGTGTGCACTATTAGATGAGAGGTGGGTGTGTCTCATGTGAGTGAGACACCAGTTTAAATATGGAGAGTATCATATTTTAAATATTAAAGTATGTTAAAAACTTGCTAAAATATCTTTCAAAACCCGGGCTCTGACCCGTATCTATTTTTCTTTTTCTTCTCCTTTGCTATACTTTTTAGGTGTCTAGACACAAATACGCCTGGATAATTATTTTTTTGAGTCAAACATTGTTGCCACAGTTGTGGATGTCGGCAGGATATTGTGTAGACGCTTCTCTCCTTGTGATCTAGATAGGAGGTACTGCGAGTTTTATTCGTGCATGTTGCCTAATTGTTGTCTTTTCATTTATTTATGACATTTTATTTTACACTGATTTGATACGGTTGTATAAATGTTTTACCGAGAGTTATTGGTTATTATTTATTCATTCATTTCAGTTATTGTTCATATCTTTGTATGGATGATTTTATTTGTTCTTTTAAGTTAAAAAGATTAGAAAGTTTAAAATTTGACGCCAGGCCTAATAGGTCATTAGTAATTAAATGGTTTTCGACAGTGATACTGAGAATGAAACCATTTGAGAATCTTGTTTAATTTGATATAGGATTGATCACCCGGTATTTTATTAGGTGGGGTGTCACAAGGAATTACAGAAGCTTCAAAAAGCTCGATTTATTAAAGATGTGAAGTATCCAGACTGGTTGAACAATGTTGTAATGGTAAAAAAGAAGAACGATAAATAGAGGATGTGTGTGGATTTCAGATTTACATAAAGCTTACCCAAAAGATCATTTCCCTTTGCTTAAAATTGATTATCTGGTGGATGCTACATCTGGCATGAGCTTTTATGCTTTATGGATGCCTATTCTGGTTGTAACAAGAAAAAAATGAAACCTGAAGATAGGGAAAGTGAAACCTTCATCACCCATTGAGGAACTTATTGCTATAATGTAATGTCGTCTGGTCTCATAAATGCAGGTACAACGTATCAAAGGTTGTTGAACAAAGTCTTCGAAGAACAAATAGATAAAAATATGGAGGTTTATGTGGATAATATGCTGACAAAGAGTAAAAAAGCTTCAGATCATATCGCCGACCTCAATCAAACTTTTGATTAGTTGGAAAAGTATAAGATGAAGTTCAATCTGACCAATTGCATGTTTAGAGTACAAGAAGGGATGTTCCTTGGCTTCATAGTTAATCAAAGGGAAATTGGGGCTAATCCAGCAAAGATAAAATCTTTAATTAAAATCCAGTCACCGACCAACAAGAAAGATGTACAGAGGCTCCCTAGAAGAGTGACAACCTTAAAAGGATTTGTTTCCCGAGCAACAGACAAGTGCTTACCATTTTTTTAAGTGTTGAGAAAAACTTTTGAGTGGAATGTATAATGTTAGGAAGCGTTTTAGGAGTTAAAAAAGTATTTGGGGCCGCCCCCATTACTCTCCTGACCAGTATTGGAGGAGAAATTATACTTGTATCTAGATATTTCTAAGCCAACAATGAGCTCGACATTGGTCAATCAAGACATTGGAATCCAAAAACCAGTCTACTATACCAATAAAGCATTCAGAGGAGCTAAAATTAGGTACCCACATTTGGAAAATTTAGCCCTAACACTTATTGAGGCTTCAAGACGTATGAAGCCTTATTTCCAAGCACACATCATAGTTGTGTATACTGATCTGCCTCTTCGAAAATCTATCTACAAACATGAGAAGTTTGGAAGATTAATGTACTGGGCGGTAGAATTGGGAGAGTATGACATTGTCTATGAACCAAGATCTTCATTAAAAGGCTAAGATCTCGCCGATTTCATTATTGAATTTACTTATCCAGAGGTTCTCGACCACCAGAACTTGCTTACCGAGCATACTTTAAAACAAGAGAGCTCATCTTAAAGCAAGCTGAAGTAGCTATCGATCAACCTGAGTCATCCAGAATTATGAAAATGGTCCAGAAATGTGCAAAAGAGTGTAGGAGATATTCCAGTATGGATCGTTGATAGTAGAAAGCTTCAACGATGATGTTCCATTATGGAATTTATACGCGGATGGATCTTCGTGTGTTACCAATAGTGGAGCAGGTATAATACTTAATACTTTTGATGATATTAATATTGTGTAAGCTCTCAGGTTTCAGTTTAAAGCATCAAACAACAAGTTAAAATACGTAGCCTTAATAGTTAGGCTAAAATTAGCTCATTCATCAGGCGTCGAGCAAGTAGTGGCACATAGTGATTCACAACTGACTGTTAACTAAGAGATGAATTTTTATGAAGCCAAAGGAGAATTGATGACTAGGTATCTCACTAAGGCCTTAGAAATCATCGCCGAATTTCTAGCTATTCAACTGGATAAGATACCGAGAATAGAGATTTCACAAGCTGATGCACTTGCTCAGCTGGCATCAACAACAAGAATTGAGATTAAAAGAACAATCCCAATCCAGCTCCTGGCTAATCAAAGTATTGACAAAGACCTAATGGTTGGTTTCATTTTTGTAGATCTGGTACCTTCCTAGATGGATCCCATCAAAGCTTATATTAAATATGGAACCCAACCACCTGATCCTAAAGAGGCCAAGAATCTACGACATAATGTAGCGAGGTATCTATTAAACAAAGGAGTTTAATACAGAAGGGGATTAACGATTTCCTTGCAACGATATATTCATCCAATGGAGGTGGAATATTTTATTAAAGAAATTCATGCTTGCATTTGAAACTGAATCAATTGTACCAACCGAGATCGGCTTACCTACTCACAGGGCACTGAATTTTGATTCCCTAGTTAGTGACTTGATGAGACGCTTAGATCTCGACATGTTGGAGGAGGTATGAGAAGAGGCAGCTCTAAGAAATATTGCCTACTAACACCTAACTACTCGCTTTTATAATAAAAGACCAAGATGACTAACTTAAAATAGGGTGATTATGTTCTTAAGAAAGTTATCCAAAAGAATAACAAGATCGAGGCCAACTGGCATGGACCATATCGTATCTCAGCTATCATCCAATCGGGAACATATCGGATAGAACTTTGGAGGGTGAAGAATTAAAAAAATCCTTGAAATGTCGAACATCTTAGAAAGTACTATTAGTAATTCAAAGGATGTCCATTATTGTATCTCTCTTGATTTTATTTCAATATCAATAAAAAGTTGACATCAATCTTTTCAATTTTTAATTTTTTTGGAGTACGGTGATATGTATCACCCAGAACAAAAACAACTTTTGATCTTCAGCTCCGACCAAGTCAAAACGGGATTATAATCCTCAACACTTGGTCGATAATAAGAAAAATAATAACCAACCAAGTCAAAATAGGATTATAATCCTTAAAACTTGGTCGGCAACAATAATTTACTTCATGCATGACTTCGTAAAAAAAAAATCACGAACAAGAGTTTGATTACTTCATGTATTTGTATAAACAAGTCAAGAACAAGAGGTGTAAAACTTCGTATAAAACTAAAAAAGTTTTAAACAAGTTTTACCCGACTAAGTTAAATGCGAGAATACATGTAAAAATTCCTAGATACTGGAATATAAACATACATTCCTCATACACTTGGTCAGTACTGATAACTAATGAAAATTTTGGATCAATACATCTAAGTGCATTAGTAGAATCAATGGCATAATCACTGGTAACTAATACTAAATTTGGATTGATATATCTAAGTGTATTAGTAGAATCAATGGCATTACAATCATAAGTTAACTGAACGATTAAAATTATCATTAGTTGACAAAAACAAACACATTTCATTCATACAAACTTTATTACATCCAAATGAATTACAAAATACAGGATACTCATTAAACTGGACGTTTTCCCTCAGCTTTGGAAGATGATTGCTCTTTTTCCATACAAGCAAGAGGATCATCCAGCGTATAAGGAGAATTGATAAAGTTGAAATCTTGAAGCATCCTTTTATTATTTCTGCTCGGCGTGTTGGTTAAATGAGGAGGTTAAATTATCTCAAGTTCATCGTGTAACTCATAATCACCTAAATATTTCAATATCAAGCATTAAGGAATCGATTCGATAGGAATCCAGCTGACATCCAACTTGAACAGAGCTTGTTGTCAATTTAAGAAACTAGGATCATGCCAATACCATAGTTTTCTGTCTTGGTCAACCTTCATCACAGTCAAGCAATTGGTTTAACCCCATTTATAACCTTCACGATGAGTTTGAGAGAGGTGATCATCTATATGGCCCAAAGATTTATTATAGCCATCCATCCATACCTCTCTGGGTTGTTTGTGAAATTATAAGGTTAATCTTTCAACTTGATGTTGAAGTTTCTTCAAAACCCCATCCTTCACCTTCAATTGAGAGAATTGGTCGGGAAGAGATTTGTCTTTAGCTTCTAGTATTGCGGACAAATCAATAATGGCTTGACTCTTCGTCTTTAGCTGGGCAACTTGATTAGCTGAAGTTTTCTTGGTCCTAGTCTCTTCTATAGTTGGTCAGCTATCTCTTTGTCTAGAAGATGGTGCAGGTTTGGATTTTGTCAAAGCTTCAAGCTCCTCCCTCAATTTTTTATTTTCCTCCTCCAGAAAAGAATCACCTTCATTGGCATCAGCAGCAGAATATTGTTTTAAAGCCCCAAGTTCATCGCTCAGCCTATTATTTTCCTCTTCCATAAGTTTAGCAATCTCTTTGGCTTTATCAACTTCACGGTTCAATAAAAACTCCTTTTTTTTAAAAGCAAAGGCATATTTCTCCAACTTATCTTCAAACCCCTAAGCTTCACTCCAGGCCTTGTATTTGGCCTAATAATCAGCATGAAATAAATATTTGGCCTTATTATGCTCTGCTTGCAATTCTTTAATCATCTCATAGTATAAACCATTGTTGGCCATAACCCAATCAAGATGAAACTTAAGATATGTATAGGCATTATTAGCCTGATCGGAAGCATCTATGCCGAGAAAGTCTGTTAATTCTTCATCAGTCAAGTCTAAGTGACCGGCCTTAAACAGATTATTATAGCGCTTGAGAAAGTCAGAATAAGTGGAAGAAATTTGTTCTATTTTGGCAAAAAACTACAAGGATAAGGAAAAAATTGATCAACAACAAAATAAAATGGAAAGATAATAAGGCAAATGGAAAAGGAGTTCTTTTGTTAATAAAAGATAATTGTACAAGTACATCAGTAGAAACCAAAAAGGGATCTCTTGCTCGATAGGAGGGATAGCTGAAGTATTTCCTTGGTCGCCTAGAGGGGCAGCAGAGTCAACAGCCAAGGAAGATTCCCCTGAACTAGCTTCATCTTCATTCTCATCATCAAGGTTGGGTGGAGAGCCTGGAGCATACCTGAGGAAGAGCTCAGAATCTTCAGCAATACCAACTTCCTTCAGTGCCACCGACTAACCCTCTTTGAAAACAAATCCTGGCATACCCAACTGGTGCAGAGGTAGAAGAGATAGTTGCATCCTAGACCTTGTTGAAGGAATCTTCCATGTACTTCTTCCTCTTGGCATTCTCGATAGAAAGGTCTGTGATCAGCTTGGCTACTTGACCTTCAGCAGCCTTTGCCCTGCGCTCAAAATTTAGTAACAGTGGAGTTAAATGCAACCAAAGAATTATCATCCTTCTATCGAGCTTCTTCAGTAGTTTTGATTTTTTCTTCCCAGGCCTTTTTCTCAGTTTCTAGAGCCTATTGGTATTCTAGAAAAGACTACCTCAGACCTTTAAAGGCCTCTTATACTTCTCCCGAGGAAGAACGTACCTAATCGTCCTTCTCCAGCATTTGGTTATAGTCAACCAAGAACTGCAAGAAAATTCCTAGTTAATACAAAACTAAAAAGACATGAATATCATCCGATCAACATCAAAAATGAAAACTTATTGAGGCTATGCTTTGAGAAGACCTTGTTGATAATTGAGATCGGGACATTGAAGTAGCAGCAACTCTGTGGTTTGGGAGTGTGACGGACTTGATCAACTTCTTAGATAAGATAGGACTAAAGGCTACAGATTAGCCAACAACATATGGGATCACACTAATCAAACCTTACTGACCGACATTAATAACTTTCTCAACCTGCAGATCGACAGGACTCCTCCTCAATCTCTTCAAATGAGACTCATCACCCTTGTTAGCTGTCTTTTTTCTCAATATCATTCTTCTTCTTCAAGGCACCAGTGTCAAGGGGCTATTGGCACCAGCTACAAAGTCATCTTCTAAAAGGTTGGGGATTTTTCTCTTGCCCATACTGACAGTAAGTGGAAGATTGGAGTAAAGAGAGGTAGAAGTACCAGCTTCAGCAACAACTCCAGTAGATTCACTCGTATCGGAAGTAGATTTTGGGTCTTTCTCCAAAACAATTATAATTGATGGAATGATAACCGTTGGTCGGGATACAAAGGAAGTGATGGAGGTCTTATATTCCATCAATGTAGAAGTTGATCGGGGGTGATCTTCTCTTGTTCTTTGGTCCAAGACCCATAAGAATTTGAGTTCTTCCAAATTAAATTCGCCCATCTTAGGGAACTTTCTCTTACGATCCTTTGCAACAAAGTAACATGTAGTGATAGTTAATACACATCAGAAAAGAAGGGCAAAAATTGAAATAACAACATATCCCATTCCCAGATTGGGGGCATCTGGGACCATGATAGGCTACTCCACCATCAAGGGGGCATGTTCCAAATTCTTAACTACTAAAGCATGACTCTAATAATCTTTATTGGAGTCACAAAAACTCAACACTAAAGCTATATTACCATCTTTGGTTTTGAAATAATATGTATTTTCCCCTACAATAGACCATTTATAACACAATATAATCTCTGGAATCCCAATATGGGTCCCATAGAGTTCGTTTAATCTATTTATTCCATTGACAATTCTCCACGTGTTGGGAGCCACTCGTGCTAGGACAAGGTTAAAATATTGGCAAAAATGAAGAAGAAAATGGTTTAGTGGAAATGAAAAACCACACTCTGCTATGAACAAAGTGGGAATCCAGTGACCTTTATCCAAGGAATATACATATAAAGGGCTATGAGGGACGTCAAATTTGACCCAAGATGGAATTTTATGTTCTCCCCTAAATTTCTCTAAAGATTCATCGTCAACTATATAAACCATGGTTCAAAACATAGAAATGAGGAAACACAATGAAAAGAAATAATTCTTACAGAAGATTAAGGATTCATCAAGAACTATCAAATGAAAGGAGGAACGATGGAAAATGATCACCCAAAAGCTCAGAGATAGCTCCTATAGTTCGAAAATTTGGGGGTAAAGAAGAACCTGGAAAAGCTCTCGCCTTTTATAAGTCGCCTTGAAAATAATGAATGTAATGATTAAGCGAACCAATGATTGAATGTCGACCAACACAAAGAAATTCGACCAACAAGATAACGAAGCGTCATCATACCAAGGGTTATACTACACGTGGTTTATATAACCAATCGTCATATTTATTATGTGAGGATGTAAATGCTTAATTATATAAAAGCATTTCATCCCTTGACATTCCACCCTTGACCTCCGACTCACTATAAATAATTGTATCCCTTTCATCAAGGGCAAGGCAGAATGGATTCTAGGACAAGATACCTAGTTTTCTGTAGTCTCTTAAATCAATACAAGAACAGTGGACGTAAGCTTTTTGACATAGCCGAACCACTTTAAAAACTCTCTTACTTTCTTGCTTTTATTTACAATTGCACTTATACATTTTATCTGTGATCATAAAAATTAGATTAATTCTAGTGTTTTACATCAACACTTGGTTTTCTGGCTAAATTACATCATTAAGCATATAATCTAACCGCACAGCTCACTACATAGTGTAATTTATTTTATTATTTTATTTTTTTGCCAATATACATTCCAGGTTTTTCGTGAATATAGAATATTTCAAAGTGAAGGTCTTAAATGGGGAAAATACGTTCTCTTTGCTAGAGTGTTTAAAGATAAATTGAGGTAAAACTCATATTAATGGTGATAATATAACAGTAAATATACTTTCAAAAGACAAGGAACAAACTCAAGTATATCTCTCAAGACAAGGTCATAAATGCAATTGTTTTTATATAATAAATGAACCTGTGTTGGATGTTAATTAGAGGGAGAGAGGAATAAGAACTCTAAACACACTTAGGTAAGTAGGTAAACACTCAAATGTAGGTATTATGGTGTTTGGGAATTCAATAAGGATAAACATACACATACACACTTTTGTACACGTTTTCCATACCCGGTGCATTAAAATGTTATACCTTACTATTGTGGGTCCCGCCATGGCACAGAGTACAATCCCTCACAGCCTTGTCTTATTAGGCGTGTATGAAAAACGGGTATGAAATTGTGTATGTGTAGTGATACTCATTCAATAAATATGTGTTTTCTTGAAAAGAGATGAGCGAACGTGTTGTTGAATGAGAATAAAAGCTTCGGTTGCAATAAATATCTCAAAATGGTCTTTTGGCTCAAAGATGACGTGATTTATCAATGGATAAAAAAGGTATATATAGGATCATTCCACACTCATGGAATATAAATTGCATTAAATATTGGATCAGACTATCATACCTAACATGTTATTAGCCTTAAATATTGATTAAAACCTCGAGTGACCAGTCGGTGTGTCAGGTGACGCCACAGTGTGTTAGTTACGAACCGATAAATTGGTCATCAACGTGTCACTATTTGAGATAAGTTTGATTTGATATGTGTTAGGAATAGCATGACTGTGTCCATCTCGAGGGGGGATGGTAGGGCTTCCCCTTCTGTGCGTGCACGTGGGATTGCGACCTTTCTTGGGGAGCTCAGTCATCATCAATATAAGGTAATACGTAGAGATAGAGTCATCGGCATATTTTACATAAAACATGCAAAAGAAATGTTGCTGCCTTGAGAGAAAGGTATAAAGGACAATACTGATGCTTACAAAAATAAGTAGTTCAAAGGTTTGGGGACTAAGTTATGGAATGGGAAGGTGTTAGGAACCCATCTTGCCCTTTTGGTCTCTCATGGGCATGTATTAATCTTCTCATGTTAGGCTATGTGAAGTATGTTCTTATACGTATAATATAAATGGAGAATATAATCATTCAACTCGCATCATGGAAAAAGAGAAAGTGAGTTCATCCTTAGGAGTGTTCCCGAAATATTAATTCAAAATATAATGTAAGGGTTTGCCAAATTGCAAGTTGTTATAGAAGAACGAATGTATACATCGAACAAGACACAAACATGAATTTTATATATAATAATAATAATAATAATAATAATAATAATAATAATAATAATAATAATAATAATAATAATAATAATAATAATAATAATAATAATAATAATAATAATAATAATAATAATAATAATAATAATAATAAAACAAGGTAACAAATGTATACAAAGGAGGACTCGAGTCTAGGGATTTACCCAAGATGTAGCCCAAGGGACATCAAAGTACACATAGTTTGAAAATAAGATAGGGCAGGGTTTAACCCATAAATCCAAATGAGGGATTTCTCTTATGTGATTGTGTAGAGATAAACGTGCTTTTAGTGTGAAAATGTATAGTGATAATCCATCTAATGGAATTTATAGATAAACCCCTTTTTTGGGTTTTTGTATGAAAATAAAGTATGTGCAAATATAAGTAATAAAGGTTTGAGATAAAAGTATGTTATGTAATAAAATAAAGCGCTAAAGTAGAAATAAAGAAACTAATGCTAAAATAAGAGAATCTAAAGACAAGGATTGAGAATTGGACCTCCTTATGAACACTTTAAGTGGATTTTTATTTTAGATGCGTTGATCTCACAACGAGGTGATGGTGGTATGCGGATATGGGGGATTACTAAATGGAGTATGAAAAGGATGGGAGGAATGGGGGAAATGGGTTTTTTAAGGAAGGGGACAACTCTAAATTCAGAGAATATTCTCTGAATTTCTTAGAGGAATCTTCAGGGGTGATTTTCAAAGTGAGGTTATGGCCTCTATTTATATGTCCAAAGAAGGTGTCAATCGTTAGGGTCCCGAACCTGTCTATCGACATAGACCCCCAAACACACTACCGATAAATAGGGTCCTGGGGGTGCCATTCGATAGTCTGTGACAGATATTTTAAAAAACAAGGTCATAAAATATGAACCGTGAGTCATAATCTGGCACGGGATAGACCGTTGGCAAGGGTATTAAAATACCTTTAAGAATCCATGAGCCACTCACGGCTTCGAGAGTTAACTGAGGTCAAATGGGGGCCAAAAGTGCTCGTTGGTCACTAGATAGGAAATTTTTGAAGAAAAATGGATCGTTCGTCTGAACTGTAAGGTTAATTCATGCATGGGACGGACCATTGGAAAGGAAATTCAGACCCTTTAAGATTTCATTCAGCTTCGTTCGGTCCGTGGAGTTGACTAATATAAAATAGGGCCCAGAAGCGCTCGTTGACCCTTTCGAGTAAAATGGGTCGGTCGTCCGTACCGTAAGGCTGGAGAGTTGGAAAGATAATTTAGATCCCTTCAAAGATTTATTGAGCTTCTCTAAGGCTGAGAGTTGACCTGAGTCAAACGGGGTCCGAGAGCACCCGATGGTCTCCAAATTTGTTTTTTAGGTAAAACAGACCACTCATCCAAATCGTAAGGCCAATTCGCGCATGTAGTGGTCCTTTGGAAAGAGAATTTAGATCCCTTTAAAGATTTATTGAGTTTTTTCTCAGGCGAGAAAGTTGATAGGAGTCAAACAGAGCCCGGGAGCACCAGGTGGCCTCTAGATCTGTTTTTTAATAGTAAAATGGGCCATTCGTTTGAACCGTAAGGTCGAATCGTGCACAGTGTGGAATGGTAAAAAGGAAATTCAAATCCTTTCAAAATTCCATTGAGCTTTTGCTCAGGTGAGCGAGTTTATCGGATTCAAATGAGGGTCGAGAGTGTCTGGTGGCCTCAAGATCGATACTTGGAGTATGACCTAAGGTTTGCGGTGCATGAGCGAGTGCTAGGAATCTAAGTATGTGCTTAGGGGGTCCTGGTATGGGGTGCCTATAAAGAGTCCCTTGATGTATGAGCTTTGAATAAGTGGAGGCCATCGAATGGTAGACATCCCATCAATATTAGGAAAGATAATTTTAGGTCAATTACGTGGACCTAAAAGTTGAGGGTGACCAATTCAGAGGGTTGAGGTCTGTTCTAAGGACCGGGGATGACGAGGATGACTGATTCAATGGATTGAGGTAAATTTTGAGGACCTAAGGGGACGAGGATGATCGATTCAGCAGGTCAAGGTCAATTTTGAGGACCTAAGGAGACTATATGACCGGTTCAGTGGGTCAAAGATGTATTAATATTGGTTCTAAGGGGTTAGGGCGACCAATTTAGAGGGTTAAGGCCAATTTTGAGGACCTAAAGTGATCCTAGGGATTATCGATTAAACTGGTCGAGGTCGATTATGAATACCTAGGGAGACTAAAATGACCAATTCAGTACGTCGAGGTCAATTCTGAGTTCCTAAGGAGAGGAAGATGACTAATTCAGTGGGTCAAGACAAATTCTGAGGACCTAAAGTTGGGATGACCAATTTTGTGAGTCAAGATCAATTCTAAAGACCTTAAGTGATGTCGGGAAATTTTGGGGTCAATTCGAAGGACCTAAGATTGTGACGACCAATTTTGAGGGTCGAGGTTAATTCGAAAGACCTGAAGTTGTGATGACCAATTTTGAGGGTTGAGGTCAATTCTAGGGACCTAACATTGTGATGACCAATTCTAAGAGCCGATGTCAATTCGGAGGACCTAAAGTTATAGCAACCAATTCTGAGGGCCGAGATCAATTCTGAGGACCTAAAGTTATGACGAACAATTCTAAAGTACCTAAAGTTGTGCGACCAATTCTTAAGATCGAGGTTAATTCTGAAGACCTTGAGTCTTGATGACCAATTCTGAGGGTCGAGGTAAATTCTGAGAACCTAATGTTATGACGATCAATTATGAGGGTTGAGGTCAATTTTGAGGACCTTAAGTTGTGAGGACCAATTATGTGGGCCGAGGTCAATTCTGAGGATCGTGAGTTGGGGAGAACAATTTTGCGGGCCAATGTCAATTCTAAAAACCTAAAGTTGTGACAACTAATTCTGAGTGCCAAGGTCAATTCTAAGAACCTGAAATTATAACGCGAGGAATAGGTCTTCTGGGGAAATTTAGATTATTTTAGGGGTGCAAGTGCACTTATGGTTCCGTTAGGGATTGTATCGTCTTGAGACTCCACTTGGGGGATGTTTAGTTTTGCGAGTCCGAATGGGGAATTATAATAGACTTCGATGCGGGCTCGTCATTAGTTATGTTGTGTAATATGATGAGGATAAGAGTGTAAGATTAATCCAGTTGGGTATTTTGCGAGTTTTTAATAGGCTTAGTGCTCCAAAAATGGTTTTCTTGAGGAATATAATGTTCCATATTTTTTAGTAATTTTTCTAGAAATTTCTAGATTTTCCTGGCATTTTTTATATAAAATTTGAAAGGGGTTGTCGATAGACGAGCTTAAGGAGGTGCCAATAGGCAATGACACGGACTCTTGGGCTTCCTTGGGAAGAGGAAAAGGAGGTTGCCGATTAGCAAAGCTTTTAACCTTCTATAAAAAAGGGGTGATCCCTCCCCATTTTTCACAACTTCAAGTGTTTTAATCTTCTGGTTTCTCTCTCTAAAAACCGTTCCTAAGTCATTTTTGCTTTAAGACTTCCAATGGCTAGTTCTTCAAGCGAGGCGTACAACAATGATTGGTTAGCCGTTGATGATTGGGTCGGCCTAGAGCGGCGGTCTAGGGTGACCCTTGCATTGGCAATGAAAATTCCTTTGGTTTGTTTGATCTTTTAGTTGATTAGCGTATCTTGCTACGTGAGCCTGCATATCACCATTTATCTAGGCTATGTAACCCTAATGTCTACCTAACTACGATGACTTTATGTATTCCAAATTATTTTTCTCTTTGTAAGACATAATTTTCATAGTCATGTTTACATTAGTGTATGTCTTGTACCACTACAACTGTCGAAGGCTTATTCAAGATCAATCATGTGTCAAGACGGATCCGAATATCAAAGTTCTTTAACATAGAAGACTTTGTAACATTAATTTTGGTTAGGTTGTGTTTTAATCCCTTAACCGTTCATTTAAAGTGTTGGTATATTTTTTCTAAAATCTTTTCCAAGTGTAGAGGCGAAGTTTTTTGTCAAAGAATTTTTTCTAAGTATTGAGGCGGAGTTTTTAACAAAATAATTTTTTTTATTAAGGTCATTCGAGCGACCCGATGATGTCGTTCAAACGACATAAGGTTCTCACGCAAAGCTATCATTCGAGCGACAATATGTTTCATTTGAGAGACATTGATATCTCGTTCGAGCGACGCACCGACTCAATTTTTCTATATAAATTGTTTTAAATCACTCTATTTTTGTTAAGAAGACCTGACATTTTTTATTCTGCATGAACTGCAAACCAACAGAATACTTTGTCTTCTTCATTTAAGGGTTTAATCCTTTTTATTTTCAATTCACAAATATCCCATATGCTTAGTGAATTTTTTTGGAACCGAAGATTCAACTTTGGTGAAGTTATTTCTTTGTGGAGTGTTATCTCTACGGTTAACTACGACTGCGTGTCGATTGGAAGTGCTCGAGGGTGTTTCTGGCTAAATTGGGACTGCGTGTTCTTGTGGGCTGTTGCGTTTATTCCATTGCTGACTCTAGGTTGCGTGTCTATGTGAGTATCTTCACAATATTCATTGCGGATTTCATTATGTATGTTGAAAGACCATGTGTGATACACATTTTAATAAATGCATAAATTCCAATCACAAACTTATTTAATTACTGTCAATTTATGAATCAAATCAATTCATCCCTTAAACACAACTAGCTATGTGCATGCAAGTGTCGAACCATCAAAGTAAAGTATGCGACACAAAGTTCTGGAAAAATTCCATCAAGGATTTTTTTTTCTAGAACTTTGACAAGTTTACAAGACCATTGACTTACATACAATCACATAATCTCCCACAAGTGTAATACGTGGTGTCTTCATCAAACGTTCAAAGCATTGGCTAGAAATCAGCATTGGTTCACACGCAGCTATAACACAAGGACGCACAGCCCAGACACGCAGTCTTAAAACTCTGCAGAGACTCCCTCCACAATAGCACGCGGCTCTCAACTATAGATATCCCCCCTCAAAGCATGAACAATAGCAAACTATGTTTTGGGTTCCACAAAAAAACTCACACAACAGCAGTTAGGATTATGAATTGTAAAACAAAAGTTATGAACCCTCAAATGGTTAGAGAATAGTATAAAAACGAAATTCACACAACATCAGTCAGACTACTGAATTCCACACGAAATTCAGTAGCTTGACACCTAATATATATAATAAATGAGGCAGTGACGTGTCAGTCAAAACTCCAGTCGTTCTAATGAGATACGACATCGTTTGAGCAAGACAGGTTTTCGTTTGAACTATAACGCTGTCTTTTGAACGATAGTCCCTTTTAAAAAAAAATTCAGTCTTTTAAATAACTTGGAAACTTCAAAAATTAAAACTGTTCACGGGATCACAAAAAGTTTATCCAAAACTTTCATGAGAAAATGTTTTTTAAAATAAAAACCATTTATAAAAATTTCAAAAACCATTTTTCATAAATAGAAAAATATTTTAACTTTCACAAAAATATCCCGACACTTTTAATGTGAAATGTAAATGCAACTTAAACATAATTTTACCTAATTAATTGTTGGGCTTGAATTTTGAAGTCTTCTTGAAATTCGGATCCGTCATTTGTAGATGTTAGCTTCCCAATTCTTCGATAACTTGTAGTGGTATACGACATAATTAATTGTTCCGGACAAAATCCTTACATATCTCCCCCTATGTTTATGCCTGAACAAAATAAAAATATCCGAATTATCACACTAAAAAAAGACCTATACAAATCCACCCTCCCATAGAATCAAAAGTGGAAAGATAAAATGTCAAGTCTTTAAAATTTTCAAACGATACTTCAACAATCAACTTTTCAAACCTCCAAGATTTTCTCATCAGGGTGTGCAATCAAAAAAATCTTCAATTGTACCTACACACATGAGACAAAGCAAATCCCTCGTGACGTATCGAGTTTGAAATGATATAAAGCATAAACATGAAAGCATAATCAATTCTCCCCCATACTTAAACTCTCCCATAAAATCACAATTCGTTCTCCCCCTTTTTATGTGTCCAAAATAGACAAGGAAAAGAATAAATCAAATAACGAAAATCGGGTGTCACGGTAAACCAAGGAAAACAAACTATTTTTTATTTTTCAGATTTTTCATACAAAAAATGAAAAAAAGTTGTTACAAAAATCATACACCATGAATTTACACTAAGACAACCAAATTATGGATACAGAAGGAATGGGTGTGATAAAATTCGATAGGAAAATCAACTCAATAATATCATATGTGCAAGATGCATATGTGTACTCCTAACGAATGAACATCAAAAGTAGTCCTTAGGTGTAAAAATGTTGAATTTAGATGACATCGTCTTAATCATATCAACAAATCTAAATATAAATGATTTCCAAACCAATAACATCCAAAACTATGTAATGCTTTTTCATGACTTTCAAGGATGTGCAAATCATTTAAAATTCCATCCAGACTCCCTCATTAAAACATAATGCATTTTATTTCTCTTATGAGATGATGAAACTAAAAAAACCTATTGGCCCATTTTTGGCATAATTTTCTTATTATTGCCTTGCAATTTTTTTGGTCTTTTTAACCTCATTGGACCCCGAATAATTTTAAATTCCTCACTTTTTTAGGTCCATTTAAACGGAGGCTTTATCGCAGAGGAAAAAATGAAATAACTTTTGCAGACCTTTTTTTTATTTTTCCAAATAGATCACACAAACGGTTTATATCATGCACTACTTTTTCTCAAGTTTTATCGCATCTGTCGTATAAAAAAAATTGAAATGGAAACACTCAACCAACATGTCATAGACAAGCACATAAATCAAACAAATTCGTGCATGTGTGCAATAAAGGACAAGAAGAGTCAATCATGTTCGTAGCAACACTTTATCATCTCAAAGACTCCAAATTTTGTAAAGCACATGAAAGACACAACATATTGTCTCAAAACACTATCAAATTGTCACATGGATATGGAATGAAATTGCGACTTGGTCATCCTAAATGTCAATTCATATAAGGTTCAAACAAAATACAAAACTCTTTTTAGATTTTTCAAATTTTTCAAAAAAACAAAATTTTTTTGTATTTCTTCGAACACTGTTCAGAAAACAACCTAGCAGAACTACATAAGTATAACAAGATGAAACACAGGACTACAAACAGAGAATTAATTCTATGGGTCGTTCAAACAAGACTCCTTGTCGTTTGAACGACAGAGGATATCGCGAGAAGGCTTCGCACAAGATGGGTTCTCGTTAGAATGAGAAAAGAAAAATTTCCCATATTCAGAATATCATGCAGTTTTGTCCAGTGATAAAATTTCGAAAAAATAGTTCCTAGAATGGGCAAACAGATCCAAAAAAATGCTAAAACAATACTAAAAATAATAAAAAAAAAACAAGAATGCTAACAAAGTATAAAACAAATGATACATACTAGCAATAGGCAAAAATGTCATCATGTAAATCACCCTATGCTAGCAAACATGTCTAGACCTCGTCCAGTAGGTGCGGTGGAGTATTTCAAAGATGGTGACATCTTGTGAAACAACTCCATCAAGTCGTGAGAAGTCTTGACCAATAACTTTACTTTCTCTCGAATATGTGCAAACTCTCTATCATTATGTGCAAGCAAAGTATCATGGGTGGGTGCATGTGTGTGAACATGTGTAGGAGTAAAGCATTACACATAAACTAATTTAAAGCAAAACTCCTAAGGTGTCCTCTCTTTTTGCAATGGGAGAAAACATAAATCGGCCTAGGTACACCTCTCCCAAAATGTCTCATATGTGCTATCCTAATAAGTACGGGATGCCTGGGTGGGTTGGGTCGAGGGTCATATGAATCTAACTCTAAAGTAGGAACCGGACCGGGGGCAACAAAATAAGTAGACGCACCATCATGACTTATTCCTAAACTCTCACCACTCCCCAAAATAGGACTGAGAACCATATTTCCCACCTTCTTAGATGCGTTCTCTAAAGTGACTTTAGACTCCAGTTCGTGCTTAAGATATGTCTCTAATTGTGACATGCGAGATATAAGCTCACTCTTTTCCCTATTCAAAGCAATCAACTTCTCACTCAAAGAAAGCTTCACTTTCTCAAGTTGACTTGATTTTTCCTCGAACTCTCAATCTCTCTCAAATTTTTTCACTTTGATACCCAACTTGTTGTTCAATTTTTTTGTCTTTAAGGTCTCGGCGTACAACTCTCAAAACTTAATCTGGAGCTCATTATCATCATCACTAGCGCACTCGCTCTCAGACTCACTAGAAACACTTAAAACCTCCTTGGGGGTATCACGTACACAAGTGTCCTCATCGCCGTGGGAAAAAGTGGGCGTGCTCACATGACTCAAAAAAGCTACACACATCCCATGTCCTAAACCTTTACCATATTCATCATCCTCATTTCCCTCTTATCCCTCACTATCACTAAGGGTGGCTGGCATGTCAAATTTCTTTCCCTCTCTCCTAAGTCTAGTGGGACACTCAAATGACTTGTCCCCTATCCCCTTACACTCAAAACATTTTAAATTTTCAAACTTTTCTTAACCCTCTCTCTCTTTCTCATCGGTTTCTTTGGCCTTGTCTTTCTTTTTATTTTTCTCCAAAAATCTTTTATTGGAAGAATTTTATTTCAAAAATTGGAGAATTTTTTTAAAATTCTTTGCAAGCAGGGCCATGTCAAACTCAAACTCATCCTCTGACTCGGACTCACAAAAACTCACTTTCATTTTCTTAGATTGGGCTTTAAACTCTATCCCTTTATCCTTAGGTTTGACAATATTGGGAAACATGTCAATTTCGTACGTCTGTAGGTCTCTTATCAACTCTTCTAATTTCAGACGATTCAAATTTCCTTAAGTATTCAAAACAGTCACTTTAGGGATAAAGTGTTTAGGTTAAAACTTATGTTGATAATATCAGACAAACGTGCATAAATCTCGTCAAAACACTCAGTTTCTAACATAGTGATTGTCTCAAATTGATTTGAATTTTAGACTCTTTGATCGCGTTTGTTCCCTCGTGGGTGAGTTGAAAAGTATCCCACGCTTCTTTAGACGTGGTGTACTTAATAATACGTCAGAACTCGTCAGGGTGACGTGTCCAAAAATTTCACTAGGCCTAGTGAATTATAAGCGCTCCACCTAAACTCATCTTCAGTCCCGTCGAACACAGGTTTTAAATTCGTGATATTATTTACGGTGACAGTGGGAGGATTCCAACCTCTTTCACAAAGGATCCAAATTCTTTCATCAATTTCTTTTAAATGGAATATCATTCGGTATTTTCAATAAGCATAATTAGACCTGTCAAAAATTTCCAATTGGCTATATAAGTTTTCGTTTGGAAACATTGTGACAAACTTTCAAAAATCAGATTTTTCAAAAAAATCAATATCACACAATTTTTGTGCAGAAAATATGAATACGCGATAAATTAGCGTAACCTGCATTGATGCCAATTTGAAAGATCGTGTGCGGTGCTGATTTAAATATATGGTTAAATGCCAATCACAAACTTATTTAATTAGTGTCAATTTATAATTCAAATCAATTCATCCCTTAAACATAAATAGCTATGTGCGTGCAAGTATCAAACCATCAAAGTAAAGTATGCGACACAAAGTTAAAAAAAAAACCTCTGGGCAAAAACTTTTTATTTCTAGAACTTTGACAAGTTTACAAGACCATTGACTTACATACAACCTGATAATCGCCCACAAGTGTAGTGCACGGTGTCATCGTCAAACCTTTAAAGCATCGGCTAGAAATCAGTAATGGTTCACACACAGCTATACCACAAGGATACGTAGCCCAGACATACAGTATTAAGTCTCCGCAGAGACTCCCTCCATAATAGCGCGCAACTCTCGGTTGTAGAGATCTCCTCATAAAGCATGAACTATAGCAAACTATGTTTTGGGTTCCACAAAACAACTCACACAAGCAATTGGGATTGTGAATTGTAAAATAAAAGTTATGAACCCTCAAATGCTTGGACAATAGTATAAAAACATATTCTGTGAAAACCAATTTTTCTCTACACGAAATTTAGTAGTCTGAAACCTAATATATAGAACAAATGAGACGGTGACGTGTCAGTACAAACCTCCAGTCGTTCGAACGAGAAACAATAGGTTCTCGTTTGGACGACAGTCCCTTTTAAAAAAACTTCTAGTCTTTTAAATAACTTGGAAACTTCAAAAATTAAAACTTTTCACGGGATCACAAAAAGTTTATCCAAAACTTTTATGAGAAAATGTTTTTGAAAAATAAAAACCATTTATCAAAATTTCAAAAACCATTTTTCATTAATAGAAAAATATTTGAACTTTCACAAAAATATCCCAACACTTTTAAGGTGAAATGTAAATGGAACTTAAACATAATTTTACCAAATTCATTATTGGGCTTAAATGTTGAAGTCTTCTTAAAATTCAGATCCTTTATTTGTAGATGTTATCTTCTTAATTCTTCGACGACTTATAGCGGTATACGACATAATTAATTGTGACGAAAAATGTCCTCACATATGTAAGTTGCGATTTATTATTCATAGTGAAATAAAAAGTCTTAGCCAAAAGTGGTTTTTCCTAAAATATGTGTGTCAATAATTATATTTATGTTGGTTTGATTTGAACCATGTAGATGCATGTTTTAGGGCTGAATTGAATTTGTTTAAAAAATTGACTCCAATTAAATAAGGTTAAATTGGAAATTTGTGATTTGATTAAATGAGTATCAAACGGCATCGTGCACTTTTCTCAAATTGGTATCAGAGTTTATTTAAGCAATCACCACTTTTATACTCTTTGTTCTTTGTACTAATGAAGGGTTTTTTTGTTATCGTGTGCCCCTTAGTTAGGACAACTTGGCGCAATGCAAACTCTGTTATCGTGTCCCAGTGCATCACTTATTGCATAAAGGACAATTGGTTCGGTGTCTCTCACGAACCATAAATCTCATAGCACAAATATTGGAGGCGAGCATACTCACCAGCTAAATGGGTCACGCACATACCTAAGCTCCCATTAAACCGTCGAAAGTATCCTACGTAGCAGATAACACGTATCCAAGTTCATATGGTCTGGGTACAAGTCAAATACCCCCCCCCCCATCGGGTCACCCAGGATACGACTGTCCACTGTGCGAAACCTCCACTCGATAGTAAGCAGCGTAGGTATGCTATACACACAATAATGATAAACATATAATAAAAGGCATTCCCGAAGCCTTACAATAACTTAGGTATTCACCTGACCCATAATTATATTTCTTCAAGTAGTATTATTTCTCCTTACTACTTAGTAAATTTACTCGATTATTCACTCTCTTCAATTTCCCAAGGTTAATTCACCTATTCCATACTTAAGGTTTTATTCTAGGATTAATTCTCAAATAGTTCTCACTAAATTAATATGAGTAAATGGCAGTTTCCCTAACATAGTTAACTGGGTAGCATGATCTGGGGAAAAATGGAATTTTTGGGCGTTCTGGGACCTGTCATTCGAACGAGTTAGCAGGTCGTTTGAACGAATCTAACTTCTCAGTCGGACGAGACTCCATCTCGTTCGAACAAGATGGGGTCTTTTCCTGCTTTGGCCAGACTTGTTACGTTTTACTGGTCATACTTCACCTTCCTCAAAATTTCAGTCCTAAAACCTCTAAATTTCTCAACTCCAACACCAAAACATCAATTCTACTTAATGTTTTAACATGTATAAATGATTTCCCTTAACTTTAAACCATTAATTTATCATAAAACGGTTATAAAATCCAAAATCCCCAATTTAACAATTCAAAACCCTAGTTCATTAAATTTCCATACAAGAACATCAATTTTTTCTTCCATCATCAATACTCATCAATTTGGGATTTCTAAACTATCTACATGAGGGATTTATCCTAATTCATTTTTTCAAATTTCAATTCGTATTCTTAAATCTCCAATTTCAACAAAACTCATAAATCAAAAGTGAATATAATCTACCTACACCAATATGAACATATTTATTGCTATGAATTGCAAGTAATAAACACTTGCCTTAATTTTGACGGTCTGATTTGTTGTTGATATGGTTATGAATGTGTTCCTCATCTCGCGATTTACACTTTGGTATAGTTTTTGGTGTGTGTTCTTGAGTTAGGCACCAAGAACACCAATAGCTTCTTATTCCTTCCTCTGTGCCTTTCTATTTTCTCTCACGTAGGTTTAGATATGATAAATACCCACTAACCAATGTACCTCCTTATTTAATTTCTTAATTTTCGTCCATATTATTACTCCAAAATTCCAAAGGACAAAAATACCCCTACGGGGTGCCGATTACGCCTAAAATTATCCCGAAGTCCAGATAAAATGCCTGGGTAGAGTTTTCTGACTATCTCGACCCTTCCGAACTCAATGGATCACTCCAAATTACCATGTGAGTTATACAGAAATAATTTATTTTTTATTCCATACAATTAGTCCTGACACGACTCACACGCGCGTCCCGACTTAAAAATACCAAATTGTCGTATTTCGCACTCCGAAAATTTATAAAAATTATATAACTCCATATTTCATATACCCATAGTAATAATCAATTATTTCCATCAATAAGTTTTAACCCTTGGCACGCTAGTTAATAATTATTTTAAATTCGAATTAATTAACAATTTAATTTCCCGACCTTTTTAATTTAATTAATTTAACAATAATAGTTCATCCCATAATTATTTAATGTCATAAAAATGCGGGATATTACATACTTCCCCCCTAATAACATAATTTCACCCCGAAATTCGAAAAGTAAACCATACCTGGTAGAAATAAGTCAGGATATTTCTCGCGCATATCCTCCTATCGCTCCCACGTAGACTCCTCTACCGTATGATGCTCCCACTGAACCCTCACCAGTGGAACTACCTTTAAAATCAATTTCCTCTCGCTACGATCTGGGATAGTCACAAGCCTCTCCTCATATGAATTGTCGGGCTGTAAATCAACCTCTTCAATCACAATGTGGGTTTGGACTAACTCATCCCTAAGATACCGCCTCAATGATGAGATGAAAAATACATCGTGAATACGATGAAAATGTTCTTGCAACCTAAGTCTGTATGCCACCGGTCCGATCCTCTCGATAATGGGAAATGGTCCTACATATCTCGGAGCTAATTTCCCTTCTTCCCGAACCTCATCACCCCTTTCATAGGAGACACTCGCAGTAATACTTGATCCCCCACGTTGAACTACCTGAAAAACCTCTTTGCGTCGGCGTAGCTTTTCTGCCTGTACTGGGATACCCGAATACGGTTTCTGATCATCTCAACCCTGGCTGACGTTTCCTGAATTACCTCTGGCCCGAGTAACTTATTGTAACCCACCTCTAGCCAATAAGTAGGAGAACGATAAGGTTTTCCATACAATTCCTCGAATGGGTCCATGTCGATCGTAAACTGATAGGAGTAATTATAAGCAAACTCCACCATTGGAAGATACGACTCCCAACTCCCTCCAAAGTCAAGGACACACATGCACAACACGTCCTCCATCATCTGATTAGTATGCTCAGTCTGCCTATCTGTCTGTGGGTGATAAGCCGTACTCAACCACAGTTCATTACCCATAGCCTCCTGAAAGCTGTCCCAGAAATGTGATACAAAAGTCTTATCTCTGTTAGACACGGTGTTCAAGGGTTCCCCATACAATCTCACTATCTTGGCAATAAATATCCAGGCATACTGTCTCGTAGTGTAGTCTGTTCATACCGGTAGAAACTTAGCTACCTTGGTTAATCGATCCACCACCACCCATATAGAATCGTGACCCCGCTATGAAGTAGGCAGCCCAGTGATGAAATTCATGGAAATGATTTCCCATTTCCACGTAGGTATCTCGAGCTACTGAAGTAACCCTGGTGGCCTCTCGTAATCCACCTTTACTAGCTGATAGGTGGCACATTTGGACACGAACTCCACAATGTCCCTCTTCATTCCTTTCCACCCGTATTTCTGCCTCATATCCTGGTGCATTTTATCCCCTCCAGGATGTATCGTAAATCTAGATCAATGAGACTGTGTCATCATTGCATGATGTAAATCCTCTCCTTTAGGGACCACTAATCTCCAATTAAACCGTAGTCCCCCATCTGAGCTCACTGAGTAGGACTTTGCGCCCTTCGCTAGAAGCCGTATGAAAGTGCAGTAAATAAATGCGGTGTCTGATATCGAAGAAATATTATTCGCAAGTTTCCAAATAAACCATCTTTAATAAGAGTCTATTTTTAAACAAAATAAAACCATCCCCTAAACATGCACCTACGTGTGTGCGTGTGTCAAACAATAAATAAATACAACATGTGACACAAAATATCAGGAAAAATCCCCTCAGTGCAAAACCATATTATTTTCACTATAATTTGTAAAGAACGGTTACACGAATTATCAAGGTTCTAAAAAACGCGGGGCATGATTGAGGCGTGGAGGCCAAGCCTTAAGCCTTAGAAGCCTAGGCGGGCCTAGGCGTAAAAGGCGTGAAAAGGCGTTTAGGCCTTCTTAATATATTTTAATATTTTTTTAACCATAACAAGGCTATTAAAATACAACAATTGCACAGATCATAAAAATATGTCTGAATATATGCAAATTAAAATACTATTTGATTATTTTGGATGAGATAATGGTCCGGTTTGTAAACAAATTCTTTAAAAGGCTACATTGTTTCACTAAATCATTGTTGTTTTTAGAAAAAAGTGCACCTTAAGGGTTTTACCAAGAATAAGGCATGAAAAGCGTAAGGCGAGGCGTTTCTCCCAAGCCTTAAGCCTAGGCGTGCCTAGGCGGGTTTTTTAGAACAGTGCGAATTATATTGAAAATAAGTGTGACACACGAAATACCCGCAAGTGTCGGTTCCGATGTCGTCGGCTGGAATCTCCCGCAAGAATTATAGATGGTAGGCAATGAAGAAGAGACCGAATTCTCCACAAAATATTCCAAAATGAGTAAAAATAAATCCTTGAATGTTTTTAAAATCTACACTTGTAAATGGGAGTGAAGTTTTTCATATAAAGAAGCATAAAACCTAAAAAAGTGAAGTCTCATAAAAGGGAGCCGTCATAGGCCGGTTAGTGAAGAAAAAAATGATGGAAAAATCTTTGAACAATCAAGTACAAAGTGACAGAAATTGGTTAAAAAATCGAGGCGGTTACGTTATTCGAACGAGATAGGCATCTTGCGCGAACGACAGACACGTGTCGTTCGAACGACATCGCGCGAGATGCTATCTCGTTCGAACGACAGGTCAGCTATTTTAATGAGCACGCTGTCCAAAAAAGTCCTCTTTTACACATAGAAAAAAAAATTATTTGATAAAAATAATTCAGATTTCAAAAAATATTTTCTAAAAAATTCCCAAATATTTATGCAAATATAAACAACTCTAATAAATCATTTTACCAATAATGTGTCGTGGATTAGTGGGAAACGGTTGAGCAGCACGTCTCATGTGGCATGATGCACGTGTGAAGATGATAGATGCATGGATTTAGAAAAAGTCCGTCGTGGATTATCGTGATGACGTTCCGAATGTAGCGGTATCAGACATACAAATTGTGATCTAGGGAAGACAAAAAAATCCTCGATTCTACCCCGGTCATTTATATAATTATGTCCTTACACCGTACAATCTGATCTTGGCAAAATGAATCCGTGGCCTGGGCCTCCATCATTCTCATAACAATCTCTGGAGTGACCATCATAACGGACATGAAGGATCGGGCCACTACCTTGTGATGTCCTAATTTTTTCCATTTTTCCTTCCAAACTTCTGCCACCTTACCTACTTGTCTACGGCTCAACGCATCAGCAACTACATTAGCCTTCCCCAGATGGTACTATATCTCTAATTGGTAATCTTTCACAAACTCTATCCACCTACGCTGACGCATATTCAACTCCCGTTGAGTGAACAAGTACTGCAGTGACTTGTGGTTCGTGAATAGGAAACATTTCTCCTCGAGCAAGAAGTGTCTCCAGATCTGCAGGGCAAACACGACTGCTGCTAACTCCAAGTCATGGGTGGGGTAATTCCTCTCGTGAGTCTTAAGCTTACGGGAGGATTAAGCTATAGCATGTTCCTCCTGCTGAAGTACTCGACCAAGTCCCTGTAGAGAGGCATCAGTATACACCGAGTAATCCACTCCTGGTCTGGGTAAGGCAAAAATGGGCGCCAAAGTCAACTTATCCTTTATCTCATCGAAAGCTAACTGACAAGCATCATCCCAAATAAACTTCCCTTTGCGAGTCAAATTTGTTAATGGGCCTATAATCTTCGAGAACCCTCTGATGAATTTCCTGTAATACCTGGCCAAACCTAAGAAGCTACACACCTCCGTCAGTGTCGTGGGCTTTCCCCACTCACTCACCTCCGACACTTTGCTCGAGTCCACTGATATCCCCAATTCTGATACAATATGCCCCAGAAACCGCACTTCTTGTAACTTGAATTCTAATTTTTCATACTTGGCATACAGTTGATGCTCTCGTAGAGTCTGAAGAACCCGTCTCAAGTGCTTGGCATGCTCCTTCTCAGTCTGGGAATAAATCAGGATGTTATCTATGAAGACAATGACAAACTAATCTAAGAACTCTCTGAAATCCCGGTTTATTATGTCCATGAATACGGCTGGAGCATTTTCCAGTCCAAACGGCATGACTCGAAACTTGTAGGACCCATATCTCATTAAGGAAGCATTCTTCAATATATCTTGATCCCTAATTCGTAGCTGATGGTATCCCGATCTTAAATCTATCTTTGAGCATAAGGGAACTCTTCTCAACTAGTCGAACAAATCATCGATTCGGGGCAACGGATACTTATTCCGTATCATGACTTTATTCAACTCTCGGTAGTCTACACACAACCTTAACGAACCATCTCTCTTTTTCACAAATAAAATGGGAGCACCCCAAGGTGAGGTACTCCTACAGATGAAGCCCTGTCCCAACAGCTGGTTAATCTGATCTTGTAACTCCCTCATCTCTTCTAGATCCATACGGTATGGTGTGAGGGCTATTGACCGAGTGTTCGGCATCAAATCTATAACAAACTCTATCCCTCGTCTAGGCGGTTGTCTCGGTATATCCTGAAACACGTCGAAAAACTCACGAACTACATGAATCAAATTAATAGGAATCAAAATCTCCTTAGAGGTCTCCTCCTCTATATAATATAAATGGGTGGACGATCCTCCCTCAGGACGAGGCAACGCCACCAGAAACATCTCTTAGCCGCGTATCACAAAGATAATAGTCCTACTGTAACAGTCTATAATGGTTCTATGAGCTACAAGCCAATCCATGCCAATGGTGGCGTCATGCTCGTGCATATGTAGGACTAGCATATTCGCGGGTAAAATTAAACTCATGATCTCTATACTTAACCCCCGGTATATAAAGAAAATCAAAGACCCGCTACCCAGTGGTGAGTCTACACTAGTCACTGTACTCTCTGTTGTGTCTAACAATGAGGTGGACCATGCAAAACTAGTAGCTATAAAATAATGTGAAGCACCCGTGTCAAATAAAATGTGTCCCATAGTACAATGGATGGGAAACTTACCCTCGACTATGGATGGTGCCTGCTAAGGTGCTTCTTGGTGGATGTTATACACACCTCCATACTGTAACTATCCCTACTGAATTGGGGGTGCAGGAAAAGCTGGGATCTACGCTAGTGCTGGTAGGGCGGCGAGGAAGATGGGTCTCTAGGGTTACTGCTGGGCTCTCTGCTACAGGGGAAACCTACCCTTATCAGGGCAATCCTACTTCCTATGGCCAGTCTTGCCATAAAAGAAACACCTGCCACTGAAGTTACCTCCCCTCTGTCCCTGTTAGCCTCGGCCCTGCTGGCCATTACCATCCCTCTACTGGCCCTGATAGCCCTGCATATGCCGTAGTTTGCCCTGATGATAACGGTGTTGGCCCTGTTGTCCATGCTAACTAGACTGGCCCTGTCTATAACCTCCATATCCTTGTATAGAGTCACCAAATCGAAATCGCTTAGCAGGGTCCCCCTGATGGGAACTCTGCTCATCTTGATGAGTCTGCTCCTAATTTAATGGTGCCCCATTGCATTGGCATTAGTACCTTCGGTCCTAGCGTACTGGACTCCCCTGCTCGTTTTCTCCTCTGCTGATGGAAGCAATGGTCCTGGCAATGCAACAAAGTGGCATTGAGTATATCAGTGAAAGTACCCAACGACAGATTACCTATGAGGTGCTGACGAGTCCTCCAGGTCAACCCATCCATAAATAACAGAATCTTCTTATCTTACATAGGTGACTCATCTGGCACTATAGTAAGTAGCCTCGTGAATTCCTTATTATATTCTTCCATTGTCATACCCTCTTGCTTCAGATTTAGTAGTCTTCGCCTCATCTCTGTCTGCACTGCGGAGGGAAAGTATTTGCGATCAAACTGCACCTAGAAGATCTGAATAGACATGTTGTCCCTCTCTTCCAAGGTAGTAGTGGACTCCCACCACTACAAAGCAGACCCCACTAGCTTATAGGAAGCCAGTAACAGCCTCTGAACATCATTACACTCGTACATGCAAAGATGCCTCTGGATATCTTTCTTCCATTGGCTCGCTATGATGATGTCAGAACTGCCTGAGAACTCTGGGGCATGTGCCCTCTGGAAAGCATCTATGACTCTCTCCCATGCAGTGGAAAACTGAACCAGAACCGGTGCCACATCCTGTACCTGGGGTGGGTCCTACTGCACCACCGCTAAAGCTGCATTTACCGCCTGAGCAACAATGATGACAATGTCAGCTGCGTTAATCATTCCCTGACCCTGAGCTGTTGGATGCTCTAGCTGGGCATTCCTGTTTATCGGGCTCATCTCGGATGCATTTAAAACAAGAAGGGATTTATTAGTCCATAATTATTATTAAATCTCAAATAGCTGAAGAGGTAAACGTGTAAATAAGAGTACGACAATCCTAAAGATAGGGATCTATATCAAAGAACGCTAACCGAAAAACATGTTAAGCCGTAAAGATCCTTAAGGACACTAGAACATGGGGCTCTGATACCACCTATGACACCCCGCCGAATTAAATAGCGAATGATCAGTCCTCTATTAAATTAAAATCAAAGTGTCCGGTTGGTTCATTATTAGAATCACTGTCGAAAAGTAATTTTTCATTATTAATCACCTAATAATTAATTAAGTTAAGTGCCAAAACATTTTCCAAATTAATTATACCTAATTAATCCATTAATAAATTCCATAATTTAAGATATAAGTCATTCCCATTCAACAAGAATAAATGCTGAACATGAATCAAATGCTGAAATAAATGAGACTGGATAAAACATTCCAGCTCGAAGTCTAAAACAAATAGAATCATAGTACTCAATCCAATAGGAAAAGAAAATACAATCTTGGGAATAAATAAGCTAGGAACGGGCAACATATGCCCTAACTAAAATGTCTGAACTAAGAACTGAATGAAAAGAGAGAAGCATCTAATATCAATAACCTACAACTTCCACAACAGCTGCAGATCGTCGAATGATCCACGCATCTAAATCTGGTGATGACCCTGTGGATGGACACCTGGTAATATATACATATATCAAAAGAGAAGAGAAATAGCAAGAAATGGGTCGGAGACTGATTTGTAAAAATATTTGTTTTGGCAAGTATTTAGTATTGCATTAATGCAATTATTATGTGCATATTAGTTCCGAACTCTCGGTTGAGATCCTCACCCCTCTACTAATGTGCACACCTAGCATATGTCTACCCCAACCTAATCATTTATAATATTCCTAACTAGGTTATTTACATGAACTCCTAAATATATCTCGAGGGAGTAACCCGTGTCGCCCATACAATATGCTAATAATATTCTTATATGCCAGTTACCCATTTTATATTCACTATTTTGATAGGAAGTCTTTTATCCACTCGAATTACTTTACTTATCCATTCTTACACATTTTCTAATTTCACACATTACAATCATCCATTCTCAAGTATGTATATATATATATATATATATATATATATATATATATATATATATATATATAACTTGTGCCCCTTGGTTAGGACAACTTGGCGCAATGCATACTCTATTATCGTGTCCCGGTGCATCACTTATTGCATAAAGGACAATTGGTTCGGCGTCTCTCACGAACCATAAATCTCATAGCACAAATATTGGAGGCGAGCATACTCACCAGCTAAATGGGTCACGCACATACCTAAGCTCCCATTCAACCGTCGAAACTATCATACATAACAGATAACACGTATCCAAGTTCATATGGTCTGGGTACAAGTCAAATACCCCCCCCCCCCATCGGGTCACCCAGGATACGACTGTCCACTGTGCGAAACCACCACTCGGTAGAAAGCAGCGTAGGTATGCTATACACACAATAATGATAAACATATAATAAAAGGCATTCCCGAAGCCTTACAATAACTTAGGTATTCACCTGACCCATAATTATATTTCTTCAAGTAGTATTATTTCTCCTTACTACTTAGTAAATTTACTCGATTATTCACTCTCTTTAATTTCCCAAGGTTAACTCACCTATTCCATACTTAAGGTTTTATTCTAGGATTAATTCTCAAATAGTTCTGCACTAAATTAATATGAGTAAATGGCAGTATCCCTAACATAGTTAACTGGGTAGCATGATCTGGGGAAAAATGGAATTTTTGGGCGTTCTGGGAGCTATCGTTCGAATGAGTTAGAAGGTCGTTTGAACAAATCTAACTTCTCATTCGGATGAGACTCCATCTCGTTCGAACAAGATGGGGTCTTTTCCTGCTTTGGCCAGACTTGTTACGTTTTACTGGTCATACTTCATCTTCCTCAAAATTTCAGTCCTAAAACCTCCAAATTTCTCAACTCCAACACCAAAACATCAATTCTAATTAATGTTTTAACATGTATAAATGATTTCCCTTAACTTTAAACCATAAATTTATCATAAAACAGTTATAAAATCCAAAATCCCTAATTTAACAATTCAAAACCCTAGTTCATTAAATTTCCATACAAGAACATCAATTTCAATTTCTTCCATCATCAATACTCGTCAATTTGAGATTTCTAAACTATCTACATGAGGGATTTATCCTAATTCAGTTTTTCAAATTTCAATTCGCATTCTTAAATCTCCAATTTCAACAAAACTCATAAATCAAAAGTGAATATAATCTACCTACACCAATATGAACATATTTATTGCTATGAATTGCAAGTAATAAACACTTGCCTTAATTTTGACGGTCTGATTTGTTGTTGATATGGTTATGAATGTGTTCCTCATCTCGCGATTTACACTTTGGTATAGTTTTTGGTGTGTGTTCTTGAGTTAGGCATCAAGAACACCAATAGCTTCTTATTCCTTCCTCTGTGCCTTTATATTTTCTCTCACGTAGGTTTAGATATGATAAATACCCACTAACCAATGTACCCCCTTATTTAATTTCTTAATTTTCGTCCATATTATTACTCCAAAATTCCAAAGGACAAAAATACCCCTACGGGGTGCTGATTAGGCCTAAAATTACCTCTAAGTCCAAATAAAATGCCCAGGTAGAGTTTTCTGACTATCTCGACCCTTACGGACTCAATGGCGCACTCAAAATTAATGTACGAGTTATAAAAAAATAATTTATCTTTCTATTCCATACAATTAGTCCCGACACGACTCACACACGCGTCGTGACTTAAAATACCAAACTGTCATATTTCTCACTCCGACAATTTATAAAAATTATATAATTCAATATTACATATACACACAGTAATAATCAATGATTTCCATAAATAATTATTAACCCTTGGCACGCTAGTTAATAATTATTTTAAATTCTAATTAATTAATAATTTAATTTCCCCACCTTTTTAATTTAATTAATCCAATAATAATAATTGATCAGATAATTATTTAATGTCATAAAAATGTGAGGTATTACATGAGCCCTGTATGTATTACACGGATACGGTGGTGAGCTATAATTATCTATTTTTTTGACAACTTGGTTGATGCCCTACTATATCTATGATGTTGAGAACATACCTCCACCCTCCACAGCTTCGATAGGGGTACTAGTGCTCTGGTAGTATCAATCCACAGCATGGGTGGTGGCATAAGAGGAGACTTCGATCATTCAGGTTACTATCTTTCTTACAATTTTTGACTAGGTAGTGAGGAATCACTGAGAGTGTCGCACAAACCTCATGTGTCAGTGTCTGGGTTGATGGGCTTATGGATGAGGCCCTCCGACCTGAAGTATATCCTTTCTCTTTCCCTTTTATGTTGTTTTTCTTTGCCCTTTATTGACTAATTCGTCTTATATTTTTATTTCTTTGCTAGCAATATGTTCGAGTTCCGACCAACTGGCTAAGGGATATCAAGGATTAGATGGCCTCTATGTATAATTATATTAAGAAGTCAGCTCCTTCCTCCTTTGTGTCGTCTGCCACTTCAGATGAGGGTTCTAGTTCTTAAAGTGGACGATCTACCATTCGTCATCAGGGAAAGCGTTTCTACCGTGGAGGTTAAGGGTTTGAGGGGAAGGTTGAGGGTTCAGGCGGAGTCCCGCTTGTATTTTTTATTTATATTTGCTATATGAAAATTTTAACCAGGCGAAGAAAAATATATATATGAAAAATATGCATTTTCTTTTTGGTACTTTTCTCTTGGTTTAGTGACTTATCTTATATGAATTTTTAATTTTCTATTGATATTATTTATTCAAAAATAGAGATAGGTATGATGAAAGGCAAAATGTTTATTTTTTGGAAAAGGGGAGCGAAAGTAATCAACTCAGGGAAAAGTTTTTTGAGTAAGAATTTATTTTGAGAATGAAAATGGTTTTTTGAGGAAAATATTTATTAAATAGAATAGATAAAAGGAGTTTTTAAAAGTAATGACCAAGGGGTAGTTTTCAAAATAACGATTTTTTTTAAATTGATTTCGGTAAAAGAGGAAATATAGAGTTTTCCAAAATAAGGGTGTGACGATCGACATATACCTTGACCTTCTTATCGGCATGGGGGTCAAGTCAAATCATCCCTAGGATTTGATTTCACTTTCCTTCACATCGTTATACTTCTATAGGACTGAGAATTAATCTTATTCCAGAGTTTTTATTTTTTGACAAGGATTTTGAGTATAAAAGGAAGGACATGGGGTGTATTTTCTCTACTAACATACACATTTCTCTTCTTGCTTCTCACTTACTATTACCAAATGTATCTTCTCATGTATAAAGAATTTTGCTCTTGCCTCGATAGTCCGGAGGCCATGTGCTTTTACAATGTTGATTATGATGCTATCTACCTGCGCTAGGTTTTTTCATGGCAAAATCGAACCATAGATTAGAAATTGCTAGCAACAGCGGTATAATTCTAGTTCCCCGAAGACCATGTATTTCATTTTGACCTAGACGAGGTTCATCCTACCTATGAGGAGTTCTCAGAAATGTTAGGGGCTAGACTAGTGTGGAGGCAACAATGCTCGATTTTTCTCATTCTCCCCAGGCATTTTTGGTGGATTTGCTCCATATTTCTCCTTAGGGGGCTCAAGCATTGGTTACTGTAGGGATTATTTATCTTTGGGTGGTTAAGTATTCCTTGCACCTAAGGGGTTTTGAGGATGATGGCTTTGTCAGAGTTGTTGCCTTGGGCCTTACTATGATGCTTTTACTAAGTGACAGGGAACTTGTTGACTGATCCCCAAGTGGCTGCGATAACGGCATGAATGTCTAACCAATATAATGTTATGGCAGTGGTGTTGACTGAGACCTTGAATGGTCTTAGTTCTAAGAAGGAGGGTAATTCTGACTTTCAGAGTAGTAACTCGGTAATGTTATTCATGTGGCATACAGAGAGGTTTCATCTAATGACCCCTCCTGAGTATCCTTTGGTGGGTGTGCCTAATTTCTTTATTCAGACTTTCTTTAGTTTTGGCGTATCAGCAGATAATTGAGTCAACTGGTTCATGGAGCATGGAGACCAGCGTCTTCATTGATCAGTGACATGGTGGGGAGACTGACAACCTATTTTTCATCTTGGAGAGTATTGGTATGTGGAGTTGGTTAAGCTTTGCCAGACTTCCCTTTATGTTCCCTGAAGGCTTCTACACCAAGTCAGATGGGAATAAATTGTTCCCCCTTGTATAACCAACTTCTTCCTAATGGAGGTCCTGATCGAATCATTACGGATGATGACGAGCTCCATATGGCAGCACTACCAGTCATCTACCCATCCATCACATTCTATAGAAGGATCTTAGCATGTGTCTTTGGACTACCTAAAGTGGTTGTGGAAGAGGTTAGTGGAGAATATCATAAAAGAAGAGACTGGTCATAGGTGGCTCATTGCCTTCAACACTATGGCAGAATGTGGTGTGGTATTGTCCAGGCTTATCAGCGCATATCGCTCCATAGAGCTCATACGGAGTGTAAACCCGGATTGGGAGACTTGAGGACCTTCGGGGGCCGAGAATGATGATGAAGATTGGCCATTGGGTAGTTGAAGGCAATGTCTTTTGAATCTTGGTTTATTATTTTATGAAGCTAGAGTCATTTTGGTGTTTTTTATTTTGGGGGGTTTGGAAATATTTTTATGTAGCTTGGTAAGGATTATGTTTGGTTAAAGATGGTTTAGTCAGTGGAAGGGGGTGGTCTGTTTAGCTCCATTTACTGATAATTTATTTAAAAGATATGTATTCCTTAATTAGAAATAAAAAATGATTTTGATCCTATTTTTTGTGCCTCTTGATGAGTTTTGCATTCGAATTATCTATACCAATCGCTAAGGCATACATAGTCCTTTTTCTCATGTAAATGATAGGATGGACTAGCGTTCTCGGAGGTTAGAAAAGAATAGAATTTTTTGAAAAAGAAGGGGATTGTGCCCATATATGGCATATGGGATACCTACGTACCTCTGGGGGTTTTGAAAATTTTCACTAGTTTTATTTTTCAGAAGGAAATGTTTTTAAGAGAATCAGGTATGTTTGTAGTTTTAGGATGAAGACTTTTTTTAGAATAGAAGGGGATGAGAAGAGTTATAGTGCATCGAGATTTTGGACTAAGGGTAAATTTTTTTAGATGGTCCAGGTTGAGTAGATGAACCGTATCTTCTCAATCGCGGTTTGTGATCATAGTGGCGCCTCCTAAAAGAATTTTCTTCCCAAGGTAGTCGGCGCTCCAATTTGGTTTGAATTTTCCCTTGGGTGCCAGACGGGTTCTATGATATCCATAAGGGAAATGTCTCTTTCCTGGACACCGAGGTCCTTGACATTTTAGTTAAATGATCGTGATATCCGGTGATGGTATCCCTATATATGGTATAGAGCCTTAAGTATCTTTTCATCCAAGAGTGAAGCAGCTCTAATGTCATTATTCTTAGCTAACTTTTCTTTCGAGCATGACGCGCAGGAAAAATATTTCTAGATCAACGGATAGGACTATTTTCATGCTGTACATTAGAGAATAAGGGGAATCCCCAACAAGCGTTCTGATTGAAATGCGCATTCTAATTGAAATACGGTAGCCCTAGATAATGTAAGTGAGAGTGCGCGTGCGTTCAAATGAATTAATTATTTAATTAAATTCCAATTTCAGACCCAACAATTTTTCTTGCAAATAAACAAGATTGAAAAAATTAATCGAAGCATGCAAGAGAGTCACAAATGAGGAAAAATCCCCGAAGGGAAAAACCATTTATTCCACTATAATTTTGTAACTCAAACTTACACGGATTACAATGAAATAATTTGACACATAGGTACCCGTAGGTGTCGGTTGGCGTCGTCAGCAATGGAACAACCTCAGCAGCTCCACAAAAACACTCAGTTCTATTTCAGCAAAAATATGTCTTTGATTCCACAAGTCAATTCATACAAAGTAGATGGGATTATGAATTTTTGGACAGAAGACAGCAAATCATTAAAAGTGAGAAGAAGACATATTAAAAATTGTAAAACACAAAAGATTTTTTCTTCTTAAAAAAGTGCTCTGTCAAAATAATTTTTCTTCTCCCTAAAATTTGTATGTGCATGGCCCCTTTTATAAAAAGAATTTGGTTAAGTAGATAATCTTTGGCACGTATGTTATCCAAAAAAAAACAAGAGGCGTAAGAAAGAGAAAAAACTGTGCCCCATTTTTTGTTTTCAAAACTCAAGAAGCAAGGCAAAAATACAAAGGCATTAGCTGATTAGATTTTCAAAAAGTTTTGTACGCCACTGTTAAAATAAACTTAGTCATATGACAATCATTTGCATGCCAATGATTGGCACATTACAAAAAATGGCTCACCCAAAAAGAGGCCCGCTTTAGCCGAGAGTCAGCTTTCAATTAAAAGGAACCATGAAAAACTTTTAAGGCTTTTTGGAAGTCACCTGTTAAGGTGCGTGGAAGTTTAAAACAATAGGCAAGAAGAACCATATCCTTTTAAGGATTTTTAGAATAGGACAAAACCTTTAAAAAGATAAACAAGTTCAAGCCAATGATTGGCTCCTACTGAAAAATTGCGCCCCTACACTTCTCCTTCAGTGGGCGAGAAACAAAAGGCAACAATGGCACTTCTCCATCAACGCATTTTGTTTTTCAAAAAAAAATTTTATACAAAAGAAATATATTTGATTCCCTTTTTTTTTAAATTCTTTTAATCAAATAAGTTTTAACAATATCTTTAAAAAAAAGTCCCAAAGTTTTAAATATAAATTGCAAGTGGAACTAAAACTTATTTTTTTACCAAAACTATCTCGTTGGAGCTTGAATGTTGAACTGCACTTGAAATTCGGATACGGAGTTTGTAGATGATAGCTTACTCGGTTCTTTGTTGACTTGTAGTGGTATACGACATATTTAAATGTGACGGATAATGTCCTTACAAATCTCCCCTATGTCTATGCTGGTACAAAATAAAAAATTCGAATTATCAATCACAAGAATGACCTATACAAATCTACCCTTCCATGAACCCAAAACTGGGAAGATAAAAATAGATAAGTCTTCATCGTTTGATCTTCAAATATTCAAAACTTTCAAATTTCTCATCAGGGTGTGCAATTCAGTGATCATCAATGTAGTACCTACACACATGAGAAAAAGCAAATACCACGTGACATATCGAGTTTGAAATGAGCTAAACATATCGTAAAACTCACTTCCCCTTAGTATGATAATTCTTCTCCCCCTTTTTATGATGTCCCCAAATAGACAGATATGGAGCATGTCACAAGGTAATAGACCACTATTTTTGAATTTTTCAAAATTTTTCATACAAAGAATATAAACAAGGAAACACACCATGAGCGAGCACAAAACAACCAAGTTGATGATAGCGTAAATGAAGTGGGGTGATCAAATTCGATAGGAAAATCAATGCATACAAACATGACATATGTGCATGATGAATATTGGATACTCCTAACGAATGAACTCAAAATCTTCCTTTGGTGTAAAAAAAATGGAAATATGAGACATTGACTCAATCAAATCAACAAATCAAAGCTAAAAAAATGATTTCCACACCAATAGCGTCCAAAATGATTTAATGCTTTTTAGGACTTTCAAGGAAGTGCAAACCCGTTTTAATTCTCCAACCAAACTCCATCAGATTTATATTTGGAATAGAGGTAATCTAAATTCTCAAACTTTGGAGAATTGAAGGTGAAACCTAAATGGCCCATTTTTGGCATGAATTGCTTTTTATTGCCTTTACATTTTGTCGGGATCTTTTAACCTCTTTGGACCCTGAATAATAAAATTCCTCCATTTTTAGGTCCTTTTTAACGTTGGCTTTTGCGCAAAGGATAGATAATTACCTTTCGCAGCCCCTCCCCGTCACATAAACACACAGTCTCACCAAAACGATTTTTACATGCATTCCAATCTTGTCAAGTTTAATCGCATATTGTACGTTGTATAGAAAAAATTGAGATGAAAACACTCAAGCCAATATGTGATAGACAAGTGCAATAATCAAATATAGTTGTGCATGTGTGCAATAAAGGAGATAGGAGTCAAACATGTAGAAAGATATCACTAATCACATCTCAAAGACTCCAAATAATGCAAAGCACATGAATGAAATGATGTAGCATCTCAAATCTCTATCAAACAGTCACATGGATAAATGAAATGAAATTGTGACTCGGCTATCTTAAATTCTCATCCACAAAAGGTGCAAAAAAAAATACAAAAATCTTTTTGGATTTTTCAAAATTTTATTAAAATAAAATATTTTTGAGCCTTTCTAAAAGTTTTAGAAAAAGAAAATCTTTTTGGATTTTTTTTAAAAGAATAAATAAATAGCTGTACAACAAAGCAATAATATATATAAAATAAACTAGCAATATGAAGCATATGATATGAACATGAAAAAGCATCCTATTCCAGATATAGACCAACCCCTCAGTCAACTGTGTAAATCCCCAAAGACTTCCTAAGACTCTAAAATCTAAGAGCATCTAAAGGTTTCGTGAAAATATCGGCTAACTGATGGTCGGTGGGAACAAAACTCAGGGATACGACTTTCTCCTCAACTAACTGACGTATAAAGTGCTCACGTATCCTGATGTGCTTTGTGCGTGAATGCTGGACAGGATTGTGGGATATGTGTATCGCGCTCGTGTTATCATAGGAAATGGTCATGGTGTCCTGTGAAATCCCATAATCCTCCAGTATTTTCTTCATCCACTAGAGTTGCGTGCAACAACTCCCGGCGGCTATGTACTCAGCCTCCGCAGTAGACAAAGAGATGGAATTTTACTTCTTTCTCAGCCAGGAGATAAGAGTAGAACCAAAATAGAAACACCCATCAGAAGTGCTCCTACAACCATCTACATCCCCGTCCCAATCGGCATCTGAATAGGCAGACAAACGGTCATCAGTATCAAAGGAATACCAAATACCGTATGAGAGAGTCCCACTCACGTATTTAATAATACATTTTAGAGCAAGTAAATGTAACTCTTTGGAGGACGCCTGATATCGCACACAGACTCCAACACTAAAGGCTATGTCGTGACGACTGGCAGTCAAGTAGAGAAGACTACCTATCATACTCTGATATAAGGTTTGCTCAACGTCCTTGCCTGAAGTGTCCTTACTAAGCTTGGTAGTGGTACTCATAGGTGTACGTGCATGCTTAGAGGAGTCTAAACCAAATTTCTATACTAGGTCTCTAGCATACTTGGATTGGGAGATGAACATCTCATCCTCTAGCTGACGAACCTGGAGACCAAGGAAGAAAGTAAGCTCACCAACCATGCTCATCTCAAACTCGCTTTTCATATCCTCTTCAAAGTGATGAGCATGTTGAGAGAACGTGGATACAAAGACTATGTCGTCCACATAGACTTGGGCAACCAAAATTTCACCGTCATCTCTCCTGATGAACAACGTCATATTAACTCCCCCTCTCTTGAAGCCACGGGCTAAGAGATAGGAAGTAAGCCTCTCGTACGAAGCATGGGGTGCTTGCTTAAAACCATACAAGGCTTTCCTCAGATAGTAGACGTGCTTCGGGTGCTGAGGGTCTTCAAACCCTTTTCGTTATTCCACGTAAACCTCCTCCTGTAGAATGCCATTCAGGAAGGCACTCTTGACATCCATCTGATATAACTTAAAGTGCAGATGACATGCGATGGTGAGTAGTAAGCGAACGGACTCAAGCCTCGCAACAGGAGCAAATGTCTCCCCAAAGTCTACACCCTCTATCTGTGTGTAGCCTTGAGCGACCAACCTAGCCTTATTTCTGATTATGGTACCATTTTCATCCATTTTATTCTTAAAAATCCACCTGGTACCCATCACATTAGTCTCACTAGGTCGGGGGATGAGTTCCCAGACATAATTCTTTTTAAACTGAAGTAACTCACCCTGCATAGTAGATATCCAGTGTTCATCCTTGAGTGCTTCTTTATGATTCTTGGGCTCGACTTTGGACGTGTAGCAAAAATGGCTAACAACATTCTCTAGCTGAGCACGAGTCTTGACCCCTAGAGTGGGATCACTAACAATGGCAGAAGGGTCATGACTCTTGCGAACCCAAGCGGGTGTGTCCCCCAGCACAGGAGTAGGGTCCACAGAGTGTGAGAGAGGGGCAAGTAAATCACTGTCAGAAAAGTCCTCATCCTCACACTGAAGGTTAGGATCAATAGCCGTCGGAGGTTCGTCATCTTGCACGGTGACGTTTATTGATTCCATAACCTTAGAGCTCTTCAGGTTAAAAACCTAGTATGCTCTACTATTCGATGAATATCCTAGTAATATTCCCTCGTCGCTCCGGGAATCAAACTTTCCTAATTGCTCTCTATCCCGTAGGATGTAGCATTTACTCCCAAAAACACGGAAATACGCCAGGTTGGGTTTCTTACCAGTCCACAATTCATAAGGCATCTTAAGTGTGTGTGGACGCAAGTAAACCCTATTCACCGTGTGGCATGTAGTAGACACTGCCTCTGCCCAAAATCTCCTAGAAACCTTACGACCTAGAAGCATAGTTCTAACCATTTCCTGGATCGTTCTATTTTTTCTCTCAACAATCCCATTTTTCTGAGGAGTCTTTACAGTAGAAAACTCATGTTTGATACCAAGGCTAAAACAATAAAGATCTACCTTTGCTTCCTTAAATTCTGTGCCGTTGTAACTACGGATCCTATTAATAGTGTCTCCGTGTTGGTTTTGTAGGACACAACACTTGGTCATTAAAAACTCTACAGCATCTGATTTATCTCTCAGAAAACCTATAATCGAATATCTGGAGAAATCATCCACCATCACGAGGATATACCTCTTACCACCCAGACTCTCAGTACGAGTAGGACCCATAAGATCCATGTGAATCAGCTCAAGAACATGAGAGGTGGTAATGGAATGTAACTTCCTATGAGGGTTACGAACTTGTTTACCCAACTGACAGGGTCCACAAACCGCGAAAGTTGGTTTTCCAAGTGATGGCAAGCCACGTACTAGGTTCTTTTTAACAAGACGATCTAAATCTCTAAAGTTCACGCGACCTAGACGTTGATGCCACAGATCCATAGGAGAGATCGTGGCACTGTTGTAGACAAATGAGGGCTTGGGTATAATCACATAGCAGTTATCCTCAGTCCTCACCCCTTGCAATAATAGTTTACCAGTTTGATCATATACATTACACTTATTCCGATCAAACTTTACTGCAAAGTCAGCGTCGCACAGCTGGCTAATGCTGAGTAAATTAGCTTTCAAACCTTTTACGTACAGGACATTATCTAGCTTAGGAAATCCAGGTATATCTACAGTCCCTCATCCTACTATGCTACATTTTCTCCCATCTCCAAATGTGACCTTGCCTTCCTTTCGATCCTCGAGGGAGGTAAAGAAGGATATGTCACCAGTCATGTGTCTAGAGCAGCCACTGTCAAAATACCATTGGGAGGTATTATGTGCATTGAGAGCGACATGAACAATAAGGCTTTTTCATCTTTCTTAGGTACCCAAGAAGTGGTAACCTTTTGTTTACCCTTGTTTTTGTTGGTTTTAGCTGGGATGCAGGAAGCATTCACTGACAACAAGGACATCCGTCGAATTCCTCCATCAAACTCTGTGATGTGGCAGCTAAAAGCTCAACACGCTCTCTCAGACTGGTAAAATCATCAGTACGATGTGGTGGAGCATAAGTACGTGAAGTCCGACCCAAACTATAGCAATACTCTCTCAGGTGGCCTTTTCTTTTGCAGTACGTACAAAAGAACACAGTTTTAGGCAGACCTTGGTTTGCTTTTCTCGGCCGAATACTTCTCTTGGGGTTTGATGGGTGGCCGTATGGAGTAGTCGTAAACTTAGGGACTGGTCCAGGTGCAATATGAGAGGTGGAAGCACCATCAAAACCAATTATCGGCCTTTCACCAAATCCCAAGGCGGGGGTGAGGAGCATCTTTCCCATCTTACCAGATCTATCCTCAATTTGAACCTTGACTTCTTGTGCTCTCTCAAGATCATGAGTGAGATGGGAAATAAGAGGTTCCAAAATCTTTCGAGCCTCTTCGGATGAACAGAGGTCTCTTGTCAGATTAGCCACTTGTTTAGTCAAGTCCCCCTTTTCTTTCTCAAAACTCTTCTCTCTTTCATCACAAACTAACTCTCTCTATCTCTCAAGACAGTGTTAAACGACGCCTCTATTTCTCTAGACTCTCCTAATTACTTTTCAACGGTGACGATCCTAAGAGCTAACGCTTTGTTACACTTTTTGGTTTTGAATGATTCGGCATATAAATCGGCATAGGCGCGTCTAAGATCACTCTCGCTTTCACTTCCAGCATCCTCTCCCTCACTCTCATTACTGTCAGGTGTCCATGTGAGGTGGCATCATCATCGTCATGACATGCAGTAGGAGAACCTCCATGATTATCCATGAATGCGATGAAGTTGCATTCATGCGGTGATTCATCTCCAGAATCCACCGACTCGACCGCGCTGTCGTCACTCAATGTGGCATTTAGGACAGCTTTGTCCTTGCCTTGATGCTTCAACCTAGTGGCACACTCAAAAGCCTTATGGCCTCTACCGTCGCATTCATAACATGTCTCTTCATCTCTCTTGGGGTTTTCCTTTTTATCTTTTTCATCTTTCTTGCCATATTTATTTTTCTCAAAATTCTTTTTATCTTTAAAATTTCAATTTTTTAATTTGAGAAACTTTTTGAAATTTTTGGCAAAAAGAACCAAGTTGTCTAAATCAAATTCTCCCTCAGATTCAGACGCTTCTATCTCTCTCTGTTTAGACGCTTCTTTCCTTTTAACAGACCCTTCACCCTTTCTAGCCTGGGCTTTAAGTGCAATTCCCTTATCTTTCGGTTTAACAGACTTAGGAAACATGTCAATTTCAAAGGTTTGTAAGTCTCCTACAAGTTCCTCCAATTTTAGCGTGTTTAAATTACAAATAGAATTTAGCACAGTGACTTTAGGGATAAAACGCTTAGGCAGTGATCTGAGAATCTTTTTAACAACTCTAGCATTTCGAATGTGTTCACCAAGATTAAAGCTAGTGTTTACAATATCAGACAACCTAGCATAAAAGTCATCAAAACATTCAGTCTCAAGCATGGTGATGGTTTCAAATTGAGTTGTTAAGTTTTGCAATTTAGACTCTTTCACAGCATTAGTTCCTTCATGGGTAAGTTGCAAAACATCCCATGCCTCTTTTGACGTGGTGCATGTCATTATTTGTCGGAACTCACTAGGTGTGACAGATCCGGAAATATCACTTAACCCCTTAGAATTAAAAGATGACCATTTAAATTCCTCTTCAGTCCATGTAGTGACATATTTTAAATAAGTCGCGTTATTAACAGTGACGGAGGGAGGAGTCCACCCATTTTCAACCAAAATCCAGACTCGTTCATCAATGGCTTTTAATGCGATCTCATGCGAGCTTTCCAGTAAGCATAGTTTGTTCCATCAAAAACTCGCATTTTATTATATAATTTTTCCATTTTGAACACGACCTATTTCAAAAAATCGATTTTTTTAAAAAAAAATTGATATCAAAAAAATTTTGTGGAAAATTACACGGTATAATTGTGTAATTGGCTCTGATACCAATTTGAGAGTGCGCGTGCGTTCAAATGAATTAATTATTTAATTAAATTCCAATTTCAGACCCAACAATTTTTCTTGCAAATAAACAAGATTGGAAAAATTAATCGAAGCATGCAAGACAGTCACAAATGAGGAAAAATCCTCGAAGGGCAAAACTTACACGGATTACAATGAAATAATTTGACACACAAGTACATGCAGGTGTCGGTTGGCGTCGTCAGCAATGGAACAACCTCAATAACTCCACAAGAACACTCAGTTCTATTTCAAGCAAAAATATGTCTTTGATTCCACAAGTCAATTCATACAAAGTAGATGGGATTATGAATTTTTGGACAGAAGACTTCGAATCCTTAAAAGTGAGAAGAAGACATATTAAAAATTGTAAAACACAAAATAATTTTTCTTCTTGAAAAAGTGCTCTGTCAAAACAATTTTTCTTCTCCCTAAAATCTTTACGTGCATGTCCCCTTTTATAAAAAGAATTTGGTTAAGGAGATAATCTTTGGCACGTATGTTATCCAAAGAAAAAACAAGAGGCATAAGAAAGAAAGAAAAACTGTGCCCCATTTTTTGTTTTTAAAACTCAAGACGCAAGGCAAAAATACAAAGGCATTAGCAGATAAGATTTTTAAAAAGTTCTGTACGCCACTGTTAAAAAAAACTGAGTCATATGACAATCATTGGCATGCCAATGATTGGCACATTACAAAAAAAATGGCTCCCCCAAAAAGAGACATGCTTTAGCCGAGAGTCAGCTTTCAATTAAAAGGAACCATGAAAAACTTTTAAGGCTTTTTGGAAGTCACCTGTTAAGGTGCGTGGAAGTTTAAAACAATAGGCAAGAAGAACCATATCCTTTAAGGTTTTTTAGAATAGGACGAAACCTTTAAAAAGATAAACAAGTTCAAGCCAATGATTGGCTCCTAATGAAAAGTTGCGCCCCTACACTTCTCCTTCAGTGGGCGAGAAACGAAAGGCAACAATGGCACTTCTCCATCAGCGCATTTTGTTTTTCAAAATTTTTTTTTATACAAAAGAAATATTTTTTATTCCCTTTTTTTTTAATTCTTTTAATAAAAAAGGTTTTAACAATATCTTAAAAAAAATCCCAAAGTTTTAAATATAAATTGCAAGTGGAACTAAAACTTATTTTTTTACCAAAACTATCTCGTTGGAGCTTGAATGTTGAAGTGCACTTGAAATTCGGATATGGAGTTTGTAAATGATAGCTTCCTCGGTTCTTTGTTGACTTGTAGCGGTATACGACATATTTAAATGTGACGAACAATGTCCTTATAGTAAGGAATACAATTGTCCCAATCACTGCAACTCTTAGTTATCTTTCTAATTATGGTTTTGAGGCTTTTGTTAGCGGCTTCAACAACACCATTGGTTTGGGTTCGAAAGGGAGAATATTTGTGTCTTTAAATCCCATATGCATCGACTAGTTTTGTGACCTCAGCTTCGAAGTGGAGTCCATTATCCAATACTAACTAGTGTAAAAATTCGTATCGGTAGATAATGTTCTTTCTGATGAACTTGGCCACTTTCTTAGAATTTAACACTTCATACGACTCGACTTCGACCCATTTGGTGTAGTAATCAATAGCGACCAGGATGAATTCATGACCATTTGAATCTTTGGGAGTAACCTTGTCTATGATATCAATGCCTCGGGCGAATAATGAATGGGGAGAGGTCATATTATATAGTTATTGAGGAGGCAAGTGTTGGAGATTGATAAACTGCTAGCATTTAAGGCATCTTCAAACATAGGCAGTGCAATCTTAAACTATGGTGATCTAGTAGTACCCTTGACGGATGATCTTCTTTGCAATCATATGATCATTCATGTCAAGCCCACATTCTCCACTATAGATAATTTGCATCATTTCATGAATATCACCCCCTTTTATGCAATGTAAATGGGTTCTATCATAGTTTCTCTTGAAAAGCGCATTGTCACAAATGATATACTGGGCATATAATTTTTGAAGGTTTGCATGATCTTTTTTATCTGCGTCTTGGGGATACTTATCATGTTTGAGGAGGCGATAAATGTCATAGTACCATAACTCGGACATATCATAATCTTCCTCTGTGATGAGCTCAATGTGGTAGCAGTGGGTGGGCATAACTTATTTCTAAACCAAGAAAAGGTTCAAGCAATGGAGTCCATAATAGCAAGGGCGTTAGCTAGGTTATTTTTTGCACGAGGCAAGTAATGGAAGGTGACATCCTTAAACCAGGACATCGATTATTTAAAGTGAGCGTAGAAGGGTGTGAGCTTCTCCTCTTTGACTTTCCAATTTTTGAGGATTTGGCCAACGATGAGGGCAGAGTATCTATAAACGTCTAGGTGTCGGATTCCTTTCTTATGGGTGATTTTGAGGCCTACAATGCATGCTTCATACTCAGTCATGTTGTTAGTTCAAGGTAAGTCTAGTTTGATGGCAATGGGGGTATGAGAGTCGTCAGGGAAAATCAGGAGTATCCCAATGCCATATCCTTTCTTTTTGGCAGCTCCATCAAAGAACATTTGCCATCTAAGGTCCTCTTGAAATTTAAAGAGAATATCTTTATTTACGAATTCATAGATCCAAACATCGATTCCTTCTATGGGGTAATCAGCAAGGGAGTCAAAGATGGCTGTCCCTTTCATAACTTTTTGCATAATGTACACAATATTGAATTCAACTGGCAACATTAACCAATAGGCCATTCGGATAGAAGGAGCGGGTTTTTCTACCAAGTTTTTGATGGGATCCATTTGGGATACTAGTTTGATGGGAATGGAAAGCATGTAGTTTCGTATCTTCTGTGTGACCCAACCAGGGTGATACATGCTTTGTCCAAAGTAGTGTAGTTGACTTCATATCCATACAATTTCTGACTTGCATAATAAATGTCTCTTTCCTTACGGGATTCTTCAATGTATTGGGATAGCAAAGCCACTGTTGTCATATCTGTTACGATCAAGTATAAGAGGAGTGGAAGACCTGGCTGTGGAGGAATGAGAACCAAAGTTCGGGTGAGGTATTTCTTGATTCGATCAAAAGCTTCTTGGCAGGCCTCATTCTAGACTTTGGTTGAGTCGTTCTGGAGAAGTTTAAAAATTGGTGCATAGATAGAGGTTAATTAGTTGATGAGCCAATTGATGTACTACTGTTTACCCTGGAATCCTCAGACTTCCTTCTTCGTTCGTGGTGGTTGCATCTCAAATGTGGGCTTCAACTTGGCACGATATTCTTCGATTCCTTTCTCACCGACCATGAATCCTAGAGTTTCCCTTTTGTGATACTGAAAATGAACTTCTTTGGATTTAGCTGCATCTGGTATTGTCTTAATCGCTCGAAGAACTTTTGAAGGGCGAGAATATAACCTTCCCGAGTCTTGTACTTAATGATTATGTCGTCTAAGTAGACTTCTACCTCCTTGTGAATAAGGTCGTGCAAGATGGTTGTGGTAACCTTTGGTAGGTAACCCCGATGTTTCTTGATCCCGAATTACATGACAGTGTAGTAGAAAGTTCCCCCATGGCGTGATGAAAGTAATTTTGTCTTGATGATCAGGGTGCATTTTAATCTTGTTATATCCGGCGAATCAATCGATATATGATTTGAGGGTGTGATTGGTCGTGTTGTCAATGTTTATGTCGATATTGGGCAAAAGGTAATATTCTTTTGGGGATGCTTTATTCAAATACTGATAGTCAACGCACATGTAGAATTTTCTTCCTGACTTCGATACGGGTATAATATTGGAGAGCCATGTTGGGTCTTCGAGTGCGAGAATGGAACCCACGTTCAATTTCTTAACCACTTCCTCTTTGACTTTGAGCGACCATTTAGTATGAAATTTCCTTAGCTTCTGTTTGACTGGATTGCATGTTAGGAATGTCGGGATCTTATCGTGAACTATTTCTGGGTCAATGCCAAGCATGTCATCATAGAACCATTCAAAGATGCCATAAATTATTTCACTAGTTCTTCAAATTGTGCACGCTCATGCTCGTTAAGGATGGACCATATCCTAATCTCGCGCTAATGGCTACTAGAACCAGTATTAATAACAACAGTTTCATCATCATTAATTTAAACGCGGTATTATCCTTATTAAGATCATTTAAGAACCATTCATTTGTAAAATCATTACCATCAAAGGTTTGTCTAGAATCAAAGTAATTAATGTACGACACATCAAGATACTTAAATCCTCATTTATTTCATTTTCGAGAAAAATAACATTTAGAACCTCGTCAAAAGTGGTCTTAGTTACATTGATATCAGTAAAAGGAAAAACAACAATAGGTGAAGAGACTTGAATAGGGTAAACATTAGGTTTGGGTTGAATCTGAGCAGGTTAGACTGGTAAGGCATTCCAATTTAGGAGAGGCATGTCAAGAGGTTTAATTGGAGCAGATGGGTCTGATGGCATAGCATCTGACTGGATCATACAGAGACTTAGCCCCGGTATCTGTAGGTCGAATGATTCTTCGAAATAACTTTCCTTAAAATCCTCAATAATTGTCATGACTTTCTCGATAAGAGGTTACACTTCATGTTTGCAGTCTTCGGCCCAAGAGTAATTGTCATGAAAGAATATTTTCATCCCTGGTTTCATCTTCTTATCAACATATTCGTACCATTGTTTGGGGAAGCTACGGGAGGGTAACTCTTCGCCCTCCTTGACAAATCTTCCATTCTAAGAGTCTCTTGAAATATTCTTCTCATCTTCCCAGCCTCTTTTCAATATCGATCGATGGAGCGCTTCGAGTTCATCTGGTGAAGATTAATAACCCAAGTCACATAGGGGAAAGGTCTCCTTTAGTACTATGGGTTCAAGAATCCCTTGTTGGCATTGCCCTAGCCCTATTCCGAGCATAATGTACATGTTCTTGAACATCTGAATCACATGGACATTTCCATGAGGGTTTTATTCTGAACAGACTAGGTCTTTGAAGTTTTCCCCTACTAAGAGAGGAAGTGGATCAATTTTGAAACCAGAGAGGAGAATATCATTCTTCTCATACTAAATTTCCAATACTGGATTGCTAGTTGTGGCATTGTCTATACTATCGTCATCCCCTAAAATGATGATAACCTGACCTTTGGTGAAGAACTTCAGTTTCTAATAAAGAGAAGAAGATACTCCTCAGATGTTGTGGAGCCATGGATGACCAAGGAGAAAATTGAGGCATACAGGTACGTCGATGACTTAAAATTCGATGACAGGATTGATAGGTCTAGCCCCTAATGTGAGTTTTATGAACCTCGTTACTTTTTTATAGGTATTGTCATAAGCACTCATGGTGGATAAAATAGTAGTGAGGTCACTAACTTACAATCCCAAACAATTGAAGCAACTGAGAGGACAACATTGAGATAATGTTCATTGTCAACAAGTGAAAGTAGGACTATCATTCCTAATACTTCAATGGACATGTTGAGGGCATTGTTGTGATCAGGTACAACTTTGGTATCTCTTCTTTGGAAAAAGGAAAGGAGTCTAGAAGAGTTTAGTGACCCAACCATCTTTACGGCTTCTTCGGGAGTAGTGTAAGGAGGGACTGTGGGTCTGGTGAGAAGCTTCATCAAGGCATTTTGGTTTAATTGAGAGGACATGAAAAGGCCCCATACAGTGATATTGGCTTTGGTTTTCTTAAGTTGATCAAGGAATTTTCTTTCTTCGATGGTCCTTTTTTGCATGGGAAGTTCTTTGACAACTCCCTTTACTTTTGTTTCGATTGCATGAGGAATCGAATCTTTGTAATGTCTCCCTGACATGTCATGTGGTTCACTTAGGTGGGGAAGAATAAGAATCCCATGGCTTCATCTACCTTGGGCTAAATGGATACTTTATTTATTTCCCCTAGTAGATCTTTGAACGATATCATTCCACACAGGTTGGCTACCAAACTAACTTCTTCCTGACTTGGTTCGTTATCTGAGCTATCAAAATCATACCCCCATCCAATGGCAACTATGTCCTCTTTCCAAGAGTAATCAATGCATTCAACAACCTCAACAGGTTCATCATAGAATCTTCCCACTCAGTGGCGAGGTGCAGAAGTGAAGGGACCAACCGTCCTAGAAGGTTTAAAACGATTATTAACTTGGAAATACTGTAAATTTCATGTGTCTTTCGAAACATATCATCCATGGTATGTACCACATCATGTAGACTACCTTGTTTAATAGATACTATCCATTCAAATTATTCTTGAGCCCACTTACGAGCCTTCATGAATAAGCCGCTGAATTATTGATAATTGACGGTCATCTCAGTGGGTAATTTTATTGCAAACTCTAAGAGCTGGTAACTCCATTCCTCCCCACTCAGATCGGGTTCGGGAGGTGATGAAGTCCCTCATAAGGAGTGATAAACTTGATCGGTGAATCATGTGGGGTGTAGGAGAAAATAGGGGTAAACTTTTAGCGGTTGAGGTGATATTTAGGACAATAGGTGATTTATTGGGCATGATTTTAGTAGATGGATAAAATTATGGATCAATTTCATCTGAGATGGAATTTGTATGTGCTAGAAATGGATTATGAGTGGTATTATGATAAGCCGGTGGGTGATGATACCTCAGCCAATTAGGCCTTGGATCACATTTATAAGTTGGAAGCATTGGTCAGTGGTATGACCTAAAAATTGGTGGAAATCACAATGGGCATCAGGTTTGAAGTTTTTATGGAGTGAATTTGGTAATGGATGGGGTTCCTAGGGTTTGATGAGATTTTGTCTTAACAAGCCCTGATAAACTTTGGACATGAGAGCATGGAGCTGGGTGTATTATTTTTTGCCAGGATTAAGGATAATTTTGGATGCCCAAGAGGTTACGAGTTGGGAAAGGTTGATATTTGATATTACAACACTGCAAGGCTTCTCATACTTTCAAGAATGAACTGTTCGATCACTTTCTTTAGTTCACATTCCACTTTGGTTATGCCTTCCTCAATTTCTACTCCAGATTCTTGAAGGGATCAAATGTGTGGGTAATACTATCCTCCCATGGACGCTCGGCTATGAGGCAAGAAGTTCTTCATAATACTAATTTGTTCATCCTTAAAGGGTCTATTAGTCACTCTAGAAACTTTCTTTCTCCACCTTCCTTTGAATCTACTAACGAGTTCCCCAGGGTTTTATTTAAGAAGCTCTAGATATCGGTGTGTGACCTCTAGTTCCTCATTATACTTGTACTGAGACATGAATTCTCGAGCGACATCCTCCTAACTACGGATCCTAGATTCTTCAAAGATAGAAACCATCAGCGAGCACTTTCTTTTGAGATCTATTAAAACATCTGGACAATTATCTCTTCGAACGGACCAATAAAGACTATGGGTCAATCATAGATCCGAAGGTGAACAATTGGGGGTCCACTTCCCCTGAATTTTGTCGATGTCTAGCATTTTAAACATCTTTGGCAGTCTAGCTTTGGGATAAGGAAATATATGAGTGTAGTCCATGTAGTTTTCGAATATCTTTACTTGGTCGAACTTCTTTGATAGCAATTTTAGGTCTTCCGTGACCTTGTTCGGTTCCTCCTTTTTGGGATCCATGTGGCAGATTAGCCCTTAGTTGGTTAAGGTTCGTCATGGGGAGTTCAGTTGGCGGCGGCTTATTAGTAGGTGGGGAACATGAAGCATGTTGGTACTCTTTTGTGACCCATACAGGCTCGAAAGCTACTGGACCCATGGCACGAGGAAAGATAACCTCGGGTTCTTCAAGAATCTAAGGTATCGCTGCATTTCATGGACCTTGATTTGAAGATTATCAATCTTAGCACTGAGTTGGGCTAAGAAGGTCATCGGATCGGGTTGCACATTCATTTCTTGGTTAATGTTCTCTATAAAGAGCTCGTGAATTTAAATCCCAAACTCAGATGAAGTAGTAAAAAATCGGCAGTTCAGGGCGGTTTGATAAAAGACCAAAGCCAACAAGGAGTTAGGCCAAAATCGGGTATGCAATCGACCTGAGAGGGAAAACAATTTGAATTTATTTTGAAAAGGGGGAGAAAATATTTGGTATTTTGGAAGGAAGAGAAAAAAATTTGGTATTTTTTGGTTTTTGAAAAAGAGGGGAAAAGGATAAGAATCTAGGCATGATTATAATTATTAGTGTTATTATTAGGTTTTCACTTGTATTAGGTTTAACTAAATGCAAAAAAATGCCAGATCGGAATCGAGCCTAGGAAATTAGGGTTTAACAAATGTAAGGTACGGTTTGACTTGTTTTCAGGTTAAAAAATAAACCTACTTTGAAAAAAGGTGAAATGGTACAAAAATTTGGGCGGTATGCTGACCTAGAATTTTGGAACAGTTTAGCATGGTAATCGATAAACTAAATATGAGTGCCCTAGGTTGGACACATAGATGAGGTTTATGTAATTTTTGGGTTAATGGAAAGGTTCCCCCTTTGGCATGACTTCCACGATATACCTCTTTGCCTATAAGGGAAATTATTCCTTGGTAGGTGTGGACAAGCCATTTCATATGCCTGAGTGTACGTGAATTGCCTCACTATATACGTCATGGGGATAATACGTGTGAGAGAGAATTCGATATAATCGACGTACATGAACGAGTTCCTTGTTATATGCTTCCCGTCGTGAGTTTGGTGAAGTGGTACGATGCGGGGAGAACAGTTCGATATACGTTGAAAGTACGAGGACAATGAAAGGTGAGACAAATATTATTTAGGCTAACTGCACCCTGTAGGACCAGTGACCATCACAAAGTGACCTCCCATTACAAGACAAAATTTTAGTCAATATTGCCATGGTCTTGGTAATGTAGTGTACAAAAATGCATGAGTCTTAATTAGCATATTATGGAGAGAGGGTAATTTTATTTTTTATTTGGATGATGTGTAAGGGGAGTACTACACTAATAAGGGAGCATATACAGGTATTATGAAAAGTAAATATAGCACGGAGACTATGTTATGCATGGATATATGTGAGTGAGTAAGTGACATGGGAATATATACAAGTGAATGTGTGTGGTAGTGAGCCTATACATGGATCAACTACAAGTGATGTGTGGTATGTGTAAGTGATCATGGAGATATATACAAGTATGGGTGTGTGCTAGTGAAGCCTAATCACGGATATTCTAAGTGGTGTGTGAAGCATGTGATTAAAAGTGAAGCTAAGTGAAAGTGTGTGAAGTGTATATGAAGAGTATATAAAAGTGAGTGAAGTTTATATGTGAGTGAAATAGTGATATATACATGAGAGAGATATACACGAAAAGGTAAATAAAGGATAAAAGGGAACATAAAGGCAGGTCTATACACACACATACATAAAAGAATAACACCCATGTAAAAAATAAAGTCTAGTCCTCTTAAATTGTCCCCAGTGGAATCATCACTGTAGCCATCCCGAGGGGGCTGGGAGGGGTTCCCCCTACTATGAATGCGCACGGGATTGAACTCTTTCTTGGAGTAATCCTCCATCGTTAGTGTGGATTAATATGTAGAGATAGAGTAGCCAGACTATTTTGCACAAAATATGTAAAATAAATGTTGTTTCCTCTAGAGAACGACATCAAGGACAATACTAATGCTTATGAAATAAAATAGTTTAAAGGTCTGGGGACTAAGTTATGGAATGGGAAGGTGTTAGGAAACCATAATTCCCTTCCGGTATCTCATGGTCATGTGTTAATCTTCTCCTATTAGACTCCGTGAAGTGTGTGCTTATGTGCATAATATAGATAGAGAATGGAATCGTTCAACTAGCGTCATAGAAAAGGACGGAGTGAGTTGCTCCTTAGGAGTGTTCCCAAAATAATAATTCAAAATATAATGTAAGTGTTTGTCGAATCACAGGTCTTTATAGATTAATGAATGTATACATCGGATAAGACACAAGCATGCAAGTATATGAAATTCATTAAAAATATATAACAAAAACACAGTAACAAATGTGTATAAGGGAGGACTCATGTCTAGGGATTTACCCAAGATGCCTACATATCCCAAGGGGTATCAAAGTCCACATAGTTAAAAAATAACATAGGGTGGGGTTTAACCCATAAATCCAAACGAGGGATTTCTCTTATATGTGTGTCTAAAGATAAACGTGCTTTAAGTATGAGAATGTGTAGTGAGAATCCCTCTTTTAAAATTTATAAGTAAACCCTATTTCTCTTATTTTGGGGGTTTTTGGTATGAAAATAATGTATATGCAAATACTAATAATAAATTTTTGCGATTATGGTATGTGAATTAATAAAATAAAGAGATAAAGTTGAAATAAATAAACTAATGCTAAAACAAGAGAATTTAAAGACAAGGATAGAGAATTAGACCTCCTTATGAAGACTTGAAGTGGATCCTAATTGTAGATTCACTGATTTCGCAAGGAGGTGATGGTGGTATGAGTAAATGGGGGTGATTTACTAAATTGACTATGAAATCGATGGAACGAATGTGGGAAATGGGCTTTTTAGGAAGGGAACATCTCTCAATTCGAGAGAATGTTCTGTAAATTATTGAGAGAGATGTTCAGGGGAGATTTTCAAAGTAAAGTCATGGAATCTATTTATAGGTCCAAGGGGGTGCCGATAGGAAGGTTCCTGGACCTACCTATCGGCATATAACCCTAAACACACTCCCAAGAGGCAAGCTCCTGGGGGTGCCATTCGACAGTCTGAGGCAATTTTTTTTAAAAAAAAGGTCATAAAATGCGAATCGTAAGTCACAATTAAGCAAAAGGTGGACCATTGAAAAGATTTTTCAGAGCCTTTTAATAATTTATTGATCCACTCCCAAGTCCGAGAGTTGACCGAGGAAAAACTGGACCCGAAAGGGCCTATTGGTCACCAAATAGGAAATTTTTAGAGGAAAATAGATCGTTCGTTTGAATCGTAAGAGAGATTTATGCACCTGATGGACCGTTGTAAAGTATATTTAGATCCCTTCGATATTTCATTAAGCTTCATTTGGTCCGTAGAGTTAACCGAGGTCAAACGGATATGAAAGTTCCTAATGCCCCTTCGGAGTAAAATGGGTCATTTATTTGTACCGCAAGGTTGATTCGTGCTAGGGGTGGATCTATGGGAAGGGGATTCAGATCCCTTTAAATATTCAATGATCTTCTCTGAAGATAGAGAGTTTATCGGAGTTAAACTGGGCTCGAGAGCTCCCGATAGCCTCCAGATCAGTTTTTGGTGTTAAACGGATCGTTCGTCCGTACCGTAAGGCCGATTTATGCATGAGGTGGACCGTTGGAAATGGAATTCATATTAATTTAAAGATTCATTGATATTTCACACAGGAAAGAAATTTTATTAGGCTCAATAGGGACCAAAAGTGCTCAATGGTCTCCAGATCAGTTTTTTTATAGTAAAATGGATCGTTCGTTCAAACTGTATGGCCAATTCGGGCACGGGGTGGACCACTGGGAAGAGGATTCTGATCCTTTAAAATTTTTATTGAGATTTCGCTCGATCGGGGGAGGTTACAAGAGTCAAATAGGTCCTAGGAGCACTCGGTGACCTCTAGATCGCTACTCGAAGTATGACCTAGGATTTGTAGTGAATGAGTGAGTGTTAAGGACCTAATAAGGTGCTTGGGGGGGGTCCTAGATTGGGTTTTATATAATGAAATCATTGATATATTTTATATAAAGATTTTTTTTTGGCGCCAAAACTTAATGGCAGATAAGTGAGTAGCTCAAGGTTGCTCTCTTATGGTTACTCGAGTAATGCTCAATTAGCCAAAGCTGGAAATATTACCTAGTGTATCTAAAATGGTTAAATTATTATTTAATTAATCCTTGATACCTATCCTTTATATTATTTACCTTAGAAGTTCCCAAGTGAGGTTGCTCGATAGAGTGTGAAAACTCTCCCAAGTCCTACCAGACTTGGTCCATCGCTAGAACCAAGTAACCTCATCACTATTACAATATAACTTATAATTATATAAAAATAAACAAAATACATGATGGATCAACTAGTTTCTTCTATAAGCCTTCCTACATATTCAATTAAGATCCACTTTTCCATGATCTTCAATCAAATTGGTTGAATCCTCATAATCCTTTGTGATGTCACTAATCTTTGATGAATTTTTCTTTATTTTCTCATCTAGATTCTTGATAAGGAGGTTTATATCTAAGGATATTTATTAACAATCCCCTATTACATTTTATCCGTCTTAGATAAAGTTGTTGTGAAAACAAAAACTTTTTGTACGAAACACTTTGAATCAACAAACCATAGTTCGAAACATCTCGAACCAATAATCCTCTGTTCAAACTATTTTAGACCGACAAACCTCTGTTTGAAACACCTCAAAATGATGCAACTTGTTTCTGTGCATGTTAGCAAAAAATTTCTCATATCTCAAACATGTAATGCGGGATTCTAATTACCTGACATCTCTATCGCCATTTGACGCGTGGCTCCACGGGGTTAACTATGCACTCCCTCAATTTATGTAACCATCATTTTCCTTCAATTTTGAAAAATAAATATGGGATAACGAACCGTCACTTAGCCTAAAAGGTTATTTTACCTAAATACCCTTTTTTCTTTGTCTCCAATTTCTTATCATTTCCTCCATTAAACTCAAAGATCTTAAAAAAATTTAGAGAGAAAGTTGTTTCTAAAAACCGACCTGAAAACTCCATTTGAACCTCTTTTCAACGATCAATTTCTCCCGCCACCACTTTTACACAGTTTTTATTTCAATTTCTCCCACCACAATTTCTCCATCCTTTTTTTTTATCTATTTTCCACCATCAAACACCTCTCAAATTGTTCAATGGATTATTTAAGTAAGATTAATACAATTTTCGAGAAGGAATCCGACATGAATTTTACTGCGGAGTTAGCTGAGCGCAAACTTTTTACACTACTTAACAATATGCTCCATATTTTGGAAAAGGTTATAAATTTTCTCAAAAGGTTGATAATTTCAAGAACACTTTTAAGGGTACTAATGAACCCGATTTGGTGGCAAAGAACAAAATGGCCATACTCAAGGGAGCCACGTCTCTCCATTTTGCGATCTAGGCTTAATCAGGGGGATTTCCCTTATTATTCTATAGATTTCGAATAACCAAGTATCTATCCTAACGGCTTTTTTGCTTGATTAAGTTATATTTATTCAAATATTAAGAGATGCTAAAAAAATGTTGGTCTTATACATGCAACAGTTTTCTTTGGAGATTTTACGTTATCCAAGAATAACCATGCTCTCCATCTCTTAGTCTCTCGCAAGAATGTTGCCTAGCATACATTCGTGGTGTACTGAGGAGAATTCACCATCACGCTTGAAAATGTGTGTGAATTATATGGCTTGGATTCCTATGGCCATATCCCTTTTGATGTCACCATAATCGATGCAAAGGAAGAAAAGTAATGTGTTGCGTTAGACCAGCTTGCTCGGGAGTGTGTAGAAGATGTCACGAAGGCCACTTTGGGACACTACATTAAATGATTATTCAATCCTTATGTCAATCTCTAAAAAGAGAAACGGGATCAAGGAACTAAAATAGATAAAGAATTTTAGAAGGTTGTGGAAGTGATTCCAAACTAGCTACATAAATCCTCTGCCTAATTTCATGATTCTTTATCCCTGGGAAGCTCGAAGATAAACCACATATGGAATTAATGAATATTTATGTGAGATTGTCTTGTGAAGTCAACATTTCTCTGGCATCTATAATGCTTGGAGCTTTGTAAACATGGTAGGACGGGTGCTACCATGACAAGTTACACTCAGTTGGTCATTTTAGCGTCTCTAATTTTGCTAACACCATTTTGTTTAAAGAGTTCCTTTAGGCAATGTTCCCCGGTATTGCCCCCAATGTTGTGGATATTAATATGCTTCCTCTAAAACTTTCCCTCATAATTTATTTTTTTCCATATACTAGATAGACCAATGCTCAAAACTGGTCATTCTTCAAACTAGAAGCTTCATAGGTGCAGCTTCTTCTAGAAGGTGAGAAAGCTATTGAAGATGAGCTATCTTTTTTTCTCATCCTTCTGATTTCTCCCAATCGTATTCCTTCCCATACTTAATGGGATATTCATAGTAAATCCTATAATCCTCATAGGTGTGCTCGATAGTTTGGTTATGAATAAGTAATAACCAAACCTGCTAGTGATTTTGATAAAGCAGATTGCTCATTTTTTAATGCCAATTTAGGTTTCACAAGGAGAAATCTGGTCCTTCTGCGTGCTCAATATGAAAACTTGGTCCTTCATCAGGAATATAACATTGGAGATACTTCATTAGCTAGGAAAATTCATCATAGTCCCACATAACTCGAAGATTTTTTACACTTTTTTATAAATTTCACCCAGGTACCCTGCTACAATGAGGTTTTAGTGCCATTGAACTTGGGCTCAAGAATATCTCCACTAAGGATATAAAATTTATCCTTAGCCTTACCGAAAAACCATATCCAAAGGTATTTCCTCTTCTAGCTCCAACTACTAAAGGTTATCATATGGCTACAAAAGAGAATAAGAAAGGTTCCATAAAAATATGTTAGAATTGAGAGAAAAAATTCTTCAAAAATAGGTTCCTATAAAGGAGAAACTACTTCTTAAGATGCCAAGAAAACAAAGACCACTAAGTAGTCATCAAAACCTATGAGTACTCCTTTTGTAGAACCAAAGTTATTTAAGAAATCAAGTGTTGTAGTTTATGAATCCATTTATAAGTTTGAGTGTACTCATGTGATTGTCGATGAAATTATAGATGGTATGGAAAAACCCCATCCAACTAAAGACCTTGTATCTACTTAGGTTCCTCAAAAGGAGGTTTCTCTTGTTGACTAGGAAAAAAATATCTCTCTTTATTGCACCTTTTTAGCACAAATTATTTTGAGGAATAGACTTAGTGGAAAATGAGTGACTACAACTCCCATGCCCTCAAGTTCCTCCACGAAAACTGTAGAGGATAGACCAAGTCTTGATGAGGTTGGTGATTCCACTGAGGTTAATTTACAAGTGCCTCCTTACGAGACTCAACTAGTAACTCACTTTTCTTTTGAAATTTCTTCTCTAAGTGTTGAGTTATCTCTTTTTTGACAAAAGTATTTCTAACACTGTTGGTTCTTTTGTAGGATGCTCTTCTACCTCCTATGGAAGTTGTGTATATTCCTTACGAAACTCCTCCAATGAGAGGTTCCTCTAGCCCATTTATTGCAGAATATATCCCTCAAACTCATGGTTTGTACCCTTCTTTAATAATTGGTAGAACTTCCTCAAGGCATGCTTCAACCAGGTGTGATTCGTCTAAATGTGCTGCTGAGGTGGCACAAAAAATTCTTATGCATGAAGAAATAATGGGGGACTCATGAAACTTCAATTCCAATTACTCCCTCAATTTCACTTGAGTTATTGAAGAGTACCCAATATGTGTGTTTCAAACAAAACAATTTTTTCTCCGAAAAAGATCCAACTTTTAATTATGCACCAAACCAAGTTGTGAAAAACTCAATTCTTACTTTAAACCAGTTTTATCTTGATTAATCCTAAACAAGCATGTAGTGATTAAAGCAAGTAAAATAAAGTAAAGAATACTCACAACGCTGAATGTACGAGGAAAAAACCCAAAACGTGAAAACAACCTCGGACGGCCCAAGTTAGACAATCACTATGAATATGGTTTTACAAAGACATATTAGCCTTACACTAAGACTCGATCCCCACAGGTCTTGACGCTCCTTATGATCTTCAACCGTTCTTCAATAGTTCCCACGTAGAAATTCCATCTTCCACGATACCTGTCCACAACAAACTAGTGCAAGTATGTCTCGGTGTCTACCGAATGGCTTTGATTTGTCTACGATGTCGAACACGACGTCCGTCGCTTCTTCACCGCAAAATCCTTTGATGTTCAATGTGTAGAACAAACAACTTTCGTGCAGCAATATCACTTGAACATATAAGAATGATAACTCAGATCTTTGCAAACTCTAAGGGTGTGTTTATGCTTTTTAAACCTTAGAAAACATGTGCAATACAAGTTTCTGGTCGAATACTGTTTTCCAGAATGCACACTTATGAAATTATGATGAAAACACTATTTAAATAGGATTAAAATGCTGCCTCAAAAAATGTGTCGTTCGAACGACTTGAGGAACTCGTTTGAGTGACATCCCATCTCGTTCGAATGAGATTGGATGTCGTTTGAACGACAACGTGAAAGTTTGACTTTTTGTTTAAAACGTCTCTTCCAAAGAGAGATCCAAAAATGTCAAACTCTTTTACGAGCTTATCATCATAAAACGTAGTGTAAACCTTTAAAACACTTTTAAAACATTTAAAAACATTTTTCCTTATAAAAATTACATCCTTATCTTTTATAAAATAATTCTGAGCACCATTAATTATACGCATTCATACCTGAGTGATCTAGGAATGAAATTAACTTTGAAGACGATTAAACTTGGGCCAATTAAGCTTCGGCATGATTTAATTCTTTGAAGCTTTGCCGCAACGTCTTCAATTTCTTCAATATGTCATAGACCGAGTGGGATCGTGACAAAATAAAATTCTCCCTATGACATATTACAAACACAGTTTTGTTCATGGAATTAAGTCAAAACAATACATGGACTCAATTGGAAATTTATGTCCTTACAAATCTCCCCCTTTGACTATTTTGGGACAAAACTAAACCAGTGAAATGCCTAACCGGGTCGTCAAGCCGTATGATGCCTAAATCCCATCCCATAAACCCAAAATAAAAAATATAGGACACAGACTAGAATATGTAGCACCGCCATGCATGAACTGTCTGAATGTGATGTAGACTTGAAATCTCAAATTGCTGAAGCATACCTACACACATGAAACAGACAAACAGATACCCAGTGAAGTATGGAGGAACAAATCATACCAATTTATATTTCTAATAAGAACAAATCATTTGAAACATGTGAGCAATTATTTGATACGGATTTAAAAAAGATATAATCAAACAATATGTAAATCCAGATATCAATAGAAGTGATCAACTAATCTCCACCTACATCACATACATCTCTCCCCCTTTTTGTCTCGAATAGACAATCCGGTGAAAAGATAAACCAATATGAAAGATCTAGAATGAAAATATGAAACCAATTTGAATCAAGTTGATACCAATGTGAGAATTGAAAAATGCTAGATAATCATGAAACAACCAGCTAAATATGATCAAGCAATGATAAATCAGTAGCTAGTAAACCAAGGAATCACACAAAGAGTATACCAATCAAATCAGGTTTGATAAATGGACTCATATGCAAAATACCAATCTGAAACATAAAAGAACCTGCATATAAACCAATCAATCCAAAAATTCCTTTAATAGTACCAAAAAATATATCAAATTGAACCTGAGGAATGCAAATCAATCAGAATCCATTTTTCATTCTGTCGTTCGAACGAGCCAGGGACTTCCCTTAAACGAGATGAGAAAGTCTCTCGAACGAAGTACATAAGTCGTTTGCGCGAGATGAGTTGTCTTTAGAACGACTTCGTGCGACCTCCCAAAATTTCCCAGTTTCCCAGAAATATTAGACAATATTGCCCAGTGAAAAATTTTCCACAAAAAAATTCCAGGAGGGCTTGACAGATACAAAACAGTGTTAAAACAGTAGGCTTTTCGCACAAAATGCAAAAATTCATAAAAACTAAAAATGCGAGTTACATGCAAACATAGTACCGATGTGCTCAAACATGGACATGGAATTAATGGGCGTGAAACTACAACAAATGAGTCACAATTCCAACACATCGAAACGATTAAAAATTTCTAATTGATAGCGATAAATCATCAAACTTTATCATAGACATATGACAATTAAAGAGTGAGCTTAATGAACTAAACGTACTACATGCACACAAATCCAGAATTTTGACGATTCTACAAACAATAGCGTCAAATTGCAATGTTTCAACATTAGGATTAGATGTGCAAACCCGTTTAAATTTTTAATCCATCCAAAATCCCTCAATAATAACATATTTTCTTTGGAATGAACTAAACAAATTTGGCCCTTTTCTTAGCATATTGCATTTTCTTTTGGGCTCTTTTAAACGGTGGCTTTCACAACGAGTCAATTTTGAGCTCTCGCAGCCCTTTCCCTTGAATCATTCATCATTTTTACCAATTTTAAATCCTCATGGTAAATGGTTATTAGATGTACACTTCTCCTTAAGTCTACTTACGCATAGATGATAAGATTGAGATAAGAACACCTCACCAAATTCAAATATGTAAGAGAAGTCAAACATTCATATAAACTCGTGCACGGGTGCAATGTTGGCATATATACAAAGTCGAATCAAAATGCATATCAACATTGAAACAACCCCATATAAACAATGGTTAAGATCATTCTAAGTATCGATAATAATGACCAAATGTCCTAGTCACATGGATAATGAAACGATGGGGGGGTCTAAGCACACCAATATGCCACATCAAACATGTAAACTCAAAAACAAAAAACTGAAAATCTTTTTGTCTTTTCAAACATATTTTACTCAAAGAAAAGCAAAATCTTTTTGGATTTTCAAAAGTTTTCTCAAAAAATAAAATATTTTTATCTTTTTCAAATAGGACTCAAACAAATGAAAACTATAATACAAAATGATACACATGTCATAATACTAGCAATGAATATATCATGAAGCAAACTAGCATATGACAAACATGCCAACCCTATCATCCTTTAGATTTAGCATGGGAATAATTAAGTGAACCCAAACGAGAATCATGAAGTTTAATTCCTAAAGCCACTAAATCCGATTTCCTAACCCAAGTAGGTGTAAAATGACGCATTGGGGTTTGGGTAACCGGTGCAACTTTATTCTTAAACTTCATTGGAGCTTGTCTAAGGTCGTAATAATAACGCCTAAGGTGACCTTTCCTACCACAAAATGAGAAAGTCTAGCGGTGGTGGGAATGATTACCTTTATGTGGACCTTTTCTAACCATCCTAGTGTTTCTCACACGTGCGGGAGGAATGAGAACAACTCTCTCACCAAAACCTATACCTACCCTATCTTCCTTAATTTGGATGGCGCCTAGGATTTTATCTAACTTCTCCGACCTGGCCTCCAAATCAAACTTGACTCTAGACGAGTCTATCAATCTCTCCTCCAACTCCTGAATCCTAGACTCGAGCAAACGTCTAGACTCCTCAAACACTAAACTCTCCTTTTTCAAGAACTCCATCAAACCACGGAGATTATCTCTCTCTTTATCCACAATATCTAATTTCTCCCTAAGCTTCTTCTCTCGTGCCCTAAGATCCTCAATCACACTATCATTATTTTCTATGGCACGCTCATTCAACTTAGATTGCAATTTTGAGTTAGCCTTTTTCACCTTCACCATTTCGGCATACAACTCATTAAACGCATTTTGCAATTCTTTCACATCAACCTCCTCCTCGTCACTCTCTTCAGCCTCACTAATATGGGATTTACTCAAAATCTCCTCGGAAGTGTCATTCACATGAGTTGTATTATCGTCGCTCACATGACATGCCATAAACGCAACAAAGTTACGCTCAATGGGGGAACTCTCTCCCTCTTTCGGTTCACTATCACTTAAGGTGGCATTATAGACAACGGGGTGCTTGCCCTCTTTCGTAATTCTAGTGGGACACTCCTTAACCTTGTGAACGTACCCCTCACACCCAAAACACTTAACCGACTCATCTCTCTTAGGCTTCTCAAACTTATCCTTAGAGGCGGGATCTACTTTGTTGTTCTTGAATTTTTCAAATTTCTTGGCATCTTTCGATTGCTTTTGAAACTTAATAAATTTTTGAAATTTCTTTGCCAACAAAGCAACATCCTCAAAATCGGAATCAGAATCCGAATTCGAAACTTTAATTTCCTCCTTCTGGGTTTTCAAAACAATGCCCTTTTCTTTCTTAGGCACTTTCTTAGAGGTAATCATGTCAATTTCATAGGTTTGTAAGTCACCTACAATCTCTTCTAGTTTCGTTGACTCTAACCTACCCAAGGAGTTTAAAATGGTCACTTTCGCATCAAACCTACTAGGCAACGACCTAAGTATTTTCTTAATGACACGGTCGTCGAGAATTTTCTCACCTAGGTTAAACGACGAGTTGACAATATTGGACAACCTAGCATAAAACTCATCAAAGGTCTCACTCTCTAACATCCTAATGGTCTCAAACTTTGTAGTGAGATTTTAAAGTTTTGACGCCCTAACCATGCTAGTGCCCTCGTGAGTGAGTGCCAAAATATCCCAACCCTCTTTTGATTTTTCACAAGTCATAATTCTATTATATTCTTCATGTGTGACATGTGAAGAAATAACTTGAAGACCCTTAGAATTATATTGTGCAAGTCTTTGTTCAGTTTCGGTCCATGACTCAGCAGACTTTAAACTAGTGAACTCACCTACAATAGTGACAGGGGGTTTCCAACCTTTCTCAACTGCAAGCCAAACCCGTTCATCAATAAATTTTAAAGCACATCTCATTCTCATCTTCCAATAAGTGTAATTAGTGCCATAAAAAATAGGAGTTCGAGAAAATTCATTATATCCATAATTCATCTTTGAAAACACACGGGATCACAAAACAAATAAAAATGTTTTATAGCTCTGATACCAATTTGAAGAGTGCCCAATGTGTGTGTTTCAAACAAAAACAATTTTTCTCCTAAAAAGATCCAACTTTTAATTATGCACCAAACCAAGTTGTGAAAAACTCAATTCTTACTTTAAACCAGTTTTATCTTGATTAATCCTAAACAGGAATCTAGTGATTAAAGCAAGTAAAATAAAGTAAATAATACTCACAACGCCGGATGTACGAGGAAAAAACCCAAAACGGGAAAACAACCTCGGACGGCCCAAGCCAGACAATCACTATGAATATGGTTTTACAAAGACAGATTAGCCTTACACTAAGACTCGATCCCAACGGGTCTTGACGCTCCTTATGATCTTCAATCGTTCTTCAATAGTGCCCACGTAGAGATTTCATTTTCCACGATACATGTCCACAACACACGCGTCCACGTATGTCTTGGTGTCCACCGAATGGCTTTGATTCGTATACGATGTCGAAAACGACGTTCATCGCTTCTTCACCGCATAACCCTTTGATGTTCAATGTGTAGAATAAACAACTTTGGTGCAGCAAGATCACTTGAACATATAAGAATGATAAATCGGATCTTTGCAAACTCTAAGGATGTGTTTATGCTTTGTAAACCTTAGAAAACATGTGCAAAAACAAGTTTCTGGTCGAATACTATTTTCCAGAATGCACACTTACGAAATTATGATGAAAACACTGTTTAAATAGGATTAAAATGCCACCTCAAAAAATGTGTCGTTCGAACGACTTGAGGAACTCGTTCGAGCGACATCCCATCTCGTTCGAACGAGATTGAGTGTCGTTTGAACGACAGCGCACAAGTTTGACTTTTTGACTTTTTGTTTAAAACTTCTCTTCCAAAGAGAGATCCAAAAATGTCAAACTCTTTTACGAGCTTATCATCATAAAACGTAGTGTAAACCTTTAAAACGCTTTTAAAACATTTAAAAACATTTTTCTTTATAAAAATTACATCCTTATCATTCATAAAATAATTTCGAGCACCATTAATTATACGCATTCATACCTGAGTGATCTCAAAATGAAATTAACTTTGAAGACGATTAAACTTGCCCCAATTAAACTTCGGAATGATTTAATTTTTTAAAGCTTTACCGCAACGTCGTCAATTTCTTCAATACGTCATAGACCGAGTGGGATCATGACAAAATAAAATTCTCCCTATGACATATTACAAACACAGTTTTGTTCGCGGAATTAAGTCAAAATAATACAGGGACTCAATTGGAAATTTATGTCCTTACAGTTATCACTAGTTGTTGCTCCTCCATCTCCTTCGACTGAGGTAATTTAAATTGTAGTTTGACTTAATCACTTAGTGTTTTCTCAATTATTTGTGATTGTCGAAACATAGTAAATTTTTTATTTGCAGGTGGCTTAAATTCTTCCACATTTTCTTTCTTCAATGGAGATGTCGAACCTTTTAAGGTTTATAAATGAGGAGCTATTTCCTCTTAGCTTTATGGATCTTCCAATTAGGATACCTGCATCTGTTGCCTTTGAACGGAGTTGTCAATGTCCATGAAACCATCATTGAGCTATATGCCTTATAAAAATTTCTAACTTTTACTTTGCTTTCTCATTTCTGAACTCATTATAAGGTTTATCTATTTACTGTGTTCTAGCTTACTAGCAATAAGGAGAGGGATAAAACAACTTATCGTGCTGAATTTAATCTTCTCTCAGTAGATGTTGCTACTTCACCTATGAAGGTTATGCCTATTTCAACTGAGCCTATTATTTTGGCTGTTAAAGTTTCTCCAAGAGATGAGGTTCAACTGCAACTTCCTCATGTTCCATCTCAATCGGCTCAAACTGATCCCCAAATGCAGCAACCTATTGATGAGATAAAATTTCCCCTTCACCATGTGCGTGAAAATTTTCAATTCTCATTACTCTTTTGGTTTTATGTTGTTTTATATCCTTATTTGATATACCTTATCGACAAACCTCATATGTCTTGTGGTTTTACTCTCTTAATTGAGTAATCTAATTAAGTTTTGTTACTTTCTTTGTGATGTACCCTGCTTAGGCAATTTTTTAAATAAACACCTACTTGGTGACTCACTAAACTCAAGTTAAATCGTGTAAATAATCACCCCTTTCATATTCCCTTTTCAAGGATAAATAAAAAAGCATCAAAAACATGAAATATTCTTATTTAGGTTATATTATCGTTAGATCCTAGATTTTCACCTACTATTTTTTCTTAATGTTGGAAATTCGGTTATTCCTTCATCATCAGGTGATTTTATGAGTGACCCAATCTTGCGTTAGTTCTCTTATGAACTTAAATCATGAACATTTTTCATATTTTACCCTACTTCACTCTAAAATTACCCCAAATGGTCGTGGAAAGACTAGATATCTCGCATCGAACCTCTATCTGAGGTGAAGTCCGTATTTGTTGTCTGCGAAATACATGGACTTTGATTCGCTCCATGTGATCATGGACTCACTTCGATTGTGGTTCAAGTGAATAAGTCCGACTTTGTACATATTTATCCCTTGTTTATATTATCTACACACACATTCCACACTGCACTGCACAGTCTACGTATATATAAAATATTTTTCATTTTCTTAGATCTTTTACACAATAACATGATAACACACACATATTTTAGATCTACATTTGAGAGTGAAAGGGCGGGAAGAGGATGCCTAACACTTTCCCAATCGGTAATGCAATCCCCCAGACTACTTGCCATTACTAGGTCTCTACGGAGGCCTACCCCATTTATGCTGTCTTTTTTTTGGTAAAACAGAGTGGCGATTTCATTTCATTTCAAAAAGAGAACGAGGATACAGCCATGTACCACCACCAATGACCCCTATCCTCCATATCCCATTCCTAAATTATGTGCACATGTGTGTAGGGGAAGGAGAGAAGCGCGCCACCTCGGGTCCAGGTTCTCATAGTGGCGATTCCGCTGGGGAATTTTTATTTAGATGAATGAACTCAATTTAGTGTAGATTTGTATTCATTTTATCATGTTATTCCTATACATTCCTTTATATTCTCTTCATTTCTATTTATTCTTATTTTTTTAGAAACTTGACTGTGTTGAAAACATTGTTATTTCATGCTTCTGTACGGATAAGGATACACCCTAGGCATCCCTTGAACCTTTTTTATGACATGTATGCCTAGGTACATAATAATATTAATATAAAATGACTCTTGTTGAAAAATCAAAGACTTCCCAAAAGACGCACACTACTTCACAAGCATAATATCTATATATCATTATATACCCCATTACCCTAGGAAACATAGTTATGGACTTGGATCTAAACAATGAAAGTCCCGTCGACAGTTTCCACTGTTCTTATCCACACACCCTCAGCGTATATAGAGTGGTATGCTCTTAGTGAACATCATTCATGTACCTTTAATTTATTGAGTCATCTCTCCCACGTATCGTCCCCACGAGGTATACCAGAAGGCTAGATTCACATATATTTGGCATATAAAAATGTCTATCTCACACGTACTCGTAATGTATATCATGAGGATTCATACCCAATTAAAAGAGCCTTTAGCCCAGTGAAAACCCTTGCATAACCTCATGCATTAAAACTCTAGGACACATCTAAACAAATGAGCCAAGAGATTCACTAAATAGTAAATCTCCCAAAAAGGGTTCCAAGAAAATTTCCTAACATAAGATGGGACTTAGGGATTTGAAGAACTCACTCACTTTTACAGCGATTACAAATCAAGTTAGGAGTACCGTAGGAAATGGGCCACTACTCGAGCTTACCCCAAACAGAAAAAATATATGGTATACACAAACTGATGATTTCTTCTCTTTAGATAAGCTTAAGGAAAAAATCATAATTTCATATATATATATATATGTGTCACTTTGAAATCACCTTTTACATAAGGGAAAAAATCCGCATCTCTCCAACTCTGATATCTTATAATCCTGACAGCATGCAGAATAAAGAAACGGTTTCACTAGCCAACATCATTGCTAGCCTGACAACCCTAAGGGGAGAAATGTCTACCCTAATAAAGGAGCAAGCCTCCCTCCAAAACCAATTGGGAAATATCGAGGGTCGAGTAACAAAACCACACCCTGTAATTATGACACCCCCTCTACTAACGGTACAAGCTACCAATAACCATCCATCCATGACCCTCAAAAGCGTTGTTGTGGCCAATACAATAAACGTTCTAACGAATTTTAAATGCCTCAGAAAGTAGTTCCAAAAACTCCAACAAAACTTCTGTAAGATCAAACTTCTTTATGACCTTATAGATATCTAACATATGTCTCTATACCCCAATGTCAGACTCCCAAAAAAAATTAAGATGCCATATATCAAAAAATTTATAGGAATGGAACCACCGATAATCCAGCTTAAATTGTAAATACGAGCCATGCAAGCCTTAGGATATTTTGAGGAAGTTTTATCACATATGTTTTGGCACACCTCATCATAAGGAGGGATCAAATGGTTCCTATCCATTGATGACGAAAGGACCACCAACTGGAGCGAGATTTTTCGAGAATTTAGGAAGTAGTTTAAATACAACGATAAGTTAAAAATCACTTGTTGGGACTTAGAAATGACCAAATAGGAAATCAATGAATATATGTCACCTTAATAGCTCATTAGAGAAATAAAGTCGCACGGAAGGTAAATTAACCCTCGAAAGAAGAACAACTGACCATCTTAAAGAAGAACCTAATCCAACCATATATGGATCAATTCAAAACTCAATACATGTCCCATTTCAAAGCCCTGGTGGATGTGGGAACTCAATTCGAAGATGATCTCATAAATTGACCTCATAATTATGAGACTGATAATCTAATAAATGTCCCACCTTTCTATAATGGAACAGCTGACAAACCAAATCCAACCCATGTCAATGTTATTCAGGCCCCAACCTCTACGGTTGTGCTAGCTCCATGGAGTGCTGAAAGTGTTCAGTGCACATTCCACCTCTATAAGATCCCATCAACACGGTCTAACAAAATCTAAAAAATAAGGGGGTTCTCAAACCCCAGGGCCTCAAGTCATTACCTCACCATTTACAAGAAGGATTCCAAAACTAATTATATCGTGAATTCAACCAAATAAAGGGAAGTAATCTAGAAGGTTATCGAGCCATGAAATTGTCCATCCTAGACTTTGATTAAGGAAAAATCATGGCTCCAACTAAGACAAAGTTTAATGTTAACACCAACCCTCTACCTAACCACAACATGGGGGTAAATGCTCTCACCACATATAATGAATCTAAGGATTCATCTCTCTTAATTATGCCACTCAATTCAGCATCAGAATCAGAACAACAAAGTCTAGAAACCATTTTCAATCGACATCTAAATTATATGGTACCAAATCAAACCCATATAGATATCATGGTGAGGACACTTGCAGATTTAAAAGCCAAAGGGATATATCCTCTTGAGGTGAGCCTATACCAGCTGATTTACTTTGTATTTTGAGAAAATTACAACCTTCAATTATCAAACATAGTAAACAAGCATGAAAACCTTTATAAGAATTGGGAGATGATGTACGATGAGTCTCAACAAGCATAGGGTTATATCAAAAGATCATAAAATCAAGAAATCATCCTGATTGGATGGGGAAAAAAGTTCAAAATCAAAAACAGTCAAGATTCATAGTCATCTCCATATAATTCAATAAACGATTTATCTATGAGGAAGACCTGATGTTCCACTTCCATAATCTACTTGTTTCTTCCTCATGGGAAAATGAATACCAAATCTTCACTCCAAACTTTATGATTGAGTTCCTCATTTTGTAGTGGAAATCCATGAAGGTTAATCATGTGACGCTCTCTGGAAGATTCTATGAAGACCATATCCTAAACCCCATTCCTTCTGGGAATATGAACATAAATAAAGGAAAGGAATTACTCAGATATATCTCATGAGAAAAAATTAAGTAAGACCAAGTCCTCGAATAATTGAAGAAAACATAGGCCATCATTTCCATACAGGGACTCTTCATGTCTTCCCAACCCCAGAGAGACTTTATCCTCAAGTAATTTTCTCAAAAAACATTATCAATCTCTGCTACCCTATGATAGATCATGGAAATCGTCAGTAGTCTGAACTTCAAAAAAAGTATCTCCTTCACCAACCCTAAGTTAATTAAGACAAGATAATGTCACTACATAGCCTTGAACATTACTGTAAATATTCAAGCACAATGTATTCATATGGTATTCGTAGACAATGGATATGCACTGATCGTTTGCACATTGAGAATGACTTACTTTTTGAAAATTGAGAATGAGGATCTCATGCAAACGACTCAAGCTGTAAGAGACTATAGCAACACCCATGGAGAAGTAATGGGATATATTAAACTCATCCTTATAATTGTCCTGCTTGACTACCTTATTCAATATCAAGTGATTTATATATTTGCCTCCTGCAATCTCCTAGGAAGACCATATCTCCGTGACGTCGATTGAATTGCTTCATCATTACATAAAAATTGAATATATTCTATGGATAAAACTCGATCACAATGTTCGATCGCTCCAGCTTGCTCAAAGGGGAAGGATGCAGCACTCTAGTCCTCAAAATTCAACAGAAAAGTGTAAATATCTACATCAATGTCTTCCAACTTGACCCGTCAATACAAACCATCTTCGTCGATGAGAAATAAGAAAGTATGCATCCTTATTCTGGGTATGGGTGTAATAATGTCACCCACACGATTAAAAAGATGAAATTCCTACCGAGAATGGGACTCGAGAAAAATCATCAAGGGATCAGTGGACCAATCAGCATGCCACAACAATCTAACACCCAGGGGTTAGGATATAAGAAAAAGGTGAATATTTCACCTCCAGAGCATAAAAATGCTGGAAACTAGAGGCTAAGAAACTAAGGATATCCCTATAATCAACTAATCCAATCTCAATGGCCACTTTGTCAAAGAAGGGGATGATGTTTCCTTCTGTGGATTTCTAATACTAAGGGTAGAAGATAACTCTAGAAGACATATTCCAGAGTGTGAAATTTTCTTCGAGGATCATCCTTCTTAGATATAAGAAGGAGTACATGAGATAGTACATCAAATCAGAAATCTAGACAAAACCCATTTCGATTGGCACCCACTCGAAGATCTAAAACTTAGTGAAATGTTTCTAGATATAATGGAGTAAGAGGAATGCAAATGGATCCCTTTCCACTTACTCGGGATCAAGAATCCCTCCAAAGATAATATTACATATATGCTTCAAGAGGAATCGCCTGCTATTATTTGTAACTTCTATTTTGAGAAGAGGTCCATTACGGTCAATTATTTTGATATACTCGATCATGTTTTTTTTTATCAAAGGGGGACAATACCCCCGCACATTTTATATATAAATAAAAATATAAATAGCCTCTTCGTAGCTTACAAACCTGATACTTACCTATTTCTAGAGTATGGGTCCATTACTCGAGAAAGAAAGCTTTGAAATTCTGGGATTTATAGAATATCCCCATTACATGAAAGATAATTTTAAAAACCAAACATTATGGGGACTTATATTTAATCCCCATTACAAATAATCAGGAATCTTCAAAATTTAAACTTGGTAATTTATAGAATCTTCCCCATTACATTCTTTTTATTTTCCTCCTAATATATGGAAAATTTTGTCTATCCATATTGAGATGCCCTTTAGCCAAATTTGGAAGAGAGTTGAAGCACCAATATGATGAGTCTATATCTTTAATTGACGTACATAAAGCCAGAAAATCTGCTATTGCATTATTTTCTCTGCAAGTATGGTTTATTTGGAAATTTATAGGATAGTTGAGATTATCAAATATGTCTAAAAAGTTCTAAAGAGGTTTGTCTTTCTTCAAAACAACATCAACTAAAGCTTTACAATCAGATACAATAAGAATGTTTGAGATATGTAGATAAGATATCATCTTAAGACCTTCTTGTAATGCCATAACTTTTCCATTGAAAGAAGATTTAATTCTAATAGATTTTGCAAAACCAGCCATAAAAGACCTTTAAAGTCTCTTATGACACCTCCAATACCATTGGGCCTAGGGTTGTATTTCGAGGTTCCATTTATGTTAAGCCTAAAGAAACCTAGAGGAGGTTTGCTCCATTGACATTTAGTTAACTGAATAGACTTATGCAATATTATAATGTTGAAAATGTTAGAAATATAAGTGTCTTCTTGGGCTATTGTATCATAAAATCTACATGATTCAACTATATTATAAGTGATAGAGATCACATTTTGAATAATAATATTGGAAGAAGTATGACAGTTCTAAAAAAGATTTATATTCCTAGCTTTCCAGATTTCCCATAAAATTATTCTTGGAAGAATTTTAAGTAACACTTCCATGTAGTCACCTTTATACTTCAAGAACCACTAAGAGGATAATATTGATCTGCAGGAGGAAAAGTTATTACTCAGAAAAAAAATATTAGAAAAGAAGATCCAAACTTCTTTAGCACTATCATAATCAATTAGGGCATGCTGACCGCTATCTTTAGCTACGAAACAAAACTTGCAAACTGAAGCAATCCTAATCCGAATTTTTTTAATGTTAGACTCAAATGGCACAAAGTTATTCAGGAGTTTCCATGTGAAATTGGATATTTTCTCGGGACACTCTTTAATCCAATTTATTTTTTAAATCAAAGATAATAGACGATTTTGTCTGCAGACGTTATAAGCATAGCTTATAGAAAATTCTCCATTTATGGTAGCCTTCCATATCTTCTTATCATGATTGATGTATTCTTCTACTATTTCTTTAACACCATCCATCCTCTTAAGAGTCTATGAACCGTGAGTTATGGATAAACCTATTTTAAGCTTATTTCTAATAAAACAAGCCCAAATATCATAGTCATATTTATATTTCTAGTATAATTTTATACTAAAAGCAGTTTCCATGTCTTCAATCTTTCTAAAATTTAATCCACCTTCTTCATAAGGATAACATAGATTAGACCATTTAGACCATTGATATGGATTTTCTTTTGAGGTTCCTCCCTAGTAAAATTTGCTAAATATGTTGTGCATTCTTTTAATGATGCTTTTTGGGGGATTTAATACAGCTAAAGTGTACACATGAATAGTTTGTAACACAAATCTAATAAGAGTGGCTCTTCCTGCTTGGGAGATCATTTTTGAAGGCCAAGTATGTAATTTCTCTCTAATTTTAGATAATAGGTCAGAATATTGAATTGCCTTTGGTTTACCTTTATTTAGAGAACATCCTAAGTATTTTTTTAGGCATGTGTTTATAAGACCACTAAGTATATCATAAAGACACAACTCGGATCACTCCCACTCGTGTCGCGTGACAATGAAAAATGACTAAAGTAGTCCCGTAAGAGACGTTCATCGGCCATGACGAGAAATATTTATTTTGAATTTTTTAAATTTTTTCAAAAGCAAAGAAAATATTTTTGGATTTTTAAAAAAAATAAAGGAAGAAAATGTTTTTAGATTTTTTCGAAAGAAAAGAGTGGGAAAAATATTTGGACTCTTTGAATTTTGAATGAACTCACTAAAAACCCGACTACCGAAAAATTGAATTGGACACACATAAGTCAAGGATAAATCCTAACTAACACATAGCCAATTCTTATCTTCAAAATTAGTGAAAGGGTAGTCAAATTTTAATTAAGTCCGCGGGCGATAAAAATCATGGAATTTATCTTAGTGATGGCCTTTTCAAAAATGTTCTCCTATTGGGCTACCTAGTTGATTGATTTCAAATTTAGTGATGGCTAGGTAACACACAATTGGTAAGCGAGTGAGTCGGGTGATGAAATCCCTTCTCGTGAATGACCGGGTGCAGGTCTTAGTAATTTAATTCGTCACACCATTCGAAAATAAATTCAAGAATAAAATCACACAAGAGCACGTAATCACACACAAGATATTGACTCCCACGATTATTATGACGTGGGGTGATGAACAATTTGAGTCGACCGAGGGGAGATTACGCCTGATCTCAGTCGGCCCCGGGAGTCCTACAGACCCCAGGTAGAGAGGCTTCTTTTCCTAGCCTTGGACACCCTCTCTCTACCTTGTCTGGTTTCCCTATTATGCCTGCCGTCGATTCTTACAAATTTAAATGAAAAATAAATGGTGCCTCTATGCACCGCAATACAAGCAAAATAATAAATTCCTAATGAAAGCCTTCTAAAAAATGAAAAATGGTATGAAAAAATTAAAGTTCAATACAAATGAATCACAAATAGGAAATCCTCTCCAATGCTTCAAGCTCCAAAGAGTGGCAACGACGCCACTTGATAGATGAACTTTTGCGTGTATTTTTGTCATTGTTGAAAAGCTCCTTTAATCAAAACCTCAAATACCTACAAAATATAATAAACTAAATTGTAGCAATAAGTAAGGGAATCAATCCAAATCTAAGGGTGAAACAAACAAGAGAGGCAAGCAATTCATTTGTTTATTATTCTCTTTTTCAATTTTTGCATTTTCTATTTTTTAGCTTTTTCAAATATTAAAACAATTTTGATAGGATGTGAATTAAGTAAACTAAATCAAGATCTAAACAAAACTAACTACAAATTATGATGAAAAATATGTGAAATCTAACTAAAATAAGAGATAAAGTGAGGAAGTAAATGTGAGAACAGTCAAGGAATGGGATTACACCACAAATTCTAGTTACTCTATTTAAATAATTTATTCAAATTAAACTTCCCAAATTAGTATTAAAATTACAAATCAACTCTCGTTGCAAATATAATTTTTTAATAATAATCCTTTAGAGAATTAAATTTACAATCCTACAACTCACAAAATGTAGATCTAAACATCATCTAACAAATCACCCGCTAGGATCGATTTACTAAATTAGTTTAAATCATAAAAATATGATTAGAGTTGAAATTAAAGGAATAATACCACACTTGAGAAACCCTATCTCTAGTTCGAATCTAAAATGGGTATAATAACTAGAATCTCGATTTTCTCTCGAAAATCATTTACCCTCTCTCGAGGCCTAAATTAAAAGTAAGATTGCAAAATTAATCATCAATGGGAATTTTAATTTAATTAAACTAATTAAATTCAAATAACATCAAATTAATGGATAATCCCACCCCTTGAAAGAGAATTTAGCCTAAATTCATTTTAAATATGATAATCAAATAAACTAGGCAATTAAAATAAAATTAGAAAATAGAACAATCAAACCAAATCTCTTTGAGTGAAATTGAACTCCAATCCTTGAATTTGCACATCATCCATTCAATTTGAGCCTCCAAATGATTTTTAATAATGAAAACACACTCAATTGAATTTCTCACAAATTTATCACTCACTAATCTCTAACAAAAATAAAATAAACTATTTACAAAATATTTTTTATCCTAATTTATTTTCTACTCTAAACTATCGCTCTTCTTCTCCAAGTCTCTCTAAATTGATTGTGTCCAAATGAGCTTTGGGGTCTTCATTTATAGTATGGCACATGGAGCTAAGGGCATAAATTGAAGGACAAAGGTGTGCATGGAAAGAATGAGGTGAGGGGATCTGATTTGTTTAAGGGTAATTTGTGTATTGGGTTAAAAGAGGTTAGTTGGGGGTAAAATGGGAATTGGGTTAAAAGAGGTTTAAACACGTGGGGTTTTAAGTTGGGTTATTGACTTTTGGTTTATGAATGAGACATTGGCATGTGAGAAATCGTGGCTTGGCTGAGGAGTTCAATTGGGAGATGGAAAATGGGTCTCAAGGTAAGAGGTATGGGGTTGGATAAAATCGGGCGAAGGTGGGGATGTTGGTTTTGACTCAACTTGTTGGGATCGGAGCAAGGTCGCGAGTTCCATCAGGTAGGTGAAACGGGTCGCCAGGAGGAGATGGGTTAGAGGTTGGACACGGTTTCAGGTCTCTGGACTAAGGTTATGGTGGAGGGGTAGATCGGAGTAGGATCGGAAGGTTTGTCGAGGTTGCGGTTCACGGGTTGGGGGCAATGGGTTGTCTGCGATGGGGGTCAAACCGGGTTGATGATATCGGAGCAGGGGTGACGGGTCGTCGGATCTAGGTGTGCCGAATTTTTGGGTCTAAGGCTCCGAGTTCGTAGGTCTGTCCGGATATGGTGGAAAGTGGAGTGAGGGAATGTGTATGTTAATGGAGGTAGAGTAGTGGATTTATTGGTGATAGGAGAGAGAGTGAGTAAGGGTTGAAGATGATGAATAGTGGAGGTGTTAGTGTTTGGGTGTTGTGAGGGTGTAGGTTAAATGGGTGTGGCTTAGGAATTAGTTTGCGTTTGGGTTATGGTGTGGAGAGGTGTGTGATAAAGGGTGAAGGTGAGTGTGTTGTTTGGGTGTATGAGGGTATATGGGATAATGTGTCTGTGTATAACTTGTGACCCTAAAAAAATAAATCTAATAAAATAAAAACAAGTAAAATAAAAAATAAAAATAAACTAAAAATAAAAATAAAACTCACTAAAAAATAAAAAATAAAAATAACACAATACAAACACTAAACTAAACACGACTCAAATAAAAATCATATAAAATAAAACAAAACAAAACAAAATAATAATAATAATAATAATAATAATAATAATAACTAACCACTAAAACCATACAAAAATAAAGGAAAATATAAAAAAATAACTCCTCGACGCACAAAAATAATACATAAAAAAATAAATCCTCTAAAAATAAATAAAATCTCTTAAATTCCTAATCTATAAAATAAAATTCAAATAATAAAAATAAAAACTACAAATCAAATAAAAATAAAACCTAAATTCCTAAAAATATAAATCTAGCAAAATTAAAAATAAAGACTAAAATTAAAAACTAATAAAAATATAAAATAAAAGAAATATAAATAAATTCTAGAAATTTCTAAATAAATCTAAAATAAAACCAAAAAATTAAACGACTCAAACTAAAAATCTAAAAGCACAAAACTAAACATACACGAGCACGGGGTAAGTTTAGGCTCGGGTAAGGTACGGGATTGGGGAATTAGCTCCATTTAAATTACAAATTGCCTCGAAATATAACTTTTGACACCGCAAATACAATCAAGCCTGCACATTATACATTTACGCATATAAGACACATATTGTCGAGAATGAGCAACTAAAATATGTCTATTCGGGGTATAAAATATACACTTTTGGGTGCTTATCAAATCACTAAAGGGAAATTATTAGGATTTCTCATCAGCGAAAAGGGGATCGAAATGGACCCAGATAAAGTCAAGGCCATCTAGGATATAACACCTACTTGTACGAAAATGGAAGTCAAGATCTTCCTAAGAAAGATGCATTACATCAGTAGGTTCATCTCTCCAATAACCTTTATATGCGAGAGAATCTTCAAATTTCTTCGCAAAGACTCCACCAATATCTAGAACTAAGTATGCCAATAAATGTTCGACAATATAAAGCAATACTTGACTAACCACATATATTGTCTCCATCGTGACCTGGACAACTCCTCATCTTGTTTTTCACAAACACAAACACTAGGGTAAGATCCGTGTTGGCTCAATACTTTGAAGAATCTTGTAAAGAACAAGCCATATACTACGCTAGTCTAAAGCTTAGTGCATGTGAAGAATGACATATGATCATAGAAAAGTCGTGTTTGTCCTTAGTATGGGAAAATCAAAAGTTAAGGCATGACATGATAGCCTTTGAGATAAATCTAATATCTCGCATGGATCCTCTAAAATACTTACTTGAAAATCTATGCTAACAATCATGATGGAAAAATGGTCATTCCTCCTTATGAAGTTTGACATCAAGTACGTAAATTATGAGGCAATTAAAGCACAAACCATTGCAAACTACTTGGTAGTGCCCCATTTAATTAAAAAAGAGGGTATCATAGCTTACTTCCTAGATGAGGGTGATCGAAAACCGAAAAGATATAGATGGCAGTTATACTTTGATGAAGTGGTAAAAAAAGGATTCGACATAGTCAAGTTATTAATATAATCGAATGGAAGGAAGAACCCATAGCCATCAAGCTCAATAATGATTGCACCAACAACATCATTGAGTATGAAGCTTGTATAGCGTAGATGAAAATATCGCACAAAAAGAGAATCCAAAAGAGTAATGTGTATGGAGATTCAGTCCTCATTATTTTCTAGATTCTAAGACATTGGAGAATTTAGGAATAAAAGCTCCTACCCTACCACGAAGACTTGTAAGAAATCTCTCATTTATTCGATGACGTATAATTCTTTTACCTCCCTAAAACACAGAATAGCTTTGCCGATGCACTGGCCATTTTAGCCTCCATGGTAGACATCCCATACGATGTAGATAAATTTTAAATAGACATGTGCAAGAAAAAGCGACTGAGTCTTATGTTGGAATTATACATGATTGAGATGGACTCTGGTATCAATATGTGAAGGAACTCCTCGAAAAAGCAAGTATCTCTCTGGTTCCATCAAGAAAGACAGAATGGCACTCTGATAGTGGGCCACCCAATTCATGATTTGCATCAGGAATATATACAAAAGACATCCTAATGTTATTCATTTGCGATGCCTTTAAAAAGTAAATCAAGACATGTGATTGAAAAAATATACTGGGGATAATGCGGACCCCGCATGAACATCCATAATCTCACAGAAATGATCATCTTCTAAGGATATTATTAGAGAACCCTTCAGTAAGACTGCATAATATATGTCTAGACATTACCGAAGTGACAATGGTTTGTAAACCTGCAACATCTACCTTCAAGAGAAATCTACAGCATGACATCACAATGGCCCTTCTCAACCTAGGGAATCGACATCATTAGAAAGGTAACACTAAAGTGTCTAATGGCTATGAAGTTATCTTGGTAGCTATATAATACTTCACCAAATGGGTCTAAGAGAAATCCTATATTGTATTAAATGCAAAAAATAATAGCCCTATTCATACGAAAGAATATCACTGTAGATACGGGTTACCCTTTGAGATTATATTTGACAATGGGACCTCATTGAAGAATATGGAATCCAGAGGCACAAATCATCCTTAAATCACCCTCAAACCAGCGACAATATGGAATATGCAAATATAAACATGATGGTAATATTAAGCAATATGATCGAAGGATGTCGGGATTGGGTAGGTTGTATTTTGTATGCATTATAGGGATGCGAGACTACCGCTAAGACACCTACTAGGGATACGCCATTCTCACTCGTATATGGGATGGAAGCCATGTTGCCAATCGAGATGAAAATCCCCTCTCTAAGGGTAATATTTATGCTTTTAAATACTCATAAAGGGGTGTATTAATTTGAGGGGTCAAAACAAATATTTGAAATTTGAATCTGTCCAACATCTTAATACGAATTTTGTTAATATTTATTTGGATTCATATTCGAATATAGAGAATTCATTTAGGCTTGACTATTTTGACCCACAAAAATTGTTACTTAACTATTTTGACAATTAGTTGGCTACTTTTTTCAACTCAAAAGGTTATTTTGCTCCCATTACACTAATATACATTAGTTTATGTATACATAATATATTTATATATTCTATAAACGCACCTAATATTATATATACAATAATACTAATTCATTTATTATAATCTCATCAAGTCCGTTATTCTAATTCTCACCAAAAGAAAACCCCATCGGATAAGAATATAACTATATACTAACTTAATTTAATTTGTGATTATTATTATGTTCATCCAGCAATTGTATGGAGGTTTAGTAAATAACATCAAAGAGATGTATGTGTAGTTTATTTCCACTTTAAAGTATTATTATTTTAATGTATATGTTAACTTAGTTATACATGAGAGATTGCAAGTTTGAGGTTGAATCACATATCTACGTGATCTCCTGATAATAATAATAGTAAGAGTAAATTACACTAGTGGCCCCATAATTTAGGCTTGGCCCTCATACATTTTTTTTGTAAAATTTAAACCCTAAAACTATTATATGTTTACAACAGTGGACCTTGTAAGGACATTTTTTATTTTTCGATTTACATTTGAGTAAGTCATATACTGCTACAACCGTCAAAGACTTATTCACGTTCAATCATTCATCAAGACGGATCCGAATATCAAAGTTCTTTAACATTCAAGCGTCCGCGAGAATAATTTGGTAAGGTTGTGTCTAAAGTACCTTAGAATTTCACTTAAAGTATTGGGATAAATTTTCTAAAATATTTTCTCAGTGTTGGAGCGGAGTTTTTCATCAAAAGTATTTTTTAAAGTCTTGACGCGGAGTATTTTCTGGCGAAATAAAATATTAATTTTTTCCTATCTCGTTCAAGCGACAGGGTGATCTCGCGTGAATATCATTCGAGCAACGCGTGTTAACGTTCGAGCGATGCACCGCATTAATGTTTTTATAAATAGTGTGTTAAACAACTTCATTTTTCTTTAGAAGACCTGAGAATTTTATTCTACGAAAACTTCATTGGCAGAAACATTTGTCTTCTCACTTTTGAGAGTTTTAGCTTTGTTTTCAGTTCACAAAGCATCCCAATCTTTATGTGAATTGTTTTGGAACCCAAGATACAGCTTTGGTGAAGTTATTTCTCTTTTAGACAGGGTAAATCTATGGTTGATGATTGATATACTCGTTTATATCCTCGGCCTGGCTGAGGATTACCTCCAAACGGACGACCCCTCAGGGGCCGACCCTTCATCAGGCTCAAGACGACCCCTCAGAGGAGCCGACCCTTCATCATGTTCCAGACCACCCTACGAGGGGTCGACCCCTCCAACGGGCTCCATACGACCCCTCAGAGGGGCCGACCCTTCGCCAGACTCCAGCCGAACCTACGAGGGGCCGACCCTTCACCACTCTCCAGACGACCCTACGAGGGGACGACAGTACGAGGCCAGAATTGGACCAGACTCACTACCGGAGGGAACTTTGCCCTCGGCCTCGGCCCATAGGCCGAGGGTGACATCATCGCAGCGCGTGGTTTGGGAGACGCGTGGAACAGTGCGCGTGAGGCTGACATGGCACAGGGGAGACCGTTATAACAAAATCACACCCTCATGAGAGGGAATATTATGTCATCATTTGGCATCTACAGGTGTCCACAGGGGACTGGTTAGATCATGATTCACATGAACCATGCATACTTGGGGGGTACACTACACCCCCCAAGACCTATATATACTTGTCACCTACAACCCTACAGGGGATCGATCCATTAACTGTAGCCCTAGCTAAAACTCTGCTTGTACACACAGGAGAGAGAGAGAGAGAGGGTTATGTGCATTGTATCCAAGGCCATTAGTGCCCATACTTAGTGGATCACACACTCACAGTGGATGTAGGCGAAATTGGCTGAACTACTATACATCATTGTCTTAGTTCCTCTTATACTCATCCCCTTCTACATACTTATACACTCATACATCTCTATGGCTGCCATAGCTGCTACTGTTTGAGCTCATTATCACTTATCCGGTGGTGATAAATCTCAGCATCATCAGTTTGGCACCGTCTGTGGGAATGAGAAGACATCTCTTCCTTTGTACTGCTTGACCTCACTGGGCACTCTGGTGGTGAACCAACACTCCTCCTGAGAGGAGGTGTTTCACCATTGAAAGAGACCCACTAAGGTCCCAAGCTCACCAATCTTTTCTTCAGTTCAACTTCTCTTAGCTCAAGCACATGGCACCTGAGATGCCACCACCACCACTTCCCCCACCAGATGAGGGGGGAAGACCGAGTTCCAGTCAACCGCCGCCTCAGTCTGAGATGGCTGATGTAGCGGCAGCCTTAAAGTCTCTGGCAGCAAGCGAGCGGATGATGCAGGAGCAGTTCACAGCTCTAAGCCAGAACATACTAAGGGCACCAGGAGTTTCACCTGAGATGATTACTCCGGCAGCAGCTCGAGGGCAGCATGAGGCCAGGGGACCACCCCAGGCACCACGCAAAGACCTGCCACCCCCTTAGCGGCGTAGGGATGTTGCTGACCCCCTGCGTCTGCGCTTGGGGAGGCAAGGAAACCCTTGCCCTGAGGACAGGTATGACGATCCGGAGGGAGAGGAGGCCCCTATAGAGTGCTGGGAACCCTATGAGGTCTCCAACAATACTGTACGACCTCTCCAGGACAGTAGAGGAAAGTGCGGGAGACCAAACCCTGGTGATCGTCCGAGGGGCTCTGCTTTTGATCGCTTGAGCAGGGGGTCGGCCTTTGAGAGGCTAGGCCCAGTAAATGACCTGCGAGAACAGTTATCTAGGCCAAGAAGTGCTGCGAGATCCAGGAGGGAGGCAGCAGATAGCCGACCCAGAGGACGAGACGACGACCAAAGGGAAGTGAACAACCGACACAGGCCTGCTGCAGCAGAACCCTCCGTCCACCTCGCAGAGGCGGTAGGGGATAACATTGGCCAGGCCGACCCTGTAAGGCCCTGGAATGACTCAATCCAGTGGTTAGAGGATAAGATCGGTGATATACTGAAGAGCCGAGACCCTCTTCAGAGGGGGTACACCATAGGCTCACCCTTTGTGGCAAAGATAGTCAACTTCCCCACGCTGTCAAAGTTCAAGCCACCCGTGGTCACCCCAAGGTATGACGGGAGAACCAACCCCGTCCACCATGTGGAGATGTATCAGTCAGCAGCAGACATATACTCTATCTCAGATGAGATGAGGTGTCGTGCCTTATCTGGTACCTTGACAGGGGCTGCGCATGTCTGGTACACGTCTCTTCCAAAAAATTCCATTGGAAACTTTATGCAGTTGGCAGACCTGTTCATCCATAATTTCTACTTTGGGGTGAGGCCACAAAAGAAGACCACCCACCTGCTCTATGTTAAGCAGGGGAAGAGTGAGAGTCTGAGGGACTATATAGCCAGATTTAATAAGGAGAAGCTGGAGGTGGAAGACTATGAGGAGAGCATAGCTATGACAACCCTGATTGGAGGACTCCAAAAGGGGAAGCTGTTATGGAAGCTTGCTGAAGACCCTCCGAGGATGATGGCCGAACTGTTGTCGACAGCAGGAAAGGTGATGAACGCCGAAGAAGCGATGGATGCAAAATATAAAGACGAAAGAGGAGGTTCTAGTGGGAGTAAATACCCTAAGAAGAACAAAGAGGGGAAGAAGAGGTCCACGGATGATAAGTTCGCTGGGTACACCCCTCTGACGGTCACCTGTGAATAGATTCTCAATGAGATTAAGAGTGACCGATCCCTGAAGTGGCCTGAGAAGCTGAGGGTAGCCCCCGGTAAGAGGAATAAGAACCTGTGGTGTGAATTTCACCAAGACCACGACCACGTAACGGACAAATGCTTTGCTCTAAAAGACGATATTGAGAAGATGCTGAAGGAAGGGAAGCTCAGAAAGTACGTTGACAAAGGTGCCTTTAATAGGGGCCAAGGGTATGACCCCAGAAGGAAGCGAGGCGCTGCATGCAAAGAAGGTCCTCAAAAAATAGGGGACGACCCTTCCGATGATGAGGACGACCCTGACCTCCTGCCGAGAGATGACCATGGCCCTATCAAGAGGCTTAATATGATCTCGCTCGGAGTGGGAATGATCTCCGGGGGTCTTGCAGGAGGAGGGTCTGAGGTCGCCGATAGGAAGGCCCATGTGGCTGAGGACAAGGCAGTGGCGAAGACGGTACACGCAACCTCCCTGGAGTTCAAGTCAGAAAAGAGGAAGAAGGTTGATATGGACACACTGATAGTGGGATTTTAAAGAATGGACTTCAAAGGCCTGTTAGCCCCATATGATGACCCTCTCGTCATCACTACCAGGGTGCACGGATGCGAGGTGCCGAGGATCTTGGTAGATGGGGGTAGTTCTGCAGATGTGATGTTTTGGCCATGCTTCAAAGCCTTGGGTCTCAGCCGTGCTAGACTCGTCCCCTACCATCATCCATTGATTGGGTTCAGTGGGGAAAAGGTTCATCCCCTTGGGGTATATGAGGCCGATGTGAGGATGGGGGACGAGTGGCCGAGATGGCTCACCAAGAAGGTCAGTTTCTTTGTGATGGATGAGCATGTGTTTTCGGCCTACAACATCATACTAGGGCGTGTGGCCCTCAAGGGGTTTGAAGCCGTGCCATCTACGGTCCATCAGATGATCAAATTTCCAACCCCTTACGGGGTGGGGGAAGTTTAGGGAGACCAGACGACAGCGAGAGAATGTTACTACAACTCCATTGAAGAAAGGGAGGCACACAAGAGGGTTACAACCACTTATAATATTGATACCCTAGACCCCAGAGATGAAACGAAGCTGAAGAAAGGAGAGGCTGCGGAAGAGGTAGAATCCATCATCCTCGATGAGGATGACACGGAAAAAACCGTCCAATTTGGCAAGTCTCTGAAGCCCAACATCAAGGAAGACCTCATTAAACTGTTGAGGAGAAGGCGAAGCGTTTTTGCCTGGAGTCATGTAGATATGCCAGGGATTGACCCGGAAATCATGTGCCACAAGCTCAATGTGGTAGAGGGAGTGAAGCCGGTGAAGCAGAAGAGGAGAATTTACTCCAGAGAAAAATATGAGGTCATCAGGGACGAGGTCAAAAAATTAGAAGACGCTGAATTTATCAGAGAGGCCATCTACCCTGAATGGCTATCCAATGCAGTCATTGTCCCAAAGGCCAACGGAAAGTGGAGAATGTGCGTGGACTTCATAGACCTCAACAAGCACTGTCCCAAAGACAGCTTCCCTCTCCCCCGCATTGACCAGATGGTAGATGCTACCGAAGGCCATGAGTTCATGAGCTTCATGGATGCCTATTCAGGGTATAACAAGATCTTCATGAACCCTCAAGACTCAGAGAGGACAACTTTCATCACCGACAAGGGGACATACTGTTACAGGGTCATGCCCTTTGGCCTCAAAAATGCAGGGGCAACGTACCAGCGTCTCGTAAATAAAATGTTTGAAGACCAAATTGGGAAGTCTATGGAGGTCTACGTAGATGACATGCTGACTAAGAGTCTAAAGGCTGAGGATCATGTGGCAGAGCTGGAGAGGACCTTTAATACGATGGACAAATACAAGATGAAGCTTAATCCGGCCAAGTGTGTCTTCGGAGTCGGAGCAGGGAAGTTCTTGGGGTTCATTGTCAATCAAAGAGGCATCGAGGCCAATCCTGAAAAGATAAAGGCCCTTCTTGAAATGAAGACCCCCAAGTCCATTAAAGACGTTCAGAGGCTCACAGGTAAAGTTGCTGCCTTGAACAGGTTCGTGTCTAGGGCCACAGACAAGTGCTTGCCATTCTTCAAGATCCTTAGGAAGGCCTTCGAATGGAGTGAAGAGTGTGATGAGGCTTTCAGGGACCTAAAGTCATACTTAGGGTCTCCCTTGTTGCTATCACGACCCGTGCAAGGTGAACGACTTTATGTGTACCTCACCGTCTCAGAGTCGGCCATCAGTGCAGCCATTGTGAGAGACGAAGATGGGATATAGAAGGCTGTGTATTTTAACAGCAAAGCACTACAGGGGGCAGAGCAAAGATACCCGAGGATGGAAAAGTTGGCCTACGCCTTGATCCATGCCTCGAGGAAGATGAAGCCGTACTTCCAGTCCCATACAATGGTCATCCTCACCGACTCTCCTCTTAGGCAGGTCCTACACAAGCCAGAAAAATCAGGTAGGTTGATGGCCTGGGCTATAGAGCTGGGGGAGTTTGACATTGTGTATCAGCCTAGGACGGCCATTAAGGGGTAGGCATTGGCAGAATTCGTGGTTGAGTTCACTTGGGAAGATGATGAGGTCGAGGGTGAGACCCTCGAGAAGACGGATACAGAAGACAGACCCGCAGACACACCCGCAGATAGGGCTGAGACGAGCACCGCTAGAAGGAAAGCGACTGAAAATGAAGAGGGAAGATACATCTTTAGACAAGGGTCCCTCTCTGAGGGAAAATTTTCAGAAGGAAAGACTCTGTGGAGCCTCTTCGTTGACGGGTCCTCCTGTGACAGCGGAAATGGGGCGGGACTGATACTATCAGCACCCGATGGCACAGACGTTGAATACGCCCTGAGGTTCAACTTCAAAGCCTCCAACAACGAGGCTGAATATGAGGCCTTAGTAGCAGGCCTCTCCTTGGCCAAGTCTCTTAGTGTTGGCCAGATTTTGGTCCATAGTGATTCAAGGCTAGTAGTGAATCAGATACTAGGAGCCTACGAGGCTAAGGACGAGAGGATGGCTAGGTACCTTGAGAAGGTGAGGTCATTACTACCTTGTACAAAAAGGGGTTTTTGCTCCCCTTACTTAGGTGTGTGCATCCCTCAGAAGTCCCTTCCATTTTGCAAGATGTGCACGAAGAATCGTGCTCAAGCCACATCGGGGGCAGATCCTTAGTGAAGAGGGTGATCACCCAGGGGTACTGGTGGCCGACCTTAGGGAAAGACGCAGCGGCATATGTAAAAAAGTGCGACAAATGTCAAAGATTTGCCACCATCCCTCACCAGAACCATCAGCCTCTTACTTCCATTACATCCCCATGGCCATTTGCAGTGTGGGGGATCGACTAGTAGGACCCTTGCCTAGGGCCATCAATAACTATCGATTCCTCATCGTAGCCATTGACTATTTTTCAAAATGGGTGGAAGCGGAGCCGATGGTGACGATCACAGAGCAGAAGACCTTCCAGTTCATCTGGAAAAATATTATATGCAGATATGGTCTCCCCAACACCCTCATATCGGATAACGGGACTCAGTTCAAGAATGCCTCTCTACAGAAGTACTGTGAAAGGGTGAGTATTAAACAATTTTTCTCCACCCCTGGCCGACCTCAGGCCAATGGGCAAACAGAAGTTACAAACAGGACAATCCTAGATGGAATCAAGAAGAGGCTTGAGGAGGAAAAAGGAAGATGGGTCGAGGAGTTATATGCCGTGTTATGGGCATACAGGACGACAGTGAGGACCTCTACCGGAGAGACCCCATTCATGCTAGCTTATGGATCAGAAGCCGTCATCCCCACCGAGATTGAGTTTCCTACGCATAGAGTCCAGGTGTATGACCCCCAGAAAAATGCGGAGGAGAGGAGACTCGACTTGGACCTGATTGAGGAAAGAAGGGAGGACGCTGAGATACGGCAGGCCGCCTACCAGCAGAGGACCGCAAGGTTCTACAATTAGAGGGTGAAATAGAGGCCTATCGCAGTGGGGGACTTGGTCCTCAAGAAGACTTGGCAAAATACCAACAAGCTCCATCCTAATTGGCATGGCCCATATAGGGTCATCGATGAAGTCGTCCCTGGGACCTACAGACTAGAAAACCTAGAGGGGGAACCTTTTTCCAACCCCTGGAATGCAGATCATTTGAAGAAATACTATCAGTAGTGTTGTAAGGTCTTGATAGACCATAATTATAATAAGAGTTTATCCAACAGAACACTTTGAAAATTAATGAGAAATATTAGTGTTTCCCCTCATCCTGTGGCTATCAGTTCTAGCACGCATGGAAACATCTACAGAGAACCACCCTCGGCTATAATGGGGACCAGTGGAGGGGACGACCCCACCACTGTCCTCAAGAAAGATGAGGGAAGACAGTTAAAAACCATTAAATTGGTAAGTTGATCCCTCGGCTATAATGGGGACCAGTGGAGGGGACGACCCCACCACTGTCCTCAAGAAAGCCGAGGGAAGACTTAAAAATCCATTAAATTGGTAACTTGATCCCTCGGCTATAATGGGGACCAGTGGAGGGGACGACCCCACCACTGTCCTCAAGAAAGACGAGGGAAGACTTAAAAACCATTAAATTGGTAAGTTGATCCCTCGGCTATAATGGGGACCAGTGGAGGGGACGACCCCACCACTGTCCTCAAGAAAGACGAGGGAAGACAGTTAAAAACCATTAAATTGGTAAGTTGATCCCTCGGCTATAATGGGGACCAGTGGAGGGGACGACCCCACCACTGTCCTCAAGAAAGACGAGGGAAGACTTAAAAATCCATTAAATTGGTAAGTTGATCCCTCGGCTATAATGGGGACCAGTGGAGGGGACGACCCCACCACTGTCCTCAAGAAAGATGAGGGAAGACTTAAAAACCATTAAATTGGTAAGTTGATCCCTCGGCTATAATGGGGACCAGTGGAGGGGACGACCCCACCACTGTCCTCAAGAAAGATGAGGGAAGACAGTTAAAAACCATTAAATTGGTAAGTTGATCCCTCGGCTATAATGGGGACCAGTGGAGGGGACGACCCCACCACTGTCCTCAAGAAAGACGAGGGACGACTTAAAAAACCATTAAATTGGTAAGTTGATCCCTCGGCTATAATGGGGACCAGTGGAGGGGACGACCCCACCACTGTCCTCAAGAAAGACGAGGGAAGACAGTTAAAAACCATTAAATTGGTAAGTTGATCCCTTGGCTATAATGGGGACCAGTGGAGGGGACGACCCCACCACTATCCTCAAGAAAGACAAAGGAAGACTTAAAAAACCATTAAATTAGTAAGTTAATCCCTCGGCTATAATGGGGACCAGTGGAGGGGACGACCCCACCACTGTCCTCAAGAAAGACGAGGGAAGACTTAAAAATCCATCAAATTGGTAAGTTGATCCCTCGGCTATAATGGGGACCAGTGGAGGGGACGACCCCACCACTGTCCTCAAGAAAGACGAGGGAAGACTTGAAAAACATTAAATTGGTAAGTTGATCCCTCAGCTATAACGGGGACCAATGGAGGGGATGACCCCACCACTGTCCTCAAGAAAGACGAGGGAAAACTTTAATAAAAACCAGTTTGGTAATTTGACTCCTCGGCTATAATGAGGGCCAACGCAGGGCATCACCCCTTGTTCACCCTCAAGAAAGACGGGGGAGAGGTTAGTGGCATTAACAAAGACAGTAAACCATACAAGAAGTAAATATGGAAGACAGTAAACCATACAAGAAATAAATATGGAAGACAATAAAGAAGATGATGGTATTAATAAAATGCCGGTGTTACATAAAATATCAAGTGTTTTACAAAAAAGAGTACAAAAATAATAGGTACATTATGAGGGTGTGGGCTACAGACAGCCACCCTAAGGGACAATGTCAGAGGGCAGAGCCTCAACATCTACAGGAGTGGTCTCCTCAATAACCAGAACTGGATGATCTTCAGAAGTTCTGACCCCCTCGACTTGAACTTGGGATTCCATTTGGTTGAGAGCCTCGACAATTAGGGGATCGTCCAGTTGAACACCCTCTAGTGAAGGATGAACCGAGGAGACGACGTCACCAAATCTGAGGACGACCCACCGGCAGGCCGTCCTGATTCCCCTCTCTAAATATTCAAGGCCGAAGCCTTGAAACTCGTCAGAAATTTTATAAGCCTCAACAGCATCGTCCTCAGCTTTCCTAACAGCCACTTCAAGATCAGTCTTGTGCTTGGCCTCCACGTTGATCAGGGCCTCGTCCTTCTCTTTGATCATCAAGTCCTCGTCGTGCTTCCTCATTAGTTCATCTAAGAACCTAGCATGATCTGTCCTAGCACTCTCGAGTTCAGCCCTAGCAGTCTCAAGTTCCGCCTGCAAGTCAGCCTCATGCTGAATTTACCTTTCGGCCTCATGGAACTTCGCCTGATTTTCAGCCATCCACTTTGTGGCCGAGGTGAAGGCATAGATGGACTGCATAGAAAAATAAATAGATGTCAAGAGGGGCCGAGGGAACAGTAAGTGAAAGAATGAAATTTAAGATGTGGGTCGGAACCAATACCTGTGCAAGGGAGTGCAGACCATAGTCGTACACTTTGGCAGGGGGCATTTTGGACAGGAACTCATAATCAGCTGCTAAAGGTGCAGAGAACATTGAGGCCTTGGCTGCCCTCAAATTTGCAATGAGCGATGAGGGCTCGGCCCTCAGATGCGCCAGGTTTTGAGACAAGAAGGCCCCCATACTGGACGAAGAGTTCGTCCCCTCAGAGGCTCTGACCCTGGCCCTCGTCCGAGAATCTGGCCGAGGGTCAATAGGGGCTTTAGGCTCCTTTCTTTTATGACTATCGGTGGTCGGCTCCACCACCGTCGGCCCAGCGGCCCTTGTCTTCCTCGGAGCCTGCTGAGGCTCCTTCCCTTTCTTCTTGGCCAATCCAGATAATAAGCTGGGAGCAGTCATTTCCTAAAGATAGTCTGACGTACATGCAGGACGACCGAATAAGAGGACGACACGTTAGAAAAATGCAGATCTAAAGAGAAAACAATTCAAAAATAAGTGAAGAATGGAAAATGTTCAGTATAACTCACATAGTTCTGTCAGAGGGCCGACCCTCAGACCAGCTTCTTTGAGGAACCGAGGGGTCATCGGGTCTTCGAATTTTGCAAGTTCACCCTCTCTCCCTCATCCTCTCAGGTAATCAACAATGTCCTTCTCCTCCAGGCTAAGTCCAGGGTCTAATCTGGCCTTCATGGAGGGGTTAGACCATTTCTTGGGGACCCTCGGACCATCGGCGATAGGCTCCCACTCCCCAGAGATAAATAAAAACCTCTTTTTCCAATCATGGTTGGAAGTTTGTGCCACATGGAGGAGTTTCTTCTCAGACCTCCTTGCCCCCAGGTGATAATATCCAGGCTATTTGGACAAGGAGGTGATGCTGTAGTAGCCCAAAAATAGGTCAGCCGAGGGCTCGTCGGTGAAGGCATTATTCCATAAGGAAATATAGCCCAGGATCGTCCTCTAAGAGTTGGGGGGAAGTTGAGAGGGAGAAACACCAAGGGAAGATAGGATATCTACGATGGAAGTATGCAAAGGGAATCTGACTCCAACTTTGAACATCTTTTCATAAACTGCAACCTCTCCCTTGCCACAATCAAAAACCCTCTCATCCTCAGAGGGAACCCTCATAGTCACGCTGGGGGGCACTCCATAGGCATGCCTCCATATCAGGAGGTCGCGATCCCTAACAGAGGAGATAAAGGACGAGGCATGGGAGGTATCAACTTCGTCATCTGTATCATCGTCCTCATCCTCAGTCCCCTCCCCCTCGGCCTCGTCATCTGCCGGAGGGTCCTGGGGGAAAGCCACTTGGAAGGCATGGGGAGAAAGGGTTGTTATAGGAACAACCTCGGAGGGGACCGTACCGTCGGCCTCTTGGACTGGGCATAGATCGGGTGTCTCCCTCCTGTTAGAGGTTCCAGCACCAGTTGGCGAGGATGCTCTCTCGTCCATCTCACTTGGTTTGGGAGTCTCGGCTGGACGAGCGGACTACCCACAAGACTCAGACGGTTCAAAGGGTTTTATTGTGGCAAGAGGAATGGGAAAGATGGGTTGTACCCAGTTAGGTTCGGACCCTCGTCTCCTCTCTTCCTCCTCCTCAATTCGTCTGATCTCTGCAAAGAGCTTCTCTCTCAAAGATGGGAATTCAGATACTAAGCTATAAAGCCTCCTAAGCATTAAAGGGAAGAATCTACACTTGGAGAAATTACACCAAACTTAGCTAACTTAGCTACAAACAAGTGGGAAATTGACCAGGTTGGACTTTTGGATCGAAACAAAGGAACTCAATGGTTTTGGTCAAGAACATCCAAGAACCAGTTACCGGAGAAGACACCGGAAAAAGCTATGGGATAACCCAAAGAAAATGCAGCCCCACAACCCTAAAAAAGGAAATAGAAATGAAGTCAAAAGAGAGCACTGGGTGAAAGAGATTACCTGATAAAGAGAGCAAGAACGTTGCTAGGCTTGAAGGATTGAAGGCTGCAGAAAATGGCGATGAAAACTGATAAAATTCTAGAGAGAGAAGGCTTGGGCGCAAAGAAGAAGAAGAAGGAGAGAGAGTTTGAAAATCTCTTAAATACCTTAGCAATGAGTGGGCCCATTGACTAAGGCAGGACACAGCCCATGAGGAAGGCATCATTAGGGCACAAAGCCCCAAGAAAAGTGTGCAGCCGCCATGCCTTGGAAACTGGAACAGCAATGAGTGTCTTCCCAGGTGTCACTCACCTAACTGATCATACATGCATCTCATTTAAAACACTATCCCTCAGCCATCTCAACAGCACCTATGGCTAAAGGCTGGGGGTGATTGATATACCCGTTTATATCCTCGGCCTGGCTGAGGATTACCTCCAAACGGACGACCCCTCAGGAGCTGACCCTTCATCAGGCTCAAGACAACCCCTCAGAGGAGACGACCCTTCATCATGTTCCAGACGACCCTACGAGGGGCTGACCCCTCCAACGGGCTCCATATGACCCCTCAGAGGGGCCGACCCTTCGCTAGACTCCAGCCAACCCTACGAGGGGCCGACCCTTCACCACTCTCCAGATGACCCTACAAGGGGCTGACAGTACGAGGCTAGAATTGGACCAGACTCACTACCGGAGGGAACTTTGCCCTCGGCCTCGGCCCAAAGGCCGAGGGTGACATCATCGCAGCGCGTGGTTTGGGAGACGCGTGGAACAGTGCGCGTGAGGCTGACATGGCACAGGGGAGACCGTTATAACAAAATCACACCCTCACTTGAGGGAATATTATGTCATCATTTGGCATCTACAAGTGTCCACAGGGGACTGGTTAGATCATGATTCACATGCACCATGCATACTTGGGGGGTACACTACACCCCCCAAGACCTATATATACTTGTCACCTACAACCCTACAGGGGATTGATCCATTAACTGTAGCCCTAGCTAAAACTCTGCTTGTACACACAGGAGAGAGAGAGAGAGAGAGAGGGTTATGTGCATTGTATCCAAGGCCATTAGTGCCCATACTTAGTGGATCACACACTCACAGTGGATGTAGGTCAAATTGGCTGAACCACTATACATCATTGTCTTAGTTCCTCTTATACTCATCCCCTTCTACATACTTATACACTCATACATCTCTATGGATGCCATAGCTGCTACTGTTTGAGCTCATTATCACTTATCCGGTGGTGCTAAATCTCAGCATCATCAATGATTGCATGTAAATTGGGAGTGCTCGAGGGTATTCCTGGATGATTTGGATTGCGTTTTCATATGGACTGCTGTTGTTGTTCCACTGTTGTCCCTGGGCTGCGTGTTTATGTAATTGTTCCAAGGAGTGATCATTGTAGATTTCACTTGTAATCATTGTAAGTATTATAGTGAAATAAAAACGTTTTACCCTAAAGGGATTTTTTCCTAAAATCTGCAAGTTAGTAATTTTATTTGTGATGGTTTGATACACACACACATAGTTGTACGTTTAGGGGTTGAATTTGTTTGATTTAAAAATTTACACCGATTAAATAAGTTTATAATTGGAATTTGCGAATTAATGTAAATTAGTATTGCGCATGGCATTTATAAATTGGTATCAGAGCCTTTTGAAAGAGTTCCCCAATTTTCACAAATTGGTATCATAGTGGGTTTCACTAATTTATTGTGTATTCCTATTTCAGCAAAAAAAATTGTGATATTGATTTTTAAAATTTTGTAATTTTTTCGATGGAGAACTTATGTAATCGGATCCCCCCCTCCCCCCCCCCCCCCCGATGACACGAGTTAGAGTTTTGATGATTTAAATAGTTTGAATTTGACATTTGCTAAAATAATTGATTTGTTGGAAAAATAAAATTGTCATTTTAAATCCGCTATAGATCTTTTGCAAATGATTCAAAATCAAAGAGATTTTTATCATGAGAAATTTGCTTCTTTGTACCATGACTTTAATGCGTTGAAATTCTCCAAAAAGGAGAGTGATGATAAAGTTCTATTTTTAGAAAAAGAATTGGAGGACTTTAAAAATTCTAGAATTTGTGTTTGTGCCAAAGAGGATAAAAATATTTTAAACGATGAGTTTGTGGCACACGAAGAGACTCTTAGGGATAAGTGTGCATATTTTAAGGGAGAACGTGATAACCTTCTAGAAATAATTGAAAATTTAGAGAAGGATTCCCTAAAATTAGAAGAGTCTAATTCTTTGCCTCCGTAAAATATTTTGGACATAAAAAATGATTTGACAGACTTAAGTAGTGTTGGTAGCAATGGTAGTGGCTCATTGTGTTATTATGTTTCGAATGTTAAAGCCAAGCTCTTTATTTATTTTAGAGGGTCAATAAATCCCAAGGGCGTGAGAAAAGATCAACCCATAGGTGTCGTTCCACCCATTTACACATGTTCACATTGGGGTAGGAAATGTCACCTTAGGCGCTTTTGTTTCGATCTTCGAAAAGATCCTAGGAAGTTAAAGTCTAGTGTTACCTTGGTTCCCAAAATCCCTTTGCGTCATTGCACACCTATTTGGATAAGAAAATCACTTTTAGAGGTACTAGATGTTAGATTAGTTTATTCTCGATTGCTTTCATATGATTCTTATCTTGTTATTTCTTATGGATAGTTGCTTGCATGCTTTGTTTCTCATACTTTAGTTTTGCTTCATGACATATGTTTGCTAGTGTAATGACACGTGTTCTTTTTGTATTAGATTTTTGTTTTGAAAAATGCAAAAAGATTTTATTTTTGATAAAAAAATTGAAAAAGTCAAAAAAAAATTGTAGTTTGTTTTTGCACCTTATATATATGGACATTTACAATTTCATTCCATATCCATGTGACTGTTTGATAGTGTTGTGATATACTTCATCATTTTATTTTTGTGCTTTATAATGTTTGGAGTCGTTGAGATGTGATTACTTGTTACTACCTACATGTTTGACTCATGTGTTTCCTTATTGCACACTTGCACGAATTTATTTAACTATTGTTCTTGTCTGTCACATGTTGATCGATGTGTTTTCATCTCAACTCTGTCTTTAAGATGAACCAAATGCGATAAAACTTGACAATGAAAGTAGTGTATGTAAGAACCGTTATTGTGAGTTTGTGTGTTTATTTGAAAAATGGGGAAGGGCTATGAAAGGTACTCATTTATCCTTTGCGATTAAACCACCGTTAAAATCGGACCTAGAAAATAAAAATTTGGCAAAAATAGAAGCCAAGGTCGAAAGAGATTGAAAAGAGCCCGAAAAAATTTAAAGACCATCACTACACCAAATCCTGTGAATGGTCACGCCCAGTGGGTCACGGCCCAAGTCCAGGACCAGCTGGTCGCGGACTTGGGCCGTGACCCACTCAATGTTTGGCGTGACCATATTTATTATCACACTAAATTATCGAGGCTCTAGAAGTGGTCACGGACCAAGTCCGTGACCACAGTGGTCGCGGACTTGGGCCGTGACCAGGTCGTGACCATCTTAGCGCCAAACTCGCACCAAAATTCCCTCCAAGCTTGGTCGTTGATTGGTCACGGACTTGGGCCGTGACCATAGGCATGACGAAGCACAAAACACACACATTGGGGGTCACGGCTGGGGGTCATGACCATTTCTTGGCGTGGGTTACGGTTATGGGCCGTGACCATATGCAGTTTGATGGGTCTTTTGGTTTCGTTGGTGTTTCTTCTGGTAGGTTACGGCTGAGAGCCGTGACCAGGTTCAATCTTAAAAAAATAAAACGCTGCATTTCAGTAGCCTTCGTTTCTTTCATTTCCCCCCAATGAAATAGCTGCGCTAAAAAAAACCCTTATCGATGGGACTGTGGCTTTTCCGGCAAACCAAAGGTCGATACCACCGGTGGTAAGTTGGTTAAATGGCAAGCGGGGTTAAAGTAACGAAGGCGGTGGTGGACTGTAGGGTCTCAGAAATAGAAAGAAGACGGTAAATACCTCAATCGTCAGAGATAGTTCTCAGTTGCGTCTTCTCATTTGGCTAGATAAGTTTTGTTCGACTCCAGCAACCCTAAAACGAAGGCGTCAGTGAAAAAGAGAGGATCTGAGGTAAAAAAGAGAGGCTCTGTGGCTATGGGCCGTGATAATTTTTTCTTTCATTTTTGTCCCAAGGCTTTCACTTGATTTTTTGTGGCTGATGATGGGTTTAGATACAGTTTGAAGTGGCTTTCACTTGATTTTTTGTGTCTTTCACTTGATACAGAGGTAATTTTTTTGTGGCTTTCACTTGATTTTTTTATATCATAGATTTAGATACAGTTTGAGGGAGAATGGTTGCAACTCTTATTTTCAGTTTTATTTGTTGTTGCTTAAAACTGGAGCATTTGATTTTTTTTTTTAATTTAATAAACTCTCTCATGACAATTGTTTTTATTATTTTTTTTCTTGAATAAAACCTCATTATAACTTGATGACTTATTTTCCACGTTTTTTGAGTTGATGATAAATGAAGATGGAGCAGAGTTGATTTCAATGGAGCAGAGTTGATATGTGGCATGTTTCCACTTAATTTACTCATTGTTATGGAGCGCAAAGTTGATATGGAGCAAAGTCAAATTGTAGTTTACTGATTGTTAGGCCATCCACAATGGGCTCCCATAAACCTATGGGTTTATGGGAAGAGACAAAGGGTTGTTTTCGCAATGGGTTCTTTCACCCATACATTAACGACGGCGGTGGAGGAGAGAGAGTTCTTTGGTGTGCAGTGAAAGCCATATAAGAAGAAAGTCTGATTTGGTGCCATACAGAAAGAGTTCTTAAACAATAGGATCTCGATTGCGTTGTGTACACGGGTGATGGCTCGAGCACTCGATCGCTTTGCGATAAATTTACCCTCCTCAGGTACCCTCATCTCTCTAAACAAGAACGTATCAATTTCTTTTGTTTTTTTTAATTTAATAGTTATATAAATTGGTAATATTACTGTTTAACACTATAATTTTAAAACAGGACACTCTCACACTTTAATATTAGGAGGGATCCTGCTAAATAAAGAATCTTTCAATGTTTTTTTAACTTTAAGTTGCGATTGACTATATACGTATAAACTGCAGATGCAACCTCAAGTATGATAGCCTAAAGCTCAAGTGGAGGATCTAAGATTTTTGGTAGGGGGCCAAAGTTTTGAGTGTTGTTGGGTTAATTCGAGTTTTATACAAATGATACCTTTTGTTTTTATGATTTATTACAATTAGTGCCCAAGTGTTTGAGTAAATACCTCAAAGTTTGAAGGTTTTCAAAATTGCTCACTTACATATTTCTTATCATTGAAGCATTGTGCCTATTCGCAAAGATGAGTGATGTTCTGTATTTTTGTAGAGTCAAATTTCACTAATTCATTTTGAAAGTGGGCATATATACGCATATATCCAATGTTCTGCATTTTTTTAATTCATATCCTGCAATATCAAATGCTTATTTGCTCAGTTTAGATTTATTAAAGTGGGAGACTGACTAGCCACTCTCGCTTTGCTCATATGACTTGGGTTTAATCAGGTATTGTTCGAGACTTATTTATTCGTGAAAGTATAACTATAAGTTTTTTAAAGCAAGTAAATGAGTTTTATTTTTATTTTTTTATGTACTATATGAGTATTTAGGCTTTCGGTAGTTATATATTCTCATCTTTTATATTTGATTTTGTCCCACTTTGTAGGTTATCAATTTGACTATGTATTTGATTGGACTATATTGAAGTATCCTCAGATTGGTGCCAGTTCTAGAGGACGAGTCGGTGTTTGTATAATTTTCTTTCGTGTTTTTTTCTTCTTCCAAGAATGTTACTTATTTAATGCTTTTGTTTTCAAAATCCCAATGGAAATGTAGTTTTAAATGCAGGAGCATCTGCGAAAAGGACCTTAGGTACTCCCTCTAAGCATATTCAGATTCGTTCGCGAAATGTCATGTCTTTATATAATTATTCTTCTAATTATTCGATTTAGTGTTGTGAGTCTAATTTGAACTTTGCGGAATGGCTATGTTCCTAATTCAACCAAGATTATAGTTTTATTGGAATGGCTTTTTTGGATTCCGTTAGATTTTTTTTAATAAAGCTAACTATGCTTCTGGGGAATATATTGTATATTTTGTTGGGACTCATTTTAGTATCAGTGTGCTATAGCTCCAATTTATATTTCTAAAAAATCTTGTGTTATGCATGCTAGACGGACAGTAAAAAACATTCCCATGTATGCTCCAGCACAGTTCTACATTGGCAATGTGTTGTTTTGGATCAAGGAGACGAGCATTCCCTATTGCTATTGTTGCAGGTTAGATCTTCTATGATTTACTTTAACAAAAGTAGTTATATAATTGATATGCATTATCTATTAAATCTTTTAGATGATAGAAGGAGTACGGGATAATTATTGGTTTTGTTTGGTTTGGCTGTTGGATAATTATTGGTTGTTGCTTGTTGTTGGATAGTATGTTAGAAGGAGTATGGGATAATTAGAAGGAGTACGGGATAATTATTAGATAATATGTTGAAAATATTTTAGACTCCCGATTTGAGAATACGACGATAATTTGAAAATGTGTAGACTTAAGCTTAAAAGCATGGCGTTAGAGGGGAGAAACTCGAAACATCCCCCAACCGGTCCCATTAGAGGCATCAACACCTTTCACGGTTACAATGTAACTCGTACGAATAGGCCACACGATCACGGGACTCTCGGTTTGAGAATACGAGGATAATTTTGCATATATCATAACTTAGGTTTAAAAACATGGCGTTAGAGGGAGAAAACTCAAAACAACCCCCGTACGGTCCCGTGAGAGGCACCAACACCTCTAACGGGACCAATGTAACAAGTAGAAACTGATCGCGCGATAACGGGACTCCTGATTTGAGAATACGACGATAGTTTTAAAATATGAGGACTTAAGCTTGAAAACAAGGCGTTAGAGAGTGAAAACTCGAAACAACCCTCGTACGGTCCCGTGAGAGGCACCAACACCTCTCACAGGACAAATGTAACAAGTAAGAACTGACCGTGCAATAACGGGACTCCCGGTTTGAGAATACAGCGATAATTTGAAAATATGAGGACTTAGGCTTAAAACATGGCGTTAGAGGGTGAGAACTAGAAATAGCACCGAACGTCCCCGTGGGTGGCACCAACACCTCCCACGGGACCAATGTAACTCGTAAGAACTGACCCCGCAGCCGCGGGACTCTCGGTTTGAGAATACGACGGTAATATGCATATTTTTAGACTTATGGTTAAAAATATGGCGTTAGAGGGTGATAACTAGAAACAGACCACGAACGGCCCCTTGGGTGGCACCAACACCTCCCACGGGACCAATGTAACTCGTAGGAACTGACCCCGCAGCTGCGGGACTCCCGGTTTGACAATACGATGATAATTTTCATATTTCTAGACTTAGGCTTAAAAACATGGCGTTAGAGGGTGAGAACTCGAAATAGCCCCCGAACAGCCCCGTGGGTGGCACCAACACCTCCCACGGGACCAACGTAACTCGTAGGAACTGACCCCGCAGCCACACGTCTCCCGATTTGAGAGTACGGCGGTAATTTGATATTTCTAGACTTAGGTTTAAAAACATGGCGTTAGAGGGTGAGAACTAGAAACAGTCCCCGAACGTCCCCGTGGGTGGTAGTAACACCTCCCACGGGCCCAATGTAACTCGTAGGAACTGACCCCGCAGTCGCGGGACTCCCGGTTTGAGAATACAACGGTAATTTGCATATTTCTAAACAAAGGCTTAAAAACATGGCGTTAGATGGTGAGAACTATAAACATCCCCCGAACGTGCCCGTGGGTGGCACCAACACCTCCCACGGGACCAATGTAACTCGTAGGAACTGACCCCGCAGCCGCGGGTGTCCCGGTTTTCGAATACGATGGAAATTTGCATTTTTCTAAACTTAAGAAAAACATGGTGTTTGAGGGTGAATACTCGAAACAGCCACCGAACGGCCTCGTGGGTGGCACCAACACCTCCCACGGGACCAATGTAATTTTTAGGAACTGACTCCCCAGCCGCGGGACTCCCAGTTTGAGAATACGACGATAATTTGCATATTTCTAGACAAAGGCTTAAAATCATGGCGTTAGAGGGTGAAAACTAGAAACATCCTCCGAACGTCCCCGTGGGTGGCACCAACGCCTCCCACGGGACCAATGTAACTCGTAGGAACTGACCTCGCAGTCGCGGGACTCTCGGTTTGAGAATACGACGATAATTTGCACATTTCTAGACTTAGACTTAAAAACATGGCGTTAGAGGGTGAGAACTCGAAATAGCCCCAGAACGGCCCCGTGGGTGGCACCAACACCTCCCACGAGACCAATGTAACTCGTAGGAACCAACCCCACAGCCGCGGGACTCCCGATTTGAGAATAAGTTGATAATTTGCATATTTCTAAACTTAGCCTTCAAAACATGGTGTTAGAGGGTGAGAACTCGAAATAGCCCCCGAACGTCCCCGTGGGTGGCACCAACACCTCGCACGGGACCAATGTAACTCGTAGGAACCGACCCCGCAGCCGCGGGACTCCCGATTTGAGAATAAGACGATAATTTGCATATTTCTGAACTTAGCCTTCAAAACATGGCGTTAGAGGGTGAGAATTCGAAATAGTCCTCGAACGGTCCCGTGGGTGGCACCAACACCTCCCAAGGGACCAACGTAACTCGTAGGAACTGACTCCGTAGCCGCAGGTCTCCCGATTTGAGAGTACGAAGGTAATTTTCATATTTCTAGACTTAGGCTTAAAAACATGGCGTTAGAGGCTGAGAATTAGAAACAGCCCCCGAACATCCCCGTGGGTGGCACCAACATCTCCCACGGGACCAATGTAATTTTTAGGAACTTACCCCGCAGCCGCGGGACTCCCGGTTTGAGAATGTGACGATAATATGCATATTTCTAGACAAAGGTTTAAAAGCATGGCATTAGAGGGTGAGAACTAGAAACAGCCCCCGAACGTCCCCGTGGGTGGCACCAACACCACCCACGGGACCAATGTAACTCGCACTAACTGACCCCGCAGTCGCGGGACTCACGGTTTGAGAATACGACGGTAATTTGCATATTTATTGACTCAGTCTTAAAAACATGGCGACAGAGGGTGAGAACTAGAAACAGCCCCCGAACGTCCCCGTGGGTGGGACCAACACCTCCCACGGGACCAATGTAACTCGTAGGAACTGACCCCGCAGCCGCGGGTCTCCCGGTTTGAGAATATGACGGAAATGTGCATATTTCTAAACTTAAGGAAAATATGGCATTTGAGGGTGAAAACTCGAAACAGCCCCCGAACGGCCCCGTGGGTGGCACCAACATCTCCCACCGGACCATTGTAATTTTTAGGAACTTACCCCACAGCCACGGGACACCCGGTTTCAGAATATGACGATAATTTGCATATTTCTAGACAAAGTCTTAAAAGCATGGCGTTAGAGGGTGAGAACTAGAAACTGCCCCCGAACGTCCCCGTGGGTGGCACCAACACCTCCCACGGGACCAATGTAACTTGTAGGAACTGACCCCGCAGTCGCGGGACTCCCGGTTTGAGAATACGATGATAATTTGGACATTTCTATACTTAGAATGAAAAACATGGCGTTAGAGGGTGAGAACTCAAAACAGCCCCTCAACATCCTTGTGGGTGGCACCAGCACCTCCCACGGGACAAATGTAACTCGCACTAACTGACCCCGCAACCGCGGGACTCTCGATTTGAGAATAAGACGGTAATTTTCATATTTCTAGACTCGGGCTTAAAAACATGGCGACAGAGGGTGAGAACTAGAAACAGCACCCCGAACGTCCCCGTGGGTGGGACGAACACCTCCCACGGTACCAATGAACTCGTAGGAACTGACCCCGCAGTCGTGGGTGTCACGGTTTTAGAATACGATGGAAATTTGTATATTTCTAAACTTAAGAAAAACATGGTGTTTGAGGGTGAAAACTCGAAACAGCCCCCGAACGGCCTCGTGGGTGGCACCAACACCTCCCACGGGACCATTGTAATTTTTAGGAACTGACCCCCCAGCCGCGGGACTCCCGGTTTGAGAATATGACAATAATTAGCATATTTCTAGACAAAGTCTTAAAATCATGGCGTTAGAGGGTAAGAACTAGAAACAGCCCCCGAACGTCCCCGTGGGCGGCACCAACACCTCCCACGGGACCAATGTAACTCGTAGGACTTGACCTCGCAGCCGCGGAACTCCCGGTTTGAGAATACGACGATAAGTTGCACATTTCTATACTTAGGCTTAAAAACATGGCGTTAGAGGGTGAGAACTCAAAACAGCCCCAGAACGGCCCCGTGGGTGGCACCAACAACTCCCACGGGACCAATGTAACTCGTAGGAACTAACCCCGCAGCCGCGGGTCTCTCGGTTTTTGAATAAGACGAAAATTTGCATATTTCTAGACTTAGGCTTAAAAACATGCCGTTAGATGGTGAGAACTAGAAATAGCCCCCGAACGTCCCCGTGGGTGGCACCAACACCTCCCACGGGACCAATGAAACTCGTAGGAACTGACCCCGCAGTCGCGGGACTCCCGGTTTGAGAATATGACTATAATTTGTACATTTCTAGACTTAGGCTTAAAAACATGGCGTTAGAGGGTGAGAACTCGAAACATCCCCAGAACGGCCCCGTGGGTGGCACCAACACCTCCCACGGGACCAATGTAACTCGTAGGAACTAACCCCGCAGCCGCGAGTCTCCCGGTTTTAGAATAAGACAAAAATTTGCATATTTCTAGACTTTGGCTTAAAAACATGGCGTTAGAGGTTGAGAACTCGAAATAGCCCCCGAACAGCCCTGTGGGTGGCACCAACACCTCCCACGGGACCAGCGTAACTCGTAGGATCTGACCCCGCACTCACACGTCTCCCGGTTTGAGAGTACGGCGGTAATTTGATATTTCTAGACTTAGGCTTAAAAACATGGCGTTAGAGGGTGAGAACTAGAAACAGTCCCCGAACGTCCCCGTGGGTGGTAGTAACACCTCCCACGGGCCCAATGTAACTCGTAGGAACTGACCCCGCAGTCGCGGGACTCCCGGTTTGAGAATACAACGGTAATTTGCATATTTCTAGACAAAGGCTTAAAAAGATGGCGTTAGATGGTGAGAACTATAAACAGCCCCCGAACGTGCCCGTGGGTGGCACCAACACCTCCCACGGGACCAATGTAACTCGTAGGAACTGACCCCGCAGCCGCGGGTGTCCCGGTTTTAAAATACGATGGAAATTTGCATTTTTCTAAACTTAAGAAAAACATGGTGTTTGAGGGTGAAAACTCGAAACAGCCACCGAACGGCCTCGTGGGTGGCACCAACAGCTCCCACGGGACCAATGTAATTTTTAGGAACTGACTCCCCAGCCGCGGGACTCCCAGTTTGAGAATACGACGATAATTTGCATATTTCTAGACAAAGGCTTAAAATCATGGCGTTAGAAGGTGAGAACTAGAAACATCCCCCGAACGTCCCCGTGGGTGGCACCAACGCCTCCCACGGGACCAATGTAACTCGTAGGAACTGACCTCGCAGTCGCGGGACTCTCGGTTTGAGAATACGACGATAATTTGCACATTTCTAGACTTAGACTTAAAACATGGCGTTAGAGGGTGAGAACTCGAAATAGCCCCAGAACGGCCCCGTGGGTGGCACCAACACCTCCCACGGGACCAATGTAACTCGTAGGAACCGACCCCGCAGCCGCGGGACTCCCGATTTGAGAATAAGTTGATAATTTGCATATTTCTAAACTTAGCCTTCAAAACATGGCGTTAGAGGGTGAGAACTCGAAATAGCCCCCGAACGGTCCCGTGGGTGGCATCAACACCTCCCACGGGACCAACGTAACTCATAGGAACTGACCCCGTAGCCGCAGGTCTCCCAGTTTGAGAGTACGATGGTCATTTGCATATTTCTAGACTTAGGCTTAAAAACATGGCGTTAGAGGGCTAGAACTAGAAACAGCCCCCGAACGTCCCTGTGGGTGGCACCAACACCTCCCATGGGACCAATGTGACTCGTAGGAACTGAACCCGCAGCTGCGTGACTCCCGGTTTGAGAATACGACGGTAATTTGCACATTTCTAGACGAAGGATTAAAAACATCGCGTTAGAGGGTGAGAACTAGAAACAACCCCCGAACGTCCCCGTGGGTGGCACCAACACCTCGCATGGGACCAATGTAACTCGTAGGAACCGACCCCGCAGCCGCGGGACTCCCGATTTGAGAATAAGACGATAATTTGCATATTTCTGAACTTAGCCTTCAAAACATGGCGTTAGAGGGTGAGAATTCGAAATAGTCCTCGAACGGTCCCGTGGGTGGCACCAACACCTCCCAAGGGACCAACGTAACTCGTAGGAACTGACCCCGTAGCCGCAGGTCTCCCGATTTGAGAGTACGATGGTAATTTTCATATTTCTAGACTTAGGCTTAAAAACATGGCGTTAGAGGCTGAGAATTAGAAACAGCCCCCGAACATCCCCGTGGGTGGCACCAACATCTCCCACGGGACCAATGTAATTTTAAGGAACTTACCCCGCAACCGCGGGACTCCCGGTTTGAGAATGTGACGATAATATGCATATTTCTAGACAAAGGCTTAAAAGCATGGCGTTAGAGGGTGAGAACTAGAAACAACCCCCGAACGTCCCCGTGGGTGGCACCAACAACTCCCACGGGACCAATGTAACTCGCACTAACTGACCCCGTAGTCGCGGGACTCACGGTTTGAGAATACGACGGTAATTTGCATATTTATTGACGCAGGCTTAAAAACATGGCGACCGAGGGTGAGATGTAGAAACAGCCCCCGAACGTCCCCGTGGGTGGGACCAACACCTCCCACGGGACCAATGTAACTCGTAGGAACTGACCTCGCAGCTGCGGGTCTCCCGGTTTGAGAATACGACGGAAATTTGCATATTTCTAAACTTAAGGAAAATATGGCATTTGAGGGTGAAAACTCGAAACAACCCCCGAACTGCCCCGTGGGTGGCACCAACATCTCCCACGGGACCAATGTAATTTTTAGGAACTAACCCCACAGCCGCGGGACTCCCGGTTTGAGAATATGACGATAATTTGCATATTTCTAGACAAAGTCTTAAAAGCATGGCGCTAGAGGGTGAGAACTAGAAACAGCCCCCGAACGTCCCCGTGGGTGGCGACAACACCTCCCACGGGACCAATGTAACTCGTAGGAACTGACCCCGCAGTCGCGGGACTCCCGGTTTGAGAATACGATGATAATTTGCACATTTCTATACTTAGACTGAAAAACATGGCGTTAGAGGGTGAGAACTCGAAACAGCCCCAGAACTTCCCCGTGGGTGGCACCAACAACTCCCACGGGACAAATGTAACTCGTAGGAACTGACCCCGCAGCCGCGGGTCTCCCGGTTTTATAATTCGACGGCAATTTGCATATTTCTATACTTAGGGTTAAAAACATGGCGTTAGAGGGTGAGAACTCAAAACAGCCCCTCAACATCCCCGTGGGTGGCACCAGCACCTCCCACGGGACAAATGTAACTCGCAGTAACTGACCCCGCAACCGCGGGACTCTCGGTTTGAGAATACGACGGTAATTTGCATATTTCTAGACTCGGGCTTAAAAACATGGCGACAGAGGGTGAGAACTAGAAACAACACCCCGAACGTTCCCGTGGGTGGGACGAACACCTCCCATGGTACCAATGTAACTCGTAGGAACTGAGCTCGCAGTCGTGGGTGTCACGGTTTTAGAATACGATGCAAATTTGTATATTTCTAAACTTAAGAAAAACATGGTGTTTGAGGGTGAAAACTCGAAACAGCCCCCGAACGGCCTCATGGGTGGCACCAACACCTCCCACGGGACCAATGTAATTTTTAGGAACTGACCCCCTAGCCGCGGGACTCCCAGTTTGATAATATGACGATAATTTGCATATTTATAGACAAAGTCTTAAAATCATGGCGTTAGAGGGTAAGAACTAGAAATAGCCCCCGAACGTCGCCGTGGGCGGGACCAACACCTCCCACGGGACCAATGTAACTCGTAGGAACTGACCTCGCAGCCGCGGAACTCCCGGTTTGAGAATACGACGATAATTTGCACATTTATATACTCAGGCAAAAAAACATGGCGTTAGAGGGTGAGAACTCAAAACAGCCCCAGAACGGCCCCGTGGGTGGCACCAACACCTCCCACGGGACCAATGTAACTCGTAGGAACTAACCCCGCAGTCGCGGGTCTCTCGGTTTTTGAATAAGACGAAATTTGCATATTTCTAGACTTAGGCTTAAAAACATGGCGTTAGATGGTGAGAACTAGAAACAACCCCCGAACGTCCCCGTGGGTGGCACCAACACCTCGCACGGGACCAATGTAACTCGTAGGAACCGACCCCGCAGCCGCGGGACTCCCGATTTGAGAATAAGACGATAATTTGCATATTTCTGAACTTAGCATTCAAAACATGGCGTTAGAGGGAGAGAATTCGAAATAGTCCTCGAACGGTCCCGTGGGTGGCACCAACACCTCCCAAGGGACCAACGTAACTCGTAGGAACTGACCCCGTAGCCGCAGGTCTCCCGATTTGAGAGTACGATGGTAATTTTCATATTTCTAGACTTAGGCTTAAAAACATGGCGTTAGAGGCTGAGAATTAGAAACAGCCCCCGAACATCCCCGTGGGTGGCACCAACAACTCCCACGGGACCAATGTAATTTTTAGGAACTTACCCCGCAGCCGCGGGACTCCCGGTTTGAGAATGTGACGATAATATGCATATTTCTAGACAAAGGCTTAAAAGCATGGCGTTAGAGGGTGAGAACTAGAAACAACCCCCGAACGTCCCCGTGGGTGGCACCAACACCTCCCACGGGACCAATGTAACTCGCACTAACTGACCCCGTAGTCGCGGGACTCACGGTTTGAGAATACGACGGTAATTTGCATATTTATTGACGCAGGCTTAAAAACATGGCGACCGAGGGTGAGATGTAGAAACAGCCCCCGAACGTCCCCGTGGGTGGGACCAACACCTCCCACGGGACCAATGTAACTCGTAGGAACTGACCTCGTAGCTGCGGGTCTCCCGGTTTGAGAATACGACGGAAATTTGCATATTTCTAAACTTAAGGAAAATATGGCATTTGAGGGTGAAAACTCGAAACAACCCCCGAACGGCCCCGTGGGTGGCACCAACATCTCCCACGGGACCAATGTAATTTTTAGGAACTTACCCCACAGCCGCGGGACTCCCGGTTTGAGAATATGACGATAATTTGCATATTTCTAGACAAAGTCTTAAAAGCATGGCGCTAGAGGGTGAGAACTAGAAACAGCCCCCGAACGTCCCCGTGGGTGGCGACAACACCTCCCACGGGACCAATGTAACTCGTAGGAACTGACCCCGCAGTCGCGGGACTCCCGGTTTGAGAATACGATGATAATTTGCACATTTCTATACTTAGACTGAAAAACATGGCGTTAGAGGGTGAGAACTCGAAACAGCCCCAGAACTTCCCCGTGGGTGGCACCAACAACTCCCACGGGACAAATGTAACTCGTAGGAACTGACCCCGCAGCCGCGGGTCTCCCGGTTTTATAATTCGACGGCAATTTGCATATTTCTATACTTAGGGTTAAAAACATGGCGTTAGAGGGTGAGAACTCAAAACAGCCCCTCAACATCCCCGTGGGTGGTACCAGCACCTCCCACGGGACAAATGTAACTCGCAGTAACTGACCCCGCAACCGCGGGACTCTCGGTTTGAGAATACGACGGTAATTTGCATATTTCTAGACTCGGGCTTAAAAACATGGCGACAGAGGGTGAGAACTAGAAACAGCACCCCGAACGTCCCCGTGGGTGGGACGAACACCTCCCATGGTACCAATGTAACTCGTAGGAACTGAGCTCGCAGTCGTGGGTGTCACGGTTTTAGAATACGATGGAAATTTGTATATTTCTAAACTTAAGAAAAACATGGTGTTTGAGGGTGAAAACTCGAAACAGCCCCCGAACGGCCTCATGGGTGGCACCAACACCTCCCACGGGACCAATGTAATTTTTAGGAACTGACCCCCTAGCCGCGGGACTCCCAGTTTGATAATATGACGATAATTTGCATATTTCTAGACAAAGTCTTAAAATCATGGCGTTAGAGGGTAAGAACTAGAAATAGCCCCCGAACGTCGCCGTGGGCGGGACCAACACCTCCCACGGGACCAATGTAACTCGTAGGAACTGACCTCGCAGCCGCGGAACTCCCGGTTTGAGAATACGATGATAATTTGCACATTTATATACTTAGGCAAAAAAAACATGGCGTTAGAGGGTGAGAACTCAAAACAGCCCCAGAACGGCCCCGTGGGTGGCACCAACACCTCCCATGGGACCAATGTAACTCGTAGGAACTAACCCCGCAGCCGCGGGTCTCTCGGTTTTTGAATAAGACGAAATTTGCATATTTCTAGACTTAGGCTTAAAAACATGGCGTTAGATGGTGAGAACTAGAAACAACCCCCGAACGTCCCCGTGGGTGGCACCAACACCTCGCACGGGACCAATGTAACTCGTAGGAACCGACCCCGCAGCCGCGGGACTCCCGATTTGAGAATAAGACGATAATTTGCATATTTCTGAACTTAGCCTTCAAAACATGGCGTTAGAGGGTGAGAATTCGAAATAGTCCTCGAACGGTCCCGTGGGTGGCACCAACACCTCCCAAGGGACCAACGTAACTCGTAGGAACTGACCCCGTAGCCGCAGGTCTCCCGATTTGAGAGTACGATGGTAATTTTCATATTTCTAGACTTAGGCTTAAAAACATGGCGTTAGAGGCTGAGAATTAGAAACAGCCCCCGAACATCCCCGTGGGTGGCACCAACATCTCCCACGGGACCAATGTAATTTTTAGGAACTTACCCCGCAGCCGCGGGACTCCCGGTTTGAGAATGTGACGATAATATGCATATTTCTAGACAAAGGCTTAAAAGCATGGCGTTAGAGGGTGAGAACTAGAAACAGCCCCCGAACGTCCCCGTGGGTGGCACCAACACCTCCCACGGGACCAATGTAACTCGCACTAACTGACCCCGTAGTCGCGGGACTCACGGTTTGAGAATACGACGGTAATTTGCATATTTATTGACGCAGGCTTAAAAACATGGCGACCGAGGGTGAGATGTAGAAACATCCCCCGAACGTCCCCGTGGGTGGGACCAACACCTCCCACGGGACCAATGTAACTCGTAGGAACTGACCCCGCAGCTGCGGGTCTCCCGGTTTGAGAATACGACGGAAATTTACATATTTCTAAACTTAAGGAAAATATGGCATTTGAGGGTGAAAACTCGAAACAACCCCCGAACGGCCCCGTGGGTGGCACCAACATCTCCCACGGGACCAATGTAATTTTTAGGAACTTACCCCACAGCCGCGGGACTCCCGGTTTAAGAATATGACGATAATTTGCATATTTCTAGACAAAGTCTTAAAAGCATGGCGCTAGAGGGTGAGAACTAGAAACAGCCCCCGAACGTCCCCGTGGGTGGCACCAACACCTCCCACGGGACCAATGTAACTCGTAGGAACTGACCCCGCAGTCGCGGGACTCCCGGTTTGAGAATACGATGATAATTTGCACATTTCTATACTTAGACTGAAAAACATGGCGTTAGAGGGTGAGAACTCGAAACAGCCCCAGAACGTCCCCGCGGGTGGCACCAACAACTCCCACGGGACAAATGTAACTCGTAGGAACTGACCCCGCAGCCGCGGGTCTCCCGGTTTTATAATACGACGGTAATTTGCATATTTCTATACTTAGGGTTAAAAACATGGCGTTAGAGGGTGAGAACTCAAAACAGCCCCTCAACATCCCCGTGGGTGGCACCAGCACCTCCCACGGGACAAATGTAACTCGCAGTAACTGACCCCGCAACCGCGGGACTCTCGGTTTGAGAATACGACGGTAATTTGCATATTTCTAGACTCGGGCTTAAAAACATGGCGACAGAGGGTGAGAACTAGAAACAGCACCCCGAACGTCCCCGTGGGTGGGACGAACACCTCCCATGGTACCAATGTAACTCGTAGGAACTGAGCTCGCAGTCGTGGGTGTCACGGTTTTAGAATACGATGGAAATTTGTATATTTCTAAACTTAAGAAAAACATGGTGTTTGAGGGTGAAAACTCGAAACAGCCCCCGAACGGCCTCATGGGTGGAACCAACACCTCCCACGGGACAATTGTAATTTTTAGGAACTGACCCCCTAGCCGCGGGACTCCCAGTTTGATAATATGACGATAATTTGCATATTTCTAGACAAAGTCTTAAAATCATGGCGTTAGAGGGTAAGAACTAGAAATAGCCCCCGAACGTTGCCGTGGGCGGGACCAACACCTCCCACGGGACCAATGTAACTCGTAGGAACTAACCTCGCAGCCGCGGAACTCCCGGTTTGAGAATACGACGATAATTTGCACATTTATATACTTAGGCAAAAAAAACATGGCGTTAGAGGGTGAGAACTCAAAACAGCCCCAGAACGGCCCCGTGGGTGGCACCAACACCTCCCACGGGACCAATGTAACTCGTAGGAACTAACCCCGCAGCCGCGGGTCTCTCGGTTTTTGAATAAGACGAAATTTGCATATTTCTAGACTTAGGCTTAAAAACATGGCGTTAGATGGTGAGAACTAGAAACACCCCCCGAACCTCCCCGTGGGTGGCACCAACACCTCCCACGGGACCAATGAAACTCGTAGGAACTGACCCCGCAGCCGCGGGACTCCCGGTATGAGAATATGACGGTAATTTCCATATTTCAAGACAAAGGCTTAAAAACATGGTGATAGAGGGTGATAACTAGAAACAGCCCCCGAACGTCCCCGTGGGTGGCACCAACACCTCCCACGGGACCAATGTAACTCGTAGGAACTGACCCCGCAGTCGCGGGACTCCCGGTTTGAGAATATGATGATAATTTGGACATTTCTAGACTTAGGCTTAAAAACATGGCGTTAGAGGGTGAGAACTCGAAACAGCCCCAGAACGGCCCCGTGGGTGGCACCAACACCTCCCACATGACCAATGTAACTCGTAGGAACTAACCCCGCAGCCGCGGGTCTCACGGTTTTAGAATAAGACGAAAATTTGTATATTTCTAGACTTAGGCTTAAAAACATGGTGTTAGAGGTTTAGAACTAGAAACAGCCCCCGAACGTCCCCGTGGGTGGCACCAACACCTCCCACGGGACCAATGTAACTCATAGGAACTGACCCAGCAGCCTCGGGACTCCCGGTTTGAGAATACGATGGTAATTTGCATATTTCAAGACATAGACTTAAAAACATGGCGTTAGAAGGTGAGAACTAGAAATAGTCCCCTAACGTCCCCGTGGGTGGCACCAACACCTCCCACGGGACGAATGTAACTCGTAGGAACTGACCCCACAGCCGCGGGACTCTCGGTTTGAGAATACGACGATAATTTGCACATTTCTAGACTTAGGCTTAAAAACATGGCGTTAGAGGGTGAGAACTCGAAACATCCCCAGAACGGCCCCGTGGGTGGCACCATCACCTCCGACGGGACCAACGTAACTCGTTGGAACTGACCACGCAGTCGCAGGCATCCCGGTTTGAGAGTACGACGGTAATTTGCATATTTCTTGACTTTGGCTTAAAAACATGGCGTTAGAAGCTGAGAACTAGAAAAATCCCCCGAACATCCCCGTGGGTGGCACCAACACCTCCCACGCGACCAATGTAACTCGCACTAACTGACCCCACAGTCGCGAGACTCAAGGTTTGAGAATACGATGGTAATTTGCATATTTCTAGACTTAGGCTGAAAAACATGGCGACAGAGGGTGAGAACTAGAAATAGCCCCCGAACGTCCCCATGGGTGGGACCAAACCTCCACGGGACCAATGTAACTCGTAGGAACTGACCCCGTAGCCGTGGGACTCCCAGTTTGAGAATACGACGATAATTTGCACATTTCTTTACTCAGGCTTAAAAACATGGCGTTAGAGGGTGCGAACTCGAAACAGCCCGAGAACGGCCCCGTGGGTGGCACCAACACCTCCCACGGGACCAATGTAACTCGTAGGAACTGACCCCGCAGCCGCGGGTCTCCCGGTTTTAGAATACGATGGTAATTTGCATATTTCTAGACTTAGGCATAAAAACATGGCGTTAGAGGGTGAAAACTCAAAATAGCCCCCGAACATCCCCGTGGGTGGCACCAGCACCTCCCACGGGACCAATGTAACTCGTAGGAACTGACCATGCAGTCACGGGCATCCCGGTTTGAGAGTACGATGGTAATTTGCATAATTCTAGACTCAGACTTAAAAACATGGCGAGAGAGGGTGAGAACTAGAAACAGCCCCCGAACATCCCCGTGGGTGGGACCAACTCCTCCCACGGGACCAATGTAACTCATAGGAACTGACCCCGCAGCCGCGGGTCTCTCGGTTTTAGAATACGACGAAAATTTGCATATTTCTAAACTTAAGAAAAATATGGCGTTTGAGGGTGAAAACTCGAAACAGCCCCCGAACGGTCCTATGGGTGGCACCAACACCTCCCACGGGACAAATGGAATTTTTATGAACTGACCCCGCAGCCGTGGGACTCCCGATTTGAGAATACGACAATATTGCTCGACAAAGGCTTAAGAGCATGGCGTTAGAGGGTGAGAACTAGAAACAGCCCCCGAACGTCCCCATGGGTGGCACCAACACCTCCCACAGGACCAATGTAACTCGTAGGAACTGACCTCGCAGCCACGGGACTCCCGGTTTGAGAATACGACGATTATTTGCACATTTTTACACTTAGCCTTAAAACATGGCGTTAGAGGGGGAGAACTCGAAACAGCCCCAGAACGGCCCCGTGGGTGGTACCAACACCTCCCACGGGACCAATGTAACTAGTAGGAACTGACCCTGGAGCTGCGGGTTTCCCGATTTTAGAATACGACGGTAATTTGAATATTTCTAGACTTAGGTTTAAAAACATGGCGTTAGAGGGTGAGAACTAGAAACAGCCCCCGAATGTCCCCGTGGGTGGCACCAACACCTCCCACGGGACCAATGTAACTCGTAGGAACTGACCCAGCAGCAGCGGGACTCCCGATTTCAGAATACAACGGTAATTTACATATTTCAAGACAAAGGCTTAAAAACATGGCGACAGAGGGTGAGAACTAGAAACAATCCCCGAACGTCCCCTTGGGTGGAACCAACACCTCTCATGGGACCAATGTAACTCGTAGGAACTGACCCCGCAGCCGCGGGACTCCCGGTTTGAGAATACGATGATGATTTTTACATTTATGGACTTAAGCTTAAAAACATGGCGTTAGAGGGTGAGAACTCGAAACATCCCCAGAAAGGCCCCGTGGGTGGCACCAACACCTCCCACGGGACCAATGTAACTCGTAGGAACAGACCACGCAGTCGCGGGTCTCGCAATTTGAGAGTACGACGGTAATTTGCATATTTTTAGACTTAGGCTTAAAAACATGGCGTTAGAGGCAAAGAACTAGAAATAGCCCCTGAACATCCCCGTGGGTGGCACTAACACCTCCCACGGGACCAATGTTACTCGTAGGAACTGACCCCGCAGCCGCGGCACTCCCGGTTTGAGAATACGACGATAATTTGCACATTTCTAGACTTAGGCTTAAAAACATGGCATTAGAGGGTGAGAACTCGAAACATCCCCAGAACGGCCCCGTGGGTGGCACCAACACCTCCCACGGGACCAATGTAACTCGTAGGAACTGACCACACTATGGTGGGTCTCCCGATTTGAAAGTACGACGGTAATTTCCATATTTTTAGACTTAGGCATAAAAACATGGCGTTAGAGGCGAAGAACTAGAAACAGCCCCCGAACGTCCCCGTGGGTGGCACCAACACCTCCCACGGGACCAATGTTACTCGTAGGAACTGACCCAGTAGCCGCGGGACTCCCGGTTTGAGAATACGATGATAATTTGCACATTTCTAGACTTAGGCTTAAAAACATGGCGTTAGAGGGTGAGAACTCGAAACATCCCCGGAACGGCCCCGTGGGTGGCACCAACACCTCCCACGGGACCAATGTAACTCGTTGGAACTGACCTCGCAGCTGCGGGACTCTCGGTTTGAGAATATGATGATAATTTACACATTTCTATACTTAGGCTTAAAAACATGGGGTTAGAGGGTGAGAACTCGAAACAGCCCCAAAACGGCACCGTGGGTGGCACCAACACCTCCCAGGGGATGAATGTAACTCGTAGGAACTGACCCCGCAGCCGCGGGACTCCCGGTTTGAGAATACGATGATAATTTGCACATTTCTAGACTTAGGCATAAAAACATGGTGTTAGAGGGTGAGAACTCGAAACATCCCCAGAACGGCCCCGTGGGTGGCACCATCACCTCCCACGGGACCAATGTAACTCGTAGGAACTGACCACGCAGTCGCGGGCATCCCGGTTTGAGAGTACGACGGTAATTTGCAAATTTCTAGTCTTAGGCTTAAAAACATGGCGTTAGAGGCTGAGAACTAGAAACATCCCCCGAACATCCCCGTGGGTGGCACCAACACCTCCCACGGGACCAATTTAACTCGCCTTAACTGACCCCGCAGTCGCGGGACTCACGATTTGAGAATACGACGGTAATTTGCATATTTCTAGACGCAGGCTTAAAAACATGACGACAGAGGGTGAGAACTAGAAATAGCCGCTGAACGTCCCCGTGGGTGGGACCAACACCTCCCACGGGACCAATGTAACTCGTAGGAACTGACCCCGCAGCCGCGGGTCTCCCGATTTTAGAATACGGTAGTAATTTGCATATTTCTAGACTTAGGCTTAAAAACATGGCGTTAGAGGGTGAGAACTCAAAATAGCCCCCGAACATCCCCGTGGGTGCCACCAGCACCTCCCACGGGACCAATGTAACTCGCACTAACTGACCCCGCAACTGCGGGACTCCCGATTTGAGAATACAACGGTAATTTGCATATTTCTAGACTCAGTCTTAAAAACATGGCGAGAGAAGGTGAGAACTAAAAATAGCCCCCGAACGTCCCCGTGGGTGGGACCAACTCCTCCCACGGGACCAATGTAACTCATATGAACTGACCCCGCAGCCGCGGGTCTCCCAGTTTTAGAATACGACGGAAATTTGCATATTTATAAACTTAAGAAAAACATGGCGTTTGAGGGTGAAAACTCGAAACAGCCCCCGAACGGCCCCGTGGGTGGCACCAACACCTCCCACGGGACCAATGTAATTTTTAGGAACTGACCCCGCAGCCGCGGGACTCTCGGTTTGAGAATACGACGATAATTTGCATATTTCTAGACAAAGGCTTAAGAGCATGGCGTTAGAGGGTGAGAACTAGAAACAGCCCCCGAACATCCCCATGGTTGGCACCAACACCTCCCACGGGACCAATGTTACTCGTAGGAACTGACCTCGCAGCCGCGGGACTCCCGGTTTGAGAATACGACGATAATTTTCACATTTTTATACTTAGGCTTAAAAATATGCCGTTAGAGGGAGAGAACTCGAAACAACCCCAGAACGGCCCCGTGGGTGGCACCAACACCTCCCACGGGACCAATGTAACTCGTAGGAACTGACCCCGCAGCCGCGGGTTTCCCGATTTTAGAATACTATAGAAATTTTCATATTTCTAGACTTGGGTTTAAAAACATGGCGTTAGAGGGTGAGAACAAGAAACAGCCCCCGAATGTCCCCGTGGGTGGCACCAACACCTCCCACGGGACCAATGTAACTCGTAGGACTTGACCCAGCAGCCGCGGGACTCCCGGTTTGAGAATACAACGGTAATTTGCATATTTCAAGACAAAGGCTTAAAAACATGGCGGCAGAGGGTGAGAACTAGAAACAACCCCCGAACGTCCCCGTGGGTGGCACCAACACCTCCCACGGGACCAATGTAACTCGTAGGAACTGACCCCGCAGCCGCGGGAGTCCCGGTTTGAGAATACAACGATAATTTGCATATTTCTAGACTTAGGCTTAAAAACATGGCGTTAGAGGGTGAGAACTAGAAACATCCTCAGAAAGGCCCCGTGGGTGGCATCAACACCTCCCACGGGACCAATGTAACTCGTAGTAACTGACCACGTAGTCGCGGGTCTCCCGATTTGAGAGTACGACGGTAATTTGCATATTTCTAGACTTAGGCTTAAAAACATGGCGTTAGAGGAAAAGAACTAGAAATATCCCCCGAACATCCCCGTGGGTGGCACCAACACCTCCCACGGGACCAATGTAACTCGTAGGAACTGACCCCGCAGTCGCGGGACTCCCGATTTGTGAATAAGATGGTAATTTATATATTTCTAGAGTCAGGCTTAAAAACATGGCGATAGAGGATGAGAACTAGAAACAGCCCCCGAACGTCACCGTGGGTGGGACCAACACCTCCCACGGCACCAATGTAACTTGTAGGAACTGACCCCGCAGCCGCGGGTCTCCCGGTTTGCGATTAGGACGGAAATTTGAATATTTTAGACTTATGAAAAACATGGCGTTTGAGGGTGAAAATTCGAAACTGCTCCCGAACGACCCCGTGGGTGGCACCAACACCTCCCACGGGACCAATGTAACTCGTAGGAACTGACCCCGCAGCCGCGGGACTCCCGGTTTGAGAATACGATGATAATATGCATATTTCTAGACATATGGTTAAAAATATGGCGTTAGTGGGTGAAAACTCAAAACAGCCCCCGGACGGCCCTGTGGTGGTACCAACACCTCCCACGGGACCAATGTAACTCGTAGGAACTGACCCCGCAGCCGCGGGACTCCCGGTTTGAGAATACGATGATAATTTCCATATTTTTTTACTTAGGCTTAAAAACATGGCATTAGAGGGTGAAAACACGAAACAGACCTCTAACGGCCCCGTGGGTGGCACCAACACCTCCCACGGGACCAATGTAACTCGTAGGAACAGACCACGCAGTCGCGGGTCTCGCAATTTGCGAGTACGACAGTAATTAGCATATTTTTAGACTTAGGCTTAAAAACATGGCGTTAGAGGCAAAGAACTAGAAATAGCCCCTGAACATCCCCGTGGGTGGCACCAACACCTCCCACGGGACCAATGTTACTCGTAGGAACTGACCCCGCAGCCGCGGCACTCCCGGTTTGAGAATACGACGATAATTTGCACATTTCTAGACTTAGGCTTAAAAACATGGCATTAGAGGGTGAGAACTCGAAACATCCCCAGAACGGCCCCGTGGGTTGCACCAACACCTTCCACGGGACCAATATAACTCGTAGGAACTGACCACACAGTGGCGGGTCTCCCGATTTGAAAGTACGACGGTAATTTGCATATTTCTAGACTTAGTCTTGAAAACATGGCGTTAGAGGCAAAGAAGTAGAAATAGCCCCCGAACGTCCCCGCGGGTGGCACCAACACCTCCCACGGGACCAATGTAACTCGTAGGAACCGACCCCGCAGCCGCGGGACTCCCGATTTGAGAATACGATGATAATTTGCATATTTTTAGACTTAGGCTTTAAAACATGGCGTTAGATGGTGAAAACTCGAAATAGCCCATTAACGGCCCCGTGGGTGGCACCAACACCTCCCATGGGACCAATGTAACTCGTAGGAACTGACCCCGCAGCAGTGGGACTCCCGATTTAAGAATACGATGATAATTTATGTATTTCTAGACTTAGGCTTAAAAACATGGCGTTAGAGGTTGAAAACTCGAACTAGCCTCCGAACGACCCCATGGGTGGCACCAACACCTCCCACGGGACCAATGTAACTCGTAGGAACTGACCCCATAGCCACGGGACACCCGATTTGAGAATATGACGGTAATTTGTATAATTCTAGACTTAGCCTTGAAAACATGGCGCTAGAGGGTGAGAACTCGAAATAGCCCCCGAACGGCCCCGTGGGTGGCACCAACACCTCCCACGGGACCAACGTAACTCGTAGGAACTGACCCCGCAGCCGCAGGTCTCACGGTTTGAGAATACGACGGTAATTTGCATATTATTAGACTTAGGCTTAAAAATATGGCGTTACAGGGTGAGAACTAGAAACAGCCCCCGAACGACCCCGTGGGTGGCACCAAGACCTCCCACGGGACAAATGTAACTCGTAGGAACTGACCCCGCAGCCGTGGGTCTCCCGATTTGAGAATACGAAGGTAATTTGCATATTTCTAGACTTATGTAAAACATGGCGTTTGAGGGTGAAAACTCGAAACAACCCCCTAACGGCCCCGTGGGTGGCACCAACACCTCCCACGGGACCAATGTAACTCGTAGGAACTGACCCCGCAGCTGCAGGTCTCCCGGTTTGAGAGTACGATGGTAATTCACATATTTCCATACTTAGGCTTAAAAAGAGGGCGTTAGAGGGTGAGAACTAGAAACAACCCCCGAACATCCCCGTGGGTGGCACCAACACCTCCCACGGGACCAATGTAACTCGTAGGAACTGACCCCGCAGCCGCAGGACTCCCGGTTTGAGAATACGACGATAATTTGCATATTTTTAGACTCAGGCTTAAAATCACGGCGATAGAGGGTGAAAACTAGAAACAACCCCCGAACGTCCCCGTGGGTGGGACCAACACCTCCCACGGGACCAATGTAACTCGTAGGAACGGACCCCGCAGCCGCGGGTCTCCCGGTTTGAGAATACGACAGTAATTTGCATATTTCTAGACTTATGAAAAACATGGCGTTTGAGGGTGAAAACTCGAAACAACCCCCGAACGTCCCCGTGGGTGGCACCAACACCTCCCACGGGACCAATGTAACTTGTAGGAACTGACCCCGCAGCCGCGGGACTCCCGGTCTGAGAATATGATGATAATTTGCATATTTATAGACAAAGGCTTAAAAGCATGGCGTTAGAGGGTGAGAACTAGAAACAGCCCTCGAACGTCCCCGTGGGTGGCACCAACACCTCCCACGGGACCAATGTAACTCATAGGAACTGACCCCCCAGCCGCGGGACTCCCGATTTGAGAATACGATGATAATTGCATATTTCTAGACAAAGGCTTAAAATCATGGCGTTAGAGGGAGAGAAATAGAAACAGCCCCCGAACGTCCCCGTGGGTGGCACCAACACCTCCCTCTGGACCAATGTAACTCGTAGGAACTGACGTCGCAGCCGCGGGACTCCCGGTTTGAGAATACGATGATAATTTTCACATTTCTATACTTAGGCTTAAAAACATGGTGTTAGAGGGTGAGAACTCGAAACAGCCCCAGAACGACCCCGTGGGTGGCACCAACACCTCCCAGGGGACCAATGTAACTCGTAGGAACTGAGCCCGCAGCCGTGGGTCTCCCGGTTTTCGAATAAGATAGAAATTTGCATATTTCTAGACTTAGGGTTAAAAACATGGAGTTAGAGGGTGAGAACTAGAAACAGCCCCCGAACGTCCCCGTAGGTGGCACCAAGACCTCCCACGGGACCAATGTAACTCGTAGGAACTGACACCGCAGTTGCGGGACTCCGGGTTTGAGAATACGACGGTAATTTGTATACTTCTATACAAAGGCTTAAAAACATGGCAATAGAGGGTGAGAACTAGAAACAGCCCCCGAACGTCCCCGTGGGTGGCACCAACCCTCCCACGGGACAAATGTAACTCGTAGGAATGGTCCCCGCAGCCACGGGACTGTCGGTTTGAGAACACGATGATAATTTGCACATTTCTAGACTTAGGCTTAAAAACATGGCATTAGAGGGTGAGAACTCGAAACATCCCCAGAACGGCCCCGTGGGTTGCACCAACACCTCCCACGGGACCAATGTAACTCGTAGGAACTGACCACACAGTGGCGGGTCTCCCGATTTGAAAGTACGACGGTAATTTGCATATTTCTAGACTTAGTCTTGAAAACATGGCGTTAGAGGCAAAGAACTAGAAATAGCCCCCGAACGTCCCCGCGGGTGGCACCAACACCTCCCATGGGACCAATGTAACTCGTAGGAACTGAACCCGCAGCCGCGGGACTCCCGGTTTGAGAATAAGACGATAATTTGCACATTTATAGACTTAGGAATAAAAACATGGCGTTAGAGGGTGAGAAATCGAAACATCCCCTGAACGGCTCCATGGGTGGCACCAACACCTCCCACGGGACCAATGTAACTCGTAGGAACTGACCCCGCAGCCACGGGACTCCCGGTTTGAGAATACGATGATAATTTTCACATTTTTATACTTAGGCTTAAAAATATGCCATTAGAGGGAGAGAACTCGAAACATCCCCAGAACGGCCCCGTGGGTGGCACCAACACCTCCCACGGGACCAATGTAACTCGTAGGAACTGACCCCGCAGCCGCGGGTTTCCCGATTTTAGAATACGACAGAAATTTGCATATTTCCAGACTTAGGTTTAAAAACATGGCGTTAGTGGGTGAGAACAAGAAACAACCCCCGAATGTCCCCGTGGGTGGCACCAACACCTCCCACGGGACCAATGTAACTCATAGGACTTGACCCAGCAGCCGCGGGACTCCCGGTTTGAGAATACAACGGTAATTTGCATATTTCAAGACAAAGGCTTAAAAACATGGCGACAGAGGGTGAGAACTAGAAACAGCCCCCGAACGTCCCCGTGGGTGGCACCAACACCTCCCACGGGACCAATGTAACTCGTAGGAACTGACCCCGCAGCCGTGGGACTCCCAGTTTGAGAATACGATGATAATTTGCACATTTCTAGACTTAGGCTTAAGAACATAGCGTTAGAGGGTGAGAACTCGAAACATCCTCAGAAAGGCCCCGTGGGTGGCATCAACACCTCCCACGGGACCAATGTAACTCGTAGTAACTAACCACGCAGTCGCGGGTCTCCCGATTTGAGAGTACGACGGTAATTTGCATATTTCTAGACTTAGGGTAAAAAACATGGCGTTAGAGGCAAAGAACTAGAAACAGCCCCCGAACATCCCCGTGGGTGGCACCAACACCTCCCACGGGACCAATGTAACTCATAGGAACTGACCCCCAGTCGCGGGATTCCCGATTTGTGAATAAGACGGTAATTTGTATATTTCTAGAGTCAGGCTTAAAAACATGGCGATAAAGGGTGAGAACAAGAAACAGCCCCCGAACGTCACCGTGGGTGGGACCAACACCTCCCACGGAACCAATGTAACTCGTAGGAACTGACCCCGCAGCCGCGGGTCTCCCGGTTTGCGATTACGACGGAAATTTGCATATTTTATACTTATGAAAAACATGGCGTTTGAGGGTGAAAACTCGAAACTGCTCCCGAACGACCCCGTGGGTGGCACCAACACCTCCCACGGGACCAATGTAACTCGTGGGAAATGACCCCGCAGCCGCGGGACTCCCGATTTGAGAATACGACGATAATTTGCATATTTTTCGACTTAGGCTTAAAAACATGGCGTTAGAGGGTGAAAACTCGAAACAACTCTCGAACGGCCCCGTGGTGGCACCAACACCTCCCACGGGACCAATGTAACTCGTAGGAAAAGACCCCGCAGCCGCAGCACTCCCGGTTTGAGAATACGACGTTAATATGCATATTTCTAGACATATGGTTAAAAATATGGCGTTAGAAGGTGAAAACTCGAAACAACCCCCGAACGGCCCCGTGGTTGTACCAACACCTCCCACGGGACCAATGTAACTCGTAGGAACTGACCCCGCAGCCGCGGGACTCCCGGTTTGAGAATACGATGATAATTTCCATATTTTTACACTTAGGCTTAAAAACATGGCATTAGAGGGTGAAAACTCGAAAAAGACCTCTAACGGCCCCGTGGGTGGCACCAACACCTCCCACGGGACCAATGTAACACGTAGAAACTGACCCCGCAGCCGCGGGACTCCCGGTATGAGAATACGATGATAATTTGCATATTTTTAGACTTAGGCTTTAAAACATGGCGTTAGATGGTGAAAACTCGAAATATCCCATTAACGGCCCCGTGGGTGGCACCAACACCTCCCATGGGACCAATGTAACTCGTAGGAACTGACCCCGCAGCCGTGGGACTCCCGGTTTAAGAATACGATGATAATTTATGTATTTCTAGACTTAGGCTTAAAAACATTGCGTTAGAGGTTGAAAACTCAAAATAGCCCCCGAACGACCCCGTGGGTGGCACTAACACCTCCCTCGGGACCAATTTAACTCGTAGGAACTGACCTTATAGCCACGGGACACCCGATTTGAGAATACGATGGTAATTTGTATATTTCTAGACTTAGCCTTGAAAACATGGCGTCAGAGGGTGAGAACTCGAAATAGCCTCCGAACGGCCCCGTGGGTGGCACCAACACCTCCCACGGGACCAACGTAACTCGTAGGAACTGACCCCACCGCCGCAGGTCTCCCGGTTTGAGAATACGTCTGTAATTTGCATATTTTTAGACTTAGGCTTAAAAATGTGGCGTTTGAGGGTGAGGACTAGAAACAACCCCCGAACGACCCCGCGGGTGGCACCAAGACCTCCCACGGGACCAATGTAACTCGTAGGAACTGACTTCGCAGCCGTGGGTCTCCCGGTTTGAGAATACGACAGTAATTTGCATATTTCTAGACTTATGCAAAACATGGCGTTTGAGGGTGAAAACTCGAAACAACCCCCGAACGGCCCCGTGGGTGGCACCAACACCTCCCACGGGACCAATGTAACTCGTAGGAACTGACCCCGCAGCTGCGGGTCTCCCGATTTGAGAGTACGATGGTAATTTGCATATTTCTAGACTTAGGCTTAAAAACAGGGCGTTAGAGGGTGAGAACTAGTAATAGCCCCCGAACATCCCCGTGGGTGGCACCAACACCTCCCACGGGACCAATGTAACTCGTAGGAACTGACCCCGCAGCCGCAGGACTCCCGGTTTGAGAATACGATGGTAATTTGCATATTTTTAGACTCAGGCTTAATATCATGGAGATAGAGGGTGAGAACTAGAAACAACCCCCGAATGTCCCCGTGGGTGGGACCAACACCTCCCACGGGACCAATCTAACTCGTAGGAACTGACCCCCCAGCCGCGAGACTCCCGATTTGAGAATACGACGATAATTGCATATTTCTAGACAAAGGCTTAAAATCATGGCGTTAGAGGGAGAGAAGTAGAAACAGCCCCCGAACGTCCCCGTGGGTGGCACCAACACCTCCCTCTGGACCAATGTAACTCGTAGGAACTGACCTCGCAGCCGCGGGACTCCCGGTTTGAGAATACTATGATAATTTTCACATTTCTATACTTAGGCTTAAAAACATAGTGTTAGAGGGTGAGAACTCGAAACAGCCCCAGAACGACCCCGTGGGTGGCACCAACACCTCTCACGGGACCAATGTAACTCGTAGGAACTGAGCCCGCAACCGTGGGTCTCCCGGTTTTAGAATAAGATAGAAATTTGCATATTTCTAGACTTAGGGTTAAAAACAAGGCGTTAGAGGGTGAGAACTAGAAACAGCCCCCGAACGTCCCCGTGGGTGGCACCAACACCTCCCACGGGACCAATGTAGCTCGTAGGAACTGACACCGCAGCTGCGGGACTCCGGGTTTGAGAATACGACAGTAATTTGCATATTTCTATACAAAGGATTAAAAACATGGCGATAGAGGGTGAGAACTAGAAACAGCCCCCGAACGTCCCCGTGGGTGGCACCAACCCTCCCACGGGACAAATGTAACTCGTAGGAATGGTCCCCGCAGCCACGGGACTCTCGGTTTGATAACACGATGATAATTTGCACATTTCTAGACTTAGGCTTAAAAACATGGCATTAGAGGGTGAGAACTCGAAACATCCCCAGAACGGCCCCGTGGGTTGCATCAACACCTCCAACGGGACCAATGTAACTCGTAGGAACGGACCCCGCAGCCGCGGGACTCTCGGTTTGAGAACACGATGATAATTTGCACATTTCTAGACTTAGGCTTAAGAACATAGCGTTAGAGGGTGAGAACTCGAAACATCCTCAGAAAGGCCCCGTGGGTGGCATCAACACCTCCCACGGGACCAATGTAACTCGTAGTAACTAACCACGCAGTCGCGGGTCTCCCGATTTGAGAGTACGACGGTAATTTGCATATTTCTAGACTTAGGGTAAAAAACATGGCGTTAGAGGCAAAGAACTAGAAACAGCCCCCGAACATCCCCGTGGGTGGCACCAACACCTCCCACGGGACCAATGTAACTCATAGGAACTGACCCCCAGTCGCGGGATTCCCGATTTGTGAATAAGACGGTAATTTGTATATTTCTAGAGTCAGGCTTAAAAACATGGCGATAAAGGGTGAGAACAAGAAACAGCCCCCGAACGTCACCGTGGGTGGGACCAACACCTCCCACGGAACCAATGTAACTCGTAGGAACTGACCCCGCAGCCGCGGGTCTCCCGGTTTGCGATTACGACGGAAATTTGCATATTTTATACTTATGAAAAACATGGCGTTTGAGGGTGAAAACTCGAAACTGCTCCCGAACGACCCCGTGGGTGGCACCAACACCTCCCACGGGACCAATGTAACTCGTGGGAAATGACCCCGCAGCCGCGGGACTCCCGATTTGAGAATACGACGATAATTTGCATATTTTTCGACTTAGGCTTAAAAACATGGCGTTAGAGGGTGAAAACTCGAAACAACTCTCGAACGGCCCCGTGGTGGCACCAACACCTCCCACGGGACCAATGTAACTCGTAGGAAAAGACCCCGCAGCCGCAGCACTCCCGGTTTGAGAATACGACGTTAATATGCATATTTCTAGACATATGGTTAAAAATATGGCGTTAGAAGGTGAAAACTCGAAACAACCCCCGAACGGCCCCGTGGTTGTACCAACACCTCCCACGGGACCAATGTAACTCGTAGGAACTGACCCCGCAGCCGCGGGACTCCCGGTTTGAGAATACGATGATAATTTCCATATTTTTACACTTAGGCTTAAAAACATGGCATTAGAGGGTGAAAACTCGAAAAAGACCTCTAACGGCCCCGTGGGTGGCACCAACACCTCCCACGGGACCAATGTAACACGTAGAAACTGACCCCGCAGCCGCGGGACTCCCGGTATGAGAATACGATGATAATTTGCATATTTTTAGACTTAGGCTTTAAAACATGGCGTTAGATGGTGAAAACTCGAAATATCCCATTAACGGCCCCGTGGGTGGCACCAACACCTCCCATGGGACCAATGTAACTCGTAGGAACTGACCCCGCAGCCGTGGGACTCCCGGTTTAAGAATACGATGATAATTTATGTATTTCTAGACTTAGGCTTAAAAACATTGCGTTAGAGGTTGAAAACTCAAAATAGCCCCCGAACGACCCCGTGGGTGGCACTAACACCTCCCTCGGGACCAATTTAACTCGTAGGAACTGACCTTATAGCCACGGGACACCCGATTTGAGAATACGATGGTAATTTGTATATTTCTAGACTTAGCCTTGAAAACATGGCGTCAGAGGGTGAGAACTCGAAATAGCCTCCGAACGGCCCCGTGGGTGGCACCAACACCTCCCACGGGACCAACGTAACTCGTAGGAACTGACCCCACCGCCGCAGGTCTCCCGGTTTGAGAATACGTCTGTAATTTGCATATTTTTAGACTTAGGCTTAAAAATGTGGCGTTTGAGGGTGAGGACTAGAAACAACCCCCGAACGACCCCGCGGGTGGCACCAAGACCTCCCACGGGACCAATGTAACTCGTAGGAACTGACTTCGCAGCCGTGGGTCTCCCGGTTTGAGAATACGACAGTAATTTGCATATTTCTAGACTTATGCAAAACATGGCGTTTGAGGGTGAAAACTCGAAACAACCCCCGAACGGCCCCGTGGGTGGCACCAACACCTCCCACGGGACCAATGTAACTCGTAGGAACTGACCCCGCAGCTGCGGGTCTCCCGATTTGAGAGTACGATGGTAATTTGCATATTTCTAGACTTAGGCTTAAAAACAGGGCGTTAGAGGGTGAGAACTAGTAATAGCCCCCGAACATCCCCGTGGGTGGCACCAACACCTCCCACGGGACCAATGTAACTCGTAGGAACTGACCCCGCAGCCGCAGGACTCCCGGTTTGAGAATACGATGGTAATTTGCATATTTTTAGACTCAGGCTTAATATCATGGAGATAGAGGGTGAGAACTAGAAACAACCCCCGAATGTCCCCGTGGGTGGGACCAACACCTCCCACGGGACCAATCTAACTCGTAGGAACTGACCCCCCAGCCGCGAGACTCCCGATTTGAGAATACGACGATAATTGCATATTTCTAGACAAAGGCTTAAAATCATGGCGTTAGAGGGAGAGAAGTAGAAACAGCCCCCGAACGTCCCCGTGGGTGGCACCAACACCTCCCTCTGGACCAATGTAACTCGTAGGAACTGACCTCGCAGCCGCGGGACTCCCGGTTTGAGAATACTATGATAATTTTCACATTTCTATACTTAGGCTTAAAAACATAGTGTTAGAGGGTGAGAACTCGAAACAGCCCCAGAACGACCCCGTGGGTGGCACCAACACCTCTCACGGGACCAATGTAACTCGTAGGAACTGAGCCCGCAACCGTGGGTCTCCCGGTTTTAGAATAAGATAGAAATTTGCATATTTCTAGACTTAGGGTTAAAAACAAGGCGTTAGAGGGTGAGAACTAGAAACAGCCCCCGAACGTCCCCGTGGGTGGCACCAACACCTCCCACGGGACCAATGTAGCTCGTAGGAACTGACACCGCAGCTGCGGGACTCCGGGTTTGAGAATACGACAGTAATTTGCATATTTCTATACAAAGGATTAAAAACATGGCGATAGAGGGTGAGAACTAGAAACAGCCCCCGAACGTCCCCGTGGGTGGCACCAACCCTCCCACGGGACAAATGTAACTCGTAGGAATGGTCCCCGCAGCCACGGGACTCTCGGTTTGATAACACGATGATAATTTGCACATTTCTAGACTTAGGCTTAAAAACATGGCATTAGAGGGTGAGAACTCGAAACATCCCCAGAACGGCCCCGTGGGTTGCATCAACACCTCCAACGGGACCAATGTAACTCGTAGGAACGGACCCCGCAGCCGCGGGACTCTCGGTTTGAGAACACGATGATAATTTGCACATTTCTAGACTTAGGCTTAAAAACATGGCATTAGAGGGTGAGAACTCGAAACATCCCCAGAACGGCCCCGTGGGTGGCGCCAACACCTTCCACGGGACCAATGTAACTCGCAGAAACTGACCACACAGTGGCGGGTCTCCCGATTTGAAAGTACGACGGAAATTTGAATATTTCTAGACTTAGGCTTGAAAACATGGCGTTAGAGGCAAAGAACAAGAAATAGCCGCCGAACGTCCCCGCGGGTGGCACCAACACCTCCCACGGGACCAATGTAACTCGTAGGAACTGAACCCGCAGCCGCGGGACTCCCGGTTTGAGAATATGACGATAATTTGCACATTTCTAGACTTAGGCTTAAAAACATGGCGTTAGAGGGTGAGAACTCGAAACATCCCCTGAACGGCCCCGTGGGTGTCACCAACACCTCCCACGGGACCAATGTAACTCGTAGGAACTGACCTCGCAGCCGCGGGTCTCCCGGTTTTAGAATACGACGGAAATTTGCATATTTCTAAACTTATGAAAAACATGGTGTTTGAAGGTGAAAACTCGAAAGAGCCCCGGAACGGCCCTGTGGGTGGCACAAACACCTCCCACGGGACCAATGTAATTTTTAGGAACGGACCCCGCAACCACGAGACTCCCGGTTTGAGAATACGACGATAATTTGCATATTTCTAGGCAAAGGATTAAAAGCATGGCGTTAGAGGGTGAGAACTAGAAACTGCCCCCGAACGTCCCCAGGGGTGGCTCCAACACCTCCCACGATAGAACTCGTAGGAACTGACCTCGCAGCCGCGGGACTCCCGGTTTGAGAATAAGACGATAATTTGCACATTTTTATCCTTAGGCTTAAAAACATGGCGTTAGAGGGGGAGAACTCGAAACAGCCCCAGAACGGCCCCGTGGGTGGAACCAACACCTCCCACGGGATCAATGTAACTCGTCGGAACTGACCCCGCAGCCGCGGGTTTCCCGATTTTAGAATACGACGGAAATTTGGATATTTCTAGACTTAGGTTTAAAAACATGGCGTTAGAGGGTGAGAACTAGAAACAGACCCCGAATGTCCCCGTGGGTGGCACCAACACCTCCCACGAGACCAATGTAACCCGTAGGAACTGACCCCGCAGTCGCGGGACTCCCGGTTTGAGAATACGACGATAATTTGCACATTTTTACACTTAGACTTAAAACATGGCGTTAAAGGGGGAGAACTCGAAACAGCCCCAGAACGGCCCCGTGGGTGGTACCAACACCTCCCACGGGACCAATGTAACTAGTAGGAACTGACCCTGGAGCTGCGGGTTTCCCGATTTTAGAATACGACGGTAATTTGAATATTTCTAGACTTAGGTTTAAAAACATGGCGTTAGAGGGTGAGAACTAGAAACAGCCTCCGAATGTCCCCGAGGGTGGCACCAACACCTCCCACGGGACCAATGTAACTCGTAGGAACTGACCACGCAGTCGCGGGATTCCCGGTTTGAGAATATGATTATAATTTGCACATTTCTAGCCTTAGGCTTAAAAACATGGCGTTAGAGGGTGAGAACTCGAAACATCCCCAGAAAGACCCCGTGGGTGGCACCAACACCTCCCACGAGACCAATGTAACCCGTAGGAACTGACCACGCAGTCGCGGGTCTCCCGATTTGAGAGTACGACAGTAATTTGCATATTTCTAGACTTAGGCTTAAAAACAAGGCGTTAGAGGTTAAAAAACTAGAAACAGCCCCCGAACATCCCCGTGGGTGGCACCAACACCTCCCACGGGACCAATGTAACTCGTAGGAACTGACCCCGCAGTCGCGGGACTTCCCGATTTGTGAATAAGACGGTAATTTGTATAATTCTGGACTCAGGCTTAAAAACATGGCGATAGAGGGTGAGAACTAGAAACAACCCCCGAACGGTAATATGCATATTTCTAGACTTAAGGTTATAAATATGGCGTTAGAGGGTGAAAACTCGAAACAGCCCCTGAACGGCCCCGTGGTGGCACCAACACCTCCCACGGGACCAATGTAACTCATAGGAACTGACCCTACAGCCGCGGGACTCCCGGTTTGAGAATACGACGGTAATTTGCATATTTCAAGACAAAGGCTTAAAAACATGGCGTTAGAGGGTGAGAACTAGAAACAACCCCCGAACGTCCCCGTGGGTGGCACCAACACCTCCCATGGGATGAATGTAACTGACCCCGCAGCCGCGGGACTCCCGTTTTGAGAATACGACGATAATTTGAACATTTATAGACTTAGTCTTTAAAACATGGCGTTAGAGGGTGAGAACTCGAAACATCCCCAGAACGGCCCCGTGGGTGGCACCATCACCTCCCACGGGACCAATGTAACTCGTAGGAACTGACCACGCAGTCGTGGGCATCCTGGTTTGAGAGTACGATGATAATTTGCATATTTCAAGACTTAGGCTTAAAAACATGGCGTTAGAGGGTGAGAACTTAAAACAGCCCCCGAACATCCGTGTGGGTGGCACCAGCACCTCCCACAGGACCAATGTAACTCGCACTAACTGACCCCGCAACCGCGGGACTCCCGGTTTTAGAATACAACGGTAATTTGCATATTTGTAGACTCAGTCTTAAAAACATGGCGAGAGAGGGTGGGAACTAAAAACAGCCCCCGAACGTCCCCGTAGGTGGGACCAACTCCTCCCACGGGACCAATGTAACTCATAGGAACTGACCCCTCAGCCGCGGGTCTCCCGGTTCTAGAATACGACGGAAATTCGCATATATCTAAACTTATAAAAAAACATGGCGTTCGAAGGTGAAAACTCGAAACAGCCCCGGAACGGCCCCGTGGGTGGCACCAACACCTCCGACGGGACCAATGTAATTTTTAGGAACTGACCCCGCAGCCGCGGGACACCCGGTTTGAGAATACAACGATAATTTGCATATTTCTAGACAAAGGCTTAAATGCATGGCGTTAGAGGGTGAGAACTAGAAACTGCCCCCGAACGTCCCCAGGGGTGGCACCAACACCTCCCACGGGACCAATAGAACTCGTAGGAACTGACCTCGCAGCCGCGGGACTCCCGGTTTAAGAATAAGACGATAATTTGCACATTTTTATCCTTAGGCTTAAAAACATGGCGTTAGAGGGGGAGAACTAGAAAAAGCCCCAGAACGGCCCCGTGGGTAGCACCAACACCTCCCACGGGACCAATGTAACTCGTAGGAAATGACCCCGCAGCCGCGGGTTTCCCGATTTTAGAATACGATGGAAATTTGCATATTTCTAGACTTAGGTTTAAAAACATGGCGTTAGAGGGTGAGAACTAGAAGCAGCCCCCGAATGTCCCCGTGGGTGGCACCAACACCTCCCACGGGACCAATGTAACTTGTAGGAACTGACCCCGCAGCCACGGGACTCCCGGTTTGAGAATACAACGGTAATTTGCATATTTCAAGACAAAGGCTTAAAAACATATCGACAGAGGGTGAGAAATGGAAACAGCCCCCGAACGTACCCGTGGGTGGCACCAACACCTCCCACGGGACCAATGTAACTCGTAGGAACTGACCCCACAGCCGCGGGACTCCCGGTTTGAGAATACGACGATAATTTGCACATTTCTATACTTAGGCTTAAAAACATGGCGTCAGAGGGTGAGAACTCGAAACATCCCCAGAAAGGCCCCTTGGGAGGCACCAACACCTCCCACGGGACCAATGTAACTCGTAGGAACTGACCTCGCAGCCGCGGGACTCCCGGTTTGAGAATACGATGATAATTTTCACATTTCTATACTTAGACTTAAAAACATGGTGTTAGAGGGTGAGAACTCGAAACAGCCCCAGAACGACCCCATGGGTGGCACCAACACCTCCCACGGGACCAATGTAACTCGTAGGAACTGAGCCCGCAACCGTGGTTCTCCCGATTTTAGAATAAGATAGAAATTTGCATATTTCTAGACTTAGGGTTAAAATCATGGCGTTAGAGGGTGAGAACTAGAAACAGCCCCCGAACGTCCCCGTGGGTGGCACCAACACCTCCCACGGGACCAATGAAATTCGTAGGAACTGACACCGCAGCTGCGGGACTCCGGGTTTGAGAATACGATGGTAATTTTCATATTTTTATACAAAGGCTTAAAAACATGGCGATAGAGGGTGAGAACTAGAAATAGCCCCCGAACGTCCCCGTGGGTGGCACCAACCCTCCCACGGGACCAATGTAACTCGTAGGAACGGACCCCGTAGCCGCGGGACTCTCGGTTTGAGAACACGATGATAATTTGCACATTTCTAGACTTAGGCTTAGAAACATGGCATTAGAGGGTGAGAACTCGAAACATCGCCAGAACGGCCCCGTGGGTGGCACCAACACCTTCCACGGGACCAATATAACTCGTAGGAACTGACCACACAGTGGCGGGTCTCCCGATTTGAAAGTACGACGGTAATTTGCATATTTCTAGACTTTGGCTTGAAAACATGGCGTTAGAGGAAAAGAACTAGAAATAGCCCCCGAACGTCCCCGCGGGTGGCACCAACACCTCCCACGGGACCAATGTAACTCGTAGGAACTGAACCCGCAGCCGCGGGACTCCCGGCTTGAGAATACGATGATAAATTGCACATTTCTAGACTTAGGCTTAAAAACATGGCGTTAGAGGGTGAGAACTCGAAACATCCCCTGAACGGCCTCGTGGGTGTCACCAACACCTCCCACTGGACCAATGTAACTCGTAGGAACTGACCTCGCAGCCGCGGGTCTCCCGATTTTAGAATACGACAGAAATTTGCATATTTCTATTCTCAGGCTTAAAAACATGGCGTTAGGGGGTGAGACTAGAAACAGCCCCCGAACGTCCCCGTGGGTGGCACCAACACCTCCCACGGGACCAATGTAACTCGTAGGAACTGACCCCGCAGCCGCGGGACTCCCGGTTTGAGAATACGACGATAATTTGCACATTTCTAGACTTAGGCTTAAAAACATGGCATTAGAGGGTGAGAACTCGAAACATCCCCAGAACGGCCCCGTGGCTGGCACCATCACCTCCCACGGGACCAATGTAACTCGTAGGAACTGACCACGCAGTCGTGGGCATCCCGGTTTGAGAGTACGATGGTAATTTGCATATTTCTAGACTTTGGCTTTAAAACATGGCGTTAGAGGGTGAGAACTCAAAACAGCCCCCGAACATCCCTGTGGGTGGCACCAGCACCTCCCACAAGACCAATGTAACTCGCACTAACTGACCCCGCAACTGCGGGACTCCCAATTTGAGAATACAACGGTAATTTGCATATTTCTAGACTCGGTCTTAAAAACATGGCGAGAGAGGGTGAGAACTAAAAACAGCCCCCGAACGTCCCCGTGGGTGGGACCAACTCCACCCATGGGACCAATGTAACTCATAGGAACTGACCCCCCAAGCGCGGGTCTCCCGGTTTTAGAATACGACGGAAATTTTCATATTTCTAAACTTATGAAAAACATGGCGTTTGAAGGTGAAAACTCGAAACAGCCCCGGAACGGCCCCGTGGGTGGCACCAACACCTCCCACGGGACCAATGTAATTTTTAGGAACTGACCCAGTAGCCGCGAGACTCCCGGTTTGAGAATACGATGATAATTTACATATTTCTAGACAAAGGCTTAAAAGCATGGCGTTATAGGGGGAGAACTAGAAACTTCCCCCGAACGTCCCCAGGGGTGACACCAACACCTCCCACGGGACCAATAGCACTCGTAGGAACTAACCTCGCAGCCGCGGGATTCCCGGTTTGAGAATAAGATAATAATTTGCACATTTTTATCCTTAGACTTAAAAACATGGCGTTAGAGGGGCAGAACTCGAAACAGCCCCGGAACGGCCCCGTGGGTGGCACCAACACCTCCCACGGGACCAATGTAATTTTTAGGAACTGACACAGTAGCCGCGAGACTCCCGGTTTGAGAATACGATGATAATTTGCATATTTCTAGACAAAGGCTTAAAAGCATGGCGTTAGAGGGTGAGAACTATAAACTGCCGCCGAACGTCCCCAGGGGTGGCACCAACACCTCCCACGGGACCAATAGAACTCGTAGGAACTGACCGCGCAGCCGCGCGACTCCCGGTTTGAAAATAAGACGATAATTTTCACATTTTTATTCTTAGGCTTAAAAACATGGCGTTAGAGGGGGAGAACTCAAAATAGCCCCAGAACGGCCCCGTGGGTGGCACCAACACCTCCCACGGGACCAATGTAACTCGTCGGAACTGACCCCGCAGCCGCGGGTTTCCCGATTTTAGAATACGACGGAAATTTGAATATTTCTAGACTTTGGTTTAAAAACATGGTGTTAGTGGGTGAGAACTAGAAACAGACCCCGAACGTCCCCGTGGGTGGCACCAACACCTCCCACGGGACCAATGTAACTCGTAGGAACTGACCCCGCAGCCGCGGGTTTCCCAGTTTGAGAGTACGACGGTAATTTGCATATTTCTAGACTTAGGGTTAAAAACATGGCGTTAGAGGGTGAGAACTAGAAACAGCCCCCGAACGTCCCCATGGGTGGCACCAACACCTCCCACGGGACCAATGAAACTCGTAGGAACTGACACTGCAGCTACGGTACTCCGGGTTTGAGAATACGACGATAATTTTCATATTTCTATACAAAGGCTTAAAAAAATGGCAATAGAGGGTGAGAACTAGAAACAGCCCCCGAACGTCCCCGTGGGTGGCACCAACCCTCCCACGGGACCAATGTAACTCGTAGGAACGGACCCCGCAGCCGCGGGACTCTCGGTTTGAGAACACGATGATAATTTGCACATTTCTAGACTTAGGCTTAAAAACATGGCATTAGAGGGTGAGAACTCGAAACATCCCCAGAACGGCCCCGTGGGTTGCACCAACACCTTCCACGGGACCAATATAACTCGTAGGAACTGACCACACAGTGGCGGGTCTCCCGATTTGAAAGTACGACGGTAATTTGCATATTTCTTGACTTAGGCTTGAAAACATGGTGTTAGAGGCAAAGAACTAGAAATAGCCCCCGAATGTCCCCGCGGGAGGCACCAACACCTCCCACGGGACCAATGTAACTCGTAGGAACTGAACCCGTAGCCACGGGACTCCCGGTTTGAGAATACGATGATAAATTTCACATTTCTAGACTTAGGCTTAAAAACACGGCGTTATGTGTGAGAACTCGAAACATCCCCTGAACGGCCCCGTGGGTGTCACCAACACCTCCCACTGGACCAATGTAACTCGTAGGAACTGACCTCGCAGCCGCGGGTATCCCGATTTTAGAATACGACAGAAATTTGCATATTTCTATTCTTAGGCTTAAAAACATGGCGTTAGGGGGTGAGACTAGAAACAACCCCCGAACGTCCCCGTGGGTGGCACCAACAGCTCCCACGGGACCAATGTAACTCGTAGGAACTGACCCCGCAGCCGCGGGACTCCCGGTTTGAGAATACGGCGATAATTTGCACATTTCTAGACTTAGGCTTAAAAACATGGCATTAGAGGATGAGAACTCGAAACATCCCCAGAACGGCCCCGTGGGTGGCACCATCACCTCCCACGGGACCAATGTAACTCGTAGGAACTGACCACGCAGTCGTGGGCATCCCGGTTTGAGAGTACGATGGTATTTTGCATATTTCTAGACTTTGGCTTTAAAACATGGCGTTAGAGGGTGAGAACTCAAAACAGCCCCCGAACATCCCTGTGGGTGGCACCAGCACCTCCCACAGGACCAATGTAACTCGCACTAACTGACCCCGCAACCGCGGGACTCCCAGTTTTAGAATACAACGGTAATTTACATATTTCTAGACTCGGTCTTAAAAACATGGCGAGAGAGGGTGAGAACTAAAAACAACCCCCGAACGTCCCCGTGGGTGGGACCAACTCCACCCACGGGACCAATGTAACTCATTGGAACTGACCCCCCAGGCGCGGGTCTCCCGGTTTTAGAATACGACGGAAATTTTCATATTTCTAAACTTATGAAAAACATGGCGTTTGAAGGTGAAAACTCGAAACAGCCCCGGAACGGCCCCGTGGGTGGCACCAACACCTCCCACGGGACCAATGTAATTTTTAGGAACTGACCGAGTAGCCGCAAGACTCCCGGTTTGAGAATACGACGATAATTTGCATATTTCTAGACAAAGTCTTAAAAGCATGGCGTTAGAGGGGGAGAACTAGAAACTTCCCCCGAACGTCCCCAGGGGTGGCACCAACACCTCCCACGGGACCAATAGCACTCGTAGGAACTAACCTCACAGCTGTGGGACTCCCGGTTTGAGAATAAGATGATAATTTGCACATTTTTATCCTTAGGCTTAAAAACATGGCGTTAGAGGGGGAGAACTCGAAACAGCCCCGGAACGGCCCCGTGGGTGGCACCAACACCTCCCACGGGACCAATGTAATTTTTAGGAACTGACCCAGTAGCCGCGAGACTCCCGGTTTGAGAATACGATGATAATTTGCATATTTCTAGACAAAGGCTTAAAAGCATGGCGTTAGAGGGTGAGAACTATAAACTGCCCCCGAACGTCCCCAGGGGTGACACCAACACCTCCCACGGGACCAATAGAACTCGTAGGAACTGACCTCGCAGCCGCGGGACTCCCGGTTTGAAAATAAGACGATAATTTTCACATTTTTATCCTTAGGCTTAAAAACATGGCGTTAGAGGGGGAGAACTCAAAACAGCCCCAGAACGGCCCCGTGGGTGGCACCAACACCTCCCACGGGACCAATGTAACTCGTCGGAACAGACCCCGCAACCGCGGGTTTCCCGATTTTAGAATACGACGGAAATTTGCATATTTGTAGACTTTGGTTTAAAAACATGGTGTTAGAGGGTGAGAACTAGAAACAGACCCCGAATGTCCCCGTGGGTGGCACCAACACCTCCCACGGGACTAATGTAACTCATAGGAATTGACCCCGCAGCCGCGGGACTCCCGGTTTGAGAATACAACGATAATTTGCATATTTCAAGACAAAGGTTTAAAAACATAGCGACAGATGGTGAGAACTAGAAACAACCCTCGAACGTCCCCGTGGGTGGCACCAACACCTCCCACGGGACCAATGTAACTCGTAGGAACTGACCCCGCAGTCGCGGGACTCCCGATTTGAGAATATGATTATAATTTGCACATTTCTAGACTTAGGCTTAAAAACATGGCGTTAGAGGGTGAGAACTCGAAACATCCCCAGAAAGGCCCCGTGGGTGGCACCAACACCTCCCACGGGACCAATGTAACTCGTAGGAACTGACCACGCAGTCCCGGGTCTCCCGATTTGAGAGTACGACGGTAATTTGCATGTTTCTGGACTTAGGCTTAAAAACATGGCGTTAGAGGTAAAAAAGCTAGAAACGTCCCCTGAACATCCCCGTGGGTGGCACCAACACCTCTCAGGGACCAATGTAACTCGTAGGAACTGACCCCGCAGTCGCGGGACTCCCGATTTGTGAATAAGACGGTAATTTGTATAATTCTAGACTCAGGCTTAAAAACATGGCGATAGAGGGTGAGAACTAGAAACAACCCCCGAACGGTAATATGCATATTTCTAGACTTATGGTTAAAAATATGGCGTTAGAGGTGAAAACTCGAAACAGCCCCCGAACGGCCCCGTGGTGGCACCAACACCTCCCACGGGACCAATGTAACTCATAGGAACTGACCCCACAGCCGCGGGACTCCCGGTTTGAGAATACGCCGGTAATTTGCATATTTCTAGACAAAGGCTTAAAAACATGGCGTTAGAGGGTGAGAACTAGAAACAACCCCCGAACGACCCCGTGGGTGGCACTAACACCTCCCACGGGATGAATGTAACTGACCCCGCAGCCGCGGGACTCCTGGTTTGAGAATACGACGATAATTTGCACATTTCTAGACTTAGGCTTAAAAACATGGCGTTAGAGGGTGAGAACTCGAAACATCCCCAGAACGGCCCCGTGGGTGGCACCATCACCTCCCACGGGACCAATGTAACTCGTAAGAACTGACCACGCAGTCGTGGGCATCCCGGTTTGAGAGTACGATGGTATTTTGCATATTTCTAGACTTTGGCTTTAAAACATGGCGTTAGAGGGTGAGAACTCAAAACAGCCCCCGAACATCCCTGTGGGTGGCACCAGCACCTCCCACAGGACCAATGTAACTCGCACTAACTGACCCCGCAACCGCGGGACTCCCAGTTTTAGAATACAACGGTAATTTGCATATTTCTAGACTCGGTCTTAAAAACATGGCGAGAGAGGGTGAGAACTAAAAACAACCCCCGAACGTCCCCGTGGGTGGGACCAACTCCACCCACGGGACCAATGTAACTCATAGGAACTGACCCCCCAGGCGCGGGTCTCCCGGTTTTAGAATACGACGGAAATTTTCATATTTCTAAACTTATGAAAAACATGGCGTTTGAAGGTGAAAACTCGAAACAGCCCCGGAACGGCCCCGTGGGTGGCACCAACACCTCCCACGGGACCAATGTAATTTTTAGGAACTGACCGAGTAGCCGCAAGACTCCCGGTTTGAGAATACGACGATAATTTGCATATTTCTAGACAAAGTCTTAAAAGCATGGCGTTAGAGGGGGAGAACTAGAAACTTCCCCCGAACGTCCCCAGGGGTGGCACCAACACCTCCCACGGGACCAATAGCACTCGTAGGAACTAACCTCACAGCTGTGGGACTCCCGGTTTGAGAATAAGATGATAATTTGCACATTTTTATCCTTAGGCTTAAAAACATGGCGTTAGAGGGGGAGAACTCGAAACAGCCCCGGAACGGCCCCGTGGGTGGCACCAACACCTCCCACGGGACCAATGTAATTTTTAGGAACCGACCCAGTAGCCGCGAGACTCCCGGTTTGAGAATACGATGATAATTTACATATTTCTAGACAAAGGCTTAAAAGCATGGCGTTAGAGAGTGAGAACTATAAACTGCCCCCGAACGTCCCCAGGGGTGACACCAAAACCTCCCACGGGACCAATAGAACTCGTAGGAACTGACCTCGCAGCCGCGGGACTCCCGGTTTGAAAATAAGACGATAATTTTCACATTTTTATCCTTAGGCTTAAAAACATGGCGTTAGAGGGGGAGAACTCAAAACAGCCCCAGAACGGCCCCGTGGGTGGCACCAACACCTCCCACGGGACCAATGTAACTCGTCGGAACAGACCCCGCAACCGCGGGTTTCCCGATTTTAGAATACGACGGAAATTTGCATATTTGTAGACTTTGGTTTAAAAACATGGTGTTAGAGGGTGAGAACTAGAAACAGACCCCGAATGTCCCCGTGGGTGGCACCAACACCTCCCACGGGACTAATGTAACTCATAGGAATTGACCCCGCAGCCGCGGGACTCCCGGTTTGAGAATACAACGATAATTTGCATATTTCAAGACAAAGGTTTAAAAACATAGCGACAGATGGTGAGAACTAGAAACAACCCTCGAACGTCCCCGTGGGTGGCACCAACACCTCCCATGGGACCAATGTAACTCGTAAGAACTGACCCCGCAGTCGCGGGACTCCCGATTTGAGAATATGATTATAATTTGCACATTTCTAGACTTAGGCTTAAAAACATGGCGTTAGAGGGTGAGAACTCGAAACATCCCCAGAAAGGCCCCGTGGGTGGCACCAACACCTCCCACGGGACCAATGTAACTCGTAGGAACTGACCACGCAGTCCCGGGTCTCCCGATTTGAGAGTACGACGGTAATTTGCATGTTTCTGGACTTAGGCTTAAAAACATGGCGTTAGAGGTAAAAAAGCTAGAAACGTCCCCTGAACATCCCCGTGGGTGGCACCAACACCTCTCAGGGACCAATGTAACTCGTAGGAACTGACCCCGCAGTCGCGGGACTCCCGATTTGTGAATAAGACGGTAATTTGTATAATTCTAGACTCAGGCTTAAAAACATGGCGATAGAGGGTGAGAACTAGAAACAACCCCCGAAGGGTAATATGCATATTTCTAGACTTATGGTTAAAAATATGGCGTTAGAGGTGAAAACTCGAAACAGCCCCCAAACGGCCCCGTGGTGGCACCAACACCTCCCACGGGACCAATGTAACTCATAGGAACTGACCCCACAGCCGCGGGACTCCCGGTTTGAGAATACGCCGGTAATTTGCATATTTCTAGACAAAGGCTTAAAAACATGGCGTTAGACGGTGAGAACTAGAAACAACCCCCGAACGACCCCGTGGGTGGCACTAACACCTCCCACGGGATGAATGTAACTGACCCCGCAGCCGCGGGACTCCTGGTTTGAGAATACGACGATAATTTGCACATTTCTAGACTTAGGCTTAAAAACATGGCGTTAGAGGGTGAGAACTCGAAACATCCCCAGAACGGCCCCGTGGGTGGCACCATCACCTCCCACGGGACCAATGTAACTCGTAAGAACTGACCACGCAGTCGTGGGCATCCCGGTTTGAGAGTACGATGGTATTTTGCATATTTCTAGACTTTGGCTTTAAAACATGGCGTTAGAGGGTGAGAACTCAAAACAGCCCCCGAACATCCCTGTGGGTGGCACCAGCACCTCCCACAGGACCAATGTAACTCGCACTAACTTACCCCGCAACCGCGGGACTCCCAGTTTTAGAATACAACGGTAATTTGCATATTTCTAGACTCGGTCTTAAAAACATGGCGAGAGAGGGTGAGAACTAAAAACAACCCCCGAACGTCCCCGTGGGTGGGACCAACTCCTCCCACGGGACCAATGTTACTCCTAGGAACTGACCCCGCAGCCGCGGGTCTCCCGGTTTTAGAATACGACGGAAATTTTCAAATATCTAAACTTATGAAAAACATGGCGTTTGAAGGTGAAAACTCAAAACAGCCCCGGAACGGCCCCGTGGGTGGCACCAACACCTCCCACGGGACCAATGTAAGTTTTAGGAACTGACCCCGCAGTCGCGGGACACCCGGTTTGAGAATACAACGATAATTTGCATATTTCTAGACAAAGGCATAAAGGCATGGCGTTAGAGGGTGAGAAGTAGAAACTGCCCCCGAACGTCCCCAGGGGTGGCACCAACACCTCCCACGGGACCAATAGAACTCGTATGAACTGACCTCGCAGCCGCGGGACTCCCGGTTTGAGAATAAGACGATAATTTGCACATTTTTATCCTTAGGCTTAAAAACATGGCGTTAGAGGGGGAGAACTAGAAACAACCCCAGAACGGCCCTGTGGGTGGCACCAACACCTCCCACGGGAACAATGTAACTCGTAGGAAATGACCCCGCAGCCGCGGGTTTCCCGATTTTCGAATACGATGGAAATTTGCATATTTCTAGACTTAGGTTTAAAAACATGGCGTTAGAGGGTGAGAACTAGAAACGGCCCCCGAATGTCCCCGTGGGTGGCACCAACACCTCCCACGGGACCAATGTAACTCGTCGGAACTGACCCCGCAGCCGCGGGACTCCCGGTTTGAGAATACAACGGTAATTTTCATATTTCAAGACAAAGGCTTAAAAAGATATCGACAGAGGGTGAGAACTAGAAACAGCCCCCGAACATCCCCGTGGGTGGCACCAACACCTCCCACGGGACCAATGTAACTCGTAGGAACTGACCCCGCAGCCGCGGGACTCCCGGTTTGAAAATATGACGATAATTTGCATATTTTTATACTCAGTCTTAAAAACATGGCGATAGAGGGTGAGAACTCGAAACATCCCCAGAAATGCCCCGTGGGTGGCACCAACACCTCCCACGGGACCAATGTAACTCGTAGGAACTGACCACGCAGTCGCGGGTCTCCCGATTTGAGTGTACGACGGTAATTTGCATATTTCTAGACTTACACTTAAAAACATGGCGTTAGAGGTAAAAACTAGAAACAGCCCCGAACATCCCCGTGGGTGGCACCAACACCTCCCACGAGACCAATGTAACTCGTAGGAACTGACCCCGCAGTCGCGGGACTCCCGATTTGTGAATAAGACGGTAATTTGTATAATTCTAGACTCAGGCTTAAAAACATGGCGATAGAGGGTGAGAACTAGAAACAACCCCCGAACGTCCCCGTGGGTGGGACCAACACCTCCCACGGCACCAATGTAACTCGTAGGAACTGACCCCGCAGCCGCGGGTCTCCCGGTTTGAGAATATGATGAAAATTTGCATATTTTAGACTTATGAAAAACATGGCGTTTGAGGGTGAAAACTCGAAACAGCCCCCGAACGACCCCGTGGGTGGCACCAACACCTCCCACGGGACCAATGTAACTTGTAGGAACTGACCCCGCAGCCGCGGGACTCCCGGTTTGAGAATACGATGATAATTTGCATATTTTTAGACTTAGGCTTAAAAACATGGCGTTAGAGGGTGAAAACTCTAAACAACTCCCGAACGGCCCCGTGGTGGCAACAACACCTCCCACGGGACCAATGTAACTCGTAGGAACTGACCCCGTAGCCGCAGCACTCCCGGTTTGAGAATACGACGGTAATATGCATATTTCTAGACTTATGGTTAAAAATATGGCGTTAGAGGGTGAAAACTCGAAACAGCCTCCGAACGGCCCCGTGGTGGCACCAACACCTCCCACGGGACCAATGTAACTCGTAGGAACTGACCCCGCAGCCACGGGACTCCCGGTTTGAGAATTCGATGATAATTTCCATATTTTTAGACTTAAGCTTAAAAACATGACATTAGAGGGTGAAAACTCGAAACAAACCTCTAACGGCCCCGTGGGTGGCACCAACACCTCCCACGGGACCAATGTAACTCGTAGGAACTGACCCCGCAGCCGCGGGACTCCCGGTTTGAGAATACGACGATAATTTAAATATTTTTTGACTAAGGCTTAGAACATGGCGTTAGATGGTGAAAACTCGAAATAGCCCTCTAACGTCCCCGTGGGTGGCACGAACACCTCCCATGGGACCAATGTAACTCGTAGGAACTGACCCCACAGCCACGGAACTCCCAGTTTGAGAATACGACGGTAATATGCATATTTCTAGACTTAGGGTTAAAAATATGGCGTTAGAGGGCGAGAACTAGAAACAGCCCTCGAACGACCCCGTGGGTGGCACCAAGACCTCCCACGGGACCAATGTAACTCGTTGGAACTGACCCCACAGCCGTGTGACTCCCGGTTTGAGAATAAGACGATAATTTGCACATTTCTAGACTTAGACTTAAAAATATGGCGTTAGAGGGTGAGAACTCGAAACAGCCCCAGAACAGCCTCGTGGGTGGCACCAACACCTCCGACGGGACCAATGTAACTCATAGGAACTGACCACGCAGCCACGGGTCTCCCGGTTTGAGAGTACGATGGTAATTTTCTTATTTCCATACTTAGGCTTAAAAACATGGCGTTAGAGGGTGAGAACTAGAAACAGCCCCCGAACATTCCTGTGGGTGGCACCAACACCTCCCACAGGACCAATGTAACTCATAGGAACTGACCCCGCAGCTGCGGGACTCCCAGTTTGACAATACGATGATAATTTGCATATTTTTAGACTTAGGCTTAAAAACATGGCGTTAGAGGGTGAAAACTCGAAACAACTCCCGAACGGCCCCGTGGTGGCAACAACACCTCCCACGGGACCAATGTAACTCGTAGGAACTGACCCCGTAGCCGCAGCACTCCCGGTTTGATAATACGACGGTAATATGCATATTTCTAGACTTATGGTTAAAAATATGGCGTTAGAGGGTGAAAACTTGAAACAACCCCCGAACGGCCCCGTGGTGTCACCAACACCTCCCACGGGACCAATGTAACTCGTAGGAACTGACCCCGCAGCCGCGGGACTCCCGATTTGAGAATTCGATGATAATTTCCATATTTTTAGACTTAGGCTTAAAAACATGACATTAGAGGGTGAATACTCGAAACAGACCTCTAACGGCCCCGTGGGTGGCAACAACACCTCCCACGGGACCAATGTAACTCGTAGGAACTGACCCCGCAGCCGCGGGACTCCCGGTTCGAGAATACGATGATAATTTAAATATTTTTAGACTAAGGCTTAGAAACATGGCGTTAGATGGTGAAAACTCGAAATAGCCCTCTAACGGCCCTGTGGGTGGCACCAACGCCTCCCACGGGACCAATGTCACTCGTAGGAACTGACCCCGCAGCCGCGGGACTCCCGATTTGAGAATAGGATGATAATTTACATATTTCTAGACTTAAGCATAAAAACATGGTGTTAGAGGGTGAAAACTCGAAATATCCTCCGAACGGCCCCGTGGGTGGCACTAACACCACCCATGGGACCAATGTAACTCGTAGAAACTGACCTCGCAGCCGCGGCACTCCCGGTTTGAGAATACCACGGTAATTTGTATATTTCTAAGTTTAGTCATAAAAACATGGCATTAGAGGGTGAGAACTCAAAACAGCCCCCGAACATCCCCGTGGGTGGCACCAACACCTCCGATGGGACCAATGTAACTCATAGGAACTGACCACGCAGTCGCGGGTCTCCCGGTTTGAGAGTACGATGGTAATTTTCATATTTCCATACTTAGGCTTAAAAACATGGCGTTAGAGGGTGAGAACTAGAAACAGCCCCCGAACATCCCTGTGGGTGGCACCAACACCTCCCACGGGACCAATGTAACTCGTAGGAACTGACCCCGCAGCCGTGGGACTACCGGTTTGAGAATACGACGATAATTTGCACATTTCTAGACTTAGACTTAAAAATATGGCGTTAGAGGGTGAGAACTCGAAACATCCCCAGAAAGGCCCCGTGGGTGGGACCAACACCTCCCACAGGACCATTTAACTCATAGGAACTGACCCCGCAGTCGTGGGTCTCCCGGTTTGAGAATACGACAGAAATTTGCATATTCCTACACTTAAGCAAAACATGACATTAGAGGGTGTGAACTCGAAATAGCCCCCGAACGACCCCGTGGGTGGCACCAACACCTCCGACGGGACCAATGTTACTCGTACGAACTGAACCCGCAGCCGCGGGTCTCCCGGTTTGAGAATACGACGGTAATTTGCATATTTTTAGACTCATGTTTAAAATCATGGCGATGGAGGGTGAGAACTAGAAACAGCCCCGAACGTCCCCGTGGGTGGGACCAACACCTCCCACGGGACCAATATAACTCGTAGGAACTGACCTCGCAGCCGCGGGTCTCCCGGTTTGAGAATACGACAAAAATTTGCATATTTCCAGACTTAGGCTTAAAAACATGGCGTTAGAGGGTGAAAACTCGAAACAGCCCCCGAACGGCCCCGTGGGTGGCACCAACACCTCCCACGGGACTAATATAACTCGTAGGAACTGACCCCGCAGCCGCGGGACTCCTGTTTTGATAATACGATGATAATTTGCATATTTTTAGACTTAGGCTTAAAAACATGGCGTTAGAGGGTGAAAACTCGAAACAGCTCCCGAACGGACCCGTGGTGGCAACAACACCTCCCACGGGACCAATGTAACTCGTAGGAAATGACCCCGCAGCCGCGGGACTCCCGGTTTGAGAATACGATGATAATTTGCATATTTTTAGACTTAGGCTTAAAAATACGGCGTTAGATGGAGAAAATTCGTAATAGCCCTCTAACGGCCCCATGGGTGGCACCAACACCACCCACGGGACCAATGTAACTCGTAGCAAATGACCCCGCAGCCGCAGGACTCCCGGTTTGAGAATACGATGATAATTTATATATTTCTAGACTTAGGCTTAAAAACATGACGTTAGAGGGTGAAAACTCAAAATATCCCTCGAACGGCCCCGTGGGTGGCACCAACACCTCCCACGGGACCAATGTAACTCGTAGGAACTGACCCCATAGCCACGGGACACCCGATTTGAGAATACGATGGTAATTTGCATATTTCTAGACTTAGCCTTGAAAACATGGCGTTAGAGGGTGAGAACTCGAAACAGCCCTAAAACGGCCCCGTGGGTAGCACCAACACCTCCCACGGGACCAATGTAACTCGTTGGAACTGACCCCGCAGCCGCGGGTCTCCCGATTTTAGAATAAGAGTGAAATTTGCATATTTCTAGACTTCTGCTTAAAAATATGACGTTAGAGGGTGAGAACTAGAAACAACCCCCGAACAACCCCGTTGGTGGCACCAAGCCCTCCCATGGGACCAATGTAACTCGTAGAAACTCACCCCACTGCCGCGGGACTCCCGGTTTGAGAATACGACGATAATTTGCACATTTCTAGACTTAGGCTTAAAAATATGGCTTAGAGGGTGAGAACTCGAAACAGCCCCAGAACGTCCCCGTGGGTGGCACCAACACCTCCGAAGGGACCAATGTAACTCGTAGGAACTGACCCCGCATCCGCGGGTCTCCCGGTATGAGAGTACGACGGTAATTTGTATCTTTCCAGACTTAGGCTTAAAAACATGGCGTTAGAGGGTGAGAACTAGAAACAGCCCCCGAACATCCCCGTGGGTGGCACCAACACCTCCCACGGGACCAATGTAACTCGTAGGAACTGACCCGATTTGAGAATACGATGATAATTTATATATTTCTAGACTTAGGATTAAAAACATGGCGTTAGAGGGTGAAAACTCGAAATAGCCCTCGAACGGCCCCGTGGGTGGCACCAACACCTCCCACGTGACTAATGTAACTCGTAGGAACTGACCCCGCAGCCGCGGGTCTTCGGGTTTGAGGGTACGACGAAAATTTGCATATTTCTAGACTTAGGCTTAAAAACATGGCGTTAGAGGGTGAGAACTAGAAACAGCCTCCGAAAATCCCCGTGGGTGGCACCAACACCTTCCACGGGACCAATGTAACTCGTAGGAACTGACCCCGCAGCCGCGGGACTTCCGGTTTGAGAATACGACGGTAGTTTGCATATTTTTAGACTCAGGCTTAAAAACATGGCGATAGAGGGTTAGAACTAGAAACAGCCGCCGATCGTCCCCGTGTGTGGGACCAACACCTCCCACGGGACCAATGTAACTTGTAGGAACTGACCCCGCAGTCGCGGGACTCCCGGTTTGAGAATACGATGGTAATTTTCATATTTGTAGACTTTGGCTTAAAAACATGGCGTTAGAGGGTGAGAACTCGAAACACCCCCCGAACGGCCCTGTGGGTGGCACCAGCACCTCCCACGGGACCAATGTAACTCGTAGGGAACTGAACCCACAGCCGCGGGTCTAACAGTTTGATAGTACGACGGTAATTTGCATATTTCTAGACTTAGGCTTAAAAACATGGCGTGAGAGGGTGCGAACTGGAAATAGCCCCCAAACATCCCCGTGGGTGGCACCAATGCCTCACACGGGACCAATGTCACTCGTAGGAACTGACCCCGCAGCCGCGGGACTCCCGATTTGAGAATAGGATGATAATTTACATATTTCTAGACTTAAGCATAAAAACATGGCGTTAGAGGGTGAAAACTCGAAATATCCTCCGAACGGCCCCGTGGGTGGCACCAACACCACCCATGGGACCAATGTAACTCGTAGAAACTGACCTCGCAGCCGCGGCACTCCCGGTTTGAGAATACCACGGTAATTTGTATATTTCTAAGTTTAGTCATAAAAACATGGCGTTAGAGGGTGAGAACTCAAAACAGCCACCGAACGTCCCCGTGGGTGGCACCAACACCTCCCACGGGACCAATGTAACTCGTAGTAACTGACCCCGCAGTCGCGGGAATCCCGGTTTGAGAATAGGATGATAATTTACATATTTCTAGACTCAGGCTTAAAAACGTGGCGATAGAGTGTGAGAACTAGAAACAGCCCCCAAACGTCCCCGTGGGTGGGACCAACACCTCCCACGGGACCAATGTAACTCGTAGGAACTGACCCCGTAGTCGCGAGACTCCCGGTTTCAGAATACGACTGTAATTTTCATATTTGTAGACTTGGGCTTAAAAACATGGCGTTAGAGAGAGAGAACTCGAAACACCCCCTGAACGTCCCTGTGGGTAGCACCAACACCTCCCACGGGACCAATGTAACTCGTAGGAACTGACCCCACAGCCGCGGGTTTCCCAGTTTGAGAGTACGACGGTAATTTGCATATTTCTAGACTTAGGCTTACAAACATGGCGTTAGAGGGTGCGAACTGGAAAAAGCCCCCGAACATTCCCGTGGGTGGCACCAACGCCTCCCACGGGACCAATGTCACTCGTAGGAACTGACCCCGCAGCCGCGGGACTCCCGATTTTAGAATAGGATGATAATTTACATATTTCTAGACTTAAGCATAAAAACATGGCGTTAGAGGGTGAAAACTCGAAATATCCTCCGAACGGCCCCGTGGGTGGCACCAACACCACCCATGGGACCAATGTAACTCGTAGAAACTGACCTCGCAGCCGCGGCACTCCCGGTTTGAGAATACCACGGCAATTTGTATATTTCTAAGTTTAGTCATAAAAACATGGCGTTAGAGGGTGAGAACTCAAAACAGCCACCGAACGTCCCCGTGGGTGGCACCAGCACCTCCCACGGGACCAATGTAACTCGTAGGAACTGACCCCGCAGTCGCGGGAATCCCGGTTTGAGAATACGATGATAATTTGAAAATTTCTAGACTTAGGATTAAAAACATGGCGTTAGAGGGTGAGAACTCGAAACAGCCCCAGAACGGCCCCGTGGGTGGCACCAACACCTCCGACGGGACCAATGTAACTCGTAGGACTGACACCGCAGCCGCGGGTCTCCGGGTTTGAGAGTACGATGAAAATTTCCATATTTCTAGACTTAGGCTTAAAAACATGGTGTTAGAGGGTGAGAACTGGAAACAGCCTCCGAACATCCCCGTGGGTGATACCAACACCTTCCACGGGACCAATGTAACTCGTAGGAACTGACCCCACAGCCGCGGGACTTCCGGTTTGAGAATACGACGATAATTTGTAAATTTCTAGACTTAGGCTTAAATAATGGCTTTAGAGGGTGAGAACTAGAAACAGCCCGCGAACGTCTCCGTGGGTGGCACCAACACCTCCCACGGGACCAATGTAACTCGTAGGAACTGACCCCGCAGCCGCGGCACTCCCTGTTTGAGAATATGACGGTAATATGCATATTTCTAGACTTATGGTTAAAAATATGGCGTTAGGGGGTGAGAACTATGAATATTCCCCGAACGTCCCCGTGGGTGGCACCAACACCTCCTACGGGACCAATGTAACTCGTAGGAACTGACCCCGCAGCCGCGGGACTCCCATTTTGAGAATACGACGATAATTTGCATATTTCTAGAGTTAGGCTTAAAAATATGGCGGTAGAGGGTGAGAACAAGAAACATCCCCCGAACGACCCCGTGTGTGGCACCAACACCTCCCACGAGACCATTGTAACTCGTAGGAACTGACCCCGCAGCCGCGGGACTCCCGGTTTGAGAATACGACGGTAATTTACATATTTCTAGACAAAGGCTTAAAAACATGGCGTTAGAGGATGAGAACTTGAAACAGCCCCCGAACGTCCCCATGGGTGGCACCAACATCTCCCACGGGACCAATGTAACTCGTAGGAACTGACCCCACAGCCGCAGGACTCCCGGCTTGAGAATATGATTATAATTTGCACATTTCTAGACTTAGGCTTAAAAATATGGCGTTAGGGGGTGAGAACTCGAAACAGCCCACAAACATCCTCGTGGGTGGCACCAACACCTCCGGCGGGACTAATGTAATTCGTAGGAACTGACCCTGCACCCGCGAGACTCTCGGTTTGAGAATACGACGATAATTTACATATTTCTAGACTTAGGCTTAAAAACATGGCGTTAGACGGTGAGAACTCGAAACAGCCTCAGAACGGCCTCGTGGGTGGCACCAACACCTCCGAGGGGACCCATGTAACTCGTAGGAACTGACCCCGCAGCCGCAGGACTTCTGGTTTGAGAATGCGACAATAATTTGCATATTTCTAGACAAAGGCTTAAAAACATGGCGATAGAGGGTGAGAACTAGAAACAGCCCCCGAACGTCTCCGTGGGTGGCACCAACACCTCCCACGGGACCAATATAACTCGTAGGAACTGACCCCGCAGCCGCGGCACTCCCTGTTTGAGAATATGACGGTAATATGCATATTTCTAGACTTATGGTTAAAAATATGGCATTAGGGGGTGAGAACTATGAATATTCCCCGAACGTCCCCATGGGTGGCACCAACACCTCCTACGGGACCAATGTAACTCGTAGGAACTGACCCCGCAGCCGCGGGACTCCAATTTTGAGAATACGACGATAATTTGCATATTTCTAGAGTTAGGCTTAAAAATATGGCGTTAGAGGGTGAGAACTAGAAACAGGCCCCGAACGTCCCCGTGGGTGGCACCAACACCTCCCACGGGACCAATGTAACTCGTAGGAACTCACCCCGCAGCCATGGGACTCCCAGTTTGAGAATACGACGGTAATTTGCATATTTCTAGACTCAGGCTTAAAAACGTGGCGATAGAGGGTGAGAACTAGAAACAGCCCCCAAACGTCCTCGTGGGTGGGACCAACATCTCCCACGTGACCAATGTAACTCGTAGGAACTAACCCCGCAGTCGCGGGGCTCCTGGTTTGAGAATATGACGGTAATTTGTATATTTCCATACTTACGCTTAAAAACATGGCGTTAGAGGATGAGAACTCGAAACATCCCCTGAACGGCCCTGTGGGTGGCACCAACACCTCCCACGGGACCAATGTAACTCGTAGGAACTGACCCCGCAGCCGCAGGACTTCTGGTTTGAGAATGCGACAGTAATTTGCATATTTCTAGACAAAGGCTTAAAAACATGGCGATAGAGGGTGAGAACTAGAAACAGCCCCCCGAACGTCCCCGTGGGTGGGACCAACACCTCCCACGGGACCAACGTAACTCGTAGAAACTGACCCCGCAGTCGTAGGTCTCCCGGTTTGAGAATACGATGGAAATTTGCATATTTCTAGACTTAAGCAAAATGTAGCGTTTGAGGGTGAAATTACGAAACAGCCCCCATACGGCCCCGTGGGTGGCACCAACATCTCCCACGGGACCAATGTAATTTTTAGGAACTGACACCGCAGCCGCTGGACTCCCGATTTTGGGAATACGATGATAATTTTCATATTTCTAGACAAAGGCTTAAAAACACGACGTTAGAGGGTGAGAACTAGAAACAGCCACTGAACGTCCCCGTGGGTGGCACTAGCACCTCCCATGGGACCAATCTAACTCGTAGGAATTGACCCCGCAGCCGCGGGACTCCCGGTTTGAGAATACGATGATAATTTGCACATTTCTAGACTTGGGCTTAAAAACATGGCGTTAGAGGGTGAGAACTAGAAACAGCCTCCGAACATCCCCGTGGGTGGCACCAACACCTTCCACGGGACAAATGTAACTCGTAGGAACTGACCCCGCAGCCGCGGGACTTCCGATTTGAGAATACGACGGTAATTTGTATATTTTTAGACTCGGGCTTAAAAACATGGCGATAGAGGGTGAGAACTAGAAACAGCCACCGAACGTCCCCGTGGGTGGCACCAACACCTCCCACAGGACCAATGTAACTCGTAGGAACTGACCCCGAAGCCGTGGGACTCCCGGTTTGAGAATATGAAGATAATTTTCACATTTCTAGACTTAGGCTTAAAAACATGGCGTTAGAGGGCGAGAACTCGAAACAACCCCAGAACGACCCCGTGGGTGGCACCAATACCTCCGACGGGACCAATATAACTCGTAGGACTGACCCCGGAGCCGCGGGTCTCCCAATTTGAGAGTACGACGATAATTTGCATATTTCTGGAGTTAGGCATAAAAACATGGCGTTAGAGGGTGAGAACTAGAAACAGCCCCCGAACATCCCCGTGGGTGGCACCAACACCTCCCACGGGACCAATGTAATTCATAGGAACTGACCCCGCAGCTGCGGGACTCTCGGTTTGAGAATACGACGATAATTTGCATATTTCTAGACTCAGGCTTAAAAACGTGGCGATAGAGTGTGAGAACTAGAAACAGCCCCCAAACGACCCCGTGGGTGGGACGAACACCTCCCACGGGACCAATGTAACTCGTAGGAACTAACCCCGTAGTCGCGAGAATCTCGGTTTGAGAATACAACGGTAATTTTCATATTTGTAGACTTGGGCTTAAAAACATGGCGTTAGAGAGAGAGAACTCGAAACACCCCCTGAACGGCCCTGTGGGTGGCACTAACACCTCCCACGGGACCAATGTAACTCATAGGAACTGACCCCTAAGCCGCGGGTCTCCCAGTTTGAGAGTACGACGGTAATTTGCATATTTCTAGACTTAGGCTTAAAAACATGGCGTTAGAGGGTGCGAACTGGAAACAGCCCCGGAACATCCCCGTGGGTGGCACCAACGCCTCCCAATGGACCAATGTAACTCTTAGGAACTGACCCCGCAGCCGTGGGACTCCCGATTTGAGAATAGGATGATAATTTACATATTTCTAGACTTAGGCTTAAAAACATGGCGTTAGAGGGTGAAAACTCGAAATAGCACCCGAACGGCCCCGTGGGTGGCACCAACACCACCCATGGGACCAATGTAACTCGTAGAAACTGACCTCGCAGCCGCGGCACTCCCGGTTTGAGAATACAACGGTAATTTGTATATTTCTAGATTTAGTCTTAAAAACATGGCGTTAGAGGGTGAGAACTCAAAACAGCCACCGAACGTCCCCGTGGGTGGCACCAACACCTCCCACGGGACCAATGTAACTCGTAGGAACTGACCCCGCAGTCGCGGGAATCCCGGTTTGAGAATACGATGATAATTTGAAAATTTCTAAACTTAGGATTAAAAACATGGCGTTAGAGGGTGAGAACTCGAAACAGCCCCAGAACGGCCCCGTGGGTGGCACCAACACCTCCGACGGGACCAATGTAACTCGTAGGACTGACCCCGCAACCGCGAGTCTCCGGGTTTGAGAGTACGACGAAAATTTGCATATTTCTAGACTTAGGCTTAAAACATGGTGTTAGAGGGTGAGAACTAGAAACAGCCTCCGAACATCCCCGTGGGTGGCACCAACACCTTCCGCGGGACCAATGTAACTCGTACGAACTGACCCCACAGCCGCGGGACTTCCGATTTGAGAATACGACGATAATTTGCATATTTTTAGACTCAGGCTTAAAAACATGGCGATAGAGGGTTAGAACTAGAAACAGCCGCCGATCGTCCCCGTGTGTGGGACCAACACCTCCCACGGGACCCATGTAACTTGTAGGAACTGACCCCGCAGTCGCGGGACTCCCGGTTTGAGAATACGATGGTAATTTTCATATTTGTAGACTTAGGCTTAAAAACATGGCGTTAGAGGGTGAGAACTCGAAACACCCCCCGAACGACCCTGTGGGTGGCACCAACACCTCCCACGGGACCAATGTAACTCGTAGGGAACTTAACCCACAGCCGCGGGTCTCACAGTTTGAGAGTACGACGGTAATTTGCATATTTCTAGACTCAGGCTTAAAATCATGGCGATGGAGGGTGAGAACTAGAAACAGCCCCGAACGTCCCTGTGGGTCGGAGCAACACCTCCCACGGGACCAATGAAACTCGTAGGAACTGACCCCGCAGCCGCGGGTCTCCCGGTTTGAGAATACGACAGAAATTTGCATATTTCCAGACTTAGGCTTAAAAGCATGGTGTTAGAGGGTGAAAACTCGAAACAGCCCCCGAACGGCCCCGTGGGTGGCACCAACACCTCCCACGGGACCAATGTAACTCGTAGGAACTGACCACGCAGCGGCGGGACTCCCGGTTTGAGAATACGACGGTAATTTACATATTTCAAGACAAAGGCTTAAAAACATGGCGTTAGAGGGTGAGAACTTGAAACATCCCCCGAACGTCCCCATGGGTGGCACCAACATCTCCCACGGGACCAATGTAACTCGTAGGAACTGACCCCGGAGCCGCGGGACTCCCGGTTTGAGAATATGATTATAATTTGCACATTTCTAGACTTAGGCTTAAAAATATGGCATTAGAGGGTGAGAACTCGAAACAGCCCACGAACATCCTCGTGGGTGGCACCAACACCTCCGGCGGGACCAATGTAACTCGTAGGAACTGACCCCGCACCCGCGAGACTCTCGGTTTGAGAATACGATGATAATTTACATATTTCTAGACTTAGGTTTAAAAACATGGCGTTAGAGGGTGAGAACTCGAAACAGCATCAGAACGGCCCCGTGGGTGGCACCAACACCTCCGACGGGACCCATGTAACTCGTAGGAACTGACCCCGCAGCCGCGGGACTTCTGGTTTGAGAATGCGACAGTAATTTGCATATTTCTAGACAAAGGCTTAAAAACATGGTGATAGAGGGTGAGAACTAGAAACAGCCCCTCGAACGTCCCCGTGGGTGGGACCAACACCTCCCATGGGACCAACGTAACTCGTAGAAACTGACCCCGCAGTCGTAGGTCTCCTGGTTTGAGAATACGATGGAAATTTGCATATTTCTAGACTTAAGCAAAATGTGGCGTTTGAGGGTGAAATTACGAAACAGCCCCCGAACGGCCCCGTGGGTGGCACCAACACCTCCCACGGGACCAATGAAATTTTTAGGAACTGACCATGCCGCCGCTGGACTCCCGATTTTGAGAATATGATGATAATTTTCATATTTCTAGACAAAGGCTTAAAAACACGATGTTAGAGGGTGAGAACAAGAAACAGCCCCTGAACGTCCCCGTGGGTGGCACCAGCACCTCCCATGGGACCAATCTAACTAGTAGCAACTGACCCCGCAGCCGCGGGACTCCCGGTTTGAGAATACGATGATAATTTGCACATTTCTAGACTTAGGCTTAAAAACATGGCGTTAGAGGGTGAGAACACGAAACAGCCCCAGAACGGCCCCGTGGTGGCACCAACACCTCCCACGGGACCAATGTACCTCTTAGGAACTGACCCAGTAGCCGCGGCACTCCCGATTTGAGAATACGACAGTAATTTGCTTATTTCTAGACTTAGTATTAAAAAACATGATGTTAGAGGGTGAGAACTCAAAACAGCACCCGAACGACCCCGTGGGTGGCTCCAACACCTCCCACGGGACCATTATAACTCGTAGGAACTGACCCCGCTACTGTGGGACTCCCGATTTGAGAATATGACGGTAATTTCCATATTTTTAGACTTAGGTTTAAAAAACATTGCGTTAGAGGGTGACAAGTTGAATAATCACCCGAACATCCCCGTGGGTGGCACCAACACCTCCTACGGGACCAATGTAACTTGTAGGAACTGACCCCGCAGCCGTGGGACTCTTGGTTTGAGAATAGGAAGGTAATTTGCATATTTCTAGACTTAGGATTCAAAATATTGTATTAGAGGGTGAGAACTAGAAACAACCACCGAACGACCCCGTGGGTGGCACCAACACCTCCCACGGGACCAATGTAACTCGTAGGAACTGACCCCGCAGCCGCGGGACTCACGGTTTGAGAATACGACGATAATTTGCATATTTATAGACAAAGAAACATCCCCGTGGGTTGCACCAACACCTCCCACGGGACCAATGTAACTCGTAGGAACTGACCCCGCAGCCGCGGGACTCCCGGTTTGAGAATACGGTGATAATTTGCACATTTCTAGACTTAGGCTTAAAAACATGGCATTAGAGGGGGAGAACTCAAAATAGCCCCAGAACGACCCCGTGGGTGAAACCAACACCTCCCACGGGACCAATGTAACTCGTAGGAACTGACCCCGCAGCCGCGGTCTCCCGATTTGAGAGTACGACGGTAAATTGCATATTTCTAGACTTAGGGTTAAAAACGTGGCGTTAGTGGGTGAGAACTAGAAACAGCCCACGAACATCCCCGTGGGTGGCACCAACACCTCCCACGGGACGAATGTAACTCGTAGGAACTGACCCCGCAGCCGCGGGACTCCCGGTTTGAGAATACGACGGTAATTTTCATATTTCTAGACTCAGGCTTAAACAAATGGCGATAGAGGATGAGAACTAGAAACAGCCCCCGAACGTCCCCGTGGGTGGAACAACACCTCCCACGGGACCAATGTAACTCGTTGGAATTGACCCCGTAGCCGTGGGTCTCCGTGTTTGAGAATACGACGGAAATTTGCATATTTCTAGACTTAAGCAAAACATGGCATTTGAGGGTGAAAACTCGAAACATTCCCCGAACGGCCCCGTGGGTGGAACCAACACCTCCCACGGGACCAATGTAACTCATAGGAACTGATCCCTTATCCGCGGCACTCCCTATTGGAGAATTCGATGAAAATTTGCATATTTCTTGACAAAGGCTTTAAAACATGGCGTTAGAGGGTGATGACTAGAAACAGCCCCCGAACGTCCTCTTGGGTGGCACCAATACCTCCCACGGGACCAATGTAACTCATAGGAATTGACCCCACTGCTGCGGGACCCCCGGTTTTGAGAATACGACGGTAATGTGCATATTTTTAGACTTAGGCTTAATAACATGGCGTTAAAGGGTGAGAACTCGAAATAGCCCCCGAACAGCCCCGTGGGTGGCACCAACACCTCCCACGGGACCAATGTAACTCGTAGGAACTGACCCCGCAGCCGCGGGACTCTCGGTTTGAGAATACGACGATAATTAGCACAATTCTAGACTTAGACTTAAAAACATGGCGTTAGAGGGTGAGAACTCGAAACAGCCCAGATCGGCCCCGTTGGTGGTACCTAAACCTCCGACGGGACCAATGTAACTCGTAGGACTGACCCCGCACCCGCGGGTCTCCCGGTTTGAGAGTACGATGATAATTAATATATTTATAGACTTAGGCTTAAAAACATGGCGTTAGAGGGTGAAAACTCGAAATAGCCCCCGAATGGCCCCGTGGGTGGCACAAACACCTCCCACGGGACCAATGTAACTCGTAGGAACTGACCCCGCAGCCGCGGGACTCCCGATTTAATAATACAATGGTAATTTGCAAATTTCTAGACTTAGCCTTGAAAACATGGCGTTAGAGTGTGAGAACTCGAAATAGCCCCTGAACGGCCCCGTGGGTGGCACCAACACCTCCCACGGGACCAACGTAACTCGTAAGAACTGACCCCGTAGCCGCAGGTCTCCCGGTTTGAGAATACGACGGTAATTTGCATATTTTTAGACTTAGGCTTAAAAATATGGCGTTAGAGGGTGAGAACTAGAAACAGCCCCCGAACATCCCCGTGGGTAGCACCAACACCTCCCACGGGACCGATGTAACTCGTAGGAACTGACCCCGCAGCCGTGGGACTCCCGGTTTAAGAATACGACGGTAATTTGCATATTTCTAGACTCAGGCTTAAAAACGTGGCGATAGAGGGTGAGAACTAGAAACAACCCCCAAACGTCCTCGTGGGTGGGACCAACACCTCCCACGTGACCAATGTAACTCGTAGGAACTGACCCCGCAGTCGCGGGACTCCTGGTTTCAGAATATGACAATAATTTGTATATTTCCAGACTTACGCTTAAAAACATGGCGTTAGAGGATGAGAACTCGAAACATCCCCTGAACGGCCCTATGGGTGGCACCAACACCTCCCACGGGACCAATCTAACTCGTAGGAACTGACCCCATAGCCGCGGGTCTCCCAGTTTGAGAGTACGACGAAAATTTGCATATTTCTAGACTTAGGCTTAAAAACATGGCGTTGGAGGGTGAGAACTAGAAACAACCCCCGAACATCCCCGTGGGTGGCACCAACTCCTCCCACGGGACCAATGTAACTCGTAGGAACTGACCCCGCAGCCGTGGGACTCCCGGTTTGATAATACGATTATAATTTACATATTTCTAGACATTGGCTTAAAAACATTGCGTTAGAGGGTGAAAACTAAAAATAGCCCCCGAACGGCCCCTTGGGTGGCACCAACACCACCCACGGGACCAATGTAACTCGTAGAAACTGACCCCGCAGTCGCGGCACTCCCGGTTTGAGAATACGATGGGGATTTGCATATTTCTAGACTGTCTTAAAATTATGCCGATAGAGGGTGAGAACTCAAAACAGCCCTCGAACTACCACGTGGGTGGCACCAAGACCTCCCACGGGAGCAATGCAACTCGTAGGAACTGACCCCGCAGCCGTGGGACTCCCGATTTGAGAATACGACGGTAATTTCCATATTTCTAGACTTATGCTTAAAAACATGGCGTTAGAGGGTGTGAACTAGAAATATTCCCCGAACGTCCCCGTGGGTAGCACCAACACCTCCCACGGGACCAATGTAACTCGTAGGAACTGACCCCGCAGCCGCGGGACTCCCGGTTTGAGAATACGATGATAATTTCCACATTTCTAGACTTAGGCTTAAAAACATGGCATTAGAGGGTGAGAACTCGAAATAGCCCCAGAACGGCCCCGTGGGTGGCACCAACACCTCCCACGGGACCAATGTAACTCGTAGGAACTAGGCCCGCAGCCACGGGTCTCCCAATTTGAGAGTACGACGGTATTTTGCATATTTCTAAACTTAGGGTTAAAAACATGGCGTTAGAGGGTGAGAACTAGAAACATCCCCCGAACATCCCCGTGGGTGGCACCAACAGCTCCCACGGGACCAATGTAACTCGTAGGAACTGACCCCGCAGCAGCGGGACTCCCGATTTGAGAATACGATGGTAATTTCCATATTTCTTGACTCAGGATTAAGCAAATGGCGATAGAGGATGAGAACTAGAAATAACCCCCGAACGTCCCCGTGGGTGGGACCAACACCTCCCACGGGACCAATGTAACTGGTAGGAACTGACCCCGCAGCCGCGGGTCTCCCGATTTGAGAATACGATGGAAATTTGCATATTTCTAGAGAAAGGCTTAAAAACATGGCGTTAGAGGGTGAGAACTCGAAATAGCCCCTGAACGGCCCCGTGGGTGGCACCAACACCTCCCACGGGACCAAAGTAACTCGTAAGTACTGACCCCGCAGCCGCAGGTCTCCCGGTTTGAGAATACGACGGTAATTTCCATATTTTTAGACTTAGGCTTAAAAATATGGCGTTAGAGGGTGAGAACTAGAAACAGCCCCCGAACATCCCCGTGGGTGGCACCAACACCTCCCACGGGACCAATGTAACTCGTAGGAACTGACCCCGCAGCCGCGGGACTCCCGGTTTGAGAATACGACGGTAATTTGCATATTTCTAGACTCATGCTTAAAAACGTGGCGATAGAGGGTGAGAACTAGAAACAGCCCCCAAACGTCCTCGTGGGTGGCACCAACACCCCACGGGACCAATATAACTCGTAGGAACTGACCCAGCCGCCGCGGGACTCCCGGTTTGAGAATACGACGGTAATTTGGATATTTTTATACTCACTCTTAAAAACATGGCGATAGAGGGTGAGAACTAGAAATAGCCCCCAACGTCCCCGTGGGAGGGACCAACACCTCCCACGGAACCAACGTAACTCGTAGGAACTGACCCCGCAGTCGCGGGACTCCCGATTTGAGAATATGACGGTAATTTGCATATTTCTACACTTAGGCTTACAAATATGGCATTAGACGGTGACAACTAGAAATAGCCCCCGAACGTCCCCGAGGGTGGCACCAACACCTCCCACGGGACCAATGTAACTCGTAGGAACTGACCCCGCAGCCGTGGGACTCCCAGTTTGATAATACGATGATAATTTACATATTTCTAGACATTGGCTTAAAAACATTGCGTTATAGGGTGAAAACTAAAAATAGCCCCCGAACGGCCCCTTGGGTGGCACCAACACCACCCACGGGACCAATGTAACTCGTAGAAACTGACCCCGCAGTCGCGGCACTCCCGGTTTGAGAATACGATGGGGATTTGCATATTTCTAGACTGTCTTAAAAATATGCCGATAGAGGGTGAGAACTCAAAACAGCCCTCGAACGACCCAATGGGTGGCACCAACACCTCCCACGGGAGCAATGCAACTCGTAGGAACTGACCCCGCAGCCGTGGGACTCCCGATTTGAGAATACGACGGTAATTTCCATATTTCTAGACTTACGCTTAAAAACATGGAGTTAGAGGGTGTGAACTAGAAATATTCCCCGAACGTCCCCGTGGGTAGCACCAACACCTCCCACGGGACCAATGTAACTCGTAGGAACTAACCCCGCAGCCGCGGGACTCCCGGTTTGAGAATACGACGATAATTTGCACATTTCTAGACTTTGGCTTAAAAACATGGCGTTAGAGGGTGAGAACTCGAAATAGCCCCACAACGGCCCCGTGGGTGGCACCAACACCTCCCACGGGACCAATGTAACTCGTAGGAACTAGGCCCGCAGCCACGGGTCTCCCAATTTGAGAGTACGATGGTATTTTGCATATTTCTAAACTTAGGGTTAAAAACATGGCTTTAGAGGGTGAGAACTAGAAACATCCCCCGAACATCCCCGTGGGTGGCACCAACAGCTCCCACGGGACCAATGTAACTCGTAGGAACTGACCCCGCAGCCGCGGGACTCCCGAATTGAGAATACGACGGTAATTTGCATATTTCTTGACTCAGGATTAAGCACATGGCGATAGAGGATGAGAACTAGAAACAACCCCCGAACGTCCCCGTTGGTGGGACCAACACCTCCAACGGGACCAATGTAACTGGTAGGAACTGACCCCGCAGCCGCGGGTCTCCCGGTTTGAGAATACAATGGAAATTTGCATATTTCTAGAGAAAGGCTTAAAAACTTGGCGTTAGAGGGTGAGAACTCGAAATAGCCCCTGAACGGCCCCGTGGGTGGCACCAACACCTCCCACGGGACCAACGTAACTCGTAAGAACTGACCCCGCAGCCGCAGGTCTCCCGGTTTGAGAATACGACGGTAATTTGCATATTTTTAGACTTAGGCTTAAAAATATAGCGTTAGAGGGTGAGAACTAGAAACATCCCCCGAACATCCCCGTGGGTGGCACCAACACCTCCCACGGGACCAATGTAACTCGTAGGAACTGACCCCGCAGCCGCGGGACTCCCGGTTTGAGAATACGACGAAAATTTGCACATTTCTAGACTTAGGCTTAAAAACATGGCATTAGAGGGTGAGAACTCGAAATTGCCCCAGAACGGCCCCGTGGGTGGCACCAACACCTCCCACGGGACCAATGTAACTCGTAGGAACTAGGCCCGCAGCCACGGGTCTCCCAATTTGAGAGTACGACGGTATTTTGCATATTTCTAAACTTAGGGTTAAAAACATGGCGTTAGAGGGTGAGAACTAGAAACATCCCCCGAACATCCCCGTGGGTGGCACCAACAGCTCCCACGGGACCAATGTAACTCGTAGGAACTGACCCCGCAGCAGCGGGACTCCCGATTTGAGAATACGACGGTAATTTCCATATTTCTTGACTCAGGATTAAGCACATGGCGATAGAGGATGAGAACTAGAAACAACCCCCGAACGTCCCCGTCGGTGGGACCAACACCTCCCACGGGACCAATGTAACTGGTAGGAACGGACCCCGCAGCCGCGGGTCTCCCGGTTTGAGAATACGATGGAAATTTGCATATTTCTAGAGAAAGGCTTAAAAACTTGGCGTTAGAGGGTGAGAACTCGAAATAGCCCCTGAACGGCCCCGTGGGTGGCACCAAGACCTCCCACGGGACCAACGTAACTCGTAAGAACTGACCCCCTAGCCGCAGGTCTCCCGGTTTGAGAATACGACGGTAATTTGCATATTTTTAGACTTAGGCTTAAAAATATGGCGTTAGAGGGTGAGAACTAGAAACAGCCCCCGAACATCCCCGTGGGTGGCACCAACACCTCCCACGGGACCAATCTAACTCGTAGGAACTGACCCCGCAGCCGCGGGACTCCCGGTTTGAGAATACGACGATAATTTGCACATTTCTAGACTTAGGCTTAAAAACATGGCATTAGAGGGTGAGAACTCGAAATAGCCCCAGAACGGCCCCGTGGGTGGCACCAACACCTCCCACGGGACCAATGTAACTCGTAGGAACTAGGCCCGCAGCCACGGGTCTCCCAATTTGAGAGTACGACGGTATTTTGCATATTTCTAAACTTAGGGTTAAAAACATGGCGTTAGAGGGTGAGAACTAGAAACATCCCCCGAACATCCCCGTGGGTGGCACCAACAGCTCCCACGGGACCAATGTAACTCGTAGGAACTGACCCCGCAGCAGCGGGACTCCCGATTTGAGAATACGATGGTAATTTCCATATTTCTTGACTCAGGATTAAGCACATGGAGATAGAGGATGAGAACTAGAAACAACCCCCGAACGTCCCCGTGGGTGGGACCAACACCTCCCACGGGACCAATGTAACTGGTAGGAACTGACCCAGCAGCCGCGGGTCTCCCGGTTTGAGAATACGATGGAAATTTGCATATTTCGAGAGAAAGGCTTAAAAACATGGCGTTAGAGGGTGAGAACTCGAAATAGCCCCTGAACGGCCCCGTGGGTGGCACCAACACCTCCCACGGGACCAAAGTAACTCGTAAGTACTGACCCCGCAGCCGCAGGTCTCCCGGTTTGAGAATACGACGGTAATTTCCATATTTTTAGACTTAGGCTGAAAAATATGGCGTTAGAGGGTGAGAACTAGAAACAGCCCCCGAACATCCCCGTGGGTGGCACCAACACCTCCCACGGGACCAATGTAACTCGTAGGAACTGACCCCGCAGCCGCGGGACTCCCGGTTTGAGAATACGACGGTAATTTGCATATTTCTAGACTCATGCTTAAAAACGTGGCGATAGAGGGTGAGAACTAGAAACAGCCCCCAAACGTCCTCGTGGGTGGCACCAACACCCCACGGGACCAATATAACTCGTAGGAACTGACCCAGCCGCCGCGGGGCTCCCGGTTTGAGAATACGACGGTAATTTGCATATTTTTATACTCACTCTTAAAAACATGGCGATAGAGGGTGAGAACTAGAAATAGCCCCCAACGTCCCCGTGGGAGGGACCAACACCTCCCACGGAACCAATGTAACTCGTAGGAACTGACCCCGCAGTCGCGGGACTCCCGATTTGAGAATATGACGGTAATTTGCATATTTCTACACTTAGGCTTACAAATATGGAATTAGACGGTGAGAACTAGAAATAGCCCCCGAACGTCCCCGAGGGTGGCACCAACACCTCCCACGGGACCAATGTAACTCGTAGGAACTGACCTCGCAGCCGTGGGACTCCCGGTTTGATAATACGATGATAATTTACATATTTCTAGACATTGGCTTAAAAACATTGCGTTATAGGGTGAAAACTAAAAATAGCCCCCGAACGGCCCCTTGGGTGGCACCAACACCACCCACGGGACCAATGTAACTCGTAGAAACTGACCCCGCAGTCGCGGCACTCCCGGTTTGAGAATACGATGGGGATTTGCATATTTCTAGACTGTCTTAAAAATATGTCGATAGAGGGTGAGAACTCAAAACAGCCCTCGAACGGCCCCGTGGGTGGCACCAACACCTCCCACGGGACCAACGTAACTCGTAAGAACTGACCCCGCAGCCGCAGGTCTCCCGGTTTGAGAATACGACGGTAATTTGCATATTTTTAGACTTAGGCTTAAAAATATGGTGTTAGAGGGTGAGAACTAGAAACATCCCCCGAACGTCCCCGTGGGTGGCACCAACACCTCCCACGGGACCAATGTAACTCGTAGGAACTGACCCCGCAGCCGCGGGACTCCCGGTTTGAGAATACGACGATAATTTGCACATTTCTAGACTTAGGCTAAAAAACATGGCGTTAGAGGGTGAGAACTCGAAATAGCCCCAGAACGGCCCCGTGGGTGGCACCAACACCTCCCACGGGACCAATGTAACTCGTAGGAACTAGGCCCGCAGCCACGGGTCTCCCAATTTGAGAGTACGACGGTATTTTGCATATTTCTAAACTTAGGGTTAAAAACATGGCGTTAGAGGGTGAGAACTAGAAACATCCCCCGAACATCCCCGTGGGTGGCACCAACAGCTCCCACGGGACCAATGTAACTCGTAGGAACTGACCCCGCAGCAGCGGGACTCCCGATTTGAGAATACGACGGTAATTTTCATATTTCTTGACTCAGGATTAAGCACATGGCGATAGAGGATGAGAACTAGAAACAACCCCCGAACGTCCCCGTGGGTGGGACCAACACCTCCCACGGGACCAATGTAACTGGTAGGAACTGACCCCGCAGCCGCGGGTCTCCCGGTTTGAGAATACGATGGAAATTTGCATATTTCTAGAGAAAGGCTTAAAAACATGGCGTTAGAGGGTGAGAACTCGAAATAGCCCCTGAACGGCCCCGTGGGTGGCACCAACACCTCCCACGGGACCAACGTAACTCGTAAGTACTGACCCCGCAGCCGCAGGTCTCTCGGTTTGAGAATACGACGGTAATTTGCAAATTTTTAGACTTAGGATTAAAAATATGGCGTTAGAGGGTGAGAACTAGAAACAGCCCCCGAACATCCCCGTGGGTGGCACCAACACCTCCCACGGGACCAATGTAACTCGTAGGAACTGACCCCGCAGCCGCGGGACTCCCCGTTTGAGAATACGACGGTAATTTGCATATTTCTAGACTCATGCTTAAAAACGTGGCGATAGAGGGTGAGAACTAGAAACAGCCCCCAAACGTCCTCGTGGGTGGCACCAACACCCCACGGGACCAATATAACTCGTAGGAACTAACCCAGCCGCCGCGGGACTCCCGGTTTGAGAATACGACGGTAATTTGCATATTTTTATAATCATTCTTAAAAACATGGCGATAGAGGGTGAGAACTAGAAATAGCCCCAACGTCCCCGTGGGAGGGACCAACACCTCCCACGGAACCAATGTAACTCGTAGGAACTGACCCCGCAGTCGCGGGACTCCCGATTTGAGAATATGACGGTAATTTGCATATTTCTAGACTTAGGCTTACAAATATGGCATTAGACGGTGAGAACTAGAAATAGCCCCCAAACGTCCCCGTGGGTGGCACCAACACCTCCCACGGGACCAATGTAACTCGTAGGAACTGACCCCGCAGCCGTGGGACTCCCGGTTTGATAATACGATGATAATTTACAAATTTCTAGACATTGGCTTAAAAACATTGCGTTATAGGGTGAAAACTAAAAATAGCCCCCGAACGGCCCCTTGGGTGGCACCAACACCACCCACGGGACCAATGTAACTCGTAGAAACTGACCCCGCTGACGCGGCACTCCCGGTTTGAGAATACGATGGGGATTTGCATATTTCTATACTGTCTTAAAAATATGCCGATAGAGGGTGAGAACTCAAAACAGCCCTCGAACGACCCCGTGGGTGGCACCAACACCTCCCACGGGAGCAATGCAACTCGTAGGAACTGACCCCGCAGCCGTGGGAATCCCGATTTGAGAATACGACGGTAATTTCCATATTTCTAGACTTACGCTTAAAAACATGGCGTTAGAGGGTGTGAACTAGAAATATTCCCCGAACGTCCCCGTGGGTAGCACCAACACCTCCCACGGGACCAATGTAACTCGTAGTAACTGACCCCGCAGCCGCGGGACTCCCGGTTTGAGAATACGACGATAATTTGCACATTTCTATACTTAGGCTTAAAAACATGGCATTAGAGGGTGAGAACTCGAAATAGCCCCACAACGGCCCCGTGGGTGGCACCAACACCTCCCACGGGACCAATGTAACTTGTAGGAACTAGGCCCGCAGCCACGGTTCTCCCAATTTGAGAGTACGACGGTATTTTGCATATTTCTAAACTTAGGGTTAAAAACATGGCTTTAGAGGGTGAGAACTAGAAACATCCCCCGAACATCCCCGTGGGTGGCACCAACAACTCCCACGGGACCAATGTAACTCGTAGGAACTGACCCCGCAGCCGCGGGACTCCTGAATTGAGAATACGACGGTAATTTGCATATTTCTTGACTCAGGATTAAGCACATGGCGATAGAGGATGAGAACTAGAAACAACCCCCGAACATCCCCGTGGGTGGGACCAACACCTCCCACGGGACCAATGTAACTGGTAGGAACTGACCCCGCAGCCGCGGGTCTCCCGGTTTGAGAATACAATGGAAATTTGCATATGTCTAGAGAAAGGCTTAAAAACTTGGCGTTAGAGGGTGAGAACTCGAAATAGCCCCTGAACGGCCCCGTGGGTGGCACCAACACCTCCCACGGGACCAACGTAACTCGTAAGAACTGACCCCGGAGCCGCAGGTCTCCCGGTTTGAGAATACGACGGTAATTTGCATATTTTTAGACTTAGGCTTAAAAATATGGCGTTAGAGGGTGAGAACTAGAAACAGCCCCCGAACATCCCCGTGGGTGGCACCAACACCTCCCACGGGACCAATGTAACTCGTAGGAACTGACCCCGCAGCCGCGGGACTCCCGGTTTGAGAATACGACGATAATTTGTACATTTCTAGACTTAGGCTTAAAAACATGGCATTAGAGGGTGAGAACTCGAAATAGCACCAGAACGGCCCCGTGGGTGGCACCAACACCTCCCACGGGACCAATGTAACTCGTAGGAACTAGGCCCGCAGCCACGGGTCTCCCAATTTGAGAGTACGACGGTATTTTGCATATTTCTAAACTTAGGGTTAAAAACATGGCGTTAGAGGGTGAGAACTAGAAACATCCCCCGAACATCCCCGTGGGTGGCACCAACAGCTCCCACGGGACCAATGTAACTCGTAGGACCTGACCCCGCAGCAGCGGGACTCCCGATTTGAGAATACGACGGTAATTTCCATATTTCTTGACTCAGGATTAAGCACATGGCGATAGAGGATGAGAACTAGAAACAACCCCCGAACGTCCCCGTGGGTGGGACCAACACCTCCCACCGGACTAATGTAACTGGTAGGAACTGACCCCGCAGCCGCGGGTCTCCCGGTTTGAGAATACAATGGAAATTTGCATATTTCTAGAGAAAGGCTTAAAAACTTGGCGTTAGAGGGTGAGAACTCGAAATAGCCCCTGAACGGCCCCGTGGGTGGCACCAACACCTCCCACGGGACCAACGTTACTTGTAAGAACTGACCCCGCAGCCGCAGGTCTCCCGGTTTGAGAATACGACGGTAATTTGCATATTTTTAGACTTAGGCTTAAAAATATGGCGTTAGAGGGTGAGAACTAGAAACAGCCCCCGAACATCCCCGTGGGTGGCACCAACACCTCCCACGGGACGAATGAAACTCGTAGGAACTGACCCCGCAGCCGCGGGACTCCCGGTTTGAGAATACGACGATAATTTGCACATTTCTAGACTTAGGCTTAAAAACATGGCATTAGAGGGTGAGAACTCGAAATAGACCCAGAACGGCCCCGTGGGTGGCACCAACACCTCCCACGGGACCAAGGTAACTCGTAGGAACTAGGCCCGCAGCCACGGGTCTCCCAATTTGAGAGTACGACGGTATTTTGCATATTTCTAAACTTAGGGTTAAAAACATGACGTTAGAGGGTGAGAACTAGAAACATCCCCCGAACATCCCCGTGGGTGGCACCAACACCTCCCACGGGACAAATGTAACTCGTAGGAACTGACCCCGCAGCAGCGGGACTCCCGATTTGAGAATACGACGGTAATTTCCATATTTCTTGACTCAGGATTAAGCACATGGAGATAGAGGATGAGAACTAGAAACAACCCCCGAACGTCCCCGTGGGTGGGACCAACACCTCCCACGGGACCAATGTAACTGGTAGGAACTGACCTCGCAGCCGCGGGTCTCCCGGTTTGAGAATACGATGGAAATTTGCATATTTCTAGAGAAAGGCTTAAAAACATGGCGTTAGAGGGTGAGAACTCGAAATAGCCCCTGAACGGCCCCGTGGGTGGCACCAACACCTCCCACGGGACCAACGTAACTCGTAAGTACTAACCCCGCAGCCGCAGGTCTCCCGGTTTGAGAATACGACGGTAATTTGCATATTTTTAGACTTAGGCTTAAAAATATGGCGTTAGAGGGTGAGAACTAGAAACAGCCCCCGAACATCCCCGTGGGTGGCACCAACACCTCCCACGGGACCAATGTAACTCGTAGGAACTCACCCCGCAGCCGCGGGACTCCCGGTTTGAGAATACGACGGTAATTTGCATATTTCTAGACTCATGCTTAAAAACGTGGCGATAGAGGGTGAGAACTAGAAACAGCCCCCAAACGTCCTCGTGGGTGGCACCAACACCCCACGGGACCAATATAACTCGTAGGAACTGACCCAGCCGCCGCGGGACTCCCGGTTTGAGAATACGACGGTAATTTGCATATTTTTATACTCACTCTTAAAAACATGGCGATAGAGGCTGAGAACTAGAAATAGCCCCCAACGTCCCCGTGGGAGGGACCAACACCTCCCACGGAACCAATGTAACTCGTAGGAACTGACCCCGCAGACGCGGGACTCCCGATTTGAGAATATGACGGTAATTTGCATATTTCTAGACTTAGGCTTACAAATATGGCATTAGACGGTGAGAACTAGAAATAGCCCCCGAACGTCCCTGTGGGTGGCACCAACACCTCCCACGGGACCAATGTAACTCGTAGGAACTGACCCCGCAGCCGTGGGACTCCCGGTTTGATAATACGATGATAATTTACATATTTCTAGACATTGGCTTAAAAACATTGCGTTATAGGGTGAAAACTAAAAATAGCCCCCGAACGGCCCCTTTGGTGGCACCAACACCACCCACGGGACCAATGTAACTCGTAGAAACTGACCCCGCAGTCGCGGCACTCCCGGTTTGAGAATACGATGGGGATTTGCATATTTCTAGACTGTCTTAAAAATATGCCGATAGAGGGTGAGAACTCAAAACAGCCCTCGAACGACCCCGTGGGTGACACCAACACCTCCCACGGGAGCAATGCAACTCGTAGGAACTGACCCCGCAGCCGTGGGACTCCCGATTTGAGAATACGACGGTAATTTCCATATTTCTATACTTACGCTTAAAAACATGGAGTTAGAGGGTGTGAACTAGAAATATTCCCCGAACGTCCCCGTGGGTAGCACCAACACCTCCCACGGGACCAATGTAACTCGTAGGAACTGACCCCGCAGCCGCGGGACTCCCGGTTTGAGAATACGACGATAATTTGCACATTTCTAGACTTAGGCTTAAAAACATGGCATTAGAGGGTGAGAACTCGAAATAGCCCCACAACGGCCCCGTGGGTGGCACCAACACCTCCCACGGGACCAATGTAACTCGTAGGAACTAGGCCCGCAGCCACGGGTCTCCCAATTTGAGAGTACGACGGTATTTTGGATATTTCTAAACTTAGGGTTAAAAACATGGCTTTAGAGGGTGAGAACTAGAAACATCCCCCGAACATCCCCGTGGGTGGCACCAACAGCTCCCACGGGCCCAATGTAACTCGTAGGAACTGACCCCGCAGCCGCGGGACTCCCAAATTGAGAATACGACGGTAATTTTCATATTTCTTGACTCAGGATTAAGCACATGGTGATAGAGGATGAGAACTAGAAACAACCCCCGAACGTCCCCGTGGGTGGGACCAACACCTCCCACGGGACCAATGTAACTGGTAGGAACTGACCCCGCAGCCGCGGGTCTCCCGATTTGAGAATACAATGGAAATTTGCATATTTCTAGAGAAAGGCTTAAAAACTTGGCGTTAGAGGGTGAGAACTCGAAATAGCCCCTGAACGGCCCCCGTGGGTGGCACCAACTCCTCCCACGGGACCAACGTAACTCGTAAGAACTGACCACGCAGCCGCAGGTCTCCCGGTTTGAGAATACGACGGTAATTTGCATATTTTTTAGACTTAGGCTTAAAAAATATGGCGTTAGAGGGTGAGAACTAGAAACAGCCCCCGAACATCCCCGTGGGTGGCACCAACACCTCCCACGGGACCAATGTAAACTCGTAGGAACTGACCCCGCAGCCGCGGGGACTCCTGGTTTGAGAATACGACGATAATTTGCACATTTCTAGACTTAGCTTAAAAAACATGGCATTAGAGGGTGAGAACTCGAAATAGCCCCAGAACGTCCCCGTGGGTGGCACCAACACCTCCCACGGGACCAATGTAACTCATAGGAACTAGGCCCGCAGCCACGGGTCTTCCAATTTGAGAGTACGACGCTGTTTTGCATATTTCTAAACTTAGGGTTAAAAAACATGGCGTTAGAGGGTGAGAACTAGAAATATCCAACGAACATCCCCGTGGGTGGCACCAACAGCTCCCACGGGGACCAATGTAACTCGTAGGAACTGACCCCGCAGCAACGGGGACTCCCGATTTGAGAATACGACGGTAATTTCCATATTTCTTGACTCAGGATTAAGCACATGGCGATAGAGGATGAGAACTAGAAACAACCCCCGAACGTCCCCGTGGGTGGGACCAACACCTCCCACGGGGACCAATGTAACTGGTAGGAAACTGACCCCGCAGCCGCGGGTCTCCCGGTTTGAGTATACAATGGAAATTTGCATATTTCTAGAGAAAGGCTTAAAAACTTGGCGTTAGAGGGTGAGAACTCGAAATAGCCCCACAACGGCCCCCGTGGGTGGCACCAACACCTCCCACGGGACCAATGTAACTCGTAGGAAACTAGGCCCGCAGCCACGGGTCTCCCAATTTGAGAGTACGATGGTATTTTGCATATTTCTAAACTTAGGGTTAAAAAACATGGCTTTAGAGGGTGAGAACTAGAAACATCCCCCGAACATCCCCGTGGGTGGCACCAACAGCTCCCACGGGACCAATGTAACTCGTAGGAAACTGACCCCGCAGCCGCGGGACTCCCGAATTGAGTATACGACGGTAATTTGCATATTTTCTTGACTCAGGATTAAGCACATGGCGATAGAGGATGAGAACTAGAAAACAACCCCCGAACGTCCCCCGTGGGTGGGACCAACACCTCCCACGAGACCAATGTAACTGGTAGGAACTGACCCCGCAGCCGCGGGTCTCCCGGTTTGAGAATACAATGGAAATTTGCATATTTCTAGAGAAAGGCTTAAAAAACTTGGCGTTAGAGGGTGAGAACTCGAAAATAGCCCCTGAACGGCCCCGTGGGTGGCACCAACACCTCCCACGGGACCAACGTAACTCGTAAGAACTGACCCCGCAGCCGCAGGTCTCCCGGTTTGAGAATACGACGGTAATTTGCATATTTTTAGACTTAGGCTTAAAAATATGGCGTTAGAGGGTGAGAACTAGAAACAGCCCCCGAACATCCCCGTGGGTGGCACCAACACCTCCCACGGGACCAATGTAACTCGTAGGAACTGACCCCGCAGCCGCGGGACTCCCGGTTTGAGAATACGATGATAATTTGCACATTTCTAGACTTAGGCTTAAAAACATGGCATTAGAGGGTGAGAACTCGAAATAGCCCCAGAACGGCCCCGTGGGTGGCACCAACACCTCCCACGGGACCAATGTAACTCGTAGGAACTAGGCCCGCAGCCACGGGTCTCCCAATTTGAAAGTACGACGGTATTTTGCATATTTCTAAACTTAGGGTTAAAAACATGGCTTTAGAGGGTGAGAACTAGAAACATCCCCCGAACATCCCCGTGGGTGGCACCAACAGCTCCCACGGGACCAATGTAACTCGTAGGAACTGACCCCACAGCCGCGGGACTCCCGAATTGAGAATACGACGGTAATTTCCATATTTCTTGACTCAGGATTAAGCACATGGCGATAGAGGATGAGAACTAGAAATAACCCCCGAACGTCCCCGTGGGTGGGACCAACACCTCCCACGGGACCAATGTAACTGGTAGGAACTGACCCCGCAGCCGCGGGTCTCCCGGTTTGGGAATACAATGGAAATTTGCATATATCTAGAGAAAGGCTTAAAAACTTGGCGTTAGAGGGTGAGAACTCGAAATAGCCCCTGAACGGCCCCGTGGGTGGCACCAACACCTCCCACGGGACCAACGTAACTCGTAAGAACTGACCCCGCAGCCGCAGGTCTCCCGATTTGAGAATACGACGGTAATTTGCATATTATTAGACTTAGGCTTAAAAATATGGCGTTAGAGGGTGAGAACTAGAAACAGCCCCCGAACATCCCCGTGGGTGGCACCAACACCTCCCACGGGACCAATGTAACTCGTAGGAACTAACCCCGCAGCCGCGGGACTCCCGGTTTGAGAATACGACGATAATTTGCACATTTCTAGACTTAGGCTTAAAAACATGGCATTAGAGGGTGAGAACTCGAAATAGCCCCAGAACGGCCCAGTGGGTGGCACCAACACCTCCCACGTGACCAATGTAACTCGTAGGAACTAGGCCCGCAGCCACGGGTCTCCCAATTTGAGAGTACGACGGTATTTTGCATATTTCTAAACTTAGGGTTAAAAACATGGCTTTAGAGGGTGAGAACTAGAAACATCCCCCGAACATCCCCGTGGGTGGCACCAACATCTCCCACGGGACCAATGTAACTCGTAGGAACTGACCCCACAGCCGCGGGACTCCCGAATTGAGAATACGACGGTAATTTCCATATTTCTTGACTTAGGATTAAGCACATGGCGATAGAGGATGAGAACTAGAAACAACCCCCGAACGTACCCGTGGGTGGGACCAACACCTCCCACGGGACCAATGTAACTGGTAGGAACTGACCCCGCAGCCGCGGGTCTCCCGGTTTGAGAATACAATGGAAATTTGCATATTTCTAGAGAAAGGCTTAAAAAACTTGGCGTTAGAGGGTGAGAACTTGAAATAGCCCCTGAACGGCCCCGTGGGTGGCACCAACATCTCCCACGGGACCAACGTAACTCGTAAGAACTGACCCCGCAGCCGCAGGTCCTCCCGGTTTGAGAATACGACGGTAATTTGCATATTTTTTACACTTAGGCTTAAAAATATGGCGTTAGAGGGTGAGAACTAGAAACAGCCCCCGAACATCCCCGTGGGTGGCACCAACACCTCCCACGGGGACCAATGTAACTCGTAGGAAACTGACCCCGCAGCCGCGGGACTCCCGGTTTGAGAATACGACGATAATTTGCACATTTCTAGACTTAGGCTTAAAAAACATGGCATTAGAGGGTGAGAACTCGAAATAGCCCCAGAACGGCCCCCGTGGGTGGCACCAAACACCTCCCACGGGACCAATGTAACTCGTAGGAACTAGGCCCGCAGCCACGGGTCTCCCAATTTGAGAGTACGACGGTATTTTGCATATTTCTAAACTTAGGGTTAAAAAACATGGCGTTAGAGGGTGAGAACTAGAAAACATCCCACGAACATCCCCGTGGGTGGCACCAACACCTCCCACGGGGACAAATGTAACTCGTAGGAACTGACCCCGCAGCAGCGGGACTCCCGATTTGAGAATACGACGGTAATTTCCATATTTCTTGACTCAGGATTAAGTACATGGGGATAGAGGATGAGAAACTAGAAACAACCCCCGAACGTCCCCGTGGGTGGGGACCAACACCTCCCACGGGGACCAATGTAACTGGTAGGAACTGACCCCGCAGCCGCGGGTCCTCCCGGTTTGAGAATACGATGGAAATTTGCATATTTCTAGAGAAAGGCTTAAAAAACATGGCGTTAGAGGGTGAGAACTCGAAATAGCCCCTGAACGGCCCCGTGGGTGGCACCAACACCTCCCACGGGGACCAACGTAACTCGTAAGTACTGACCCCGCAGCCGCAGGTCTCCCGGTTTGAGAATACGACGGTAATTTGCATATTGTTAGACTTAGGCTTAAAAATATGGCGTTAGAGGGTGAGAACTAGAAACAGCCCCCGAACATCCCCGTGGGTGGCACCAACACCTCCCACGGGGACCAATGTAACTCGTAGGAACTGACCCCGCAGCCGCGGGGACTCCCGGTTTGAGAATACGACGGTAATTTGCATATTTCTAGACTCATGATTAAAAACGTGGCGATAGAGGGTGAGAACTAGAAACAGCCCCCAAACGTCCTCGTGGGTGGCACCAACACTCCACGGGACCAATATAACTCGTAGGAACTGACCCAACCGCCGAGGGACTCCCGATTTGAGAATATGACCGTAATTTGCATATTTATAGACTTAGGCTTACAAATATGGCATTAGACTGTGAGAACTAGAAATAGAGCCGAACGTCCCCGTGGGTGGCACCAACACCTCCCACGGGACCAATGTAACTCGTAGGAACTGACCCCGCAGCCGTGGGACTCCCGGTTTGATAATACGATGATAATTTACATATTTCTAGACATTGGCTTAAAAACATTGCGTTATAGGGTGAAAACTAAAAATAGCCCCCGAACGGCCCCTTGGGTGGCACCAACACCACCCACGGGACCAATGTAACTCGTAGAAACTGACCCCGCAGTCGCGGCACTCCCGGTTTGAGAATACGATGGGGATTTGCTTATTTCTAGACTGTCTTAAAAATATGCCGATAGAGGGTGAGAACTCAAATCAGCCCTCGAACGACCCCGTGGGTGGCACCAACACCTCCCACGAGAGCAATGCAACTCGTAGGAACTGACCCCGCAGCCGTGGGACTCCCGATTTGAGAATACGACGGTAATTTCCATATTTCTAGACTTACGCTTAAAAACATGGCGTTAGAGGGTGTGAACTAGAAATATTCCCCGAACGTCCCCGTGGGTAGCACCAACACCTCCCACGGGACCAATGTAACTCGTAGGAACTGACCCCGCAGCCGCGGGACTCCCGGTTTGAGAATACGACGATAATTTGCACATTTCTAGACCTAGGCTTAAAAACATGGCATTAGAGGGTGAGAACTCGAAATAGCCCCAGAACGGCCCAGTGGGTGGCACCAACACCTCCCACGTGACCAATGTAACTCGTAGGAACTAGGCCCGCAGCCACGGGTCTCCCAATTTGAGAGTACGACGGTATTTTGCATATTTCTAAACTTAGGGTTAAAAACATGGCTTTAGAGGGTGAGAACTAGAAACATCCCCCGAACATCCCCGTGGGTGGCACCAACAGCTCCCACGGGACCAATGTAACTCGTAGGAACTGACCCCGCAGCCGCGGGACTCCCGAATTGAGAATACGACGGTAATTTGCATATTTCTTGACTCAGGATTAAGCACATGGGGATAGAGGATGAGAACTAGAAACAACCCCCGAACGTCCCCGTGGGTGGGACCAACACCTCCCATGGGACCAATGTAACTGGTAGGAACTGACCCCGCAGCCGCGGGTCTCCCGGTTTGAGAATACAATGGAAATTTGCATGTTTCTAGAGAAAGGCTTAAAAACTTGGCGTTAGAGGGTGAGAACTCGAAATAGCCCCTGAACGGCCCCGTGGGTGGCACCAACACCTCCCACGGGACCAACGTAACTCGTAAGAACTGACCCCGCAGCCGCAGGTCTCCCGATTTGAGAATACGACGGTAATTTGCATATTTTTAGACTTAGGCTTAAAAATATGGCGTTAGAGGGTGAGAACTAGAAACAGCCCCCGAACATCCCCGTGGGTGGCACCAACACCTCCCACGGGACCAATGTAACTCGTAGGAACTGACCCCGCAGCCGCGGGACTCCCGGTTTGAGAATACGATGATAATTTGCACATTTCTAGACTTAGGCTTAAAAACATGGCATTAGAGGGTGAGAACTCGAAATAGCCCCAGAACGGCCCCGTGGGTGGCACCAACACCTCCCACGGGGACCAATGTAACTCGTAGGAACTAGGCCCGCAGCCACGGGTCTCCCAATTTGAGAGTACGACGGTATTTTGCATATTTCTAAACTTAGGGTTAAAAACATGGCGTTAGAGGGTGAGAACTAGAAACATCCCCCGAACATCCCCGTGGGTGGCACCAACAGCTCCCACGGGACCAATGTAACTCGTAGGAACTGACCCCCGCAGCAGCGGGACTCCCAATTTGAGAATACGACGATAATTTCCATATTTCTTGACTCAGGATTAAGCACATGGCGATAGAGGATGAGAACTAGAAACAACCCCCGAACGTCCCCGTGGGTGGGACCAACACCTTCCACGGGACCAATGTAACTGGTAGGAACTGACCCCGCAGCCGCGGGTCTCCCGGTTTGAGAATACAATGGAAATTTGCATATTTCTAGAGAAAGGCTTAAAAACTTGGCGTTAGAGGGTGAGAACTCGAAATAGCCCCTGAACGGCCCCGTGGGTGGCACCAACACCTCCCACGGGACCAACGTAACTCGTAAGAACTGACCTCGCAGCCGCAGGTCTCCCGGTTTGAGAATACGACGGTAATTTGCATATTTTTAGACTTAGGCTTAAAAATATGGCCCGTGGGTGGCACCAACACCTCCCACGGGACCAATGTAACTCGTAGGAACTGACCCCGCAGCCGCGGGACTCCCGGTTTGAGAATACGACTATAATTTGCACATTTCTAGACTTAGGTTTAAAAACATGGCATTAGAGGGTGAGAACTCGAACTAGCCCCAGAACGGCCCCGTGGGTGGCACCAACACCTCCCACGGGACCAATGTAACTCGTAGGAACTAGGCCCGCAGCCACGGGTCTCCCAATTTGAGAGTACGATGGTATTTTGCATATTTCTAAACTTAGGGTTAAAAACATGGCGTTAGAGGGTGAGAACTAGAAACATCCCCCGAACATCCCCGTGGGTGGCACCAACAGCTCCCACGGGACCAATGTAACTCGTAGGAACTGACCCCGCAGCAGCGGGACTCCCGATTTGAGAATACGACGGTAATTTCCATATTTCTTGACTCAGGATTAAGCACATGGCGATAGAGGATGAGAACTAGAAACAACCCCCGAACGTCCCCGTGGGTGGGACCAACACCTCCCACGGGACCAATGTAACTGGTAGGAACTGACCCCGCAACCGCGGGTCTCCCGGTTTGAGAATACAATGGAAATTTGCATATTTCTAGAGAAAGGCTTAAAAACTTGGCGTTAGAGGGTGAGAACTCGAAATAGCCCCTGAACGGCCCCGTGGGTGGCACCAACACCTCCCACGGGACCAACGTAACTCGTAAGAACTGACCCCGCAGCCGCAAGTCTCCCGGTTTGAGAATACGACGGTAATTTGCATATTTTTAGACTTAGGCTTAAAATTATGGCGTTAGAGGGTGAGAACTAGAAACAGCCCCCGAACATCCCCGTGGGTGGCACCAACACCTCCCACGGGACCAATGTAACTCGTAGGAACTGACCCCGCAGCCGCGGGACTCCCGGTTTGAGAATACGACGATAATTTGCACATTTCTAGACTTAGGCTTAAAAACATGGCATTAGAGGGTGAGAACTCGAAATAGCCCCAGAACGGCCCCGTGGGTGGCACCAACACCTCCCACGGGACCAATGTAACTCGTAGGAACTAGGCCCGCAGCCACGGGTCTCCCAATTTGAGAGTACGATGGTATTTTGCATATTTCTAAACTTAGGGTTAAAAACATGGCTTTAGAGGGTGAGAACTAGAAACATCCCCCGAACATCCCCGTGGGTGGCACCAACAGCTCCCACGGGACCAATGTAACTCGTAGGAACTGACCCCACAGCAGCGGGACTCCCGATTTGAGAATACGACGGTAATTTGCATATTTCTTGACTCAGGATTAAGCACATGGCGATAGAGGATGAGAACTAGAAACAACCCCCGAACGTCCCCGTGGGTGGGACCAACACCTCCCACGGGACCAATGTAACTGGTAGGAACTGACCCCGCAGCCGCGGGTCTCCCGGTTTGAGAATACAATGGAAATTTGCATATTTCTAGAGAAAGGCTTAAAAACTTGGCGTTAGAGGGTGAGAACTCGAAACATCCCTCGAACGACCCCGTGGGTGGCACCAACACCTCCCACGGGAGCAATGCAACTCGTAGGAACTGACCCCGCAGCCGTGGGACTCCCGATTTGAGAATACGACAGTAATTTCCATATTTCTAGACTTACGCTTAAAAACATGGCGTTAGAGGGTGTGAACTAGAAATATTCCCCGAACGTCCCCGTGGGTAGCACCAACACCTCCGACGGGACCAATGTAACTCGTAGGAACTGACCCCGCAGCCGCGGGACTCCCGGTTTGAGAATACGACGATAATTTGCACATTTCTAGACCTAGGGTTAAAAACATGGCATTAGAGGGTGAGAACTCGAAATAGCCCCACAACGGCCCCGTGGGTGGCACCAACACCTCCCACGGGACCAATGTAACTCGTAGGAACTAGGCCCGCAGCCACGGGTCTCCCAATTTGAGAGTACGATGGTATTTTGCATATTTCTAAACTTAGGGTTAAAAACATGGCTTTAGAGGGTGAGAACTAGAAACATCTCCCGAACATCCCCGTGGGTGGCACCAACAGCTCCCACGGGACCAATGTAACTCGTAGGAACTGACCCCGCAGCCGCGGGACTCCCGAATTGAGAATACGACGGTAATTTGTATATTTCTTGACTCAGGATTAAGCACATGGCGATAGAGGATGAGAACTAGAAACAACCCCCGAACGTCCCCGTGGGTGGGACCAACACCTCCCACGGGACCAATGTAACTGGTAGGAACTGACCCCGCAGCCGCGGGTCTCCCGATTTGAGAATACGATGGAAATTTGCATGTTTCTAGAGAAAGGCTTAAAAACTTGGCGTTAGAGGGTGAGAACTCGAAATAGCCCCTGAACGGCCCCGTGGGTGGCACCAACACCTCCCACGGGACCAACGTAACTCGTAAGAACTGACCTCGCAGCCGCAGGTCTCCCGGTTTGAGAATACGACGGTAATTTGCATATTTTTAGACTTAGGCTTAAAAATATGGCGTTAGAGGGTGAGAACTAGAAACAGCCCCCGAACATCCCCGTGGGTGGCACCAACACCTCCCACGGGACCAATGTAACTCGTAGGAACTGACCCCGCAGCCGCGGGACTCCCGGTTTGAGAATACGACGATAATTTGCACATTTCTAGACTTAGGCTTAAAAACACAGCATTAGAGGGTGAGAACTGGAAATAGCCCCAGAACGGCCCCGTGGGTGGCACCAACACCTCCCACGGGACCAATGTAACTCGTAGGAACTAGGCCCGCAGCCACGGGTCTCCCAATTTGAGAGTACGACGGTATTTTGCATATTTCTAAACTTAGGGTTAAAAACATGGCGTTAGAGGGTGAGAACTAGAAACATCCCCCGAACATCCCCGTGGGTGGCACCAACAGCTCCCACGGGACCAATGTAACTCGTAGGAACTGACCCCGCAGCAGCGGGACTCCCAATTTGAGAATACGACGATAATTTCCATATTTCTTGACTCCGGATTAAGCACATGGCGATAGAGGATGAGAACTAGAAACAACCCCCGAACGTCCCCGTGGGTGGGACCAACACCTCCCACGGGACCAATGTAACTGGTAGGAACTGACCCCGCAGCCGCGGGTCTTCCGGTTTGAGAATACAATGGAAATTTGCATATTTCTAGAGAAAGGCTTAAAAACTTGGCGTTAGAGGGTGAGAACTCGAAATATCCCCTGAACGGCCCCGTGGGTGGCACCAACACCTCCCACGGGACCAACGTAACTCGTAAGAACTGACCCCGCAGCCGCAGGTCTCCCGGTTTGAGAATACGACGGTAATTTGCATATTTTTAGACTTAGGCTTAAAAATATGGCGTTAGAGGGTGAGAACTAGAAACAACCCCCGAACATCCCCGTGGGTGGCACCAACACCTCCCACGGGACCAATGTAACTCGTAGGAACTGACCCCGCAGCCGCGGGACTCCCGGTTTGAGAATACGACGATAATTTGCACATTTCTAGACTTAGGCTTAAAAACATGGCATTAGAGGGTGAGAACTCGAAATAGCCCCAGAACGGCCCCGTGGGTGGCACCAACACCTCCCATGGGACCAATGTAACTCGTAGGAACTAGGCCCGCAGCCACGGGTCTCCCAATTTGAGAGTACGACGGTATTTTGCATATTTCTAAACTTAGGGTTAAAAACATGGCGTTAGAGGGTGAGAACTAGAAACATCCCCCGAACATCCCCGTGGGTGGCACCAACACCTCCCACGGGACCAATGTAACTCGTAGGAACTGACCCCGCAGCAGCGGGACTCCCGATTTGAGAATACGACGATAATTTCCATATTTCTTGACTCAGGATTAAGCACATGGCGATAGAGGATGAGAACTAGAAACAACCCCCGAACGTTCCCGTGGGTGGGACCAACACCTCCCACGGGACCAATGTAACTGGTAGGAACTGACCCCGCAGCCGCGGGTCTCCCGGTTTGAGAATACGATGGAAATTTGCATATTTCTAGAGAAAGGCTTAAAAACATGGCGTTAGAGGGTGAGAACTCGAAATAGCCCCTGAACGGCCCCGTGGGTGGCACCAACACCTCCCACGGGACCAACGTAACTCGTAAGTACTGACCCCGCAGGGGCAGGTCTCCCGGTTTGAGAATACGACGGTAATTTGCATATTTTTAGACTTAGGCTTAAAAATATGGCGTTAGAGGGTGAGAACTAGAAACAGCCCCCGAACATCCCCGTGGGTGGCACCAACACCTCCCACGGGACCAATGTAACTCGTAGGAACTGACCCCGCAGCCGCGGGACTCCCGGTTTGAGAATACGACGGTAATTTGCATATTTCTAGACTCATGATTAAAAACGTGGCGATAGAGGGTGAGAACTAGAAACAGCCCCCAAACGTCCTCGTGGGTGGCACCAACACTCCACGGGACCAATATAACTCGTAGGAACTGACCCAACCGCCGCGGGACTCCCGGTTTTAGAATACGACGGTAATTTGCATATTTTTTTACTCACTCTTAAAAACATGGCGATAGAGGGTGAGAACTAGAAATAGCCCCCAACGTCCCCGTGGGAGGGACCAACACCTCCCACGGAACCAATGTAACTCGTAGGAACTGACCCCGCAGTCGCGGGACTCCCGATTTGAGAATATGACCGTAATTTGCATATTTATAGACTTAGGCTTACAAATATGGCATTAGACTGTGAGAACTAGAAATAGAGCCGAACGTCCCCGTGGGTGGCACCAACACCTCCCACGGGACCAATGTAACTCGTAGGAACTGACCCAGCAGCCGTGGGACTCCCGGTTTGATAATACGATGATAATTTACATATTTCTAGACATTGGCTTAAAAACATTGCGTTATAGGGTGAAAACTAAAAATAGCCCCCGAACGGCCCCTTGGGTGGCACCAACACCACCCACGGGACCAATGTAACTCGTAGAAACTGACCCCGCAGTCGCGGCACTCCCGGTTTGAGAATATGATGGGGATTTGCTTATTTCTAGACTGTCTTAAAAATATGCCGATAGAGGGTGAGAACTCAAAACAGCCCTCGAACGACCCCGTGGGTGGCACCAACACCTCCCACGAGAGCAATGCAACTCATAGGAACTGACCCCGCAGCCGTGGGACTCCCGATTTGAGAATACGACGGTAATTTTGATATTTCTAGACTTACGCTTAAAAACATGGCGTTAGAGGGTGTGAACTAGAAATATTCCCCGAACGTCCCCGTGGGTAGCACCAACACCTCCCACGGGACCAATGTAACTCGTAGGAACTGACCCCGCAGCCGCGGGACTCCCGGTTTGAGAATACGACGATAATTTGCACATTTCTAGACCTAGGGTTAAAAACATGGCATTAGAGGGTGAGAACTCGAAATAGCCCCACAACGGCCCCGTGGGTGGCACCAACACCTCCCACGGGACCAATGTAACTCGTAGAACTAGGCCCGCAGCCACGGGTCTCCCAATTTGAGAGTACGACGGTATTTTGCATATTTCTAAACTTAGGGTTAAAAACATGGCTTTAGAGGGTGAGAACTAGAAACATCCCCCGAACATCCCCGTGGGTGGCACCAACAGCTCCCACGGGACCAATGTAACTCGTAGGAACTGACCCCGCAGCCGCGGGACTCCCGAATTGAGAATACGACGGTAATTTGCATATTTCTTGACTCAGGATTAAGCACATGGCGATAGAGGATGAGAACTAGAAACAACCCCCGAACGTCCCCGTGGGTGGGACCAACACCTCCCACGGGACCAATGTAACTGGTAGGAACTGACCCCGCAGCCGCGGGTCTCCCGGTTTGAGAATACAATGGAAATTTGCATGTTTCTAGAGAAAGGCTTAAAAACTTGGCGTTAGAGGGTGAGAACTCGAAATAGCCCCTGAACGGCCCCGTGGGTGGCACCAACACCTCCCACGGGACCAACGTAACTCGTAAGAACTGACCCCGCAGCCGCAGGTCTCCCGATTTGAGAATACGACGGTAATTTGCATATTTTTAGACTTAGGCTTAAAAATATGGCGTTAGAGGGTGAGAACTAGAAACAGCCCCCGAACATCCCCGTGGGTGGCACCAACACCTCCCACGGGACCAATGTAACTCGTAGGAACTGACCCCGCAGCCGCGGGACTCCCGGTTTGAGAATACGATGATAATTTGCACATTTCTAGACTTAGGCTTAAAAACATGGCATTAGAGGGTGAGAACTCGAAATAGCCCCAGAACGGCCCCGTGGGTGGCACCAACACCTCCCACGGGACCAATGTAACTCGTAGGAACTAGGCCCGCAGCCACGGGTCTCCCAATTTGAGAGTACGACGGTATTTTGCATATTTCTAAACTTAGGGTTAAAAACATGGCGTTAGAGGGTGAGAACTAGAAACATCCCCCGAACATCCCCGTGGGTGGCACCAACAGCTCCCACGGGACCAATGTAACTCGTAGGAACTGACCCCGCAGCAGCGGGACTCCCAATTTGAGAATACGACGATAATTTCCATATTTCTTGACTCAGGATTAAGCACATGGCGATAGAGGATGAGAACTAGAAACAACCCCCGAACGTCCCCGTGGGTGGGACCAACACCTTCCACGGGACCAATGTAACTGGTAGGAACTGACCCCGCAGCCGCGGGTCTCCCGGTTTGAGAATACAATGGAAATTTGCATATTTCTAGAGAAAGGCTTAAAAACTTGGCGTTAGAGGGTGAGAACTCGAAATAGCCCCTGAACGGCCCCGTGGGTGGCACCAACAACTCCCACGGGACCAACGTAACTCGTAAGAACTGACCCCGCAGCCGCAGGTCTCCCGGTTTGAGAATACGACGGTAATTTGCATATTTTTAGACTTAGGCTTAAAAATATGGCGTTAGAGGGTGAGAACTAGAAACAGCCCCCGAACATCCCCGTGGGTGGCACCAACACCTCCCACGGGACCAATGTAACTCGTAGGAACTGACCCCGCAGCCGCGGGACTCCCGGTTTGAGAATACGACGATAATTTGCACATTTCTAGACTTAGGTTTAAAAACATGGCATTAGAGGGTGAGAACTCGAAATAGCCCCAGAACGGCCCCGTGGGTGGCACCAACACCTCCCACGGGACCAATGTAACTCGTAGGAACTAGGCCCGCAGCCACGGGTCTCCCAATTTGAGAGTACGATGGTATTTTGCATATTTCTAAACTTAGGGTTAAAAACATGGCGTTAGAGGGTGAGAACTAGAAACATCCCCCGAACATCCCCGTGGGTGGCACCAACAGCTCCCACGGGACCAATGTAACTCGTAGGAACTGACCCCGCAGCAGCGGGACTCCCGATTTGAGAATACGACGGTAATTTCCATATTTCTTGACTCAGGATTAAGCACATGGCGATAGAGGATGAGAACTAGAAACAACCCCCGAACGTCCCCGTGGGTGGGACCAACACCTCCCACGGGACCAATGTAACTGGTAGGAACTGACCCCGCAACCGCGGGTCTCCCGGTTTGAGAATACAATGGAAATTTGCATATTTCTAGAGAAAGGTTTAAAAACTTGGCGTTAGAGGGTGAGAACTCGAAATAGCCCCTGAACGGCCCCGTGGGTGGCACCAACACCTCCCACGGGACCAACGTAACTCCTAAGAACTGACCCCGCAGCCGCAGGTCTCCCGGTTTGAGAATACGACGGTAATTTGCATATTTTTAGACTTAGGCTTAAAAATATTGCGTTAGAGGGTGAGAACTAGAAACAGCCCCCGAACATCCCCGTGGGTGGCACTAACACCTCCCACGGGACCAATGTAACTCGTAGGAACTGACCCCGCAGCCGCGGGACTCCCGGTTTGAGAATACGACGATAATTTGCACATTTCTAGACTTAGGCTTAAAAACATGGCATTAGAGGGTGAGAACTCGAAATAGCCCCAGAACGGCCCCGTGGGTGGCACCAACACCTCCCACGGGACCAATGTAACTCGTAGGAACTAGGCCCGCAGCCACGGGTCTCCCAATTTGAGAGTACGACGGTATTTTGCATATTTCTAAACTTAGGGTTAAAAACATGGCTTTAGAGGGTGAGAACTAGAAACATCCCCCGAACATCCCCGTGGGTGGCACCAACAGCTCCCACGGGACCAATGTAACTCGTAGGAACTGACCCCGCAGCCGCGGGACTCCCGAATTGAGAATACGACGGTAATTTGCATATTTCTTGACTCAGGATTAAGCACATGGCGATAGAGGATGAGAACTAGAAACAACCCCCGAACGTCCCCGTGGGTGGGACCAACACCTCCCACGGGATCAATGTAACTGGTAGGAACTGACCCCGCAGCCGCGGGTCTCCCGGTTTGAGAATACAATGGAAATTTGCATATTTCTAGAGAAAGGCTTAAAAACTTGGCGTTAGAGGGTGAGAACTCGAAACAGCCCTCGAACGACCCCGTGGGTGGCACCAACACCTCCCACGGGAGCAATGCAACTCGTAGGAACTGACCCCGCAGCCGTGGGACTCCCGATTTGAGAATACGACAGTAATTTCCATATTTCTAGACTTACGCTTAAAAACATGGCGTTAGAGGGTGTGAACTAGAAATATTCCCCGAACGTCCCCGTGGGTAGCACCAACACCTCCCACGGGACCAATGTAACTCGTAGGAACTGACCCCGCAGCCGCGGGACTCCCGGTTTGAGAATACGACGATAATTTGCACATTTCTAGACCTAGGGTTAAAAACATGGCATTAGAGGGTGAGAACTCGAAATAGCCCCACAACGGCCCCATGGGTGGCACCAACACCTCCCACGGGACCAATGTAACTCGTAGGAACTAGGCCCGCAGCCACGGGTCTCCCAATTTGAGAGTACGACGGTATTTTGCATATTTCTAAACTTAGGGTTAAAAACATGGCTTTAGAGGGTGAGAACTAGAAACATCTCCCGAACATCCCCGTGGGTGGCACCAACAGCTCCCACGGGACCAATGTAACTCGTAGGAACTGACCCCGCAGCCGCGGGACTCCCGAATTGAGAATACGACGGTAATTTGTATATTTCTTGACTCAGGATTAAGCACATGGCGATAGAGGATGAGAACTAGAAACAACCCCCGAACGTCCCCGTGGGTGGGACCAACACCTCCCACGGGACCAATGTAACTGGTAGGAACTGACCCCGCAGCCGCGGGTCTCCCGGTTTGAGAATACGATGGAAATTTGCATGTTTCTAGAGAAAGGCTTAAAAACTTGGCGTTAGAGGGTGAGAACTCGAAATAGCCCCTGAACGGCCCCGTGGGTGGCACCAACACCTCCCACGGGACCAACGTAACTCGTAAGAACTGACCTCGCAGCCGCAGGTCTCCCGGTTTGAGAATACGACGGTAATTTGCATATTTTTAGACTTAGGCTTAAAAATATGGCGTTAGAGGGTGAGAACTAGAAACAGCCCCCGAACATCCCCGTGGGTGGCACCAACACCTCCCACGGGACCAATGTAACTCGTAGGAACTGACCCCGCAGCCGCGGGACTCCCGGTTTGAGAATACGACGATAATTTGCACATTTCTAGACTTAGGCTTAAAAACACGGCATTAGAGGGTGAGAACTGGAAATAGCCCCAGAACGGCCCCGTGGGTGGCACCAACACCTCCCACGGGACCAATGTAACTCGTAGGAACTAGGCCCGCAGCCACGGGTCTCCCAATTTGAGAGTACGACGGTATTTTGCATATTTCTAAACTTAGGTTTAAAAACATGGCGTTAGAGGGTGAGAACTAGAAACATCCCCCGAACATCCCCGTGGGTGGCACCAACAACTCCCACGGGACCAATGTAACTCGTAGGAACTGACCCCGCAGCAGCGGGACTCCCAATTTGAGAATACGACGATAATTTCCATATTTCTTGACTCAGGATTAAGCACATGGCGATAGAGGATGAGAACTAGAAACAACCCCCGAACGTCCCCGTGGGTGGGACCAACACCTCCCACGGGACCAATGTAACTGGTAGGAACTGACCCCGCAGCCGCGGGTCTTCCGGTTTGAGAATACAATGGAAATTTGCATATTTCTAGAGAAAGGCTTAAAAACTTGGCGTTAGAGGGTGAGAACTCGAAATAGCCCCTGAACGGCCCCGTGGGTGGCACCAACACCTCCCACGGGACCAACGTAACTCGTAAGAACTGACCCCGCAGCCGCAGGTCTCCCGGTTTGAGAATACGACGGTAATTTGCATATTTTTAGACTTAGGCTTAAAAATATGGCGTTAGAGGGTGAGAACTAGAAACAACCCCCGAACATCCCCGTGGGTGGCACCAACACCTCCCACGGGACCAATGTAACTCGTAGGAACTGACCCCGCAGCCGCGGGACTCCCGGTTTGAGAATACGACGATAATTTGCACATTTCTAGACTTAGGCTTAAAAACATGGCATTAGAGGGTGAGAACTCGAAATAGCCCTAGAACGGCCCCGTGGGTGGCACCAATACCTCCCATGGGACCAATGTAACTCGTAGGAACTAGGCCCGCAGCCACGGGTCTCCCAATTTGAGAGTACGACGGTATTTTGCATATTTCTAAACTTAGGGTTAAAAACATGGCGTTAGAGGGTGAGAACTAGAAACATCCCCCGAACATCCCCGTGGGTGGCACCAACACCTCCCACGGGACCAATGTAACTCGTAGGAACTGACCCCGCAGCAGCGGGACTCCCGATTTGAGAATACGACGATAATTTCCATATTTCTTGACTCAGGATTAAGCACATGGCGATAGAGGATGAGAACTAGAAACAACCCCCGAACGTTCCCGTGTGTGGGACCAACACCTCCCACGGGACCAATGTAACTGGTAGGAACTGACCCCGCAGTCGCGGGTCTCCCGGTTTGAGAATTCAATGGAAATTTGCATATTTCTAGAGAAAGGCTTAAAAACTTGGCGTTAGAGGGTGAGAACTCGAAATAGCCCCTGAACGGCCCCGTGGGTGGCACCAACACCTCCCACGGGACCAACGTAACTCGTAAGAACTGACCCCGCAGCCGCAGGTCTCCCGGTTTGAGAATACGACGGTAATTTGCATATTTTTAGACTTAGGCTTAAAAATATGGCGTTAGAGGGTGAGAACTAGAAACAGCCCCCAAACATCCCCGTGGGTGGCACCAACACCTCCCACGAGACCAATGTAACTCGTAGGAACTGACCCCGCAGCCGCGGGACTCCCAGTTTGAGAATACGACGATAATTTGCACATTTCTAGACTTAGGCTTAAAAACATGGCATTAGAGGGTGAGAACTCGAAATAGCCCCAGAACGGCCCCGTGGGTGGCACCCACACCTCCCACGGGACCAATGTAACTCGTAGGAACTAGGCCCGCAGCCACGGGTCTCCCAATTTGAGAGTACGACGGTATTTTGCATATTTCTAAACTTAGGGTTAAAAACATGGCGTTAGAGGGTGAGAACTAGAAACATCCCCCGAACATCCCCGTGGGTGGCACCAACACCTCCCACGGGACCAATGTAACTCGTAGGAACTGACCTCGCAGCAGCGGGACTCCCGATTTGAGAATACGACGGTAATTTCCATATTTCTTGACTCAGGATTAAGCACATGGCGATAGAGGATGAGAACTAGAAACAACCCCCGAACGTCCCCGTGGGTGGGACCAACACCTCCCACGGGACCAATGTAACTGGTAGGAACTGACCCCGCAGCCGCAGGTCTCCCGGTTTGAGAATACGACGGTAATTTGCATATTTTTAGACTTAGGCTTAAAAATATGGCGTTAGAGGGTGAGAACTAGAAACAGCCCCCGAACATCCCCGTGGGTGGCACCAACACCTCCCACGGGACCAATGTAACTCGTAGGAACTGACCCCGCAGCCGCGGGACTCCCGGTTTGAGAATACGACGATAATTTGCACATTTCTAGACTTAGGCTTAAAAACATGGCATTAGAGGGTGAGAACTCGAAATAGCCCCAGAACGTCCCCGTGGGTGGCACCAACACCTCCCACGGGACCAATGTAACTCGTAGGAACTAGGCCCGCAGCCACGGGTCTCCCAATTTGAGAGTACGACGGTATTTTGCATATTTCTAAACTTAGGGTTAAAAACATGGCGTTAGAGGGTGAGAACTAGAAACATCCCCCGAACATCCCCGTGGGTGGCACCAACACCTCCCACGGGACCAATGTAACTCGTAGGAACTGACCCCGCAGCAGCGGGACTCCCGATTTGAGAATACGACGATAATTTCCATATTTCTTGACTCAGGATTAAGCACATGGCGATAGAGGATGAGAACTAGAAACAACCCCCGAACGTTCGCGTGGGTGGGGCCAACACCTCCCACGGGACCAATGTAACTGGTAGGAACTGACCCCGCAGCCGCGGGTCTCCCGGTTTGAGAATACAATGGAAATTTGCATATTTCTAGAGAAAGGCTTAAAAACTTGGCGTTAGAGGGTGAGAACTCGAAATAGCCCCTGAACGGCCCCGTGGGTGGCACCAACACCTCCCACGGGACCAACGTAACTCGTAAGAACTGACCCCGCAGCCGCAGGTCTCCCGGTTTGAGAATACGACGGTAATTTGCATATTTTTAGACTTAGGCTTAAAAATATGGCGTTAGAGGGTGAGAACTAGAAACAGCCCCCAAACATCCCCGTGGGTGGCACCAACACCTCCCACGGGACCAATGTAACTCGTAGGAACTGACCCCGCAGCCGCGGGACTCCCGGTTTGAGAATACGACGATAATTTGCACATTTCTAGACTTAGGCTTAAAAACATGGCATTAGAGGGTGAGAACTCGAAATAGCCCCAGAACGGCCCCGTGGGTGGCACCAACACCTCCCACGGGACCAATGTAACTCGTAGGAACTAGGCCCGCAGCCACGGGTCTCCCAATTTGAGAGTACGACGGTATTTTGCATATTTCTAAACTTAGGGTTAAAAACATGGCGTTAGAGGGTGAGAACTAGAAACATCCCCCGAACATCCCCGTGGGTGGCACCAACACCTCGCACGGGACCAATGTAACTCGTAGGAACTGACCCCGCAGCAGCGGGACTCCCGATTTGAGAATACGACGGTAATTTCCATATTTCTTGACTCAGGATTAAGCACATGGCGAGAGAGGATGAGAACTAGAAACAACCCCCGAACGTCCCCGTGGGTGGGACCAACACCTCCCACGGGACCAATGTAACTGGTAGGAACTGACCCCGCAGCCGCGGGTCTCCCGGTTTGAGAATACGATGGAAATTTGCATATTTCTAGAGAAAGGCTTAAAAACATGGCGTTAGAGGGTGAGAACTCGAAATAGCCCCTGAACGGCCCCGTGGGTGGCACCAACACCTCCCACGGGACCAATGTAACTCGTAAGTACTGACCCCGCAGGGGCAGGTCTCCCGGTTTGAGAATACGACGGTAATTTGCATATTTTTAGACTTAGGCTTAAAAATATGGCGTTAGAGGGTGAGAACTAGAAACAGCCCCCGAACATCCCCGTGGGTGGCACCAACACCTCCCACGGGACCAATGTAACTCGTAGGAACTGACCCCGCAGCCGCGGGACTCCCGGTTTGACAATACGATGGTAATTTGCATATTTCTAGACTCATGCTTAAAAACGTGGCGATAGAGGGTGAGAACTAGAAACAGCCCCCAAACGTCCTCGTGGGTGGCACCAACACCCCACGGGACCAATATAACTCGTAGGAACTGACCCAGCCGTCGCGGGACTCCCGGTTTGAGAATACGACGGTAATTTGCATATTTTTATACTCACTCTTAAAAGATGGCGATAGAGGGTGAGAACTAGAAATAGCCCCTGAACGGCCCTGTGGGTGGCACCAACACCTCCCACGGGACCAACGTAACTCGTAAGAACTGACCCCGCAGCCGCAGGTCTCCCGGTTTGAGAATACGACGGTAATTTTCATATTTTTAGACTTAGGCTTAAAAATATGGCGTTAGAGGGTGAGAACTAGAAACAGGCTTCGAACGTCCCCGTGGGTGGCACCAACACCTCCCACGGGACCAATGTAACTCGTAGGAACTCACCCCGCAGCCGCGGGACTCCCAGTTTGAGAATACGACGGTAATTTGCATATTTCTAGACTCAGGCTTAAAAATGTGGCGATAGAGGGTGAGAACTAGAAACAGTCCCCAAACGTCCTCGTGGGTGGGACCAACACCTCCCACGTGACCAATGTAACTCGTAGGAACTAACCCCGCAGTCGCGGGACTCCTGGTTTGAGAAGATGACGATAATTTGTATATTTCCAGACTTACGCTTAAAAACATGGCGTTAGAGGATGAGAACTCGAAACATCCCCTGAACGGCCCTGTGGGTGGCACCAACACCGCCCACGGGACCAATGTAACTCGTTGGAACTGACCCCATAGCCGCGGGTCTCCCAGTTTGAGAGTACGACGGTAATTTGCATATTTCTAGACTTAGGCTTAAAAACATGGCGTTAGAGGGTGAGAACTAGAAACAGCCCCCGAACATCCCCGTGGGTGGCACCAACTCCTCCCACGGGACCAATGTAACTCGTAGGAACTGACCCCGCAGCCGTGGGACTCCCAATTTGATAATACGATGATAATTTACATATTTCTAGACATTGGCTTCAAAACATTGCGTTAGAGGATGAAAACTAAAAATAGCCCCCGAACGGCCCCTTGGGTGGCACCAACACCACCCACGGGACTAATGTAACTCGTAGAAACTGACCCCGCAGTCGCGGTACTCCCGGTTTGAGAATACGATGGGGATTTGCATATTTCTAGACTGTCTTAAAAATATGCCGATAGAGGGGGAGAACTCAAAATAGCCCTCGAACGACCCCGTGGGTGGCACCAACACCTCCCACGGGAGCAATGCTACTCGTAGGAACTGACCCCGCAGCCGTGGGACTCCCGATTTGAGAATACGACGGTAATTTCCATATTTCTAGACTTACGCTTAAAAACATGGCGTTAGAGGGTGAGAACTAGAAATATTCACCGAACGTCCCCGTGGGTAGCACCAACACCTCCCACGGGACCAATGTAACTCGTAGGAACTGACCCCGCAGCCGCGGGACTCCCGGTTTGAGAATACGACGATAATTTGCACATTTCTAGACTTAGGCTTAAAAACATGGCATTAGAGGGTGAGAACTCGAAATAGCCCCAGAACGGCCCCGTTGGTGGCACCAACACCTCCCACGGGACCAATGTAACTCGTAGGAACTAACCCCGCAGCCACGGGTCACCCGATTTGAGAGTACGACGGTAAATTGCATATTTCTAGACTTAGGGTTAAAAACATGGCGTTAGAGGGTGAGAACTAGAAACATCCCCCGAACATCCCCGTGGGTGGCACCAACACCTCCCACGGGACCAATGTAACTCGTAGGAACTGACCCCGCAGCCGCGGGACTCCCGATTTGAGAATACGACTGTAATTTGCATATTTCTTGACTCAGGATTAAGCACATGGAGATAGAGGATGAGAACTAGAAACAACCCCCGAACGTCCCCGTGGGTGGGACCAACACCTCCCACGGGACCAATGTAACTCGTAGGAACTGGCCCCGCAGCCGCGGGGGCGTTTTGAGAATACGATGGAAATTTGCATATTTCTAGAGAAAGGCTTAAAAACATGGCGTTAGAGGGTGATAACTAGAAACAGCCCCCGAACGTCCCCGTGGGTGGCACCAACACCTCCCACGGGACCAATGTAACTCGTAGGAATTGACCCCGCAGGCACGGGACTCCCGATTTGAGAATACAACGAAAATTTTCACATTTCTAGACTAAGGCCTAAAAACTTTGCGTTAGAGGGTGAGAACTCGAAACAGCCCCAGAACGGCCCCGTGGGTGGCACCAAAACCTCCAACGGGACCAATGTAACTCGTAGGACTGACCCCATAGCCGCGGGTCTCTCGGTTTGAGAGTACGATGATAATTTATATATTTCTAGACTTAGGCATAAAAACATGGCGATAGAGGGTGAGAACTCGAAATAGCCCCCGAACGGCCCCGTGGGTGGCACCAACACATCCCACGGGACCAACGTAACTCGTAGGAACTGACCCCGCAGCTGCAAGTCTCCCGGTTAGAGAATACGACGATAATTTGAATATTTTTTGACTTAGGCTTACAAATATGGCATTAGAGGGTGAGAACTAGAAATAGCCCCCGGATGTCCCCGTGGGTGGCACCAACACCTCCCACGGGACCAATGTAACTCGTAGGAACTGACCCCGCAGTTGCGGGACTCCCGGTTTGAGAATACGACGGTAATTTACATATTTTTATACTCAGTCTTAAAAACATGGCGATAGAGGGTGAGAACTAGAAATAGCCCCCAACGTCCCCATGGGTGGGACCAACACCTCCCACGGAACCAATGTAACTCGTAGGAACTGACCCCGCAGTCGCGGGACTCCCGGTTTGAGAATATGACAGTAATTTGCATATTTCTAGACTTAGGCTTAAAAACATGGCGTTAGAGGGTGAAAACTCGAAATAGCCCCCGAACGGCCCCGTGGGTGGCACCAACACAACCCACGGGACAATTGTAACTCGTAGAAACTGACCCCGCAGTCGCGGCACTCCCGGTTTGTGAATACGACGGTGATTTGCATATTTCTAGACTGTCTTAAAAACATGGCGTTAGAGGGCGAGAACTCAAAACAGCCCCCGAACGACCCCGTGGGTGGCACCAACACCTCCCATGGGATCAATGTAACTCATAGGAACTGACCCCTCAGTCGCGGGACTCCCGGTTTGAGAATATGACGGTAATTTGCATATTTCTAGACTTAGGCTTAAAAACATGGCGTTAGAGGGTGAAAACTTGAAATAGCCCCCGAACGGCCCCGTGGGTGGCACCAACACCACCCACGGGACCAATGTAACTCGTAGAAACTGACCCCGCAGTCGCGGCACTCCCGGTTTGAGAATACGACGGTGATTTGCATATTTCTAGACAGTCTTAAAAATATGGCGTTAGAGGGCGAGAACTCAAAACAGCCCCCAAACGACCCCGTGGGTGGCACCAACACCTCCCACGGGACCAATGTAACTCATAGGAACTGACCCCGCAGCCGCGGGACTCCCAGTTTGAGAATACGACGGTAATTTTCATATTTCTAGACTTAGGCTTAAAAACGTGGCGATAGAGGGTGAGAACTAGAAACAGCCCCCAAACGTCCTCGTGGGTGGGACCAACAATTCCCACGTGACCAATGTAACTCGTAGGAACTGACGCCGTAGTCGCGGGACTCCTGGTTTGATAATATGATGGTAATTTGTATATTTCCAGACTTACGCTTAAAAACATGGCGTTAGAGGATGAGAACTCGAAACATCCCCTGAACGGCCCTGTGGGTGGCACCAACACCTCCCACGGGACCAATGTAACTCGTAGGAACTGACCCCATAGCCGTGGGTCTCCCAGTTTGAGAGTACGACGGTAATTTGCATATTTCTAGACTTAGGCTTAAAAACATGCCGTTAGAGGGTGAGAACTAGAAACAGCCCCCGAACATCCCCGTGGGTGGCACCAACTCCTCCCACGGGACCAATGTAACTCGTAGGAACTGACCCCGCAGCCGTGGGACTCCCGGTTTGATAATACGATGATAATTTACATATTTCTAGACATTGGCTTAAAAACATTGCGTTAGAGGATGAAAACTAAAAATAGCCCCCGAACGGCCCCTTGGGTGGCACCAACACCACCCACGGGACCAATGTAACTCGTAGAAACTGACCCCGCAGTCGCGGCACTCCCGGTTTGAGAATACGATGGGGATTTGCGTATTTCTAGACTGTCTTAAAATTATGCCGATAGAGGGTGAGAACTCAAAACAGCCCTCGAACGACCCCGTGGGTGGCACCAACACCTCCCACGGGAGCAATGCAACTCGTAGGAACTGACCCCGCAGCCGTGGGACTCCCGATTTGAGAATACGATGGTAATTTCCATATTTCTAGACTTATGCTTAAAAACATGGCGTTAGAGGGTGAGAACTAGAAATATTCCCCGAACGTCCCCGTGGGTAGCACCAACACCTCCCACGGGACCAATGTAACTCGTAGGAACTGACCCCGCAGCCGCGGGACTCCCGGTTTGAGAATACGACGATAATTTGCACATTTCTAGACTTAGGCTTAAAAACATGGCATTAGAGGGTGAGAACTCGAAATAGCCCCAGAACGGCCCCGTTGGTCGCACCAACACCTCCCACGGGACCAATGTAACTCGTAGGAACTAACCCCGCAGCCACGGGTCACCCGATTTGAGAGTACGACGGTAAATTGCATATTTCTAGACTTAGGGTTAAAAACATGGCGTTAGAGGGTGAGAACTAGAAACATCCCCCGAACATCCCCGTGGGTGGCACCAACACCTCCCACGGGACCAATGTAACTCGTAGGAACTGACCCCGCAGCCGCGGGACTCCCGATTTGAGAATACGACGGTAATTTGCATATTTCTTGACTCAGGATTAAGCACACGGCGATAGAGGATGAGAACTAGAAACAACCCCCGAACGTCCCCGTGGGTGGGACCAACACCTCCCACGGGACCAATGTAACTCGTAGGAACTGACCCCGCAGCCGCGGGTCTCCCGGTTTGAGAATACGACAGAAATTTGCATATTTCTAGAGAAAGGCTTAAAAACATGGCGTTAGAGGGTGATAACTAGAAACAGCCCCCGAACGTCCCCGTGGGTGGCACCAACACCTCCCACGGGACCAATGTAACTCGTAGGAACTGACCCCGCAGCCGCGGGACTCCCGATTTGAGAATACGATGATAATTTGCACATTTCTAGACTTAGGCCTAAAAACTTTGCGTTAGAGGGTGAGAACTCGAAACAGCCCCAGAACGGCCCCGTGGGTGGCACCAAAACCTCCGACGCGACCAATGTAACTCGTAGGACTGACTCCGTAGCCGCGGGTCTCTCGGTTTGAGAGTACGATGATAACTTATATATTTCTAGACTTAGGCTTAAAAACATGGCGATAGAGGGTGAGAACTCGAAATAGCCCCTGAACGGCCCCGTGGGTGGCTCCAACACCTCCCACGGGACCAACGTAACTCGTAGGAACTGACCCCGCAGCCGCAGGTCTCCTGGTTTGAGAATACGACGATAATTTGCATATTTTTTGACTTAGGCTTTCAAATATGGCATTAGAGGGTGAGAACTAGAAATAGCCCCCGGATGTCCCCGTGGGTGGCACCAACACCTCCCACGGGACCAATGTAACTCGTAGGAACTGACCCCGCAGCCGCGGGACTCCCGGTTTGAGAATACGACGGTAATTTGCATATTTTTATACTCAGTCTTAAAAACATGGCGATAGAGGGTGAGAACTAGAAATAGACCCCAACGTCCCCGTGGGTGGGACCAAAACCTCCCACGGAACCAACGTAACTAGTAGGAACTGACCCCGCAGTCGCGGGACTCCCGGTTTGAGAATATGACGGTAATTTGCATATTTCTAGACTAAGGCTTACAAATATGGCATTAGAGGGTGACAACTAGAAATAGCCCCCGAACGTCCCCGTGGGTGGCACCAACACCTCCCACGGGACCAATATAACTCGTAGGAACTGACCCCGCAGCCGCGGGACTACCGGTTTGAGAATACAACGGTAATTTGCATATTTTTATACTCAGTCTTAAAAACATGGCGATAGAGGGTGAGAACTAGAAATAGCCCCCAACGTCCCCGTGGGTGGGACCAACACCTCCCACGGAATCAATGTAACTCGTAGGAACTGACCCCGCAGTCGCGGGACTCCCGATTTGAGAATATGACGGTAATTTGCATATTTCTAGACTTAGGCTTAAAAACATGGCGTTAGAGGGTGAAAACTCGAAATAGCCCCCGAACGGCCCCGTGGGTGGCACCAACACCACCCACGGGACCAATGTAACTCGTAGGAACTGACCTCGCAGCCGCGGGACTCCCGGTTTGAGAATACGATGATAATTTTCACATTTCTATACTTAGACTTAAAAACATGGTGTTAGAGGGTGAGAACTCGAAACAGCCCCCGAACATCCCCGTGGGTGGCACCAACACCTCCCACGGGACCAATGTAACTCGTAGGAACTGACCCCGCAGCCGCGGGACTCCCGGTTTGAGAATACGACGGTAATTTTCATATTTTTATACTCAGTCTTAAGAATATGGCGATAGAGGGTGAGAACTAGAAATAGCCCCCAACGTCCCCGTGGGTGGGACCAACACCTCCCACGGAACCAATATAACTCGTAGGAACTGACCCCGCAGTCGCGGGACTCCCGATTTGAGAATATGACGGTAATTTGCATATTTCTAGACTTAGGCTTAAAAACATGGCGTTAGAGGGTGAAAACTCGAAATAGCCCCCGAACGGCCCCGTGGGTGGCACCAACACCACCCACGGGACCAATGTAACTCGTAGAAACTGACCCCGCAGTCGCGGCACTCCCGGTTTGAGAATACGACGGTGATTTGCATATTTCTAGACTGTCTTAAAAACATGGCGTTAGAGGGCGAGAACTCAAAACAGCCCCCGAACGACGCCGTGGGTGGCACCAACACCTCCCACGGGACCAATGTAACTCGTAGGAACTGACCCCGCAGCCGCGGGACTCCCAATTTGAGAATACGATGGTAATTTTCATAGATCTAGACTTAGGCTTAAAAATATGGCGTTAGAGGGTGAGAACTAGAAACAGCCCCCGAACGACCCCGTGGGTGGCACCAACACCTCCCACGGGACCAATGTAACTCATATTAACTGACCCCGTAACCCGGGACTCTCGGTTTGAGAATACGACGGTAATTTGCATATTTCTAGACAAAGGCTTAAAACCATGGTGTTAGAGGGTGAGAACTAGAAACAGCCCCCGAACGTCCCCGTGGGAGGCACCAACACCTCCCACGGGACCAATGTAACTCGTAGGAACTGACCCCGCAGCCGCGGGACTCCTGGTTTGAGAATACGATGATAATTTGCACATTTCTAGACCTAGGCCAAAAAATATGGCGTTAGAGGGTGAGAACTCGAAATAGCCCCAGAATGTCCCCGTGGGTGGCACCAACACCTCCGACGGGACCCATGTAACTCGTAGGTACTGACCCCGCAGCCGCGGGACTTTCGGTTTGAGAATACGATAGTAATTTGCATATTTCTAGACAAAGGCTTAAGAACATGGCGATAGAGGGTGAGAACTAGAAACAACCCCCGAACGTCCCCGTGGGTGGGACCAACACCTCCCACGGGACCAATTTAACTCGTAGGAACTGACCCCGCAGTCATGGGTCTCCCGGTTTGAGAATACGACGGAAATTTGCGTATTTCTAGACTTAAGCAAAACATGGCGTTTGAGGGTGAAAACTCAAAATATCCCCCGAACGGCCTCGTGGGTGGCACCAACACCTCCCACGGGACCAATGTAATTTTTAGGAACTGACCCCGCATTTGCGGGACTCCTGATTTGAGAATACGGCGATAATTTGCATATTTCTAGACAAATGCTTAAAAACATGGCGATACAGGGTGAGAACTAGAAACAGCCCCCGAATGTCCCCGTGGGTGGCACCAACACCTCCCATGGGACCAATGTAACACGTAGGAACTGACCCCGCAGCCGTGGGACTCCCGGTTTGAGAATATGACGATAATTTTCACATTTCTAGACTTAGGCTTAAAAACATGGCGTTAGAGGGTGAGAACTCGAAACAACCCCAGAACGACCCCGTGGGTGGCACCAACACCTCCGACGGGACCAATATAACTCGTAGGACTGACCCCGCAGCCACGGGTGTCCCGATTTGAGAGTACGATGGTAATTTACATATTTCTAGGGTTAGGCGTAAAAACATGGCGTTAGAGGGTGAGAACTAGAAACAGTCCCCGAACATCCCCGTGGGTGGCACCAACACCTCCCACAGGACCAATGTAACTCATAGGAACTGACCCCGCAGGCGCGGGACTCTCGATTTGAGAATACGACGGTAATTTGCATATTTCTAGACTCAGGCGTAAAAACGTGGCGATAGAGTGTGAGAACTAGAAACAGCCCCCAAACGTCCCCGTGGGTGGGACCAACACCTCCCACGGGACCAATGTAACTCGTAGGAACTGACCCCGTAGTCGCCAGACTCCCGGTTTGAGAATACGACGGTAATTTTCATATTTGTAGACTTGGGCTTAAAAACATGGTGTTAGAGAGAGAGAGAACTCGAAACATCCCCTGAACGGCCCTGTGGGTGGCACCAACACCTCCCACGGAACCAATGTAACTCGTAGGAACTAACCCCACAGCCGCGGGTCTCTCAGTTTGAGAGTACGACGATAATTTGCATATTTCTAGACTTAGGCTTATAAACATGGCGTTATAGGGTGCGAACTGGAAACAGCCCCCGAACGACCCCGTGGGTGGCACCAACGCCTCCCACGGGACCAATGTAACTCGTAGGAAGTGACCCCGCAGCCGCGGGACTCCCGGTTTGAGAATACGACGGTAATTTGCATATTTCTTGACTCAGGATTATGCACATGGCGATAGAGGATGAGAACTAGAAACAACCTCCGAACGTCCCCGTGGGTGGGACCAACACCTCCCATGGGACCAATGTAACTCGTAGGAACTGACCCCGCAGCCGCGGGTCTCCTGGTTTGAGAATACGACGAAAATTTGCATATTTTAAGAGAAAGGCTTAAAAACATGGCGTTAGAGGGTGATAACTAGAAACAGCCCCCGAATGTCCCCGTGGGTGGCACCAACACCTCCCACGGGACCAATGTAACTCGTAGGAACTGACCCCGCAGGCGCGGGGCACCCGATTTGAGAATACGACGATAATTTGCACATTTCTAGACTTAGGCCTAAAAACTTTGCATTAGAGGGTGAGAACTCGAAACAGCCCCAGAACGGCCCCGTGGGTGGCACCAAAACCTCCGACGGGACCAATGTAACTCGTAGGACTGACCCCGTAGCCGCGGGTCTCTCGGTTTGAGAGTACGACGATAATTTATATATTTCTAGACTTCGGCTTAAAAACATGGCGATAGAGGGTGAGAACTCGAAATAGCCCCCGAACGGCCCCGTGGGTGGCACCAACACCTCCCACGGGACCAACGTAACTCGTAGGAACTGACCCCGCAGCCGCAGGTCTCCCGGTTTGAGAATACGGTGGTAATTTGCATATTTTTTGACCTAGGCTTACAAATATGGCATTAGAGGGTGAGAACTAGAAATAGCCCCCGAACGTCCCCATGGGTGGCACCAACACCTCCCACGGGACCAATGTAACTCGTAGGAACTGACCCCGTAGCCGCGGGACTCCCGGTTTGAGAATGCGACGGTAATTTCCATATTTTTATACTCAGTCTTAAAAACATGGCGATAGAGGGTGAGAACTAGAAATAGCCCCCAACGTCCCCGTGGGTGGGACCAACACCTCCCACGGAACCAATGTAACTCGTAGGAACTGACCCCGCAGTCGCGGGACTCCCGGTTTGAGAATATGACGGTAATTTGCATATTTCTAGACTTAGGCTTACAAATATGGCATTAGAGGGTGAGAACTAGAAATAGCCCCCGAACGTCCCCGTGGGTGGCACCAACACCTCCCACGGGACCAATGTAACTCGTAGGAACTGACCCCGCAGCCGCGGGACTCCCGGTTTGAGAATACGACGGTAATTTGCATATTTTTATACTCAGTCTTAAAAACATGGCGATAGAGGGTGAGAACTAGAAATAGCCCCCAACGTCCCCGTGGGTGGGACCAACACCTCCCACGGAACCAATGTAACTCGTAGGAACCGACCCCGCAGTCGCGGGACTCCCGGTTTGAGAATATGACGGTAATTTGCATATTTCTAGACTTAGGCTTACAAATATGGCATTAGAGGGTGAGAACTAGAAATAGCCCCCGAACGTCCCCGTGGGTGGCACCAACACCTCCCACGGGACCAATGTAACTCGTAGGAACTGACCCCGCAGCCGCGGGACTCTCGATTTGAGAATACGACGGTAATTTGCATATTTCTAGACTCAGGCTTAAAAACGTGGCGATAGAGTGTGAGAACTAGAAACAGCCCCCAAACGTCCCCGTGGGTGGGACCAACACCTCCCACGGGACCAATGTAACTCGTAGGAACTGACCCCGTAGTCGCGAGACTCCCGGTTTGAGAATACGACGGTAATTTTCATATTTGTAGACTTGGGCTTAAAAACATGGGGTTAGAGAGAGAGAGAACTCGAAACATCCCCTGAACGGCCCTGTGGGTGGCACCAACACCTCCCACGGAACCAATGTAACCCGTAGGAACTAACCCCACAGCCGCGGGTCTCTCAGTTTGAGAGTACGACGATAATTTGCATATTTCTAGACTTAGGCCTAAAAATATGGCGTTAGAGGGTGAGAACTCGAAATAGCCCCAGAATGTCCCCGTCGGTGGCACCAACACCTCCGACGGGACCCATGTAACTCGTAGGTACTGACCCCGCAGCCGCGGGACTTTCGGTTTGAGAATACGATAGTAATTTGCATATTTCTAGACAAAGGCTTAAAAACATGGCGATAGAGGGTGAGAACTAGAAACAACCCCTGAACGTCCCCGTGGGTGGGACCAACACCTCCCACGGGACCAATGTAACTCGTAGGAACTGACCCCGCAGTCATGGGTCTCCCGGTTTGAGAATACGACGGAAATTTGCGTATTTCTAGACTGAAGCAAAACATGGCGTTTGAGGGTGAAAACTCAAAATAGCGCCCGAACGGCCCCGTGGGTGGCACCAACACCTCCCACGGGACCAATGTATTTTTTAGGAACTGACCCCGCATTTGCGGGACTCCTGATTTGAGAATATGGCGATAATTTGCATATTTCTAGACAAAGGCTTAAAAACATGGCGATAGAGGGTGAGAACTAGAAACAGCCCCCGAACGTCCCCGTGGGTGGCACCAACACCTCCCACGGGACCAATGTAACTCGTAGGAACTGACCCCGCAGCCGTGGGACTCCCGGTTTGAGAATATGACGATAATTTTCACATTTCTAGACATAGGCTTAAAAACATGGCGTTAGAGGGTGAGAACTCGAAACAACCCCAGAACGACCCCGTGGGTGGCACCAACACCTCCGACGGGACCAATATAACTCGTAGGACTGACCCCGCAGCCGCGGGTCTCCCGATTTGAGAGTACGACTGTAATTTGCATATTTCTAGAGTTAGGCATAAAAACATGGCGTTAGAGGGTGAGAACTAGAAACAGCCCCCGAACATCCCCGTGGGTGGCACCAACACCTCCCACGGGACCAATGTAACTCATAGGAACTGACCCCGCAGCCGCGGGACTCTCGGTTTGAGAATACGACGGTAATTTACATATTTCTAGACTCAGGCTTAAAAACGTGGCGATAGAGTGTGAGAACTAGAAACAGCCCCCAAACGTCCCTGTGGGTGGGACCAACACCTCCCACGGGACCAATGTAACTCGTAGGAACTGACCCCGTAGTTGCGAGACTCCCGGTTTGAGAATACGACGGTAATTTTCATATTTATGGGCTTATGCTTAAAAACATGGCGTTAGAGAGAGAGAGAACTCGAAACATCCCCTGAACGGCCCTGTGGGTGGCACTAACACCTCCCACGGGACCAATGTAACTCGTAGGAACTGACCCCGCAGTCATGGGTCTCCCGGTTTGAGAATACGACGGAAATTTGCGTATTTCTAGACTGAAGCAAAACATGGCGTCTGAGGGTGAAAACTCAAAATAGCCCCCGAACGGCCCCGTGGGTGGCACCAACACCTCCCACGGGACCAATGTATTTTTTAGGAACTGACCCCGCATTTGCGGGACTCCTGATTTGAGAATATGGAGATAATTTGCATATTTCTAGACAAAGGCTTAAAAACATGGCGATAGAGGGTGAGAACTAGAAACAGCCCCCGAACGTCCCCGTGGGTGGCACCAACCCCTCCCACGGGACCAATGTAACTCGTAGGAACTGACCCCGCAGTCATGGGTCTCCCGGTTTGAGAATATGATGATAATTTTCACATTTCTAGACTTAGGGTTAAAAACAAGGCGTTAGAGGGTGAGAACTCGAAACAACCCCAGAACGACCCCGTGGGTGGCACCAACACCTCCGACGGGACCAATATAACTCGTAGGACTGACCCCACAGCCGCGGGTCTCCCGATTTGAGAGTACGACGGTAATTTGCATATTTCTAGAGTCAGGCATAAAAACATGGCGTTAGAGGGTGAGAACTAGAAATAGCTCCCGAACATCCCCATGGGTGGCAGCAACACCTCCCACGGGACCAATGTAACTCATAGGAACTGACCCCGCAGCCGCGGGACTCTCGGTTTGAGAATACGACGGTAATTTGCATATTTCTAGACAATGGCTTAAAAACATGGCGATAGAGGGTGAGAACTAGAAACAACCCCGAACGTCCCCGTGGGTGGGACCAACACCTCCCACGGGTCCAATGTAACTCGTAGGAACTGACCCCATAGCCGCGGGTCTCCCAGTTTGAGAGTACGACGGTAATTTGCATATTTCTAGACTTAGGCTTAAAAACATGGCGTTAGAGGGTGAGAACTAGAAACAGCCCCCGAACATCCCCGTGGGTGGCACCAACTCCTCCCACGGGACCAATGTAACTCGTAGGAACTGACCCCACAGCCGTGGGACTCCCGGTTTGATAATACGATGATAATTTACATATTTCTAGACATTGTCTTAAAAACATTGCGTTAGAGGGTGAAAACTAAAAATAGCCCCCGAACGGCCCCTTGGGTGGCACCAACACCACCCACGGGACCAATGTGACTCGTAGAAACTGACCCCGCAGTCGCGGCACTCCCGGTTTGAGAATACGATGGGGATTTGCATATTTCTAGACTGTCTTAAAAATATGCCGATTGAGGGTGAGAACTCAAAATAGCCCTCGAACGACCCCGTGGGTGGCACCAACACCTCCCACGGGAGCAATGCAACTCGTAGGAACTGACCCCGCAGCCGTGGGAATCCCTGTTTGAGAATACGACGGTAATTTCCTTATTTCTAGACAATGGCTTAAAAACATGGCGATAGAGGGTGAGAACTAGAAACAACCCCGAACATCCCCGTGGGTGGGACCAACACCTCCCACGGGACCAATGTAACTCGTAGGAACTGACCCCGCAGTCATGGGTCTCCCGGTTTGAGAATACGACGGAAATTTGCGTATTTCTAGACTGAAGCAAAGCATGGCGTTTGAGGGTGAAATCTCAAAATAGCCCCCCGAACGGCCCCGTGGGTGGCACCAACACCTCCCACGGGACCAATGTATTTTTTAGGAACTGACCCCGCATTTGCGGGACTCCTGATTTGAGAATATGGCGATAATTTGCATATTTGTAGACAAAGGCTTAAAAACATGGCGATAGAGGGTGAGAACTAGAAACAGCCCCCGAACGTCCCCATGGGTGGCACCATCACCTCCCACGGGACCAATGTAACTCGTAGGAACTGACCCCGCAGTCATGGGTCTCCCGGTTTGAGAATACGACGGAAATTTGCGTATTTCTAGACTGAAGCAAAACATGGCGTTTGAGGGTGAAATCTCAAAATAGCCCCCGAACGGCCCCGTGGGTGGCACCAACACCTCCCACGGGACCAATGTATTTTTTAGGAACTGACCCCGCATTTGCGGGACTCCTGATTTGAGAATATGGCGATAATTTGCATATTTCTAGACAAAGGCTTAAAAACATGGCGATAGAGGGTGAGAACTAGAAACAGCCCCCGAACGTCCCCATGGGTGGCACCAACACCTCCCACGGGACCAATGTAACTCGTAGGAACTGACCCCGCAGTCGTGGGACTCCCGGTTTGAGAATATGATGATAATTTTCACATTTCAAGACTTAGGCTTAAAAACAAGGCGTTAGAGGGTGAGAACTCCAAACAACCCCAGAACGACCCCGTGGGTGGCACCAACACCTCCGACGGGACCAATATAACTCGTAGGACTGACCCCGCAGCCGCGGGTCTCCCGATTTGAGAGTACGACGGTAATTTGCATATTTCTAGAGTCAGGCATAAAAACATGGCGTTAGAGGGTGAGAACTAGAAATACCCCCGAACATCCCCATGGGTGGCAGCAACACCTCCCACGGGACCAATGTAACTCATAGGAACTGACCCCGCAGCCGCGGGACTCTCGGTTTGAGAATACGACGATAATTTGCATATTTCTAGACTCAGGCTTAAAAACGTGGCGATAGAGTGTGAGAACTAGAAACAACCCCCAAACGGCCCCGTGGGTGGCACCAACACCACCCATGGGACCAATGTAACTCGTAGAAACTGACCTCGCAGCCGCGGCACTCCCTGTTTGAGAATACCACGGTAATTTGTATATTTCTAGATTTAGTCTTAAAAACATGGCGTTAGAGGGTGAGAACTCAAAACAGCCCCCGAACGACCCCGTGGGTGGCACCAACACCTCCCACGGGACCAATGCAACTCCTAGGAACTGACCCCGTAGCCGTGGGACTTTCGATTTGAGAATACGACGGTAATGTCAATATTTCTAGACTTAGTCTTAAAAACATGGCGTTAGAGGGTGAGAACTATAAATATTCCCCGAACGACCCCATGGGTGGCACCAATACCTCCTACGGGACCAATGTAACTCGTAGGAACTGACCCCACAGCCGCGGGACTCTCAGTTTGAGAATACGATGGTGATTTGCATATTTCTAGACTTAGGATTAAAAATATGGCGTTAGAGGGTGAGAACTAGAAATAGCCCCCGAACGACACCGTGGGTGGCACCAACACCTCCCACGGGACCAATGTAACTCGTAGGAACTGACCCCGTAGACGCGGGACTCCCGATTTGAGAATACGACGGTAATTTGCATATTTCTAGACAAAGGCTTAAAAACATGGCGTTAGAGGGTGAGAACTAAAAACAGCCCCCGAATGTCCCCGTGGGTGGCACCAACACCTCCCACGGGACCAATGTAACCCGTAGGAACTGACCCCATAGCCGCGGGACTCCCGGTTTGAGAATACGATGATAATTTGCACATTTCTAAACATAAGCTTAAAAATATGGCATTAGAGGGTGAGAACTCGAAACAACCCCAGAACGGCCCCGTGGGTAGCACCAACACCTCCGACGGGAGCCATGTAACTCGTAGGAACTGACCCCACCGCCGCGGGACTTCCGGTTTAAGAATACGACAGTAATTAGCATATTTCTAGACAAAGGCTTAAAAACATAGCGATAGAGGGTGAGAACTAGAAACAGCCCCCAAACGTCCTCGTGGGTGGGACCAACACCTCCCACGTGACCAATGTAACTCGTAGGAACTGACCCCGCAGTCGCGGGACTACTGGTTTGAGAATATGACGGTAATTTGTATATTTCCAGACTTATGCTATAAAACATGCCGTTAGAGGATGAGAACTCGAAACATCCCCTGAACGGCCCTGTGGGTGGCACCAACACCTCCCACGGGACCAATGTAACTCGTAGGAACTGACCCCATAGCCGCGGGTCTCCCAGTTTGAGAGTACGACGGTAATTTGCATATTTCTAGACTTAGGCTTAAAAACATGGCGTTAGAGGGTGAGAACTAGAAACAGCCCCCGAACATCCCCGTGGGTGGCACCAACTCCTCCCACGGGACCAATGTAACTCGTAGGAACTGACCCCGCAGTCGTGGGACTCCCGGTTTGATAATACGATGATAATTTACATATTTCTAGACATTGTCTTAAAAACATTGCGTTAGAGGGTGAAAACTAAAAATAGCCCCCGAACGGCCCCTTGGGTGGCACCAACACCACCCACGGGACCAATGTGACTCGTAGAAACTGACCCCGCAGTCGCGGCACTCCCGGTTTGAGAATACGACGGGGATTTGCATATTTCTAGACTGTCTTAAAAATATGCCGATTGAGGGTGAGAACTCAAAACAACCCTCGAACGACCCCGTGGGTGGCACCAACACCTCCCACGGGAGCAATGCAACTCGTAGGAACTGACCCCGCAGCCGTGGGACTCCCGGTTTGAGAATACGACGGTAATTTCCTTATTTCTAGACAATGGCTTAAAAACATGGCGATAGAGGGTGAGAACTAGAAACAACCCCGAACGTCCCCGTGCGTGGGACCAACACCTCCCACGGGACCAATGTAACTCGTAGGAACTGACCCCGCAGTCATGGGTCTCCCGGTTTGAGAATACGACGGAAATTTGCGTATTTCTAGACTGAAGCAAAACATGGCATTTGAGGGTGAAAACTCAAAATAGCCCCCGAACGGCCCCGTGGGTGGCACCAACACCTCCCACGGGACCAATGTATTTTTTAGGAACTGACCCCGCATTTGCGGGACTCCTGATTTGAGAATATGGTGATAATTTGCATATTTCTAGACAAAGGCTTAAAAACATGGCGATAGAGGGTGAGAACTAGAAACAGCCCCCGAACGTCCCCGTGGGTGGCACCAACACCTCCCACGGGACCAATGTAACTCGTAGGAACTGACCCCACAGCCGCGAGTCTCTCAGTTTGAGAGTACGACGGTAATTTGCATATTTCTAGACTTAGGCTTAAAAACATGGCGTTAGAGGGTGAGAACTCAAAACAGCCCTCGAACGACCCCGTGGGTGGCACCAACACCTCCCACGGGAGCAATGCAACTCGTAGGAACTGACCCCGCAGCCGTGGGACTCCCGATTTGAGAATACGACGGTAATTTCCATATTTCTAGACTTACGCTTAAAAACATGGCGTTAGAGAGTGAGAACTAGAAATATTCCCTGAACGTCCCCGTGGGTAGCACCAACACCTCCCACGAGACCAATGTAACTCGTAGGAACTGACCCCGCAGCCGCGGGACTCCCGGTTTGAGAATACGACGATAATTTGCACATTTCTAGACTTAGGCTTAAAAACATGGCATTAGAGGGTGAGAACTCGAAATAGCCCCAGAACGGCTTCGTGGGTGGCACCAACACCTCCCACGGGACCAATGTAACTCGTAGGAACTGACCCCGCAGCCACGGGTCTCCCAATTTGAGAGTACGACGGTAAATTTCATATTTCTAGACTTAGGGGTAAAAGCATGGCGTTAGAGGGTGAGAACTAGAAACATCCCCCGAACATCCCCGTGGGTGACACCAACACCTCCCACGGGACCAATGTAACTCGTAGGAACTGACCCCGCAGCCGCGGGACTCCCGATTTGAGAATACAACAGTAATTTGCATATTTCTTGACTCAGGATTAAGCACATGGCGATAGAGGATGAGAACTAGAAACAACCCCCGAACGTCCCCGTGGGTGGGACCAACACCTCCCATGGGACCAATGTATATCGTAGGAACTGACCCCGCAGCCGCGGGTCTCCCAGTTTGAGAATACGACGAAAATTTGCATATTTTAAGAGAAAGGCTTAAAAACATGGCGTTAGAGGGTGATAACTAGAAACAGCCCCCGAACGTCCCCGTGGGTGGCACCAACACCTCCCACGGGACCAATGTAACTCGTAGGAACTGACCCCGCAGGCGCGGGACTCCCGATTTGAGAATACGACGATAATTTGCACATTTCTAGACTTAGGCCTAAAAACTTTGCGTTAGAGGGTGAGAACTCGAAACAGCCCCAGAACGGCCCCGTGGGTGGCACCAAAACCTCCGACGGGACCAATGTAACTCGTAGGACTGACCCCGTAGCCGCGGGTCTCTCGGTTTGAGAGTACGAGGATAATTTATATATTTCTAGACTTCGGCTTAAAAACATGGCGATAGAGGGTGAGAACTCGAAATAGCCCCCGAACGGCCCCGTGGGTGGCACCAACACCTCCCACGGGACCAACGTAACTCGTAGGAACTGACCCCGCAGCCGCAGGTCTCCCGGTTTGAGAATACGACGGTAATTTGCATATTTTTTGACTTAGGCTTACAAATATGGCATTAGAGGGTGAGAACTAGAAATAGCCCCCGAACGTCCCCGTGGGTGGCACCAACACCTCCCATGGGACCAATGTAACTCGTAGGAACTGACCCCGCAGCCGCGGGACTCCCGGTTTGAGAATACGATGGTAATTTGCATATTTTTATACTCAGTCTTAAAAACATGGCGATAGAGGGTGAGAACTAGAAATAGCCCCCAACGTCCCCGTGGGTGGGACCAACACCTCCCACGGAACGAATGCAACTCGTAGGAACTGACCCCGCAGTCGCGGGACTCCCAGTTTGAGAATATGACGGTAATTTGCATATTTCTAGACTTTGGCTTACAAATATGGCATTAGTGGGTGAGAACTAGAAATAGCCCCCGAACGTCCCCGTGGGTGGCACCAACACCTCCCACGGGACCAATGTAACTCGTAGGAACTGACCCCGCAGCCGCGGGACTCCTGGTTTGAGAATACGACGGTAATTTGCATATTTTTATACTCAGTCTTAAAAACATGGCGATAGAGGGTGAGAACTAGAAATAGCCCCCAACGTCCCCGTGGGTGGGACCAACACCCCCCACGGATCCAATGTAAAATCGTAGGAACTGACCCCGCAGTCGCGGGACTCCCGGTTTGAGAATATGACGGTAATTTTCATATTTCTAGACTTAGGCTTAAAAACATGGCGTTAGAGGGTGAAAAATCGAAATAGCCCCCGAACGGCCCCATGGGTGGCACCAACATCACCCACGGGACCAATGTAACTCGTAGAAACTGACCCCGCAGTCGCGGCACTCCCGGTTTGAGAATACGACGGTGATTTGTATATTTCTAGACTGTCTTAAAAACATGGCGTTAGAGGGCGAGAACTCAAAATAGACCCCGAACGACCCCGTGGGTGGCACCAACACCTCCCACGGGACCAATGTAACTCGTAGGAACTGACCCCGCAGCCGCGGGACTCCCAGTTTGAGAATACGACGGTAATTTTCATATTTCTAGACTTAGGCTTAAAAATATGGTGTTAGAGGGTGAGAACTAGAAACAGCCCCCGAATGACCCCGTGGGTGGCACCAACACCTCCCACGGGACTAATGTAACTCATATTAACTGACCCCGCAACCCGGGACTCTCGGTTTGAGAATACGTCAGTAATTTGCATATTTCTAGACAAAGCCCTAAAACCATGGCGTTAGAGGGTGAGAACTAGAAACAGCCCCCGAACGTCCCCGTGGTTGGCACCAACACCTCCCACGGGACCAATGTAACTCGTAGGAACTGACCCCGCAGCAGCGGGACTCCCGGTTTGAGAATACGATGATAATTTGCACATTTCTAGACCTAGGCCTAAAAATATGGCGTTAGAGGGTGAGAACTCGAAATAGCCCCAGAATGTCCCCGTGGGTGGCACCAACACCTCCGACGGGACCCATGTAACTCGTAGGTACTGACCTCGCAGCCGCGGGACTTTCGATTTGAGAATACGATAGTAATTTGCATATTTCTAGACAAAGGCTTAAAAACATGGCGATAGAGGGTGAGAACTAGAAACAACCCCTGAACGTCCCCGTGGGTGGGACCAACACCTCCCACGGGACCAATGTAACTCGTAGGAACTGACCCCGCAGTCATGGGTCTCCCGGTTTGAGAATACGACGGAAATTTGCATATTTCTAGACTGAAGTAAAACATGGCGTTTGAGGGTGAAAACTCAAAATAGCGCCCGAACGGCCCCGTGGGTGGCACCAACACCTCCCACGGGACCAATGTAATTTTTAGGAACTGACCCCGCATTTGCGGGACTCCTGATTTGAGAATACGGCGATAATTTGCATATTTCTAGACAAAGGCTTAAAAACATGGCGATAGAGGGTGAGAACTAGAAACAGCCCCCGAACGTCCCCGTGGGTGGCACCAACACCTCCCACGGGACCAATGTAACTCGTAGGAACTGACCCCGCAGCCGTGGGACTCCCGGTTTGAGAATACGATGATAATTTCCACATTTCTAGACTTAGGCTTAAAAACATGGCGTTAGAGGGTGAGAACTCGAAACAACCCCAGAACGACCCCGTGGGTGGCACCAACACCTCCCACGGGACCAATGTAACTCGTAGGAACTGACCCCGCAGCAGCGGTACTCCCAGTTTGAGAATACGACGGTAATTTGCATATTTCTAGACTTAGGCTTAAAAATATGGCGTTCGAGGGTGAGAACTGGAAACATCCCCCGAACGACCCCGTGGGTGACACCAACACCTCCCACGGGACCAATGTAACTCGTTGGAACTGACCCCGCAGCCGCGGGACTCCCGGTTTGAGAATACGACGGTAATTTGCACACATCTAGACTCAGGCTTAAAAACATGGCGATAGAGGGTGAGAACAAGAAACAACCCCCGAAGGTCCCCGTGGGTGGGACCAACACCTCCCACGGGACCAATGTAACTCGTAGGAACTGACCCCGTAGCTGGGGGTCTCCCAGTTTTAGAACACGACGGAAATTTGCATATTTCTAGAGTTAGGCTTAAAAACATGGTGTTAGATGGTGAGAACTCAAAACAGCCCCAAAACGGCCCCGTGGGTGGCACCAACACCTCCGACGGGACCCACGTAACTCGTAGGAACTGACCCCGCAGCCGCGGGACTTCCGGTTTGAGAATACGATTGTAATTTGCATATTTCTAGACAAAGGCTTAAAAACATGGCGATAGAGGGTGAGAACTAGAAACAGCCCCGAACCTCCCCGTGGGTGGCACTAACACCTCCCACGGGACCAATGTAACTCGTAGGAACTGACCCCGCATCCGCGGGTCTCCTGGTTTGAGAATACGACGATTATTTGCACATTTCTAGACTTTGGCTTAAAAACATGGCGTTAGAGGGTGAGAACTCGAAACAACCCCAGAACGACCCCGTGGGTGGCACCAACACCTCCGACGGGACCAATATAACTCGTAGGACTGACCCCGCAGCCGCGGGTCTCCCGATTTGAGAGTACGACTGTAATTTGCATATTTCTAGAGTTAGGCATAAAAACATGGCGTTAGAGGGTGAGAACTAGAAACAGCCCCCGAACATCCCCGTGGGTTGCACCAACACCTCCCACGGGACCAATGTAACTCATAGGAACTGACCCCGCAGCCGCGAGACTCTCGGTTTGAGAATACGACGGTAATTTGCATATTTCTAGACTCAGGCTTAAAAACATGGCGATAGAGTGTGAGAACTAGAAACAGCCCCCAAACGTCCCCGTGGGTGGGACCAACACCTCCCACGGGACCAATGTAACTCGTAGGAACTGACCCCGTAGTCGCGAGACTCCCGGTTTGAGAATACGACGGTAATTTTCATATTTGTAGACTTGGGCTTAAAAACATGGCGTTAGAGAGAGAGAGAACTCGAAACATCCCCTGAACGGCCCTGTGGGTGGCACCAACACCTCCCACGGGACCAATGTAACTCGTAGGAACTGACCCCACAGTCGCGGGTCTCTCAGTTTGAGAGTACGACGGTAATTTGCATATTTCTAGACTTAGGATTAAAACATGGCGTTAGAGGGTGCGAACTGGAAACAGCCCCCGAACATCCCCGTGGGTGGCACCAACGCCTCCCACGGGACCAATGTAACTCGTAGGAACTGACCCCGCAGCCGCGGGACTCCCGATTTGAGAATATGATGATAATTTACATATTTCTAGACTTAGGCTTAAAAACCTGGCGTTAGAGGGTGAAAACCCCAAATAGGCCCCGAACGGCTCCGTGGGTAGCACCAACACCTCCCACGGGACCAATGTAACTCGTAGGAACTGACCCCGCAGCTGCGGGACTCCGGGTTTGAGAATACGACGATAATTTGCACATTTCTAGACTTAGGCTTAAAAACATGGCGTTAGAGGGTGAGAACTCGAAATAGCCCCAGAACGGCCCCATGGGTGGCACCAACACCTCCCACGGAACCAATGTAACTCGTAGGAACTGACCCCGCAGCCACGGGTCTCACGATTTGAGAGTACGATGGTAAATTGCATATTTCTAGACTTAGGGTTAAAAACATGGCGTTAGAGGGTGAGAATTAGAAACACACCCCGAACATCCCCGTGGGTGACACCAACACCTCCCACGGGACCAATGTAACTCGTAGGAACTGACCCCGCAGTCGCGGGACTCCCGATTTGAGAATACGACGGTAATTTGCTTATTTCTTGACTCAGGATTAAGCACATGGCGATAGAGGATGAGAACTAGAAACAACCCCCGAACGTCCCCGTGGGTGGGACCAACACCTCCCACGGGACCAATGTAACTCGTGGGAACTGACCCCGCAGCCGCGGGTCTCCCAGTTTGAGAATACGACGGAAATTTGCATATTTCTAGGGAAAGGCTTAAAAACATGGCGTTAGAGGGTGATAACTAGAAACAGCCCCCGAACGTCCCCGTGGGTGGCACCAACACCTCCCACGGGACCAATGTAACTCGTAGGAACTGACCCCGCAGGCGCGGGACTCTCGATTTGAGAATACGACGATAATTTGCACATTTCTAGACTTGGGCCTAAAAACTTTGCGTTAGAGGGTGAGAACTCGAAACAGCCCCAGAACGGCCACGTGGGTGGCACCAAAACCTCCGACGGGACCAATGTAACTCGTAGGACTGGCCCCGTAGCCACGGGTCTCTCGGTTTGAGAGTACGATGATAATTTATATATTTCTAGACTTAGGCTTAAAAACATGGCGACAGAGGGTGAGAACTCGAAATAGCCCCCGAACGGCCCCGTGGGTGGTACCAACACCTCCCACGGGACCAACGTAACTCGTAGGAACTGACCCTGCAGCCACAGGTCTCCCGGTTTGAGAATACGACGGTAATATGCATATTTTTTGACTTAGGCTTACAAATATGGCATTAGAGGGTGAGAACTAGAAATAGCCACCGAACGTCCCCGTGGGTGGCACCAACACCTCCCACGGGACCAATGTAACTCGTAGGAACTGACCCCGTAGCCGCGGGACTCCCGGTTTGAGAATACGACGGTAATTTGCATATTTTTATACTCAGTCTTAAAAACATGGCGATAGGGGGTGAGAACTAGAAATATCCCCCAACATCCCCGTGGGTGGGACCAACACCTCCCACGGAACCAATGTAACTCGTAGGAACTGACCCCGCAGTCGCGGGACTCCCGGTTTGAGAATATGGCGGTAATTTGCATATTTCTAGACTTAGGCTTACAAATATGGCATTAGAGGGTGAGAACTAGAAATAGCCCCCGAACGTCCCCGTGGGTGGCACCAACACCTCCCACGGGACCAATGTAACTCGTAGGAACTGACCCCGCAGCCGCGGGACTCCCGGTTTGAGAATACGACGGTAATTTGCATATTTTTATACTCAGTCTTAAAAACATGGCGATAGAGGGTGAGAACTAGAAATAGCACCCAACGTCCCCGTGGGTGGGACCAACACCTCCCACGGAACCAATGTAACTCGTAGGAACTGACCCCGCAGTCGCGGGACTCCCGGTTTGAGAATATGACGGTAATTTACATATTTGTGACTTAGGCTTAAAAACATGGCGTTAGAGGATGAAAACTAGAAATAGCCCCCGAACGGCCCCGTGGGTGGCACCAACACCACCCACGGGACCAATGTAACTCGTAGAAACTGACCCCGCAGTCGCGGCACTCCCGGTTTGAGAGTACGACGGTGATTTGCATATTTCTAGACTGTCTTAAAAACATGGCGTTAGAGGGCGAGAACTCAAAACAGCCCCCGAACGACCCCGTGGGTGGCACCAACACCTCCCACGGGAGCAATGTAACTCGTAGGAACTGACCCCGCAGCCGCGGGACTCCCAGTTTGAGAATACGACGGTAATTTTCATATTTCTAAACTTAGGCTTAAAAATATGGCGTTAGAGGGTGAGAACTAGAAACAGCCCCCGAACGATCCCGTGGGTGGCACCAACACCTCCCACGGGACCAATGTAACTCATATTAACTGACCCCGTAACCCGGGACTCTCGGTTTGAGAATACGACGGTAATTTGCATATTTCTAGACAAAGGCTTAAAACCATAGCGTTAGAGGGTGAGAACTAGAAACAGCCCCGGAACGTCCCCGTGGGTGGCACCAACACCTCCCACGGGACCAATGTAACTCGTAGGAACTGACCCCGCAGCCGCGGGACTCCTGGTTTGAGAATACGATGATAATTTGCACATTTCTAGACCTAGGCCTAAAAATATGGCGTTAGAGGGTGAGAACTCAAAATAGCCCAAGAATGTCCCCGTGGGTGGCACCAACACCTCCGACGGGACCCATGTAACTCGTAGGTACTGACCCCGCAGCCGCGGGACTTTCGGTTTGAGAATACAATAGTAATTTGCATATTTCTAGACAAAGGCTTAAAAACATGGCGATAGAGGGTGAGAACTAGAAACAACCCCCGAACGTCCCCGTGGGTGGGACCAACACCTCCCACGGGACCAATGTAACTCGTAGGAACTGACCCCGCAGTCATGGGTCTCCCGGTTTGAGAATACGACAAAAATTTGTGTATTTCTAGACTGAAGCAAAACATAGCATTTGAGGGTGAAAACTCAAAATAGCCCCCGAACGACCCCGTGGGTGGCACCAACACCTCCCACGGGACCAATGTAATTGTTAGGAACTGACCCCGCAGTTGCGGGACTCCTGATCTGAGAATACGGCGATAATTTGCATATTTCTAGACAAAGGCTTAAAAACATGGCGATAGAGGGTGAGAACTAGAAACAGCCCCCGAACGTCCCCATGGGTGGCACCAACACCTCCCACGGGACCAATGTAACTCGTAGGAACTGACCCCGCAGCCGTGGGACTCCCGGTTTGAGAATATGACGATAATTTTCACATTTCTAGACTTAGGCTTAAAAACATGGCGTTAGAGGGTGAGAACTCGAAACAACCCCAGAACGAACCCGTGGGTGGTACCAACACCTCCGACGGGACCAATATAACTCGTGGGACTGACCCCGCAGCCGCGGGTCTCCCGATTTGAGAGTACGATGGTAATTTGCATATTTCTAGAGTCAGGCATAAAAACATGGCGTTAGAGGGTGAGAACTAGAAATAGCCCCCGAACATCCCCATGGGTGGCACCAACACCTCCCACGGGACCAATGTAACTCATAGGAACTGACCCCGCAGCCGCGGGACTCTCGGTTTGAGAATACGACGGTAATTTGCATATTTCTAGACTCAGGCTTAAAAACGTGGCGATAGAGTGTGAGAACTAGAAACAACCCCCAAACGTCCCCGTGGGTGGGACCAACACCTCCCACGGGACCAATGTAACTCGTAGGAACTGACCCCGTAGTCGCGAGACTCCCGGTTTGAGAATACGACGGTAATTTTCATATTTGTAGACTTGGGCTTAAAAACATGGCGTTAGAGAGTGAGAACTCGAAACATCCCCTGAACGGCCCTGTGGGTGGCACCAACACCTCCCACGGGACCAATGTAACTCGTAGGAACTACCCCACAGCCGCGGGTCTCTCAGTTTGAGAGTACGACGGTAATTTGCATATTTCTAGACTTAGGCTTAAAAACATGGTGTTAGAGGGTGAAAACTCGAAATAGCCCCCGAACGGCCCCGTGGGTGGTACCAACACCACCCATGGGACCAATGTAACTCGTAGAAACTGACCTCGCAGCCGCGGTACTCCCGGTTTGAGAATACCACGGTAATTTGTATATTTCTAGATTTAGTCTTAAAAACATGGCGTTAGAGGGTGAGAACTCAAACCAGCCCCCGAACGTCCCCATGGGTGGCACCAATACCTCCTACGGGACCAATGTAACTCGTTGGAACTGACCCCACAGCCGCGGGACTCCCAGTTTGAGAATTCGACGGTGATTTGCATATTTCTAGACTTAGGCTTAAAAATATGGCGTTAGAGGGTGAGAACTAGAAGCATCCCCCGAACGACGCCGTGGGTGGCACCAACACCTCCCACGGGACCAGTGTAACCAGTAGAAACTGACCCCATAGCCGCGGGACTCCCGGTTTGAGAATACGATGATAATTTGCACATTTCTAAACTTAGGCTTAAAAATATGGCATTAGAGGGTGAGAACTCGAAACAACCCCAGAACGGCCCCGTGGGTAGCACCAACACCTTCGACGGGAGCCATGTAACTCGTAGGAACTGACCCCACCGCCGCGGGACTTCCGGTTTAAGAATACGACAGTAATTAGCATATTTCTAGACAAAGGCTTAAAAACATGGCGATAGAGGGTGAGAACTAGAAACAGCCCCGAACATCCCCGTGGGTGGCAGCAACACCTCCGACGGGACCGATGTAACTCGTTGGAACTGACCCCGCAGCCGCGAGACTACCGGTTTGAGAATACGATGATTATTTGCACATTTCTAGACTTGGGCTTAAAAATATGGCGTTAGATGGTGAGAACTCGAAACAGCCCCAGAACAGCCCCATGGGTGGCACCAACATCTCCGACGGGTCCCATGTAACTCGTAGGAACTGACCCCGCAGCCGCGGGACTTTCGGTTTGAGAATACGACAGTAATTTGCATATTTCGAGACAAAGGCTTAATACATGGTGATAGAGGGTGAGAACTAGAAACAACCCCCGAATGTCCCCGTGGGTGGGACCAACAACTCCCACAGGACCAATGTAACTCATAGGAACTGACCCCGCAGTCGTGGGTCTCCCAGTTTGAGAATACGATGGAAATTTGCATATTTCAAGACTTAAGCAAAACATGGCGTTTGAGAGTGAAAACTCAAAACAGCCCCCGAACGGCCCCGTGGGTGGCACCAACACCTCCCACGGGACCAATGTAATTTTTAGAAACTAACCCCGCAGCCGCGGGACTCCTGATTTCAGAATACGACTATAATTTGCATATTTCAAGACCAAGGATTAAAAACATGGCGTTAGAGGGTGAGAACTAGAAACATCCCCCGAACGTCCCCGTGGGTGGCACCAACACCTCCCACCGGACCAATGTAACGCGTAGGAACTGACCCCGCGGTCGTGGGACTCCCAGTTTGAGAATACGATGATAATTTGCACATTTCTAGACTTAGGCTTAAAAACATGGCGTTAGAGGGTGAGAACTCGAAACAGCCCCAGAACGGCCCCGCGGGTGGCACCAACACCTCCCACGGGACCAATGTAACTCGTAGGAACTGACCCCGCAGCTGGGGGTCTCCCGGTTTTAGAATACGATGGAAATTTGCATATTTCTAGAGTTAGGCTTAAAAACATGGTGTTAGAGGGTGAGAACTCAAAACAGCCCCCGAACATCCCCGTGGGTGACACCAACACCTCCCACGAGACCAATGTAACTCGTTGGAACCGACCCCGCAGCCGCAAGACTCCCGGTTTGAGAATACGACGGTAATTTGCACATTTCTAGACTCAGGCTTAAAAACATGGCGATAGAGGTTGAGAACAAGAAACAACCTCCGAAGGTCCCCGTGGGTGGGACCAACACCTCCCACGGGACCAATGTAACTCATAGGAACTGACCCCGCAGCTGGGGGTCTCTCGGTTTTAGAATACGACGGAAATTTGCATATTTCTAGAGTTAGGCTTAAAAACATGGTGTTAGATGGGTGAGAACTCAAAACAGCCCCCGAACATCCCCGTGGGTGGCACCAACACCTCCCACGGGACCAATGTAACTCGTTGGAACTGACCCCGCAGCCGCGGGACTCCCGGTTTGAGAATACGACGGTAATTTTCATATTTCTAGACTCAGGCTTAAAAACATGGCGATAGAGGGTGAGAACAAGAAACAACCCCCAAAGGTCCCCGTGGGTGGGACCAACACCTCCCACGGGACCAATGTAACTCGTAGGAACTGACCCCGCATCCGCGGGTCTCCTGGTTTGAGAATACGATGGAAATTTGCATATTTCTAGACTTAACCAAAACATGGCGTTTGAGGGTGAAAACTAGAAACAGCGCCCGAACAGCCTCGTGGGTGGCACCAACACCTCCCACGAGACCAATGTAACTCGTAGAACCTGACCCCGCAACTGCGAGACTCCTGGTTTGAGAATACAATGATAATTTGCATATTTTTTTACTTAGGCTTAAAAACATGGCGTTAGAGTGAGAAAACTCGAAATAGCCCCGTGGTGGCACCAACACCTCCCACGGGACCAATGTGACTCGTAGGAACTGACCCCGCAGCCGCGGGACTCCCGGTTTGAGAATATGACGATAATTTGCATATTTTTAGACTTAGGCTTAAAAACATGACATTAGAGGGCGAAAACTCGAAACAGTCCTCTAACAGCCCCGTGGGTGGCACCAACACCTCCCATGGGACCAATGTAACTCGTAGGAACTGACCCCGCAGCCGCGGGACTCCCGATTTGAGAATACGACGATAATTTACATATTTCTAGACTTAGGCTTAAAAACATGGCGTTAGAGGGTGAGAACTAGAAATATCCCCCAAATGTCCCCGTGGATGGCACCAATACCACCCACGGGACCGATGGAACTCATAAGAACTGACCCCGAATCCACGGGACTCCCGGTTTGAGAATACGATGGTAATTGGCATATTTCTAGAATTAGGCTTAAAAATATGGCGTTAGAGGGTGAGAACTAGAAACAGCCCCCGATCGGCCCCGTGGGTGGCACCAACACCTCCCACGGGACCAATGTAACTCGTAGGAACTGACCCCGCAGTCGCGAGACTTCCGGTTTGAGAATACAACGGTAATTTTCATATTTGTAGACTTAGGCTTAAAAACATGGCGTTAGAGGGTGAGAACTCGAAATAGCCCCCGAACGGCCCGTGGGTGGCACCAACACCTCCCACCGGACCAATGTGACTCGTAGGAACTGACCCCGCAGCCGCGGGACTCCCGATTTAATAATACAATGGTAATTTGCAAATTTCTGGACTTAGGGTTAAAAACATGGAGTTAGAGGATGAGAACTCAAAATATCACCCCGAATGTCCCCGTGGATGGCACCAATATCTCCCACGGGACTAATGTAACTCGTAAGAACTGACCCCGCAGCCACGGGACTCCCGGTTTGAGAATGCAATGGTAATTTTGATATTTCTAGACTTAGGCTTAAAAATATGGCGTTAGAGGGTGAGAACTCGAAACAGCACCCGATCGTCCCCGTGGGTGGCACCAACACCTCCCACGGGACCAATGTAACTCTTAGGAACTGACCCTGCAGTCGTGGGACTTCCGGTTTGAGAATATGATGGTAATTTTCATATTTGTAGACTTATGCTTAAAAACATGACGTTAGAGGGTGAGAACTCGAAACAGCCCCCGAATGCACCCATGGGTGGCACCAACACCTCCCACGGGACCAATGTAACTCGTAGGAAGTAACCCCACAGCCACGGGTCTCTCGGTTTGAGAGTACGACGGTAATTTGCATATTTCTAGACTCAGGCTTAAAAAAATTGCGTTAGAGGGAGAGAACAAGAAATAGCCCACAAACGACTCCGTGGATGGCACCAACACCTCCCGCGGGACCAATGTAACCCGTAGGAACTGACCTTGCAGTCGTGGGACTCCCGGTTTGGAATACGACGGTAATTTGCATATTTCCAGACTTAGGTTTAAATACATGGCGTTAGAGGGTGAGAACTAGAAACAACCCCCGAACGGCCCTGTGGGTGGCACCAACACCTCCTACAGGACCAATGTAACTCGTAGGAACTAACCCCGCAGCTGCGGGACTCCCGGTTTGAGAATATGACGATAATTTACATATTTTTAGACTTAGTCCTAAAAACATGGCGTTAGAGGGTGAGAACTGGAAACAACCCCCGAACGTCCCCGTGGGTGGCACCAACACCTCCCACGGGACCAATGTAACTCGTAGGAACTCACCCCACAGCTGCGGGACTCCCGGTCTAAGAATACGACAATAATTTACATATTTCTAGACTTAGTCTTAAAAACATGGCGTTAGAGGGTGAGAACTAGAAACAGCCCCCGAACTCCCCCGTGGGTGGAACCAACACCTCCCACGGAACCAATGTAACTCGTAGGAACTGACCCCACAGCCGCAACACTCCCAGTTTGAGAATACGACGGTAATTTTCATATTTCTATACTTAGTCTTAAAAATATGGCGTTAGAGGGTGAGAACTAGAAACAGGCCCCGAACGCCCCTGTAGGTGGAACCAATACCTCCGACGGGACCAATGTAACTCGTAGGAACTCATCCCGCAGCTGCGGGACTCCCGGTTTGAGAATATGATGATAATTTGCATATTTTTAGACTTAGTCTTGAAAGCATGGCGTTAGAGGGTGCGAACTAGAAACAACCCTCGAACATCCCCGTGGGTGGCACCAACGCCTCCCACGGGACCAATGTAACTCGTAGGAACTGACCCTGCAGTCGTGGGACTCCCGATTTGAGAATAGGATGATAATTTACATATTTCTAGAGTTACGCTTAAAAACATGGCGTTAGAGGGTGAAAACTCGAAATAGCCCCCGAACGGCCCCGTGGGTGGCACCAACACCACCCACGGGACCAATGTAACTCGTAGAAACTGAACCCGCAGCCGCGGCACTCCCGATTTGAGAATACCACGATAATTTGCATATTTCTACAATTAGTCTTAAAAACTTGGCGTTAGAGGGTGAGAACTCAAAACAGGCCCCGAACGACCCCGTGGGTGGCACCAACACCTCCCACGGGACCAATGTAACTCGTAAGAACTGAACCCGCAGCCGTGGGACTCCCGATTTGAGAATACGACGGTAATTTCCATATTTCTAGACTTAGGCTTAAAAACATGGCGTTAGAGGGTGAGAACTTGAAACAGCCCCCGAACGTCCCCGTGGGTGGCACCAACATCTCCCACGGGACCAATGTAACTCGTAGGAACTGACCCCGCAGCCGCGGGGCTCCCGGTTTGAGAATATGATTATAATTTGCACATTTCTAGACTTAGGCTTAAAAATATGGCGTTAGAGGGTGAGAACTCAAAATAGGTCCCGAACGACCCCGTGGGTGGCACCAACACCTCCCACGGGACCAATGTAACTCGTAAGAACTGACCCCGCAGCCGTGGGACTCCCGATTTGAGAATACGACGGTAATTTCCATATTTCTAGACTTAGGCTTAAAAACATGGCGTTAGAGGGTGAGAACTTGAAACAGCCCTCGAACGTCCCCATGGGTGGCACCAACATCTCCCACGGGACCAATGTAACTCGTAGGAACTGACCCCGCAGCCCCGGGACTCCCGGTTTGAGAATATGATTATAAATTGCACATTTCTAGACTTAGGCTTAAAAACATGGCATTAGAGGGTGAGAACTAGAAATATTCCCCGAACATCCCCGTGGGTGGCACCAACACCTCCTACGGGACCAATGGAAATCGTAGGAACTGACCCCACAACTGCGGGACGCTTAAAATATATGGCGTTAGAGGGTGAGAACTAGAAACAGCCCCCGAACGACCCCGTGGGTGGCACCAACACCTCCCACGGGACCAATGTAAGCCGTAGGAACTGACCCCACAGCCGCGGGATTTCCGGTTTGAGAATACGACAGTATTTGCATATTTCTAGACAAAGGCTTAAAAACATGGCGTTAGAGGGTGAGAACTAGAAACAGCCCCAGAACGCCCCTGTAGGTGGAACCAACACCTCCCACGGGACCAATGTAACTCGTAGGAACTCACCTAGCAGCCGCAGGACTCCCAGTTTGAGAATACGACAATAATTTGCATGTTTTAAGACTTAGCCTTAAAAACATGGCGTTAGAGGGTGACAACTCGAAATAGCCCCCGAACGGCCCCGTGGGTGGCACCAACACCTCCCACGGGACCAATGTAACTCGTAGGAACTCCTCCCACAGGCGCGGGACTCCCAGTTTGAGCATACGACGGTAATTTTCATATTTCTAGGCTTAGGCTTAAAAATATGACGTTATAGGTTGAGAACTAGAAATAGCCCTCGAACGACACCGTGGCTGGCACCAACACCTCCCACAAGACCAATGTAACTCATAGGAACTGACCCCGCAGCCCGGGGCTCTCGGTTTGAGAATACGACGGTAATTTGCATATTTATAGACAAAGGCTTAAAAGCATGGCGTTAGAGGGTGAGAACTAGAAACAGCCCCCGAACGTCCCTGTGGGTGGCACCAACACCTCCCACGGGACTAATGTAACTCGTAGGAACTGACCCCGCAGCCGCGGGACTCTCGGTTTGAGAATATGATGATAATTTTCACATTTCTAGACTTAGGACTAAAAATATGGCGTTACAGGGTGAGAACTCGAAATAGCCCCAGAATGGCCCCGTGGGTGGCACCAACACCTCCGACGGGACCCATGTAACTCTTAGGTACTGACCCCACAGCCGCGGGACTTCCGGTTTGAGAATACGATAGTAATTTGCATATTTCTAGACAAAGGCTTAAAAACATGGCGATAGAGGGTGAGAACTAGAAACAACCCCCGAACGTCCCCCACGGGACCAATGTAACTCGTAGGAATTGACCCCACAGTCGTGGGTCTCCCGGTTTGAGAATACGATGGTAATTTTCATATTTGTAGACTTGGGCTTAAAAACATGGCGTTAGAGGGTGATAACTCCAAACACCCCCCGAACGGCCCTGTGGGTGGCACTAACACCTCCCACGGGACCAATGTAACTCGTAGGAACTGACCCCACCGCCGCGGGTCTCCCAGTTTGAGAGTACGATGGTAATTTGCATATTTATAGACTTAGGCTTAAACACATGGCGTTAGAGGGTGCGAACTAGAAACAGCCCCCGAACATCCCCGTGGGTGGCACCAACGCCTCCCACGGGACCAATGTAACTCGTAGGAACTGACCTCGCAGCCGTGGGACTCCCGGTTTGAGAATAGGATGATAATTTACATATTTCTAGACTTAGGCTTAAAAACATGGCGTTAGAGGGTGAAAACTCGAAATAGCCCCCGAACGGCCCCGTGGGTGGCACCAACACCACCCACGGGACCAATGAAACTCGTAGAAAGTGACCTCGCAGCCGCGACACTCCCGATTTGAGAATACCTCGGTAATTTGCAAATTTCTATATTTAGTCTTAAAAACATGGCGTTAGAGGATGAGAACTCAAAACATGCCCCGAACGACCCCGTGGGTGGCACCAACACCTCCCACGGGACCAATGTAACTCGTAGGAACTGCCCCCGCAGCCGTGGGACTCCCGATTCGAGAATATGACGGTAATTTCCATATTTCTAGACTTAGGCTTAAAAACGTGGCGTTAGAGGGTGAGAACTAGAAATATTCCCCGAACATCCCCGTGGGTGGCACCAACACCTCCTACGGGACTAATGTAACTCGTAAGAACTGACCCCACAGCCGCGGGAGGCTTAAAAATATGGTGTTAGAGGGTGAGAACTAGAAACAACCCCCAAACGATCCCGTGGGTGGCACCAACACCTCCCACGGCACCAATGTAACCCGTAGGAACTGACCCCACAGCCGCGGGATTTCCGGTTTGAGAATACGACAATAATTTGCATATTTCTAGACAAAGGCTTAAAAACATGGCGATAGAGGGTGAGAACTAGAAACATCCCCGAACATCCCCTTGGGTGGCACGAACACCTCCGACGGGACCAATGTAACTCGTAGGAACTGACCCCGCAGCCGTGAGACTCCCGGTTTGAGAATACGACAATTATTTGCACATTTCTAGACTTAGGCTTAAAACATGGCGTTAGAGGGTGAGAACTCGAAACTGCCCCAGAACGGCCCCGTGGGTGGAACCCACATCTCCGACGGGACCCATATAACTCGTAGAAACTGAGCCCGCAGCCGCGGGACTTCCGGTTTGAGAATACGACAATAATTTGAATATTTCTAGACAAAGGCTTAAATACATGGCGATAGATGGTGAGAACTAGAAACAGCCCCCGAATGTCCCCGTGGGTGGGACCAACACCTCCCACGGGACCAATGTAACTCATAGGAACTGACTCCGTAGTCGTGGGTCTCCCGGTTTGAGAATACGACGGAAATTTGCATATTTTTAGACTTAAGCAAAACATGGCGTTTGAGGGTGAAAACACGAAACAGCCCCCGAACGGCCCCGTGGGTGGTACCAACACCTCCCACGCGACCAATGTAATTTTTAGGAACTGACCCCGCAGCCGCGGGACTCCTGATTTGAGAATACGATGATAATTTCCATATTTCAAGACAAAGGATTAAAAACATGGTGTTAGAGGGTGAGAACAAGAAACATCCCCCAAACGTCCCCGTGGGTGGCACCAACACCTCCCACAGGACCAATGTAACTCGTAGGAACTGACCCCGTAGCCGTGGGACTCCCGGTTTGAGAATACGACGATAATTTCCACATTTCTAGACTTAGGCTTAAAAACATGGCGTTAGAGGGTGAGAACTCAAAACAGCCCCCGAACATCCCCGTGGGTGGCACCAACACCTCCCACGGGACCAATATAACTCGTAGGTTCTGACCCCGCAGCCGCGGGACTCCCAGTTTGAGAATACGACGGTAATTTGCATATTTTTACACTCAGGCTTAAAAACATGGGGATAGAAGGTGAGAACTAGAAACAGCCCCCGAAAATCCCCGTGGGTGGGACCAACACCTCCCACGGGACCAATGTAACATGTAGGAACTGACCCTGCATCAGCGGGTCTCCCGGTTTAAGAATATGACAGAAATTTGCATATTTCTAGACTTAAGCAAAACATGGCATTTGAGGGTGAAAACTAGAAACAGCCCCCGAACGACCCCGCAGTGGCACCAATGATAATTTGCATATTTTTTTACTTAGGCTTAATAACATGGCGTTAGATGGTGAAAACTCGAAATAGCCCCCGAACGGCAAAACACCTCCCACAGAACCAATGTAACTTGTACGAACTGACCCCGCAGCCACGGGACTCCCGATTTGAAAATACGACGGTAATTTGCTTATTTCTAGACTTAGGCTTGAAAACATGGCGTTAGAGGGTGAGAACTCGAAATAGCCCCCGAACGGCCATGTGGGTGGCACCAACACCTCCCATGGGACCAACGTAACTCGTAGGAACTGACCCCGCAGCCGCAGGTCTCCCGATTTGAGAATACGACGGTAATTTGCATATTTTTAGACTTAGGCTTAAAACGATGGCGTTAGAGGGTGAGAACTCGAAACATCCCCAGAAAGGCCCCGTCGGTGGCACCAACACCTCCCACCGGACCAATGTAACTCATAGGAACTGACCCCACAGCCGCGAGACTCCCGATTTAAGAATACGACGGTAATTTGCAAATTTCTAGACTTAGGGTTGAAAACATGGAGTTAAAGGGTGAGAACTCAAAATATCACCCCGAACGTCCCCGTGGATCGCACCAATACCCCCACTAGACCAATGTAACTCGTTGGAACTGACCCTGCAGCCACGGGGCTCCCGATTTGAGAATGCGATGGTCATTTGCATATTTCTAGACTTAGGCATAAAAAATGGTAATAGAGGGTGGGAACTCGAAACAGCACCCTATCGTCCCCGTGGGTGGCACCAACACCTCCCACGGGACCAATGTAACTCTTAGGAACTGACCCCGCAGTCGTACGACTTCCGGTTTGAGAATACGACGGTAATTTTCATATTTGAAGACTTAGGCTTAAAAACATGGCGTTAGAGGATGAGAACTCGAAACAGCCCCCGAACGGCCCTGTGGGTGGCACCAAAACCTCCTACGGGACCAATGTAACTCGTAGGAACTAACCCCGCAGCCGAGGGACTCCCGTTTGAGAATACGACGATAATTTTTCATATTTTTAGACTTAGTCTAAAAAACATGGCGTTAGAGGGTGAGAACTAGAAACAGCCCCCGAACGTCCCCGTGGGTGGCACCAACACCTCCCACGGGACCAATGTAACTCGTAGGAACTCACCCCACAGCCGCGGGACTCCCGGTTTGAGAATAGGATGACAATTTACATATTTCTAGACTTAGGCTTAAAAACATGGCGTTAGGGGGTGAAAACTCGAAATAGCCTCCGAACGGCCCCGTGGGTGGTACCAACACCACCCACGGGACCAATGTAACTCGTAGAAACTGATCCCGCAGCCGTGGGACACCCGATTTGAGAATACGACGGTAATTTCTATATTTCTATACTTAGGCTTAAAAACATGGCGTTAGAGGGTGAGAACTAGAAATATTCCCCGAACGTCCTCGTGGGTGGCACCAACACCTCCTACGGGACCAATGTAACTCGTAGGAACTGACCCCATAGCCGCGGTACTCCCAGTTTGAGAATACGACGGTAATTTTCATATTTCTAGACTTAAGCTTAAAAATATGGCGTTCGAGGGTGAGAACTGGAAACATCCCCCGAATGACCCCGTGGGTGGCACCAACACCTCCCACGGGACCAATGTAACTCGTTGGAACTGACCCCGCAGTCGCGGGACTCCCGGTTTGAGAATACGATGGTAATTTGCACATTTCTAGACTCAGGCTTAAAAACATGGCGATAGAGGGTGAGAACAAGAAACAACCCCCGAAGGTCCCCGTGGGTGGGACCAACACCTCCCACGGGACCAATGTAACTCGTAGGAACTGACCCCATAGCTGGGGGTCTCCCGGTTTTAGAACACGACGGAAATTTGCATATTTCTAGAGTTAGGCTTAAAAACATGGTGTTAGATGGTGAGAACTCAAAACAGCCCCAAAACGGCCCCGTGGGTGGCACCAACACCTCCGACGGGACCCACGTAACTCGTAGGAACTGACCCCGCAGCCGCGGGACTTCCGGTTTGAGAATACGATTGTAATTTGCATATTTCTAGACAAAGGCTTAAAAACATGGCGATAGAGGGTGAGAACTAGAAACAGCCCCGAACATCCCCGTGGGTGGCACTAACACCTCCCACGGGACCAATGTAACTCGTAGGAACTGACCCCGCATCCGCCGGTCTCCTGGTTTGAGAATACAACGATTATTTGCACATTTCTAGACTTTGGCTTAAAAACATGGCGTTAGAGGGTGAGAACTCGAAACAGCCCCTGAATGCCCCCATGGGTGGCACTAACACCTCCCACGGGAGCAATGCAACTCGTAGGAACTGACCTCGCATCCACGGGTCTCCCGGTTTGAGAGTACGACGGTAATTTGCATATTTCTAGACTTAGGCTTAAGAACATGGCGATAGAGGGTGAGAACTGGAAACAGGCCCCGAATGTCCCCGTGGGTGGGACTAACACCTCCCGCGGGACCAATGTAACTCATAGGAACTGACCCCACAGTCGTGGGTCTCCCGGTTTGAGAATATGACGGAAATTTGCATATTCCTAGACTTAAGCAAAACATGACGTTAGAGGGTGAGAACTCGAAACAGCCCCCGAATGCCCCCATGGGTGGCACTAACACCTCCCACGGGAGCAATGCAACTCGTAGGAACTGACCTCGCATCCACGGGTCTCCCGGTTTGAGAGTACGACGGTAATTTGCATATTTCTAGACTTAGGCTTAAGAACATGGCGTTAGAGGGTGAGAACAAGAAACAACCCACAAACGACTCCGTGGGTGGCACCAACACCTCCCACGGGACCAATGTAACTCGTAGGAACTGACCTCGTAGCCGTGGGACTCCCGGTTTGGAATACGACGGTAATTTTCAAATTTCTAGACTTAGGCTTAAATACATGGCGTTAGAGGGTGAGAACTAGAAACAGCCCCCGAAAGTCCCCGTGGGTGGCACCAACACCTCCCACGGGACCAATGTAACTCGTAGGAACTGAACCCGCAGCCGCGGGTCTCCCGGTTTATTTGTATAAATACGACGGTAATTTATATATTTCTTGACTTAGGCTTAAAAACATGGCATTAGAGGGTGAGAACTAGAAACATCCCCCGAAGGTCCCCTTGGGTGGCACCAACACCTCCCACTGGACCAATGTAACTCTTAGGAACTGATCCCGCAGCCGCGGGTCTCCCGATTTGAGAGTACGATGGTAATTTGTATATTTCTAGACTTAGTCTTAAAAAGATGCGTTAGAGGGTGAGAACTAGAAACAACCCCCGAACGTCCCCATGGGTGTTACAAACACCTCCCACGGGACCAATGTAACTCGAAGCAACTGACCCCTCAGCCGCGGGACTCCTGGTTTGAGAATACGACAGTAATTTGCATATTTTTAGGCTAAGGCTTAAAAATATGGTGTTAGAGGGTGAGAACTCGAAACAGCCCCCGAATGGCCCCGTGGGTTGCACCAACACCTCCCACAGGACCAATGTAACTCGTAGGAACTGATTCCGTAGCCGCGGCACTCCCGGTTTGAGAATACTACGGTAATTTGCATATTTTTAGACTTAGTCTTTAAACATGGCGTTAGAGGGTGAGAACTAGAAACATCCCCCGAACGTCCCCGTGGGTGGCACCAACAGCTCCCAAGGGACCAATGTAACTCGAACTAACTGACCCCGCAGTCGTGGGTCTCCCGGTTTGAGAATACGAAGGTAATTTGCATATTTCTAGACTTAGGCTTAAAAACATGGCGTTAGAGGGTGAGAACTAGAAACATCCCCCGAACGTCCCCGTGGATGGCACCAACACCTCCCACGGGACCAATGTAACTCATAGGAACTGACCCCATAGCAATGGGACTCCCGATTTGAGAAAACGACGGTAATTTTTATATTTGTAGACATAGGCTTAAAAACATAGCGTTAGAGGGTGAGAACATGAAACAACCCCCGAACGTCCCCATGGGTGGCACCAACACCTCCCACGGGACAAATGTAACTCGTAGGAACTGATCCCGCAGCTGCAGGTCTCCCGTTTTGAGAACACGATGGTAATTTGCATATTTCTAGACTTAAGCAAAACATGGCATTAGAGTGTGAAAACTCGAAACAGCCCCCGAACGGACCCGTGGGTGGCATTAACACCTCCCACGGGACAAATGTAACTCGTTGGATCTGACCACGCAGCCGCGGGCTCCCGGTTTGAGAATACGATGGTAATTTGCATATTTCTAGGCTAAGGCTTAAAAATATGGCGTTAGAGGGTGAGAACTAGAAACAGCCCCCGAACGGCCCTATGGGTGGCACCAACACCTCCCATGTGACCAATGTAACTCGTAGGAACTAACCCTGTAGCCGCGGGACTCCTGGTTTGAGAATACGATGTAAATTTACATATTTGTAGACTTAGGCTCAAAAACATGACGTTAGAGGGTGAGAACTCGAAACAGCCCCCGAATGCCCCCATGGGTGTCACCAACACCTCCCACCGGACCAATGTAACTCGTAGGAACTGACCCCGCAGCCACGGGTCTCCCGCTTTGAGAGTACGACGGTAATTTGCATATTTCTAGATTTAGGCTTAAAAACATGGTGTTAGTGGGTGAGAACTCGAAATAGCCCCCGAACAGCCCCGTGGGTGGCACCAACACCTCCCACATGACTAATGTAACTCGTAGGAACTAACCCTGTAGCCGCGGGACTCCTGGTTTGAGAATACGATGTAAATTTACATATTTGTAGACTTAGGCTTAAAAACATGACGTTAGAGGGTGAGAACTCGAAACAGCCCCCGAATGCCCCCAAGGGTGTCACCAATACCTCCCACGGGACCAATGTAACTCGTAGGAACTGACCCCGCAGCCACGGGTCTCCCGCTTTGAGAGTACGACGGTAATTTTCATATTTCTAGATTTAGGCTTAAAAACATGGTGTTAGTGGGTGAGAACTCGAAACCGCCCCCGAACGGCCCCGTGGGTGGCACCAACCCCTCCCACGGCACAAATGTAACTCGTAGGAACTGACCCCGCAGCCGCGGGTCTCTCGGTTTGAGAGTATGATTGTAATTTGCATATTTCTAGACTTTCGCTTAAAAAATATGGCGTTAGAGGGTGAGAACTAGAAACAACCCCCGAACGTCCCCGTGGGTGCACCAACACCTCCCACGGGACCAATGTAACTCGTAGGAACTGAACCCGCAGCCGCGGGACTCCCAGTTTGAGAATATGATGATATTTTGCATATTTCTAGACTTAGGCTTAAAAACATGGCGTTAGAGGGTGAAAAATCAGAACAGCCCCCGAACGGCCCCATGGGTGGCACCAACACCTCACACGGGACCAATGTAACTCGTAGGAACTAACCCCGCAACCGTGGGTCTCCCGGTATGAGAATACGATGGTAATTTGCATATTTCAAGACTTAAGAAAAACATGGCGTTAGAGGGTGAAAACTCGAAACAGCCCCCGAACGACCCCGAGGGTGGAACCAACACCTCCCACGGGATCAATGTAACTCGTAGGAACTGACCCCGCAGTCGCAAGATTCCGAGTTTGAGAATACGACGATAATTTAGATATTTTTAGACTTAGGCTTAAAAACATGGCGTTAGAGGGTGAAAACTCGAAACAGTCCTCTAACGTCCCCGTGGGTGGCACCAACACCTCCCACGGGTTCAATTTCATTCGTAGGAACTAACCCCGCAACCGCGGGACTCCCGGTTTAAGAATAAGAGGATAATTTGCATATTTCTTGACTTAGGCTTAAAAACATGGTGTTAGAGGGTGAAAACTCGAAACAGCCCCCGAACGGCCCCGTGGGTGGCACCAACACCTCCCACGGTACCAATGTAACTCGTAGGAACTGACCCCGCAGATGCGGGACTCCCGATTTGAGAATACGACGGTAATTTCCTTATTTCTGGACTTTGGCTTAAAAACATGGCGTTAGTGGGAGAGAACTAGAAATATCCCCTGAACGTCCCCGTGGGTGGCAGCAAGACCTCCCATGGGACCAATGTAACTCGTTCGAACTGACCCCACAGCCGCGGGACTCCTGGTTTTAGAATACGATGGTAATTTGTATATTTGTAGACTTAGTCTTAAAAACATGACGTTAGAGGGTGAGAACTCGAAACAGCCCCCGAATGGCCCCGTGGGTGGCACCAACACCTCCCACGGGACCAATGTAACTCGTAGGAACTGACCCCGTAGCCACGGGTCTCCCGATTTGCGAGTACGACTGTAATTTGCATATTTCTAGACTCAGGCTTAAAAACATGTCGTTAAAGGGTGAGAACTAGAAACAGCCCCCAAACGACTCCGTGGGTGTCACCAACACCTCCCCCGGGACCAATGTACCTCGTAGGAACTGCCCTCATAGCCGCGGGAATCCCGATTTGAGAATACGACGGTAATTTGCATATTTCTAGCCTTAGGCATATAAACATGGCGTTAAAGGGTGAGAACAAGAAAAAGCCCCAGAACGCCCCCGTGGGTGTCACCAACACCTCCTACGGGACCAATGTAACTCGTAGAAACTGACCCCGCAGCCGTGGGTCACCCGGTATGAGAATACGACGATAATTTACATATTTCTAGACTTAAGCAAAACATGGCGTTACCGGGTGAAAACTCGAAATAGCCACCGAACGACCCCGTGGGTGGAACCAACACCTCCCACGGGATCAATGTAACTCGTAGGAACTGACCCTGTAGCCGCGGGACTCCTGGTTTGAGAATACGACGTAAATTTACATATTTGTAGACTTAGGCTTAAAAATATGACGTTAGAGGGTGAGAACTCGAAACAGCCCCCGAATGCCCCCATGGGTGTCACCAACACCTCCCACGGGACCAATGTAACTCGTAGGAACTGACCCCACAGCCACGGGTCTCCCGCTTTGAGAGTACGACGGTAATTTGCATATTTCTAGATTTAGGCTTAAAAACATGGTGTTAGTGCGTGAGAACTCGAAACAGCCCCCGAACGGCCCCGTGGGTGGCACCAACCCCTCCCACGGCACTAATGTAACTCGTAGGAACTGACCCCGCAGCCGCGGGTCTCTCAGTTTGAGAGTATGATTGTAATTTGCATATATCTAGACTTAGGCTTAAAAAATATGGCGTTTGAGGGTGAGAACTAGAAACAGCCCCCGAACATCCCCGTGGGTGGCACCAACACCTCCCACGGGACAAATGTAACTCGTAGGAACTGACCCCGCAGCTGCGGGACTCCCGGTTTAAGAATACGACGGTAATTTTCATATTTAATATTTGTAGACTTAGTCTTAAAAACATGGCGTTACAGGGTGAGAACTCGAAACAGCCCCCGAATGGCCCCGTGGGTGGCACCAACCCCTCCCACGGGACAAATGTAACTCGTAGGAACTGACCCCGCAGCCGCGGGTCTCTCGTTTTGAGAGTATGATGGTAATTTACATATTTCGAGACTTAGGCTTAAAAAATATGGCGTTAGAGGGTGAAAACTAGAAACAGCCCCCGAACGTCCCCGTGGGTGGCACCAACACCTCCCACGGGACCAATGTAACTTGTAGGATTTGACCCCGCTGCTGCGGGACTCTCGATTTGAGAATACGACGATAATTTTTATATTTTTAGACTTAGGCTTAAAAATGTGACGTTAGAGGGTGAAAACTCAAAACAGCCCACTAACGGCCCCGTGGGTGGCACCAACACCTCCCACGGGACCAATGTAACTCGTAGGAACTGAACCCGCAGCCGCGGGACTCCCAGTTTGAGAATAAGATAATATTTTGCATATTTCGAGACTTAAGAAAAACATGGCGTTAGAGGGTGAAAACTCGAAACAGCCCCCGAACGACCCCGAGGGTGGCACCAACACCTCCCACGGGATCAATGTAACTCGTAGGAACTGACCCCGCAGTCGCAAGATTCCGAGTTTGAGAATACGACGATAATTTAGATATTTTTAAACTTAGGCTTAAAAACATGGTCGGGTGAAAACTTGAAACAGCCCTCTAACGTCCCCGTAGGTGGCACCAACACCTCCCACGGGACCAATTTAATTCGTTGGAACTAACCCCGCAACCGCGGGACTCCCGGTTTAAGAATAAGATGATAATTTGCATATTTCTAGACTTAGACTTAAAAACATGGTGTTAGAGGGTGAAAACTCGAAACATCCCCCGAACGGCCCCGTGGGTGGCACCAACACCTCCCACGGTACCAATTTAACTCGTAGGAACTGACCCCGCAGCTGCGGGACTCCCGATTTGAGAATACGACGGTAATTTCCATATTTCTGGACTTAGGCTTAGAAAATGGCGTTAGTGGGAGAGAACTAGAAATAGCCCCTGAACGTTCCCGTGAGTGGCACCAACACCTCCCATGGGACCAATGTTACTCGTTCGAACTGACCCCGCAGCCGCGGGACTCCTGGTTTGAGAATACGTTGGTAATTTTCATATTTGTAGACTTATGCTTAAAAACATGACGTTAGAGGGTGAGAATTCGAAACAACCCCCGAATGGCCCTGTGGGTGGCACCAACACCTCCCACGGGACCAATGTAACTCGTAGGAACTGACCCCGTAGCCACGGGTCTCCCGGTTTGCGAGTAAGACTATAATTTGCATATTTCTAGACTCAGGCTTCAAAACTTGCCGTTAGAGGGTGAGAACTATAAACAACCCCCAAACCACTCCGTGGGTGGCACCAACACCTCCCACGGGACCAATGTACCTCGTAGGGACTGCCCTCACAGCCACGGGACTCCCGGATTGAGAATACGATGGTAATTTGCATATTTCTAGCCTTAGGCATAAAAATATGGCGTTAAAGGGTGAGAACAAGAAAAAGCCCCAGAACGTCCCCGTGGGTGTCACCGACACCTCCCACGGGACCAATGTAACTCGTAGAAACTGACTCCGCAGCCGTGGGTCGCCCGGTATGAGAATACGATGGTAATTTGTATATTTCTAGATTTAAGAAAAACATGGCGTTAGAGGGTGAAAACTCGAAATAGCCACTGAACGACCCCGTGGGTGGCACCAACACCTCCCACGGGATCAATGTAACTCGTAGGAACTGACCCCGCAGTTGCGGGACTCTCGGTTTGAGAATACGATGATAATTTGCATATTTTTACACTTAGGCTTAAAAATAATGCGTTACAGGGTGAAAACTCGAAACATCCCTCTAACGGCCCCATGGGTGGCACCAACACCTCCCACGGGACCAATTTAATTCGTAGGAACTGACCCCGCAGCTGCGGGACTCCTGGTTTGAGAATACGACGATAATTTGCATATTTCTAGACTTAGGCTTAAAAGCATGGCGTTAGAGGGTGAAAACTCGAAACAGCCCCCGAATGGCCCCGTGGGTGGCACCAACACCTCCCACGGGACCAATGTAACTCGTAGGAACTGACCCCGCAGCAGCGGGACTCCCGATTTGAGAATACGATGGTAATTTCCATATTTCCAGACTTAGGCTTAAAAACATGGTGTTAGAGGGTGGGAACTAGAAATAGCCAACGAACGTCCCCATGGGTGGCACCAACACCTTCCACGGAACCAATGTAACTCGTAGGAAATGACCCCGCAGCCGCGGGACTCCCGATTTGAGAATACGACAGTAATTTGCATGTTTCTAGACTTAGGCTTAAAAATATGGGGTTAAAGGGTGAGAACTAGAAACATCCCCCGAACGGCCCCGTGGGTGGCACCAACACCTCCGACGGGACCAATGTAAATCCTAGGAACTGACCCCGCAGTCGCGGGACTCCCGGTTTGAGAGTACGATGGTAATTTGCATACTTCTAGACTTAGGCATAAAGACATGGAGTTAGAGGGTGAGAACTAGAAACAGCCCCCGAACATCTCCGTGGGTGGCACCAACACCTCCCACGGGACAAATGTAACTCGTAGGAACTGACCCCGTAGCCACGGGTCTCCCGGTTTGCGAGTAAGACTATAATTTGCATATTTCTAGACTCAGGCTTCAAAACTTGCCGTTAGAGGGTGAGAACTATAAACAACCCCGAAACCACTCCGTGGGTGGCACCAACACCTCCCACGGGACCAATGTACCTCGTAGGGACTGCCCTCACAGCCACGGGACTCCCGGATTGAGAATACGATGGTAATTTGCATATTTCTAGCCTTAGGCATAAAAATATGGCGTTAAAGGGTGAGAACAAGAAAAAGCCCCAGAACGTCCCCGTGGGTGTCACCGACACCTCCCACGGGACCAATGTAACTCGTAGAAACTGACTCCGCAGCCGTGGGTCGCCCGGTATGGGAATACGATGGTAATTTGTATATTTCTAGATTTAAGCAAAACATGGCGTTAGTGGGTGAAAACTCGAAATAGCCACTGAACGACCCCGTGGGTGGCACCAACACCTCCCACGGGATCAATGTAACTCGTAGGAACTGACCCCGCAGTTGCGGGACTCTCGGTTTGAGAATACGATGATAATTTGCATATTTTTACACTTAGGCTTAAAAACAATGCGTTACAGGGTGAAAACTCGAAACATCCCTCTAACGGCCCCATGGGTGGCACCAACACCTCCCACGGGACCAATTTAATTCGTAGGAACTGACCCCGCAGCCGCGGGACTCCTGGTTTGAGAATACGACGATAATTTGCATATTTCTAGACTTAGGCTTAAAAGCATGGTGTTAGAGGGTGAAAACTCGAAACAGCCCCCGAATGGCCCCGTGGGTGGCACCAACACCTCCCACGGGACCAATGTAACTCGTAGGAACTGACCCCGCAGCAGCGGGACTCCCGATTTGAGAATACGATGGTAATTTCCATATTTCCAGACTTAGGCTTAAAAACATGGTGTTAGAGGGTGGGAACTAGAAATAGCCAACGAACGTCCCCATGGGTGGCACCAACACCTTCCCCGGAACCAATGTAACTCGTAGGAAATGACCCCGCAGCCGCGGGACTCCCGATTTGAGAATACGACAGTAATTTGCATGTTTCTAGACTTAGGCTTAAAAATATGGGGTTAAAGGGTGAGAACTAGAAACATCCCCCGAACGGCCCCGTGGGTGGCACCAACACCTCTGACGGGACCAATGTAAATCCTAGGAACTGACCCCGCAGTCGCGGGACTCCCGGTTTGAGAGTACGATGGTAATTTGCATACTTCTAGACTTAGGCTTAAAGACATGGAGTTAGAGGGTGAGAACTAGAAACAGCCCCCGAACATCTCCGTGGGTGTCACCAACACCTCCCACGGGACAAATGTAACTCGTAGGAACTGACCCCGCAGCCGCGGGACTCCCGATTTGAGATTACGACGGTAATTTGCATATTTCTAGACTCAGGCTTAAAAACATGGAGATAGAGGGTGAGAACTAGAAACAGCCCCCGAACGTCCCCGTGGGTGGGACCAACACCTCCCACGGGACCAATGTAACTCGTACGAACTGACCCCGCAGCTGCGGGACTCCCGGTTTGAGAATACGATGGTAATTTTCATATTTCTAGACTTAGGCTTAAAAATATGGCATTAGAGGGTGAGAACTAGATACAGCCCCCGACGTCCCCGTGGGTGCCACCAACACCTCCCACGGGACCAATGTAACTCGTAGGAACTGACCCCGCAGCCGCGGGACTCCTAGTTTGACAATACGATGTAAATTTACATATTTGTAGACTTAGGCTTAAAAACATGATGTTAGAGGGTGAGAACTCAAAACAGCCCCCGAATGCCCCCATGGGTGGCACCAACACCTCCCAAGGGACCAATGTAACTCGTAGGAACTGACCCCACATCCACCAGTCTCCCGATTTGAGAGTACGACGGTAATTTGCATATTTCTAGACTTAGCCTTAAAAACATGGCGTTAGTGGGTGAAAACTCGAAACATTCCCCAAACGGCCCCGTGGGTGGCACCATCATCTCCCACGGGATCAATGTAACTCGTAGGAACCGACCCCGCAGCCGCGGGTCTCTCGATTTGAGAATACGACGGTAATTTGCATATTTCTAGACTTAGGCTTAAAAACATGGCTTTAGAGGGTGAGAACTAGAAACAACCCCCGAACGTCCCTGTAGGTGGCACCAACACCTCCCACGGGACCAATGTAACTTGTAGGAACTGAGCCCGCAGCTGCGGGTCTCCCGGTTTAAAAATACGACGGTAATTTGAATATTTCTTCACTTAGGCTTAAAAACATGGCGATAGAGGGTGAGAACTAGAAATAGCCCCCGAACGGCCCCGTGGGTGGAACCAACACCTCCAACGGGACCAATGTAACTCCTAGGAACTGACCCCGCAGCAGCGGGTCTCCCAATTTGAGAGTACGATGGTAATTTGTATATTTCTAGACTTAGGCTTAAAAAGATGGCGTTAGAGGGTGAGAACTAGAAACAACCCCCGAACGTTCCCATGGGTGGTACCAACACCTCCCACGGGACGAATGTAACTCGAAGGAACTGACCCCTCAGCCGCGGGACTCCCGGTTTGAGAATACGAAGGTAATTTGCATATTTATAGGATTAGGCTTAAAAACATGGCGTTAGAGGGTGAGAACTCGAAACAGCCCCCGAACGGCCCCGTGGGTTGCACCAAAACCTCCCACAGGACCAATGTAACTCGTAGGAACTGACTCCGCACCCGTGTCACTCCCGATTTGAGAATACGACGGTAATTTGCATATTTCTAGACTTAGTCTTAAAAACATGGCATTAGAGGGTGAGAACTAGAAACAGCCCCCGAACGTCCCCGTGGGTGGCACCAACACCTCCCACAGGACCAATATAACTCGTACTAACTGACCCCACAGTAGTGGGTCCCTCGGTTTGAAACTACGACGGTAATTAGCATATTTCTAGACTTAGGCTTTAAAACATGGCGTTAGAGGGTGACAACTAGAAACAACACCCGAACATCCCCGTGGGTGGCACCAACACCTCCCACGGAACTAATGTAACTCGTAGGAACTGACCCCATAGCCGCGGGACTCCCGGTTTGAGAATATCACAGTAATTTTCATATTTGTGGACATAGGCTTAAAAACATATCGCTAGAGGGTGAGAACTGGAAATAGCCCCCGAATATCCCCATGGGTGGCACCAACACCTCCCACGGGACAAATGTAACTCGTAGGAACTGACCCCGCAGTCGCGGTGTGACACCCCGCCTAATTAAACCTTGGGTGATCAAGCCTTATTTTAATATAAACATGTTTCTTTAATGGTTCATTCTTAGCATCACTGTCGAACGCTTTTTAAAAAATTTACTAACCACCTAAGTGAAATTAAAACGGGTGCCAAATTTTAACTTTCTTAAACAACCCGGGTGCCAAATGGAATGTCACGAATGTTGAACACACGCCCGTACTACATCTGTCCTGGCTGTTGGGCCTGTACTGCTGCTGGGGCTAATGGCGCATGTTGCCCCTGTTGGGCACCCTGCTGTTGTGCCCGGTCTTGCTGTGGACAATTTCTGCTCTTGTGACCCTGCTGACCATAAGTGAAGCACTGTCCCTGGAACTGTCTTTGTCCTTGGCCCTGTTGGCCCTGACGTTGGCCCTATCGCCCTTGGCCTTGTTGTCCCCCATTTTGATGACCCTGGCCCTGTCGACCCTGAGGGACAGGTTTCTGAGTACCTTGCTGGCCCTGTCGGTCGAAGCGATACTTCCCGTGCTTAAACTTCTTGGCAGGGTTCCCCTGTCTGGAATCCTGTCCCAACTGACCTGCCGCCTGCTGCTGTGTTGTGCTGCTACCACTACCTCCATCTACCTTGCCCGGTTGGCTAGTTTCACCCCTCTTACTTCCCTTAGTATGAAAACGGTGATCCTGACAGTGTAGTAGAGCGGCATTGACGACATCTGTGTAGGTTACCAATGCCGGATTACCAATTAAGTGCTGTCTGATTCTCCAGGTTAGGCCCTCCATAAATTTGGACTTCTTCCTCTCCTCATTGCTCACCTCGTTTGGCACAAAATTGGCCAAGCGGGTAAACTCCTCCTCGTAGTCTGCAACCGAGCGATCACCCTGGACCACTTCGCTGAACTTCTTTCTCATCTCCGACTCTACTGCTGAAGGGAAATACTTGCGGTCAAACCTCATCCAAAACTCAGAAATAGTCAAAGTATCTCTCTCCTCGATGGTGGTAACTGACTCCCACCACTGTAGGGACGCTCCTGACAGACGGAAAGTGGCTAGCATCTGTTCCTGCACTCCGGTACATTCTAGCATGCGCAAGTGGCGCTGGATATTCTTCTTCCAGTTGCACGCTTCCACTACATCAGTACTGCCCTGAAACTCGGGTGGGTGCCCCTTCTGAAACGTCTCCCTGACTCGTTGCCAAGTAGATGGTCTTGCCGGAACTTTCACTACCGGTGCCACAGGGGGTGGAACTTGGGGCTGAGGGAAGTGGGCTGCCATTGCCCTCATCGCTGTCTCAACTGCCTGAGCCACTATCAGTGCGACCTGAGTAGTGGAGATTAGCTCGGGTGGGGGTGGTGGTATCGGTACCTGTGGCTCCTGATGAGCCTCCCTCACATCCTCTCTAGCTTCATCCCTCTCTCCTCTCATTCTCCTTGGCGGCATCTGAAATAAGATTCAAATTGTATAAGTACACAGTTTATACAAAATTTAAGAGCAGAAGTACGATATCGCAACAGTGGAAATTTAGTCAACAATCCTTATAGTAGGGCTCTAATACAAACAAACGTAACGCTGAATCGTAGTAAGCCGTACAGATCCTATGGACACTAGAACCTGATGCTCTGATACCATCTGTGACACCCCGCCTAATTAAACCTTGGGTGATCAAGCCTTATTTTACTATAAACAGGTTTCTTTAATGGTTCATTCTTAGCATCACTGTCGAACGCTTTTTAAAAAATTTACTAACCACCTAAGTGAAATTAAAACAGGTGCCAAATTTTAACTTTCTTAAACAACCAATAATCCAAACCATACATTACCAAAACTAGATATGAATACGCAAGATGTAAAAGAAATCTGAAAGCAGTTAAAGTCTTGCCATAAACCACGGCCCAAAAAAAACAACTACAAATCCATAACTAGAATAAACTGTAATAGGAAAGGTGGAACGACATGTTCCAACAAAGAATAATAAAACTGAGATCCTGCACTAGATCTGAAAAGAAAGAAGCGTCTAAACAATCCCTGCAACCTCCACACTGGCTGCAGCTCCCAAAATCTCTGACATGAAATCAAGCTGGGTGTCCTTGTGGCTGGGCACCTAAAAGGTTTTTAAAATTTTACATAGCAAGAGTTAGTACTCAAAACATTTGAAAATATTTTGCAAGCGGTTATCATAATTAAGTTATTGATTACACATATTAAGGTTTCGCACACTCCCTTGAACCTCCTCACCTCTCTTTCATAGTATGTAACTATCGAGGAGACTTAGTCTACCTAGTTATACTACCCATAACTGTAGTTAATTCATTTACCGTTCGTTACCTTATTCTTGTAATAATTACAATATGCTATAAATTATTACCAGGTCATTTACTTATCATAACATTGTCTACTATTCTCAATTTGTAGATTAGGCACATATAACATTTTATCTCACAATAATGTATATAATATTAGTTACCACTAATATACCTTTATTACACACAGAGGACCCTTGGCTCGGAATAATTCATCGACTCCAAGTGAAAGTTGGTTCGGAATGGTTCATCGACCCCAACTATATACAAATATAAATATATACACATATTCTGGTTCGGGACTCTTTCATCGCGACACCAGTCCAAAGTTTGGTTCGGCATTTAACATCGACCCCAAATTTAATATAACTTTATGTTAGTTCGGAATGTCACATCGACCCTAACATAATTAATTTAGGTAGTGTTCTCTTCACCCGATATCATTTATATAAATTCAGTAGGTACGCACCCGACCTAATAAATCATACCCATACGTAATATATTTATCTTATATTCTCCGTACTTATTAATTACAATATAACTCACTATTGTATTTATTCGAGTATTCGCGTAACTCTAAGGGCCCTAGTTACCCCTCCCTTAATTCAGTAGTTAAGTAAATTTTAACCTACTGGTATTTTCTTTCCGGAATTAAGTCTCACTCTAACCGAAATTAAATTAACCATCTCAACTCACGGCGAAGTCAATCGTTCTTTAGTCATTCCATTTCTCCAACATTACTACTCAATCATAAGTGGAGGAACCCTATGGTACACCTACTGGTAATTTTCAAGTCTCCTTATAGGAAAAATATCATTTCTAAGGTTCCCATTAAGTAACGGAAATTAAAGAAATTTATACACGAATTCTCTATAGTTCAGACAGGGTCGATCGATCGAAGGAAGATGATCGATCGATTGACTGCTCCGATCGATCGATACTCGAGGGTAGATCGATCGATCAAGCAGTGACAGACCCAGTTCATCTTCTTCCTACGGGTTTCACCATTTTTACATCTCTAACTTTCATGATAGGCCATCAAATTCACAACCAACAATTTCTAATCATTCCTGCATGTCCTTGGATGATTACTAACGATTTAAAACATCAAACTCATTATCAATCTTAGCTAAATTCACTGAAAATCTCTATAATATTCAAGAACCCTAAAACTGCATTCTTTATATTCTTCATCAAAGTTCCAGATTTTCTTAGGAATTTCTCATCAAGTTTTCTATGATATAAACATACTTGGTAATTCAAAAACGTCCTACATGCAAATCCTTATCAATCATGGATTTTTATCAATTGTTTATTCCCAAGAATATCATAAAAATCATGTTCTTCCTCAAGCTTAAACATGGGTATTATAACTCAATTATTTTGCAAATAACCACTTGCCTTAAGGTCTGTAGGGTCTGAATTCGTGGTTGTTGATGATGATTGATGATGTTGGTGCCTCAATCCTTCTTCCCAATAATCTTATGATGAAATCTTCCTAAGATGATCCCTCCTTCCTTCTTGCCTAAGGAATTTGCCTCTCTCTCTCTCTCTCTAATGGCTATGGTGTAACTCTAATTGTATAACCCTGGCCACCCCTCTTATAATCAGATTTAGGGTTACAAAAATTCGTAGGTCTTCTTTCTTTTAATTGTAAAGAGACCAAAATGCCCCCGAATGGTCCCAGTTTAGCCCGAAAATGACCCGGCACTCAACTAGTACCCCCGGGTACACTATTTTGACTAATTCGACCCTTTTGGAATCAACCGTGGACTCTAAATTATCATTTGAGTCTCGTAAATATTTTTCTACTCTCATCCTTAAATTGTCAAGCTACATCCGGTACGTCCGTATAGTCACTAGACCGTACGTATTAACATTGAAAATTTATTTTCATCTTAATAAATTTTCTATAACACATATTCATCTTTATTAACATAATATCTATTTAAATTACTCTACTCACGTAATTTAAATCAAACATATTTAATCACATTAAATTACTCTACTCACGTAATTTAATTAAAGTGTATTTAATCTCATTAAATGACTCTACTTACGTAATTTAAAATTAAGCAGAATTACGGGGTGTTACACGCGGGTCTCCCGGTTTGAGAATACGATGGTAATTTATATATTTCTAGACTTATGAAAAACATGGCGTTAGACGGTGAAAACTCGAAACAGCCCCCGAACGGCCCCGCGGGTGGCACCAACACCTCCCACGGGACCATTGTAACTCGTAGGAACTGACCCCGTAGCCGCGGGACTCCCGGTTTGTGAATATGATGATAATTTGCATATTTCAAGACTTAGGCTTAAAAACATGGCGTTAGTGGGTGAAAACTCAAAACGGCCCCCAAACGGCCCCGTGGGTGGCACCATCACCTCCCACGGGACCAATGTAACTCGTAGGAACTCACCCCGCAGCCGCGCGACTCCCGATTAGAGAATACAACGATAATTTGCATATTTTTAGACTTAGGCTTAAAAACATGGCGTTAGTGGGTGAAAACTCAAAACGACCCCCAAACGGCCTCGTGGGTGGCACCATCACCTCCCACGGGACCAATGTAACTCGTAGGAACTCACCCCGCAGCCGCGCGACTCCCGATTAGAGAATACAATGATAATTTGCATATTTTTAGACTTAGGCTTAAAAACATGGCGTTAGAGGGTGAAAACTCGAAACAGCGCTCTAACGGCCCCGTGGGTGGCACCAACACCTCCCACGGGACCAATGTAACTCGTAGGAACTGACCCCGCAACCGCGAAACTCCCGGTTTGAGAATACGACGACAATTTGCATATTTCTAGAACTTAGGCTTAAAAACATGGTGTCAGTGGGTGAGAACTCGAAACAGCCCCCGAACGGCCCCGTGGGTGGCACCAACACCTCCCACGGGACCAATGTAACTCGTAGGAACTGACCCCGTATCCGCGGGTCTCTCGGTTTGAGAGTATGATCGTGTTTTGCATATTTCTAGACTTAGACTTAAAAACATGGCGTTAGAGGGTGAGAACTCGAAACAGCCCCCGAACGGCCCCATGGGTGGCACCAACACCTCCCACGGGACCACTGTAACTCGTAGGAACTGACCCCGCAGCCGCGGGTCTCTCGATTTGAGAATATGATGGTAATTTCCATATTTCTAGACTTGGGCTTAAAAAAATGGCGTTAGAGGGTGAGATCTAGAAACAGCCCCCGAACGTCCCCGTGGGTGGCACCAACACCTCCCACGAGATCAATGTAACTCGTAGGAACAGACCCCGCAACCGCGGGACACCCGATTTGAGAATACGATGGTAATTTGTATATTTGTATACTTAAGCTTAAAAACATGGCGATAGAGGGTGAGAACTAGAAATAGCCCCCGAACGTCCCCGTGGGTGGCACTAACACCTCCCACGGGACCAATGTAACTCGTAGGAACTGACCCCGCAGCCACTAGACTCCCAATTTGAGAATACGACGGTAATTTATTTATTTCTAGACTTAGGCTTAAAAATACGGTGTTAGAGGGTGAGAACTAGAAACAGCCCCCAAACGGTCCCGTGGGTGGCACCAACACCCCCCACGGGACCAATGTAACTCGTAGGAACTCACCCCACAGCCGCGGGACTTCTGGTTTGAGAATACGACGGTAATTTGCATATTTGTAGACTTAGGCATGAAAATATGGCGTTAGAGGGTGAGAACTAGAAACAGCCCCCGAACGGCCCCGTGGGTGGCACCAACACCTCCGATGGGACCAATGTAAATCCTAGGAACTGACCCCGCAGTCGCGGTTCTCCCGGTTTAAGAATACGAAGGTAATTTGCATATTTATAGGATTAGGCTTAAAAACATGGCGTTAGAGGGTGAGAACTCAAAACAGCCCCCGAACGGCCCCGTGGGTTGCACCAAAACCTCCCACAGGACCAATGTAACTCGTAGGAACTGACTCCGCACCCGCGGCACTCCCGATTTGAGAATACGACGGTAATTTGCATATTTCTAGACTTAGTCTTAAAAACATGGCGTTAGAGGGTGAGAACTAGAAATAGCCCCCGAACGTCCCCATGGGTGGCACCAACACCTCCCACGGGACCAATATAACTCGTACTAACTGACCCCATAGTAGTGGGTCCCTCGGTTTGAGACTACGACGGTAATTTGCATATTTCTAGACTTAGGCTTTAAAACATGGCGTTAGAGGGTGACAACTAGAAACAACACCCGAACATCCCCGTGGGTGGCACCAACACCTCCCACGGAACCAATGTAACTCGTAGGAACTGACCCCGTAGCCGCGGGACTCCCGGTTTGAGAATATGACGGTAATTTTCATATTTGTAGACATAGGCTTAAAAACATATCGCTAGAGGGTGAGAACTGGAAATAGCCCCCGAATGTCCCCATGGGTGGCACCAACACCTCCCACGGGACAAATGTAACTCGTAGGAACTGACCCCGCAGCCGCAGGTCTCCCGGTTAGAGAATACGATGGTAATTTATATATTTCTAGACTTATGAAAAACATGGCGTTAGAGGGTGAAAACTCGAAAAAGCCCCCGAACGGCCCCGTGGGTGGCACCAACACCTCCCACGGGACCAATGTAACTCGTAGGAACTGACCCCGTAGCAGAGGGACTCCCGCTTTGTGAATATGATGATAATTTGCATATTTCAAGACTTAGGCTTAAAAACATGGCGTTAGTGGGTGAAAACTCAAAACGGCCCCGTGGGTGGCACCATCACCTCCCACGGGACCAATGTAACTCGTAGGAACTGACCCCGTAGCCGCGGGACTCCCGGTTTGTGAATATGATGATAATTTGCATATTTCAAGACTTAGGCTTAAAAACATGGCGTTAGTGGGTGAAAACTCAAAACGGCCCCCAAATGGCCCCGTGGGTGGCACCATCACCTCCCACGGGACCAATGTAACTCATAGGAACTCACCCCACAGCCGCGCGACTCCCGATTAGAGAATACAACGATAATTTGCATATTTTTAGACTTAGGCTTAAAAACATGGCGTTAGAGGGTGAAAACTCGAAACAGCCCTCTAACGGCCCCGTGGGTGGCACCAACACCTCCCACGGGACCAATGTAACTCGTAGGAACTGACCCCTCAACCGCGGAACTCCCGGTTTGAGAATACGACAATAATTTTCATATTTCTAGACTTAGGCTTAAAAACATGGTGTCAGTGGGTGAGAACTCGAAACAGCCCCCGAACGGCCCCGTGGGTGGCACCAACACCTCCCACGGGACCAATGTAACTCGTAGTAACTGACCCCGTAGCCGCAGGTCTCTCGGTTTGAGAGTATGACCGTGTTTTGCACATTTCTAGACTTAGACTTAAAAACATGGCGTTAGAGGGTGAGAACTCGAAACAGCCCCCGAACGGCCCCATGGGTGGCACCAACACCGCCCACGGGACCACTGTAACTCGTAGGAACTGACCCCGCAGCCGCGGGTCCCTCGATTTGAGAATATCATGCTAATTTCCATATTTCTAGACTTGGGCTTAAAAACATGGCGTTAGAGGGTGAGAACTACAAACAGCCCCCGAACGTCCCCGTGGGTGGCACCAACACCTCCCACGAGATCAATGTAACTCGTAGGAACAGACCCCGCAACCGCGGGACTCCCGATTTGAGAATACAATGGTAATTTGTATATTTGTATACTTAAGCTTAAAAACATGGCGATAGAGGGTGGGAACTAGAAATAGCCCCCGAACGTCCGCGTGGGTGGCACTAACACCTCCCACGAGACCAATGTAACTCGTAGGAACTCACCCCACAGCCACGGGACTCCCGATTTGAGAATACGACGGTATTTTATTTATTTCTAGACTTAGGCTTAAAAATATGGTGTTAGAGGGTGAGAACTAGAAACAGCCCCCGAACGGTCCCGTGGGTGGCACCAACACCTCCCACGGGACCAATGTAACTCGTAGGAACTCACCCCGCCGCCGCAGGACTCCTAGTTTGAGAATACGACGGTAATTTGCATATTTGTAGACTTAGGCATAAAAATATGGCGTTAGAGGGTGAGAACTAGAAACAGCCCCCGAACGGCCCCGTGGGTGGCACCAACACCTTCGACGGGACCAATGTAAATCCTAGGAACTGACCCCGCAGACGCGGGTCTCCCGGTTTGAGAGTACGACGGTAATTTGCATATTTCTAGACTTAGGCTTAAAAGCATGGCGTTAGAGGGTGAGAACTAGCAACAGCCCCCGAACATCCCCGTGGGTGGCACCAAAACCTACCACGGGACCTATGTAACTCGTAGGAACTGACCCCGCAGCCGGGGGACTCCCGATTTGAGAATACGATGGTAATTTGCATATTTCTAGACTCAGGCTTAAAAAACATGGCGATAGAGGGTAAGAATCAGAAACAGCCCTCTAACGTCCCCGTGGGTGGGACAAACACCTCCCACGGGACGAATGTAACTCGTAGGAACTGACCCCGTAGTCGCGGGACTCCTGGTTTGAGAATACGACGGTAATTTGCATATTTCTAGACTTCGGCTTAAAAATATGGCGTTAGAGGGTGAGAACTAGAAACATCCCCCGAACGGCCCCGTGGGTGGCACCAACACCTCCCACGGGACCAATGTAACTCGTAGGAACTAGCCTCGCAGCCGCGGGACTCCTGGTTTGAGAATACGACGTAAATTTACATATTTGTAGACTTAGGCTTAAAAACATGACGTTAGAGGTTGAGAACTCGAAACAGCCCCCGAATGCCCCCATTGGTGGCCCCAACACCACCCACGGGACCAATGTAACTCGTAGGAACTAACCCCGCAGCCACGGGTCTCTCGGTTTGAGAGTACGACGGTAATTTGCATATTTCTAGACTTAGGCTTAAAAAAATTGCGTTAGAGGGTGAGAACAAGAAATAGCCCACAAACGACTCCGTGGATGGCACCAACACCTCCCGCGGGACCAATGTAACCCGTAGGAACTGACCTCGCAGTCGTGGGACTCCCGGTTTGGAATACGACGGTAATTTGCATATTTGTAGACTTAGGCTTAAATACATGGCGTTAGAGGGTGAGAACTAGAAACAGCCCCCGAACGTCCCCGTGGGTGGCACCAACACCTCCCACGGGACCAATGTAACTCGTAGGAACTGAACCCGCAGCTGCGGGTCTCCCTGTTTAAAAATACGACTTACACTACAAAAAAAAAGTTGCTTTTAAGACCCTATTTTGTTAGACAGACAAAATATAGTCTTTAAAAACATATTTTTTTATACGGATATAATGAGCCATCTCAAAAACTATTATTTTTTGGGACTGCTAATTATATCCGTAAAAAAAAGGTCATTTTTTGATACAGTTAATTATACCCGTCTAAAAAAGGTCACTTTTTGATACGATTAATTATATCCGTCTTATAAAGTAAAGCAAATGAGACGGTAAATACTTACTGTATCAAAAGATAAACCAAATAGGACGGCTAAAAAAATTGATTCCCACCACTAATTGTTTTCATCTCCCGCTCTAACACTTTAACCTAACTTCCCACCTCAAAAAAAACAAAAAACATAAACAAACCAAAAACCCAAATTCGTCTCCTACAAACCCAAACCGCCCCCCTACCCCCTCCCCCCCCACCAACCCACGTAAGCCCGTTTCTTATCCAGCCAACAGAGGCGCGCTCCCCCCACCACCACCACCAACAACGCACTCCCGTTCTGTGGGCGCGCTCCGCCCCCCCCACCCACCCACCCACCCACCACAGCTGCTTCTCTCCCTCCCCCAGCTGTGTTATCTCTCCCGTTATTTTCTTTTCATGGTAAGTTTTCATCTTTACTTTTTTTTTTTGAGGAAAACAACATAGAAATTATTATTATTAATTTATTTATTATTTTTCTTCTTCAAAATATGCTACTGTAAATAGTCTGTTGCACAATGGTAACAATGGGTGATCAAAAATTATTCTTTAGACATAATTAATGATGCCATATACATAAAACTGTAAATAAATAACCATATGTATAATACTTATATAAAATGTAAATAAAGAGTGGATGCTTATTTGTTGATTTTAATTTTTTTTGTAGCTTTCAATGTGACCTAATAAGAAGATCTGTAATAGGCTATTTATTTTGTTTGATGTTATATAGCATTATGGTTCATGTTGGCTCAATGATTCTATAATAATTTTTTATTTAATTTTTAAAGAAATTCTTAAATGCATGAACCAATTATTCAAAGATCCTAAAATTATTCTTCTCCCAAACCATTAATGTTTTTTTTTTATGTATTTGAGGTTTGTAGAACGATTGATTAGGTTTTTGATGTAAAGTTATGATTGGTAGATCTTTTTTTTTTATGTATTTCTAAGAATGAAGTTAAATGATATTGGGTCTTATTACTACAAAGCTAAAGGCAATGATAAAAATGATTTAGGGATCGTTTGGTTCGAGGTTTAGAAAAGGGATAGGAATTCTTGATTCCAGGAATTCTAAGTTCATGGAATCTTGAATTCCTTTCCATTGTTTGGTTCGAACGGGAATTCTTTTTTTTTCGGCATCTAAATTATTTTCCCATATTAGGAATAAATATCATTTAATTAAAATACCCTTCTACTTGATTTGAGTGTGTGCGAGCGAGTGTGTGGTGAGTGTGTGTGTGAGAGAGTATATGTGTGTGTGTGTGAGAGAGAGAGAGATAGTGTGAGAGAAAGAGAGAGAGTGTGTGTGTGTGTGAGAGAGAGCGTGTGTATATGTGAGAGAGCGTGTGTGTGTGATAGAGAAAGAGATTATGTGTGTGTGTTGTGAGAGAGAGAGAGAGTGTGTGTGTATGTGTATGAGAGATAAAGAGAGAGAGAGTGTGTGTGTGTATGTGAGAGAGAGAGAGAGAGAGTGTGTATATGTGTTTGTGTGTGTGAAAGAGAGAGGTAGAGTGTGTGTGTGTGTGTGTAAGAGAGAGATAATGTATGTGTGAGTTTAAGTGAGGTGGTATTTTTGTCTCACCACAAAAGTAAACTAGAATGCCCGGGAATATAGGATTCCCCCATTTAAGAGGGGAAATGAGAATTCCAATTTTGTTGGAATTATAAATTCCAGTAATTCTAAGTTCCTCCCAAATTTCCAACCAAACATTGTAATTCTAGATGAGGGGAATTCTAAATTCCTTTTCCAAACCTCGAACCAAATGAGTCATTAAAGTTCTACAACTACTTTGGGAGCAAGTATAGAAATGAAATTAACATGTTAAAGAAGTAGTATGAGTCTCATTCCTTCTTTAATTACATATCTTTTCTCAGAAAAAGTTTGTGATAATGAAGGAGTACGAGAAAGAAAAGAGGAAGAGAATAGAAGAGAATAGAGCAAAATTGAAGGAATTGGGAATACATGAATTGTATTCGTCAATTCAAAACAAAGATAAAAATAAAAAAAAGTGGTTCAAAGAGTAAAAAAAATAATTGGTGATGATGACGAGTTTGTGCCACGTGAAGAAGAAAATGAGCATACGGATTCAAACGAGGATGAAAATGGGTATGTGCCTTGTGAGTTTTTTAATGTGTAAATGTTTAGTGACGTAGATGTTAATTAGTTGATTGTGTGAATTTTTGTTTGATACTTTCCATTATCATGCGTGCATTAATACTTCAATATTTCAAATTTGAATTGCTCGGTTTAGTTAGCCGTAATAATACTTAAATTGATGTGATGAATTATGTTCTTATTTTATAGTTTGTTCTGTTTTTATGTGCTAATCTTTTTAGGAATTCATGTTTGCCATTATTAATCTTTTTAGCTTTTCATCATCTTACGAAAACATTATTAATCTCTTTATCTTTATATTATGAAATATAAATTTACTGACATTTTTTTTTTAGATTCATAGATGGGAACCATGGATAAGAGTTGGATTGATTTTCGCAATCGGTGTTCAAAGGAATACATTAATGGGATTGAAGGGTTTCTTAACTATGCATATGATAATAAAAACATTGAGACAACGAAAATCTATTGCCCCTGTAAGAGATGTGCAAATCGAGTGTACCACGCCCGACAAACTGTGAGAGATCACCTTGAGATGCATGGTTTCGACAAGACATATAAGGTTTGGATTTTTCACGGAGAAACTTTTGGTGGTGTAAGCAGCAATATAAATACTCCGTGGGATGATATGTTAGTTGACGATATACATATACCTGTTGAACTGAGTGCTCGAGATAACATGGTTACAATGGTTCAAGAGGGAATAGGTATTTCCCACGCGCATGACAATATGCGTGAGGAGGAATATAACACCGAAGATGTCTTTGAATCCGACAGAGATGTTCCAGAGTACTATACTCTTATGAAAAAGGCTCAATGCGACTTTTATGAAAATTGTCCGCCTGGGATTACCGAATTATCATTTGTTGTTGAACTCTTGCAAATGAAGCAACTTCATGGTTGGACAATTTGTTCTCTCACGGCTTTATTGAAATTTTTGGGGAGGGTGTTTCCGCATGCTAGAATTCCCAAGTCTTACTACCAAGCCAACAAGCTAAAAAAAGACTTGGGATTCAAGTACAAGACATGGGATGCATGCCCAAATAACTGTATGTTGTTTCGTAATGAAACCGAGGGTCTTGAAAAGTGTGGCATATGCGGATCTTCTCGATATAAAGATGAGGAATCAAGTATTGATGGTGTCCATGGTCCGAAGGTAGCCGTAAAGAAAATGAGATACTTCCCTTTGAAACCGAGATTGCAGAAATTATTTTGGTCATCCTATTCAACTCCTTTAATGAAATGGCATGCTGAAGAAAGGATCGACGATGGTGTAATGAGACATCCCGCTGACTCTCCTGCTTGGAAAACTTTTAATGAGAAAAACCCTTCTTTTGCGAGGGAGATTCGCAATGTTAGACTTGGGTTAGCTGCTGATGGATTTAATCCGTTTGGTAATATGAGCATTAAGCACAGCACATGGCCAGTTATCCTCATTATTTACAACTTACCTCCGTGGTTGTGCATGAAGCAACCTAACTTGATTTTGTCTATTCTTATAGATGGACCAAAAGGACCCTGAGATAAGATTGATGTATTTTTACAGCCATTGATTGATGAGTTGATTGAGCTATGGGTTGATGGTGTACGCACTTATGATGCGTCAAGTAAGGAGTTCTTTCAGTTGCATGCATCGTTGTTGTGGACCATTAATGATTTCCCCGCTTATGCGATGTTATCGGGATGGAGCACAAAAGGTACATTTGCTTGCCCTTGCTGTAACGAAGACCACCAGTCAATGCGATTAGATAAGGGTAAGAAGTTCTGTTATTGGGGTCATCGTCGATTCTTAGACTCGCGCCATAGGCTTCGTAGGCAGAAGGCACCATTTAATGGGAGGGTAGAATTACGTCCATCCCCACTTAAACTTTCAGGCTTACAAGTATTGCAACAGTTGAATGATCTTGACGTTGAATGTGAATATAAGATGGAAGATGTCTTTAGAAGGAGGGAAAGAGAGGCGTTAGAAAAAAGTAAACAAGTAGTTCGAAAATGTAGATTTGGTTGGAAAAAAAGAGCATATTTTTTGAATTGCCATATTGGAAGGATAATCTTATTCGCCATAATCTTGATGTCATGCATATTGAGAAAAACGTCTGCGATAATGTCCTGTTTACATTGTTGGGTACTAAAGGGAAGACAAAAGACAATTTACAGGCTCGAAAAGATCTAAAAAAATTGGGTATTAGATCAGAGCTACATCCTCAACCACAAGGGCCAAATCTAGAGTACCTCCCCCTAGCAGAGTACACGATGAGTAACTAAGAGAAGGAGATTTTTTTAAAAGTGTTGCAGAATGTTAAAGTTCCTGATGGCTACTCTTCGAACATTTCACGGTGCGTGAACATGCAAGAAAGAAATATTTCGGGATTAAAGAGCCATGATAATCATATTTTAATGAAACAATTACTTCCAATAGCCGCGAGAAGGGTATTGCCCACTCATATTGTCAAAGTCTTGATTGAATTGAGCAATTTCTTTATTATACTGTGCTCAAAAGCAGTTATCGCAGCTGATTTGGAAAGGTTTGAAGATCGGATGGCCCTTACACTTTGTAGCCTTGAGAAGATATTCCCTCCGAGTTTCTTTGATGTGATGGAACATTTGCCTATACATTTGCCGGACGAACTCTTAATTGCTGGATGTGTCCTTTACCGTTGGATGTATCCGATTGAAAGGTACCTCCACACTTTAAAAGGCTACGTTGGTAATCGGGCTCATCCCGAGGCCTAGATTGCCAACTCTGTTATTCTTCACGAATGCATGACTTTTTGTTCCCAGTATGTGGATGTGGAAACTAAGTCTAACCGACCGACTAGAAATGATGACTGGGGGCATATAAATGGTCGTGCAATTGGGAAAAAAGTTCAATTTGAACTTGATTCTGTAATGTATATGCAAGCTCATCGGCACGTTCTTACCAACACTGAGGCAGTGGCGCCATTTGTTGAGTAAGTTTTATTATAAGTAATTGGTGTTTTTGAAAACCATTTTTATATTTTTTGTGGAATTGACATATGGCTATATGTTTACTTGTAGAAAGCATCTTGCGGAACTTTTATCAAAGTATCCTCAAGATTCACAAAAGCATCGTGTTAATCGTCTTCACAACGATGAGTTACACAAATGGTTTAAGGATTATGTAAGCGAAAATATCATAACTAATAGTTGAATATTGAATAAATACTATACTTTTATATTGACATTTACTTTAATATACTATAGGTTAATAAATTGGGACGTGACGGTGTGCAAGTATCCGAAGAAATCAAATGCTTGTCTTTAGGTCCTCTTAAGGATGCGGTCAGATTCAACACTTATATTGTTAGCGGTTTTAGATTTCGAACAAAGAGACTTGATAAGGGAAAGAAAACTCAAAATAGAGGAGTTTTTATAAAAGCCGAACAAATGAGTTATTCTAGCCGGAAGGATAAAAACCCCATTGTGGGTGATATTACATACTATGGGTAACTAACGGATATTATTGAAGTTCAGTATCTTAATGGCATAAAGTTTGTGTTATTCAAGTGTGATTGGGTTGAAAATCGCATGGGTACAAAAGTTGACGAGTTTAACTATACGCTGGTGAATTTCAAGCATTTGAAATATAAAGATGATCGAGAGAGTAACGAACCTTTCGTACTAGCATCCCAAGCAGAAAAAGTATTTTACATGCAGGACCCTATCGATACAGATTGGCATGTTGTTGTTCCCATGACACCAAGAGACCAATTTGATAGGTACACGACAGTTCAAGAAACTGGAGAAGAATTATTGCTTAATGGAGATGAGCCGTTTGTCATGCAAAATTTGAATGAAGATAACAACTTACGGTGGGTGAGGGATGGAGATGGATTAATAGTTGACACTAGTGTTGTTCAAGCTAATGATCACGAAGATGCAAATGCAGATGAAGACGAAGATGGAGATGAAATTTAGAGGGACAATGCTTGAGGGAGATATAGTCATAAACTAGTTATTTTTGTTTTTGAACTGGAGCATTTGTAGTTTGGTTTTGTACTGATGCATAACTGAGTAGTGTTTCTTATAACAAATGCATAACTGAACAGATAGTTTGCTGCATATATGAACATATATTTTGTTAGTTTTCTGAATTTGCTTTGTGATTACTGAATTCGCTATATCATATGCTTTATAATTAATAGTTGTTGAACACTTATTATAAAAGGATCCTCTAAATCCATCAGGACCTGGAGCTGAATCATCACTGAGCGCCGAAATAGCTTGACAGATCTCCAATTCAGAAGTAAAATCATAAGGGGAGGATGATCCCCCACCATGGACCAAACACCGAGTCATCTACAGATCTTAACCCTTTCCCTAGTGACATTGGTCCTTTTGTGTTTGGGACTGAACTGAGATGTAGGTTCATCCATAGGCCTCTTATTACACGTAGGGCTCACATAGGCCTCTGGTACCTCTTATTTCCCTTTCTCATATTCTCTGACAGAACATCGGTGGGTAATAGTAGGTTTGGAAGGTCTACCAGTGGTACCAGAGCCGATGGTTCGTTCGCTAACATCAACGGACAACACTAAGAGCCACATTGAGGGGACTAAGTAGTGCTAGTAGTCTCAAGATTGAGTCGCAGGACATAAAGGCTGCAAGTAAATTATCCCATTCTTCAATACTAGACTATATAGTTATTGCAGTAGGATTCACAACTGGTGAATTTCTTGGATGTTTATGGTAGAACCTTTTTTTAAAGTAAACAAGTAAAATTCATTTTTTCCTAGGGAAGTATGCCAACTGCAAAGCTACTTGAATTGCTGAGATTTTGGGATTCATGAAGGGAATTTGCCCCATATCTTTTTAGAGGTAAAACCAAAAAGTCTCACTGGGAAACTCTTTAAGAGGGGGCCAAAGCAAAGCTAAGTGGATGTAAGGAACATTTACTCACCATGGCTTCCTAATAGGGTTCAACCGTTGTAGTCTGCTTACCAAGGAATGATCATGCATAACTTCATAATTTATAAATGGCCAGAATCTCTACTATAATATCTTTCTAAGTGGCGTAAAAATCTCCTTTGGGATGGGGATACTGCAACCCAAAAAATTATAACCACCTGTTTCAGGAGGATGTATGTGCCTAAGGGTTGCTAGTATTCTTATCAAAACTTTTTTGGAATGGTTGCCTTTATTATTGTCAAAGGTCATTCAAACTTGTCTAAATTCTTCCATGCCAGATTCAAACTGTTTGCTTTTTCTCATAACCCCATGTTTGTTACCTCTTTTATTTTTCATGGATTGATACGTTATTTCATTAATTTTTTTACACACATCGGATGATTGGTTGATCTACTTGTATTTTGGAATGGTACATGGTTGACTAACTCCATTGTACCGAATATTAGATGCCCTCCTAATGTTTTGGCAAAATCAAGATGAAAGTAGGGATTTTAATTTGGAATAGTGAATTTTATATACCTACTAGTTATCTATTAAAAAAAGGTATATCCGTACTATATTTAATTCTTCTTTCCCCAATATAATGGAGGAAATTGAGAAACTGCAAATACCTCAGGTTCATGAATACCCTAGACATAATTCATTTGGAGACTTCTAGTTATAATGAGTATTTATACAAGGAAGGATATGCAACCTTACAAACCAAATATCCCAAAGCCAATATTTGGGATTCACATGGTCAGGTGCTACGGTAGTCTTAATCCCATTTTGAGAATTGTCCCCAAGAACACAAACGACATTGATTCATTATCCACAACAACAGTGGTCACCTTTATCAAAACATCAATTCCTCTGTTTTCCTGCTTAAAAAGCCCCATTTTCTTATTATCATTCACATCTGATTTGTTATCTTTGGTCCCCAATGCGCAATAGGTTTATGGCCTCTTAAATCCCTAGTGTGCACGTTTGTTGAAAGTCCCAACATTGATTTGGTGATTGAATGGGTAATTTAGGGAAGGAAATCCAAATTGGGGAGATACTACTCTCTTTGACTATCCAATTTGTCAAGATCTACCCCAAACATCCATGTGTGTTACAAAAAAATGCCAACTTAAAAGACTCATCTCATCTCAGTGAAATACACCCTACTATGAGTTGTGTTTTGGAAGCTAAGATTGTCCAAATTGACTTTTTAATCGCAAAGCCTAACCCTAGACATCCTTGTGTGTTACTAAAAATTCCACTATACAATCCCTCCTCATCTCCGTGACACTCACTGCAAATACTCTTTAATCCATGACCAATACAATACATCCCTAGAGCATCATCCCTCCCCCACATGATATGGACTTTGTAGCACACCACCTGTTTGCCTCTACTATGGGTGCTGCTACAGATGTTGCAACCAACCCGTTATGTGATACTGATTCAGATGTTAACACGTTTGGATTACCAGTGGTACCAGAGCCGATGGTTCGTTCGCTAACATCAACGGACAACACTAAGAGCCACATTGAGCGCACTAAGTAGTGCTAGTAGTCTCAAGATTGAGTCGCAGGACGTAAAGGCTGCAAGTAAATTATCCCATTCTTTAATACTAGACTATATAGTTATTGCAGTAGGATTCACAACTGGTGAATTTCTTGGATGTTTATGGCAGAACCTTTTTTTAAAGTAAACAAGTAAAATTCATTTTTTCCTAGGGAAGTATGCCAACTGCAAAGCTACTTGAATTGCTGAGATTTTGGGATTCGTGAAGGGAATTTGCCCCATATCTTTTTAGAGGTAAAACCAAAAAGCCTCACTGGGAAACTCTTTAAGAGAAGGCCAAAGCAAAGCTCAGTGGATGTAAGGAACATTTACTCACCATGGCTTCCTAATAGGGTTCAACCGTTGTAGTCTGCTTACCAAGGAATGCTCATGCATAACTTAATAATTTATAAATGGCCAGAATCTCTGCTATAATATCTTTCTAAGTGGCGTAAAAATCTCCTTTGGGATGGGGATAATACAACCCAAAAAATTGTAACCACCCATTTCAGGAGGATGTTTGTGCCTAAGGGTTGCTAGTATTCTTATCAAAACTTTTTTGGAATGGTTGCCTTTATTATTATCAAAGGTCATTCATACTTGTCTAAATTCTTCCATGCCAGATTCAAACTGTTTGCTTTTTCTCATAACCCCATTTTTGTTACCTCTTTTATTTTTCATGGATTGATGCGTTATTTCATTAATTTTTTTACACACATCGGATGATTAGTTGATCTACTTGTATTTTGGAATGGTACATGGTTGAATAACTCCATTGTACCGAATATTAGATGCCCTCCTAATGTTTTGGCTAAATCAAGATGAAAGTAGGGATTTTAATTTGGAATAGTGAATTTTATATACCTACTAGTTATCTATTAAAAAAAGGTATATCCGTACTATATTTAATTCTTCTTTCCCCAATATAATGGAGGAAATTGAGAAACTGCAAATACCTCAGGTTCATGAATACCCTAGACATAATTCATTTGGAGACTTCTAGTTCTAATGAGTATTTCTACAAGGAAGGATATGAAACCTTGCAAACCAAATATCCCAAAGCTAATATTTGGGATTCACATGGTCAGGTGCTACGGTAGTCTTCTTTAGCACCAACCTTGCAAATACTCTTTAATCCATGACCAATGCAAATACAGATGTTGCAGCCAACCTGTTTGCTTCTACTATGGGTGCTGCTACAGATGTTGCACACCACCTGTTTGCCTCTACTATGGGTGCTGCTACAGATGTTGCATCCAACCCGTCATGAAAAACATTGGATGCTCATGTGAAACGGATAATTAGTGAGCTTAATGGACTGAAAACCTAAGAGGCCCATGGTTCCTATAATTGTTTCTCACAAGATTTTGCATAAGCAGAATGTTGTCCCCAATTGATCTACCTTGGACAAAGGCAGATTTTTTGTCATTTATTAGGCCTGATCATATTGTCTTGCCTACTCGATTAAACAGGTCCACATTTGGCTTCAGCAGAGCAAACAAAAGTTCTGCCCCTCACAGTGCCATTTTTATATCTGTGAACCTGTTTAATTGAGTACTAAAACCAAAACTATATGCATACCGATTGTAAAAACTGCATCATCTTCTGTATCAAATTCAATACCAATTACCGGAATTAGTTCTTGATGCAATCTGGAATGAATTGTATCAACCTTTTCAATCGGCTTTGCGACTTCTTCTAATTTTTCTCCACTATTATCTGTAACTTCGAGTCTCATTTTTTTTAATAAATAAATGAATTAAAATTAACACAGCATTACAGGAACATTCTTGAGTTGCGAAGAAAGAAAACGGTTAATGCTTCATAAAGCAAACGAGCTGTCAATCAAAAAAATAAGCTTCAACCCCCAATTGGAATTTGTTGTATCTACACTCTGATCAGCAGATGAGTTGTATTCACATGGAGATTCTGGACTGTTAACTATGCATGTCTTCTTTAGCTCCTTCAATAAGGATTTGTTTTCTTTTTTAAGCTTCATGAAAAGCTTAGAAAGCTTCCTCAGGTTGTAAGTGAGCTTGGACGTTTCATTGCTTAAAAGAGGACTGTAACGAGATAATTTCAGGTCATATGGCACTTTGATATCGTGTTAATAACTGTTTATTTTCTGTATATATAGATAGATAGAGTGAAAAATAATAGTTCCAGTGATCATAGGTGTCTGCAAGATAAATACTATCTATACAACCCCTTCTTTTTTTACTAAAGTGTGCGCAATTTAGTTATTACTTTCTTGTCTTCGATATAACTGTTTGTTTTACACAGAGATGGATGAAATCAAGATCTCTATGACTCAAATTAATAAGTATTTATCAGTAATGGGTTTAAGTTGCTCCTCTTATTCTTGGAAATGATTTAGAAATGAACATGATCATTTTAATGTAATGATCAATCATTTTTTATTTTGTTTCATGTTTGATTAGTTTTATAACCGATGTTGAAATGTGATATATAACTTAAATGTAACTTCTTGCTATGATAAATGAAAATTTACAGATCCATGACATTGAGGCGTCGTCGTCGTCGGTTGACTATGTCCGACCTCATAGGCGAGGAAAGACTACTCGAGAAGCAACCACTCACAATTCCAGTGAGAAATGATTTAGAGAGGACATCTCAAATTACTTCCGTGCAACACAACATAAGGGACCCTGGAAATAGAGAGATGCAACCACAACTTTCCCCAAATATTGAATTAACATACCATAATACACACCGCAACTCAAGAGCTCAAGTTTCTTTATTTCAAACACCTACAAGTCAACTTTCCCCAAATATTGAGCAGATTGATAATTCAGTTGGGAATGCCAATCCCCCATCTGCTTTAGATGGTGAGGATCTCACAGGTATGCTGTGTTACACAGTGTTTGAATATCTCCATTTGTATTACTATTATGTTTATATTCATATTGAATAAGATGTATAAACATTATTTATCAACTTTTTTTCCAGGTACAATGTCTACCCTTACTAGTCAAAAAAGGGTTAGAAAGGGGGCAAGGCCTTGGCTCGAATGGAATGATAACAAAAAGAAGATATTGGAATGGAATGAACTTTGTCAGCCAGTTTGTAAACTTGAAAGTAAATTGATGTCACATTTAGGTTACTACGCAAGGTGTGGAAATTTATTTCCATTGACAATGTTGGATTGGAGAGAGGCGGACGAGGAAGCACTTGATAATATTTGGAAGGAAGTGAAGGTAACTTATTAGTTTGATTTATTTATTTGTTCTGTTGTACATTAGCTTGTCAATGTAACACCCCGTATTTTTGTGCATTTAATATTTAATTAATTCGGGGATTTTAAATTACTTGTGTGTTGTAATTTTAATTGAATTAATTATGACAATATATTTATTTAAATATTAATCGGGGAGTGAATGGTTAATGCTTAGGAAAATTTATTTACTAAGTGAATAGTAATAATTTAATTACGTCGTTTCGAGTATTAATGACGAGGTATACACTTATCCCAGTCGGGAGTCGGTATAGACTAAAGGGGGTGTGAGATAAGAATTAATTTATAAAAATTCTGATCTCACACCCCCTTTAGTCTATATCGACTCCCGACTGGGATAAGTGTATACCTCGTCATTAATACTCGAAACGACGTAATTAAATTATTACTATTCACTTAGTAAATAAATTAATATGTGTATTAATTAATTTAATTAGAGTCGTTTTGTAGACTCGGGTAGGATTAAATTAATATGTGTATTAATTAATTTAATTAGAGTCGGTCGATAGACTCGGGGAAAGTTTTATATTAATTAAGGTGTGAATTAATTATATTAGAGTCGGACCATAGACTCGGGAAGAGGATAAGTTATTAAGTGAGAAAATTAATTACATTGAGTCGGGCCACAGACTCAGGAAATTACAGGCAGTGTATGGGATTTTGAGTACATGGTAAAGCCGGGTTTATATTATATATATATACGGTGTCGTGATAGTATATATATATATATATACGTGTATTTATTGTGCGTGATACTAAATATCAGTGATTAGATATTTATTAAATTTATATACTCTAATGCTATCAAAGGAGGTCGCGCGATGTGGGTGAATCCCATAGCTTGAGGAGTAGGGCGAGTATATCCCCAGGTCATAGCGTCCGGTATATATGGGTGAGGGATTTATCTCACTTTCAGGGAAGGAATATGACCGCCTCCACTTCGTTTATATTTTAGTCCAAGTTGGTGAGCGATTCTAACTTGGGGAAACTAGGTTTTGTGAGCACACCTAGTGAGATAGCATTTTAGAGGGAATCATCCGATGAGGGTATACTCGGAAGGATGGATACGCTTATGATATATTTGTGGATGTTAGTAAAGGTACGTATAATATAGTAGTAAATATTATATGTAGGTGATAATACAGTGCGTGATGTATTTACCTTATATAACTCGGGTTACAGTTATATGTTGTTAATTAATGAGAAATTAATTAAGTTAATTATTGGTGGAAATAATACAGTGTTTGACGTATGTACTTTATATAACTTACGACACGGTTATATGCTACTAATTAAGAGGAATTAATTAAGTTAATTGTGAAATAACTTATAATTCAAGGATCATTATACTCGGGTTAGAGTAGTATGGCAAGGGAAGGTTATACCAGGACTAGTTGGACGGGGTAGTACAACTAGGTGGGGTTAAGGTAATCGGTAGGTGTGCACAATAGTGGAGGGGTGAGAATGTCCACAAGGGAGTGCGACACTAACTTAAATATGAAGCGCATTCATGCATTTTAAATTACTACAGTTAATTCACTTGCTAAATATTTTCAAAATGTTTTGGGTTCTAACCCTTGCTATAAAATTATTTTCAAAACCTTTTAGGTGTCCAGCCACAGGGACGCCAGGATTGTTATTCTATTCCAGGGACACGGAGCTGCGGCATATGTGGATGCTAGCAGGAGTTTGGATTAGACGCATCATTCGTTCATTCCTAGAGTAGGAATCTTGTATCAGTCTCAGTTTTATTTAGGGCTTGTAGCCCAGACTTCTCGGTACAGTTTTCAGGTGTGGTATATTTGTATTTGGATTATTTCTTTGGTGGCCGGTGATTTATTCGGCATGTTGTGTAATTATGATTCAGTTTATTTTTCATTCAGTTGTGTGAATGGTTTATATGTTATTTTTCGCATGTACAGTTTTGGTTTAATTAAAAAGTTAAAATTGACACCAGTTTTTGGAATACTAGGTGGTTAGTAAGTTTTAAAAAGTTTTCGACAGTGATGCTAAGGATGATCCAACTGGGATTCCTGTTTTAATTTGGTATAGGACTGATCACCCGGTATTTTATTAGGCGGGGTGTCACAGTCAAGTTTTAACTAATTTATTCTTTTTGTTCTTAGAATAACACAAATGCACCGGAAGGTTTTAAACAAATCTGCTTTGCAAGGGTGGGACTTGCGTGGAAGCAATGGAAGCATCGAGTGAAGGCGAATCACTATAACAAGTTTCAAACAGATGAAGAGCGGTTGAGTTATACGCCTGAACGAGTCGAAAAAGATCAGTGGCCTGAATTGGTGAAATACTGGGGTCTAAATAAGATTAAGGTATAAATATCACATTTATTAAGAATTTTATACATACATTCTTCTTCACTAGTATCATAATTTTTATTTTTATTTATTCAAATATTTAGGATATTGCCGATCAAAACACTAAGAACCGTGAAGTTGAATGTGCTTACTCAAGGACAGGACGAAAGCCACATGCTAAAATAGCCAAGGAGGTTGGAATTTTTATTATTATAAATATTTCTGATTTTAATATAAGAGTATTAATATACATACATTATTTTTTTCAGAGGATAGAACTGGGGGAGCCCGTCGACAATATTAGCATGTGGAAAGCCACTCGAGCTCCAAATAATAAACTTTTTAGTGTTGAAGATGGATCATTTGATAGAGCGGTATGTATAAATATTAATTCGTAATAGAAGATTGAAAGATTTATTTAATATTTGTTATAAATTGTGTTCTTGAAAATTATTTTATGTTCATTAATAATAATATTAATTCAATTGGTAGAAAATGCTTGAAAGACGACTAAATGAGCTACCAGATGAGCAACAAAATGATCCAGAAGTGCGGAACAAGATTTTTACTGATGTAGTAGGATATGGAGGGGATGGGTATGCTTTACTCAAGGGAGAAGGTATTAGGCCAACGTCGACAAAAGCATGTTCATCTCAGTTATTATTGGAAGAAATTAACCAGTTAAAGAAAGACGCTAAAGATCGAGAGACTCGACATCTACAGGAGCTTGAAGAGGTAGAGATTCGCAACCAACAAGCTTTATTACAGATGAAGAATGAAATGCGAAGTGAAATGCGAAATGAAATGCAAAGTTTGTTCCAAAGTTTTACCCTTCAGTAAGCTTCCGCAACCTCGACGATTCAGTCCGACTAGGTAATACAATATAATTCATACATTACTTATATATATATATATATATATATATAATGAAAAATTCTCTTGTTTAAAGTTAAATTTTCAATGGCCGTGGGGAAAATTTGTTATGGTGGTGAGAATCTATTATGGTGGTGGTTAAAATTTTCAGTTGTTGGTGTATATCATTCTTAGAATCAATTTTGATGTTTAAAACAGGTTGGCTACCTGTGGTTTTCATGAATAAACAAAGGAGACTCTGCCGAATTTTTAAAAAAATAATAATAGTTGGATATTTATATTGTTAATGATGAAAATATACTATATTGATTCATTTTTCACATTGTATTGTTGACGAGGGATATTAATTCTGACATAATCGAAACTATATTTTTTTTGTGCAGGTGACAATTTTTGTAGAACATGCAAATGTTAATTAGTGGTTTTGGAGGTCGTACGCTTCAGTGTTGAGGAATTAGTTTGATAAAAGCATTTCGTGTTTGGAGTATTAATAATTAATGTATTTTTGTTGTCAAGTCAAATATTTGAACTTAGTGTTATAATTCTTGTTTTGATGAATATTTGGAGATGGTTGTAAGAACTCTATTTATTGTTGAATGAAAATGATTCGTTCTGTTGGTTGAAAATCATCTTATGTATTACATTTTATGATTATTCGTTGTTTGTGTTGTTTCAAATGTAATTAAAATCTATATTAAACTTTAGCGGTAGATTTTATTCTCCACAAAATATTGGTGCAAAAATTTTAAGATCCCTTCACCTATTTTGGGATGGATAAAACTGTCCCAAAAATATATTAAAGACGGCTATGTTTCCGTCTCAAAAAGGTTTTTTAAAATAGTAATCTTTTGAGACAGATTAATTTTCGTTTCAAAAATAATCTTTTGTGATAGCTCTTGTGTCGTCTCAAAAGGGTCATATAAAATGAGGACCTTTTGAGACGGATCTGTTCCTGTTTCAAAAAACTCTTTTGAGACGGCTATGGCGTCACAAAAAGTATTTATAACCCCCTATCAGAAAGACCCCCCTAGCCGTCCCAAATAGCGTCACAAAAAGTATTTGAGACGGATAAATGATCTTTTAGGACTGTTAGGCCACCGTCTCAAAAGCTATTTTTTTGCAGTGTTAGGCTTAAAAACATGGCGTTAGAGGGTGAGAACTAGAAATAGCCCCTGAATGGCCCCGTGGGTGGCACCAACACCTCCCACGGGACCAATGTAACTCTTAGGAACAGACCCCGCAGCCGCGGATCTCCCGATTTGAGACTACGATGGTAATTTGTATATTTCTAGACTTAGGCTTAAAAAGATGGCGTTAGATGGTGAGAACTAGAAACAACCCTCGAACGTCCCCATGGGTGGTACCAACACCTCCCACGGGACCAATGTAACTAGAAGGAACTGACCCCTCAGCCGCGGGACTCCTGGTTTGAGAATTCGAAGGTAATTTGCATATTTCTAGGCTTAGGCTTAAAAATATGGCGTTAGAGGGTGAGAACTCAAAACAGCCCCCGAACGGCCCCGTGGGTTGCACCAACACCTCCCACAGGACCAATTTAACTCGTAGGAACTGACTCTGCAGCCGCGGCACTCCCGGTTTGAGAATACGACGGTAATTTGCATATTTCTAGACTTAGTCTTAAAAACATGGCGTTAGAGGGTGAGAACAAGAAACAGCCCCCGAACGTCCCCGTGGGTGCACCAACACCTCCCACGGTACCAATGTAACTCGTACTACCTAACCCCACAGTCGTGGGTCTCCCGGTTTGAGAATACGACGGTAATTTTCATATTTCTAGACTTAGGCTTAAAAACATGGCGTTACAGGGTGAGAACTAGAAACAGCCCCCGAACGTCCCCGTGGGTGGCACCAACACCTCCCACGGGACCAATATAACTTGTAGGAACTGACCCCGTAGCCGCGGGACTCCCAGTTTCAGAATACGATGGAAATTTTCATATTTGTAGACATAGGCTTAAAAATATAGCGTTAGAGGGTGAGAACTAGAAACAGCCCCCGAACGGCCCCGTGGGTGGCACCAACACCTACCACGGGACTAATGTAACTCTTAGGAACTGACCCCGCAGCCGCGGGTCTCCCGATTCGAGTGTACGAAGGTAATTTGTATATTTATGGACTTAGGCTTAAAAAGATGGCGTTAGAGGGTGAGAACTAGAAACATCCCCCGAACGTCCCCATGGGTGGTACCAACACCTCCCACGGGACCAATGTAACTCGAAGGAACTGACCCCTCAGCCGCGGGACTCCTGGTTTGATAATATGAAGGTAATTTGCATATTTCTAGGCTTAGACATAAAAACATGGCGTTAGAGGGTGAGAACTCGAAACAGCCCCCGAACGGCCCTGTGGGTTGCACCAACACCTCCCACAGGACCAATGTAACTCATAGGAACTGACTCCGCAGCCGCAGCACTCCCGGTTTGAGAATACGACGATAATTTGCATATTTGTAGACTTAGTCTTAAAAACATGGCGTTAGAGGGTGAGAACTAGAAACATCCCCCGAACGTCCCCGTGGGTGGCACCAACACCTCCCACGGGACCAATATAACTCGTACTATCTGATCCCACAGTCGTGGGTCTCTCGGTTTGAGACTACGACGGTAATTTTCATATTTAAAGACTTAGGCTTAAAAACATGGCGTTAGAGGGTGAGAACTAGAAACAACACTCGAACATCCCCGTGGGTGGCACCAACACCTCCCACGGGACAAATGTAACTCGTAGGAACTGATCCCGTAGCCGTGGGACTCCCGGTTTGAGAATATGACTGTAATTTTCATATTGTAGACATAGGCTTAAAAACATAGCGTTAGAGGGTGAGAACTGGAAACAGCCCCGGAACGTCCCCATGGGTGGCACCAACCCCTCCCACGGGACAAATGTAACTAGTAGGAACTGACCCCGCAGCCGCGGGTCTCCCGGTTTGAGAATACGATGGTAATTTACATATTTCTAGACTTAAGCAAAACATGGCGTTAGAGGGTGAAATCTCGAAACAGCCCCCGAACGGCCCGGTGGGTGGCACCTACACCTCCCACGGGACAAATGTAACTCGTAGGAGCTAACCCCGTAGCCGCGTGACTCCCGATTTGTGAATATGACGATAATTTGCATATTTCAAGACTTAGGCTTAAAAACATGGCGTTAGTGGGTGAAAACTCGAAACGGCCCCCAAACGGCCCCGTGGGTGGCACCATCACCTCCCACGGGACCAATGTAACTCGTAGGAACTCACCACGCAGCCGCGCGACTCTCGATTAGAGAATACGACGATAATTTGCATATTTTTAGACTTAGGCTTAAAAACATGGCGTTAGAGGGTGAAAACTCGAAACCGCCCTCTAACGGCCCCGTGGGTGGCACCAACACCTCCCACGGGACCAATGTAACTCGTAGAAACTGACCCCGCAACCACGGAACTCCCGGTTTGAGAATACGACGACAATTTGCATATTTCTAGACTTAGGCTTAAAAACATGGTGTCAGTCGGTGAGAACTCGAAACAGCCCCCGAACGGCCCCGTGGGTGGCACCAACACCTCCCACGGGACCAATGTAACTTGTAGGAACTGACCCCGTAGCCGCGGGTCTCTCGGTTTGAGAGTATGACTGTGTTTTTCATATTTCTAGATTTAGACTTAAAAACATGGCGTTAGAGGGTGAGAACTAGAAACTACCCCTGAACGTCCCCATGGGTGGCACCAACACCTCCCACGGGACCAATGTAACTCGTAGGAACTGACCCCGCTGCTGCGGGACTCCCGGTTTGAGAATAGGACGGTAATTTCATATTTTAAGACTCAGGCTTAATAACATGGCGTTAGAGGGTGAGAACTCGAAACAGCCCCCGAACGACCCCGTGGATGGCACCAACACCTCCCACGGGACCACTGTAACTCGTAGGAACTGACCCCGTAGCCGCGGGTCTCTCGATTTGAGAATATGATGGTAATTTCCATATTTCTAGACTTGGGCTTAAAAACATGGCGTCAGAGGGTGAGAACTAGAAACAGCCCCCGAACGTCCCCGTGGGTGGCACCAACACCTCCCACGGGATCAATGTAACTCGTAGGAACAGACCCCGCTACCGCGGGACTCCCGATTTGAGAATACGATGGTAATTTGTGTATTTCTAAACTTAGACTTAAAAACATGCCGTTAGAGGGTGAGAACTAGAAACTACCCCCGAACGTCCCCGTGGGTGGCACCAACACCTCCCACGGGACCAATGTAACTCGTAGGAACCGACCCCACAGCCACGGGACTCTCGGTTTGAGAGTACGATGATAATTTGCATATATCTAGACTTAGGCTTAAAAAATTGTGTTAGAGGATGAGAACAAGAAATAGCCCACAAACGACTCCGTGGATGGCACCAACACCTCCTGCGGGACCAATGTAACCCGTAGGAACTGACCTCGCAGCCGTGGGACTCCCGGTTTGGAATACGACGGTAATTTGCATATTTCTAGACTTTGGTTTAAATACATGGCGTTAGAGGGTCGGAACTAGAAACAGCCCCCGAACGTCCCCGTGGGTGGCACCAACACCTCCCACGGGACTAATGTAACTCGTAGGAACTGAACCCACAGCTGCGGGTTTCCCGGTTTAAAAATACGACTTAGGCTTAAAAACATGGCGTTAGAGGGTGAGAACTAGAAATTGCCACCGAAGGGCCCCGTGGGTGGCACCAACACCTCCCACGGGACCAATGTAACTCATAGGAACTGACCCCGCAACCGCGAATCTCCCGATTTGAGACTACGATGGTAATTTGTATATTACTAGACTTAGGCATAAAAAGATGGTGTTACAGGGTAGCACTAGAAACAGCCCTCGAACGTCCCCATGGGTGGTACCAACACCTCCCACGGGACCAATGTAACTCGAAGGAACTGACCCCTCAGCCGCGGGACTCCTGGTTTGAGAATACGAAGCTAATTTGCATATTTCTAGGCTTAGGCTTAAAAACATGGCGTTAGAGGGTGAGAACTCAAAACAGCCCCCGAACAGCCTCGTGGGTTGCACCAACACCTCCCACAGGACCAATGTAACTCGTAGGAACTGACTCCGCAGCCGCGGCACTCTCGATTTGAGAATACGACGGTAATTTGCATATTTCTATACTTAGTCTTAAAAACATGGTGTTAGAGGGTGAGAACAAGAAATAGCCCCCGAACGTCCCCGTGGGTGGTACCAACACCTCCCACGGGACCAATGTAACTCGTACTAACTAACCCCATAGTCGTGGGTCTCCCGGTTTGAGAATATGACCGTAATTTTCATATTTCTAGACTTAGGCTTAAAAACATGGCGTTAGAGGGTGAGAACTAGAAACAGCCCCCGAACGTCCCCGTGGGTGGCACCAACACCTCCCACGGGACCAATATAACTTGTAGGAACTGGCCCCGTAGCCGCGGGACTCCCAGTTTGAGAATATGATGGTAATTTTCATATTTGTAGACATAGGCTTAAAAACATAGCGTTAGAGGGTGAGAACAAGAAACAACCCCCGAACGGCCCCGTGGGTGGCACCAACACCTACCACGGGACCAATGTAACTCTTAGGAACTGACCCCGCAGCTGCGGGTCTCCCGATTTGAGTGTAAGACGGTAATTTGTATATTTCTGGACTTAGGCTTAAAAAGATGGCGTTAGAGGGTGAGAACTAGAAACATCCCCCGAACGTCCCCATGGGTGGTACCAACACCTCCCACGGGACCAATGTAACTAGAAGGAACTGACCCCTCAGCCGCAGGACTCCTGGTTTGAGAATACGACGGTAATTTGCATATTTCTAGGCTTAGACATAAAAACATGGCGTTGGAGGGTGAAAACTCGAAACAGCCCCTGAACGGCCCCGTGGGTTGCACCAACACCTCCCACAGGACCAATGTAACTCGTAGGAACTGGCCCCACAGTCGTGGGTCTCCCGGTTTGAGACTACGATGGTAATTTTCATATTTTAAGACTTAGGCTTAAAAACATGGCATTAAAGGGTGAGAACTAGAAACAGCACTCGAACATCCCCGTGTGTGACACCAACACCTCCCACGGGACCAATGTAACTCGTAGGAACTAACCCCGTAGCTGCGGGACTCCCGGTTTGAGAATATGATGGTAATTTTCATATTGTAGACATAGGCTTAAAAACATAGTGTTAGAGGGTGAGAACTGGAAACAGCCCCCGAACGTCCCCATGGGTGGCACCAACCCCTCCCACGGGACAAATGTAACTCGTTGGAACTGACCCCGCAGCCGCGGGACTCCCGGTTTGAGAATACAATGGTAGTTTGCATATTTCTAGACCTACGGTTAAAAACATGGCGTTAGAGGGTGAAAACTCGAAACAGCCCTCTAACGGCCCCGTGGGTGGCACCAACACCTCCCACGGGACCAATGTAACTCGTAGGAACTGACCCAGCAACCGCGGAACTCCGAATTTGAGAATACAACGATAATTTGCATATTTCTAGACTTAGGCTTAAAAACATTATGTCAGTGGGTGAGAACTCGAAAAAGCCCTCGAACGGCGCCGTGGGTGGCACCAACACCTCCCACGGGACCAATGTAACTTGTAGGAACTGACCTCGTAGCCGCGGGTCTCTCGGTTTGAGAGTATAACCGTATTTTTCATATTTCTAGACTTAGGCTTAAAAACATGGCGTTAGAGGGTGAGAACTAGAAACAGCCCCCGAACGACCCCGTGGGTGGCACCAACACCTCCCACGGGACCAATGTAACTCATAGGAACTGACCCCACTGCTGCGGGACTCTCGGTTTGATAATACGACGGTAATGTGCATATTTTTAGAATTAGGCTTAATAACATGACGTTAAAGGGTGAGAACTCTAAATAGCCCCCGAACGGCCCCGTGGGTGGCACCAACACCTCCCACGGGACCAATGTAACTCGTAGGAACTGACCCCGCAGCCGCGGGTCTCTCGATTTGAGAATACGACGATAATTTCCATATTTCTAGACTTGGGCTTAAAAACATGGCATTAGAGGGTGAGAACTAGAAACAGCCCCCGAACGTCCCCGTGGGTGGCACCAACACCACCCACGGGATCAATGTAACTCGTAGGAACAGACCCCGGAACCGCGGGACTCCCAATTTGAGAATACGATGGTAATTTGTATATTTGTAGACCTAGGCTTAAAAACATGGCATTAGAGGGTGAGAACTAGAAATAACCCCCGACGTCCCCGTGGGCAGCACCAACACCTCCGACGGGACCAATGTAAATCCTAGGAACTGACCCCGCAGTCGCGGGTCTCCCGGTTTGAGAGTACGACGGTAATTTGCATATTTCTAGACTTAGGCTTAAAAACATGGCGTTAGAGGGTGAGAACTAGAAACAGCCCCCGGACATCCCCCTGGGTAGCACCAACACCTCCCACGGGATCAATGTAACTCGTAGGAACTGACCTCGTAGCCGCGGGACTCCCGATTTGAGAATACGACGATAATTTGCATATTTCCAGACCAGGCTTAAAAACATGGCGATAGAGGGTGAGAACCAGAAATAGCCCCCGAACGTCCCCGTAGGTGGGACTAATACCACCCACGGGACGAATGTAACTCGTGGGAACTGACCCCGCAGCCGCGGGACTCCTGGTTTGAGAATACGACGGTAATTTGCATATTTCTAGACTTAGGATTAGAAATATGGTGTTAGAGGGTGAGAACTAGAAACAGTACCCAAACGGCCCCGTGGGTCGCACCAACACCTCCCACGGGACCATTGTAACTCGTAGGAACTGACCCCGCAGTCAGGGGACTCCTGGTTTGAGAATATGACGTAAATTTACTTATTTGTAGACTTAGGCTTAAAAACATGACGTTGGAGGGTGAGAACTCGAAACAGCCCCCGAATACCCCCATGGGTGGCACCAACACCTCCCACGAGACCAATGTAACTCGTAGGAACTGACCCCGCAGCCATGGGTCTCCCGATTTGAGAGTACGACGGTAATTTGCATATTTCTAGACTTAGGCTTAAAAACATGGCGTTACAGGGTGAGAACAAGAAATAGCCCACAAACGACTCCGTGGATGGCACCAACACCTCCCGCGGGACCAATGTAACCCGTAGGAACTGACCTCGCAGTCGTGTGACTCCCGGTTTGGAATACGACGGTAATTTGCATATTTCTAGACTTAGGCTTAAATACATGGCGTTAGAGGGTGGGAACTAGAAACAGCCCCCGAACGTCACCTTGGGTGGCACCAACACCTCCCGCGGGACCAATATAACTCGTAGGAACTGACTCCGTAGCCGCGGCACTCCCGATTTGAGAATACGACGGTAATTTACATATTTCTAGACATAAGTCTTAAAAACATGGCGTTAGAGGGTGAGAACAAGAAACAACCCCCGAACGTCCCCGTGGGTAGCACCAGCACCTCCCACGGGACCAATGTAACTCATACTAACTAACCCCACAGTCGTGGGTATCCCGGTTTGAGAATACGACCGTAATTTTCATATTTCTAGACTTAGGCTTAAAAACATGGCGTTAGAGGATGAGAACTAGAAACAGCCCCCGAACGTCCCCGTGGGTGGCACCAACACCTCCCACGGGACCAATGTAAGTTGGAGGAACTGACCCCGTTGCCGCGGGACTCCCAGTTTGAGAATACGACGGTAATTTTCATATTTGTAGACATAGGCTTAAAAACATAGCATTAGAGGGTGAGAACTAGAAACAGCCCCCGAACGGCCTCGTGGGCGGCACCAACACCTACCACGGGACCAATGTAACTCTTAGGAACTGACCCCGCAGCCGCGGGTCTCCCGATTTGAGTGTACGATGGTAATTTCTATATTTCTAGACTTAGGCTTAAAAAGATGGCATTAGAGGGTGAGAACTAGAAATATCCCCGAACGTCCCCATGGGTGGTACCAACACCTCCCACGGGACCAATGTAACTCGAAGGAACTGACCCCTCAGCCGCGGGACTCCTGGTTTGAGAATATGACGGTAATTTGCATATTTCTAGGCTTAGACTTAAAAACATGGCGTTAGAGGGTGAGAACTGGAAACATCCCCCGAACGGCCCCGTGGGTTGCACCAATACCTCCCACAGGACCAATGTAACTCGTAGAACTGACTCTGCAGCCGCGGCACTCTCGATTTGAGAATACGACGGTAATTTGTATTTTTCTAGACTTAGTCTTAAAAACATGGCGTTAGAGGGCGAGAACAAGAAACATCCCCCGAACGTCCCCGTGGGTGGCACCAACACCTCCCACGGGACCAATGTAACTCGTACTAACTGACCCCACAGTCGTGGGTCTCCCGGTTTGAGAATACGACTGTAATTTGCATATTACTAGACTTAGGCTTAAAAACATGGCGTTAGAGGGTGAGAACTAGAAACGTCCCCCGAATGTCCCCGTGGGTGGCACCAACACCTCCCACGGGACCCATGTAACTCGTAGGAACTGACCCCGTAGACGCAGGACTCCCGGTTGGAGAATACGACGGTAATTTTAATATTTGTAGACATAGGCTTAAAAACATAGCGTTAGAGGGTGAGAACTAGAAACAGCCCCGGAACGTCCCCATGGGTGGCACCAACACCTCCCACGGGATAAATGTAACTCGTAGGAACTGACCCCGCAGTCGCGGGTCTCCCGGTTTGAGAATACGATGGTAATTTGCATATTTCTAGACTTAAGCAAAACATGGCGTTAGAGGGTGAAAACTCGAAATAGGCCCCGTGAGTGGCACCAACACCTCCCACGGGACAAATGTAACTCGTAGGAACTGACCCCATAGCCGTGGGACTCCCGGTTTGAGAATATGACGATAATTTTCATATTTCTAGACTTAGGATTAAAAACATGCCGTTATTGGGTGAAAACTCGAAACTGCCCCCAAACGGCCTCGTGGGTGGCACCATCACCTCCCACGGGACCAATGTAATTCGTAGTAACTCACCCCATAGCCGCGCGACACCTGGTTTGAGAATACGACGATAATTTTCATATTTTCAGACTTAGGCTTAAAAACATGGCGTTAGAGGGTAAAAACTCGAAACAGCCCTCTAACGGCCCCGTGGGTGGCACCAACACCTCCAACGGGACCAATGTAACTCATAGGAACTGACCCAACAGCCGTGGGACTCCCGGTTTGAGAATATGACGATAATTTGCATATTTCTAAACTTAGGCTTAAAAACATGGTGTTAGTGGGTGAGAACTCGAAACAGCCCCCGAACATCCCCGTGGGTGGCACCAACACCTCCCACGGGACCAATGTAACTCGTAGGAACTGACCCCGCAGCCGCGGGTCTCTCGGTTTGAGAGTATGACGGTAATTTGCATATTTCTAGACAAAGGCTTAAAAACATGGCGTTAGAGGGTGAGAACTAGAAACAGCCCTCGAACGTCCCCGTGGGTGGCACCAACACCTCCCACGGGACCAATGTAACTCGTAGGAACTGACCCCGTAGCTGCAGGACTCCCATTTTAGAATACGATGGTAATTTTCATATTTGTAGACTTAGGCTTTAAAACATGGTGTTAGAGGGTGAGAACTCGAAACAGCCGCCGAACGGCCCCGTGGGTGGCACCAACACCTCCCACGAGACCAAGGTAACTCGTAGGAACTGACACCGCAGCCGCGGGTCTCTCGATTTGAGAATACAATGGTAATTTGCATATTTCTAGACTTAGGCTTAAAAACATGGCATTAGAGGGTGAGAACTAGAAACAACCCCCGAACGGCCCCGTGGGTGGCACCAACACCTCCCACGGGACTAATGTAACTCGTAGGAACTGACCCCGCAATCGCGGGACTCTCGGTTTGAGAATACGATGGTAATTTGTATATTTGTAGACTTAGGCTTAAAAACACGGCGTTAGAGGGTGAGAACTAGAAATAGCCCCCGAACGTCCCCGTCGGTGGCACCAACACCTCCCACGGGACCAATGTAACTCGTAGGGAACTGAACCCAAAGCCGCGGGTCTCACAGTTTGAGAGTACGACGGTAATTTGCATATTTCTAGACTTAGGCTTAAAAACATGGCGTTAGAGGGTGAGAACTGGAAACAGCCCCCGAACATCCCCGTGGGTGGCACCAACGCCTCCCACGGGACCAATGTAACTCGTAGGAACTGACCCCGCAGCCGCGGAACTCCTGGTTTGAGAATACGATGGTAATTTACATATTTGTAGACTTAGGATTAAAAATATGGCGTTAGAGGGTGAGAACTAGAAACAGCCCCCGAACGGCCCCGTGGGTGGCACCAACACCTCCCACGGGACCTATGTAAATCGTAGGAACTGACCTCGCAGCCGCGGGACTCCTGGTGTGAGAATATGACATAAATTTAAATATTTGTAGACTTACTCTTAATAACATGACGTTAGAGGGTGAGAACTCGAAATAGCCCCCGAATGCACCCGTTGATGGCACCAACATCTCCAACGGGACCAATGTGACTCGTAGGAACTGACCCCGCAGCCACGGGTCTCCCGATTTGAGAGTACGATGGTAATTTGCATATTTTTAGACTTAGGCTTAAAAACATGGCGTTAGAGGGTGAGAATAAGAAACATCCCCCAAACGACTCGGTGGATGGCACCAACACCTACCACGGGTCCAATGTAACTCGTAGGAACTGTCCTCGCAGCCGTGGGACTCCTAGTTTGAGAATACGGTGGTAATTTGCATATTTCTAGACTTAGGCTTAAAAACATGGCGTTAGAGGGTGATAACTAGAAGCAGCCCCCGAACGTCCCCGTGGGTGTCACCAACACCTCCCATGGGACTAATGTAACTCGTAGGAATTGAACTCGCAGCTCCGGGTGTACCGGTTTAAAAATACGACGATAATTTGTATATTTCTTTACTTAGGCTTAAAAACATGGCGTTAGAGGGTGAGAACTAGAAACAGCCCCCGAACGGCCCCGTGGGTGGCACCAACACCTTCCACGGGACCAATGTAACGCTTAGGAACTGACCCCGCAGCCGCGGGACTCCCGATATGAGAGTACGATGGTAATTTGTATATTTCTAGACTTAGGCTTAAAAATATGGCGTTAGAGGGTGAGAACTAGAAACAGCCCCCGAACGTCCCCATGGGTGGTACCAACACCTCCCACGGGACCAATGTAACTCGAAGGAACTGACCCCTCAGCCGCGGGACTCCCGGTTTGAGAATACGAAGGTAATTTGCATATTTCTAGGCTTAGGCTTAAAAACATGGCGTTAGATGGTGAGAACTCAAAACAGCCCCCGAACGTCCCCGTGGGTTGCACCAACACCTCCCACAGGACCAATGTAACTCGTAGGAACAGACTCCACAGCCGCGGCACTCTCGGTTTGAGAATATGATGGTAATTTGCATATTTCTAGACTTAGTCTTAATAACATGGCATTAATGGGTGATAACTAGAAACATCCCCCGAACGTCCCCGTGGGTGGCACCAACACCTACCACGGGACCAATGTAACTCTTAGGAACTGACCCCGCAGCCGCGGGTCTCCCGATTTGAGTGTACGACGGTAATTTCTATATTTCTGGACTTAGGCTTAAAAAGAAAGCGTTAGGGGGTGAGAACTAGAAATATCCCCGAACGTCCCCATGGTTGGTACCAACACCTCCCACGGGACCAATGTAACTCGAAGGAACTGACCCCACAGCCGCGGGACTCCTGGTTTGAGAATATGACGGTAATTTGTATATTTCTAGGCTTAGACTTAAAAACATGGCGTTAGAGGGTGAGAACTCGAAACAGCCCCCGAACGGCCCCGTGGGTTGCACCAACACCTCCCACATGACCAATGTAACTCGTAGGAACTGACTCCGCAGCCGCGGCACTCTCGATTTGAGAATACGACAGTAATTTACATATTTCTAGACTTAGTCGTAAAACATGGCGTTGGAGGGTGAGAACAAGAAATAGCCCCCGAACGTCCCCGTGGGTGGTACCAACACCTCCCACGGGACCAATGTAACTCGTACTAACTAACCCCATGGTCGTGGGTCTCCCGGTTTGAGAATACGACCGTAATTTTCATATTTCTAGACTTAGGCTTAAAAACATGGCGTTAGAGGGTGAGAACTAGAAACAGCCCCCGAACGTCCCCGTGGGTGGAACCAACACCTCCCACGGGACCAATATAACTTGTAGGAAATGACCCCGTAGCCGCGGGACTCCCAGTTTGAGAATACGACGGTAATTTTCATATTTGTAGACATAGGCTTAAAAACATAGCGTTAGAGGTTGAGAACTAGAAACAGCCCCCGAAAGGCCTCGTGGGTGGCACCAACACCTTCCACGAGACCAATGTAACTCTTAGGAACTGACCTCGCAGCCGCGGGTCTCCCGATTTGAGTGTACGACGGTAATTTCTATATTTCTAGACTTAGGCTTAAAAAGAAAGCGTTAGGGGCTGAGAACTAGAAATATCCCCGAACGTCCCCATGGGTGGTACCAACACCTCCCACGAGACCAATGTAACTCGAAGGAACTGACCCCACAGCCGCGGGACTCCTGGTTTGAGAATATGACGGTAATTTGTATATTTCTAGGCTTAGACTTAAAAACATGGCGTTAGAGGGTGAGAACTCGAAACAGCCCCCGAACGGCCTCGTGGGTTGCACCAACACCTCCCACAAGACCAATGTAACTCGTAGGAACTGACTCCGCAGCCGCAGCACTCTCGATTTGAGAATACGACAGTAATTTTTATATTTATAGACTTAGTCTTAAAAACATGGCGTTAGAGGGTGAGAACTAGAAACATCCCCCGAACGTCCCCGTGGGTGGTACCAACACCTCCCACGGGACCAATGTAACTCGTACTAACTAACCCCATAGTCGTGGGTCTCCCGGTTTGAGAATTCGACCGTAATTTTCATATTTCTAGACTTAGGCTTAAAAACATGGCGTTAGAGGGTGAGAACTAGAAACAGTCCCCGAACGTCCCCGTGGGTGGAACCAACACCTCCCACGGGACCAATATAACTTGTAGGAAATGACCCCGTAGCCGCGGGACTCCCAGTTTGAGAATACGACGGTAATTTTCATATTTGTAGACATAGGCTTAAAAACATAGCGTTAGGGCGTGAGAACTAGAAACAGCCCCCGAAAGGCCTCGTGGGTGGCACCAACACCTACCACGAGACCAATGTAACTCTTAGGAACTGACCCCTCAGCCGCGGGTCTCCCGATTTGAGTGTACGACGGTAATTTCTATATTTCTAGACTTAGGCTTAAAAAGATGGCGTTAGAGGGTGAGAACTAGAAATATCCCCGAACGTCCCCATGGGTGGCACCAACACCTCCCACAGGACCAATGTAACTCGAAGGAATTGACCCCTCAGCAGCGGGACTCCTGGTTTGAGAATATGATGGTAATTTGCATATTTCTAGGCTTAGACTTAAACACATGGCGTTAGAGGGTGAGAACTAGAAACAGCCCCCGAACGTCCCCATGGGTGGTACCAACACCTCCCACGGGACCAATGTAACTCGAAGGAACTGACCCCTCAGCCGCGGGACTCCCGGTTTGAGAATACGAAGGTAATTTGCATATTTCTAGGCTTAGGCTTAAAAACATGGCGTTAGATGGTGAGAACTCAAAACAGCCCCCGAACGTCCCCGTGGGTTGCACCAACACCTCCCACAGGACCAATGTAACTCGTAGGAACAGACTCCACAGCCGCGGCACTCTCGGTTTGAGAATATGATGGTAATTTGCATATTTCTAGACTTAGTCTTAATAACATGGCATTAATGGGTGAGAACTAGAAACATCCCCCGAACGTCCCCGTGGGTGGCACCAACACCTACCACGGGACCAATGTAACTCTTAGGAACTGACCCCGTAGCCGCGGGTCTCCCGATTTGAGTGTACGACGGTAATTTCTATATTTCTGGACTTAGGCTTAAAAAGAAAGCGTTAGGGGGTGAGAACTAGAAATATCCCCGAACGTCCCCATGGGTGGTACCAACACCTCCCACGGGACCAATGTAACTCGAAGGAACTGACCCCACAGCCGCGGGACTCCTGGTTTGAGAATATGACGGTAATTTGTATATTTCTAGGCTTAGACTTAAAAACATGGCGTTAGAGGGTGAGAACTCGAAACAGCCCCCGAACGGCCCCGTGGGTTGCACCAACACCTCCCACAGGACCAATGTAACTCGTAGGAACTGACTCCGCAGCCGCGGCACTCTCGATTTGAGAATACGACAGTAATTTACATATTTCTAGACTTAGTCGTAAAACATGGCGTTGGAGGGTGAGAACAAGAAATAGCCCCCGAACGTCCCCGTGGGTGGTACCAACACCTCCCACGGGACCAATGTAACTCGTACTAACTAACCCCATGGTCGTGGGTCTCCCGGTTTGAGAATACGACCGTAATTTTCATATTTCTAGACTTAGGCTTAAAAACATGGCGTTAGAGGGTGAGAACTAGAAACAGCCCCCGAACGTCCCCGTGGGTGGAACCAACACCTCCCACGGGACCAATATAACTTGTAGGAAATGACCCCGTAGCCGCGGGACTCCCAGTTTGAGAATACGACGGTAATTTTCATATTTGTAGACATAGGCTTAAAAACATAGCGTTAGAGGTTGAGAACTAGAAACAGCCCCCGAAAGGCCTCGTGGGTGGCACCAACACCTACCACGAGACCAATGTAACTCTTAGGAACAGACCCCGCAGCCGCGGGTCTCCCGATTTGAGTGTACGACAGTAATTTCTATATTTCTAGACTTAGGCTTAAAAAGAAAGCATTAGGGGCTGAGAACTAGAAATATCCCCGAACGTCCCCATGGGTGGTACCAACACCTCCCACTAGACCAATGTAACTCGAAGGAACTGACCCCACAGCCGCGGGACTCCTGGTTTGAGAATATGACGGTAATTTGTATATTTCTAGGCTTAGACTTAAAAACATGGCGTTAGAGGGTGAGAACTCGAAACAGCCCCCGAACGGCCTCGTGGGTTGCACCAACACCTCCCACAAGACCAATGTAACTCATAGGAACTGACTCCGCAGCCGCAGCACTCTCGATTTGAGAATACGACGGTGATTTTTATATTTCTAGACTTAGTCTTAAAAACATGGCGTTAGAGGGTGAGAACTAGAAACATCCCCCGAACGTCCCCGTGGGTGGTACCAACACCTCCCACGGGACCAATGTAACTCGTACTAACTAACCCCATAGTCGTGGGTCTCCCGGTTTGAGAATTCGACCGTAATTTTCATATTTCTAGACTTAGGCTTAAAAACATGGCGTTAGAGGGTGAGAACTAGAAACAGCCCCCGAACGTCCCCGTGGGTGGAACCAACACCTCCCACGGGACCAATATAACTTGTAGGAAATGACCCCGTAGCCGCGGGACTCCCAGTTTGAGAATACGACGGTAATTTTCATATTTGTAGACATAGGCTTAAAAACATAGCGTTAGGGCGTGAGAACTAGAAACAGCCCCCGAAAGGCCTCGTGGGTGGCACCAACACCTACCACGAGACCAATGTAACTCTTAGGAACTGACCCCTCAGCCGCGGGTCTCCCGATTTGAGTGTACGACGATAATTTCTATATTTCTAGACTTAGGCTTAAAAAGATGGCGTTAGAGGGTGAGAACTAGAAATATCCCCGAACGTCCCCATGGGTGGCACCAACACCTCCCACAGGACCAATGTAACTCGAAGGAATTGACCCCTCAGCAGCGGGACTCCTGGTTTGAGAATATGACGGTAATTTGCATATTTCTAGGCTTAGACTTAAACACATGGCGTTAGAGGGTGAGAACTCGAAACAGCCCCCGAACGGCCCCGTGGGTTGCACCAACACCTCACACAGGACCAATGTAACTCGTAGGAAATGACTCCGCAGCCGCGGCACTCTCGATTTGAGAATACGACGGTAATTTGTATATTTCTAGACTTAGTCTTAAAAACATGGCGTTAGAGGGTGAGAACTAGAAACATCCCCCAAACGTCCCCGTGGGTGGCACCAACACCTCCCACGGGACCAATGTAACTCGTACTAACTGACCCCACAGTCGTGGGTCTCCCGGTTTGAGAATACGACGGTAATTTGCATATTACTAGACTTAGGCTTAAAAACATGGCGTTAGGGGGTGAGAACTAGAAATAGCCCCCGAATGTCCCCGTGGGTGGCACCAACACCTCCCACGGGACCCATGTAACTCGTAGGAACTGACCCCGTAGCCGCGGGACTCCCGGTTTGAGAATACGACGGTAATTTTCATATTTGTATACATAGGCTTAAAAACATAGCGTTAGAGCGTGAGAACTAGAAACAGCCCCCGAGCGGCCTCGTGGGTGGCACCAACACCTACCACGGGACCAATGTAACTCTTAGGAACTGACCCCGCAACCGCGGGTCTCCCGATTTGAGTGTACGACGGTAATTTCTATATTTCTAGACTTAGGCTTAAAAAGAAAGCGTTAGGGGGTGAGAACTAGAAATATCCCCGAACGTCCCCATGGGTGGTACCAACACCTCCCACGGGACCAATGTAACTCGAAGGAACTGACCCCTCAGCCGCGGGACTCCTGGTTTGAGAATACGAAGCTAATTTGCATATTTCTAGGCTTAGGCTTAAAAACATGGAGTTAGAGGGTGAGAACTCAAAACAGCCCCCGAACAGCCCCGTGGGTTGCACCAACACCTCCCACAGGACCAATGTAACTCGTAGGAACTGACTCCGCAGCCGCGGCACTCTCGATTTGAGAATACGACGGTAATTTACATATTTCTAGACTTAGTCGTAAAACATGGCGTTGGAGGGTGAGAACAAGAAATAGCCCCGGAACGTCCCCGTGGGTGGTACCAACACCTCCCACGGGACCAATGTAACTCGTACTAACTAACCCCATAGTCGTGGGTCTCCCGGTTTGAGAATACGACCGTAATTTTCATATTTCTAGACTTAGGCTTAAAAACATGGCGTTAGAGGGTGAGAACTAGAAACAGCCCCCGAACGTCCCCGTGGGTGGAACCAACACCTCCAGCGGGACCAATATAACTTGTAGGAAATGACCCCGTAGCCGCGGGACTCCCAGTTTGAGAATACGATGGTAATTTTCATATTTGTAGACATAGGCTTAAAAACATAGCGTTAGAGGGTGAGAACTAGAAACAGCCCCCGAAAGGCCTCGTGGGTGGCACCAACACCTACCACGAGACCAATGTAACTCTTAGGAACTGACCCCTCAGCCGCGGGTCTCCCGATTTGAGTGTACGACGGTAATTTCTATATTTCTAGACTTAGGCTTAAAAAGATGGCGTTAGAGGGTGAGAACTAGAAATATCCCCGAACGTCCCCATGGGTGGCGCACACACCTCCCACAGGACCAATGTAACTCGAAGGAATTGACCCCTCAGCCGCGGGACTCCTGGTTTGAGAATATGACGGTAATTTGCATATTTCTAGGCTTAGACTTAAACACATGGCGTTAGAGGGTGAGAACTCGAAACAGCCCCCAAACGGCCCCGTGGGTTGCACCAACACCTCACACAGGACCAATGTAACTCGTAGGAACTGACTCCGCAGCCGCGGCACTCTCGATTTGAGAATACGACGGTAATTTGTATATTTATAGACTTAGTCTTAAAAACATGGCGTTAGAGGGTGAGAACTAGAAACATCCCCCGAACGTCCCCGTGGGTGGCACCAACACCTCCCACGGGACCAATGTAACTCGTACTAACTGACCCCACAGTCGTGGGTCTCCCGGTTTGAGAATACGACGGTAATTTGCATATTACTAGACTTAGGCTTAAAAACATGGCGTTAGGGGGTGAGAACTAGAAATAGCCCCCGAATGTCCCCGTGGGTGGCACCAACACCTCCCACGGGACCCATGTAACTCGTAGGAACTGACCCCGTAGCCGCGGGACTCCCGGTTTGAGAATACGACGGTAATTTTCATATTTGTATACATAGGCTTAAAAACATAGCGTTAGAGCGTGAGAACTAGAAACAGCCCCCGAGCGGCCTCGTGGGTGGCACCAACACCTACCACGGGACCAATGTAACTCTTAGGAACTGACCCCGCAGCCGCGGGTCTCCCGATTTGAGTGTACGACGGTAATTTCTATATTTCTAGACTTAGGCTTAAAAAGAAAGCGTTAGGGGGTGAGAACTAGAAATATCCCCGAACGTCCCCATGGGTGGTACCAACACCTCCCACGGGACCAATGTAACTCGAAGGAACTGACCCCTCAGCCGCGGGACTCCTGGTTTGAGAATACGAAGCTAATTTGCATATTTCTAGGCTTAGGCTTAAAAACATGGCGTTAGAGGGTGAGAACTCAAAACAGCCCCCGAACAGCCCCGTGGGTTGCACCAACACCTCCCACAGGACCAATGTAACTCGTAGGAACTGACTCCGCAGCCGCGGCACTCTCGATTTGAGAATACGACGGTAATTTACATATTTCTAGACTTAGTCGTAAAACATGGCGTTGGAGGATGAGAACAAGAAATAGCCCTCGAACGTCCCCGTGGGTGGTACCAACACCTCCCACGGGACCAATGTAACTCGTACTAACTAACCCCATAGTCGTGGGTCTCCCGGTTTGAGAATACGACCGTAATTTTCATATTTCTAGACTTAGGCTTAAAAACATGGCGTTAGAGGGTGAGAACTAGAAACAGCCCCCGAACGTCCCCGTGGGTGGAACCAACACCTCCAGCGGGACCAATATAACTTGTAGGAAATGACCCCGTAGCCGCGGGACTCCCAGTTTGAGAATACGACGGTAATTTTCATATTTGTAGACATAGGCTTAAAAACATAGCGTTAGAGGGTGAGAACTAGAAACAGCCCCCGAAAGGCCTCGTGGGTGGCACCAACACCTACCACGAGACCAATGTAACTCTTAGGAACTGACCCCTCAGCCGCGGGTCTCCCGATTTGAGTGTACGAAGGTAATTTCTATATTTCTAGACTTAGGCTTAAAAAGATGGCGTTAGAGGGTGAGAACTAGAAATATCCCCGAACGTCCCCATGGGTGGCACCAACACCTCCCACAGGACCAATGTAACTCGAAGGAATTGACCCCTCAGCCGCGGGACTCCGGGTTTGAGAATATGACGGTAATTTGCATATTTCTAGGCTTAGACTTAAACACATGGCGTTAGAGGGTGAGAACTCGAAACAGCCCCCAAACGGCCCCGTGGGTTGCACCAACACCTCACACAGGACCAATGTAACTCGTAGGAACTGACTCCGCAGCCGCGGCACTCTCGATTTGAGAATACGACGGTAATTTGTATATTTCTAGACTTAGTCTTAAAAACATGGCGTTAGAGGGTGAGAACTAGAAACATCCCCCGAACGTCCCCGTGGGTGGCACCAACACCTCCCACGGGACCAATGTAACTCGTACTAACTGACCCCACAGTCGTGGGTCTCCCGGTTTGAGAATACGACGGTAATTTGCATATTACTAGACTTAGGCTTAAAAACATGGCGTTAGAGGGTGAGAACTAGAAACAGCCCCCGAATGTCCCCGTGGGTGGCACCAACACCTCCCACGGGACCCATGTAACTCGTAGGAACTGACCCCGTAGCCGCGGGACTCCCGGTTTGAGAATACGATGGTAATTTTCATATTTGTATACATAGGCTTAAAAACATAGCCTTAGAGCGTGAGAACTAGAAACAGCCCCCGAACGGCCTCGTGGGTGGCACCAACACCTACCACGGGACCAATGTAACTCTTAGGAACTGACCCCGCAGCCGCGGGTCTCCCGATTTGAGTGTACGACGGTAATTTCTATATTTCTGGACTTAGGCTTAAAATGAAAGCGTTAGGGGGTGAGAACTAGAAATATCCCCGAACGTCCCCATGGGTGGTACCAACACCTCCCACGGGACCAATGTAACTCGAAGGAACTGACCCCACAGCCGCGGGACTCCTGGTTTGAGAATATGACGGTAATTTGTATATTTCTAGGCTTAGACTTAAAAACATGGCGTTAGAGGGTGAGAACTCGAAACAGCCCCCGAACGGCCCCGTGGGTTGCACCAACACCTCCCACAGGACCAATGTAACTCGTAGGAACTGACTCCGCAGCCGCGGCACTCTCGATTTGAGAATACGACGGTAATTTGTATATTTCTATACTTAGTCTTAAAAACATGGCATTAGAGGGTGAGAACTAGAAACATCCCCCGAACGTCTCCGTGGGTGGCACCAACACCTCCCACGGGTCCAATGTAACTCGTACTAACTGACCCCACAGTCGTGGGTCTCCCGGTTTGAGAATACGACTGTAATTTGCATATTACTAGACTTAGGCTTAAAAACATGGCGTTAGAGGGTGAGAACTAGAAACAGACCCCGAATGTCCCCGTGGGTGGCACCAACACCTCCCACGGGACCCATGTAACTCGTAGGAACTGACCCCGTAACCGTGGGACTCCCGGTTGGAGAATACGACGGTAATTTTAATATTTGTAGACATAGGCCTAAAAACATAGCGTTAGAGGGTGAGAACTAGAAACAGCCCCCGAACGTCCCCATGGGTGGTACCAACACCTCCCACGGGACCAATGTAACTCGAAGGAACTGACCCCGCAGTCGCGGGTCTCCCGGTTTGAGAATACGGTGGTAATATGCATATTTCTAGACTTTAGCAAAACATGGCGTTAGAGGGTGAAAACTCGAAACAGGCCCCGTGAGTGGCACCAACACCTCCCACGGGACAAATGTAACTCGTAGGAACTGACCCCACAGCCGCGGGACTCCTGGTTTGAGAATATGACGGTAATTTGTATATTTCTAGGCTTAGACTTAAAAACATGGCGTTAGAGGGTGAGAACTCGAAACAGCCCCCGAACGGCCCCGTGGGTTGCACCAACACCTCCCACAGGACCAATGTAACTCGTAGGAACTGACTCCGCAGCCGCGGCACTCTCGATTTGAGAATACGACGGTAATTTGTATATTTCTATACTTAGTCTTAAAAACATGGCATTAGAGGGTGAGAACTAGAAACATCCCCCGAACGTCTCCGTGGGTGGCACCAACACCTCCCACGGGTCCAATGTAACTCGTACTAACTGACCCCGCAGCCGCAGGTCTCTCGGTTTGAGAGTATGACGGTAATTTGCATATTTCTAGACAAAGGCTTAAAAACATGGCGTTAGAGGGTGAGAACTATAAACAGCCCCCGAACGTCCCCGTGGGTGGGACCAACACCTCCCACGGGACCAATGTAACTCGTAGGAACTGACCCCGTAGCTGCGGGACTCCCATTTTAGAATACGATGGTAATTTGCATATTTGTAGACTTAGGCTTAAAAACATGGCGTTAGAGGGTGAGAACTCGAAACAGCCGCCGAACGGCCCCGTGGGTGGCACCAACACCTCCCACGGGACCAAGGTAACTCGTAGGAACCGACACCGCAGCCGCGGGTCTCTCGATTAGAGAATACGATGGTAATTTGCATATTTCTAGACTTAGGCTTAAAAACATGGCGTTAGAGGGTGAGAACTCGAAACAGCCGCCGAACGGCCCCGTGGGTGGCACCAACACCTCCCACGGGACCAAGGTAACTCGTAGGAACCGACACCGCAGCCGCGGGTCTCTCGATTAGAGAATACGATGGTAATTTGCATATTTCTAGACTTAGGCTTAAAAACATGGCGTTAGAGGGTGAGAACTAGAAACAGCCTCCGAACGGCCCCGTGGGTGGCACCAACACCTCCCACGGGACTAATGTAACTCGTAGGAACTGACCCCACAACCGCGGGGCTCTTGGTTTGAGAATACGATGGTAATTTGTATATTTGTAGACTTAGGCTTAAAAACACGGCGTTAGAGGGTGAGAACTAGAAATAGCCCCCGAACGTCCCCGTCGGTGGCACCAACACCTCCCACGGGACCAATGTAACTCGTAGGGAACTGAACCCACAGCCGCGGGTCTCACAGTTTGAGAGTAGAACGGTAATTTTCATATTTCTAGACTTAGGCTTAAAAACATGGCGTTAGAGGGTGCGAATTGGAAACAGTCCCCGAACATCCCCGTGGGTGGCACCAACGCCTCCCACGGGACCAATGTAACTCGTAGGAACTGACCCCGCAGCTGCGGGTCTATCGATTTGAGAGTATGATGGTAATTTGCATATTTCTAGATTTAGGCTTAAAAACATGGCATTAGAGGGTGAGAACTAGAAACAGCCCCCGAACGTCCCCGTGGGTGGCACCAACACCTCCCACGGAACTAATGTAACTCGTAGGAACTGACCCCGCAACCGCGGGACTCTCGGTTTGAGAATACGATGGTAATTTGTATATTTGTAGACTTAGGCTTAAAAACACGGCGTTAGAGGGTGAGAACTAGAAATAGCCCCCGAACGTCCCCGTCGGTGGCACCAACACCTCCCACGGGACCAATGTAACTCGTAGGGAATTGAACCCACAGCCGCGGGTCTCACAGTTTGAGAGTACGATGGTAATTTGCATATTTCTAGACTTAGGCTTAAAAACATGGCGTTAGAGGGTGCGAACTGGAAACAGCCCCCGAACATCCCCGTGGGTGGCACCAACGCCTCCCACGGGACCAATGTAACTCGTAGGAACTGACCTCGCAGCCGCGGGACTCCTGGTGTGAGAATACGACGTAAATTTAAATATTTGTAGACTTACTCTTAAAAACATGACGTTAGAGGGTGAGAACTCGAGATAGCCCCCGAATGCACCTGTTGATGGCACCAACATCTCCCACGGGACCAATGTAACTCGTAGGAACTGACCCCGCAGCCACGGGTCTCCCGATTTGAGAGTACGACGATAATTTGCATATTTTTAGACTTAGTCTTAAAAACATGGCGTTAGAGGGTGAGAACAAGAAACATCCCCCAAACGACTCTGTGGGTGGCACCAACACCTCCCATGGGTCCAATGTAACTCGTAGGAACTGACCTCACAGCCGTGGGACTCCCAGTTTGAGAATACGACGGTAATTTGCATATTTCTAGACTTAGGCTTAAAAATATGGCGTTAGAGGGTGATAACTTGAAACAGCCCCCGAACGTCCCCGTGGGTGTCACCAACACCTCCCATGGGACTAATGTAACTCGTAGGAATTGAACTCGCATCTCCGGGTCTACCGGTTTAAAAATACGACGATAATTTGTATATTTCTTTACTTAAGCTTAAAAACATGGCAGTAGAGGGTGAGAACTAGAAACACTCCCGAACGGCCCCGTGGGTGGCACCAACACCTCCCACGGGAACAATGTAACTCTTAGGAACTGACCCCGCAGCCGCGGGACTCCCGATTTGAGAGTACGATGGTAATTTGTATATTTCTAGACTTAGGCTTAAAAATATGGCGTTAGAGGGTGAGAACTAGAAACAGCCCCCGAACGTCCCCATGGGTGGTACCAACACCTCCCACGGGACCAATGTAACTCGAAGGAACTGACCCCTCAGCCGCGGGACTCCCGATTTGAGAATACGAAGGTAATTTGCATATTTCTAGGCTTAGGCTTAAAAACATGGCGTTAGAGGGTGAGAACTCAAAACAGCCCCCGAACGTCCCCGTGGGTTGCACCAACACCTCCCACAGGACCAATGTAACTCGTAGGAACTGACTCCGCAGCCGCGGCACTCTCGGTTTGAGAATACGATGGTAATTTGCATATTTTTAGACTTAGTCTTAAAAACATGGCATTAATGGGTGAGAACTAGAAACATCCCCAGAACGTCCCCGTGGGTGGCACCAACACCTCCCACGGGACTAATGTAACTCGTATTAACTAACCAAACAGTCGTGGGTCTCCTGGTTTGAGACTACGACGGTAATTTTCATATTTCTAGACTTAGGCTTAAAAACATGGCGTTAGAGGGTGAGAACTAGAAACAGCCCTCGAACGTCCCCATGGGTGGTACTAACACCTCCCACGTGACCAATGTAACTCGAAGGAACTGACCCCTCAGCCGCGGGACTCCTGGTTTGAGAATACGAAGGTAATTTGCATATTTCTAGGCTTAGGCTTAAAAACATGGTGTTAGAGGGTGAGAACTCGAAACAGCCCCCGAACGGCCCTGTGGGTTGCACCAACACCTCCCACAGGACAAATGTAACTCGTAGGAACTGAATCCGCAGCCGCGGCACTCCCGATTTGAGAATACGACGGTAATTTACATATTTCTAGACTTAGTCTTAAAAATATGGCGTTAGAGGGTGAGAACAAGAAACAACCCCCGAACGTCCCCGTGGGTAGCACCAACACCTCCCACGGGACCAATGTAACTCATACTAACTAACCCCACAGTCGTGGGTATCCCGGTTTGAGAATACGACGGTAATTTTCATATTTCTAGACTTAGGCTTAAAAACATGGCGTTAGAGGGTGAGAACTAGAAACAGCCCCCGAATGTCCCCGTGGGTGGCACCAATACCTCCCACGGGAACAAAGTAACTTGGAGGAACTGACCCCGTAGCCGCGGGACTCCCAGTTTGAGAATACGACGGTAATTTTCATATTTGTAGACATAGGCTTAAAAACATAGCGTTAGAGGGTGATAACTAGAAACATCCCCCGAACGGCCTCGTGGGTGGCACCAACACCTACCACGGGACCAATGTAACTCTTAGGAACTGACCCCGCAGCCGCAGGTCTCCCGATTTGAGTGTACGACGGTAATTTCTATATTTCTGGACTTAGGCGTAAAAAGATGGCGTTAGAGGGTGAGAACTAGAAATATCCCCGAACGTCCCCATGGGTGGTACCAACACCTCCCACGGGACCAATGTAACTCGAAGGAACTGACCCCTCATCCGCGGGACTCCCGGTTTGAGAATACGAAGGTAATTTGCATATTTCTAGGCTTAGGCTTAAAAACATGGCGTTAGAGGGTGAGAACTCAAAACAGCCCCCGAACGGCCCCGTGGGTTGCACCAACACCTCCCACAGGACCAATGTAACTCGTAGGAACTGACTCCGCAGCCGCGGCACTCTCGGTTTGAGAATACGATGGTAATTTGCATATTTCTAGACTTAGTCTTAAAAACATGGCATTAATGGGTGAGAACTAGAAACATCCCCCGAACGTCCCCGTGGGTGGCACCAACACCTCCCATGGGACCAATGTAACTCGTACTAACTGACCCCACAGTCGTGGGTCTCCCGGTTTGAGACTACGACGGTAATTTTTCATATTTCTAGACTTAGGCTTAAAAACATGGCGTTAGAGGGTGAGAACTAGAAACAGCTCCCGAACATCCCCGTGGGTGGCACCAACACCTCAAACGGGACCAATGTAACTCGTAGGAACTGACCCCATTGCCGTGGGACTCCCGATTTGAGAATACGACGGTAATTTTCATATTTGTAGACACAGGCTTATAAACATAGCGTTAGAGGGTGAGAACTAGAAACATCCCCCGAACGTCCCCATGGGTGGCACCAACACCTCCCACGGTACCAATGTAACTCGTAGGAACTGACCCCGCAGCCGCGGGTCTCCCGGTTTGAGAATACGATGGTAATTTGCATGTTTCTAGACTTAAGCAAAACATGGCGTTAGAGGGTGAAAACTCAAAACAGCCCTCTAACGGCCCCGTGGGTGGCACCAACACCTCCTACGGGACCAATGTAACTCGTAGGAACTGACCTCGCAGCCGCGAAACTCCCGATTTGAGAATACGACGATAATTTGAATATTTCTAGACTTAGGCTTAAAAACATGGTGTCAGTGGGTGAGAAATCGAAACAGCCCCCGAACGGTCCCGTGGGTGGCACCAACACCTCCCACGGGACCAATGTAACTCGTAGGAACTGACCCCGTAGCCGCGGGTCTCTCGGTTTGAGAGTATGACTGTAATTTTCATATTTCTAGACTTAGGCTTAAAAACATGGCGTTAGAGGGTGAGAACTAGAAACAGCCCCCGAACGTCCCCGTGGGTGGCACCAACACCACCCACGGGACCAATTTAACTCGTAGGAACTGACCCCGCAGCTGCGGGACTCCCGGTTTGAGAATACGACGCTAATTTCCATCTTTTTAGACTTAGGCTTAATAACATGGCGTTAGAGGGTGAGAACTCGAAACAGCCCCCGAACGGCCCCGTGGGTGGCACCAACACCTCCCACGGGACCAATGTAACTCGTAAGAACTGACCCCGCAGTCGCGGGTCTCTCGATTTGTGAATACGATGGTAATTTACATATTTCTAGACTTAGGCTTAAAAACATGGCGTTAGAGGGTGAGAACTAGAAACAGCCCCCGAACGTCCCAGTGGGTGGCACTAACACCTCCCACGTGATTAATGTTACTCGTAGGAACTGACCCCACAGCTGCGGGACTCCCGGTTTGAGAATACGACGGTAATTTGCGTATTTTTAGACTTAGGTTTAATAACATGGCGTTAGAGGGTGAGAACTAGAAATAGCCCCTGAACGTCCCCGTGGGTGGCACTAACACGTCCCACGGGACCAATGTAACTCGTAGGAACTGACCACACAGTGGCGGGTCCCCCGATTTGAGAATACGACGGTAATTTTCATATTTGTAGACTCAGGCTTAGAAACATGGCTATAGAGGGTGAGAACCAGAAACAGCCCCCGAACGTCCCCGTGGTTGGGACCAACACCTCCCACGGGACAAATTTGACTCGTAGGAACTGACCCCGCAGCCGCGGGACTCCCGGTTTGAGAATACGACGGTAATTTGCATATTTCTAGACTTAGGCTTAAAAATATGGTGTTAGAGGGTGAGAACTAGAAACAGCCCCCGAACGGCCCCGTGGGTGGCACCAACACCTCCCACGAGACCAATGTAACTCGTTGGAACTGGCCCCGCAGTCGCGGGACTCCTGGTTTGAGAATACGACGTAAATTTACATATTTCTAGACTTAGGCTAAAAAACATGACGTTAGAGGGTGAGAACTCGAAACAGCCCCCGAATGCCCCCATGGTTGGCACCAATACCTCCCACGGGACCGATGTAACTCGTAGGAACTGACCCAGCAGCCACGGGTCTCCCGGTTTGAGAGTAAGATGGTAATTAGCATATTTCTAGACTTAGGCTTAAAAATAAGGCGTTAGAGGGTGAGAACTCGAAATAGCCCCTGAATGTCCCCATGGGTGGCACCAACACCTCCCGCGGGACCAATGTAACTCGTTGGAACTGACCCCGCAGCCGTGGGACTCCCGGTTCGAGAGTACGATGGTAATTTGCATATTTCTAGACTTAGGATTAAATACATGGCGTTAGAGGGTGAGAACTAGAAACAGCCCCCGAACGTCCCCGTGGGTGGTACCAACACGTCCCCTGGGACCAATGTAACTATTAGGAACTAAACCCGCAGCTGCGGGTCTCTCGGTTTAAAAATACGACTTAGGCTTAAAAACATGGCGTTAGAGGGTGAGAACTAGAAATAGCCCCCGAACGGCCCCGTGGGTGGCACCAACACCTCCCACGGGACCAATGTAACTCTTAGGAACTGACCCCGCAGCCACGGATCTCCCGATTTGAGAGTACGATGGTAATATGTAAATTTCTAAACTTAGGCTTAAAAAGATGGCGTTAGAGGGTGAGAACTAGAAACAGCCCTCGAACGTCCCCATGGGTGGTACCAACATCTCCCACGGGACCAATGTAACTCTAAGGAACTGACCCCTCAACCGCGAGACTCCCGGTTTGAGAATACGACGGTAATTTGCATATTTCTAGACTTAGGCTTAAAAACATGGCGTTAGAGGGTGAGAACTAGAAACATCCCCCGAACGTCCCCGTGGGAGGCACCAACACCTCCCACGGGTCCAATAAAACTTGTAGGAACTGACCCTGTGGCCGCAGGACTCTCAGCTTGAGAGTACGATGGTAATTTTCATATTTGTAGACATAGTCTTAAAAACATAGCTTTATAGGGCGAGAACTAAAAACATCCCCCGAACAGCCCCGTGGGTGGTTCCAACACCTACCACGGGACCAATGTAACTCTTAGGATCTGACCCCGCAGCCGCGGGTCTCCCGATTTGTGTGTTCGACGGTAATTTGTATATTTCTAGACTTAGGCTTAAAAAGATGGCGTTAGAGGGTGATAACTAGAAACATCCCCCGCACGTCCCCATGGGTGGTACCAACACCTCCCACGAGACCAATGTAACTCGAAGTAACTGACCCCTCAGCCGTGGGACTCCTGGTTTGAGAATACGACGGTAATTTCCATATTTCTAGGCTTAGGCTTAAAAACATGGCGTTAGAGGGTGAGAACTCGAAACAGCCCCCGAACGGCCCCGTGGGTTGCACCAACACCTCCCACCGGACCAATGTAACTCGTAGGAACTGACTCCGCAGGCGCGGCACTCCCGGTTTGAGAATACGACTATAATTTGCATATTTCTAGACTTAGTCTTAAAAACATGGCGTTAGAGGGTGAGAACTAGAAACAGCCCCCGAACGTCCCCGTGGGTGGTACCAACACGTCCCACGGGACCAATGTAACTCGTACTAACTGACCCCACAGTCGTGGGTCTCCCGGTTTGAGAATACGACGGTAATTTACATATTTCTAGACTTAGGCTTAAAAACATGGCGTTAGAGGGTGAGAACTAGAAACAGCCCCCGAACGTCCCCGTGGGTGGCACCATCACCTCCCACGGGACCAATGTAACTCGTAGGAACTGAACCCGTAGCCGCGGGACTCCCGATTTGAGAATACGACGGTAATTTTCAAATTTGTAGACATAGGCTTAAAAACATAGCGTTAGAGGGAGAGAACTAGAAACAACCCCCGAACGTCCCCATGGGTGGCACCAACACCTCCCACGGGACAAATGTAACTCGTCGGAACTGACCCTGCAGCCACGGGTCTCCCGAATTGTGAATACGATGGTAATTTGCATATTTCTAGATTTAAGCAAAATATGGCGTTAGAGGGTGAAAACTCGAAACAGCAACCGAAAGGCCCCTTGGGTTGCACCAACACCTCCCACGGGACCAATGTAACTCGTAGGAACTGACCCCGCAGCCGCGGGACTCCCGATTTGAGAATATGACGGTAATTTTCATATTTCTGGACTTAGGATTAAAAACATGCTGTTATTGGGTGAAAACTCAAAACTGCCCCCAAACGGCCCCGGGGGTGGCACCATCACCTCCCACGAGACCAATGTAACTCGTAGGAACTCACCCCGCAGCCGCGCGACTCCCGGTTTGAGAATACGACGATAATTTGTATATTTTTAGCCTTAGGCTTGTAAACATGGCGTTAGAGGGTGAAAACTCGAAACAGCCCTCTAACGGCCCCGTCGGTGGCACCAACACCTCCCACTGGACCAATGTAACTCGTTGGAATTGACCCCGCAACCGCGGGACTCCCGGTTTGAGAATATGATGATAATTTGCATATTTCTAGACTTAGGCTTAAAAACATGGTGTTAGTGGGTGAGAACTCGAAACATCCCCCGAACGGCCTCGTGGGTGGCACCAACACCTCCCACGGGACCAATGTAACTCGTAGGAACTGACCCCACAGTCGCGGGTCTCTCGGTTTGAGAGTATGACGGTAATTTGCATATTTCCAGATAAAGGCTTAAAAACATGGCGTTAGAGGGTGAGAACTAGAAACAGCACCCGAACATCCCCGTGGGTGGCACCAACACCTCCCACGGGACCAATGTAACTCGTAGGAACTGACCCCGTAGCTGCGGGACTCCCGGTTTGAGAATATGACGGTAATTTGCATATTTTTAGACTTAGACTAAGAAACATGGCGTTAGAGGGTGAGAACTCGAAACAGCCCCCGAACGGCCCCGTGGGTGGCACCAACACCTCCCACGGGACCAGGGTAACTCGTAGGAACTGACCCCGCAGCCGCGGGTCTCTGAATTTGAGAATACGACGGTAATTTGCATATTTGTAGACATAGGCTTAAAAAGATGGCGTTAGAGGGTGAGAACTAGAAACAACCCCCGAACGTCCCCGTGGGTGGCACCAACACCTCCCACGGGACCAATGTAACTCGTAGGAACTGAACCCGCAACCGCGGGACTCCCGTTTTGAGAATACGATGGTAATTTGTATATTTGTAGACTTAGGCTTAAAAACATGGCGTTAGAGGGTGAGAACTAGAAATAGCCCCCGAACGTCCCCGTGGGTGGCACCAACACCTCCCACGGGACCAATGTAACTCGTAGGAACTGGCCCCGCAGCCGCGGGACTCCTGGTTTGAGAATACGATGTAAATTTTCATATTTGTAGACTTAGTCTAAAAAACATGACGTTAGAGGGTGAGAACTCGAAACAGCCCCCGAATGCCCCCATGGGTGGCACCAACACCTCCCACGGGACCAATGTAACTCGTAGGAACTGACCCAGCAGCCACGGGTCTCCCAGTTTGAGTGTAAGATGGTAATTTTCATATTTCTAGACTTAGGCTTAAAAACATGGCGTTAGAGGGTGAGAACATGAAATAGCCCACAAACGACTCCGTGGGTGGCACCAACACCTGCTGCGAGACCAATGTAACTTGTAGGAACTGGCCCCGCAGCCGCGGGACTCCTGGTTTGAGAATATGACGCAAATTTACATATTTGTAGACTTAGGCTTAAAAACATGATGTTAGAGGGTGAGAACTCGAAATAGCCCCCGAATGCCCCCATGGGTGGCACCAACACCTCCCACGGGACCAATGTAACTCGTAGGAACTGACCCCGCAGCCACGGGTCTATCGATTTGAGAGTACGACGATAATTTGAATGTTGCTAGACTTAGGCTTAAAAACATGGCGTTAGAGGGTGAGAAAAAGAAATAGCCCACAAACGACTCCGTGGGTGGCACCAACACCTCCCGCGGGACCAGTGTAACCCATAGGAACGGACCTCGCAGTCGTGGGACTCCCGGTTTCAAATACGACGGTAATTTGCATATTTCTATCCTTAGGGTTAAATTCATGGCGTTAGAGGGTGATAACTAGAAACATCCCCCGAACGTCCCCTTGGATGGCACCAACACCTCCCCCGGGACCTATGTAACTCGTAGGAACTAAACCAGCAGCTGCGGGTCTCTCGGTTTAAAAATACGACTTAGGCTTAAAAACATGGCGTTAGAGGGTGACAACTAGAAATAGCCCCCGAACGGCCCCGTGGGTGGCACCAACACCTCCCACGGGACCAATGTAACTCTTAGGAACTGATCCCGCAGCCGCGAATCTCCCGATTTGAGAGTACGATGGTAATATGTATATTTCTAGACTTAGGCTTAAAAAGATGGCGTTAGAGGGTGAGAACTAGAAACAACCCTCGAATGTCCCCATGGGTGGTACCAACACCTCCCACGGGACCAATGTAAATCTAAGGAACTGACCCTTCGGCCGCGGGACTCCTGGTTTGAGAATTCGAAACAGCCCCCGAACGGCCCCGTGGGTTGCACCAACACCTACCACAGGACCAATGTAACTCGTAGGAACTGACTCCGTAGCCGCGGCACTCTCTGTTTGAGAATACGACGGTAATTTGCATATTTCTAGACTTAGTCTTAAAAACATGGCGTTAGAGGGTGAGAACTAGAAACAGCCCCCGAACGTCCCCGTGGGTGGCACCAACACGTCCCACGGGACCAATGTAACTCGTACTAACTGACCCCACAGTCGTGGGTCTCCCGGTTTGAGAATACGACGGGAATTTACATATTTCTAGACTTAGGCTTAAAAACATGGCGTTAGAGGGTAAGAACTAGAAACAGCCCCCGAACGGCCTCGTGGGTGGCACCAACACCTACCACGGGACCAATGTAACTCTTAGGAACTGACCCCACAGCCGCGGGTCTCCCGATTTGAGTGTACGACGGTAATTTCTATATTTCTGGACTTAGGCTTAAAAAGATGGCGTTAGAGGGTGAGAACTAGAAATATCCCCGAACGTCCCCATGGGTGGTACCAACACCTGCCACGGGACCAATGTAACTCGTAGGAACTGACCCCATAGCCGCGGGACTCCCGATTTGAGAATACGACGGTAATTTTCATATTTGTAGACACAGGCTTATAAACATAGCGCTAGAGGGTGAGAACTAGAAACATCCCCCGAACGTCCCCATGGGTGGCACCAACACCTCCCACGGTACCAATGTAACTCGTAGGAACTGACCCCGCAGCCGCGGGTCTCCCGTTTTTTAGAATACGATGGTAATATGCATGTTTCTAGACTTAAGCAAAACATGGCGTTAGAGGATGAAAACTCAAAACAGCCCTCTAACGGCCCCGTGGGTGGCACCAACACCTCCCACGGGACCAATGTAACTCGTAGGAACTGACCCCGCAGCCGCGAAACTCCCGGTTTGAGAATACGACGATAATTTGAATATTTCTAGACTTAGGCTTAAAAACATGGTGTCAGTGGGTGAGAACTCGAAACAGCCCCCGAACGGTCCCGTGGGTGGCACCAACACCTCCCACGAGACCAATGTAACTCGTAGGAACTGACCCCGTAGCCGCGGGTCTCTCGGTTTGAGAGTATGACTGTAATTTTCATATTTCTAGACTTAGGCTTAAAAACATGGCGTTAGAGGGTGAGAACTAGAAACAGCCCCCGAACGTCCCCGTGGGTAGCACCAACACCACCCACGGGACCAATTTAACTCGTAGGAACTGACCCCGCAGCTGCGGGACTCCCGGTTTGAGAATACGATGCTAATTTCCATCTTTTTAGACTTAGGCTTAATAACATGGCGTTAGGGGTGAGAACTCGAAACATCCCCCGAACGGCCCCGTGGGTGGCACCAACACCTCCCACGGGACCAATGTAACTCGTAAGAACTGACCCCGCAGTCGCGGGTCTCTCGATTTGTGAATACGATGGTAATTTACATATTTCTAGACTTAGGCTTAAAAACATGGCGTTAGAGGGTGAGAACTAGAAACAACCCCCGAACGTCCCAGTGGGTGGCACTAACACCTCCCACGTGATTAATGTTACTCGTAGGAACTGACCCCACAGCTGCGGGACTCTCGGTTTGAGAATACAACGGTAATTTGCGTATTTTTAGACTTAAGCTTAATAACATGGCGTTAGAGGGTGAGAACTTGAAATAGCCCCTGAACGCCCCCGTGGGTGGCACTAACACGTCCCACGGGACCAATGTAACTCGTAGGAACTGACCCAGCAGCCACGGGTCTCCCAGTTTGAGTGTAAGATGGTTATTTTCATATTTCTAGACTTAGGCTTAAAAACATGGCGTTAGAGGGTGAGAACATGAAATAGCCCACAAACGACTACGTGGGTGGCACCAACACCTCCCGCGAGACCAATGTAACTTGTAGGAACTGGCCCCGCAGCCGCGGGACTCCTGGTTTGAGAATACGACGTAAATTTACATATTTGTAGACTTAGGCTTAAAAACATGATGTTAGAGGGTGAGAACTCGAAATAGCCTCCGAATGCCCCCATGGGTGGCACCAACACCTCTCACAGGACCAATGTAACTCGTAGGAACTGACCCCGCAGCCACGGGTCTATCGATTTGAGAGTACGACGATAATTTGCATGTTGCTAGACTTAGGCTTAAAAACATGGCGTTAGAGGGTGAGAAAAAGAAATAGCCCACAAACGACTCCGTGGGTGACACCAACACCTCCCACGGGACGAATGTAACTCGTAGGAATTGACCCCGCAGCCGCGGGTCTCCCAGATTGAGAATACGATGGTAATTTGCATATTTCTAGACTTAGGGTTAAAAACATGGCGTTAGAGGGTGAAAACTCAAAATAGCCCCCGAACGGCCCAGTGGGTGGCACCAACACCTCCCACGGGACCAATGTAACTCGTAGGAACAGACCTCGCAGTCGCGGGACTCTCGGTTTGAGAATATGATGGTAATTTGGATATTTCTAGACTTAGGCTTAAAAGCATGGCGTTACTGGGTTAAAACTCAAAACAGCCCCCAAACGGCCCCTTGGGTGGCACCATCACCTCCCACGGGACCAATGTAACTCGTAGGAACTCACCCCGCAGCCGAACAACTCCCGATTTGAGAATACGACGATAATTTGTATATTTTTAGACTTAGTCTTATAAACATGGAGTTAGAGGGTGAGAACTCGAAACAGCCCCCGAACGGCCCAGTGGGTGGTACCAACACCTCCCACGGGACCAATGTAACTCGTAGGAACTGACCCCGCAACCGTGGGTCTCTCGGTTTGAGAGTATGACGGTAATTTTCATATTTCTATACAAAGGCTTAAAAACATGGCGTTAGAGGGTGAGAACTAGAAACAGCCCCCGAACGTCCCCGTGGGTGGCACCAACACATCCCACGGGACCAATGTAACTCGTAGGAACTGATCCCCCAGCTGCGGGATTCCCGGTTTGAGAATACGACGGTAATTTTCATATTTTTAGAATTAGTCTTAGAAACATGGCGTTAGAGGGTGAGAACTCGAAACGGACCCCGAACGGCCCCGTGGGTGGCACCAACACCTCCCACGGGACAAGGGTAACTCGTAGGAACTGACCCCACAGCCGCGGGTCTCTCGATTTGAGAATACGACGGTAATTTGCATATTTCTAGACATAGGCTTAAAAACATGGCGTTAGAGGGTGAGAACTAGAAACAGCCCCGAACGTCCCCGTGGGTGGCACCAACACCTCCCACGGGACAATGTACCTCGTAGGAGCTGACCCCGCAACCGCGGGACTCCCGGTTTGGGAATACGATGGTAATTTGTATATTTGTTGACTTAGGCTTAAAAATATGGCATTAGAGGGTGGGAACTAGAAATATCCCCCGAACGTCCCCGTGGGTGGCACCAACACCTCCCACGGGACCAATGTAACTCGTAGGAAGTGACCCTGCAGCCGCGGGACTCCCGATTTGAGAATACGACGGTAATTTGCATATTTCTAGACTTAGGCCTAAAAATATGGCGTTAGAGGGTGAGAACTAGAAACAACCCCCGAACGGCCCCGTGGGTGGCACCAATACCTCCCATGGGACCAATGTAATTCGTAGGAACTAACCCCGCAGCCGCGGAACTCCTGGTTTTGAGAATACGACGGTAATTTGCATATTTATAGACTTAGGCTTAAAAATATGGTGTTTGAGGGTGAGAACTAGAAACAGCCCCCGAACGGCCCCGTGGGTGGCACCAACACCTCCCACGGGACCAATGTAACTAGTAGGAACAGTCCACGCAGCCGCGGGAACCCTGGTGTGAGAATACGATGTAAATTTACATATTTGTAGACTTAGGCTTAAAAACATGACGTTAGAGGGTGAGAACTCGAAACAGCCCCCGAATGCCCCTGTGAGTGGCACCAACACCTCCCACGGGACCAATGTAACTTGTAAGAACTGACCCCGCAGCCACGGGTCTCCCGGTTTGAGGGTACGACGGTAATTTGCATATTTCTAGACTTAGGCTTAAAAACATGGCGTTAGAGGGTGAGAACAAGAAATAGCCCCCAAACGACTCTGTGGGTGGCACCAACACCTCCCACGGGTCCAATGTAACTCGTAGGAACTGAGCTCGGAGCCGTGGGACTCCCGGTTTGAGAATACGACGGTAATTTGCATATTTCTAGACTTAGGCTTAAAAACATGGCGTTAGAGGGTGAGAATTAGAAACAGCCCCCGAACGTCCCCGTGGGTGACACCAACACCTCCCATGGGACAAATGTAACTCGTAGGAATTGAACTCGCAGCTGCGGGTGTACCGGTTTAAAAATACGACGGTAATTTGTATATTTCTTTACTTAGGCTTAAAAACATGGCGTTAGAGGGTGAGAACTAGAAACAACCCCCGAAGGGCCCCGTGGTTGGCACCAGCACATCCCACGGGACAAATGTAACTCTTAGGAACGGACCCCGCAATCGCGGGTCTCCTGATTTGAGAGTACGACGGTAATTTGAATATTTCTAGACTTAGGCTTAAAAATATGGCGTTAGAGGGTAAGAACTAGAAACAGCAACCGAATGTCCCCGTGGGTGGTACCAACACCTCCCACGGGACCAATGTAACTCGAAGGAATTGACCCCTCAGCCGTGGGACTCCCGGTTTCAGAATACAATGGTAATTTGTATATTTCCTGACTTAGGCTTAAAAACATGGCGTTAGAGGGTGAGAACTAGAAACAGCCCCCGAACATCCCTGTGGGTGGCACCAACACCTCCCGCGGGACCAATATAACTCGTAGGAACTGACCCCGCAGCCGCGGGACTCTCGATTTGAGAATACGAAGGTAATTTGCATATTTCTAGACTTAGGCTTAAAAACAAGGCGTTAGAGGCTAAGAACTCGAAACAGCCCCCGAATGCCCCCATTGGTGGCACCAATACCTCCCACGGGACCAATGTAACTCGTAGGAACAGACAACGTAGCCGCGGGACTCTCGATTTGGGAATATGACGGTAATTGGCATATTTCTAGAATTAGACTTAAAAACATGGCGTTAGTGGGTGAAAACTCGAAACAGCCGCCAAACGGCCCCGTGGGTGGCACCAACACCTCCCACGGGACCAATGTAACTCGTAGGAACTCTCCCCGTAGCCGCGCAACTCTCGGTTTGAGAATACGATGATAATTTGACTATTTTTAGACTTAGGTTTAAAAACATGGGGTTAGAGGGTGAAAACTCGAAACAGCCCTCTAACGGCCCCGTGGGTGGCACCAACAGCTCCCACGGGACCAATGTAACTTCTAGGAACTGACCCCGCAGCTGCGGGACCCCCGGTTTGAGAATACGATGATAATTTGCATATTTCTAGACTTAGGCTTAAAAACATGGTGTTAGTGGGTGAGAACTCGAAACATCCCCTGAACGGCCCCGTGGGTGGCACCACCACCTCCCATGGGACCAATGTAACTCGTAGGAACTGACCCCGCAGCCGCGGGTCTCTCGTTTTAAGAGTATGACCGTAATTTGCATATTTCTAGACTTAGGCTTAAAAACATGGTGTAAGAGGGTGAGAACTAGAAACAACCCCCGAACGTCCCCGTGGGTGGCACCAACACCTCCCACGGGACCAATGTAATTCGTAGGAACTGACCCCGCAGCCGCGGGACTCCCGGTTTGAGAATACGACGGTAATTTGCATATTTTTAGACTTAGGCTTAAAAACATGGCGTGAGAGGGTGAGAACTCGAAACAACCCCTGGACGGCCCCGTGGGTGGATCCAACACCTCCCGCGGGACCAATGTAACTCGTAGGAACTGACCCCGTAGTCGCGGGTCTCTCGATTTTAGAATACGATGGTAATTTGCATATTTCAAGACTTAGGCTTAAAAACATGGCTTTAGAGGGTGAGAACTATACACATCCCCTGAATGTCTCCGTGGGTGGCACCATCACCTCCCACGGGACCAATTTAACTCATAGGAACTAACCCCGCAGCCGTGGGACTCCCGGTTTGAGAATACGATGATAATTGCCATATTTTTAGACTTAGGCTTAAAAACATGACGTTAGAGGGTGAAAACTCGAAACCGCCCTCTAACGGCCCCGTGGGTGGCACCAACAACTCCCACGGGACCAATGTAACTCGTCGAAACTAACTCCGCAGCCGCGGGACTCTCGGTTTGTGAATATGATGGTAATTTTGATATTTCTAGACATAGGCTTAAAAACATGGAGTTAGTGGGTGAAAACTCGAAACATCCCCCAAACGGCCCCTTGGGTGGCACCATCACCTCCCACGGGACCAATGAACTCGAAGGAACTAACCCCGCAGCTGTGCGACACCCGGTTTGAGAATACGATGATAATTTGCATATTTTTAGACTTAGCCTTAAAAACATGGCGTTAGAGGGTGAAAACTAGAAATAGCCCTCCAACGGCCCCGTGGGTGGCACCAACACCTCCCACGGGACCATTGTAACTCGTTGGAACTAACTCCGCAGCCGCGGGACTCTCGGTTTGTGAATATGATGGTAATTTGCATATTTCTATACTTAGGCTTAAAAATATGGCGTTAGTGGCTGAAAACTCGAAACATCCCTCAAACGGCCCCATGGGTGGCACCATCACCTCCCACGGGACCAATGTAACTCGTAGGAACTAACCCCTTAGCTGTGCGACTCCTGGTTTGAAAATACGATGATAATTTGCATATTTTTAGACTTAGCCTTAAAAACATGGTGTTAGAGGGTGAAAACTCGAAACATCCCACTAACGGCCCCGTGGGTGGCACCAACATCTCCCACGGGACCAATGTAACTCGTCGGAACTAACTCCGCAGCTGGGGTACTCTTGGCTTGTGAATATGATGGTAATTTGCATATTTCTAGACTTAGGCTTAAAAACATGGCGTAAGTGGGTAAAAACTCGAAACATCCCCCAAACGGCCCCGTGGGTGGAACCATCACCTCCCACGGGACTAATGTAACTGGTAGGAACTAACCCCGCAGCTGTGCGACTCCCGGCTTGAGAATACGATGATAATTTGCATATATTTAGACTTAGCCTTAAAAACATGGCGTTAGAGGGTGAAAACTAGAAATAGCCCTCCAACGGCCCCGCGGGTGGCACCAACACCTCCCACAGGACCAATGTAACTCGTAGGAACTGTCCCCGCAGCCGAGGGACTCCCGATTTGAGAATACGACGATAATTTACATATTTCTTGACTTAGGCTTAAAACAATGTGTTAGTGGATGATAACTCGAAATAGCCCCCGAACGGCCCCGTGGGTGCCACCAACACCTCCCACGGGACCAATGTAACTCGTAGGAACTGACCCCGCAGCTTCGGGTCTCTCGGTTTGAGAGTATGCTGGTAATTTGCATATTTCTAGACTTAGGCTTAAAAACATGGCGTTAGAGGGTGAGAACTAGAAACATCCCCCAAACGTCCCCGTGGGTGGAACCAACACTACCCACGGGACCAATGTAACTCGTAGGAACTGACCCCGCATCCGCGGGACTCTCGGCTTGATAATACGACGGTAATTTGCATATTTCTACACTTAGCCTTAAAAACATGGCGTTAGTGGGTGAAAACTCGAAACATTTCTCAAACGGCCCCGTGGGTGGCACCATCATCTCCCACGGGATCAATGTAACTCGTAGGAACTGACCCCGCAGCCGCGGGTCTCTCGATTTTAGAATACGACGGTAATTTGCATATTTCTAGACTTAGGATTAAAAACATGGCTTTAGAGGGTGAGAACTAGAAACAGCCCTCGAAAATCTCCGTGGGTGGCACCAACACCTCCCACGGGACCATTGTAACTCGTCGGAACTAACTCCGCAGCCGCGGGACTCTCGGTTTGTGAATATGATGGTAATTTGCATATTTCTAGACTTAGACTTAAAAACATGGCGTTAGTGGGTGAAAACTCGAAACATCCCCCAAACGGCCCCGTGGGTGGCACCATCACCTCCCACGGGACCAATGTAACTCGTAGGAACTAACCCCGCAGCTGCGCGACTCCCGATTTGAGAATACGATGATAATTTGCACATTTTTAGACATAGCCTTAAAAATATGGCGTTAGAGGGTGAAAACTCGAAACAGCCCTCTAACTGTCCCGTGGGTGGCACCAACACCTCCCATGGGACCAATGTAACTCGTAGGAACTGTCCCCACAGCCGCGGGACTCCCGATTTGAGAATACAATGATAATTTGTATTTTTCTTGACTTAGCCTTAAAAACATGGCGTTAGAGGGTGAGAACTCGAAATAGCCCTCTAAGTGTCCCGTGGGTGGCACCAACACCTCCCACGGTACCAATGTAACTCGTAGGAACTGTCCTCGCAGCCGCGGGACTCCCAATTTGAGAATACGACGATAATTTGTATTTTTCTAGACTTAGGCTTAAAAACATGGTGTTAGTTGGTGAGAACTCGAAATAGCCCCCGAACGGCCCCGTGGGTGGCACCAACACCTCCCACGGGACCAATGTAACTCGTAGGAACTGACCCCGCAGCCGCGGGTCTCTCGGTTTTGAGAGTATGATGGTAATTTGCATATTTATAGACTTAGCCTTAAAAACATGGTGTTAGTGGGTGAGAACTCGAAACAGCCCCCGAACGGCCCCGTGGGTGGCACCAACACCTCCCACGGGACCAATGTAACTCGTAGGAACTGACCCCGCAGCCGTGGGTCTCTCGTTTTAAGAGTATGACCGTAATTTGCATATTTCTAGACTTAGCTTTAAAAACATGGCATTAGACGGTGAGAACTAGAAATAGCCCTCGAACGTCCCCGTGGGTGCCACCAACACCTCCCACGGGACCTATGTAACTCGTAGGAACTGACCCCGCAGCTGCGAGACTCTCGGTTTGAGAATACAATGGTAATTTGCATATTTTTAGACTTAGGCTTAAAAACATGGCGTTAGAGGTTGAGAACTCGAAACAGCCCCTGCACGGCCCCGTGGGTGGCACCAACACCTCCCACGGGACCAATGTACCTCTTAGGAACTGACCCCGCAACCGCGCGACTCCCGGTTTGAGAATACGACGGTAATTTGCATATTTTTAGACTTAGCCTTAAAAACATGGCGTTAGTTGGTGAAAACTCAAATCGTTCCCCAAACGGACCCATGGGTGGCACCATCATCTCCCACGGGATCAATGTAACTCGTAGGAACTGACCCCGTAGCCGCGGGTCTCTCGATTTGAGAATACGACGGTAATTTGCAAATTTCTAGACTTAGGCTTAAAAACATGGCTTTAGAGGGTGAGAACTAGAAACAGCCCCCGAACGTCTTCGTGGGTGGCACGAACACCTCCCACGGGACCAATGTAACTCCTAGGAACTGACCCCGCAACCGCGTAACTCCCGTTTTGAGAATACGATGATAATTTGCATATTTTTAGACTTTGGCTTAAAAACATGACGTTAGAGCATGAAAACTCGAAACAACCCTCTAACGGCCCCGTGGGTGGCACCAACACCTTCCACGGGACCAATGTAACTCGTCAGAACTAACTCCGCAGCCGCGGGACTCTCTGTTTGTGAATATGATGGTAATTTGCATATTTCTAGACTTAGGCTTAAAAACATGGCGTTAATGGGTGAAAACTCGAAACATCCCCCAAACGGCCCCGTGGGTGGCACCATCACCTCCCACGGGACCAATGTAACTCGTAGGAACTAACCCCGTAGCTCCGCGACTCCCGGTTTGAGAATACGATGATAATTTGCACATTTTTAGACTTACACATAAAAACATGGCGTTAGAGGGTGAAAACTCGAAACAACCCTCTAACTGTCCCGTGGGTGGCACCAATACCTCCCACGGGACCAATGTAACTCGTAGGAACTGTCCCCGCAGCCGCGGGACTCCCGATTTGAGAATACAACGATAATTTGTATTTTTCTTGACTTAGCCTTAAAAACATGGCGTTAGAGGGTGAGAACTCGAAATAGCCCTCTAACTGTCCCGTGGGTGGCTCCAACACCTCCCACGGTACCAATGTAACTCGTAGGAACTGTCCCCGCAGCCGCGGGACTCCCAATTTGAGAATACGACGATAATTTGTATTTTTCTAGACTTAGGCTTCAAAACATGGTGTTAGTGGGTGTGAACTCGAAATAGCCCCCAAACGGCCCCGTGGGTGGCACCAACACCTCCCACGGGACCAACGTAACTCGTAGGAACTGACCCCGTAGCCGCAGGTCTCTCGGTTTGAGAGTATGATGGTAATTTGCATATTTTTAGACTTAGGATTAAAAACAAGGTGTTAGTGGGTGAGAACTCGAAACAGCCCCCGAACGGCCCCGTGGGTGGCACCAACACCTCCCACGGGACCAATGTAACTCGTAGGAACTGACCCCGCAGCCGCGGGTCTCTCATTTTAAGAGTATGACCGTAATTTGCATATTTCTAGACTTAGCCTTAAAAACATTGCATTAGAGGGTGAAAACTAGAAACAGCCCCCGAACGTCCCCGTGGGTGGCACCAACACCTCCCACGGGACCAATGTAACTCGTAGGAACTGACCCCGCAGCCGCGGGACTCCCGGTTTGAGAATACGATGGTTATTTGCATATTTTTAGACTTAGGCTTAAAAACATGGCGTTAGAGGGTGAGAACTCGAAACAGCCCCTGCACGGCCCCGTGGGTGGCACCAACACCTCCCACAGGACCAATGTAACTCTTAGGAACTGACCCCGCAGCCGCGGGTTTTCCGATTTGAGTGTTCTATGGTAATTTGCATATTTTTAGACTTAGCCTTAAAAACATGGCGTTAGAGGGTGAAAACTCGAAACAGCCCTCTAACGGCCCCGTGGGTGGCACCAACACCTCCCACGGGACCAATGTAACTCGTCGGAACTAACCCCGCAGCCGCGGTACTCTTGGTTTGTGAATATGATGGTAAATTGAATATTTCTAGACTTAGGCTTAAAAACATGGCGTTAGTGGGTGAAAACTCGAATCATTCCCCAAACGTCCCCCTGGGTGGCACCATCATCTCCCATGGGATCAATGTAACTCGTAGGAACTGACACCGCAGCCGCAGGTCTCTCGATTTGAGAATACGACGGTAATTTGCATATTTCTAGACTTAGACTTAAAAACATGGCTTTAGAGGGTGAGAACTAGAAACAGCCCCCGAACATCTCCGTGGGTGGAACCAACACCTCCCACGGGACCAATGCAACTCGTAGGAACTGACCCCGCAACCGCGCAACTCCCGGTTTGAGAATACGATGATAATTTGTATATTTTTAGACTTTGGCTTAAAAACATGATGTTAGAGCGTTAAAACTCGAAACAGCCCTCTAACGGCCACGTGGGTGGCACCAACACCTCCCACGGGACCAATGTAACTCGTCGGAACTAACTCCGCAGCCACGGGACTCTCGGTTTGTGAATATGATGGTAATTTGCATATTTCTAGACTTAGGCTTAAAAACATGGCGTTATTGGGTGAAAACTCGAAACATCCCCCAAACGGCCCCGTGGGTGGCACCATCACCTCCCACGGGACCAATGTAACTCGTAGGAACTAACCCCGCAGCTGCGCGACTCCCGATTTGAGAATACGATGATAATTTGCACATTTTTAGACTTAGCCTTAAAAACATGGCGTTAGAGGGTGAAAACTCGAAACAGCCCTCTAACTGTCCCGTGGGAGGCACCAACACCTCCCATGGGACCAATGTAACTCGTAGGAACTGTCCCCACAGCCGCGGGACTCCCGATTTGAGAATACAACGATAATTCGTATTTTTCTTCACTTAGCCTTAAAAACATGGCGTTAGAGCGTGAGAACTCAAAATACCCCTCTAACTGTCCCGTGGGTGGCACCAACACCTCCCACGGTACCAATGTAACTCGTAGGAACTTTCCCCGCAGCCGCGGGACCCCCAATTTGAGAATACGACGATAATTTGTATTTTTCTAGACTTAGGCTTAAAAACATGGTGTTAGTGGGTGAGAACTCGAAATAGCCCCCGAACGGCCCCGTGGGTGGCACCAACACCTCCCACGGGACCAATGTAACTCGTAGGAACTGACCCCGCAGCCGCGGGTCTCTCGGTTTGAGAGTATGATGGTAATTTGCATATTTCTAGACTTAGGCTTTAAAACATGGTGTTAGTGGGTGAGAACTCGAAACAGCCCCCGAACGGCCCCGTGGGTGGCACCAACACCTCCCACGGGACCAATGTAACTCGTAGGAACTGACCCCGCAGCCGCGGGTCTCTCGATTTGAGAATACGACGGTAATTTGCAAATTTCTAGACTTAGGCTTAAAAACATGGCATTAGAGGGTGAGAACTAGAAACAACCCCCGAACGTCCCCGTGGGTGGCACCAACACCTCCCACGGGACCAATGTAACTCGTAGGAACTGGCCCCACATCCGCGGGACTCCTGATTTGAGAATACGATTGTAATTTGCATATTTTTAGACTTAGGCTTAAGAACATGGCGTTAGAGGGTGAGAACTCGAAACAGCCCCTGCACGGCCCCGTGGGTGGCACCAACACCTCCCACAGGACCAATGTAACTCTTAGGAACTGACCCCGCAGCCGCGGGTTTCCCGATTTGAGTGTTCGATGGTAATTTGCATACTTTTAGACTTAGCCTTAAAAACATGGCGTTAGAGGGTGAAAACTTGAAATAGCCCTCCAACGGCCCCGTGGGTGGCACCAACACCTCCCACGGGACCAATGTAACTCGTAGGAACTGTCCCCGTACCCGCGGGACTCCCCATTTGAGAATACGATGATAATTTGCATATTTCTTGACTTAGGCTTAAAAACATTGTGTTAGTGGGTGAGAACTCGAAATAGCCCCCGAACGGCCCCGTGGGTGGCACTAACACCTCCCACGGGACCAATGTAACCCGTAGGAACTGACCCCCCAGCTGCGGGTCTCTCGAATTGAGAGTATGATGGTAATTTGCATATTTCTAGACTTAGGCTTAAAAACATGGCGTTAGAGGGTGAGAACTAGAAACAGCCCCCGAACGTCCCCGTGGGTGGCACCAACACCACCCACGGGACCAATGTAACTCGTAGGAACTGACCCCGCATCCGCGGGACTCCTGGCTTGAGAATACGACGGTAATTTGCATATTTCTAGACTTAGCCTTAAAAGCATGGCGTTAGTGGATGAAAACTCGAAACATTCCCCAAACGGCCCCGTGGGTGGCACCATCATCTCCCACGGGATCAATGTAACTCGTTGGAACTGACCCCGCAGCCGCGGGTCTCTCGATATGAGAATACGATGATCATTTGCATATTTCTAGACTTAGGCTTAAAAACATGGCTTTAGAGGGTGAGAACAAGAAACAACCCCCAAACGTCTCCGTGGGTGGCACTAACACCTCCCACGGGACCAATGTAACTCGTAGGAACTGACCCCACAACCGCGCGACTCCCGGTTTGAGAATACGATGATAATTAGCATATTTTTAGACTTGGGCTTAAAAACATGATGTTAGAGCGTGAAAACTCGAAACATCCCTCTAACGGCCCTGTGGGTGGCACCAACAACTCCCACGGGACCAATGTAACTCGTCGGAACTAACTCCGCAGCCGCGGGACTCTCGGTTTATGAATATGATGGTAATTTGCATATTTCTAGACTTAGGCTTAAAAACATGGCGTTAGTGGGTGAAAACGCGAAACATCCCCCAAACGGCCCCGTGGGTGGCACCATCACCTCCCACGGGACCAATGTAACTCGTAGGAACTAACCCCGCAGCTGCGCGACTCCCGGTTTGAGAATACGATGATAATTTGCACATTTTTAGACTTAGCCTTAAAAACATGGCGTTAGAGGGTGAAAACTCAAAACAGCCCTCTAACTGTCCCGTGGGTGGCAACAACACCTCCCACGGGACCAAGGTAACTCGTAGGAACTGAATCCGCAGCCGCGGGTCTCTCGATTTGTGAATACGACAGTAATTTGCATATTTCTAGACATAGGCTTAAAAACATGGCGTTAGAGGGTGAGAACTCGAAACAGCCCTCGAACGGCCCCGTGGGTTGCACCAAAACCTCCCACAGGACCAATGTAACTCGTAGGAACTGACTCCGCACCCACGGCACTCCCGATTTGAGAATACGATGATAATTTACATATTTCTAGATTTAGGCTTAAAAACATGGTGTTAGTGGGTGAGAACTCGAAATAGCCTCCGAACGGCCCCGTGGGTGGCACCAACACATCCCACGGGACCAATGTAACTCGTAGGAACTGACCCCGCAGCCGCGGGTCTCTCGGTTTGAGAGTATGATGGTAATTTTCATATTTCTAGACTTAGGCTTAAAAACATGGTGTTAGTGGGTGAGAACTCGAAACAGCCCCCGAACGGCCCCGTGGGTGGCACCAACACCTCCCACGGGACCAATGTAACTCGTAGGAACTGACCCCGCAGCCGCGGGTCTCTCATTTTAATAGTATGACCGTAATTTGCATATTTCTAGACTTAGCCTTAAAAACATGGCATTAGAGCGTGAAAACTCGAAACATCCCTCTAACGGCCCCGTGGGTGGCAACAACACCTCCCACGGGACCATTGTAACTCGTCGAAAGTAACTCCGCAGCCGTGGGACTCTCGATTTGTGAATATGATGGTAATTTGCATATTTCTAGACTTAGGCTTAAAAACATGGCGTTAGTGGGTGAAAACTCGAAACATCCCCCTAACGGCCCCGTGGGTGGCACCATCACCTCCCACGGGACCAATGTAACTCGTAGGAACTAACCCCGCAGCTGCGCGACTCCCGGTTTGAGAATACGATGATAATTTGCACATTTGTAGACTTAGCCTTAAAAACATGGAGTTAGAGGGTGAAAACTCGAAACAGCCCTCTAACTGTCCCGTGGGTGGCACCAACACCTCCCACGGGACCAATGTAACTCGTAGGAACTGTCCCCACAGCCGTGGGACTCCCAATTTTAGAATACAACGATCATTTGTATTTTTCTTGACTTAGCCTTAAAAACATGGCGTTTGGGGGTGAGAACTCGAAATAGCCCTCTATCTGTCCTGTGGGTGGCACCAACACCTCCAATTTGAGAATACGACGATAATTTGTATTTTTCTAGACTTAGGCTTAAAAACATGGTGTTAGTAGGTGAGAACTCGAAATAGCCCCCGAACGGCCCCGTGGGTGGCACCAACACCTCCCACGGGACAAATGTAACTCGTAGGAACTGACCCCGCAGCCGCGGGTCTCTCGGTTTGAGAGTATGATGGTAATTTGCATATTTCTAGACTTAGGCTTAAAAACATGGTGTTAGTGGGTGAGAACTCGAAACAGCCCCCGAACGGCCCCATGGGTGGCACCAACACCTCCCATGGGACCAATATAACTCGTAGGAACTGACCCCGCCGCCGCGGGTCTCTCATTTTAAGAGTATGACCGTAATTTGCATATTTCTAGACTTAGCCTTAAAAACATGGCATTAGAGCGTGAAAACTCGAAACATCCCTCTAACGGCCCCGTGGGTGGCACCAACACCTCCCACGGGACCAATGTAACTCGTCGAAACTAACTCCGCAGCCGCGGGACTCTCGATTTGTTAATATGATGGTAATTTGCATATTTCTAGACTTAGGCTTAAAAACATGGCGTTAGTGGGTGAAAACTCGAAACAACCCCAAAACGGCCCCATGGGTGGCACCATCACCTCCCACGGGACCAATGTAACTCATAGGAACTCACCCCGCAGCCGCGCGACTCCCGGTTTGAGAATACAATGATAATTTGTATATTTTTAGACTTAGGCTTATAAACATGGCGTTAGAGGGTGAAAACTCGAAACAGCCCTCTAACGGCCCCGTCGGTGGCACCAACACCTCCCACGGGACCAATGTACCTCTTAGGAACTGACCCCGCAACCGCGCGACTCCCGGTTTGAGAATACGACGGTAATTTGCATATTTCTAGACTTAGCCTTAAAAACATGGCGTTAGTGGGTGAAAACTCGAATCATTCCCCAAACGGCCCCGTGGGTGGCACCATCATCTCCCACGGGATCAATGTAACTCGTAGGAACTGACCCCGCAGCCGCGGGTCTCTCGATTTGAGAATACGACGGTAATTTGCAAATTTCTAGACTTAGGCATAAAAACATATCTTTAGAGGGTGAGAACTAGAAACAGCCCCCGAACGTCTCCGTGTGTGGCACCAACACCTCCCACGGGACCAATGTAACTCCTAGGAACTGACCCCCCAACCGCGTAACTCCTGGTTTGAGAATACGATGATAATTTGCATATTTTTAGACTTAGTCTTAAAAACATGACGTTAGAGCGTGAAAACTCGAAACAGCCCTCTAACGGCCCCGTGGGTGGCACCAACACCTCCCACGGGACCAATGTAACTCGTCGGAACTAACTCCGCAGCCGCGGGACTCTCGATTTGTGAATATGATGGTAATTTGCATATTTCTAGACTTAGGCTTAAAAACATGGCGTTAGTGGGTGAAAACTCGAAACATCCCCCAAACGGCCCGTGGGTGGCACCATCACCTCCCAAGGGACCAATGTAACTCGTAGGAACTGTCCCCACAGCCGTGGGACTCCCGGTTTGAGAATACAACGATAATTTGTATTTTTCTTGACTTAGCTTTAAAAACATGGCCTTAGAGGGTGAGAACTCTAAATAGCCCTCTAACTGTCCCGTGGGTGGCACCAACACCTCCCACGGTACCAATGTAACTCGTAGGAACTGTCCCCGCAGCCGCAGGACTCCCAATTTGAGAATACGACGATAATTTGTATTTTTCTAGACTTAGGCTTAAAAACATTCCGAACGACCCCGTGGGTGGCACCAACACCTCCCACGGGACCAATGTAACTCGTAGGAACTGACCCCGCAGCCGCGGGTCTCTCGGTTTGAGAGTATGATGGTAATTTTCATATTTCTAGACTTTGGCTTAAAAACATGGTGTTAGTGGGTGAGAACTGGAAACAGCCCCCGAACGGCCCCGTGGGTGGCACCAACACCTCCCACGGGACCAATGTAACTCGTAGGAACTGACCCCGCAGCCGCGGGTCTCTCATTTTAAGAGTTTGACCGTAATTTGCATATTTCTAGACTTAGCCTTAAAAACATTGCATTAGAGGGTGAGAACTAGAAACAGCCCCCGAACGTCCCCGTGGGTGGCACCAACACCTCCCACGGGACCAATGTAACTCGTAGGAACGGACCCCGCAGCCGCGGGACTCCTGGTTTGAGAATACGATGGTAATTTGCATATTTTTAGACTTAGACTTAAAAACATGGCGTTAGAGGGTGAGAACTCGAAACATCCCCTGCACGACCCCGTGGGTGGCACCAACACCTCCCACAGGACCAATGTAACTCTTAGGAACTGACCCCGCAGCCGCGGGTCTCCCGATTTGAGTGTTCGGTGGTAATTTGCATATTTTTAGACTTAGCCTTAAAAACATGGCGTTAGAGGGTGAAAACTCGAAACAACCCTATAACCGCCCCGTGGGTGGCACCAACACCTCCCACGGGACCAATGTAACTCGTCGGAACTAACTCCGCAGCCGCGGTACTCTTGGTTTGTGAATATGATGGTCATTTGAATATTTCTAGACTTAAGCTTAAAAACATGGCGTTAGTGGGTGAAAACTCGAAACATCCCCCAAACGGCCCCGTGGGTGGCACCATCACCTCCCACGGGACCAATGTAACTCGTAGGAACTAACCCCGCAGCTGTGCGACTCCCGGTTTGAGAATACGATGATAATTTGCATATTTTTAGACTTAGCCTTAAAAACATGGCGTTAGAGGGTGAAAACTTGAAATAGCCCTCCAACGGCCCCGTGGGTGGCACCAACACCTCCCACGGGACCAATGTAACTCGTAGGAACTGTCCCCGTAGCCGCGGGACTCCCGATTTGAGAATAGAACGATAATTTTCATATTTCTTTACTTAGGCTTAAAAACTGTGTTAGTGGGTGATAACTCGAAATAGCCCCCGAACGGCCCCGTGGGTGGCACCAACACCTCCCACGGGACCAATGTAACTCGTCGGAACTAACTCCGCAGCCGCGGGACTCTCGATTTGTGAATATGATGGTAATTTGCATATTTCTAGACTTAGGCTTAAAAACATGGCGTTAGTGGGTGAAAACTCGAAACATCCCCCAAACGGCCCCGTGGGTGGCACCATCACCTCCCACGGGACCAATGTAACTCGTAGGAACTAACCCCGCAGCTGCGCGACTCCCGGTTTGAGAATACGATGATAATTTTCACATTTTTAGACTTAGCCTTAAAAACATGGCGTTAGAGGGTGAAAACTTGAAATAGCCCTCCAACGGCCCCGTGGGTGGCACCAACACCTCCCACGGGACCAATGTAACTCGTAGGAACTGTCCCCGTAGCCGCGGGACTCTCGATTTGAGAATAGAACGATAATTTTCATATTTCTAGACTTTGGCTTAAAAACATGGTGTTAGTGGGTGAGAACTCGAAACAGCCCCCGAACGGCCCCGTGGGTGGCACCAACACCTCCCACGGGACCAATGTAACTCGTAGGAACTGACCCCGCAGCCGCTGGTCTCTCATTTTAAGAGTTTGACCGTAATTTGCATATTTCTAGACTTAGCCTTAAAAACATTGCATTAGAGGGTGAGAACTAGAAACAGCCCCCGAACGTCCCCGTGGATGGCACCAACACCTCCCACGGGACCAATGTAACTCGTAGGAACGGACCCCGCAGCCGCGGGACTCCTGGTTTGAGAATACGATGGTAATTTGCATATTTTTAGACTTAGACTTAAAAACATGGCGTTAGAGGGTGAGAACTCGAAACATCCCCTGCACGACCCCGTGGGTGGCACCAACACCTCCCACAGGACCAATGTAACTCTTAGGAACTGACCCCGCAGCCGCGGGTCTCCCGATTTGAGTGTTCGGTGGTAATTTGCATATTTTTAGACTTAGCCTTAAAAACATGGCGTTAGAGGGTGAAAACTCGAAACAACCCTATAACCGCCCCGTGGGTGGCACCAACACCTCCCACGGGACCAATGTAACTCGTCGGAACTAACTCTGCAGCCGCGGTACTCTTGGTTTGTGAATATGATGGTCATTTGAATATTTCTAGACTTAGGCTTAAAAACATGGCGTTAGTGGGTGAAAACTCGAAACATCCCCCAAACGGCCCCGTGGGTGGCACCATCACCTCCCACGGGACCAATGTAACTCGTAGGAACTAACCCCGCAGCTGTGCGACTCCCGGTTTGAGAATACGATGATAATTTGCATATTTTTAGACTTAGCCTTAAAAACATGGCGTTAGAGGGTGAAAACTTGAAATAGCCCTCCAACGGCCCCGTGGGTGGCACCAACACCTCCCACGGGACCAATGTAACTCGTAGGAACTGTCCCCGTAGCCGCGGGACTCCCGATTTGAGAATAGAACGATAATTTTCATATTTCTTTACTTAGGCTTAAAAACTGTGTTAGTGGGTGATAACTCGAAATAGCCCCCGAACGGCCCCGTGGGTGGCACCAACACCTCCCACGGGACCAATGTAACTCGTCGGAACTAACTCCGCAGCCGCGGGACTCTCGATTTGTGAATATGATGGTAATTTGCATATTTCTAGACTTAGGCTTAAAAACATGGCGTTAGTGGGTGAAAACTCGAAACATCCCCCAAACGGCCCCGTGGGTGGCACCATCACCTCCCACGGGACCAATGTAACTCGTAGGAACTAACCCCGCAGCTGTGCGACTCCCGGTTTGAGAATACGATGATAATTTGCACATTTTTAGACTTAGCCTTAAAAACATGGCGTTAGAGGGTGAAAACTCGAAACAGCCCTCTAACTGTCCCGTGGGTGGCACCAACACCTCCCAAGGGACCAATGTAACTCGTAGGAACTGTCCCCACAGCCGTGGGACTCCCGATTTGAGAATACAACGATAATTTGTATTTTTCTTGACTTAGCTTTAAAAACATGGCCTTAGAGGGTGAGAACTCGAAATAGCCCTCTAACTGTCCCGTGGGTGGCACCAACACCTCCCACGGTACCAATGTAACTCGTAGGAACTGTCCTCGCAGCCGCGGGACTCCCAATTTGAGAATACGACGATAATTTGTATTTTTCTAGACTTAGGCTTAAAAACATTCCGAACGGCCCCGTGGGTGGCACCAACACCTCCCACGGGACCAATGTAACTCGTAGGAACTGACCCCGCAGCCGCGGGTCTCTCGGTTTGAGAGTATGATGGTAATTTTCATATTTCTAGACTTTGGCTTAAAAACATGGCGTTAGTGGGTGAGAACTCGAAATAGCCCCTGCCGAGCCCCGTGGGTGGCACCAACACCTCGCACGGGACCAATGTACCTCTTAGGAACTGACCCCGCAACCGCGCGACTCCCGGTTTGAGAATACGACGGTAATTTTCATATTTCTAGACTCAGCCTTAAAAACATGGCGTTAGTGGGTGAAAACTCGAATCATTCCCCAAACGGCCCCGTGGGTGGCACCATCATCTCCCACGGGATCAATGTAACTCGTAGGAACTGACCCCGCAGCGGCGGGTCTCTCGATTTGAGAATATGACGGTAATTTGCAAATTTCTAGACTTAGGCTTAAAAACATGGCTTTAGAGGGTGAGAACAAGAAACAGCCCCCGAACGTCTCCGTGGGTGGCACCAACACCTCCCACGGGACCAATGTAACTCCTAGGAACTGACCCCGCAACCGAGTAACTCCCGGTTTGAGAATACGATGATAATTTGCATATTTTTAGACTTAGGCTTAAAAACATGACGTTAGAGCGTGAAAACTCGAAACAACCCTCTAACGGCCCCGTGGGTGGCACCAACACCTCCCACGGGACCAATGTAACTCGTCGGAACTAACTCCGCAGCCGCGGGACTCTCGGTTTGTGAATATGATGGTAATTTTCATATTTCCAGACTTAGGCTTAAAAACATGGCGTTAGTGGGTGAAAACTCGAAACATCCCCCAAACGGCCCCGTGGGTGGCACCATCACCTCCCACGGGACCAATGTAACTCGTAGGAACTAACCCCGCAGCTGTGCGACTCCCGGTTTGAGAATACGATGATAATTTGCATATTTTTAGACTTAGCCTTAAAAACATGGCGTTAGAGGGTGAAAACTTGAAATAGCCCTCCAACGGCCCCGTGGGTGGCACCAACACCTCCCACGGGACCAATGTAACTCGTAGGAACTGTCCCCGTAGCCGCGGGACTCCCGATTTGAGAATAGAACGATAATTTTCATATTTCTTTACTTAGGCTTAAAAACTGTGTTAGAGGGTGAGAACTAGAAACCGCCCCCGAACGTCCCCGTGGGTGGCACCAACACCACCCACGGGACCAATGTAACTCGTTGGAACTGACCCCGCATCCGCGGGACTCCCGGATTGAGAATACGACGGTAATTTTCATATTTCTAGACTTAGCCTTAAAAACATGGCGTTAGTGGGTGAAAACTCGAAACATTCCCCAAATGGCCCCGTGGGTGGCACCATCATCTCCCACGGGATCAATGTAACTCGTAGGAACTGACCCCGCAGCCGCGGGTCTCTCGATTTGAGAAAACGATGGTAATTTGCATATTTCTAGACTTAGGCTTAAAAACATGGCTTTAGAGGGTGAGAACTTGAAACAACCCCCAAACGTCTCCGTGGGTGGCACCAACACCTCGCACGGGACCAATGTAACTCGTAGGAACTGACCCCGCAACCGCGCGACTTCCGGTTTGAGAATACGATGATAATTTGCATATTTTTAGACTTAGGCTTAAAAACATGATGTTAGAGCGTGAAAACGCGAAACATCCCTCTAACGGCCCCGTGGGTGGCACCAACACCTCCCACGGGACCAATGTAACTCGTCGGAACTAACTCCGTAGCCGCGGGACTCTCGGTTTGTGAATATGATGGTAATTTGCATATTTCTAGACTTAGGCTTAAAAACATGGCGTTAGTGGGTGAAAACTCGAAACATCGCCCAAACGGCCCCGTGGGTGGCACCATCACCTCCCATGGGACCAATGTAACTCGTAGGAACTAACCCCGCAGCTGCGCGACTCCCGGTTTGAGAATACGATGATAATTTGCACATTTTTAGACTTAGCCTTAAAAACATGGCGTTAGAGGGTGAAAACTCAAAACAGCCCTCTAACTGTCCCGTGGGTGGCACCAACACCTCCCACGGGACCAATGTAACTCGTAGGAACTGTCCCCGCAGCCGCGGGACTCCCGATTTGAGAATGCAACGATCATTTGTATTTTTCTTGACTTAGCCTTAAAAACATGGCGTTTGAGGGTGAGAACTCGAAATAGCCCTCTAACTGTCCCGTGGGTGGCACCAACACCTCCCACAGTACCAATGTAACTCGTAGGAACTGTCCCCGCAGCCGCGGGACTCCCAATTTGAGAATACGACGATAATTTCTATTTTTCTAGACTTAGGCTTTAAAACATGGTGTTAGTGTGTGAGAATTCGAAATAGCCCTCGAACGGCCCCGTGGGTGGGACCAACACCTCCCACAGGACCAATATAACTCGTAGGAACTGACCCCGCAGCTGCGGTTCTCTCGGTTTGAGAGTATGATGGTAATTTGCATATTTCTAGACTTAGGCTTAAAAACATGGCTTTAGAGGGTGAGAACTTGAAACAACCCCCAAACGTCTCCGTGGGTGGCACCAACACCTCCCACGGGACCAATGTAACTCGTAGGAACTGACCCCGCAACCGCGCGACTTCCGATTTGAGAATACGATGATAATTTAAATATTTTTAGACTTAGGCTTAAAAACATGATGTTAGAGCGTGAAAACGCGAAACATCCCTCTAACGGCCCCGTGGGTGGCACCAACACCTCCCACGGGACCAATGTAACTCGTCGGAACTAACTCCGTAGCCGCGGGACTCTCGGTTTGTGAATATGATGGTAATTTGCATATTTCTAGACTTAGGCTTAAAAACATGGCGTTAGTGGGTGAAAACTCGAAACATCCCCCAAACGGCCCCGTGGGTGGCACCATCACCTCCCATGGGACCAATGTAACTCGTAGGAACTAACCCCGCAGCTGCGCGACTCCCGGTTTGAGAATACGATGATAATTTGCACATTTTTAGACTTAGCCTTAAAAACATGGCGTTAGAGGGTGAAAACTCGAAACAGCCCTCTAACTGTCCCGTGGGTGGCACCAACACCTCCCACGGGACCAATGTAACTCGTAGGAACTGTCCCCGCAGCCGCGGGACTCCCGATTTGAGAATGCAACGATCATTTGTATTTTTCTTGACTTAGCCTTAAAAACATGGCGTTTGAGGGTGAGAAGTCGAAATATCCCTCTAACTGTCCCGTGGGTGGCACCAACACCTCCCACAGTACCAATGTAACTCGTAGGAACTGTCCCCGCAGCCGCGGGACTCCCAATTTGAGAATACGACGATAATTTCTATTTTTCTAGACTTAGGCTTTAAAACATGGTGTTAGTGGGTGAGAACTCGAAATAGCCCCCGAACGGCCCCGTGGGTGGCACCAACACCTCCCACAGGACCAATATAACTCGTAGGAACTGACCCCGCAGCTGCGGTTCTCTCGGTTTGAGAGTATGATGGTAATTTGCATATTTCTAGACTTAGGCTTAAAAACATGGTGTTAGTGGGTGAGAACTCGAAACAGCCCCCAAACGGCCCCGTGGGTGGCACCAACACCTCCCACGGGACCAATGTAACTCGTAGGAACTGATCCCGCATCTGCGGGTCTCTCGTTTTAAGAGTATGACCGTAATTTGCATATTTCTAGACTTAGCCTTAAAAACATGGCATTAGAGGGTGAGAACTAGAAATAGCACCCGAATGTCCCCGTGGGTGGCACCAACACCTCCCACGGGACCAATGTAACTCGTAGGAACTGACCCCGCAGCCGCGGGACTCCCGGTTTGAGAATACGATGGTAATTTACATATTTTTAGACTTAGGCTTAAAAACATGGCGTTAGTGGGTGAGAACTCGAAATAGCCCCTGCACAGCCCCGTGGGTGGCACCAACACCTCGCACGGGACCAATGTACCTCTTAGGAACTGACCCCGCAACCGCGCGACTCCCGGTTTGAGAATACGACGGTAATTTGCATATTTCTAGACTCAGCCTTAAAAACATGGCGTTAGTGGGTGAAAACTCGAATCATTCCCCAAACGGCCCCGTGGGTGGCACCATCATCTCCCACGGGATCAATGTAACTCGTAGGAACTGACCCCGCAGCGGCGGGTCTCTCAATTTGAGAATATGACGGTAATTTGCAAATTTCTAGACTTAGGCTTAAAAACATGGCTTTAGAGGGTGAGAACAAGAAACAGCCCCCGAACGTCTCCGTGGGTGGCACCAACACCTCCCACGGGACCAATGTAACTCCTAGGAACTGACCCCGCAACCGAGTAACTCCCGGTTTGAGAATACGATGATAATTTGCATATTTTTAGACTTAGGCTTAAAAACATGACGTTAGAGCGTGAAAACTCGAAACAACCCTCTAACGGCCCCGTGGGTGGCACCAACACCTCCCACGGGACCAATGTAACTCGTCGGAACTAACTCCGCAGCCGCGGGACTCTCGGTTTGTGAATATGATGGTAATTTTCATATTTCTAGACTTAGGCTTAAAAACATGGCGTTAGTGGGTGAAAACTCGAAACATCCCCCAAACGGCCCCGTGGGTGGCACCATCACCTCCCACGGGACCAATGTAACTCGTAGGAACTAACCCCGCAGCTGTGCGACTCCCGGTTTGAGAATACGATGATAATTTGCATATTTTTAGACTTAGCCTTAAAAACATGGCGTTAGAGGGTGAAAACTTGAAATAGCCCTCCAACGGCCCCGTGGGTGGCACCAACACCTCCCACGGGACCAATATAACTCGTAGGAACTGTCCCCGTAGCCGCGGGACTCCCGATTTGAGAATAGAACGATAATTTTCATATTTCTTTACTTTGGCTTAAAAACTGTGTTAGAGGGTGAGAACTAGAAACCGCCCCCGAACGTCCCCGTGGGTGGCACCAACACCACCCACGGGACCAATGTAACTCGTTGGAACTGACCCCGCATCCGCGGGACTCCCGGCTTGAGAATACGACGGTAATTTTCATATTTCTAGACTTAGCCTTAAAAACATGGCGTTAGTGGGTGAAAACTCGAAACATTCCCCAAATGGCCCCGTGGGTGGCACCATCATCTCCCACGGGATCAATGTAACTCGTAGGAACTGACCCCGCAGCCGCGGGTCTCTCGATTTGAGAAAACGATGGTAATTTGCATATTTCTAGACTTAGGCTTAAAAACATGGCTTTAGAGGGTGAGAACTTGAAACAACCCCCAAACGTCTCCGTGGGTGGCACCAACACCTCCCACGGGACCAATGTAACTCGTAGGAACTGACCCCGCAACCGCGCGACTTCCGGTTTGAGAATACGATGATAATTTGCATATTTTTAGACTTAGGCTTAAAAACATGATGTTAGAGCGTGAAAACGCGAAACATCCCTCTAACGGCCCCGTGGGTGGCACCAACACCTCCCACGGGACCAATGTAACTCGTCGGAACTAACTCCGTAGCCGCGGGACTCTCGGTTTGTGAATATGATGGTAATTTGCATATTTCTAGACTTAGGCTTAAAAACATGGCGTTAGTGGGTGAAAACTCGAAACATCCCCCAAACGGCCCCGTGGGTGGCACCATCACCTCCCATGGGACCAATGTAACTCGTAGGAACTAACCCCGCAGTTGCGCGACTCCCGGTTTGAGAATACGATGATAATTTGCACATTTTTAGACTTAGCCTTAAAAACATGGCGTTAGAGGGTGAAAACTCGAAACAGCCCTCTAACTGTCCCGTGGGTGGCACCAACACCTCCCACGGGACCAATGTAACTCGTAGGAACTGTCCCCGCAGCCGCGGGACTCCCGATTTGAGAATGCAACGATCATTTGTATTTTTCTTGACTTAGCCTTAAAAACATGGCGTTTGAGGGTGAGAACTCGAAATAGCCCTCTAACTGTCCCGTGGGTGGCACCAACACCTCCCACAGTACCAATGTAACTCGTAGGAACTGTCCCCGCAGCCGCGGGACTCCCAATTTGAGAATACGACGATAATTTCTATTTTTCTAGACTTAGGCTTTAAAACATGGTGTTAGTGTGTGAGAATTCGAAATAGCCCTCGAACGGCCCCGTGGGTGGCACCAACACCTCCCACAGGACCAATATAACTCGTAGGAACTGACCCCGCAGCTGCGGTTCTCTCGGTTTGAGAGTATGATGGTAATTTGCATATTTCTAGACCTAGGCTTAAAAACATGGCTTTAGAGGGTGAGAACTTGAAACAACCCCCAAACGTCTCCGTGTGTGGCACCAACACCTCCCACGGGACCAATGTAACTCGTAGGAACTGACCCCGCAACCGCGCGACTTCCGGTTTGAGAATACGATGATAATTTAAATATTTTTAGACTTAGGCTTAAAAACATGATGTTAGAGCGTGAAAACGCGAAACATCCCTCTAACGGCCCCGTGGGTGGCACCAACACCTCCCACGGGACCAATGTAACTCGTCGGAACTAACTCCGTAGCCGCGGGACTCTCGGTTTGTGAATATGATGGTAATTTGCATATTTCTAGACTTAGGCTTAAAAACATGGCGTTAGTGGGTGAAAACTCGAAACATCCCCCAAACGGCCCCGTGGGTGGCACCATCACCTCCCACGGGACCAATGTAACTCGTAGGAACTAACCCCGCAGCTGTGCGACTCCCGGTTTGAGAATACGATGATAATTTGCCCATTTTTAGACTTAGCCTTAAAAACATGGCGTTAGAGGGTGAAAACTCGAAACAGCCCTCTAACTGTCCCGTGGGTGGCACCAACACCTCCCACGGGACCAATGTAACTCGTAGGAACTGTCCCCGCAGCCGCGGGACTCCCGATTTGAGAATGCAACGATCATTTGTATTTTTCTTGACTTAGCCTTAAAAACATGGCGTTTGAGGGTGAGAACTCGAAATAGCCCTCTAACTGTCCCGTGGGTGGCACCAACACCTCCCACAGTACCAATGTAACTCGTAGGAACTGTCCCCGCAGCCGCGGGACTCCCAATTTGAGAATACGACAATAATTTCTATTTTTCTAGACTTAGGCTTTAAAACATGGTGTTAGTGGGTGAGAACTCGAAATAGCCCACCAACACCTCCCACAGGACCAATATAACTCGTAGGAACTGACCCCGCAGCTGCGGTTCTCTCGGTTTGAGAGTATGATGGTAATTTGCATATTTCTAGACTTAGGCTTAAAAACATGGTGTTAGTGGGTGAGAACTCGAAACAGCCCCCAAACGGCCCCGTGGGTGGCACCAACACCTCCCACGGGACCAATGTAACTCGTAGGAACTGATCCCGCATCTGCGGGTCTCTCGTTTTAAGAGTATGACCGTAATTTGCATATTTCTAGACTTAGCCTTAAAAACATGGCATTAGAGGGTGAGAACTAGAAATAGCACCCGAATGTCCCCGTGGGTGGCACCAACACCTCCCACGGGACCAATGTAACTCGTAGGAACTGACCCCGCAGCCGCGGGACTCCCGGTTTGAGAATACGATGGTAATTTGCATATTTTTAGACTTAGGCTTAAAAACATTGCGTTAGTGGGTGAGAACTCGAAATAGCCCCTGCACGGCCCCGTGGGTGGCACCAACACCTCACACGGGACCAATGTACCTCTTAGGAACTGACCCCGCAACCGCGCGACTCCCGGTTTGAGAATACGACGGTAATTTTCATATTTCTAGACTCAGCCTTAAAAACATGGCGTTAGTGGGTGAAAACTCGAATCATTCCCCAAACGGCCCCGTGGGTGGCACCATCATCTCCCACGGGATCAATGTAACTCGTAGGAACTGACCCCGCAGCCGCGAGACTCCTGGTTTGATAATACGACTGTAATTTACATATTTGAAGACTTAGGCTTAAAAATAGGGTGTTAGAGGGTGAGAACTAGAAACAGCCCCCGAACGGCCCCATGGGTGGCACCAACACCTCCCACGGGACCAATGTAACTCGTAGGAACAGACCCCGCAGCCGCGGGACTCCTAATTTGAGAATACGAAGATAATTTATATTTTTCTAGGCTTAGGCTTAAAAACATGGTGTTAGTGGGTGAGAACTCGAAATAGCCCCCGAACGGCCCCATGGGTGGCACCAACACCTCCCACGGGACAAATCTAACTCGTAGGAACTGACCCCGCAGCCGCGGGTCTCTCGGTTTGAGAGTATGATGGTAATTTGCATATTTCTAGACTTAGTCTTAAAAACATGGTGTTAGTGGGTTAGAACACGAAACAGCCCCCGAACGGCCCCGTGGGTGGCACCAACACCTCCCACGGGACCAATGAAACTCGTAGGAACTGACCCCGCAGCCGCGGGTCTCTCATTTTAAGAGTATGACCGTAATTTGCATATTTCTAGACTTAGCCTTAAAAACATTGCATTAGAGGGTGAGAACTCGAAACAGCCCCCGAACGTCCCCGTGGGTGGCACCAACACCTCCCACGGGACCAATGTAACTCGTAGGAACTGACCCCGCAACCGCGGGACTCCTGGTTTGAGAATACGATTGTAATTTGCATATTTTTAGACTTAGGCTTAAAAACATGGCGTTAGAGGGTGAGAACTCGAAATAGCCCCTGCACGGCCCCGTGGGTGGCACCAACACCTCCCACAGGACCAATGTAACTCTTAGGAACTGACCTCGCAGCCGCGGGTCTGCCGATTTGAGTGTTCGATGGTAATTTGCATATTATTAGACTTAGCCTTAAAAACATGGCGTTTGAGGGTGAAAACTCGAAACAACCCTCTAACGGCCCCGTGGGTGGCACCAACACCTCCCACGGGGCCAATGTAACTCGTCGGAACTAACTCCGCAGCCGCGGTACTCTCGGTTTGTGAATATGATGGTAATTTGCATATTTCTAGACTTAGGCTTAAAAACATGGCGTTAGTGGGTGAAAACTCAAAACATCCCCCAAACGGGCCCGTGGGTGGCACCATCACCTCCCAGGGGACCAATGTAACTCGTAGGAACTAACCCCGCAGCTGTGCGACTCCCGGTTTGAGAATACGATGATAATTTGAATATTTTTAGACTTAGCCTTAAAAACATGGCGTTAGAGGGTGAAAACTTGAAATAGCCCTCCAACGGCCCCGTGGGTGGCACCAACACCTCCCACGGGACGAATGTATCTCGTAGGAAGTTTCCCCGTAGCCGCGGGACTCCCGATTTGAGAATACGACGATAATTTGCATATTTCTTGACTTAGGCTTAAAAACTGTGTTAGTGGGTGATAACTCGAAATAGCCCCCGAACGGCCCCGTGGGTGGCACCAACACCTCCCACGGGACCAATGTAACTCGTAGGAACTGACCCCTCAGCTGCGGGTCTCTCGATTTGAGAGTATGATGGTAATTTGCATATTTCTAGACTTAGGCTTAAAAATATGGCGTTAGAGGGTGAGAACTAGAAACAACCCCCGAACGACCCCGTTGGTGGCACCAACACCACCCACGGGACCAATGTAACTCGTAGGAACTGACCCCGCATCCGCGGGACTCCCGGCTTGAGAATACGATGGTAATTTGCATATTTCTAGACTTAGCCTTAAAAACATGTCGTTAGTGGGTGAAAACTCGAAACATTCCCCAAATGGCCCCGTGGGTGGCACCATCATCTCCCACGGGATCAATGTAACTCGTAGGAACTGACCCCGCAGCCGCGGGTCTCTCGATTTGAGAATACGACGGTAATTTGCATATTTCTAGACTTAGGCTTAAAAACATGGCTTTAGAGGGTGAGAACTTGAAACAACCCCCAAACGTCTCCGTGGGTGGCACCAACACCTCCCACGGGACCAATGTAACTCGTAGGAACTGACCCCGCAACCGCGCGACTTTCGGTTTGAGAATACGATGATAATTTGCATATTTTTAGACTTAGGCTTAAAAACATGATGTTAGAGCGTGAAAACGCGAAACATCCCTCTAACGGCCCCGGGGGTGGCACCAACACCTCCCACGGGACCAATGTAACTCGTCGGAACTAACTCCGCAGCCGCGGGACTCTCGGTTTGTGAATATGATGGTAATTTGCATATTTCTAGACTTAGGCTTCAAAGCATGGCGTTAGTGGGTGAAAACTCGAAACATCCCCCAAACGGCCCCGTGGGTGGTACCATCACCTCCCACGGGACCAATGTTACTCGTAGGAACTAACCCCGCAGCTGCGCGACTCCCAGTTTGAGAATACGATGATAATTTACACATTTTTAGACTTATCCTTAAAAACATGGGGTTAGAGGGTGAAAACTCGAAACAGCCCTCTAACTGTCCCGTGGGTGGTACCAACACCTCCCAAGGGACCAATGTAACTCGTAGGAACTGTCCCCGCAGCCGCGGGACTCCCGATTTGAGAATGCAACGATCATTTGTATTTTTCTTGACTTAGCCTTAAAAACATGGCGTTTGAGGGTGAGAACTCGAAATAGCCCTCTAACTGTCCCGTGGGTGGCACCAACACCTCCCACAGTACCAATGTAACTCGTAGGAACTGTCCCCGCAGCCGCGGGACTTCCAATTTGAGAATACGACGATAATTTGTATTTTTCTAGACTTAGGCTTTAAAACATGGTGTTAGTGGGTGAGAACTCGAAATAGCCCCCGAACGGCCCCGTGGGTGGCACCAACACCTCCCACAGGACCAATATAACTCGTAGGAACTGACACCGCAGCTGCGGTTCTCTCGGTTTGAGAGTATGATGGTAATTTGCATATTTCTAGACTTAGGCTTAAAAACATGGTGTTAGTGGGTGAGAACTCGAAACAGCCCCCAAACGGCCCCGTGGGTGGCACCAACACCTCCCACGGGACCAATGTAACTCGTAGGAACTGACCCCGCATCCGCGGGTCTCTCGTTTTAAGAGTATGACCGTAATTTGCATATTTCTAGACTTAGCCTTAAAAACATGGCATTAGAGGGTGAGAACTCGAAATAGCCCCTGCACGGCCCCGTGGGTGGCACCAACACCTCGCACGGGACCAATGTACCTCTTAGGAACTGACCCCGCAACCGCGCGACTCCCGGTTTGAGAATACGACGGTAATTTGCATATTTCTAGACTCACCCTTAAAAACATGGCATTAGTGGGTGAAAACTCGAATCATTCCCCAAACGGCCCCGTGGGTGGCACCATCATCTCCCACGGGATCAATGTAACTCGTAGGAACTGACCCCGCAGCGGCGGGTCTCTCGATTTGAGAATACGACGGTAATTTGCAAATTTCTAGACTTAGGCTTAAAAACATGGCTTTAGAGGGTGAGAACAAGAAACAGCCCCCGAACGTCTCCGTGGGTGGCACCAACACCTCCCACGGGACCAATGTAACTCCTAGGAACTGACCCCGCAACCGAGTAACTCCCGGTTTGAGAATACGATGATAATTTGCATATTTTTAGACTTAGGCTTAAAAACATGACGTAAGAGCGTGAAAACTCGAAACAGCCATCTAACGGCCCCGTGGGTGGCACCAACACCTCCCACGGGACCAATGTAACTCGTCAGAACTAACTCCGCAGCCGCGGGACTCTCGGTTTGTGAATATTATGGTAATTTTCATATTTCTAGACTTAGGCTTAAAAATATGGCGTTTGTGGGTGAAAACTCGAAACATCCCCCAAACGTCCCCGTGGGTGGCACCATCACCTCCCACGGGACCAATGTAACTCGTAGGAACTAACCCCGCAGCTGCGCGACTCCCGGTTTGAGAATACGATGATAATTTGCACATTTTTAGACTTAGCCTTAAAAACATGGCGTTAGAGGGTGAAAACTCGAAACAGCCCTCTAACTGTCCCGTGGGTGGCACCAACACCTCCCACGGGACCAATGTAACTCGTAGGAACTGTCCCCGCAGCCGCGGGACTCCCGATTTGAGAATACAACGATAATTTGTATTTTTCATGACTTAGCCTTAAAAATATGGCGTTAGAGGGTGAGAACTCGAAATAGACCTCTAACTGTCCCATGGGTGGCACCAACACCTCCCACGGTACCAATGTAACTCGTAGGAACTGTCCCCGCAGCCGCGGGACTCCCAATTTGAGAATACGACGATAATTTATATTTTTCTAGGCTTAGGCTTAAAAACATGGTGTTAGTGGGTGAGAACTCGAAATAGCCCCCGAACGGCCCCGTGGGTGGCACCAACACCTCCCACGGGACAAATGTAACTCTTAGGAACTGACCCCGCAGCCGCGGGTCTCTCGGTTTGAGAGTATGATGGAAATTTGCATATTTCTAGACTTAGGCTTAAAAACATGGTGTTAGTGGGTTAGAACTCGAAACAGCCCCCGAACGGCCCCGTGGGTGGCACCAACACCTCCCACGGGACCAATGAACTCGTAGGAACTGACCCCGCAGCCGCGGGTCTCTCATTTTAAGAGTATGACCGTAATTTGCATATTTCTAGACTTAGCCTTAAAAACATTGCATTAGAGGGTGAGAACTAGAAACAGCCCCCGAACGTCCTCGTGGGTGGCACCAACACCTCCCACGGGACCAATGTAACTCGTAGGAACTGACCCCGCAGCCGCGGGACTCCCGGTTTGAGAATACGATGGTAATTTGTATATTTTTAGACTTAGGCTTAAAAACATGGCGTTAGAGGGTGAAAACTCGAAACAACCCCTGCACGGCCCCGTAGGTGGCACCAACACCTCCCACAGGACCAATGTAACTCTTAGGAACTGACCCCACAGCCGCGGGTCTGCCGATTTGAGTGTTCGATGGTAATTTGCATATTTTTAGACTTAGCCTTAAAAACATGGCGTTTCAGGGTGAAAACTCGAAACAACCCTCTAACGGCCCCGTGGGTGGCACCAACAACTCCCACGGGACCAATGTAACTCGTCGGAACTAACTCCGCAGCCGCGGGACTCCCGGTTTGAGAATACGATGGTAATTTGAATATTTTTAGACTTAGGCTTAAAAACATGGCGTTAGAGGGTGAGAACTCGAAACAGCCCCTGCACGGCCCCGTGGGTGGCACCAACACCTCCCACAGGACCAATGTAACTCTTAGGAACTGACCCCACAGCCGCGGGTCTGCCGATTTGAGTGTTCGATGGTAATTTGCATATTTTTAGACTTAGCCTTAAAAACATGGCGTTTGAGGGTGAAAACTCGAAACAACCCTCTAACGGCCCCGTGGGTGGCACCAACACCTCCCACGGGGCCAATGTAACTCGTCGGAACTAACTCCGCAGCCGCGGTACTCTCGGTTTGTGAATATGATGGTAATTTGCATATTTCTAGACTTAGGCTTAAAAACATGGCGTTAGTGGGTGAAAACTCGAAACATCCCCCAAACGGGCCCGTGGGTGGCACCATCACCTCCCAGGGGACCAATGTAACTCGTAGGAACTAACCCCGCAGCTGTGCGACTCCCGGTTTGAGAATACGATGATAATTTGAATATATTTAGACTTAGCCTTAAAAACATGGCGTTAGAGGGTGAAAACTTGAAATAGCCCTCCAACGGCCCCGTGGGTGGCACCAACACCTCCCACGGGACGAATGTATCTCGTAGGAACTTTCCCCGTAGCCGCGGGACTCCCGATTTTAGAATACGACGATAATTTGCATATTTCTTGACTTAGGCTTAAAAACATTGTGTTAGTGGGTGAGAACTCGAAATAGCCCCCGAACGGCCCCGTGGGTGGCACCAACTCCTCCCACGGGACCATTGTAACTCATAGGAACTGACCCCGCAGCTGCGGGTCTCTCGATTTGAGAGTATGATGGTAATTTTCATATTTCTAGACTTAGGCTTAAAAACATGGCGTTAGAGGGTGAGAACTAGAAACAGCCCCCGAACGTCCCCGTGGGTGGCACCAACACCACCCACGGGACCAATGTAACTCGTAGGAACTGACCCCGCATCCGTGGGACTCCCGTCTTGAGAATACGACGGTAATTTGCATATTTCTAGACTTAGCCTTAAAAACATGGCGTTAGTGGGTGAAAACTCGAAACATTCCCCAAACGGCCCCGTGGGTGGCACCATCATCTCCCACGGGATCAATGTAACTCGTAGGAACCGACCCCGCAGCCGCGGGTCTCTCGATTTGAGAATACGACGGTAATTTGCATATTTCTAGACTTAGGCTTAAAAACATGGCTTTAGAGGGTGAGAACTAGAAACAACCCCCGAACGTCTCCGTGGGTGGCACCAACACCTCCCACGGGACCAATGTAACTCGTAGGAACTGACCCCGCAACCGCGCGACTCCCGTTTTGAGAATACGATGATAATTTGCATATTTTTAGACTTAGGCTTAAAAACATGACGTTAGAGCGGGAAAACTCGAAACATCGCTCTAACGGCCCCGTGGGTGGCACCAACAACTCCCACGGGACCAATGTAACTCGTCGGAACTAACTCCGCAGCCGCGGGACTCTCGGTTTGTGAATATGATGGTAATTTGCATATTTCTAGACTTAGGCTTAAAAACATGGCGTTAGTGGTTGAAAACTCGAAACATCCCTCAAACGGCCCCGTGGGTGGCACCATCACCTCCCACGGGACAAATGTAACTCGTAGGAACTAACCCCGCAGCTGCGCGACTCCCGGTTTGAGAATACGATGATAATTTGCATATTTTTAGACTTAGCCTTAAAAACATGGCGTTAGAGGGTGAAAACTCGAAACAGCCCTCTAACTGTCCCGTGGGTGGCACCAACACCTCCCACGGGACCAATCTAACTCGTAGGAACTGTCCCCGCAGCCGCGGGACTCCCGATTTGAGAATACGATGATAATTTCTATTTTTCTTGAGTTAGCTTTAAAAACATGGCATTAGAGGGTGAGAACTCGAAATAGCCCTCTAACTGTCCCGTGGGTGGCACCAATACCTCCCACGAGACCAATGTACCTCCTAGGAACTGTCCCCGCAGCCGCGGGACTCCCGATTTGAGAATGCGATGATAATTTGTATTTTTCTAGACTTAGGCTTTAAAACATGGTGTTAGTGGGTGAGAACTCGAAATAGCCCCCGAACGGCCCCGTGGGTGGCACCAACACCTCCCACGGGACCAATGTAACTCGTAGGAACTGACCCCGCAGCTACGGGTCTCTCATTTTAAGAGTATGACCGTAATTTGTATATTTCTAGACTTAGGTTTAAAAACATGGCGTTAGAGGGTGAGAACTAGAAACAGCCCCCGAACGTCCCCGTGGGTGGCACCAACACCTCCCACGGGACCAATGTAACTCGTCGAAACTGACCCCGCATCCGCGGGACTCCCAGCTTGAGAATACGACGGTAATTTGCATATTTCTAGACTTAGCCTTAAAAACATGGCGTTAGAGGGTGAGAACTAGAAACAGCCCCCGAACGTCCCCGTGGGTGGCACCAACACCTCCCACAGGATCAATATAACTCGTAGGAACTGACTCCGCAACCGTGGGACTCCTGACCAAGCGTAAATTCTTCCGAATTTATCCCCTTAAGTTAGTAATTTTAATATCTCGAGCAAGGTAATTGAATCATTTTTAGTCCATATCATTCTATTGTTCGTTACTAACAAAATTCCTAGTTTTTGTGTAATTGTGATAAAGATTTCAGGAATGGAATGCAATTAAAGAAGAGAAGAAAATTAGAAGAAATGTAAAAGGGGAAAAGTGTAAATTCCATTCAGAATTCAGAAGCAACGTCAGAAGTTAAGTTGAAGAGCATGAGTTCACAAGAGCATAGGAAGAAACGGCATTCAAATCGGAGTTCTAGATCAAAAGATATGGTCAGTCAAAGTTTCAAGGAAAACGTCAAACTAGAAGAATTTCGAACCGATCCGGTTTGGATCCGGATCCATCCGAAATGACAAAGTCCAGTAGACCCCGGATTGTTGACGAACCGATGGAAGCAAAAAATCCGGACCCATCCGACTAGGCCCAGACCGATCCGGTAAAAAGAAAAGAACCGATCCGGTGTATTCGGACCGATCCGAGGTTGAGCCGGACCGATCCGGTAGTGTGAAATGCTGACAATTAATTGTTCAATTAAAGGAGAGCAACTCTTGGAAAAACGTACCAACAAGCATTATTGGCTATCAATTTTGATACTTGGTATTATAAAAGCTAGTGCCCTATATCATTTGAGGAGAGAATAGACCAACCAAGAAAGTAGAGAGAGAATTGTAGCAATTTGTTACTTGTTGGTAGATTACAAATTATCTAAAGAATTTGAGAGTTAGTTGTTGAGAGAAATATTCAGAAGTTTAAATTCCTTTCATAAGAACCATAGCTTGTACTGCTGATTAAGGAGAAGTTATCTGGATTTCAATTTCAATTATTTTCCTGCTGCAGAATTCAAGTAATATCATTCTATTCTCTGTTACTTTATTATTTGCAGATTTATTTCCCATGTATTGTAGTTCCATAATTCTGAATATGAATTTGTTCTTCAATCCAATCATGAGTAGCTAAATTTCTCAAGGGTTGGGGTACATGAACTCAATCCAAGGAAGATTATCTATGTAGAAAATAAAGGATAAATTACAATATTGATTGAATCGTGAAAGAAAATTTACACAAAAACTGTCAATCTTTTAATCTCTCTTGCCCTAGGTACTTGAGATGTTTAAGAATGCTTTGCTAGTATAATTTATAATTCACCGCTTTATACCTATTTTTGATCTCATATTGTGTGGGCTAGATCCCTCATATATGTAAGGCTTAGAAGTTATAAAGGCAGGATCTAATAAATTATTGTAATTTACAAATCTAGTATTCTCTATGATAATTTGCTAAGGATTGAGGGATTGTATTCTACCCTGTTTTCTCCCATTTGATTAAAAAGTTTTTCCTGCAATTTTTAGTCTGTTTTCATTAAAATTTCCAGTTTGCTTTTGTTAAGAAAAGATTTATTTCGCTAGAAATCTTCCAAAATCATTAATCACCTTTTTGTTTATTTAAAGAAATCATTTTCAGATCTAATAATTTTCCTGATTACTATTTGACATTTTCCTTCCCTGTGGATTCGATCCCGACTTACCGGGTTATTACTTGAGCGATAGGTTTGCACTTGAACCTAGAGTGAACGTACTTTTAAGACAAATTTTAAGTCGTGTCAACTCCCGGTTTGAGAATACGATAGTAATTTGTATATTTCTAGACTTAGGCTTAAAAACATGGCGTTAGAGGGTGAGAACTAGAAATAGCCCCCGAACGTCCCCGTGGGTGGCACCAACACCTCCCACGTCACCAATGTAACTCGTAGGAACTGACCCCGTAGCCGCGGGACTCCCGGTTTGAGAAAACGACGGTAATTTGCATATTTCTAGACTTGGGCTTAAAAACATGGCGTTAGAGGGTGAGAACTAGAAACATCCCCCGAACGGCCCCGTGGGTGGCACCAACACCTCCCATGGGACCAATGTAACTCGTAGGAACTGACCCCGCAGCCGCGGGACTCCCGGTTTGAGAATATGACGATAATTTGCATATTTCTAGACCTAGCCTTAAAAACATGGCGTTAGTGGGTGAAAACTCGAAACATTCCCCAAACGGCCCCGTGGTTGGCACCATCATCTCCCACGGGATCAGTGTAACTCGTAGGAACTGACCCCGCAGCCGCGGGTCTCTCGATTTGAGAATACGACGGTAATTTGCATATTTCTAGACTTAGGCTTAAAAACATGGCGTTAGTGGGTGAAAACTCGAAACAGCCCCCAAACGGCCCCGTGGGTGGCACCATTACCTCCCATGGGACCAGTGTAACTCATAGGAACCCACCCCGCAGCCGCGCGACTCTCGGTTTGAGAATATGACGATAATTTGCATATTTTTATACTTAGGCTTAAAAACATGGCATTAGAGGGTGAGAACTAGAAACATCCCCCGAACGGCCCCGTGGGTGGTACCAACACCTCCCACAGGACCAATGTAACTCGTAGGAACTGACCCCGCAGCCGCGGGACTCCCAGTTTGAGAATATGATGGTAATTTGCATAGTTCTAGACTTAGGCTTAAAAGCATGGCGTTAGTGGGTGAAAACTCGAAACAACCCCAAAACGGCCCCATGGGTGGCACCATCACCTCCCACGGGACCAATGTAACTCATAGGAACTCACCCAGCAGCCGTGCTACTCCCGGTTTGAGAATATAACGATAATTTGTACATTTTTAGACTTAGGCTTATAAACATGGCGTTAGAGGGTGAAAACTCGAAACAGCCCTCTAACGGCCCCGTCGGTGGCACCAACACCTCCCACTGGACCAATGTAACTCGTAGGAACTGACCCCGCAACCGCGGGACTCCCGGTTTGAGAATATGATGATAATTTGCATATTTCTAGACTTAGGCTTAGAAACATGACGTTAGGGGGTGAGAACTCGAAAAAGCCCCCGAATGCCCCCGTGGGTGGCACCAACACCTCCCACGGGATCAATGTAACTCGTAGGAACTGACCCCGCAGCCATGGGTCACCCGGTTTTAGAGTACGATGGTAATTTGCATATTTCTAGACTTAGGCTTAAAAACATGACGTTAGAGGGTGAGAACAAGAAACAGCCCCCAAACGACTCTGTGGGTGGCACCAACACCTCCCACGGGTCCAATGTAACGCGTAGCAACTGACCTCGCAGCCGTGGAACTCCCGGTTTGAGAATACGACGGTAATTTTCATATTTCTAGACTTAGGCTTAAAAACATGGCGTTAGAGGGTGAGAACTGGAAACAACCCCCGAATGCCCCCGTGGGTTGCACCAACACCTCCCACGGGACCAATGTAACTCGTAGGAACTGGCCCCGCAGCCACGGGTCTCCCGGTTTGAGAGTACGACGGTAATTTGCATATTTCTTGACTTAGGCTTAAAAACATAACGTTAGAGGGTGAGAACAAAAAACAGCCCCCAAACGACTCTGTGGGTGGCACCAACACCTCACACGGGTCCAATTTAACTCGTAGGAACTGACCCCGAAGCCGCGGCACTCCCGGTTTGCGAATACGACAGTAATTTGCATATTTCTTGACTTAGTCTTAAACACGTGGCGTTAGAGGGTGAAAACTCGAAACAACCCCCGAACGGCCCCGTGGGTGGCACCAACACCTCCCACGGGACCAATGTAAGTCGTAAGAACTCACCCCGCAGCCGCGCGACTCCCGGTTTGAGAATACGACGATAATTTGTATATTTTTAGACTTAGGCTTATAAACATGGCGTTAGAGGGTGAAAACTCGAAACAGCCCTCTAACGGCCCCGTCGGTGGCACCAACACCTCCCACTTGACCAATGTAACTCGTAGGAACTGACCCCGCAATAGCGGGACTCCCGGTTTGAGAATATGACGATAAATTGCATATTTCTAGACTTAGGCTTAAAAACACGGTGTTAGTGGGTGAGAACTCGAAATAGCCCCCGAACGGCCCCGTGGGTGGCACCAACACCTCTCGCGGGACCAATGTAACTCGTAGGAAATGACCCCGCAGCTGCGGGTCTCTCGGTTTGAGAGTATGACGATAATTTGCATATTTCTAGACAAAGGCTTAAAAACATGGCGTTTGAGGGTGAGAACTAGAAACAGCCCCCAAATGTCCCCGTGGGTGGCACCAAGACCTCCCACGGGACCAATGTAACTCGTAGGAACCGACCCACAGCTGCGGGACTACCTGTTTGAGAATACGACAGTAATTTGCATATTTTTAGACTTAGGCTTAGAAACATGGCGTTAGAGGGTGAGAACTCGAAACAACCCCCGAACGGCCCCGTGGGTGGTACCAACACCTCCCACGGGACCAAGGTAACTCGTAGGAACTGACCCCGCAGCCGCGGGTCTCTCGATTTTAGAATACGACGGTAATTTGCATATTTTTTGACATAGGCTTAAAAACATGGCGTTAGAGGGTGAGAACTAGAAACAACCCCCGAACGTCACCATGGGTGGCACCAACACCTCCCACGGGACCAATGTAACTCGTAGGAACTGACCCCGCAATCGCGGGACTCCCGGTTTGAGAATACGATGGTAATTTGTATATTTGTAGACTTAGGCTTAAAAACATGGCGTTAGAGGGTGAGAACTAGAAATACCCCCGAACGTCCCCGTGGTTGGCACCAACACCTCCCATGGGACCAATGTAACTCGCAGGAAGTGACCCCGCAGCCGCGCGACTCTCGGTTTGAGAATATGACGATAATTTGCATATTTTTATACTTAGGCTTAAAAACATGGCATTAGAGGGTGAGAACTAGAAACATCCCCCGAACGGCCCCGTGGGTGGTACCAACACCTCCCACAGGACCAATGTAACTCGTAGGAACTGACCCCGCAGCCGCGGGACTCCCTGTTTGAGAATATGACGGTAATTTGCATAGTTCTAGACTTAGGCTTAAAAGCATGGCGTTAGTGGGTGAAAACTCGAAACAACCCCAAAACGGCCCCATGGGTGGCACCATCACCTCCCACGGGACCAATGTAACTCATAGGAACTCACCCCGCAGCCGCGCGACTCCCGGTTTGAGAATACAACGATTATTTGTATATTTTTAGACTTAGGCTTATAAACATGGCGTTAGAGGGTGAAAACTCGAAACAGCCCTCTAACGGCCCCGTCGGTGGCACCAACACCTCCCACTGGACCAATGTAACTCGTAGGAACTGACCCCGCAACCGCGGGACTCCCGATTTGAGAATATGATGATAATTTACTTATTTCTAGACTTAGGCTTAGAAACATGACGTTAGGGGGTGAGAACTCGAAAAAGCCCCCGAATGCCCCCGTGGGTGGCACCAACACCTCCCACGGGATCAATGTAACTCGTAGGAACTGACCCCGCAGCCACGGGTCACCCGGTTTTAGAGTACGATGGTAATTTGCATATTTCTAGACTTAGGCTTAAAAACATGACGTTAGAGGGTGAGAACAAGAAACAGCCCCCAAACGACTCTGTGGGTGGCACCAACACCTCCCACGGGTCCAATGTAACGCGTAGCAACTGACCTCGCAGCCGTGGGACTCCCGGTTTGAGAATACGACGGTAATTTTCATATTTCTAGACTTAGGCTTAAAAACATGGCGTTAGAGGGTGAGAACTGGAAACAACCCCCGAATGCCCCCGTGGGTTGCACCAACACCTCCCACGGGACCAATGTAACTCGTAGGAACTGACCCCGCAGCCACGGGTCTCCCGGTTTGAGAGTACGACGGTAATCTGCATATTTCTTGACTTAGGCTTAAAAACATGACGTTAGAGGGTGAGAACAAGAAACAACCCCCAAACGACTCTGTGGGTGGCACCAACACCTCCCACGGGTCCAATTTAACTCGTAGGAACTGACCCCGCAGCCGCGGCACTCCCGGTTTGCGAATACGACAGTAATTTGCATATTTCTTGACTTAGTCTTAAACACGTGGCGTTAGAGGGTGAAAACTCGAAACAACCCCCGAACGGCCCCGTGGGTTGCACCAACACCTCCCACGGGACCAATGTAAGTCGTAGGAACTCACCCCGCAGCCGCGCGACTCCCGGTTTGAGAATACGACGATAATTTGTATATTTTTAGACTTGGGTTTATAAACATGGCGTTAGAGGGTGAAAACTCGAAACATCCCTCTAACGGCCCCGTCGGTGGCACAAACACCTCCCACTGGACCAATGTAACTCGTAGGAACTGACCTCGCAATAGAGGGACTCCCGGTTTGAGAATATGACGATAAATTGCATATTTCTAGACTTATGCTTAAAAACACGGTGGTAGTGGGTGAGAACTCGAAACAACCCCCGAACGGCCCCGTGGGTGGCACCAACACCTCTCACGAGACCAATGTAACTCGTAGGAACTGACCCCGCAGCTGCGGGTCTCTCGGTTTGAGAGTATGACAATAATTTGCATATTTCTAGACAAAGGCTTAAAAACATGGCGTTAGAGGGTGAGAACTAGAAACAGCCCCCAAATGTCCCCGTGGGTGGCACCAACACCTCCCACGGGACCAATGTAACTCGTAGGAACTGACCCACAGCTGCGGGACTACCGGTTTGAGAATACGACAGTAATTTTCATATTTTTAGACTTAGGCTTAGAAACATGGCGTTAGAGGGTGAGAACTCGAAACAGCCCCCGAACGGCCCCGTGGGTGGCACCATCACCTCCCACGGGACCAAGGTAACTCGTAGGAACTGACCCCGCAGCCGCGGGTCTCTCGATTTTAGAATACGACGGTAATTTGCATATTTTTAGACATAGGCTTAAAAACATGGCGTTATAGGGTGAGAACTAGAAACAACCCCCGAACGTCACCATGGGTGGCACCAACACCTCCCACGGGACCAATGTAACTCGTAGGAACTGACCCCGCAATCGCGGGACTCCCGGTTTGAGAATACGATGGTAATTTGTATATTTGTAGACTTAGGCTTAAAAACATGGCGTTAGAGGGTGAGAACTATAAATACCCCCGAACGTCCCCGTGGTTGGCACCAACACCTCCCATGGGACCAATGTAACTCGCAGGAAGTGACCCTGCAACCGCGGGACTCCCGATTTGAGAATACGACGGAAATTTGTATATTTCTAGACTTAGCCTTAAAAACATGGCGTTAGAGGGTGAGAACTAGAAACAGCCCCCGAACGTCCCCTTGGTGGCACCAACACCTCCCACGGGATCAATGTAACTCGTAGGAACGGACCCCGCAACCGTGGGACTCCCGGTTTGAGAATACGATAGTAATTTGTATATTTCTAGACTTAGGCTTAAAAACATGGTCTTAGAGGGTGAGAACTAGAAATTGCCCCCGAACATCTGCGTGGGTGGCACCAACACCTCCCACGGGACCAATGTAACTCGTAGGAACTGACCCCGCAACCGCGGGACTCCCGGTTTGAGAAAATGACGGTAATTTGCATATTTCTAGACTTAGGCTTAAAAACATGGCGTTAGAGGGGGAGAACTAGAAACATCCCCCGAACGGCCCCGTGGGTGGCACCAACACCTCCCACGGGACCACTGTAACTCGTAGGAACTGACCCCGCAGCCGCGGGACTCCCGGTTTGAGAATATGATGGTAATTTCCATATTTCTAGACTTAGGCTTTAAAACATAGCGTTAGTGGGTGAAAACTCGAAACAGCCCCCAAACGGCCCCGTGGGTGGCACCATCACCTCCCACGAGACCAGTGTAACTCATAGGAACTCATCCCGCAGCCGCGCGATTCTCGGTTTGAGAATACGACGATAATTTGCATATTTTTATACTTAGGCTTAAAAACATGGCGTTAGAGGGTGAGATCTAGAAACATCCCCCGAACGGCCCCGTGGGTGGCACCAACACCTCCCACGGGACCAATGTAACTCGTAGGAACTGACCCCGCAGCCGTGGGACTCCCGGTTTAAGAATATGACTGTAATTTTCATATTTCTAGACTTAGGTTTAAAAGCATGGCATTAGTGGGTGAAAACTCGAAACAGCCCCCAAACGGCCCCGTGGGAGGCACCATCACCTCCCACGGGACCAATGTAACTCATAGGAACTCACACCGCAGCCGCGCGACTCCCGATTTGAGAATACGACGATAATTGTTATATTTTTAGACTTAGGCTTATAAACATGGCGTTAGAGGGTGAAAACTCGAAACAGCCCTCTAACGGCCCCGTCGGTGGCACCAACACCTCCCACTGGACCAATGTAACTCGTAGGAACTAACGCCGCAACCACGGGACTCCCGGTTTGAGAATATGATGATAATTTGCATATTTCTAGACTTAGGCTTAGAAACATGACGTTAGGGGTGAGAACTCGAAGCAGCCCCCGAATGCCCCCGTGGGTGGCACCAACACCTCCCACGGGACCAATGTAACTCGTAGGAACTGACCCCGCAGCCACGGGTCTCCCAGTTTTAGAGTACGATGGTAATTTGCATATTTCTATACTTAGGCTTAAAAACATGACGTTAGAGGGTGAGAACAAGAAACAGCCCCCAAACGACTCTGTGGGTGGCACCAACACCTCCCACAGGTCCAATGTAACTCGTAGCAACTGACCCCACAGCCGCGGGACTGCCGGTTTTAGAATATGATGGTAATTTGCATATTTCTAGACTTAGGCTTAAAAGCATGGCGTTAGTGGGTGAAAACTCGAAACAGCCCCCAAACGGCCCCTTGGGTGGCACCATCACCTCCCACGGGACGAATGTAACTCGTAGGAACTCACCCCGCATCCGCGCGACTCCCGATTTGAGAATACGACGATAATTTGTATATTTTTAGCCTTAGGCTTACAAACATGGCGCTAGAGGGTGAAAACTCGGAACAGCCCTCTAACGGCCCCGTCGGTGGCACCAATACCTCCCACTGGACCAATGTAACTCGTAGGAACTGACCCCGCAACCGCGGGACTCCCGGTTTGAGAGTATGACGATAATTTGTATATTTCTAGACAAAGGCTTAAAAACATGGCGTTAGAGGGTGAGAACTAGAAACAGCCCCGAATGTCCCCGTGGGTGGCACAAACACCTCCCACGGGACCAATGTAACTCGTAGGAACTGACCCCGCAGCTGCGGGACTACCGGTTTAAGAATATGACGGTAATTTGCATATTTTTAGACTTAGGCTTAGAAACATGGCGTTAGAGGGTGAGAACTCGAAACATCCCCCGAACGGCCCCGTGGGTGGCACCAACACCTCCCACGGGACCAAGGTAACTCGTAGGAACTGAATCCGCAGCCGCGGGTCTCTCGATTTGTGAATACGACGGTAATTTGCATATTTCTAGACATAGGTGGTACCAACACCTCCCACGGGACCAATGTAACTCGAAGGAACTGACCCCACAGCCGCGGGACTCCTGGTTTGAGAATATGACGGTAATTTGTATATTTCTAGGCTTAGACTTAAAAACACGGCGTTAGAGGGTGAGAACTAGAAACAGCCCCCGAACGTCACCATGGGTGGCACCAACACCTCCCACAGGACCAATGTAACTCGTAGGAACTGACCCCGCAACCGCGGGACTCCCGATTTGAGAATACGATGGTAATTTGTATATTTGTAGACTTAGGCTTAAAAACATGGCGTTAGAGGTTGAGAACTAGAAATAGCCCCCGAACGTCCCCTTGGTTGGCACCAACACCTCCCATGGGACAAATGTAACTCGTAGGAAGTGACCCTGTAGCCGCGGGACTCCCGATTTGAGAATACGACGATAATTTGCATATTTCTAGACTTAGGCTTAAAAATATGGCGTTAGAGGGTGAGAACTAGTAACAGCCCCCGAACGGCCCCGTGGGTGGCACCAACACCTCCCACGGGACAAATGTAATTCGTAGGAACTGACCCCACATCCGCGGGACTCCTGGTTATAGAATACGACTGTAATTTACATATTTACAGACTTAGGCTTAAAAATATGGTGTTAGAGGGTGAGAACTAGAAATTGCCCCTGAACATCCCCGTGGGTGGCACCAACACCTCCCACGGGACCAATGTAACTCGTAGGAACTGACCCCGCAACCGCGGGACTCCCGATTTGAGAAAATGACGGTAATTTGCATATTTCTAGACTTAGGCTTAAAAACATGGCGTTAGAGGGTGAGAACTAGAAACATCCCCCGAACGGCCCCGTGGGTGGCACCAACACCTTCCACGGGACCAATGTAACTCGTAGGAACTGACCCCGCAGCTGCGGGAACCCTGGTGTGAGAATACGATGTAAATTTACATATTTGTAAACTTAGGCTTAGAAACATGACGTTAGAGGGTGAGAACTCGAAACAGCCCCCGAATGCCCCCTTGGGTGGCACCAACACCTCCCACGGGACCAATGTAACTCGTAGGAACTTACCCCGCAGCCACGGGTCTCCCGGTTCGAGAGTATATCGCTAATTTGCATATTTCAAGACTTAGGCTTAAAAATATGACGTTAGAGGATGAGAACAAGAAACAGCCCCCAAACGATTCTGTGGGTGGCACCAACACCTCCCACGGGTCCAATGTAACTCGTAGGAACTGACCTCGCAGCCGTGGGACTCCCGGTTTGAGAATAAGACGGTAATTTGCATATTTCTAGATTTAGGCTTAAAAACAAGGCGTTAGAGGGGGAGAATTAGAAACAGCCCTCGAACGTCCTCGTGGGTGGCACCAACACCTCCCTTGGGACTAATGTAACTCGTAGGAATTGAACTCCCAGCTGCGGGTCTACTGGTTTAAAAATACGACGGTAATTTTTATATTTGTTTACTTAGGCTTAAAAACATGGCGTTAGAGGGTGATAACTAGAAACAGCCCTTGAACGGCCTCGTGGTTGGCACCAACACGTCCCACGGGACCAATGTAACTCTTAGGAACTGACCCCGCAGCCGCGGGTCTCCCGATTTGAGAGTACGACGGTAATTTGTATATTTCTAGACTTAGGCTTAAAAATATGGTGTTAGAGGGTGAGAACTAGAAACAGCCCCCAAACGTCCCCATGGGTGGTACCAACACCTCCCACGGGACCAATTTAACTCGAAGGAACTGACCCCTCAGCTGTGGGACTCCCGGTTGTAGAACACGATGGTAATTTGTATATTTCTAGACTTAGGCTTAAAAACATGGCGTTAGAGGGTGAGAACTAGAAATAGCCCCCGAACGTCCCCGTGGGTGGCACCAACACCTCCCACGGGACCAATACAACTCGTAGGAACTTACCCCGCAGCCGCGGGACTCCCGGTTTGAGAATACGAAGGTAATTTGCATATTTCTAGACTTAGGCTTAAAAATAAGGCGTTAGAGGGTCAGAACTAGAAACAGCCCCCGAACGGCCCCGTGGGTGGCAGCAACACCTCCCACGGGACCAATGTAACTCGTAGGAACTAACACCGCAGCCGCGGGACTCCCGGTTTGAGAATATGACGGTAATTTGCATATTTCTAGACTTAGACTTAAAAACATGGCGTTAGTGGGTGCAAACTCGAAATAGCCCCCAAAACGGCCCCGTGGGTGGGACCATCACCTCCCACGGGACCAATGTAACTCGTAGGAACTCACCCAGTAGCCGCGCGACTCTCGGTTTGAGAATACGATGATAATTTACGTATTTTTAGACTTAGGCTTAAAAACATGGGGTTAGAGGGTGAAAACTCGAAACAACCCTCTAACGGCCCCGTGGGTGGCACCAACACCTCCCACGGGACCAATATAACTCGTAGGAACTGACCCCGCAGCCGCGGGACTCCCGGTTTGAGAATATGATGATAATTTGCATATTTCTAGACTTAGGCTTAAAAACATGGTGTTAGTGGGTGAGAACTCAAAACAGCCCCCGAACGGTCCCGTGGGTGGCACCAACACCTCCCACGGGACCAATGTAACTCGTAGGAACTGACCCCGCAGCTGCGGGACTCCCAGTTTGAGAATACGATGGTAATTTGCATATTTTTAAACTTAGGCTCAGAAACATGGCGTTAGAGGGTGAGAACTCGAAACAGCACCCGAACGGCCCCGTGGGTGGCACCAACACCTCCCACGGGACCAAGGTAACTCGTAGGAACTGAGCCCGCAGCCGTGGGTCTCTCGATTTGAGAATACGACGGTAATTTTCATATTTCTATACATAGGCTTAAAAACATGACGTTAGAGGGTGAGAACTAGAAACAGCCCCCGAACGTCCCCATGGGTGGCACCAACACCTCCCACAGGACCAATGTAACTCGTAGGAACTGACCCCGCAACTGCGGGACTCCCGGTTTGTGAATATGATGGTAATTTGCATATTTCTAGACTTAGGTTTAAAAACATGGCGTTAGTGGGTGAAAACTCGAAACATCCCCCAAACGGCCCCGTGGGTGGCACCATCACCTCCCACGGGACCAATGTATCTCGTAGGAACTAACCCCGCAGCTGCGCGACTCCCGGTTTGAGAATACGATGATAATTTGCATATTTTTAGACTTAGCCTAAAAAAATTGGCGTTAAAGGGTGAAAACTCAAAACATCCCTCTAACGGGCCCGTGGGTGGCACCAACACCTCCCACGGGACCAATGTAACTCGTAGGAACTGTCCCCGCAGCCGCGGGTCTCTCGGTTTGAGAGTATGACGGTAATTTGCATATTTCTATACTTAGGCTTAAAAACATGGCGTTAGAGGGTGAGAACTAGAAATAGCCCCCGAACGTCCCCGTGGTTGGCACCAACACCTCCCACGGGACCAATGTAACTCGTAGGAAGTGACCCTACAGCCGCGGGACTCCCGATTTGAGAATATGACGGTAATTTTCATACTTCTAGACTTAGGCTTAAAAATATGGCGTTAGAGGGTGAGAACTAGAAACAGCCCCCGAACGGCCCCGTGGGTGGCACCAACACCTCCCACGGGACCAATGTAATTCGTAGGAACTGACCCCGCAGCCGCGAGACTCCTGGTTTGATAATACGACTGTAATTTACATATTTGAAGACTTAGGCTTAAAAATAGGGTGTTAGAGGGTGAGAACTAGAAACAGCCCCCGAACGGCCCCATGGGTGGCACCAACACCTCCCACGGGACCAATGTAACTCGTAGGAACAGACCCCGCAGCCGCGGGAACCCTGGTGTGAGAATACGATGTACATATTTGTAGACTTAGACTTAGAAACATGATGTTAGAGGGTGAGAACTCGAAACAGCCCCCGAATGCCCCCGTGGGTGGCACCAACACCTCCCACGGGATCAATGTAACTCATTGGAACTGACCCCGCAGCCACGGGTCTCCCGGTTTGAGAGTACGACGGTAATTTGCATATGTAAGGCCCTAAAACATGATTAGGAAGGTTAATTACATGATTAATTATAACTTAGGAGTTACAAGTTATAGATTGGTTATGTGTGTTAAACATGTTAATTATCATGTTTAGGGGATGCATGCTCCTGTGATATATGTGTTGTTTACATTAGGTGTTAATTGAGCTTATAATCGGGGATACCATGTTTAGAACATATGATTAGTTATGAGATTAATGCATCATAAATTATGTTTTTAATGCATGATTATGTTTATAAAAGTAAATAAGGTTGTTGATACGAAATTGGCAATGTTTGGTCGCCAAATGTGAAAGTTTTGAGATTTTCGGTAAATTGCTACTTTCCTGTTCGAAGCCCAAATTAGGCATATTAGTTTATAATTTTGGGAAAACATAAATGATGAAAGTTGTAGATCTATGAATTAATATTATAACACAACAAACGGTGGGTTAAACGGAGGCTCGTACAAGAAGTTATAGCGAAAGTACGAAACAAGGGCAAATATGTCCATTCCTTAAGTGACAACTGTCTTATTACCACACCATGTGCTATTTTTTGATTGGTTAAAGGGTGGGTGATAGTTTGGCCGACTTAAACTTCATAAAACATCCCCTTTGTTCAGCAAATGCATCCATGAACAAGGGTTTTGCCTAAAGAGAGAGAAAGAGAAGAAAGTTAAGGAATAAATCTTTGGAAATTTTTCATAAATCAAGGAATCCTCGTAAGGTAATTACATCTTTATTAAAGTTGGTCACATGGATGAGTTCTATACTTATCATGTTTTTATTTTTGATTTGGATATATATTTTAATGATACCCATATTGCTGAATTGTGTTGGAACAAGGATAGGTTAAGAACATAAGTTAGAACTGGAGCTAGGATCGTAAATGCATACTTTAAAGTCCTAAATTTACATCATCTTTTTGTAAAGCATTTTGATTTAGAAAATCCATGATTATGATGTATATTTCTGATAAAACATGTTTATTATATGTTTCCATGAATTATACTCAAGGTCAAGGTTATGTATGCTTAAAAATGTTAAGTTATGCCTTAATGTTGTATTTTGACCTAGTTATGCTAAAAATGGTATAAATCATGGAATAATTATTGGAATTGAGTGATTCAAGTTGGAGAGTAAAATACACTCATACATGTATAACATATCCGAAAATTGTGTAAAAATAACAAGGAATGAACCCTTGGTGATAGTTTGAAGTCTTGGTTTAAAATCTGCCCTAAAGGAGCAAGAATGCATACCAAGTGTTTGACGTTTTGCTCGACATAGAAAATGAGCCCTAAAAATTATGAAACATTAAATTTGTATTATTCAATGTGTTTACTGATATTGGGTGGGATATCATGAAAAGTTATGTTGTACAAAAAATTATGAGAATTCTAGGAAGTTGAAGTTGTGTTGTTGTTTTTCTTGAGAAACGATTTGGAAAAGGCTGTAATAAAATGGGCATAACTTTGTCTACAAAATTCGTAATTTAATTCTGTAAATTGTGTTAGAACCCTAATTAATTGGGTGTTATATAAATGTGAAGTGTCATATGTAATTCCTCCTTAGTTATTTCTGATTGACCAAATTATGTGATGTGTTACTGGGTTTGATGTTAATCGGTGTATTCAAATACTAACGACATTGACTTGTTAGGTGGGGAAGCAGCTAATACTACCATACCAAGGAAGTAGTTGGTATTAATCTTAGCACTAAATCCAAGTTGAGTGACCTTCCTTATGAAATATAAATGCTTATAATTTCATATGGAAATGTGTAGTTAAACACATGTGTGAAAATGTTTATTGGAGTAATGTTGTGTTTATGAAACATATGCATATGATTAAAAATGTTAAGCGATGTTATATGATGATATGGACTTGTGAGTCCTTTATCTAATGTTAAGGACTGTGGTGGGTCCTACGGGATGTGGTGGTCCTATTTATCCAACTTAAAGGTTTGTGTACTCGGGCCTAATAAAGGGATGTGGTGGTCCCTAATTACTGTGGTGGGTTAATTGGACTGTGGCGGGTCCAGGCTTGCGAGAGTTTCGCAATTCCTGTTGGGTTATAGCATTAGAAAAAAATAAAAATGGTTATTCAGATTGGTTATATGTGTGGTATGTGGTCATTCACTAACCCTTTATAGCTTACACTCCTATAATGTTTTGTTTCAGGTATGCTTATAATTTGGAGTTCACTGCCATGTTAGGACCTTGAAACGGGGGAGTGACGGATATTTAGTATGGTTTGAATATAAAGATTCCTTTTGTATAATTATTAAACTAAGGATCTTGGTTATGTAAAGTTATGTAGTACTTATAAGTTATAAGTAAAGGCAGTTATGTTTTCATCTACACATACCTTTGGAAAAAAAATAATCTTATGCTATTTTCCTCAGAGATTTAAATTAAAGCATTGTTTAAGGCAATTTATCTCTAATTAAAAAGGATGAGTTTAACTTAATTAATTCGGGGCGCGACAACTTGGTATCAGAGCGTGGTTATTTGGTTCTGGATAGGGTGTGAGGGTCTAGATTGGCAGTGGACATTAGAAAGTGAGTTTGTTATGCACCTGGATTTTGACTAACAATGTTAATATTAAACTGCTGCTATTATATTTTGTTTAAGTTAATTATATTGCAGTGAGTGATGGATCCACACGAGCTGCATGATAGAGCAGAGGGTGAGGCATCCTATGTACCTAATAGTCAGCAAGGACATAGACCTATTGAAGTGGATGAACCAGAGGTGCAACAACAACCTATTGATGATGTGGGAAGAATATTACGTGCTGTGGCACAACTTATGGAACAAGCAAGAGGTGGAGAACATGGTGGGAATAGGGACAAATTGCATGAGAGGTTCATGAAGTTAAATCCTCCAGCATTTACTGGGACTACTGATCCGTTAGTGGCAGAGGGGTGGATTAGAAAGATGGAAACAATATTCAAGGTATTGGAAGTGCGAGATGAACAAAAGGTTTTGGTAGCAACCTTTAGGTTAGAGGATGATGCAAAGTTGTGGTGGGACGCAACAGAAAGATTACTTACTACAATGGGAGGAGTGGTGCCAATAAATCCTCCACAAATTACATGGGAGAGGTTTGTAAAGGTGTTCTTGGAAAAATATTTTCCAAGGCTTTATAGGAAAGAGAAAGAGGAAGAATTTATCACGTTGAAACAGGGGAATCGAACAGTGGCAGAGTATGAAGCTTTATTTATATCCTTATCTAGATTTTCACCTGACTTGGTGAGGACGGAAGAAAGTAAATGTGATCGGTTTCAAACCGGGCTGAGTGTAGATATAAAAAGCATGGTTGCTAATATGAAGATCACGGATTATGTGGACTTGGTGGATAGGGCCATGGTGTCAGAAAAGTCAGTAAAAGAAATGCAAGTTGAACACTCGAAGAAAGTTAGACATGATAGTATAAGATCATATGGATGGGAGGCGGGAACCTCAACTCAAAGTGTAGCACGAGGATTGCCTAAGGGCCAAGAATTTAAAAATAATAGAAATGCACGTGGAAGATTTCAAGCTCGAGGTGGAAGGACTGGGATGAATCGGTCTGAAAATGCATCTGTGATGGGATCGAGGGCGATATTTTGTTATAGATGTGGTGGTCAAGGGCACATGTCTCGGGAGTGTACAATAGCTGAGACGACACCTTTATGTTTCCATTGTCATCAACCGGGGCACTTACGAAAGAATTGTCCAGCGATGGGAGCTACAACATCAGTTGGGAGTGTGGCAGTAGGAGGTAGGAGTTCGACACAGAATGTACCCAGGGGAGGTAGAGGAGGTATATCGCAAAGTCAAGGCCAGGGAAGAGTGTTTGCACTGAAGCAACAAGATGCACAAGCTATGCCTAACGTAGTGACAGGTACACTTCCTATTGGTGATAAAGATGCTTATGTGTTGATAGATCCTGGTTCTACACATTCTTTTGTGTCTTTGCTTTATCTGTTGCATCTTAATAAACCATTATCATCATTAGATTCTGGTTTAGCTATTGTTACTCCAGTAGGGGGGTTGGTTTTTATTGAGAGGGTATATAGGGAGTGTGTGGTGCGAGTGGGTGAAAAAGAGTTAATAGTTGATTTATTACCTCTTGATATGCGCGACTTTGATGTAATACTGGGTATGGATTGGTTAGCTTCATATCATGTATGTTTGGATTGCTTTAAAAAGGAGGTAGTGTTTCAATTACCGGGTGAACCTGAATTTAAATTTATTGGGGAACGAAATGTCACTCCAACATGTTTGATCTCTGCTATAAAATGTTATGAACTGCTAAGGAAAGGATGTGAGGGTTATCTTGCTCATGTGGTGGCCACACGACAAGAGACTGGAAAACTATCAGATATACCAGTAGTTAATGAGTTTGCAGATATCTTCCCAGAAGAACTCCCAGGGTTAGCACCAGATCGTGATGTGGAATTTTCGATTGAGTTGGTACCAGGCACCGCACCGATATCTATTGCACCATATCGCATGGCACCTGCAGAATTAAAGGAGCTAAAAATACAGTTGCAAGATTTGTTAGACCGTGGTTTTATAAGGCCTAGTGTATCACCGTGGGGAGCCCCAGTATTGTTTGTGAAGAAGAAAGATGGAACCATGAGGCTGTGCATCGATTATCGTCAATTGAATAAGGTGACTATCCGTAATAAATACCCACTACCCCGCATTGATGACTTGTTCGATCAGTTGCAAGGAGACAAAGTGTTTTCCAAGATCGATCTCAGATCCGGATATCATCAATTGAAAGTAAGAGACTGTGACATTTATAAAACTGCTTTTCGTTCCAGGTATGGACATTATGAATTTCTTGTCATGCCATTTGGGTTAACAAATGCACCGGCCGTATTCATGGATTTGATGAACCGTATATTTCACCCATATGTGGATTCTTTTGTTATTGTCTTCATCGATGATATTTTGATATATTCTCGTAGTAGGGATGAGCATGAATGCCACCTGCGTATTATTTTACAGACCTTGCGAGAGAAGCAGTTGTATGCTAAATTTTCTAAATGTGAATTTTGGCTAGATAAGGTAGTATTTTTGGGGCATGTTATTTCTGCTGATGGTATTTGTGTAGATCCCAAGAAAGTAGAAGCAGTAATGAATTGGGAAAGACCAAATAGTGTGACAGAGGTACGTAGCTTTTTGGGATTGGCGGGCTATTACAGGAGGTTTATACCGGGGTTTTCTTCTATTGCATTGCCATTAACTAAGCTTACCAGAAAGGAGAACAAGTTTGTGTGGAGTGGCGATTGTGATAAAAGCTTTGAAAGTTTAAAGGGTAAGTTGACATCAGCTCCAATATTGACTATCCCAACGGGTACAGAAGGTTTAGTTACTTATAGTGATGCCTCGTATCAAGGACTCGGTTGTGTGTTAATGCAGCATGGAAAGGTAATTGCTTTTGCTTCTCGACAGTTAAAGATACATGAACACAACTACCCTACACATGATCTTGAGTTGGCTGTAGTAGTTTTTGCATTAAAAATCTGGAGACACTACTTATATGGTGTTAGTTGTGAAATTTTTACTGACCATCAAAGCTTAAAATACTTGTTTACACAAAAAGACTTGAACTTGAGGCAAAGAAGGTGGATGGAACTTATAAAAGATTATGACTGCACGATACATCACCATCCAGGTAAAGCTAATGTTGTTGTTGATGCTTTGAGTAGAAAATCTCTAGGCATAGTATCTTGTATTTATTGTATTCGAGTTGACCTGCTGAGAGAGTTAGCTTTAATGGGGGTGGAATTAACTTTGAATGAGTCTTATGGAATAGTGGCACATTTAAATGTTAGACCCACGTTGATAGACTGGATAAAACAAGAACAGGCAGGAGATGCAGAATTGGAGAAAGTTAGAGATAATATGAAAAAGGTAAAGCAAATGAATTTTCTATTCGGGATGATAACATTGTTATGTACGGAGACCGTTTATGTGTACCTAATGTGCCTGATTTAAGAAGAACAATTTTAGAGGAAGCGCATTGTTCTTTATATGCTATGCATCCAGGGAGCACGAAACTGTATAGAGATTTGAAACAATGTTATTGGTGGTCGGGAATGAAACACGACATTGCAGATTTTTTTGCTAGATGTCTAGTTTGCCAACAGGTGAAGGTGGAGCATCAGAAACCAAGTGGTTTACTACAACCCTTACCTATACCTGAGTGGAAATGGGAGCATGTTACTACAGATTTTGTTGTAGGTTTACCAAAATCATCACGAGGGTTTGATTCTATTTGGGTTGTCGTTGATAGGTTGACTAAGTCTGCACATTTTCTTCCTGTTAAAACTACTTACTCCATGGATAGATATGCCAAATTATATGTGGATGAGATTATCAGATTCCATGGTGCACCTGTTTCTATTATTTCTGATCGAGATCCTAAGTTTACTTCTCACTTTTGGCCTAGTTTACAACAAGCTTTGGGGACTAAATTGAAATTTAGTACAGTTTTTCATCCTCAAACTGATGGGCAGTCAGAAAGAACGATCCAGACACTCGAAGACATGTTATGAATTTGTGTATTGGAGTTCAAAGGTAGTTGGGATGAACACTTGCCACTAATAGAGTTTGCTTATAATAATAGCTATCATTCGAGTATTGAGATGGCTCCTTATGAAGCTTTGTATGGATGAAAATGCAGAACTCCAGTGTGTTGGACTGAAGTAGGAGAACGAAAACTACTTGGGCCAGAAATTATACAGCAGACTACTGAAAAGATAAATCTTATCCATAATCACTTGAAGGTGGAGCAAAGCAGACAGAAAAGTTATGCAGACAACCGAAGGAAAGAATTGAAATTTGAGGAAGGTGATCGAGTATTCCTACGTGTTTCTCCTTGGAGAGGGGTTATGAGATTCGGGAAGAAGGGAAAGTTAAGTCCCAGGTACATTGGCCCTTATGAGATAATGAAACAGGTTGGAGCTGTAGCTTATAAATTGGCGTTAGCACAAAAATTTTCCCGAATACACGATGTTTTTCATATATCCATGTTATGTAAGTATGTGTCTGATCCTTCACATGTGTTTACTTCACAACCGATAGAGCTTCAAGATGACCTAACCTACGTGGAGGAACCAATTGCTATTGTAGACAAAAAGGAGAAAGTGTTACGTAGTAAAACAATTTCACTAGTTAAAGTGATGTGGAGAAATCGAAATGTGGAGTATGACACTTGGGAATGGGAGGATAACATGAAGAAGCTATATCCTCATCTATTTGGTAAGTTTCTTATGCATTAAATTTCGAGGACGAAATTTTTATAAGAGGGGTAGAATTGCAAGGCCCTAAAACATGATTAGGAAGGTTAATTACATGATTAACTATAACTTAGGAGTTACAAGTTATAGATTGGTTATGTGTGTTAAACATGTTAATTATCATGTTTAGGGGATGCATGCTCCTGTGATATATGTGTTGTTTACATTAGGTGTTAATTGAGCTTATAATCGGGGATACCATGTTTAGAACATATGATTAGTTATGAGATTAATGCATCATAAATTATGTTTTTAATGCATGATTATGTTTATAAAAGTAAATAAGGTTGTTGATACGAAATTGGCAATGTTTGGTCGCCAAATGTGAAAGTTTTGAGATTTTCGGTAAATTGCTACTTTCCTGTTCGAAGCCCAAATTAGGCATATTAGTTTATAATTTTGGGAAAACATAAATGATGAAAGTTGTAGATATATGAATTAATATTATAACAAAACAAACGATGGGTTAAACGGAGGCTCGTACAAGAAGTTATAGCGAAAGTACGAAACAAGGGCAAATATGTCCATTCTTTAAGTGACAATTGTCTTATTACCACACCATGTGCTATTTTTTGATTGGTTAAAGGGTGGGTGATAGTTTGGCCGACTTAAACTTCATAAAACATCCCCTTTGTTCAGCAAATTCATCCATGAACAAGGGTTTTGCCTAAAGAGAGAGAAAGAGAAGAAAGTTAAGGAATAAATCTTTGGAAATTTTCCATAAATCAAGGAATCCTCGTAAGGTAATTACATCTTTATTAAAGTTGGTCACATGGATGAGTTCTATACTTATCATGTTTTTATTTTTGATTTGGATATATATTTTAATGATACCCATATTGCTGAATTGTGTTGGAACAAGGATGGGTTAAGAACATAAGTTAGAACTGGAGCTAGGATCGTAAATGCATACTTTAAAGTCCTAAATTTACATCATCTTTTTGTAAAGCATTTTGATTTAGAAAATCCATGATTATGATGTATATTTCTGATAAAACATGTTTATTATATGTTTCCATGAATTATACTCAAGGTCAAGGTTATGTATGCTTAAAAATGTTAAGTTATGCCTTAATGTTGTATTTTGACCTAGTTATGCTAAAAAAGGTATAAATCATGGAATAATTATTGGAATTGAGTGATTCAAGTTGGAGAGTAAAAGAAACTCATACATGTATAACATATCAGAAAATTGTGTAAAAATACCAAGGAATGAACCCTTGGTGATAGTTTGAAGTCTTGGTTTAAAATCTGCCCTAAAGGAGCAAGAATGCATACCAAGTGTTTGACGTTTTGCTCGACATAGAAAATGAGCCCTAAAAATTATGAAACATTAAATTTGTATTATTCAATGTGTTTACTGATATTGGGTGGGATATCATGAAAAGTTATGTTGTACAAAAAATTATGAGAATTCCAGGAAGTTCAAGTTGTGTTGTTGTTTTTCTTGAGAAACGATTTGGAAAAGGCTGTAATAAAATGGGCATAACTTTGTCTAGAAAATTCATAATTTAATTCTGTAAATTGTGTTAGAACACTAATTAATTGGGTGTTATATAAATGTGAAGTGTCATATGTAATTCCTCCTTAGTTATTTCTGATTGACCAAATTATGTGATGTGTTACTGGGTTTGATGTTAATCGGTGTATTCAAATACTAACGACATTGACTTGTTAGGTGGGCAAGCAGCTAATACTACCATACCAAGGAAGTAGTTGGTATTAATATTAGCACTAACTCCAAGTTGAGTGACCTTCCTTATGAAATATAAATGCTTATAATTTCATATGGAAATGTGTAGTTAAACACATGTGTGAAAATGTTTATGGGAGTAATGTTGTATTTATGAAACATATGCATATGATTAAAAATGTTAAGCGATGTTATATGATGATATGGACTTGTGAGTCCTTTATCTAATGTTAATGACTGTGGTGGGTCCTACGGGATGTGGTGGTCCTGTTTATCCAACTTAAAGGTTTGTGTACTCGGGCCTAATAAAGGGATGTGGTGGTCCCTAATTACTGTGGTGGGTTAATTGGACTGTGGCGGGTCCAGGCTTGCGAGAGTTTCACAATTCCTGTTGGGTTATAGCATTAGAAAAAAATAAAAATGGTTATTCAGATTGGTTATATGTGTGGTATGTGGTCATTCACTAACCCTTTATAGCTTACACTCCTATAATGTTTTGTTTCAGGTATGCTTATAATTTGGAGTTCACTGCCATGTTAGGACCTTGAAACGGGGGAGTGACGGATATTTAGTATGGTTTGAATATCAAGATTCCTTTTGTGTAATTATTAAACTAAGGATCTTGGTTATGTAAAGTTATGTAGTACTTATAAGTTATAAGTAAAGGCATTTATGTTTTCATCTACACATACCTTTGGAAAAAAAATAATCTTATGCTATTTTCCTCAGAGATTTAAATTAAAGCATTGTTTAAGGCAATTTATCTCTAATTAAAAAGGATGAGTTTAACTTAATTAATTCAGGGCGCGACAACTTGGTATCAGAGCGTGGTTATTTGGTTCTGGATAGGGTGTGAGGGTCTAGATTGGCAGTGGACATTAGAAAGTGAGTTTGTTATGCACCTGGATTTTGACTAACAATGTTAATATTAAACTGCTGCTATTATATTTTGTTTAAGTTAATTATATTGCAGTGAGTGATGGATCCACACGAGCTGCATGATAGAGCAGAGGGTGAGGCATCCTATGTACCTAATAGTCAGCAAGGACATAGACCTATTGAAGTGGATGAACCAGAGGTGCAACAACAACCTATTGATGATGTGGGAAGAATATTACGTGTTGTGGCACAACTTATGGAACAAGCAAGAGGTGGAGAACATGGTGGGGATAGGGACAAATTGCATGAGAGGTTCATGAAGTTAAATCCTCCAGCATTTACTGGGACTACTGATCCGTTAGTGGCAGAGGGGTGGATTAGAAAGATGGAAACAATATTCAAGGTGATGGAAGTGCGAGATGAACAAAAGGTTTTGGTAGCAACCTTTAGGTTAGAGGATGATGCAAAGTTATGGTGGGACGCAACAGAAAGATTACTTACTACAATGGGAGGAGTGGTGCCAATAAATCCTCCAAAAATTACATGGGAGAGGTTTGTAAAGGTGTTCTTTGAAAAATATTTTCCAAGGCTTTATAGGAAAGAGAAAGAGGAAGAATTTATCACGTTGAAACAGGGGAATCGAACAGTGGCAGAGTATGAAGCTTTATTTATATCCTTATCTAGATTTTCACCTGACTTGGTGAGGACGGAAGAAAGTAAATGTGATCGGTTTCAAACCGGGCTGAGTGTAGATATAAAAAGCATGGTTGCTAATATGAAGATCACGGATTATGTGGACTTGGTGGATAGGGCCATGGTGTCAGAAAAGTCAGTAAAAGAAATGCAAGTTGAACACTCGAAGAAAGCTAGACATGATAGTATAAGATCATATGGATGGGAGGCGGGAACCTCAACTCAAAGTGTAGCACGAGGATTGCCTAAGGGCCAAGAATTTAAAAATAATAGAAATGCACGTGGAAGATTTCAAGCTCGAGGTGGAAGGACTGGGATGAATCGGTCTGAAAATGCATCTGTGATGGGATCGAGGGCGATATTTTGTTATAGATGTGGTGGTCAAGGGCACATGTCTCGGGAGTGTACAATAGCTGAGACGACACCTTTATGTTTCCATTGTCATCAACCGGGGCACTTACGAAAGAATTGTCCAACGATGGGAGCTACAGCTTAGTATTAAAAACATGGCGATTGTGAATATGACGGTAATTTGCATATTTCTAGACTTAGTATTAAAAACATGGCGATTGTGGGTGAAAAAAAGAAACGTCCCCCAAACGGCCCCGTGGGTGGCACCATCACCTCCCACGGGACCAACGTAACTCGTAGGAACTCACCCCGCAGCCGCGCGACTCTCGGTTTGAGAATACGATGCTAATTTGCATATTTTTAGACTTAGGTTTAAAAACATGGGGTTAGAGGGTGAAAACTCTAAACAGCCCTCTAACGGCCCCGTGGGTGGCATCAACACCTCCCACGGGACCAATGTAACTCGTAGGAACTGACCCCGCAGCCGCGGGACTCCCGGTTTGAGAATACAATGATAATTTGCATATTTCTAGACTTAGGTTTATAAACATGGCGTTAGAGGGTGAGAACTCGAACAGCCCCCTGATCGGCCACGTGGGTGGCACCAACACCTCCCACGGGACCAATGTAACTCGTAGGAACTAACCTCGTAGCCGCGGGTCTCTCGATTTGAGAATACGATGGTAATTTGCATATTTCTAGACTTAGGCTTAAAAACATGGCTTTAGAGGGTGAGAACTAGAAACAGCCCCCGAACGTCCCCGTGGGTGGCACCAACACCACCCACGGGACCAATGTAACTCGTAGGAACTGACCTCGCAACCGTATGACTCCCGGTTTGAGAATACGATGGTCGTTTGTATATTTCTAGACTTAGGCTTAAAAACATGGGGTTAAAGGGTGAGAACTAGAAATATCCCCCGAACGTCCCCGTGGGTGGCACCAACACATCCCACGGGACCAATGTAACTCATAGGAGTTGACCCCGCAACCGTGGGATTCCCGGTTTGAGAGTAAGACGGTAATTTGCATATTTCTAAACATAGTCTTAAAAGTATTGCATTAGAGGGTGAGAGCTAGAAATAGCCCCCAAACGGCCCCGTGGGTGGCACCATCACCTCCCACGGGACAAATGTAACTCATAGGAACTAACCCCGTAGCCGCGGGACTCCCGGTTTGAGAATACGATGATAATTTACATACTTTTAGACTTAGGCTTAAAAACATGACGTTAGAGGGTGAAAACTTGAAACAGCCCTCTAACGACCCCGTGGGTGGCACCAACACCTCCCACGGGACCAATGTAACGCGTCGGAACTAACTCCGCAACCGCGGGACTCCCGGTTTGTGAATATGATGGTAATTTGCATATTTCTAGACTTGGGCTTAAAAACATGGCGTTAGTGGGTGAAAACTCAAAACATCCCCCACACGGCCCCGTGGGTGGCAGCATCACCTCCCACGGGACCAATGTAACTCGTAGGAACTAACCCCGCAGCTGCGCGACTCTCGGTTTGAGAATACGATGATAATTTGCGTATTTTTACACTTAGCCTTAAAAAATTGGCATTAGAGGGTGAAAACTCGAAACAGCCCTCTAACGGCTCCGTGGGTGGCACCAACACCTCCCACGGGACCAATGTAACTCGTAGGAACAGTCCACGCATAAGCGGGTCTCTCGGTTTGAGAGTATGACGGTAATTTGCATATTTCTATGCTTAGGCTTAAAAACATGGCGTTAGAGGGTGAGAACTAGAAATAGCCCCCGAACGTCCCCGTGGGTGGCACCAACACCTCCCATGGGACCAATGTAACTCGTAGGAACTGACCCCGCAGCCGCGGAACTCCTGGTTTGAGAATACGACGGTAATTTGTATATTTTTAGACTTAGGCTTAAAAATATGGCGTTAGAGGGTGAGAACTCGAAACTGCCCCCGAACGGCCCCGTGGGTGGCACCAACACCTACCATGGGACCAACGTAACTCGTAGGAACTGACCCCACAACCGCGGGTCTCTCGATTTGAGAATACGACGGTAATTTGCATATTTCTAAACTTAGGCTTAAAAACATGGCGTTAGAGGGTGAGAACTTGAAACAGCCTCCGAACGTCCCCGTGGGTAGCACCAACACCTCCTACGGGACCAATGTAACTCGTAGGAACTGACCCCGCAACAGCGCGACTCCCGATTTGAGAATACGATGGTAATTTGTATATTTCTAGACTTAGGCTTAATAACATGGCGTTAGACGGTGAGAACTAGAAACAGCCCCCGAACGTCCCCGTGGGTGGCACCAACACATCCCCCGGGACCAATGTAACTCGTAGGAACAGACCCCACAGCCGCGGGACTCCCGGTTTGAGAATACGACGGTAATTTTCAAATTTCTAAACTTAGGCTTAAAAATATTGCGTTAGAGGGTGAGAACTAGAAATAGCCCCCAAACGGCCCCGTGGGTGGTACCATCACCTCCCACGGGACCAATGTAACTCATAGGAACTAGCCCCGCAGCTGCGGGACTCCCGGTTTGAGAATACGATGATAATTTCCATATTTTTAGACTTAGGCTTAAAAACATGACGTTACAGGGTGAAAACTTGAAACAGCCCTCTAACGGCCCCGTGGGTGGAACCAACACCTCCCACAGGACCAATGTAACTCTTCGGAACTAACTCCGCAGCCGCGGGACTCCCGGTTTGTGAATATGATGGTAATTTGCATATTTCTAGACTTAGGCTTAAAAACATGGCGTTAGTGGGTGAAAACTCAAAACATCCCCCAAATGGCCCCGTGGGTGGCACCATCACCTCCCACGGGACCAATGTAACTCGTAGGAACTAACCCCGCAGCTGCGCGACTCCCGTTTTGAGAATACGATGATAATTTGCATATTTTTAGACTCAGCCTTAAAAACATGGCGTTAGAGGGTGAAAACTCGAAACATCCCTCTAACGACCCCGTGGGTGGCACCAACACCTCCCACGGGACCAATGTAACTCGTAGGAACTGTCCCCGCAGTCGCGGGACTCCCGATTTGATAATATGACGATAATTTGCATATTTCTTGACTTAGGCTTAAAAACTTGGTGTTAGTGGGTGAGAACTCGAAACAGCCCCTGAACGGCCCCGTGGGTGGCACCAACACCTCCCACGGGACTAATGTAACTCGTTGGAACTGACCCCGTAGCCGTGCGTCTCTCGGTTTGAGTGTATGACGGTTATTTGCATATATCTAAACTTAGGCTTAAAAACTTGGCGTTAGAGGGTGAGAACTAGAAACAACCCCGAACGTCCCCGTGGGTGGCACCAACACCTCCCACGGGACCAATGTAACTCGTAGGAACTGACCCCGCATCCGCGGGACTCCCGGTTTGAGAATATGTCAGTAATTTGCATATTTCTAGACTTAGCCTTAAAAACATGGCGTTAGAGGGTGCGAACTCGAAACAGCCCCCGAACGGCCCCGTAGGAGGCACCAACACCTCCCACGGGACTAATGTAACGCGTAGGAACTGACCCCGGAGCCGCGGGTCTCTCGATTTAAGAATACGACGGTAATTTGCATATTTCCACACTTAGGCTTAAAAACTTGGCGTTAGAGGGTGAGAACTAGAAACAGCCCCCGAACATCCCCGTGGATGGCTCCAACACCTCCCACGGGACCAATGTAACTCGTAGGAACTGACCCCGCAACCGCGGGACTCCCGGTTTGAGAATACAATGGTAATTTGTATATTTGTAGACTTAGGTTTAAAAACATGGCGTTAGAGGGTGAGAACTAGAAATAGCCCCCGAACGTCCCCGTGGTTGGCACCAACACCTCCCACGGGACCAATGTAACTCGTAGGAAGTGACCCTGCAGCCGCGGGACTCCCGATATGAGAATATGATGGTAATTTGCATACTTCTAGACTTAGGCTTAAAAATATGGCATTAGAGGGTGAGAACTAGAAACAGCCCCCGAACGGCCCCGTGGGTGGCACCAACACCTCCCACGGGACCAATGTAATTCGTAGGAACTGACCCCGCAGCTGCGAGACTCCTGGTTTGATAATACGACTGTAATTTACATATTTGTAGACTTAGGCTTAAAAATATGGTGTTAGAGGGTGAGAACTAGAAACAGCCCCCGAACGGCCCCATGGGTGGCACCATCACCTCCCACGGGACCAATGTAACTCGTAGGAACAGACCCCGCAGCCGCGGGAACCCTGGTGTGAGAATACGATGTACATATTTGTAGACTTAGACTTAGAAACATGATGTCAGAGGGTGAGAACTCGAAACAGCCCCCGAATGCCCCCGTGGGTGGCAGCAACACCTCCCACGGGATCAATGTAAGTCATAGGAACTGACCCCGCAGCCACGGGTCTCCCGGTTTGAAAGTACGACGGTAATTTACATATTTCTAGACTTAGGCTAAAAAATATGACGTTAGAGGGTTAGAATAAGAAACATCCCCCAAACGACTCTGTGGGTGGCACCAACACCTCCCACAGGTCCAGTGTAACTCTTAGGAACTGATCTCGCAGCCGTGGGACTCCCGGTTTGAGAATACGACCCTAATTTGCATATTTCTAGACTTAGGCTTAAAAACATGGCGTTAGAGGGTGAGAATTAGAAACAGCCCCCGAACGTCCCCGTGGGTGGCACCAACACCTCCCATGGGACTAATGTAACTCGTAGGAATTGAACTCGCAGCTGCGGGTCTACCGGTTTAAAAACACGACAGTAATTTGTATATTTCTTAACTTAGGCTAAAAAACATGGCGTTAAAGGGTTTGAACTAGAAACAGCCCCCGAACGGCCCCGTGTTTGGCACCAACACATCCCACGGGACCAATGTAACTCTTAGGAACTGACCCCGCAGCCGCGGGTCTCCCGATTTGAGAGTACGACAGTAATTTGTATATTTCTAGACTTAGGCTTAAAAAGATGGCGTTAGAGGGTGAGAACTAGAAATAGCCCCCGAACATCCCCGAGGGTGGCACCAACACCTCCCACGGGACCAATATAACTCGTAGGAACTGACCCCGCAGCCGCGGGACTCCCGGTTTAAGAATACGAAGGAAATTTGCATATTTCTAGACTTAGGCTTAAAAATAAGGCGTTAGAGGGTGAGAACTAGAAACATCCCCCGAACGGCCCCGTGGGTGGCACCAACACCTCCCACGGGACCAATGTAACTCGTAGGAACTGACACCGCAGCAGCGGGACTCCTGGTTTGAGAATATGACGGTAATTTGCATATTTCTAGACTTAGTATTAAAAACATGGCGATTGTGGGTGAAAACAAGAAATGGCACCCAAACGGCCCCGTGGGTGGCATCATCACCTCCCACGGGACCAACGTAACTCGTAGGAACTCACCCCGTAGCCGCGCGACTCTCGGTTTGAGAATACGATGATAATTTGCCTATTTTTAGACTTAGGTTTAAAAACATGGGGTTAGAGGGTGAAAACTCGAAACAGCCCTCTAACGGCCCCGTGGGTGGCACCAACACCTCCCACGGGACCAATGTAACTCGTAGGAACTGACCCCGAAGCCGCGGGACTCTCAGTTTGAGAATACGATGATAATTTGTATATTTCTAGACTTAGGTTTATAAACATGGCGTTAGAGGGTGAGAACTCGAACAGCCCCTGAACGGCCCCGTGGGTGGCACCAACACCTCCCACGGGACCAATGTAACTCGTAGGAACTAACCGCGCAGCCGCGGGTCTCTCGATTTGAGAATACGACGGTAATTTGCATATTTCTAGACTTAGGCTTAAAAACATGGCTTTAGAGGGTGAGAACTAGAAACAGCCCCCGAACGTCCCCGTGGGTGGCACCAACACCACCCACGGGACCAATGTAACTCGTAGGAACTGACCCCGCAACCGTACGACTCCCGGTTTGAGAATACGATGGTCGTTTGTATATTTCTAGACTTAGGCTTAAAAACATGGCGTTAGAGGGTGAGAACTAGAAATATCCCCCGAACGTCCCCGTGGGTGGCACCAACACATCCCACGGGACCAATGTAACTCATAGGAGCTGACCCCGCAGCCGTGGGATTCCCGGTTTGAGAGTACGACGGTAATTTGTATATTTCTTAACTTAGGCTTAAAAGTATTGCGTTAGAGGGTGAGAGCTAGAAATAGCCCCCAAACGGCCCCGTGGGTGGCACCATCACCTCCCACGGGACAAATGTAACTCATAGGAACTAACCCCGTAGCCGCGGGACTCCCGGTTTGAGAATACGATGATAATTTGCATATTTTTAGACTTAGGCTTAAAAACATGACGTTAGAGGGTGAAAACTTGAAACAGCCCTCTAACGGCCCCGTGGGTGGCACCAACACCTCCCACGGGACCAATGTAACGCGTCGGAACTAACTCCGCAACCGTGGGACTCCCGGTTTGTGAATATGATGGTAATTTGCATATTTCTAGACTTAGGCTTAAAAACATGGCGTTCGTGGGTGAAAACTCGAAACATCCCCCAAACGGCCCCGTGGGTGGCACCATCACCTCCCACGGGACCAATGTAACTCGTAGGAACTAACCCCGCAGCTACGCGACTCCCGGTTTGAGAATACGATGATAATTTGCGTATTTTTACACTTAGCCTTAAAAAATTGGCGTTAGAGGGTGAAAACTCAAAACAGCCCTCAAACGGCCCCGTGGGTGGCACCAACACCTCCCACGGGACCAATGTAACTCGTAGGAACTGTCCACGCATCCGCGGGTCTCTCGGTTTGAGAGTATGACGGTAATTTGTATATTTTTAGACTTAGGATTAAAAATATGGCGTTAGAGGGTGAGAACTCGAAACAGCCCCGAACGGCCCCGTGGGTGGCACCAACACCTACCATGGGACCAACGTAACTCGTAGGAACTGACCCCACAGCCGCGGGTCTCTCGATTTGAGAATACGACGGTAATTTGCATATTTCTAAACTTAGGCTTAAAAACATGGCGTTAGAGGGTGAGAACTTGAAACAGCCCCCGAACGTCCCCGTGGGTGGCACCATCACCTCCCACGGGACCAATGTAACTCGTAGGAACTGACCCCGCATCCGCGGGACTCCCGGTTTGAGAATACGACGGTAATTTTCAAATTTCTAAACTTAGGCTTAAAAATATTACGTTAGAGGATGAGAACTAGAAATAGCCCCCAAACGGCCCCGTGGGTGGTACCATCACCTCCCACGGGACCAATGTAACTCATAGGAACTAACCGCGCAGCCGCGGGACTCCCGGTTTGAGAATACGATGATAATTTCCATATTTTTAGACTTAGGCTTAAAAACATGACGTTACAGGGTGAAAACTCGAAACAGCCCTCTAACTGGCCCATGGGTGGAACCAACACTTCCCACGGGACCAATGTAACTCTTCGGAACTAACTCCGCAGCCGCGGGACTCCCGGTTTGTGAATATGATGGTAATTTGCATATTTCTAGACTTAGGCTTAAAAACATGGCGTTAGTGGGTGAAAACTCGAAACATCCCCCAAATGGCCCCGTTGGTGGCACCATCACCTCCCACGGGACCAATGTAACTCGTAGGAACTAACCCCGCAGCTGCGCGACTCCCGGTTTGAGAATACGATGATAATTTGCATATTTTTAGACTTAGCCTTAAAAACATGGCGTTAGAGGGTGAAAACTCGAAACATCCCTCTAACGGCCCCGTAGGAGGCACCAACACCTCCCACGGGACCAATGTAACTCGTAGGAACTGTCCCCGTAGCCGCGGGACTCCCGATTTGAGAATACGACGATAATTTGCATATTTCTTGACTTAGGCATAAAAACTTGGTGTTAGTGGGTGAGAACTCGAAACAGCCCCCGAACGGCCCCGTGGGTGGCACCAACACCTCCCACGGGACTAATGTAACTCGTTGGAACTGACCCCGCAGCCGCGGGTCTCTCGGTTTGAGTGTATGACGGTAATTTGCATATATCTAAACTTAGGCTTAAAAATATGGCGTTAGAGGGTGAGAACTAGAAACAACCCCGAACGTCCCCGTGGGCGGCACCAACACCTCCCACGGGACCAATGTAACTCGTAGGAACTGACCCCGCATCCGCGGGACTCCCGGTTTGAGAATACGACAGTAATTTACATATTTCTAGACTTAGCCTTAAAAACATGGCGTCAGAGGGTGAGAACTCGAAACAGCCCCCGAACGGCCCCGTAGGAGGCACCAACACCTCCCACGGGACTAATGTAACTCGTAGGAACTGACCCCGTAGCCGCGGGTCTCTCGATTTGAGAATACGACGGTAATTTGCCTATTTCCAGACTTAGGCTTAAAAACATGGCGTTAGAGGGTGAGAACTAGAAACAGCCGTCGAACGTCCCCGTGGATGGCTCCAACACCTCCCACGGGACCAATGTAACTCGTTGGAACTGACCCCACAACCGTGGGACTCCCGTTTTGAGAATACGATAGTAATTTGTATATTTCTAGACTTAGGTTTAAAAACATGGCGTTAAAGGGTGAGAACTAGAAATAGCCCCCGAACATCCCCGTGGGTGGCACCAACACCTCCCACGGGACCAATGTAACTCGTAGGAACTGAACCCGCAGCCGCGGGACTCCCAGTTTGAGAATACAATGGTAATTTGTATATTTCTAGACTTGGGCTTAAAAACATGGCGTTAGAGGGTGAGAACTAGAAACATCCCCCGAACGGCCCCGTGGGTGGCACCAACACCTCCCACGGGACCAATGTAACTCGTAGGAACTGACCCCGCAGCCGCGGGACTCCCGATTTGAGATTATGACGGTAATTTGCATATTTCTACACTTAGGCTTAAAAACATGGATTTAGTGGGTGAAACTCGAAACAACCCCCAAACGGCCCCGTGGGTGGCACCATCACCTCCCACGGGACCAATGTAACTCGTAGCAACTCACCCCGCAGCCGCGTGACTCCCGGTTTGAGAATACGATGATAATTTGCATATTTTTATACTTAGGCTTAAAAACATGGCGTTAAAGGGTGAAAACTCGAAACAACCCTCTAACGGCCCCGTGGTTGGCACCAACACCTCCCACAGGACCAATGAACTCGTAGGAACTGACCCCGCAGCCGCGGGACTCCCAGTTTGAGAATAAGATGATAATTTGCGTATTTGTAGACTTAGGCTTAAAAACATGGTGTTAGTGGCTGAGAACTCGAAACAGCCCCCGAACGGCCCCGTGGTTAGCACCAACACCTCCCACGGGACCAATGTAACTCTTAGGAACTAACCCCGCAGTCGCGGGTCTCCCGATTTGAGAGTACGACGATAATTTGTATATTTCTAATCTTTGGTTTAAAAAGATGGTGTTAGAGGGTGAGAACTAGAAACAGCCCCCGAACGTCCCCATGGGTGGTACCAACACCTCCCACGGGATCAATATAACTCGTAGGAACTGACCCCGCAGTCGCGAGACTCCTGGTTTGAGAATACGAAGGTAATTTGCATATTTCTAGACTTAGGCTTAAAAACAAGGTGTTAGAGGGTGAGAACTAGAAGCAGCCCCCGAACGGCCCCGTGGGTGGCACCAACACCTCCCACGGGACAAATGTAACTCGTAGGAACTGACACCGTAGCCGCGGGACTCCCGGTTTGAGAATATGATGGTAATTTGCATATATCTAGACTTAGACTTAAAAACATGGCGTGAGTGGGTGAAAACTCGAAACAGCCCCCAAACGGCCCCGTGGGTGGCACCATCACCTCCCACGGGACCAATGTAACTCGTAGGAACTCACCCCGCAGCCGCGCAACTCTCGGTTTGAGAATACGATGAAAATTTGCGTATTTTTAGACGTAGGCTTAAAAACATGGGGTTAGAGGGTGAAAACTCGAAACAACCCTCTAACGGCCCCGTGGGTGGCACCAACACTTCCCACGGGACCAATGTAACTCGTAGGAACTGACCACGCAGCTGCGGGACTCCCGGTTTGAGAATATGATGGAAATTTGCATATTTTTAGACTTAGGCTTAAAAACATGGCGTTAGAGGGTGAGAACACGAAACAGCCCCCGAACGGCCCCGTGGGTGGCACCAACACCTGCCACGGGACCAATGTAACTCGTAGGAACTGACCCCGCAGCCGCGGCTCTCTCGATTTGAGAATACGACGGTAAATTTCATATTTCTAGACATAGGCTTAAAAACATGGCGTTTGAGGGTGAGAACTAGAAACAGCCCCCGAACGTCCCCGTGGGTGGCACCAACACCTCCCACGGGACCAATGTAACTCGTAGGAACTGACCCCGCAACCGCGGGACTCCCGGTTTGAGAATACGATGGTAATTTGTATATTTGTAGATTTAGGCTTAAAAACATGGCGTTAGAGGGTGAGAACTAGAAATAGTCCCCGAACGTCCCCGTGGTTGGCACCAACACCTCCCACGGGACTAATGTAACTCGTTGGAAGTGACCCTGCAGCCGTGGGACTCCCGATTAGAGAATACGACGGTAATTTGCATATTTCTACCCTTAGGCTTAAAAATATGGCGTAAGAGCGTGAGAACTAGAAACAGCCCCCGAACGGCCCTCTGGGTGGCACCAACACCTCCCACGGGACCAATGTAATTTGTAGAAACTGACCCCGCAGCCGCGGGACTCCTGGTTTTATAATACGACTGTAATTTACATATTTGTAGACTTAGGCTTAAAAATATGGTGTTAGAGGGTGAGACTAGAAACAGCCCCCGAACGTCCCCGTGGGTGGCACCAACTCCTCCCACTGGACCAATGTAACTCGTAGGAACAGACCCCGCAGCCGCGGGAACCCTGGTGTGAGAATATGATGTAAATTTATATATTTGTAGACTTAGGCTTAGAAACATGACGTTAGAGGGTGAGAACTCGAAACAGCCCCCGAATGCCCCCGTGGGTGGCACCAACACCTCCCACGGGACCAATGTAACTCATAGGAACTGACCCCGCAGCCACGGGTCTCCCGGTTTGAGAGTACGACGGTAATTTGAATATTTCTAGACATAGGCTCAAAAACATGACGTTAGAGGGTGAGAACAATAAACAACCCCCAAACGTCCCCGTGGGTGGCACCAACACCTCCCACGGGACCAATGTAACTCGTAGGAACTGACCCCGCAACCGCGGGACTCCCGGTTTGAGAATACGATGGTAATTTGTATATTTGTAGATTTAGGCTTAAAAACATGGCGTTAGAGGGTGAGAACTAGAAATAGTCCCCGAACGTCCCCGTGGTTGGCACCAACACCTCCCACGGGACTAATGTAACTCGTTGGAAGTGACCCTGCAGCCGTGGGACTCCCGATTAGAGAATACGACGGTAATTTGCATATTTCTACCCTTAGGCTTAAAAATATGGCGTAAGAGGGTGAGAACTAGAAACAGCCCCTGAACGGCCCTGTGGGTGGCACCAACACCTCCCACGGGACCAATGAAATTTGTAAAAACTGACCCCGCAGCCGCGGGACTCCTGGTTTGATAATACGACTGTAATTTACATATTTGTAGACTTAGGCTTAAAAATATGGTGTTAGAGGGTGAGAACTAGAAACAGCCCCCGAACGTCCCCGTGGGTGGCACCAACTCCTCCCACTGGACCAATGTAACTCGTAGGAACAGACCCCGCAGCCGCGGGAACCCTGGTGTGAGAATATGATGTAAATTTATATATTTGTAGACTTAGGCTTAGAAACATGACGTTAGAGGGTGAGAACTCGAAACAGCCCCCGAATGCCCCCGTGGGTGGCACCAACACCTCCCACGGGACCAATGTAACTCATAGGAACTGACCCCGCAGCCACGGGTCTCCCGGTTTGAGAGTACGCCGGTAATTTGAATATTTCTAGACTTAGGCTCAAAAACATGACGTTTGAGGGTGAGAACAAGAAACAGCCCCCAAACGACTCTGTGGGTGGCACCAACACCTCCCATGGGTTCAATGTAACTTGTAGGAACTGACCTCGCAGCAGTGGGACTCCGGGTTTGAGAATACGACGGTAATTTGCATATTTCTAGACTTAGGCTTAAAAACATGGCGTTAGAGGGTGAGAATTAGAAACAGCCCCCGAACGTCCCCGTGGGTGGCACCAACATCTCCCATGGGACTAATGTAACTCGTAGGAATTGAACTCGCAGCTGCGGGTCTACCGGTTTAAAAGCCCGACAGTAATTTCTATATTTCTTTACTTAGGCTTAAAAACATGGCGTTAGAGGGTGAGAACTAGAAATAGCCCCCGAACGGCCCCGTGGTTGGCACCAACACATCCCACGGGACCAATGTAACTCTTAGGAACTGACCCCACAGCCGCGGGTCTCCCGATTTGAGAGTACGACGGTAATTTGTATATTTCTATACATAGGCTTAAAAAGATGGCGTTAGAGGGTGAGAACTAGAAATAGCCCCCGAACATCCCCGTGGGTGGCACCAACACCTCCCACGGGACCAATATAACTCGTAGGAACTGACCCCGCAACCGTGGGACTCCCTGTTTGAGAATACGAAGGTAATTTGCATATTTCAAGACTTAGGCTTAAAAACAAGGCGTTAGAGGGTGAGAACTAGAAACAGCCCCCGAACGGCCCCGTGGGTGGCACCAACACCTCCCACGGGACCAATCTAACTCGTAGGAACTGACATCGCAGCCGCGGGACTCCCGATTTGAGAATATGACGGTAATTTGCATATTTCTAGACTTAGACTTAAAAACAAGGCGTTTGTGAGTGAAAACTCAAAATAGCGCCCAAACGGCCCCGTGGGTGGCACCATCACCTCCCACGGGACCAACGTAACTCGTAGGAACTCACCCCGCAGCCGCGCGACTCTCTGTTTGAGAATACGATGATAATTTGCATATTTTTAGACTTAGGTTTAAAAACATGGGGTTAGAGGGTGAAAACTCGAAACAGCCCTCTAACGGCCCCGTGGGTGGCACCAACACCTCCCACGGGACCAATGTAACTCGTAGGAACTGACCCCGCAGGCGCGGGACTCCCGGTTTGCGAATACAATGATAATTTACATCTTTCTAGACTTAGGCTTAAAAACATGGCGTTAGATGGTGAGAACTCGAACAGCCACTGAACGGCCCCGTGGGTGGCACCAACACCTCCCACGGGACCAATGTAACTCGTAGGAACTAACCCCGCAGCCGCGGGTCTCTCGATTTGAGAATACGACGGTAATTTGCATATTTCTAGACTTAGTCTTAAAAAAGTGGCTTTAGAGGGTGAGAACTAGAAACAGCCCCCGAACGTCCCCGTGGGTGGCACCAACACCTCCCACAAGACCAATGTAACTCGTAGGAACTGACCCCACAACCGCGCGACTCCCGGTTTGAGAATACGATGGTAATTTGTACATTTTTAGACTTAGGCTTAAAAACATGACGTTAGAGGGTGAGAACTAGAAATATCCCCCGAACGTCCCCGTGGGTGGCACCAACACATCCCATGGGACCAATGTAACTCGTAGGAACTGACCCCGCAGCCGCGGGACTTCCGGTTTGAGAATACGACGGTAATTTGCATATTTCTAAACTTAGGCTTAAAAATATTGCGTTAGAGGGTGAGAACTAGAAATAGACCCCAAACGCCCCCGTGGGTGGCCCCATCACCTCCCACGGGACCAATGTAACTCATAGGAACTAACCCTGCAGCCGCGGGACTCCCGGTTTGAGAATACGGTAATAATTTGCATATTTTTAGACTTAGGCTTAAAAACATGACGTTAGAGGTTGAAAACTTGAAACAGCCCTCTAACGGCCCCGTGGGCGGCACCAACACCTCCCACGGGACCAATGTAACATGTCGGAACTAACTCCGCAACCGCGGGACTCCCGGTTTGTGAATATGATGGTAATTTGCATATTTCTAGACTGAGGTTTAAAAACATGGCGTTAGTGGGTGAAAACTCGAAACATCCCCCAAACGGCCCCGTGGGTGGCACCATCACCTCCCACGGGACCAATGTAACTCGTAGGAACTAACCCCGCAGCTGCGCGACTCCCGGTTTGAGAATACAATGATAATTTGCATATTTTTAGACTTAGCCTAAAAAAATTGGCGTTAAAGGGTGAAAACACAAAACATCCCTCTAACGGCCCCGTGGGTGACACCAACACCTCCCACGAGACCAATGTAACTCGTAGGAACTGTCCCCGCAGCCGCGGGTCTCTCGGTTTGAGAGTATGTCGGTAATTTGCATATTTCTATACTTAGGCTTAAAAACATGGCGTTAGAGGGTGAGAACTAGAAATAGCCCCCGAACGTCCCCATGGGTGGCACCAACACCTCCCACGGGACCAATGTAACTCGTAGGAACTGACCCCGGAGCCGCGGGACTCCTGGTTTGAGAATACGACGGTAATTTGTATATTTTCAGACTTAGGCTTAAAAATATAACGTTAGATGGTGAGAACTCGAAACAGCTCCCGAACGGCCCCGTGGGTGGCACCAACACCTCCCACGGGACCAACGTAACTCGTAGGAACTGACCCCACAGTGGCGGGTCTCTCGATTTGAGAATACGACGGTAATTTTCATATTTCTAGACTTAGGCTTAAAAACATGGCGTTAGAGGGTAAGAACTAGAAACATCTCCCGAACGTCCCCGTGGGTGGCACCAATACCTCCCACGGGACCAATGTAACTTGTAGGAACTGACCCCGCAACCGCGCGACTCCCGATTTGAGAATACGATGGTAATTTGTATATATATAGACTTAGGCTAAAAAACATGGCGTTAGAGGGTGAGAACTAGAAATAGCCCCCGAACGTCCCCGTGGGTGGCACCAACATATCCCATGGGACCAATGTAACTCGTAGGAACTGACCCCGCAACTGCGGGACTCCCGGTTTGAGAATACGATGGTAATTTTCATATTTCTAAACTTAGGCTTAAAAATATTGCGTTAGTGGGTGAGAACTAGAAATAGCCCCCAAACGGCCCCGTGGGTGGTACCATCACCTCCCACGGGACCAATGTAACTCATAGGAACTAACCCCGCAGCCGCGGGACTCCCGGTTTGAGAATACGATGATAATTTGCATATTTTTAGACTTAGGCTTAAAAACATGACGTTAGAGGGTGAAAACTCGAAACGGCCCTCTAACGGCCCCGTGGGTGGCACCAACACCTCCCACGGGACCAATGTAACTCTTCGGAACTAACTCCGCAGCCGCGGGACTCCCGGTTTGTGAATATGATGGTAATTTGCATATTTCTAGACTTGGGCTTAAAAATTTGGCGTTAGTGGGTGAAAACTCGAAACATCCCCCAAATGGCCCCGTGGGTGGCACCATCACCTCCCACGGGACCAATGTAACTCGTAGGAACTGACCCCGCAGCTGCGCGACTCCCGGTTTCAGAATACGATGATAATTTGCATATTTTTAGACTTAGCCTTAAAAACATGGCGCTAGAGGGTGAAAACTCGAAACAGCCCTCTAACGGCCCCGTGAGTGGCACCAACACCTCCCATGAGACCAATGTAACTCGTAGGAACTGTCCCCGCAGCCGCGGGTCTCCCGATTTGAGAATACGATGATAATTTGCATATTTCTTGACTTATGCTTAAAAACATGGTGTTAGTGGGTGAGAACTCGAAACAGCCCCCGAACGGCCCCGTGGGTGGCACCAACACCTCCCACGGGACCAATCTAACTCGTAGGATCTGACCCCGCAGCCGCGGGTCTCTCGATTTGAGAATACGACGATAATTTGCATATTTCTAGACTTAGGCTTAAAAACATGGCATTAGAGGGTGATAACTAGAAACAACCCCCGAACGTCCCCTTGGATGGCTCCAACACCTCCCACGGGACCAATGTAACTCGTAGGAACTGACCCCGAAACCGTGGGACTCCCGGTTTGAGAATACGATAGTAATTTGTATATTTCTAGACTTAGGCTTAAAAACATGGCGTTAGAGGGTGAGAACTAGAAATAGCCCCCAAACGGCCCTGTGGGTGGCACCATCACCTCCCACGGGACCATTGTAACTCGTAGGTACTCACCCCGCAGCCGGTTTGAGAATACGACGATAATTTGCATATTTTTATACTTAGGCTTAAAAACATGGCGTTAGAGGGTGAAAACTCAAAACAGCCCTCTAACGACCCCGTGGTTGGCACCAACACCTCCCACGGGACCAATGTAACTCGTAGGAACTGACCCCGCAGCCGCGGGACTCCCAGTTTGAGAATAAGTTGAAAATTTGCATATTTCTACACTTAGGCTTAAAAACATGGTGTTAGTGGGTGAGAACTCGAAACAGCCCCCGAACGGCCCCGTGAGTGGCACCAACACCTCCCACGGGACCAATGTAACTCGTAGGAACTGACCCCGCAGCCGCAGGTCTCTCGATTTGAGAGTATTACGGTAATTTACGTATTTCTAGACTTAGGCTTACAAACATGGCGTTAGAGGGTGAGAACTAGAAACAGCCCCCGAACGTCCCCGTGGGTGGCACCAACACCTCCCTCGAGACCAATGTAATTCGTAGGAACTGACCCCGCAGCCACGGGACTTCCGGTTTGAGAATACAACGGTAATTTGCATATTTTTAGACTTAGGTTTAAAAACATGACGTTAGAGGGTGAGAACTCGAAACAGCCCCCGAATGCCCCCGTGGGTGGCACCAAGACCTCCCACGGGACCAATATAACTCGTAGGAACTGACCCCGCACCCGCGGGACTCCCAGTTTGAGAATACGACGGTAATTTGCATATTTCTAGACTTAGGCTTAAAAACATGGCATTAGAGGGTGATAACTAGAAACAACCCCCGAACGTCCCCTTGGATGGCTCCAACACCTCCCACGGGACCAATGTAACTCGTAGGAACTGACCCCGAAACCGTGGGACTCCCGGTTTGAGAATACGATAGTAATTTGTATATTTCTAGACTTAGGCTTAAAAACATGGCGTTAGAGGGTGAGAACTAGAAATAGCCCCCAAACGGCCCTGTGGGTGGCACCATCACCTCCCACGGGACCATTGTAACTCGTAGGTACTCACCTCGCAGCCGGTTTGAGAATACGACGATAATTTACATATCTTTATACTTAGGCTTAAAAACATGGCGTTAGAGGGTGAAAACTCGAAACAGCCCTCTAACGACCCCGTGGTTGGCACCAACACCTCCCACGGGACCAATGTAACTCGTAGGAACTGACCCCGCAGCCGCGGGACTCCCAGTTTGAGAATAAGTTGAAAATTTGCATATTTCTAGACTTAGGCTTAAAAACATGGTGTTAGTGGGTGAGAACTCGAAACAGCCCCCGAACGGCCCCGTGAGTGGCACCAACACCTCCCACGGGACCAATGTAACTCGTAGGAACTGACCCCGCAGCCGCAGGTCTCTCGATTTGAGAGTATTACGGTAATTTACGTATTTCTAGACTTAGGCTTACAAACATGGCGTTAGAGGGTGAGAACTAGAAACAGCCCCCGAACGTCCCCGTGGGTGGCACCAACACCTCCCTCGAGACCAATGTAATTCTTAGGAACTGACCCCGCAGCCACGGGACTTCCGGTTTGAGAATACGACGGTAATTTGCATATTTTTAGACTTAGGTTTAAAAACATGACGTTAGAGGGTGAGAACTCGAAACAGCCCCCGAATGCCCCCGTGGGTGGCACCAACACCTCCCACGGGACCAATATAACTCGTAGGAACTGACCCCGCACCCGCGGGACTCCCAGTTTGAGAATACGACGGTAATTTGCATATTTCTAGACTTAGGCTTAAAAACATGGCGTTAGAGGGTGAGAACTAGAAACATCCCCCGAACGGCCCCGTGGGTGGCACCAACACCTCCCACGGGACCAATGTAACTCGTAGGAACTGACCCCGCAACCGCGGGACTCCCGGTTTGAGAATACGATGGTAATTTGCATATTTCTAAACTTAGGCTTAAAAACATGGCGTTAGTGGGTGAAAACTCAAAACAGCCCCCAAACGGCCTCGTGGGTGGCACCATCACCTCCCACGGGACTAATGTAACTCGTAGGAACTCACCCCGCAGCCGTGGGTCTCTCGTTTTAAGAGTATGACCGTAATTTGCATATTTCTAGACTTAGCCTTAAAAACATGGCATTAGAGGGTGAGAACTAGAAACAGCCCCCGAACGTCCCCGTGGGTGGCACCAACACCTCCCACGGGACCAATGGAACTCGTAGGAACTGACCCCGCAGCCGCGGGACTCCCGGTTTGAGAATACGATGGTAATTTACATATTTTTAGACTTAGGCTTAAAAACATGGCGTTAGAGGGTGAGAACTCGAAACAGCCCCTGCACAGCCCCGTGGGTGGCACCAACACCTCCCACAGGACCAATGTAACTCTTAGGAACTGACCCCGCAGCCGTGGGTTTCCCGATTTGAGTGTTCGATGGTAATTTGCATATTTTTAGACTAAGCCTTAAAAACATGGCGTTAGAGGGTGAAAACTCGAAACAGCCCTCTAACGGCCCCGTGGGTGGCACCAACACCTCCCACGGGACCAATGTAACTCGTAGGAACTGACCCCGCAGCCGCGGGACTCCCAGTTTGAGAATAAGTTGATAATTTGCATATTTCTAGACTTAGGCTTAAAAACATGGCGTTAGTGGGTGAGAACTCGAAACAGCCCCCAAACGGCCCCGTGGGTGGCACCATCACCTCCCACGGGACCAATGTAACTCGTAGGAACTCACCCCGCAGCCGTGGGTCTCTCGTTTTAAGAGTATGACCGTAATTTGCATATTTCTAGACTTAGCCTTAAAAACATGGCATTAGAGGGTGAGAACTAGAAACAGCCCCCGAACGTCCCCGTGGGTGGCACCAACACCTCCCACGGGACCAATGTAACTCGTAGGAACTGACCCCGCAGCCGCGGGACTCCCGGTTTGAGAATACGATGGTAATTTACATATTTTTAGACTTAGGCTTAAAAACATGGCGTTAGAGGGTGAGAACTCGAAACAGCCCCTGCACGGCCCCGTGGGTGGCACCAACACCTCCCACAGGACCAATGTAACTCTTGGGAACTGACCTTAGGGTGAGTTACTCCTTCGGGGACCTTCATATAGTTCTAAACCAAGAAAAGAAACAAACCTTTCGTTAATTTTTACAAGGAGAAAACGAAACCACAAATGGAGAAAGAAACTTACAAATAGTGAAAAGATGATGCAAGGTTTATGTGACACCCCACCCAATTAAATATCGGGTGATTAGTCCTTTATTAAATTAAAATTAAGGGGAATGGTTGGTTCATTCTCATCATCACTGTCGTAAAATAAGTATTTCCAATTTAAACACCCTAAATAATTAAGCTAAGTGTCAAAACAATTTAAAGTCTTATTTTTTTTCTTTATTAAATTCCAATGTGAAAACCTTTTTAATAACCAACAGTTTAAGGATCACATAAATAATTAGGATGGTAAAGTTGGAGCATTTATTATAAAGTTGGAGCATTTATTAGGTGTACTTAAACTGTCCACAACTTTATAATAAATGCTCCAACTTTATCTTCAACCACTCCTCTCACGATGCCCACGCAGAAAGTCCTTCTTCCACGATACCTGTCCACAACACACGCGTCCACGTATGTCTCGGTGTCCACCGAATGGCTTTGATTCGTCTACGATGTCGAACAAGAAGTCCTTCTCTTTTATTAACCGCAAAACCCTTTCATGTTCAATGTGTAGAACAAACAACTTTGGTGCAGTAAGATCACGTAAGCATATAAGAATGATAACTCAGATCTTTGTAAACTCCAAGGATGTGTTTATACTTTGTAAACCTTAGAAAACATGTGCAAACAAGTTTCTGGTTCGTGAAAGGTTTTTCAGAATGCACACCTCCGAAATTCTGATGAAAACACTGTTTAAATAGGATTTAAACACCGCCTCGATTGTCGTGTCATTCGAACAACTTAAGGATCTCGTTTGAACGACTTAGACATCTCGTTCGTGTGAGATCTAATGTCGTTCGAGTGAGATGTTTGACTTTTAGTTCAAAACGTCTCTTCAAAGAGACCCAGTAAAGTCAAACTCCTTTTTCGAGCTTATCAGAATTAAAACGAAGTGTAAACCTTTAAAAACTTTTAAAAACATTTTAAAATATATTTCTTTATTAAAAATACATCCTTATCTTTTATAAAAACTATTCCGAGCACCATCAAATATACGCATTCATACCTGAGTGATCTCGGAATACAATTAACTTTGAAGACGATTAAACTTGCACCAATTAAACATCGGCATGATCAAATCTTTGAATCTTTGCCGCAACGTCTTCAATTTTCTTTAATACGTCATAGACCAAGTGGGATCATGACAAAATAAACATCTCTCTATGACAGTTTTGTTCAATTTTCTTTAATTTTCTTTAACACAGTTTTGTTCACGGAATTAAGTCAAAACAATATAGGGACTCAATTGGAAAATTATGTCCTAACAAATCTCCCCCTTTGACTATTTCGGGACAAAACTAAACCAGTGAAATGCCTAACCGGTTCGTCAAGCCGTATGACGCCTAAATCCCATCCCATAAACCCAAACTCAAAAATATAGGACACGGACTAGTATATATAACACCGATGAGCATGAACTGTCTGAATGTGATGTAGACTTGAAATCTCGAATCGCTGAAGCATACCTACACACGTGAAACAGATAAACAAATACCCAAGTGAAGTATGGAGGAACAAATGATACCAATATATATTTCTAATAAAAATAAGTCATTTGAAATATGGGGGCAATTTTTTTATACCAGTAAACAAATAATTATTTGATACCAATTAGTAAACATATGTAAACCAAAATATGCTCAAATCTCCCCCTACATCACATACACATCTCTCCCCCTTTTTGTCTCGAATAGACAATCCGGTGAAAAGACAAACCAAACCAAACCAAGTATCTAGCATGAGAATATACCAATTTAAATCAATTGGATACAAATTTGAAATAGTGAAAATGCTAGATAATCATGAAACAACCAGCTAAATATGATCATGTAATGACAAATCAGTAGCTAGTAAACCAAATAAATCACACAAAGAATATATCAATCTAATCAGGTGTGATAAATGTACTTATATGCAAACTACCAATTTGAGATAAAAGAACTTGCATATAAACCAGTCAGACCAAAAAAAAACATCCAGCAATACCAAAAATATACCAAATTAACCCAGAGGACTCCAAACCAATCAGAAGGCAAAATTCAGCCTGTCGTTCGAACAAGATGCGAATTCGCTCGAACGAGGTACTGAGGTCGTTCGCGCGACATGGGATGTCATTTGAACGACTTCTCATGACCTGCCAAATTTTCACATTTTCCCAGAAATATGTTATATTTTTGCCCAGTAAAAAAATTTCCACAAAAAAATTCCAGGAAGGGCCTGACAGAAGAAAAATAGAGTTAAAACAGTAGGCTTTTAACACAAAATGCAAAAACTCATAAAAACTAAAAATGTGAGTTACATGCAAACATAGTACCAATGTGCTCAAACATGGACATGGAATGAATGGGCGTGAAACTACGGCAAATGAGTCATAATTCCAACACATCGAAACGATCAAGAAGCTCTAATTGATAGTGATAAATCATCAAACTTTATTATAGCCATATGATAATAAAAGTGTGAGCTTAATGAACTAAACAAACTACATGCACACAAATCCAGAATTTTTACGATTCTACAAACAATAGCATCAAATTGCAATGTTTCAATATTAGGACTAGTTGTGAAAACCCGTTTAAATATTTAATCCATCCAAACTCCCTTAACAATAGCATGTGTGTTTTCTTTGGAATGAACTAAACTGATTTGGCCCTTTTTGTTAACATATTGCATTTTCTTTTGGGCTCTTTTAAACGGTGGCTTTCACGACGAGTTAATTTTGAACTCTCGCAGCCCTTTCCCGTGAATCATTCATTATTTTTACCAATTTAAATCCTCACGGTAAATGATTATTACATGCACACTTCTCCTTAAGTCTACTTACGCATATATGACAAGATTGAGATAAGAACGCCTCACCAAATTCAAATATGCAAGAGAAGTCAAAGATCCATATAAACTCGTGCATGTGTGCAATGTTGGAATATATACAAAGTCAAATCAAAATGCATATCAACTTTGAAACAACCCCATATAAATAATGGTTAAGATCATTCTAAGCATCGATAATAATGACCAAATGTCCTAGCCACATGGATAATGAAATGATGGGGGGGGGGGGGGGGGGTCCAAGCACACCAATATGACACATCAAACATGTAAACTCAAAAATAAAAATCGAAAATATTTTTGGCTTTTCAAAAGTTTTCTCAACAAAAAAAATAAAATCTTTTTGTATTTTTTCAAATAAGACTCAAACAAGTAAAAAATAACATACAAAAAGATAAACATGTCACAACTCTAGCAAAATATAAATCATGATGTAAGGGCTAGCGTATGAAAAAATATGCAAGCTACTAACCATAAGAAATAGCAAGTGATGAATCCTGTACACGCATGTGAGAATCAACCAACGAAGTATTTAGCATCTCCAAAACGGATTTCCTAACCCAAACAGGTGTATACCTACCAAAACGGGTTTTGGTAAACAATGGGACACTACGTTTAATCTTCCTAGGGTCTTTTCTAAGATCAAAACAAAAACTCCTAAGGTGACCTTTCCTACCACAATGCGAACATGTGAAAACACGACGAGGAATGGGACCTTTAGGTTGACCTTGTCTAATACCCTCGGATGTGGTTGACGCTCTAAACAGACTATGGTTTTGGATTTTACAATCAAACCACTAGAACAAGACAAGTCGCTACCATCACTACTCGAGCCATTTAAATCATTTTTAACTTCAAAACTTTCGACACAAGCAAACGATTAGACTCCTCAAATTTTTGGGACTCCTTCTTTAAATTTTCAATTATCCCTAGAAGGTTATCTCTCTCTCCCTCAATGTGAGAAAACTTATCCCTAAATGCCTTTTCGTGTGCCACAAAATCATTAATCGAATTATTTTCCTCAACAGCACAAACACTAGAATTTCTCAAATCCTCTAAATCTTTTTCTAAAACGAAGACTCTATCATCACACTCCTTTTTGCCCAATTTTAATATATTAAAATATTTAAACAAGGAACTAAAGTGGTCACTATAAATATCTCTTTGAATTTGAAACGTTTGCAAATATTCAATCTTATTTTTAAAACCGAAATTTTGTTTTTCCAAAACTTCAATACATTTTGCAAACTTTAAATTCAAATGATGTAAATCGTCAATGCTTAGAGAATCCATCGAGAGAAAATAGTCACAGGAGAGATAAACAAACACACGGAATCATAAAATAAATAAATAATATTTTCTAGCTCTGATACCAATTTGACGACGTGAAAAGTCAAATTGTATCAAAAACCAAACCCTTGAATAATCAGGATCACGCGATAAATTAGTGTAACCCGTTCTGATACCAATTTGTGAAACGTGGGTGTGCCCAATACGTGTGTTTCAAACAAAACCAAATTTTTCTTAAAAATTATCCAACTTTTAATTGTGCACCAAACCAAGTTGTAAAAACTCAATTCTTATTTTAAACCAATTTTATCTTGATTAATCATAAGCATGCATCTAGTGATTAAAGCAAGTAAAGTAAAGAATACTCACAATGCCGAAAGTACGAGGAAAAAACCCAAAACGGGAAAAAACCTCGGACGGCCCAAGCCAGACAATCACTATGAATATGGTTTTACAAAGACAGACAAAGTCTCACTCAACGAATCTATCCCCACAGGTCTTAACGCTTTTTTGATCTTTAACCTATCCTCTCACATTGCCCACGCAGAAAGTCCTTCTTCCACGACACCTGTCCATAACACACACGTCCACGTATGTCTCGGTGTCCACCAAATGGCTTTGATTCATCTACGATGTCGAAAAAGAAGTCCTTCTCTTTTTTTCACCGCAAAACCCTTTGATGTTCAATGTGTAGAACAAATAACTTTTTTGCAGTAAGATCACGTAAGCATATAAGAATGATAACTCAGATCTTTGCAAACTCTAAGGATGTGTTTATACTTTGTAAACCTTAGAAAACATGTGCAAACAAGTTTCTGGTTCATAAAAGGTTTTCCATAATGCACACCTCCGAAATTCGGATGAAAACACTATTTAAATAGGATTTAAACACCGCCTCGATTTCTGTGTCATTCTAACGATTTAAGGATCTTATTAGAGCGACTTAGACATCTCGTTCGCGTGAGATCTAATGTCGTTCGAGTGAGATGTTTGACTTTTTGACTTTTAGTTCAAAATGTCTCTTCAAAGAGACCCAGTAAAGTCAAACTCCTTTTTCGAGCTTATCAGAATTAAAACGAAGTGTAAACCTTTAAAACACTTTTAAAAACATTTTAAAATATATTTATTTATTAAAAATACATCCTTATCTTTTATAAAAACAATTCCGAGCACTATTAAATATACGCATTCATACCTGAGTGATCTCGGAATACAATTAACTTTGAAGACGATTAAACTTGAACCAATTAAACATCGACATGATTAAATCTTTGAAGCTTTGACGCAACGTCTTCAATTTTCTTCAATACGTCATAGATCAAGTGGGATCATTACAAAATAAACATCTCCCTATGACATATTACAAACACAATTTTATTCACGGAATTAAGTCAAAACAATAAAGGGACTCAATTGGAAATTTATGTCCTAACAGAATCACTCTCGAACAGTATTAACACAATACACACAAAATGGAGGCGAAGCATAGTTCCAAGCCACTAAGAGGTCAGCACATACCCCTCACGTCTCTTAGGATCGTTTGACTATCATTCTCAGATAGCCCGTACCAAGGAATCCTATGCTCTAGGGTACTAGTCAATATCCTCCATAAAGGTCCCATCGAGATAAGACTGTCTCGGCGCGGCAACCTCTGTGATAGTAAGTAGCGCGGGTATGATTATACACGAGGATAATATAATTATATACACATGAACTCAGTCATATATATAAATATTCTCATTTTTCTAATTAGGTTCGCCCACGACCCAACGATAATAATTATTAACCGCACGTTGTACAATTTTACCCAATTACCTCGCATAAAGAGTTCATCTCTTTTATTATTAATTACAATCGTAGTATACTCACTTCTTATCTCTAGAAGTACTCTCTCATACTAAGTACAATTTCAATAGGTATACCCTCTCTAACCTTTTGGTCTAAATCTTTCACGAGTCTCAATTCTTTAGTGAACGTACGCACAATTTCTAATGTGTGCCGAAACCCCCAATTAACCCACAATTTAATTCCATGTAAAATTTCACTCAACGGAATTTCCTTAGACCCTACTGGTCCTCTACATAACCCATTTTACTCTTTAAATGATACTTAAGGGTTCCTACGTAATTTAATCGGAATAAACAAAAAGGGAAAAACATGCAGTTTTCTAGGAGGGGTCGATCGATCGAGGAAAGGGGTCGATCGATCAATCGTCAATCGATTGATGCTTTGGGTCGATCGATCGATCAATCAGTTCTTGCCCAAAAACTGCAAATCCGACCTACGGGTTTCATCCACCAATTTACTCCAAAACTCCATTAATGATCCCCAAACTACCGAACAAGATTTATACTGGTTATATCTACCTATATACATGATTTCCTACGTGAAACATGTACAAATTCATCAAAGGGATTGAATTAATGGGGTAAATTAACATAATTATCAAGAACCTTAATTTTTCATAAAACTTCCATTCTTCTAATTCTTTTCTTGATTTCTTGCTTCTAAATCCATGCAATTTCATTGGTAATCCTCTACATATGATTTCGATGTCCAGAATATATTTATTTCCTCTAAAACATGTGATTTAAATTCTCTAAGTTATCAAATTCTTCCATGAAACATGTTTTTATCAATCCTAATCTAACATGAGTGAAACACTAACTAAAAACAATGCAAGATAGATACTTGCCTGGAATTCAAGGGTCTTATTTGTTGATGAAAAAGATATAATTGTGTTCCTCGTCGTGCGATCTACGTTTTGGTGGTGGTGGCGGTGCAATCGAGTGAGTTCTTGGCCTTGGATTTCTTGGAAAGCTTTCTACCTTCCTCTTTAATGGCCTTTCTTATGTTCTGTGATTGTTAACCCTAAAAGACAAGTCCTAATGGCTGATATATCTTAGGGAAATTTGTGGGTTTAATTACCCAAAAGACAAAATGTCTATAATACCCTCCCGGGATGTCAATTAGGTTTAAAAATGCCTCGAGACCCAAACTAAACCCCTGGGTACACTTTTCTGACTAGCTAGACCCTTCTGGACACTTTGGTGAACTCGAAATGACCATAAGGGCGACTTATAATTTATTCACTTTTATAATGATAATTTAGTCCCAACACGACACATGCGCGTCCCGACTCAAATTTCCATAATTGCCATTTTATTCACTCGTGAAAATTTTAATAAAATCAATCTTATATGTTACTTTACTCATTTAGTAATATTCAACAATTTCCCAATAATTACTAACTCTCGTCACGCTAGTAAATATTAAAAATAAATTTTTGGATTAATATTAAATTAATATCTCAAATTTAAAAGCCATAAAAATACGGGGTATTACAGTTTAAGCATATAGGAAGGAAAAATACACTATGAATGGTCAGATAAGTCATGCTTTATACACATAGAAAGAATATTAAGATAGGGGAAAATAAATGAATGGTCGGATGGAGTGGAACATTCATAAGTAGATATGGTTAACAAAGACGAAGATGAAATACAGATGAGAAATAAAGGATTTAAGGGGTTAGTTGCCTGCCACGTGGATGGCCTCAATTTTAGAGAATTTAAATGTTGATCGTTACCCAACTTATAGGTCCACGTACAGGGCTATATAAAGAGTACCATTAACTTTGGTACTCCATTTTATATATTAGTTATGTGATAAGTTATGATCTTGGGATAAACTAGTTTTTTTCAAGATTCTAAAATGGTTACTTGTGTAAATGGACTATACTAGGTACCCAAGACGCAATAATTAAATTGGCTTCCAAATAAATACTCTTAAACCCCAAATTATATCACCATGATTTATTTTCTTTTTTATTTAATCGTAATTAATTCCAATAAATAATTACGATCACAATCCAATTTAATTATCTCCAAATCACTCAGAATAATGATGCCTTATTTGTAAAGTTGTTACGGTACATAATATGATTCCCCGCGTTAAGCATACAATACCCACTGGTAAAATCAATTTGATGCTAATTGATTTTAAGTAACTGCTTATTTCTTAATTATTAGACTAAACTTATTTGATACTCTACGAGGTTATAAAATAATCCACTAATCAGGTTTAGTGATAGAATAATAACTTATAAGTCTATCAAGGGGGTATCAGATTTCAAGATCTTTCTTAGAGGCCGATTCCTCCGAATTATGATCTCGAACCAACTTATGCAACAATTTCCCAACTTGAAAAGATTTCGATCCAATAAGATTGAATCTCACCCATAACAATCAAGCAATAATCTTGCAATCATTTGAATCCTCATAACCCCCAATATTGGGAACCTATGCACTTGATGACTTATGAGATCGTGCAATTCGAATATAGGTATTACCTAGACTTGAATCTCACATGTAGCCCTATTCAATACATTCTTGAAAGGTCACATTCCTCTTTGAACTATCAAATAGATCCCAAACCATCAGATATGTACCCTTGGTTTAAAATAGATTACTAGGATTGCATTCCCATCTTTACCGATATGATGTCATCTCCTTATTTAGGTTGTGAACTATTTAAGTGTATTAAAATCGGAATTCCAATCTCCCGTGATCAGGCCAATGCTAACTCACCAAAACTTCTACTAAGCCCAATTAACCGATATTGTATACAATATATATAAAACATAAATACAAAGCATTCTTTCAAATATAATTCTCATTTCAATTGAACTTAACACACCTTTACTAAAAAAACACTTCGCGCATGGTTTTAAAAACAAAATTATAACATGATTTTGTTCCCTACTTATGATTTTTACTCCAGATTGTACATGGTTGTCATAATAGGAAAGATAAAGCTGATGTACACTCATTATGAAACTGGTATTTACAAGTGGTGGGATTTTGATTCTTCCCACATACGATGCCAGATTGTAGGAGATATTCATTCATCAATAATGCTAAATACCAATTTGTTCGAATAATATTAGTGTAATAATAATAAAGCACACAAAGATGTACATGGTTCGACAGGTGGACTTGCCTATGTTCACGAGATTTTTATAATACTATAAAAATGCAAGAGTATCTTTATTTTTCTCCTTAAGTATTATTGGATTTAAATGTTATCTAAAACCTAATAATGTATGTTTTATAAATATTATTAGTAACTTAGTTAGGGAACGTGATAACCTAATTATAAACTTATTTTTATAAACTTTTGAAATTTGGATTCAATACTTAAAATCATGCATGTTTAGAATATTTGGCGTTGTTAACATTAAAAATTGGATTGTGTCACATATTAAATTATATATGGATCTCGAAAACAAGTTAATGCTTATGAAATCATATAAATGGTGATTATTGTATAGAATATTATAATTATATTATTGAAAATTGTTTTTATTTGGTGCATGTTGAAAATATGGTATAGTCTATTTAAAGTATGTTAAGGATCTAATATTATATATATATATATATATATGAGGAAGGCTCACCTACATCATGAACTATACATCACACCGTACATCATACCTAATTCTAGGCCCTAGAAAACTTTTTTTTCAAATTTTATATTTTTCCCTCGAAATTAACCTTCCAATTAACCCATATGAAAAAAATTAGGTCAAAATACATTTTGTAGCTATTTTTAAAAAATCCACAAAAAACTGCTGGCGCAGACCCTTATAAATAAGGTAATTTTAGCAGTTTTTTGTGGATTTTTTAAAAATAGTTACAAAATGTATTTTGACCTAATTTTTTGCATATGGGTTGATTAGAAGGTTAATTTCAAGGAAAAAATATAACATTTGAAAAAAAAAGTTTTTGAGGGTCTATAATTAAGCGTGATGCATGGATGATGTATAGAGCATGATGTAGGTGAGCCTTCTCCATATATATATATATATATATATATATATATATGTATGCCTTTATTATAATCTCATCAAGTCTTTTACTTTAATTCTAACCAACAAAAATCCCCATTCGATACGAATATAGTAACGCATAATCCTAAATTAATATGTGCTTATTAATATTTTCATGCCTCAATTGTATTGAGGTGTAGTGAAAAACATCAAAGTGATGTGTGTGCACGGTTTATTTCCACTCTAAAATGCTGTGATTTTAATTTATATCTTAACTAGTTTATACATGAGAGATTGCATGTTTGAGGTTGAAGCCATAATTTCTTGCAATAATTTAATATTTTTAGTATTAGTATTAGTATTAGTATCATCATCATCATCATCATCGTCCTCCTCCTCATCATCATCATCATCGTCCTCCTCCTCCTCCTCCTCCTCCTCCTCATCATCATCATCATCATCATTATTATGTAATAATAATAACAATTATTTAACGGGGTAGATTTTATTTTGCCTCCTAAATCGATCTCCTAACATTTTGGTGAAGAAATGTGTTTTCATTTAGTATAAGGACAAAAGTGTAAAATAAGTTCTCCTTAACAAAAAGGCCTTTATTTTCGAGGACGTATGTTAGATATTTTTGCTTCCTAAAAAGACATCCAAACGAACTGTTTAAGAACTATATAGTTTAATAATTAGATAGACAAAAGTGTAAAACTTGTATGAGCAAACATCCAATATCCTCTGAAAGAAAATCTTTTTCTTCCCCCCAAAAAACAAAAAGATAATAAAGATAGAGTTGTATTCAATCTCAATCTCAAATTCAATTCAAATCGTCTCTCTCTCTCTCTCTCTCTCTCACACACACACACACACACACACACACACACACACATATATATATATATATATATATATATATATATATATATATATATATATAGAGAGAGAGAGAGAGAGAGAGAGAGAGAGAGAGAGAGAGAGAGGGAGAGAGAGATACTTGGGTCTAAAATCCAAAGATTTTCAAGCTCCGTGGTTGATGGTCCCATCATTTGAATAAGAGTTCCGTATTTTGACAAATAAGTAAATTTGGGCATTTATTTACTGTTATATATTTTGTATTTAGGATAAACCTGATGAAATAAAGTTAAAGGGGAATGTGTGTCTTTAATGCCATTATTTGGGTATTATTTTTGGCGAATACATTGCCACAGGTGATCGGGACGTATCAGGAAATGATTTCCCCCGATGAATGCAAATGACGCTGGTGAGAATATTAAGGTGGGTTAGATGAAGAAAATGAGGAAGATCAAAATTTTACTATTGAGGGGGAAAATTTTGTTATTGTTGATTTATAAATAAGATTTCATTTGCTATCGAAATGCAAGTTGTTGCTGTTGAAAAATAAGCAAACTCACTTCAATTGAAAAGTTATCTTAGATAGGCTAACGGACATCGACATAGAGAAAAAGGATACAATGGAACTCATGAAAGTTTTTTACCAAGACAAGGTACCGGGACGAATATTCATTGGCTTAGATGAGTATGATTTTACAGATGCTTGGATCGTTGACAAGTTTGGGCGGGAGTAGCCAAATTAACATCGCATTTTAGTAATTTTAAGACTTGTTAATTTTGTTGGGTTAATTATTATTCTTACGATTTACGCATATTAAATATTTATTGGTTTGTTTAGATATTTTAGTTTTGGGGGTTATGAATCAAGATTTAAACATTTCAATATTGGATTTTATATTACTACTTCTTTAATGATGTGCCTTGGGTTATAAATGGTGAGTTGCATAATATTTACTTGCGAAGTTTTAAATTTAAAATTTTTCAAAAATAAATAAATCAATGCCTCATATTTTCAAGATAAAAAAATAATGCTTTTCTTGTTAATTTTCATTTTTGTTTCCAAAAAGGACCTCAACACAAGTTGTTTGAGAGTTATATACTTAGGTTGTGTTTGTTTTTTTATCTGAATCTAAAATTTGAAGTCTAAATATGAGGTCTGAAGTCTAAAATCTGAATTTTAAAAATAGATTGTTTTTATGATTGATTAGACTTCTGAATAAATGTATTTAAGACTAATTCGGACTTCAGATTCAGACTTCAGAGGTTCATTTACCTCTTAGTCATTCAGCGAAAAAAATGACCATTAGCCTCTTAATCATTTTACAAAAAATACTATTTGGACCTCTTAAGTATAAATGGTTCAGATTCAAACTTAAGTGGTAAGAACAAACATCACTTTAATTAATTAGATAGGCAAAATTTTAAAAGTGATTTGAGCAAACGTGTGGCATCACTCAAAAAATAAAAATAAAATCTTATATAGATAACTTGATCCCCAAATCAAATCATCGAATAGAGTAGAGATAGAGTTGTATTCAAACTCAAACACCTCAACTGAAACTTGATCCCCAAATTGTTGAATAAATAACATGATCCCTAAATCAAATCATAGAATAGAGTAGAGATAGACTTTAAGTCGTATTCAAACTCAAACACCTCAACTAAACCGCACTATCTCTCTTTATCTCTCAATTTATATATATCGAGTCTCGAGTTTTGAAATCCAAAGATTTTGAATCTTTATGCCAGCATTTGAATAACATTGTAAGTTTACATTTTTATTTTGTGTGTCGTTAATCTTTTTAGCCTCTTTTCACAAATGGTGGCTTTTAATGCAAAGTCTATTTTTTCTTTCATAGACCCTTTCCATTTCTTAATATATATCAATATTTTTCATGAAACGAAATTCGAAAAATAGTTCTTACAAGCATAACTTATCTCTTTTTACATTTGATTCATTATTAAGATAGATTGAGATGAGAACATTGTTTTCAACACACGATAAGTAAGTATAATGCTAAAAAAGTCTGTGCACGTATCCAATCAAGGTGATAAAGAGTAAAACATTTATAAAGTAATCATCAATGATCAACAAAATGTTATTCACACATTATTAAGCACACTAACGAAACAAAGCCATGTCTCAAAGCACTATGAAAACGTAACGTGAATCGATGGAATGTAGGGGTAATTTAATATTTTAAATGTTCATCCATATATGGTGAAAAACAAAGATGTAAAAATATTTTTGTCTTTTTCAAAAAATTTATCAAAGCAAAATCTTTTTAAATTTTTCAAACTTTTTCCCAAAAGATGAAAATCTTTTTGGAGTTTTTCAAAATATATCAAAAGAAAAACAAAATATGAATACAATAGAACTATAATCTAGAGATAGGGATATAAGATGTGAACATGATAATCATCCGATTTTAGAAACAAGTCCTGACCTGTATGGACATATTTAATAAGTCATGTTTACATTAGTGTATGTCGTATACCGCTACAACCGTCGAAGATTTATTCAAGACCAATCATGCATTAAGACGGATCCGAATATCAACATTCTTCAACAGAAAATCCTATGTGAGATTCATTTTGGTAAGGCCGTATTTTAGTCCATTTACAGTTCATTTAAAGTGTTTCTAAGTCTTGAAATTTTTTTCTAAACTGATTTTAATCAATTGACGCATTGTGTTTTGTCAAAAGGATTTTTTTCTAAGTATTGAGGTGAACAACATTTGACGTTGACATCGTTTAAATGACATCAATATTTCGTTCGAGCGACATAAGGATGTTGTGGGAATTCGCTTGACCGATACGTGTCCTCGTTTAAGCAACATTGGTACTTCATTCGAGCGATCTGCTGACTCAATTTGTTATATAAAGCATGTTAAATGAGTCCTTATTTCTTAAGAAAACTTGACGTTTTTCAATATATAGAGACTACAAATTGCAGAATACTTTTGTCTTCTTCAATTTAGGGTTCAAACCTTTTGTTTTTCACTTCACAAAAATTCCAATAGCTTAGTGAATTATTTTGGAACCCGAGATACATCTTTGCTAGATTTTCTCTTGTAGGAAACATTTCCTACTGTTAACTAGGTACCACTTGAGGTAGGTGTTGGGATGACTACGACTACAGTCATTGGGGATGGTTGCGGTTGTGCCTTGTTGAAGACAGAACTACATGTTCTTATTCATTCACTGCAGGAGTCCATTGCTGGTTTAGGTTGGGACCTTGTGGGTATCTGCGCATATTAATTGTAGATTTCACTTGTAATCTTGTAAGTTGTGATTTACAAATTATTAGTGAAATAAAGAGGCATTTTCCCTTCGGGGATTTTTTTCCGGAAAAATTGGTTTCCTTTGCATGCTTCCTGATTTATTTCTTTCAAATAACTTAAATGCATGATTTAGGATTCAACTAAAATTTGGGATTGATTGAAACTGGTTGGATTGTCATAAATTGATTTGATAGCACTTTGAAATATTCCGCTGCACTTACAAATTAGTACTAAAGCTTTTTAATCCAAGTTCATACCACCGCATTTACAAATTGGCATTAGAGCCAGTTGCAGTAAGTTATTGTGTTTGATCCAAATTTTCTTAAGTATGACTTTTCTGGTATTGATGATTTTAGATGTTAACTTTTTGAAAGGTCTAATTAGAAAGTTCACATCAATTCTTGGTTTAAATCATCTGTTAAAAACAACTCTGAGAGGTGTCTTGGTTGTGAGGGGATTGGTCACACGATAGATGAGTGTCCCACTAATCTAATGAAGAATTTTAATAAACCGACATCTCATGTTTCTTCCCCTAGTGATAATGATTCAGAAAAAGAAGTTTTTTATGAAACTAAGCGAGAGATTCCCACCCTTGTGACTTGTGATGAGAATGAGAGTGACGAGAGTCAGGAGGAGGAGGAGGAAGAGTTTAGTGAGGTACAAGTTGCCTACAATAACTTGTATGAGTAATCTGTAAAGGTGAAGAAGGAAAACTTGAAATTAGAAGCTAAGTTGAAAGAACGTGCCTTAGATAAGAATAACAACGATGAGTTAATTTAGGATCTTAGGACACATGAGAAGACGCTTAGAAAAAAGCTAGGATATGTCAAGGGTGAGAGAGATAGTCTTCAAGGGTTAATGGAAGCTATGAAAAAGGAGCTTTTAGAGTTTGAGGATTCTAGACGTGTACTCGAGTCCAGGATAGGTGAGCTTAAGAAAAATTTAAAAGAGTCAAGAAAGGTAAAGTTTAATTTTGATTCTAGGTTGGAAAAGCAAGATAAGATGTTAGGCACTGTCCAAATCAAGGATGATAGGTGTGGTATAGGCTTCGATGATCGTGTTGCACCCATTTTCCAAAGCCAACCCTGTAAAATGTGAAACGTGACTGTGTGAAAATTGATTAAATTCGCAAATTTCTAATTTGGCACACTTATTTAATTAGAGTCTATTTTTAAACCAAATTAATCCAACTCCTAAACATGCATCTAAAGTGCGTGTGTCAACCCATAAATAAATAAAGTATGTGACACAAATATTCAGGAAAAAATCCCCGAAGGAAAAAACCTTTTATTTCTAGAACTTTGAAGAATTCACAAGACCATTGACTTACATACAACCTGATAATCTCCCATAAGTGTAACGCACGGTGTCTTCGTCAAACCTCCAAAGCAACGGCTAGAAATAATGTCGTCTGGAATTACCCGCAAGAACTCCAGGTGGTCAGCAATGAAGAAGAAAACGGTTTCTCCACAAGTGTGAACTTTATAAGGACTCCCTCTACAGTAGCACGCAGTTGTCGATTATAGAGCTCTCCCCACAAAGTATGAACAAAATCAAAATATGTTCTTGGGTTCCACAAAATAATTCACATAAAAGTAATTGGGATTTTTGTGAATTGAAAACAAAAATATTTGAACCCTTAAATGAGAGAAGAAAACACTCTGCCAAAAGATGTTATCAAATAGCTTCTGGGCAGATAAACAAAACCAAAACTCTAAAGTGTTTGGAAAATTCTTCTCTACATAAAAAACAAGGCCTGACATCCCTTTTATAAAAAGATTGAGTCGGTCAAAGAGATAGCAGCGTGTCAGCCTAAAAGTCATCTCGCTCGAACGAGAATGACATCTCGCGTGAACGAGATCGCGTGTCGTTCAAACGACTATGCGCAACTTCCCAATGTCGTTCAAATGAGATTGATATCTCTCTTGAATGACCTTGGCATCGAAATCGAGGTACGTTTACTGCTGTAGCAATTTTTCACAAAACTTTTCAAAACAAAACATTCTTTTGATAATAGTTATAAAACCTCTTTAAAAAAATATTTTTATATAAAAGCCTTTTTAAAACCCTTTCAAAAATATCCCAACAATCTTAATATGAAATGTAAATGAAACTTTAAACATTATCTTACCAAATGTCATATTGTTGGGCTTGAATGTTGAAGGCAACTGGTAATTCGGATCCGTCTTTTGTAGATGCAATCTTCACGATTCTTCAACGACTTGTAACGATATACGACATAATTAATTGTGACAGAATTATTAAAAATATGTCCTTACAAATCTCCCCCTATGTCTATGCCCGTACATACATAAAAACATCCGAACTATCAAAAACCAAAATGCCTATACAAATCTACCCTCCCATGAATCAAAACTGAAAAGGTAAAATTTGTAAGTTCTCAAATTTTTCTTCAACATCAAAACTCTCAAATATTTTCTCATCAGGGTGTGCAACATCATGATCTTCAATCTTCGTACCTACACACATGAGATAAAGAAAACACCTTCGTAACACATCGAGTTTGAAATGATATAGGAATAAAGCATTAATAATCAAATCTCCCCCAAAATGCAAAAACTTCCCCCATAACATGATAATTCTTTCTCTCCCTTTTTATGATGTCCCAAAATAGACAGATTTGAAGAAAAAATTAAAACATGGAGTGTCACGACAAAATGCAGATCAAACAAAGATCAAGCTACGCGCATGCAAAGGTATGTCCCAAAACATCCACAAACTATTTTTGATTTTTTAAATTTGTCATACAAAAATAGGATACAAAAAAATCACACCATGGATTTAAACTCAAACAACCAAGTCATGGAAATGGAATGTATGGGTGTGAACACATTTGATAGGTAAATAAAATCAATCAATCATATGTGCATGATTCATACGTGTACCCCTAACGAATGAACATCAAAAGTATCCTTAGGTGAAAAGATTGTTGAATTTAGATGAAGTCAAAATGATTTCCACACCAAAAACGTCCAAAACTATTTAGCGCTTTTTCAATATTCTCAAGGACGTGCAAACCCGTTATAAAAACTCCAACCAAACTCCCTCATATATATTTTCTTTCAGAGGTAATCTAAATTCTCAAACTTTGAAGAATTGGTGCAAAAACCTAAATGGCCCATAATTTGCATGAATTTCTTTTTATTACCTTTAAATTTTTTCGGGTTCTTTTAAACCTCTTTGGACCCCGGATAATAAAATTCCTCCATTTTTTAGGTCTAATGTAATGGTGGCTTAGTATTCACAAAGGCAAAATGAACCTTTCGCAGCCCTTCCCCATTTTTTAAATAAAGCAACAAACTCACAAAGCGGTTCTTATATGCACAATTTTATTATCAAGTTTTATCGCGCTTAGTTTGTTTTAAAGGACATGATTGAAGTGAAAACACCCAACCAACATGTGATAAGACAAGCACAATAATCAAACAAATCCGTGCATATGTGCAATAAAGGAAATCATGAGTCAAACATGTAGGAAGTAACACTAAATTACATCTCAATGATTCCAAACATTGTAAAGCACATGGATGAATTGACCTATTGTCTCAAAACACTATCAAATAGTCACATGAAAAATGAAATGATGTTGTGACTCGGTCATCCAAAGTGTCCATCCATAAATGGTGCAAACAAAATTCAAAAATATTTTTGGATTTTCTAAAATTTTGTCAAAATAAAATCTTTTTGTATTTTTCAAAAAAAATTCAAAAGAAAAAATCTATACAAAAAGTACATGTCACGATGCTAGAAAAAATATATCAAAAAGCATAACTAGCTTATGAAAAACATGCACACACAATCATCTATATGATATGGAAAGAGAAGAGTCATGTGCAAGTAAATGAGAATCAACTATTCTAAAATCTAGTGTATCCAAAAGTGATTTCCTAACCCAAACGGATGTAACACGTCGACACGGGGTTTTGGGAACCAACAAAATACTAGACTTCGAATTCCTAGGACCTCTTTCAAGATCAAAACAAAATATCCTAAGGTGACCTTTCCTACCACAATATGAACATGTGTAAACGGGTGGAACGACACCTAAAGTGTGATCTTTTCTAACATCCTTGGAATTAGTTGACCCTCTAAAACAAATAATGGTTTTGGCTTTAGCATTAGAAGCATGAGTACACGATGAGCCATTACCATCACTATCAAACCTACTTGAGTCTGTCAAATCATTTTTTAACTTCAAAATTTTTGACTCAAGCAAAGAATTAGACTCTTCCAAAGAAAGGGATTTCTTTTTCAAATTTTCAATTAAACTTAACAATTTATCACGCTCCCCCTCAATTAAAACAAACTTATCCCTAAGAATCTTTTCATGTGCCATAAAATCATCGATTAATTTTTTATCCTCGACGGCACAAACGGGAACCCTAGAATTTTTTAAGTCCTCTAATTCCTTCTATAAAACAAGGACTCTCCCATCACTCTTCTTTTTGGAAATTTTCAAAGAATCAAAACCAATACACAAATTACCAAAATGCTCACGACAAATATCACTTTGAGTTTGAAACTCTTCCAAATATTCAATCTTACTTTTAGAGAGAGAATTTTCTTTTTCTAAAACTTTAATTCTTTTGCAAAGTTTCAAATTCAAACTTTTTAATTTTTCAGCACGGTCGTGATTTTTTTCAAAAATAGGCTCCTCATTGAATGGGCGATCCATTGAAAAATTACGATTTTTCACAAAACTGATTTAAAAAAAAATCAATATCACACAAATTTTGCGAAAAATAGGAATACGCAATAAATTAGCGCAACCTGCTCTGATACCAATTTGTAAACATGAGTAGACAAATTGTATCAGAAAGTAAATCCTCGAAAAATCAGGATCACGCGATAAATTAGCGTAATCTGCTCAGATACCAATTTGCAAACTTGAGTAGGCAAATTGTATCAGAAAAGTAAAACCTCAAAAAAATTAGGATCACGCGATAAATTAGCGTAACCTGCTCTGATACCAATTTGTAAAACGTGAAACGTGACTATGTGATAATTGATTAAATTCGCAAATTTCTAATTTGACACACTTATTTAATTAGAGTCTATTCTTAAGCCAAATTAATCCAGCTCCTAAACATGCATCTAAAGTGTGTGTGTCAACACATAAATAAATAAAGTATGTGACACAAATATTCAGGAAAAAATCCCCGAAGGGAAAAACCTTTTATTTCTAGAACTTTGAAGAATTCACATGACCATTGACTTACATACAACCTACTAATCGCCCACAAGTGTAGCGCACGGTGTCTTCATCAATCCTCCAAAGCAACGGCTCGAAATAATGTCAGGTGGAATCTCCTGCAAGAACTCCTGGTGGTCAGCAATGAAGAAGAAAATGACTTCTCCACAAGTGTGAACTTTATAAGGACTCCCTCTATAGTAGAAAGTAGTTGTCGATTGTAGAGCTCTCCCCACAAAGTATGAACAAAAGAAAAATATGTTCTTGGGTTCCACAAAAAAATTCACATAAAAGTAATTAGGATTTTTGTGAATTGAAAACAAAAATACTTGAACCCTTAAATGAGAGAAGAAAACACTCTGCCAAAAGATGTTATCAAATAGATTCTGGGCAGATAAACAAAACCAAAACTCTAGGGTGTTGGGAAAACTCTTCTCTCCACAAAAAACGAGGCCTGACATCCCTTTTATAAAAATATTGAGTAGGTCAAAGAGATTGCAGCCTGTCAGCCTAAAAGTCATCTCGCTCGAACGAGAATGACATCTCGCGCGAACGAGATCGCGTGTCGTTCGAACGACTACGCGTGACTTCCCAATGTCGTTCGAACGAGATTGATATCTCTCTTGAACGACCTTGGCGTCAAAACCGAGGTACGTTTACTACTGTAGCAGTTTTTCACAAAGCTTTTCAAAACAAAACTTTCTTTTTATAACAGTTATAAAACCTCTTTAAAAAAACATTTTTATATAAAAACCTTTTTAAAACCCTTTTAAAAATATCCCAACACTCTTAATATGAAATGTAAATGAAACTTTAAACATTATCTTACCAAATGTCATATTGTTGGGCTTGAATGTTGGAGGCAGCTGGTAATTCGGATCCGTCTTTTATAGATGCAATCCTCATGATTCTTAGACGACTTGTAGCGGTATACGACATAATTAATTGTGACGGAATTATTAAAAATATGTCCTTACAAACCCCACACGTGTGAGAGATCCTCCTAGGGTTGTTAAGAGAGAGGCGCCTAGGTTCTTTAGGATAGAGCTACCTAGGAAAATTATGAGAGATCCACCTAGTAATTTTAGGAGAACGTCACCTATAAAATTTAGCAGAGGGCAGCCTTTAGGTAACACTCACCGCCATATTTACACTTGCACACGTTGTGGTAGGCAAGGTCATCTTAGGTGTTTCTATTACAAATTTTAAAATACTCCTAGGAAGTTTAATAATAGAATAAATTCGATTCCTAAAACCCTCACGTGCCATTACAAATCTATTTGGGTTAGTAAATCGGATTTAGAGTCTTTTTGATTAATTGCTCATGACTCTCGTTTGCTTGCATGTGATTCACCCCGTGTTAAATCTTTCGGTTGATAGTGTTGAATGTTTGTCATACGTTAGTTGTGCTTTGTGATATATTCTTGCTAGTGTTATAACATGTGTATAATTTTTTTCATTTTTGATATATTTTTTGAAAAACCAAAAAGATTTTTGTTTTAAAAAAAATGGAAAAATACAAAAAGATTTTCATTTTTTTTTAGAAAAATTGAAAAGCTAAAAAGATTTTATTTTGATAATTTTTTTGGAAAAAGGCAAAAATAGTTTTGTATAGTGTTTACACCGTTTATGAATGGACATTTAGGATGATCAAGTCACAACATCATTCCATATCCATGTGACTATTTGATAGTTCTTTGATATGCATCATCATTCCATTTTGTGCTTTATAATGTTTGGAGTCATTAAGATGTAATTTGAGATTACTACCTACGTGTTTGAGTCTTAGTCTCCTTTAATGCACACTTGCATGAATTTTTTTTATTATTGTTCTTGACTATCACATGTTAGTCGAAGTGTTTCCATCTCAATCTTGTCTTTAAAATGAACCAAATGCGATAAAACTCGACAATGAAAATAGTGCATGTAAGAACCGTTCCCCGTGAGGAATTTATTTATTATGAAAAAATGAGGAGTGAACATGGCAAAGGGCTGCGAGAGTACAAAATTAACTCATCATGAAAGCCACCGTTTGAAAAGAGACCGAAAAAATTTAAAGGTAATAAAAAGATAAATAAGTTTAAAAGGAGCCATTTAGTTTAGATCACCTCAAAAGAAAAAATAAATGCATTATTATCTATGAGGGTGTTCGAATGGAAATAAATCAACGAGTTTGCACATCCTGACAAAGTCTTCAAAAAGCATTACATAGTTGTAGATGTTATTGGTGTGGAAACTATTTTAGACTTTCATGTATCGATTAGATTGAGTCGATGTCATATAAACTCACATTTTTTTGACACCTAAGGGCGACTTTGAGTTCATTCATTGGGAGTATCTGTATTCATCATGCACATGTGTTATGTTTGATTGCATTAATTTTCCTATCGAACTTATTCACACCCATTCATTCTGTATCCACGATTTGGTTATCTTAGTGTAAATTTGTGGTGTGTGATTTTTGTGAAATTATATTTTCATCTTTGTTTAAAAAATTAAAAAATCAAAAATAGTTTGTGGAAGCTTTCAAGTATATTCTTGATGATTGTAGTTGTTTATTTTGCTTGTCGTGACACTCCATGTTTGTTTTGTTTATTCTTTTCCTTGTCTATTTTGGACAAATAAAAAAGGGGAGAACGAATTATGATTTAAAGGGGGAGTTTTTAGTTATGGAGGAGAATTGAGATTTGATCTATGTTTTGATTTATGTTTATCTCATTTCAAACTCGATACGTCACGAAGGTATTTGTTTCTTGTCTCATGTATGTAGGTTCAAAGTTAAATATTATATTTTTCACACCCTGATGATGACAAAGAAAAGTTGAGATTTGAAGTTGAAGATTTTTAAAGATGCAAGTCTTTAACAATTTTAATACCTTTTCAGTTTGGGGATCATGGGAAGGTATTAGATTTGTATAGGACATTTTGATTTGATAATTCGAATATTTTTAGTTTGTACCGGCATAGACATGGGGAGATATTAGTAAGGACATATTTTATAAGTCATTTTTACATTAGTGTATATTATATACCGCTACAACCGTAGAAGATTTATTCAAGACCAATCATGCATCAAGACGGAACTAAATATCAACATTCTTTAACAGAAAAGCCTCTGAGGGATTAATTTTGATAAGGTTGTATTATAGTCCCTTTACGGTTCATTTAAATGTTGGGATACTTTTTCTAAGTGTTGGAAAATTTTTGTAAACTGTTTTTAATCAGTTGAGGCATTGTGTTTTATCAAAAGGATTTTTTTCTAACTGTTGAGGTTAGCAACATTTAACGTTGACATCATTCAAATGACATCAGTATGTCATTCGAGCGACATAAGGATATCGCGCGAATTCGCTTGAGCAACACGTGTCCTCATTCGAGCGACATTGGTACTTCGTTCGAGCGACCTGCTGACTCAATTTTTTTATATAAAGCATCTTAAATGAGTCCTAATTTCTTAAGAAGACCTGACTTTTTTCGATAAATAGAAACTACAAACTGCATAATACTTTTGTCCTCTTCAATTTAGGGTTCAAACCTTTTGTTTTTCAATTCATAAAAATTCTTATAGTTTAGTAAATTATTTTGGAACTCGAGATACATATTTTCTAGACTTTATCTTATAGGGGAAGATTTCCTATTGCTGACTAGGTACCACTTGAGGGAGGTGCTGGGATAACTACAACTGCGATCATTAGGGATGCTTGCGGGTGTGCCGTGCTGAAGACAAAACTGCATGTTCTTATGGATTCTCTATGGGAGTCCATTGGTGGGTTAGGTTGCGGCCCAGTGGGCATTTGTGAATATTCATTGTAGATTTCACTTGTAATCTTGTAAGTTGTGTGTAAGGACACAAATTTCCAATTGAGTCCATATATAGTTTTGGCTCAATTCCGGATAAAAACATTTATTCATAGGATAGTATTTAAATGTAATATTCTCAAGCCTATGAAGTGTTTGTTGAAGACGTGGCGGCAAAGAGTATAAAGATTCATCAAATAGGCCGGTTTGTGTGCCTCGTTTCTACGTCATCAACTATAGTTCCATGCTCCCAAGGTATGAATGCAATCATCTATATATAGGACTTTGGAACAAAGTTTATTGGGTGTTAGGTTTTGTAAAAACTGTGTTTTAATTTTCAGAAAGAATTAAATAAAACTTTAAAATATGTTTATAATGTTTTCTGGGCTAAAATAGAATTTTCCAAAACTTTCTGGTTTTTCGTTCGATAGAGTCGTTCGAACGAGATTATCGTTCGAATGAAAATGTCGTTCGAACGAACCTGCCAACGACTTCCCATAATAGGCCACTGACATGTCGTTCGATATGTCGTTCGAACGAATCTTCTGTTCGAACAAGATATCTAACGAGATTCTAACGAGTTCAATCTGGAACGTCGTTAGAAGTCTCGTTCGAATGAGATTTCGTTCGAATGAAACGTCGTTCGAACGAGATGCCAGGCGGGAACAGTTATTGGCAGTTTTTGGCAGTTTTGCACCCACTTCCCCACTTGGTTTTTAACCAACTTTTTTCAAACTTTATTATGTGCGGGAATAACATTTTCCACCCTAACATTTCCATAACTTTTCCATCCTAGTTTATCACTTAGAGAGAATTTGAGAGCAAAAATGTTTAGGAAAATGTTCATGTTTTGAGTGAGATTTTCAAAGAGAAAAATTTCCATCACTCTAGTGTTTACACCCAAAGAAGTTTATTCCAAGTTCTTATATACATATCAATTGCTTGGAGTTTGGAACTTGTTTATCTCTTCCGTTTCAAAGAGAAGTTTTGGGTTTTGCTTCTCCCTCCCACAAAGAAAGAAGAAGTGTTTTTGTTGAAATTCTACCCACTTGGAGAAAGGCTCCATGTACGGGTGACGGTGTCCATATAAAGTCCTATCGGTGGATTCCGAGACCGCGGTGGTGTTCCAAGGTTATCCGCTAGGAAGAGGTTTCTACAAGAAGAAGCATCGGGGCTTGAGAGGGATCGAGTCGAGTGTTGTAAGTCTATCTGTCTTGTACTTGTAATTTCGTATCTAGTGGATTTGTGGCTAGGGTCGTCCAAGGTTATTTCTCATCTTGGGTTTTTCCTCGTACATCGCGGCGTAGTGTGATTGGTTTATTTTATCTTGCATAAATAATGTAGAACGCATGCTTAGGAAAAATCAAGATAAAATTCGGTTTAAATCATCACACTCACTTTAATTTGGGACTTATATTAAATATTGGGTAAAGTTTATTTAATTCAAGTCATTGCTAAAATTTGGTTTCACCTAACCTGCTAATATTGTCAAATATGACTTAGGCAAATTCTAGGACTTGGATTAAATGAATTAATATTTTGATTGATTATTTGGTATTTGTATTTGTTTGATTTAGTTGAACCATCACGTTTTACGCTTCCGCATCATCTTCGAGTTTATACAAAAAGGAAATTACAAGTTTGTTTAAATATTGGGAAAATTGAGATCCTCCGCGCACCTTCAAATTGGTATCAGAGCCAAAAACGATAAATTATTTCGTTAACGATCTTTTAAATAATTTTTGGCTAAAATGGATTTTTCCCCATTTCAAAATTTCATATTTTCGATGGTTCAAACTACGCGTATTGGAAAGCGCGCATGAGATCGGCACTAAAATCTATCGACGAGAGAGTTTGGATGTCTGTTGTTAACGGGTGGTCCCCACCAACTTATTTAGTTGAAAATGAACGTGTTATCAAACCCGCCGATAGATGGACTGAAAATGAGTTTAAACTTGCTAATTTTAATTCGCGTGGTTTAAATGCCTTATTTAGCGCTGTCACACCAGATGAATTCCGACGTATTATGACGTGTGAGACCGCTAAAGAAGCTTGGGATATTTTACAATTAACTCATGAAGGAACTAGTGTCGTTAAAGCTTAAAAACTCCAAAACCTCACCACTCAATTTGAAACTATCAAAATGAATGAAAAAGAAACCTTTGATGAATTTTATGCTAGACTTTCCGATATTGTTAATTCATCGTTTAACTTGGGAGAGAAAATACCTGACGACCGTGTTGTAAAGAAAATTTTAAGGTCCTTACCAGATAGATTTATTCCAAAAGTGACCGTTTTAAATTCTTTACCCACTTTAGCCTCTACGAAATTAGAAGAGCTTGTAGGTGATTTACAAACCTATGAACTGGATATGTTTCCCTCTAAAACTGAAAAGAAAATCGAAAAGGGCGTTGCTTTAAAAGCCCGAAAAGAGGTCAAACAAGTAATAGAGAGCGATAGTGATAGTGACTCGGAAGACATGGCTTTGTTTGCTCGTAAATTTAGAAAATTTCTGAAAATTAACAAAGATAAATTTAAAAATGATTTTAAGAAATTTGATACTTCTAAAGATGATAAAAGCGAGAAGATTACTAAAGCCGAGAAGATCCCTAAACCTAGTAATGAACATTTAGATAGGGACGAGTCTAGTAAGTGTTTTGGTTGTGAAGGTTATGGCCATAGGGATTACGAGTGCCCCACTAAACTAAGGAAAGAGGGTAAGCGACCCATTTCATATAATGCGACCCTTAGTGATAGTGATAAGGAAGAGAAGCCCGATTCCCCCACTAAGAAAAATTTTGTGGCTTTTATGGCTAGTCATGTGAGCGATAGTGAGAACTCATTGATTGGTGAAACAATAGCACATGCCACTTCCAAGGTCATTGTACATGATTCTCTTGGTTTTGATGATAGTGAGAGTGGAGAAGAAAGAGAGAGTGAAAATGAAGAAGAGGTTAATATGAGTGAACTTCAAAATGCTTTTCAAGAGCTTTATAAAGAATCTATTAAATTAAAAAGAGCTAATTTGAAGTTAGAAGCTAGTTTAAGAGAAAGTGTCAAGGTCGTTGATGAAAGTGCTTTAATAGAAGACCTTAGGACACGTGAAAGGACTCTTCAAGAGAAGCTTGAATATGTAGAAGGCGAGAGAGATAGCCTTAGGGGTTTAATGGAATCCTTGAAAAAGGAGCTTCTTGCTTTTGAAGAGCGAAATGTTTTATTAGAGTCTAACATTTTAGAATTGCAAAATAAATTAAAAGACTCTAGTAATGTCAAATTTGATTTGGAGTGTCGTTCTGAAAAACTAGATAAAATATTAGGAACAGTCCAAATTAAAAATGACACTTGTGGTTTAGGATTCAATACTTGTAATGAATCTACTCATAAAGCCAAGACCAATGTTTTAGGAGAATCTACTAGGAATGCATTTAAAGATCACTCCTTAGGTAAATCTTTTCGACATGCTTTTACTTGTACTCTTTGTGGTCGAAAAGGTCATCTTAGGAAATTTTATTTTGATCTTAAACGAATTCCTAGAAAATCCTATAGTAAAGTAACCACGGTAGTTAACGTTCCAACACCCCAAGATAGTCATTCTTCATTAATTTGGGTTAGGAAATCCGACTTGGTCGCCTTGCAAAACAGGGTTTTTTATTCTCATTTACTTTCACATGCTTCCTCCCTTGCTAAATCTAAAGGATGAATGTGTTAGTGTTTGCATACTTTAGCGTTTGTACTTCATGCTATATTCACATGCTAAATGTATGCTTGTTAAGTCATTTTCGAGTCATTGCCTCATTTCATATCTTATGCTCGAAATTATGACTTGTTTATCTTTTTGTATTATATTTTGTGTTTGAATTGACTGCATAATATAAAAAGATTTTTGTTTATTATTTGTGTTTTATTTCTTTCATTTAAGCTTGATGAAAAATACAAATGATTTTTGTTTATCCTTTTGTGTAAATACTTATTTTTGATTAAAAATGTTAAAAACTCAAAAAGATTTTTTTGTGTGTATTTTAGTTTGACACACTTTATGTGGCATATATTTGTGTTTGAATCCCATCTTTTACGCTCCCACGTGGCTAGAACTTTTGGTTTAGATTTTCAATCCTTAAAATGTTCTTTACCATGTCTTATATGGAGTAGTTGGATTTTGTGTTGTTTAAATGGATTCTATTTCTATATGCCTCTTTTCACACATGCACGAGCTCTTTTGAAATCTTAATGTCACATGTTATATTTGAGCTTTTTGAGGCGTTCTCCTACCAATCTAGTCATCTACATATCTATGACCTAGGAGGACTAGTGCATGTCAAAATCCGTTGCATGTGAGATTTGTGTGAAAATGAAAACATGATAAAAATAAATATGCACGGGGAAGGGCTCCGAAAGGACTAAGTGATCCTTTGCGATAGTAAGCCACCGTTTATTGGATCTAAAAGAAATACGTGATCCAAAGGCCTAAAAACATAATATTTGGCATTAAAAAGAAAACAATTGCCAAGGCCTATGTTTGTTTGATATATTCATTCACAAGCAAAAGAATATATATGCTTAAAGAGGGAGAATTGGATGGTATATCAACGGTTTGCACAATGTCCATTTATCCTAGTTATCTTTAATGTCATGACTCTATTTGGTTTGTAGAATCATCATCATGCTAGGCTTGTATGCATTGTGTATGTTTGTTCATTGAGTTCAATCTTCATATTGTCATATGAGGTTATATTTAACTGTGATGAAGTTTGCAATCAACTGAGAACTCCGTGAACATGTTTTAAGTGATTGGGTCTAAATTTAATCGTTACTAGTTCACACCCCAACACTTCCGTTTCCATATGACACATTTTTGCCATACGAGTGTGCAAACTTATTGTATTTTGTGTTATATGTGTGTTTACATCTATATATATCTGAAAGTACTTATTGGTATATTTATAGTATATATATATATATGATATTTGTTTGTCTTTGCCTTGCTTTTATTGCCCATCTGCCTTCATGTCTTATCACTTTAAGCTTCAACATGCTTTTAGGTTTATTAGTTCTTTATCCTTTTCCTATTCCTGAACAAAAAGGGGGAGAATGATGATAGGGGGAGAAATGGTATCTAATCCTATTATTATCGTATCTTAGTTTGGGGGAGATTTATCTTAGGGGGAGACGTCTTTCTAAGTAGGTCATGTGTTTGATAAAGGGAAGAATTAATTTAGGGGGAGTATTTAATTAATTGCATTTAATACTTTGATATTCCCTATGCATTTGATGAGTTTGCTTAAGTGTGCAGGATTTCTTCTAAAGCGGCATTGTTTAATGGCAAAGCGTTTGATCCTTGGGTTGAGTCAAGTTTGGGGGGGTTATGTTTTGAGTCTAGTGAGCTTGACGGACCTTTAGGATTTTTGTTTGGTTTTTGTCCCGGAATAGCCAAAGGGGGAGATTTGTAAGGACACAAATTTCCAATTGAGTCCATATATAGTTTTGGCTCAATTCCGGATAAAAACATTTATTCATAGGATAGTATTTAAATGTAATATTCTCAAGCCTATGAAGTGTTTGTTGAAGACGTAGCGGCAAAGAGTATAAAGCTTCATCAAATAGGCCGGTTTGTGTGCCTCGTTTATACGTCATCAACTATAGTTCCATGCTCCCAAGGTATGAATGCAATCATCTATATATAGGAGCTTGGAACAAAGTTTATTGGGTGTTAGGTTTTGTAAAAACTGTGTTTTAATTTTCAGAAAGAATTAAATAAAACTTTAAAATATGTTTATAAAGTTTTCTGGGCTAAAATAGAATTTTCCAAAACTTTCTGGTTTTTCGTTCGATAGAGTCGTTCGAACGAGATTGTCGTTCGAACGAACCTGCCAACAAGTTCCCATAATAGGCCACTGACATGTCGTTCGATATGTCGTTCGAACGAATCTTCTGTTCGAACGAGATATCTAACGAGATTCTAACGAGTTCAATCTGGAACGTCGTTAGAAGTCTCGTTCGAACGAGATTTCGTTCGAACGAAATGTCATTCGAACGAGATGCCAGGCGGGAACAGTTATTGGCAGTTTTGCACCCACTTCCCCACTTGGTTTTTAACCAACTTTTTCAGACTTTATTATGTGCAGGAATAACATTTTCCACCCTAACATTTCCATAACTCTTCCATCCTAGTTTATCTCTTAGAGAGAATTTGAGAGCAAAAATGTTTAGGAAAATGTTCATGTTTTGAGTGAGATTTTCAAAGAGAAAAATTTCCATCACTCTAGTGTTTACACCCAAAGAAGTTTATTCCAAGTTCTTATATACATATCAATTTCTTGGAGTTTGGCACCGGTTTATCTCTTCCGTTTCAAAGAGAAGTTTCGGGTTTTGCTTCTACCTCCCACAAAGAAAGAAGAAGTGTTTTTGTTGCAATTCTACCCACTTGGAGAAAGGCTCCATGTACGGGTGACGGTGTCCATATAAAGTCCTATCGGTGGATTCCGAGACCGCGGTGGTGTTCCAAGGTTATCCGCTAGGAAGAGGTTTCTACAAGAAGAAGCATCGGGGCTTGAGAGGGATCGAGTCGAGTGTTGTAAGTCTATCTGTCTTGTACTTGTAATTTCGTATCTAGTGGATTTGTGGCTAGGGTCGTCCGAGGTTATTTCCCATCTTGGGTTTTTCCTCGTACATCGCGGCGTAGTGTGATTGGTTTATTTTATCTTGCATAAATAACGTAGAACGCATGCTTAGGATAAATCAAGATAAAATTCGGTTTAAATCATCACACTCACTTTAATTTGGGACTTATATTAAATATTGGGTAAAGTTTATTTAATTCAAGTCATTTGCTAAAATTTGGTTTCATCTAACTTGCTAATATTGTCAAATATGACTTAGGCAAATTCTAGGACTTGGATTAAATGAATTAATATTTTAATTGATTATTTGGTATTTGTATTTGTTTGTTTTAGTTGAACCATCACGTTTTACGCTTCCGCATCATCTTCGAGTTTATACAAAAAGGAAATTACAAGTTTGTTTTAATATTGGGAAAATTGAGATCCTCCACGCACCTTCATTGTGATTTAATAATTATTAGTGAAATAAAGAGGTTTTTGACCTGCGGGGATTTTTTTTCCTAAAAATTGGTTTTCTTTGCATATTTCTTGATTGAATGCTTTCAAATCACTTAGATGCACGATTTAGGGTTTAACAAAAATTTAGGATTAATTAAAACTGGTTGGATTGTCAAAAATTTAATTTGAGAACACTTTAAAATATTTTACTGTAGTCTCAAATTAGTATCAAAGCTTTTTAAGCCGAGATCATACCACCACATTTACACGACCTCAATCATTAGTCCCGGAGGAGTTCTCAAAAGAGGAAGACATCCTATGAAATTCCTCCATCAAACATTGTGAAGTCTTCACTAAATTCTTTACTCGCTCTTAAAAACTCTTAAAATATCTATAGCGATGAGCGTGAGCATGTGGAGCAACATGTGTGGGTGTTCGTGCAAAATCATGTTTAGGAAATCATGTGGGAGCATACCGGGGAACACGCGTGTGATAAACTCTCCCTAACTTAAAATAAAATTCTCTAAGGTGACCACTTTTTTAGCAATGGGAACAAACATAAACGAGCTTGGGTCTACCTTACTCAAAATGCCTAGGGCGATATCTCCTTAGTAAGTTCGGTCTCATTGGTGGGTTAGGTTGAGTCGCATAAGGATCCATCACAAACTCGGTAACCGGTTTGGCTTTGACTTTGTAAGTGGATGCACTATCATAACCTACTCCTTTCCTCTGAACATTACCTAATGCTGGATCGAGGAACATATTTTCAACCTTCTTACATGTGTCCTCTAAAGAGACCTTTACCTCTAGGTCATGTTCAAGATCAATCTTGAGTTGGTATATATGGGCTTCAATTTTCTCACGAGCCTCAAATGAAGCTTAAATATCACTCGTAAGACTGGCTACAGTTTGTCCAAATTGGTCTTCTCCCCACCATAAGAATCAACTGCTCACACAACGAAACCTTTAACTTCTCGAGTTGACTTACTGATACCTCACTCTCTTAAAACTTTAACTTCTCCAGTTGAATTACTGGTTCCTCACACTCTTTCAAAACTTTCACTTCCTCCTTTGAATCAAATGCGCTGAGAAACAAATTTTTACTATGATTTTTTATTTTTAAAGTCTTGGTGTAAAGATCATGAAAATATTTTTGGAGTCAACCTTCTCCCTCACTTAAATTATCTTCCTCATTATCACTCTTTCGATAATGGTTCGAAACATCATCGAGGCTCTCACACACTAGAAGTACAAACGTGACTTGCCATGAATGCACATAAATTATGTTCAAGTGTTGATTCATCCACGGAATCCATCGACTCGACATCACTATTGCTGAGAGTGATTTTGTGTGAAACTTTCCATTTTCCCTATCTCTATACCCTAGTGGCATACTCATGGGCTTTGTGTCCCTTACCCTCACAGTCATAACATCTCACCTCATCTTTCTCATAGCCATTTTGCCCACATTCCCATTTTTATTTTTCTCAAAAATATTTTCTTTGGAAGAATTTTCTTTGTTAAATTTGAGAAAAAAATTTGATTTTTTTTGCAAAAGGGATAAATCTTCTAGCTCAAAATCAAACTTGGACTCAGAATCAAAAACCATTTCTTTCTTCTTTTTAGCTTGAGATTTAAAAGAAATCCCTATTTCTTTTTTCTTAACGGTTTTGGTAAATATTTCGATTTAATAAGTTTGAAGGTCTCCTATGAGTTAATTCTAACCTAAGAGTATCTAAAATTCACAATGAAATCGTAGTGACTTTAGGGATAAAATAGGTTAGAAGTGATCTTAAAATCTTTTTCACGACTCTCATCTCAGAAATTTTCTCGTGCAAATTAAAACTAGAATCGAATATGTTCGATAAACGTACATAAAATTCATCAAATGACTCAGCTCTAGCATGGTCATAGTCTCAAAGTGTGTGTTGTGGTTTTGAAGCTTAAAAGCTTTCACAGCGTTGGTACCCTCATGAGTGAGTCAGAGGATATCCCATACCTTTTTAAACATGGTACACGTCATGATGTGCAGAACTTGTCAGGGGTGACAACTCTGAAATGTCACGTAAACCGCATGAGTTAAAATTACTCGATTTTAATTCATCTTATGTGTAAGCAATGGCAGGTCTAGGACCAATTACATCCACGTTGGTCACTATGGATTCCACCTTCTTTCACACACAATCCAGGCACGCTCGTCAATCACTTTTAAATCCCACCTCATTCGAGCTTTCCAATGCTCATAATTAGACCAATTGAAAACAAGTAGCCTATTATAAAAATTATCAATAAAACCCAAATTTTTAAAGGATCGCACAAAAACTTAGTACTACAGGATTTGATACCAATTTGATCATGCGAGTTCATATGTATAGTCTGTATATTAGGTTACTCAGACACGAATTCAAATTTTACCCAAATTTTATCTTGATTAAATATTAAGTGTGCATGCAACAAATTTTCCAGATTAATTCTCATAGGCCTGTCAATGGGTTGGGTTCGAACCGGATCGAGGGTGATCCTGATCCATTTATTAAGCACTTAATCGGAGTCGGATTTGAATCGGGTCTTAATCAGATCTACAATATTGGATCCATATACGTATCAAATTGAATCGAATCAGGTTCGGTTCTCGATCTCGCCAGATATATACATTTGTTTTATATTTATTTTTACTTTATCTCCCTTCTTTAGTTTTTTATATTAGACTAATAATTTGTAATGTATTATAGTATATGATTAATATAAATAAAACATACATTACTTATATTTATTATATACATAAATAATAAATACATGTTATATTGATAAAGATATATTTACAAATATATATAAATTTATTGTATATATTATATTTAATCGGATCGGTTCTTCAACGGGATGAATTAGACTAGATCTATTTTTGATCCATTTAACAATCAGAAAATCGGGTAAACGGGTTATCACGTAATCGGATTTTGAAATATGATCCAGATCTGGATAAATGGATCGAATTCGGATCGAGTCTGGGTCCAAAACCAGTCCGTTTACAACCCTAAATTCTCCAATCACACAATCAAACCAAACAAATAAAGAAGCTAAGGAAAAATTCCTTTCAGGGAAAACATTGTATTCAACACTGTAAAGAGTTGTACAAACCATCTACGACTTATAAACTACTTAGCTCCATAAAGCATGGCACGCAATGTCTTTAAATCTTCTACAAAATGTTATGTAGTCCAGCACCACCTATAAGAAACAGTCTTCCCTCGATATCCACTGATCAGCCTCAGTATTGTAGAATCCTATCTTTTCCAGTCACAACTCTACAAAGGTTAACCGTAGAGCAGATCTCTATAAGGTTTTAATGTTGATATGGAAACTAGGGTTTCATAAACTCAACAAATCATATATAGGGATGTATGATTTGGAAAATAAAAGATGTTCTGAAAAACAAAAGATTAATACTTTTGGAATATGTATTGGAAAATATTTTTTACCAAAAGTCTGAAATTATGAACAAAATAGGTATTTATAGCTAAAACATGAATTTCAAGGTGACAAGGTCAATCGAACGAAAACATCAACTCGATCAAATGAAAATAGTATTTTCGTTGTAACGAGAATTGGTATTGTTCAAACGACACCTCGTTTTTATTTGAATATCCTTCTAACGACAATCCAACGAGAGTATCTAGTAAAATGCTGGACTCCCGTTTAATGTTCGTTTAAATATCGTTCTAACATGAACCAACTTTCGTTAAAAGGTCGTTCAAATGAGAACCATCTTTCATTCAAACGAGATCTTAATCTCATTTGAACGAGATTACAAAAAAATATTTTCTCTTAAAAATAATTTTATAAAAGGCCTCAAATTTAAAAATAGATGTCACATAATTTAATTTATATGAGACATGAAAACCACAAGTTGTATACCTCCGTATAACGTCGGTGACAAATTCAAAAATTGTTGGTGACTAATATATCTTCGAATGATCGTGGAGGCAATGTGGATGCAGTGTTTGAAACTCCATTTTGTAACAAGATACGATAAAATATCAAAAAGTCTAAGTTATTAGCAATTATTAAAGCATGCTCTTACATGAATAATATCTTTTACGATCAATGGCTTGTAATGGAAACTCTTAATATTACTATAAAAGGATTTTAATTTTTTACTAAATGATTCATTTATATTATGCTTTAGTATATTGTGATAATTTATAAATCTACAAACTCTGATATTGAGATTGAGACCTTTTTATAGGCCGCAGCATATAATTTTTCCCTAATAATGAAGTTTTAACTTTTAGTGCTGAGGATAAGTGTTTTAACAATCATGGCCAAATAAGGAAAGGCCTTCGGTCATTACCTAGTATCAGAGCAAATGACCTTGGAGATTATAGTATCGCTAGAAATATTTATTTCAGGTAGATGTACTTAGCAATATAGTTTTATGATAATAGATTTACAAGTGCATAATTCTTGTCAAGAAGATATGGAAAGAGGTAATCGTAAAGTATTTGACAGTGCCATGGATAAAAATAACATAGTCACGAGACCATCTATCACCAACGTTAATGAGAGAGTATCGAAGGTGGTAGTTGGGTTTGCGAAAGACCTAACTAGGGCCATGGATACAAGGGTGACTGAGGAAAGTCACGTGGACTGCACCATTGAGAACTTTAAAAAAAATTAGGTCCAGATCCCATTAAAAGAGAACCTTACCCTTTGAAGGCCGATGCCTGGGTAAGTAAGATTGATAAGATATTTGAAATACTAAAATACTTATACGAATAAAAGGCATCCTTTGCCTCTTTTATGTTTGAGGTTGAGGCTATTCATTTGTGGTCTATGGTTAAAATACCCAACTAGGAGGAGAGGCGGCGACCATGTGTTGGGATATATTCAAGAAGCTTGTATTGGAGTAGTATTTCCCAAGCTCGACCAAGGAAAAGCTAGAGATGGAATTTATGGAGTTGACTCAAGGAACAATGTTGGTGGATTATTATAAAAAAAAGTTTGAGGATGTAGACACCACATTCTAGGACACCCTAAATTTCTCCTTAAGTCCTAGCATCTCTTCCATTCACCACAAACCCTAAGTCATACCCCGAGTACCCATCTAGATGCCATCGGGCGCTCTCGAGCCCCATTTGATTCCAAAAAACTTCATTGTCAGAGTGAAAGATCAATGGATATTTGAAGGCCTCTGAATCCTCTTTCCAACGGTTCACCCCGTGTAAGAATCATCATAACGGTTTAGATGATCGGTCCATTTTCCTACCTAAAATCGATCTGGAGGCCACCGAGCTCTCCCGAGCCCCGATTTGACACCAACCAACCCTATATTCATAGAAAAATCTCAATGGATCCTCAAAGGGAACTTAAACTCCTTTCCAAAGGTTCCCCCCATGCACAAAACGGCATAATTATTAGGATGAATGATCCATTTTCCCTCAAAAATTGACCTGGAGGCCATCAGGAGCTCCCAAACTCTGTTTCACCAAAGTCAACTCCTCAACTTGAAGGAGACACAATGAATCTTTGAAGGGAACTGAATATCCTTTCTAAGGGTCTGCCTCATAAGTGAATCATCCTTACAGTATGAACAAACGACTCATTTTACTTCGAAAGGTTGTTGGAGGCTTTCGGGTCCTGTTTGACCAAAGTCAACTCTCTGAACTAAGTAAAGCTCTATGTAACATCGAAGTGTCTTGCATAACCTTTCCAACAGTCTACCCCATGCGCAATTTTGACTTACAATTTTGATGAATGATCCATTACCGTTCGATAATCTCCTGTCCAAAGGACCGACGGGCTCTTTCGAGTTCCGTTTGACCCAAAGTCAACACCCGGACCCAAGAGTGGCCCCAAGGACTCTTGAATGTATCTCAATTACCTATCTAACGGTATACCCATGTGCAATTTGAATTTATGTATTATGTTTTATGGTCATTTTTTGAAAAAATATACGCGAGATTTTCGATTGGCAGGTCCATTTCCCTGCTTACCTGTAGTGTGACTAGGGTCACCTATCAATTGGCAGGGCTAGGGGTATGCCAATCGGCAGTCCCCCTACCCTATAAAAGGAGGGCATGAGATTACTCTCAAGGACACCTCAGATCCATCAATATTTGTGATCTTAGCAACATTCTTCTGCAATCAGCGAAGTTTCCTTGTGAGAAATTTCCTTCCACCATTCATTCTCATCATTCTCATACCCAATTTAGCAAAAATCATCATCTCTCTCTTCCAACATTCATCCTAACTTGCAAGGAAGCTCCGCAAAGATCAAGATCAAGCCTCAAGCCCCCAAAGAAGGTCCAAATATCCTTCTCTCTCTTTAAATTTCTTCATATTTGCATTAGTTACATAAAATCTTAATTTAGCTTTTACTTTAGTTCATACACATTAATTTCTTATCCTTTATTACTTATATTGCACATACTATTTTCTATAAAAATAAATAAAAAATAAAAAAAGGGTTACACCTATAAATTTCAACGGGATTATTCACCACATTTTCTAATAACTAAAATATATTTTCTACACACACACATAATAACTTCCCATTTGAATATATGGGATAAACCCCACCCTTATGCCGCATGCAAACTATATGGACTTTGATGCCTTTATAGGCTACGTAGGTGTAACACCCCGTATTTTTGTACATTTAATATTTAATTAATTCGGGAATTTTAAATTACTTGTGTATTATAATTTTAATTGAATTAATTATGGCAATATATATATTTAAATATTAATCGGGGAGTGAATGGTTAATGTTTAGGGAAATTTATTTACTAAGTGAATAGTAAAAAGTTAATTACGTCATTTCGAGTATTAATGACAAGGTATACACTTATCCTAGTCGGGAGTCGGTATAGACTAAATTGGGAGTGAGATAAGGATTTTTATAAATTAATTCGGACGCCAATTCTGAGTGCGCGATTGAGTCCGGATGGGTCGAGATAGTCAGCAAAGAGTACCCGGGGGTAGTAATTGGGTCTCGGGGTATTTTTGGGCATAGCCGGGCCCATACGGGGTGAGTTGGGCCACTTTAATTAAGCCCATTAGGTGAAAAACGGGATTTAGAGTTTTAACCTAAGTGAGGGATTAGGAAATCAGCAGCCATCACAAATCTAAGCCTAGGGCTTGAGAGGGAAATTGGGGGAAAGCTTAGCAAAAGCCAATTTGGGGATTTTGGAGCCAAATCGAGGGACTATGCCAACGGAATCAGACACTACGAACACTTACAGGCAAGTGGTTAACTGTTGTGATTTCTAAAAGTTTGATAATCAATTCATATCATAGTGATGTGTGTATGAAAATTCGTTTTGGGTGTGTCACTAAAATCTAAATTGGGTTTTTGTAAATTTATATACCTTAATGAGATTAAGGGGGAGATTAATCGTGTTTATGATTCTAGAATGTAGAGAACTGAATCAGATGTTAAAACTAATAAGATTAGAGGGTTAATTACTGATAAAATGAATGAAATTTGTATTGGGGATTGAAAACCCGTATAATACCCAATTCAGGAAAAAGTAGGAAATCTTGAGATTTAATTCCAGATTGATGTTCTATAAGGTGCTTTGATCCTATTCTTATGTAGAAATAGGGTTGATTGGGCTTGGGTTAGTCTAGGGGAAAGAATGAAGGTTTAAGGTTTTCGTTAATGGTGAGCTGCTTCTTGGATAAGACGAAGTCAGGGACGATCGATCGATCGACCCAGGGGTTCGATGGATCGATGATTCGGAATTTTGGGCAGTTCGCCCAGTTTGTATATAAGGGGAAAATTAATTAAAAATTTAACTCCCAAACATTTATTTAGTAATAAATAAATATGAAACAAATATTCCAAGCAATTATGGGAGAAAGTAATTGGGACTAGGATGAATTTATGTAGGGCATTTAATGGATGAATTTGAGAGACTTTATTCCAAAATAGTGAGGTACGGATCAAGTGAGTGAATCCGGGTATATTGGTCATACGACCCCAAGGTAGTGAATTAAGTTTAGAAATAAACTAAATTGTTTTGAGTCGGGATATAGACTCGGGGAATATTTAATTATGGACCAAGTGGGCGAGTCCGGGCATGTTGGTAATTATAGGTAAATATAATTGGGAAAATTATGGAAATAAATGTGTGACACATTGTGGGAGAAAAATGTGGGAAAGAAATCATGAGATGTAAATTGGACCAAGTGAGCGAGTCCGGGTATGTTGGTTAAGTGACATCAAGGCATTAAATTAATTATCGAGAGAAAGTAATTAGTTTGGAGTCGGAACATTGACTCGGGAAATGTTGAGGTACGGGCCAAGTGAGAGAGTCCGGGGATAATGGTTGAGTGACACCAAGTTATTAAATTAATAAATGCATTAATTAATTTAGTTAGAGTTGGATTGTAGACTCGGGTAATATTAAATTAATAAGAGTGATAATTAATTTAATAAGAGTCGGATTGTAGACTCGGGTAATATTAAATTAATAAGAGTGATAATTAATTTAATAAGAGTCGGATTGTAGACTCGGGTAATATTAAATTAATAAGAGTAATAATTAATTTAATAAGAGTCGGATTGTAGACTCGGGTAGTATTAAATTAATAAGTGTATTAATTAATTTAATTAGAGTCGGTTTGTAGACTCGGGTAGGATTAAATTAACAAGGGTGTTAATTAATTTAATTAAAGTCGGTTTATAGACTCGGGTATGATTAAATTAATGGGTGGGATAATTAGTTTAATCAGAATCGGATTGTAGACTTGTGAAGGGTACTTATTAATTAATGTGATAATTAATTATAATAGAGTCGGACCATAGACTCGGGAAGAGGATAAGTTATTAAGTGAGAAAATTAATTACATTGAGTCGGGCCACAGACTCATGAAATTACAGGCAGTGTATGGGATGTCGAGTACATGGTACGGTGTAGTGATAGTATATATATATACGTGTATGTACTGTGTGTTACAGTAAATTACAGGCAGTGTACGGGAATTACAGGCAGTGTATGGGATTTTGAGTACACGGTAAAACCGGGGTTCATAATATATATATACGGGTAGTGATAGTATATATATATGTGTGTGTATATATTGTGTGTGATAGTAAATATCAGTGACTAGATATTTATTCAATTTAAATACTCTAATGCTATCAAGGGAGGTTGCGCGATGTGGGTGAATCCCCTAGCTTGAGGAGTAGGGCGAGTATATCCCCAGGTCATAGCGTCCGGTACATGGGTGAGGAGATTATCTCACTTTCAGGAAGGAATATGACCGCCTCCACTTCGTTTATATTTTGGTCCAAGTTGGTGAGCGATTCTAAGTTGGGGAAACTAGGTTTTGTGAGCACACTTAGTGAGATAGCATTCTAGAGGGAATCATCCGGTGAGGGTGTACTCGGAAGGATGGATATACGTATAATATATGTGTGGATGTTAGAAAAGGTACATATAATATGGTAATAAATATTATATGTAGGTGATAATACAGTGTGTGATGTATTTACCTTATATAACTCGGGTTACAGTTATATGCAGTTAATTAATGAGAAATTAATTTAGTTAATCATTGGTGGAAATAATACAGTGTGTGATATATGTACTTTATATAACTTGTGACACGGTTATATGCTATTATTTAAGAGGAATTAATTAAGTTAATTGTGAAATAACTTATAATTCAAGAATCATTATACTCGGGTTAGAGTAGTATGGCAAGGGAAGGTTATACCAGAACTAGTTGGATGGGGTAGTACAACCAGGTGGGGTTAAGATAACCGTTAGGTGTGCACAATAGTGGAAGGGTGAGAATGTCCTCAAGGGAGTGCGACACTAACTTAAATATGAAGCGCATTCATGCATTTTAAATTACTGCAGTTAATTCACTTGCTAAATATTTTCAAAATATTTTGGGTTCTAACCCTTGTTATAAAACTATTTTTCAAAACCTTTTAGGTGTCCAGCCACAGGGACGCTAGGATTGATATTCTATTCCAGGGACACGGAGTTTCAGCACATGTGGATGCTAGCAGGAGTTTGGATTAGACGCATCATTCATTCATTCCTAGAGTAGGAATCTTGTATTAATCTCAGTTTTATTTAGGGCTTGTCGCCCTGACTTCTCGGTACAGTTTTCAGGTGTAATTCATTCAGGTGTTGAATATTTGTATTGGATTATTTATTTGGTGGCCGGTGATTTATTCGGCAAGTTGTGTAATTATTATTCTATTTACTTTCATTTAGTTGTGTGAATGGTTTAGATTTTAATTCCGCGTGTATTGTTTTGTTTAATCAAAAAGTTAAAATTGGCACCAACTTTTGGAATACTAGGTGGTTAGTAAGTTTTAAAAAGTTTTCGACAATGATGCTAAGGATGATCCAACTGGGATTCCTGTTTTAATTTGGTATAGGACTGATCACCCGGTATTTTATTAGGCGGGGTGTCACAGTAGGCATTTTGGGATAAAACTCGGGATCCAAGTCCTATTTTCTAATTTTTCATATTTTCATCTTTTTCCTATTTTATCCATATACATATTGTTCATATTTATCATACTTGTGATTCATAGTTGCGTGTCTTATCTAACATATATTATCGTTTCATCATAACGATCGATATCTCGATAAACGCATACAACGTATTTTCCAGTTTTTAATTTGGGAACCTTCCTATGATGACCTCACTCTATCTTTTCCATGATATGAGTCGAGAGATTCCGATCTCCATTTATATATACACGCACACTCACTTCACGAAGAAATTAAGGAAAATAGTAACATAAAACCATGAGAGACCAAAAGGATAGGATGGGTGTATAACACCTTCTGATTCCGTAACTTAGCCCACAAACCTCTGAACTTTTTGTTTTGTAAGCATCAATTTATTTTTTATACCGCTCTCTCGAGGCAACAACATGTTCTTTTGCTTTTTTTGTGCAAAATAGGTTGGTGAATCCATCTCTTTACATCACCCCACACTGACGACGGCCAAAGCGTCACTAGAGAAAAGGGTGCGAAACCTTCCTCCCTCCCCGATTGCGCGCACACGAGCGTCAAACCCCAAAGATGGGAGGGAAATATCCAAGGAAGGATGGCCACAATGGCGACTCCGTTGGGGATTGACTTGTCATAAGAGGACTAAACCTTATTTTCATGGGGGTTCTCATTCTCTTCTTGTAGCCACATGTTGCACACACCACGTAGAATATCCACGCTTAGGTCTCACTAACACACACCTCCACTTATCACACTTTTATATATCCATGCTCACTCACACACCACTTGTAGTTGATATATGCTTAGATTAACTACCAACACTCACTTGTAGATATTTACACATCACACACTCTCACATATCCATGCTTAGTGCAATCTTCATGCTCCATGCCAGATTTACTTTTCATGATACTTATACATTCTTCCCTATTAATATAGTGCTCATCATGCCAAATAAAATACTCTCTTCATAATATATTAATCAAGAATCATGCCTTTTTCACACTACACCACCAAAGAGCACGGATATTGACCAAATTTTATCCCGGAACTGGGGGGTCACTTTATATTGGGCGCTGGTCTGGAAGGTCACAATTAGCCTAAGAAATATGACTCTAACCTTCCATTGGCCAAATACCTTCGATGTATATCAAACAGTTCCCCCATATCGTACAGTTTGACCGAAGTCATGACGGGAGGTATATAGCAGGGAACTCATTGACGTATATCGAGTATATCAAATTCGCTCTCACACATACTGTCCCCGCAAGGTACATAGTGAGGTAATTCATGTACACTCATGTATATCAAATGACTTTCCACAAGTACTGATTGTCCTCAAAAGCAAGACGTATATCGTGGGTTTCATGACAAAGGGGGGGAACCTTTCCACTAACTCAATAACTGCATACCCTCATATAGCTGTAAAACCTAGGACACTCATATTTAGTTTATCAGTTACTACCAGGAACTTTGTCAAAATGCTGGGTCGGCATGCCCCCCAAATTTTTGCACGATTTCCTCTTTTTCCAAAACGGGACCCAATCCATGAGCCTGGCAACAAGTCAAACCATTTTTTACATATAATTTTTTAAAACTCAATTTTCCTAGGCTCGGGTCCCGTGTAACGTCTCTTTTTGCATTTAGGTAAACCTAATACAAGTGAAAACATAAACGTAAATAATAATCATGCTGAGACCCTTCTCTCGCTTTTCCTCCTTCCTTACAAAAGTGTCAAAAACATTTTTTCCCTCTATTATCAAAATACCCAAAGCATTTTCCTTCCTTTTATCATAAAAGTCAAAAGACATTTTTTTCCTCCTTTTGTCAAAAATATACCAAAAATATTGTCTCTCTATTTCTAAAAAAATATCATTAACATTTTCCTCTTTATTTTAAAATGATTCTTCCTTTTTTCTTTCAAAAATAAACTCGACCCATCTTCCTTCTCAGGTTGATCGCATACCCAACCCTTGGCCTAGCTCCCTATTGGATTTGATCTTTCATCAAAGCTCTGTCAGTTCTCCTATTACTTCCTCTAAGTCTAGAATCCACCTTCACCCTCTCTCTATGGAGAATGCTGACCCAGTGCCGAATGTGAAGCCTGATTTGATGACGGTCCTGGTCCAACTTACTGCCAAGATTGACAACCTTCAAACTGAGGTTCATGAGATGCAGCAAAATTGGGTCCCTATTACCAAATACCTCGAGGTTTTCTTCCCTCACACTATGGGTTTGCCTGCACCTGAGCCTATTTGTGTCCCTAAAGAGTACCAGCATGCTGCGCATGCCCCTCCTACCAGTTAACTTGCCAGTACTCGTCGATCCAAAAGAAGAATAGTGGAACAAGATCAAGGAGGACTTTAAGCTATTAACCAAAAAATTTTACCAAATTCAAATCTTCGGGAATTACATGGATTACACCTAAACGTCTTCCTACCCTAAAGCAAGGTTTCCGAAAAATCCAATATTCCTAACATTGAGAAATTCGGGGGTAGCGGGCCCCCAATTATTTATCTCCGAAGTTTGCACCAAGCCATGACTCTTTTAGGTGCCTCTGAGGAAATAATGGCCTAAATATTCTAGCAAACTCTGAAAGACGGCGCTCTTCGTTGGTTCTCATCCCTCGAGGAATCTAGAATTTACAGTTGGGAGGATGTTGCTCATGAATTCATGCCACAATACAAATACAATGAGAAATTGGAGGTTACACACCGTGATTTAGAACTTCTCAAGCAAAACCCTAGAGAAACTGTCAGCAATTTCATAGCAAGGTGAAGGGAAAAAGTGTCCACCATGACCAATCGGCCTTCTGGAGAAGAACAAGTCAGCATTGTGAAGAAAAAATTCTTACCCCATATTTAAGTGACTATGGGAGGACAGTATTACCCCCATGTTTGAGACCTCTGGGAAGCACGAGTGGAGATCTAAGAAAGTCTTTCCAAGATAGAAGCTGAGCCAAAGAAAGTATCCAGACAGTTCACTCCCATAAAGTATGAGAAGCCTGCCAATACCACCATTTTAACCATCAATAACATCTCTCAGCCTGCCACTTCTTGGGCACCAAAAATCCACCCTAACCCAATCAAAAAAGAATACATCGAGTTTCATGCTTCCCTCTCCATAGTCTACCAATACCTATTAAGCCGAAATCTCATCACGTCGTTGGACCCTCGTCCATTACCAAACCCGCTTCCCAAAAATTTCAATCCCGATTCCCATTGTGATTTTCACCAAATTGAAAGACATACCACTAACCAGTGCTTCCATCTTCAGAATATAATCGATGGCCCGATTGACCGGGGTACCATTTCCCTACTAGCCAATCCTAAGCCAAACACTGCTCACAATGCACTTTCAAATCATGCAAATGCTATCTTCCTTAAAAATGACCTAGAATTCAACCAATCTACCTAAATTATACCAGTAAATCACCCATCATACCCGTATATTCACCTAAGACCCTCAAAGTTTACTCGTAGTTCCTCCTATATCCTACCTATTTTGTCAATCAATCCTTGTCACTTCTTATAAGAGCATGCATTTTCGTTCGTACCCATTCCAGAGGGAAGGATATGGAATTTCCAGTGGTACTGAACCAACACCTAGGGTTTGGCCTGAAATTGCGCTCAGAAATACACATTGACTACCGAAAGTTCAACAAAATGTTCTTGGAAGTTGAAAATGTGTCCAAGAGTCAGATAAGTGGGTCGTAGCCATCGATGAAGTCAGTTTAGATGATGCAGTGCAGATTATGGTTGACTTTTTCTAACAAACTAGTGAAATTTATAGTATATCTGAGCTACTCGATGCTTTGAATATATAAGGGCAGTTGGTCCCTTCACTTCTGCATATCCTCGTTGAGTGAGAGGATCTATATGAAGAGTCCGTTGAGGTCATAGAATGTATTGAATTCTCTTGGAAGGATGACATCATTGCCACTGGGTGGGGGATGAACTCAATAGTTCAAATGGAGAGCCAGAAAATACTAGTCCAGCGATTAGTGTATGTGGGATGATATTATTTGAAGATCTACTAAGAGAGCAAATAAAGTGGCCGAACAGCCCGAGATAGATGAAGAAATAGGGTTTTTATTTTTACCCTCTTTTTCGAACCATATGACTAGTTCTGGGAGGCAATACCAGGTTTTGAACCCTCAATCAGCAACGACAGATAAGGAAAAAGCTATTGAGAAACTCCCTATGCCAAAAATGATCCTGGAGGAGAGCAAGATCCTCTATCAGTTGTATAAAACTCAAGCTACTATCACTTTGTGGAGACTCTTTATGTCTTCCTAACTACACTGAAATGCCTTGATTAAACTGCTTATTGGGCTCACAGTCCATCCTTCTACCACTCCAAAAGAAGTCGTAAACTTATTCAGGTTTCTAACCTTTACTAGAAAGCTCTCCTTCACCGAGGAAGAAATCCTTAAGTTTGGCCCAAATCACAACTATGCTCTAAATATCTCTATCGAGGTCATGGGAAAGACCGTCCCTCTTTCGCTTGTAGATAACGGGTTAGAAATAATGTTGTCCGTTAATAACTCCCAACTACTTGGGATTAAAAGTAAGTGAACTTGCTATAACTTTTGTCGTGGTGCGTGCTTATGACAGTACTCATTGGGAAGTGACGGAATCTATAAAGCTTACAATAGGGGTTGGCCCTATAAATTTCATCACTGAATTCCAAGTCATCGACATATCGGCTTATTTTAACCTGTTGCTCGGATGACCATGGCTCCACACTATCAAGGGAGTGTCTTCCTCTCTCCATCAGAAATTGAAGTTCTTCACCAGGGAGAAGGTCATTACCATCTTAGGAGACAATGATAAAACTGAGAATGCAAGCACTAGTAATACGATTCTAGAATTACAATATGGGGTAAATGACGTGATTCTGTCCGATTTCTAGGTCGAACCACTTCTGCTCCTAATAGGGGATAATTTTAGAGATAGTCTGTACAGAACAAAACCCTCCTAGCAATGTCAATGTGATACAGATGTTCAAAAAAATGCACTTTATGACCGAACTAGGGTTGGGACGATGACAACAAGGAATACTAGAATCCATAGTGTTGAAGAAGGCCTTTCCTCATCATCAGAGGAACTTAGAATGCTCCGCCAATGTCGGCTAAAAAGAAGGATAGAAATTACCAAGACTGTCTCAAGGGATTACTTGAATGGGAGATTCGTTAAAGTGGGTGAATATTTTACCTTTGATGTCTTTACCAAAACTTAGCATGATCATGTGGATAAGAAGATGAAGCCATGAATGGAGATCTTCTTCCAAAATAGCTACTCATGGGCATAACGTTCACAGTATCATGTGCAACCACTCATTGAGAAGGCTATAACTACTACCAGAGATTCCAAGGAAAGTCACTCCGAGGATTTGTTCAACTTGCAGACACTGGGGCTGACACTCTGCATGATCCACTCAGGCGCTACATTGTCATACCCATCCATCCTGATCAAGACTATTGATTCACTCCTCCTCAACTGGAATGTTATGCCAGTTCTACCAACTGAAATGCAACCCAACCCATATGTTTATCCCATTTGTTCTTTTGTTGTTCTTCCTTGTTCTAATCACAATATGATTAATACCTCCTTTGACGAGTTTCTCAACGCTATTTTTTCCCATGAATGAAATAAATGAAGATTTTGAGTATCTTATTGTGCCTTACATTAATTGTCTTGATTCTATTCAAACTCTTGATGATGATGATTTTATAAATGAAATTTTTTAATTGATCTTAATAAAGTTAATAACAATCAACATAACCATGTTTAAATTACTGAAGATGAAACTATTGTTATCAATCTCGATTCTAATAGATAACTATGCTAGATTATGATAGGGTGTACCATGATGAGCATGAACGTGTGTAACTCGAAGAACTGCTGAAGGAATTTATGGATGTCTTCACATGGTTATATGATGACAAGCCCGGCATTGATCACGATATCACCCATCACTAGATTCCAACACTCCCAGAATGTAAATCGATCAAAAAGAAAATATTAAAGCTCTGAATCAAATGGCCGATCAAGGTCAAATAGTTTAACATAAGCTTTATCTGGATGATCGAATATCCCACATAGCTAGCCAATATTGTACCTATTTCAAAATCAGGAGGAAAGGTTTGCATGTGTGTTGATTACCGAGATTTAAATGACGCCTCTCCAAAGGATGATTACCTGCTACCCAATATCGACATGATTGTGGACAATACGGCCAGTCACGTTCCCAAATCATTCGTTGATGGGTTTGCACCCTGATCATCAAGAAAAAAATTGCATTCATCACCCCCTTGGGAACCTTTTGTTACACTGTTATGCCATTTTCTCTCAAAAATGCAGGGGCTACCTACTAAAGGGCTACCACCACCATCTTGCATGATCTAATACACAAAGAGATCGAGGTCTGTGTAGATGATATGATTATCAAGTCTAAGACCCATGAAGATCATGTTCCCAATCTACAGAACTTCTTCGAATGGATATAGCTATACAAGATGCGACTTAACCCACATAAATGTGTCTTTGGCGTTACCAAAGGAAAGATTCTAAGATTTATGGTTAGCGAGAAGGGGATTGAAGCAGATACTGCCAAACTGAAAGCCATACTCAAAATTCCACCACCCCGAATAGAAAAGGAAGTTCGAGGATTATTAATAAAACTAAAGTATATTAATCGATTCATTAACCAGTTCACTTTTATTTGTTAACCCATCTTCAAACTCCTTCGAAAGGATTCAACCAAAGTTAGGAATGAAGCCTGCTAGGAAGCCTTGGATTGAATCAAGAAGTATTTAACCCGACCTCCGATACTCATTCCACCACAGCCTGGTCTCCCTCTACTCTTATACTTGATCATAACATACACCTCAGCTAGGGCTCTGCTATCCCAATACATTAAAGAATCCTGTAAAGATAGGGCCATCTACTATGCCAGTTATAAATTTCTCGGATATGAAGTCAGCTACACCACCTTGGAGAAGGCATGTAACGCCCTTATCTAGATCACTCAAAAATTATGGCACTAAATGCTTGCTTTTCCCATCAGATGTGTCCCGAATGGATCCTATCAAATACTTTCTTGAGAAACTTACCCTGTCTAGCTGAATGGCCTAATAGTTAATTCTACTAGATCAATTCGATATTGTGTATGTCATGCAAAAATCCATGAAAGGATGAGCCATCTCTTACTACCTTTCCCATTACCCCATGAAAGAATCTGATGTTTGGATCACTGAATTCCCGGATGAAGATATCCTTTTCACCTCCCAAGAAAACCTCCAGTGGAAAATTTTCTTCGATGGTTCCCCTGATGATTCCCCCACTCCTATTTCCATCAAGATAGATTTTACCTTCACCAACAATATGACCAAATACAAGGCGTTCATAGTAGGCCTCCAAGTCTCTCTCAAGAAAGGAATCTAATTCCTAGATGTCTACAGAGATTCTTCCCTCATTATTGTCCAAGTCCTTAGAAGATGGAAAGTCAAAGACAAAAAGATCCTACCCTTCCATGCCCACCTAGAAGAGCTGGCCTCCCAGTTCTGAAATATCACCATCCACTACTTGCGCCGAATAAGGAACAGCTTATCCAATCCCTTTATTAACTTAGCCTCCATGGTCAACATGCTCGAAGGAATAATGATATCCCCTTCCATAATCCAAAAGTAAGCTAAACCAACCCACTGCTACATATTGAGCTCATCAAAGAAGAGGATTTTGACATAGCTGAATGCTGGTACTATGATATTTGGTGGCTCCTTAATCAAGATAGGTACCCTCAAGGTTCCAATAATAAATATCGAGTAACCCTCCACAAACTAGCTACCTGGTACATTGTTTATGATAAAGCACAGTTCAAGAGAAACTTCGAGGGAATCCACTTGCATTGCATCGCAGGGGCTGACATTGAAGAGATGATGCATAAATTCCACAGCATGGAGTGCGAACCCCACATGAATGGCCATATGCTCGCCAAGAAAATTATCTGAAAATGTTACTATTGGATTACCGTGGTTCAAGATTGCATTGCCTATGTCCAAAGATTCCTTAAATGCTAACAGTTTTATAATCTCCAGCACCTGCCTCTGCGAGAATTATATAATATGACTTCTTCTTGGCCATTTTACACATGGGGCATCGATATCATAAGGAAAGTTACACCCAAAACCTCCAATGGGAATGAGTTTATCTTAGTTTCCATTGATTACTTCACAAAATGGGCCGAAGCCGAGTCATATGCCGTGCTGAATGCTAAAAAGGTAGCCAGGTTCATTTGGAAGAATATCATCTGTCAATATGGGGTCTTGCATGAGATAGTATCAGACAACGGGTTACATTTTGAGGCAGAAGTCACAGAATTGGTCGACGAGTATGGGATCCAAAGACACAAATCTTCTCCCTACCGACCATAAACCAACGATGTAGTTTAAACCATTAATAAGAACCTCAAAGCAATCATCAATAAGATGATTGAAAGTTATCGAGATTGGGTCGATCATATCCCTTATACCTATGGGTCTACCGCACTTCAGTCTGAGCATCTACTGGGGCTACCCTTTACTCTCTGGTATACGGCATGGAAGCAGTCCCACCCGTTGAACTAAAAATTTCATCACTATGCATCATGCATGAAAGCAAAGTCAGTGAAGAACAATGGTATCAGATCCGACTTGACGAGTTTTCACTCCTAGATGAAAATAGGCTAAAGGCTCTATATCATATACAAGGGTACCATCATAGGATAGCGGGATTGTTCAACAAGAGTGTTAAGGACCGTGTTGTTTGAGAAGAAAATTTAGCCCTTAAAGATATCATAGAACTCGTCTGGTACCCCAGAAGGAAATTCAAGCCAAACTATAGTGGCCCCACATCGTGATGAAGATCATGTCCGTGGGCACCGCTACGCTCATGACCTAGATGGAGAAGAGATGGTGCGTCCATTCAACCTGGACCATCTCAAGAAATTTTACCCCTAGTCTAAAATCCCAGCGCGCTACGACTCCTCTCATCCCCCTTCTATTCTAAAAACATCTTCACTTTCCTCTACTCAAAACTACGTGGGGTATGATAGTTTAAAATTCCGTTTTGCTTTCAAAAATGAAATTAAAAAAAAATTAAAATCCTAGAGGCACGTAGGAAGATCATACGCTTTACATGGGCACGACCCCCTTCTTTTTCACAAAATGCTATTCTTTGTTTACCTTCGAGAACAACAGTTCATTTTATCATTTACATGAACTAAAGGATTATGTATTCATTCAACGATTGGTATAGATAATTCAAATGTAAAAATCATCCAGAGGCATAACAATATAATTAAAATCCTTTTTTATTCCATCATAGGAAATTTTAGCATGATTACAGGAAATATCAGCTTAGGGAGTCAAACAACTATCCCCGCTAACTTTATTATCCTAAAAATATAACAAATCAAGCTACTCTTAAACAGATTGACCAAACATTCCCAAATTTATTCCCATAACCAAACACATAATTTCTTCACAAATATCACCAACTTTACAAAGGATCCTACCCGTAGCTACCAGAAGATACAGTCCCATCATCATTTATATTTTGAGGTCCCCAAACTTCTCCTGTCTGGATAGTATACCGAAGGCGCTCCATGTAATAGTAAGCTCGAACCAGCCTAGGGAAAAGAATTGCGCCCCCTCTATAGTGTCAAACATGGCAAACCATCTATGTCAGGTCTCTTCATCCAAGATCTTAGCTACTACCCTCCTTCACGACCACTTCATACAATTCCTAGAAACATGCCAAACTCTACCAATAGATTGGTAAGGACGGGTCGAAGGTCGATGACTCTCCTATAAAGAGCCCAATCGCATGGGCATGCCTTCAGTAAAATCCTCCATGGGGAAGAAGTACATAATACAATAAGGAACGATCTTATTCCGTCCAACTTGACACAAGAGCCTCCAAGGAAAATAAAATGAGGTATGTTGGAGGATAACTAACTGAACATACTGGTATTCCCCCATTTCTATAATAGGGTGCAACTCCCCCCCCCCCCCCCCCCCACCAAGTTACCAACCAGCACAGACATCGAGCTCCGTGCTCCACAAACTAGTTTACCTACGTCTCAATATTTGGGCCAAAGCTGATGAAATAGTGAGTGATGAAATTTTTTACATCTTCCAAGGGATATTCAAGAAGGATTGCTAAGTGAAATTGTAATACCCCGTATTTTCGTGATAATTATTTTTGGGGATTAATTGAATTAAATGTGTATTAATTGGAAATTAATCTGGATAAAAATATTAACGAGTTGTGAGTTAGTATTTGATTATAATGTGTATACTTGGCAATATATGAATATTGGAAATATTGAAATTGTCGCGAGATTGAAATACGACAATTTGGGAAACTTTGTTGGGACGCGCGTGACAGTCGCGTCAGGAATATAATTATTTGAATTAAAGAGTGAATTTTATTTTATCACCCGTATGGTCATTTTGAGTGCGCCAACGCGTCCGGAAGGGTCGAAATAGTCAGAAAACACTAGCTGGGGGTTAAGTTTGGGTCCCGGGGCATTATTGGGCCATACCGGTAACTTATAGGGGCATTTTGGTAATTTCATAAATTTGGGAATTAAAACCCACGAAAATTAGAAACAAAAATCTGACTTATTCTTTATCCACTAAACCCACTAACTACACTAAGGGACTTAATGGGCTACGGGAGAAGTTAAGATATAGTCCCAACTTGCCAAAAAACAACCACACCTCCATTGTCATCATCCTTAGAGAAACTTGTAGAGAGAGAGAGAGAGAGAAGAGAATTCTACAGAAAGAGACGGGGAGAACAACTCAGCCTTCAAGATTCAACATCAAATTCAGAGAAAGATTAAGGCAAGTGGTTTAATTACAATTAATTCAATGCCGTGCTTTTCCATGTTTAGGAATTATCGAATTTATCTTGGAAGATGATATAGACCCGTGAATTGGAAGTTTAAAACTATGAACTATGTTAGGGACTGCATGTAGAAACATTCTGGACGAATTATGAACTCAGAATTATGACCCTTGATGATTTAAAAACGGATTTTAGAAGAAGTTTATTAATGTTCTTGAAAGAAATAGAAATCTGGAATTCTTGATGAAGATTTGATCCATACAAAGCCCTTGAATTATGAATTGTTGGTTTTAGAACGTTTACACTGTTGTAGGATGGTTGTATGATGATATTATAACGTTATCTTAGAGTTTCATGCTTGTTAATGGTGTTTTGGGTTTATTTGTAAACTGCAATACGAAGCAGTCCGCAGCCTACCTGGTGCGATCGATCGATCGGCATTCATCAGTCGATCGATCGACCACCATCGATCGATCGAAGGTCAAGGTCGATCGATCGACCTTCCCAGAATGAGTAAAGTTTTTACCTATTTAAATTTTAATGATGTTAACCCTTGAATAATATTGTTGGACACCATATGAATACCCTTAACCTTAAGGAAGACCAGTAGGCATGGTTATGAAATTTGGACCTTAATTAGAATTCAATTTGAGGAATTATTCTAAACTAATGAAATTCGATAAGTGAGTTAATATTTGGGTTAATAGTGTAAATTTGAATAATTTGATGAAATGAGGTTTGGGGCAGAAGTAAGGACCTTAGGAATAAAGATGTTATACGTGGGAATAATAGGAACTTAATAATCTATTTTAGATAGGTTTTAAGTATAAGAAACTACGACGTGAGACGTGTCGACAGTTTAACTTTTATATTATCGGGAGACGTAAAATATACAAATTTGGAATAATGGTATAAGGATGTAGAGTATACCTTTATTAATATTGAATTATCTAAGATGTGTGAATGCTTAGTATATGATTTTTATATGTATGACATACCTATCATACTTGCTATCACGGGAGGTTACGTTCGCTTAGGGCCTTCTTATCCTTGTGTTGCCCGGATTTAGATTGGTACCTCGAGGACATAGTTCAAGAGAACGACTTATTTGTGAGTTAATAAGCCAGCTGACTATGGAGCGTAGGTATGTACGTGACCATGGATATGTTGAATTATGTTCGCCTCCATTTTTGTGTGTGGTGTTTATTCCAACAATTCCTGAGACATTCGGAATTTGTGATCCTTATGTACGTGATGTACCGGGATGGATAGCAGAGTATGTGTGCACCGTAGCTTAGCCTTTGGGTGCTTGTATTGTATATTTATGATGTGAATAATATACGGTTAAATGAAAAGGAAATTGCTATGTTAAATTGTGGGTATAGTAATTGTAATATTATGAAAAGATAAAAGGGGACAGATATCAATAAATGGTTTTGTTAATAATTGGGAATCCGAGAATTAAAGTAGAACTCTCTATTTAATTGTTAAGGTTGGAAATTAAACGTGAACCGAGTAGAAGTGTTAGAAACTCTTTGGAATTAGATAGTTATGAAAAAACACATGAATGGGTACAGGAACGTTAGGAGTGCACAGTTAGACGAGATGTGAGTATTTCATGTGAGAGCACGTCCTAACATGTATCTTGCATTCATTGTTTTAATTATTATTAAAGCACTTGCTGTTTTTAAAATACTCTCCACATTCGGGCTCTGACCCGTTTGCTTTCAAATCTATCTTTTTGTAAAAACCATTTTAGGTGCCCAGCCACAAGGACACCATGCTTAGGATCCTCATTCAGGTGACGAGCTGTAGCGGTTTGTGGAAGTTACAGGATATTGATTATAGACGCTTCATCTATCTTGACTCTATACTCAGTATTTATCAGTTGTAGGGCATGTCGCCCATTTCTTTTAGAGGCATTTCATTTATTTCAGTTATTCAGACTTCGGGCATGTACTTAATTCAGAATTCAGACTTGTCTTATTATTTTCAGTTGTGGGATTGTTGTGAGGAGTTTTCCTCCGAACTTATTACTATTGTTGGTTATTTCATCACTTCGTTATGGTGAATGGATTTATGTTGTTCTTACATTATCCTTTTATTGCATGTTAATCAGACTTAACTTAAAATTTGGCAACTTACTTTTTAAATACTAGGTGGTTAGTAATCATTTAAATGTTTTCGACAGTGATGCTATTAACTGGACCAACTTGGCATTTTGTATTAATTTAATAAAGGAGTAGCTACCCGGTATTTAATTAGTGAGGGTGTCACAGAAATCTCTCGAACAGCCACATGGACAGCATAACTAGGCTACCTGTCAAAAAATCAAAAGGGCCTTCACACCAAGCATCTAGACCATTCAAGGTCTTCGCTAGCATTATCGTCGTGGTATTATGAAGGTATGACATCCACGCAGTGATGGAAGCAAGTTGAGGGTCCACCATCAGTTCCCTAGTCACCAGTAGTAGTTTCAAAGTTAATCCAAGGGCGACAGCTCCGACTCTGGAATAGCCCTCATCACCAACATCCCAGAGTTGCACGAAAGAGAGTACAGCGGCGAGGGAGATCATTCCTCCAGTGACCAATGATCGAGCCATCGAGGGTGAGATATGGATAAATTTTTGCAACAGTGCCCAAGGAGACCGAGAGAGTTTAGGCATGGCCACTGCCACACTAGGATTTACCCCCAACATAGCAGAAAACTCCTCATAGGTCGGGTATACCTTGTCCAAGCCCAAATGAAAAATAAGATCCTCGGGGTACCAGAATTGTACTACCACCATCAGTATGTTCCAGTCAATGGGCCGATTGCACCATAAAGAAACCTGACGTAAGTTATAGACATTGTAGTCTACATTGTACGAACATATAGCCTCTAAATTTTCAAGATAAGAGGAAAATTCTACACTTACGAGAAGGGCCATGTTGGAAATAATAAAACAAGAAGCAAGAAATTAGCAAGAGAAAGAAAATGTTAACGGGTAAAGAAACCTCTCCACTTTCTCCGTTTTTATACTGAAAAACTTGGCTAAAGACAAGGAGATTGTAAAATCCGAATAAAAAACAACCCCATCAAGTACAAAGTAGAAGAAAAAATTACAATCAAGCCATAGGGTGATTTGACTGGACTGACTGTAACACCCCGCTTAATTAAATATCGGGTCGTAAGTCCTATACCCAATTAAATCAGAGTATAAAGTTGGTTCATTCTTAGCATCACTGTCGAAAAACATTTTCTTTTTGTTAATCACCTGATACTCAATTAAGCTGGTGTTAAAAACTTTCAAATTTTAATTTAATACAATCTAATTTTACCATTATAAATAATTTCACAACAATATATAATAGATAAGTAACATCACAACTGAATTAAATGTAACTAAAATAAACTCCCCAGTTTAAATATCTCAATACAACAATCCAAATAAACTGAATGTATCAAAACTGACGTAAGTAATACCACTGTCTAAGATATAATAGAAATAACTAGAATCCTTGGGCGACATGCCCTACATGAACTAACTACTGCGGATATATGAATCAAGAGAATGAAAGCGTCTAAGCAAAGTATGCAACTCCATAGCATCCATAGTACATCAATTATCCAATCATTTATGACAGGCGTTCCTATGACTAGACACCTAATATAAAAGATTCAAGGGAGACAAAAATATGCAAGAAAACGGGTCAGAGCCCAATATTAAAATATTTTTAAAAATAGCAAGTGATCAACAAGTACAATTAAGCAATTATTATGTACATGTTAGATTCTCGAACTCTCTCTTGAGATTCTCACCTCTCATCTAGTGTTCACGCCTAACGTACCTTCAAACCATACTAGTTACTATTCCAATGCTAACTAGTTCTTTCCAGTCTAACATCTAAACATAGCCCAATATCATTCCCACGTATTTCTCTCGCAATATATGTAATACATATATATCCATTTTCTCTTTAACATGGATAAGCCCTTTTTCAATTTAATATAATTAAGTGTTCACCAACTTAATTCATTTTAGATTTCATTATCATTCATGTCTACTTAATTGACACAGTAGATAATATCACAAGTATATATATACATTCACTCTATTATATATATATATATATATATATATATATATATATATATATATATATATATATATACAATACCGCACCCCGAGACTCAGTTGTGGTGCATGCATACTCTGCTATCATGCCCGGGAACATCTCGTGACTGTACAAAGGACTGTCGATTCGGTATATCCCTCGAACCATAAATAACAAACACAAATATTGGAGGCGAACATAGTCCTAAGACTTTGGGCTACGCACATACCTACGCACCCAAATGACCATTCAATACCATTATTTTCACACATGACAATCCAACCTAAGTCCTATGTTCTGAGGTACAAGTCAAAAATCCCCCCTAAGGCTCGTCAGGATATGACTGCCTCAACGCGCAAACCTCCAGTCGATAGCAAGTAGGCTAGGTATCTGATACACGCAAATCATCGTATAGGTAAGTATACACTCAACATATATATATCAACAATAGGGCATAAACACATCCCATATTACAAGTCTCATACGTAGTATACTTATATCTCGAATATCATATGTATCATGGTATTTTAAATCTCAATTATATTATAGGTATTTGCTCCACCTATGTATATATATCAACAAATGGGTATACTCTCATCCCATTTACAAATCCCACATGTAGTATATTTCAAGTTTATCCCATAAATTAATAATTCACATTTTCCATTACTCCTAACATCTCTTATTAACCAAAAGGATTGAATTAATTATTCCAGTATCTACCTCCAACACAAATTTATTGGTCCAAAACCCAGACTCATTATAACAAGCCTGCATTATATTTTAATTCCCAATAATACTTTTTCTCGATAAAGTTACAATCTACCCAGAAATATAAAATTACAAATTGAGGCTTTTATGTTCCTATTTTGAAAAATACAAAGTTGTGCAGAACGTGATTTTATACAAGAACTCGCAAGCACAGTACCAATTTCCTCTTAAAACAGTCCTAAAATTATCATACAATGTTCGTCCTTTTTATACTTATTTCTACCTACAGGTTGTAACATAATTCACCCTCAAAACCTCTACCAAATGATCTCAAACTCCTTATAATTCATCCCAAATGATATACCCAAGTATGTACATGATTCATAACATCAAATCATATCAAAATCATCATGGAATCTTGATTAATCATATTAATCCCATTTTAATTCAGAAATTTGCATTTTATCATTCTTACTCACGAACACGTCTAAACCCCAAATTTCTTCATCAAATAAACCCAAGTTTCATGATGTTAATTTTCATATCAACAAGGTATTAATCCTACATGGTTTCCATTTCAAGGATGAAATCAAAATTCATCTTTGATTTACAAAACTTAAAAAAAAATCTTTTTTCTATCTACCATGGACAACATACATGCTATAGATTGTAAGAGTTAAAACACTTGCCTTTGATTTCTTAGGTTTGAACCCTTGGGTAAGATGATGCTATGGTGTTCCTCTCTTTTTAGATCACTCTCCAGTGGCGGCAGTGGTGGTGGTGGTGCAAGGTGCCTTTGTCCCTTGGTTTTCCTAGAACAACCCCTTCTCTCCTATAGAAATATTTCTCTTTCCTCAATGGATGTCTCTTAGAGTTTTGGTGAAAAAAACTTTGGCTAACAAAACTCTTAACTTATATAAAAATACCCAAATCTCGTAAGTACTATTCATCTCCTAAGTAAAATGACCAAAATACCTCCTTGGGGTGTGTATTCGATACCAAATTGAATTAAGACCCAAATCAAATGCTCGGGTAGACTTTTCTGACTATTTTAACCCTTCTGGACACTTTGTCTCACTCGAAATGACCATTCGGATGATATAAGAATAATTTTCTTTTCATTTCATTCAATTATAGTCCCGACACGACTCACACGTGCGTCCCAACTTAATTACCGTAATTGTCTTATTTATAAATCCCGATAATTTTTATAAAGTCATAATCATATATTACTTCTAATCACTAAGTAATATTTAATATCAATCACATATTACTTTATTCTACTAATATTCAATTCGGATTAATTCCAATTATTTTCACATAAATAAATCCTATTACACCCCATTAATTTAACCCAATTACTTTTAATTCATCTCATTTTAAAAGTCATTAAAATACGGGGTATTACACTGACCTGTCGATAGGCAAAACAAGGGATATGTCGATCGGCATACCCCTATTTGTAGAAAATTCCTGCTGATGGGGATCAGTTAAGTGGAGACACGTGTCAATCTACATGGCATTTACAAATATTTCTGAACAACAACTTAACCTCGAGGAACTCAACCTCCCCGACCAACTCTGACACTCCGAGCAATAGGTGCTCTCCGAGGAACTTTTCTGTACCGAGCAACTTATGTATACCGAGCTACCTAGGCGGTCCGAGCTGCACCTTGTACAGAGCATTTATATCCGGATAATCAAAAGAGATACTGCGCACTAAATGCTCATTATTATTATGCATACGCACATGCTTATTGGGCAGCTGCGTATTATTCTTTCATTTGTACCGCCTCAATACTATAAATACATTGTAACCTCCTCATTAGCAGGGGGCTCAAAATTTCTTGGTAAAAAACTATTATCGAGAATTCCCAAACAGACAACAATAACAAAAACAGTGGGCGTAGGCCATTCTTATAAGGCTGAACCACTTAAAAATTCTTTTGTCTTATTTATTTTTATCTGTGATTGAATAATTAGAGATAGTCTAATTTTTTACATCAACAGATTGGCGCCGTCTGTGGGAAACGACTGTAATTATCGTTTTTCACCAAAACAATTTATCACCAATGGCTGATAATCCTGAATCCAGTAATCGAAATGCTGGAAACCCCTCGAATCCATCTGATCCTACAAATGTCCAAGAGCGGGCTGGAATTATGGCCAATTTGGCTCAAGGCCAAAAGACCATGCAAGAGACTATGCGACAACTCATGTTAACTATCCAGGGTGGAACACCAACCCATTCAGGACAACGAATCATTCAAAGAAATACCCGTTTTCTTTCTTCGCGTATTAGGAAGAGTGATTCATATCGTACTGAGAGATCTGATGATTTTTGTTATCAACCAGGTCGAACTTCGTCAGTACGAGCCACAGATACTGAGCAACACATCACTCTCTCTCCAGAAAGGACTAGTGCCTTGGAGAGATTAAGTAGGGTTTCTCCTTTTGATCGATTGGGCCCTAGGAATAATAAAAGTCCCCCTAAGGCTATGTCGAGAAAATTTCTACGACCATCTGATCTAAGAGAGGGCTCTACCCAATCACAACCAGTTGTTCATCATGATAGATCCCAGGAAGCGACTTCAACACAATCAATTGCTCGAACCAAGAGGCCCGAGGAAGGAAATAATGCATGGAAAGGCTTTATTCAAAGGTTGGAGGATTGATTAGGGGAAATGGCTAAGGCCAAGAATCCTCTACAAAGAACTTTTGTCTAAGGGACACCTTTTATATAGGCAATCGTGGATTTTTCCACACCGTCGAAGTTCAAAGCACCTGTTGTGACCCCTAAATATGATGGAAAAACTGACCCTGTCCTTCATATAGAATAATACCAAGTTGCTGCCGACATCTATGCAGTGCCAGACGAGATGAGGTGTAGGGCATTTTCAAGAACTCTTACCGGATTTGCACAAATATGGTACAATAATCTTCCTCGGGGGAAGATTTCAACTTTCTTTCAACTGGCCGAGCTCTTCATTAGAAATTTCTTCTTTGGAGCGAAACCAGTGAAACGAGTAGCACATTTGCTAAGTGTTAGACAAAAGGCAGGTGAGAGCACCAGGGATTACATAACCCGTTTCAATAATGAGAAGCTCGAAGTTATTGATTATGAGGAAAAGACAGCGATTACTGCTTTGATGAGTGGGCTGCTGCCCAACAAGTTGTACTACACTTTGGCCAAAGATCCACCTAGAACCATGTCGAAACTGATGGCAAAAGCGGCCAAGATCATGAATGCCGAGGAGGCTATGGCTGCGAAGAAGAATATAGATACCAAAGAGACCAAAATGGAGGTTGATAAGGCTAAAAAGAAAGAGCATTAGAACAATGGCGGTGACAAGCAGTCAAAAACAAAGCCATCATGGGAGGTATTAAAGAAATTTGAAAATTATACTCTTTTGAAAGTAGACATCAACCACGTTCTAGAAGAAATCAAAGACAGCGAGGAACTAAACTGGCCTGAGAAAATGAAGTCAGATCCTGACAAGAGGAATAAGGCCACATATTACGAGTTCCATAAAGACCATGGTCACATGACCAAAAATTTCATAGCTCTCCAGAATGAAATCAAAGCACTCATCAGACGAGGAAAGCTGGCCAAGTATGTTGATCGAAGAAATGAAAGAAAAAGCAATGACCGAGCAAGACAGAGGTCCAGATCTCCTCGTCGAGCAGAAGAAAATAAGAAAAGAGATCATGAAGATGATCCAGAAGATGACCCCGATCTCCCCAAAAGACCAAGATATCCAGAACGTGAGGTATTTTCAATTCGTTTTGGATCATTTGAATGTAATGTTATTACAGGTGGAGATGCAGGAGGTGGGGACCTTACTGCGGAAAGGAAAGCTTACCTCAATGAGGCTCAAGCTTGTTCATACATTCAATGAATAAATCTAGCTGAGGATGATCGCCCGAGGAAGGTGAATAAAGAAAAGATGGTCATCGGTTTCTCCAAGAACGACCTTGCAGGTGTACTATATCCTCATGATGATCCACTAGTGATCAAAATGAGGGTGAAGGAAGTAATAATCTCAAGAGTACTGGTGGATATTGGTAGCTCAGTGGATATCATGTTCTACTCATGCTTCGATAGTTTAAATCTAAAGTTGTCTCAATTGGAACCTTATCACAGGCCTCTCCTCGGGTTTGCTGGTGAGAAAGTCTTTCCACTTGGGACGATCAAGTTGGATATGTTCATCGGTACATGGCCTGCTTGTCGAACAGAAAGAGTATGTTTCTTTGTGATGGATAAAAATGTCCAGTCAGCTTATAATATCATCATGGGAAGGGTAGGATTGAAGAAGTTCGAAGCAGTACCATCTACTGTACATCAATGCCTGAAATTTCCAACCAATTTTGGAGTGGGAGTTGTGAAGGGTGACCAAAAAGTAGCTCGGGAATGTTACTACTCGTCTGATGAGCAAGAAGATCTGGAGGAATCTAGGAAAAAGACTACTGCTTATCAAGTGGATGAAGGCGCAGAGATTGAAACATTGGATCCTAGAGACGAGTCGCAGCTTGTGAAAGGACAGGTAATGGAAGCTACGAAAAATATCATTTTGGACGATGAGCACTCGGAACGAACAACTCAAATAGGTTCATCGTTGGATGCCTCACTAAAACAGGAATTGATAGTTTTCCTAAAAAGCAGAAAAAAAACTTTTGCTTGGAGTCATGAGGATATGCCAGGAATGGACAAATTTCTTATATCATGAGCTCAATGTGCATAAGGAGATCAAGCCAGTGAAGCAAAGAAGAAGAGTGTTCAGCCCCGAGAAGAACCAAGCTATACAAGAGGAGGTCGAGAAGCTCCAGAAAGCTTACTTTATTGAAGATGTTAAATATCCAGACTGGTTAGCAAATGTGGTGATGGTGAAAAATAAGAACAAATGGAGGATGTGTGTAGACCTCACCGACCTCAACAAGGCATGCCCAAAGGATCATTTTCCTTTGCCCCGAATTGATAAATTAGTGGATGCTACCTCGGGACACGAGCTGTTGAGCTTCATGGATGCTTATTCTGGTTACAACCAGATTAAAATGAAACCTGAAGACAGGGAGAGTACCTATTTCATTACCCCTAGGGGGACTTATTGTTATAATGTTATGCCTTTTGGTTTAAAAAATGCAGGTGCAACATATCAGCGGCTGATGAAAAACGTCTTTACAGAACAAATCAGTTGCAATATGGAAGTTTATGTTGATGATATGCTGACGAAGAACAAGAGAGCTGCTGACCATCTAATTGACTTAGGCCAGACCTTTGATCAACTAGATAAATATCAAATGAAGTTGAATCCTACCAAGTGCATATTTGGAGTACGAGAAGGCATGTTCCTCGGGTATATCGTCAGCCAATGAGGAATTGAAGCAAACCCATAGAAGATCAAGGCTCTATTGGGACTACGATCTCCAATGACGAAGAAGGAAGTGCAAACCTCACTGGGAGAGTTACAGCACTTAATAGATTTGTATCATGAGCAACGGAAAGGATGCCTCTCATTCTTCAAAACACTCTGAAAAACGTTTGAATGGAATGACGAATGCGAGAAGGCTTTTCAAGAATTGAAAAAATATCTAGGAGCACCTCCACTGTTGTCCAGGCCAGTGATAGGAGAAAGATTGTACTTATATTTGGCAGTATCGGAGAATGCAGTTAGCTCGGCGTTGATAAGAATGGAAGATGGAGTGCAAAAACCAATCTATTATACTAGCAAAGCCTTTCGAGGAGCAGAGATCATATATCCAAGACTGGAAAAGTTAGCACTAGCATTGATCGAGGCGAGTAGGAGAATGAGGCCGTACTTCCAAGCTCACACCATAGTTGTGTATACTGATATGCCATTGAGGCAAGCTCTTCATAAACCAAAAAAATTGGGTAGATTGATGTACTGGGAAGTAGAAATTGGTGAATATGACATATTTTATGAGCCTAGATCGTCGCTTAAAGGGAAAGCGGTAGCAGATTTTATAGCAGAGTTCACCTATCCTGACATCCCCGAGGAGCAAAAGCTGAATACCGACCAACCTGTGGATGTTACAAGATCATCAAATTTAAACACCGATCAGCTTAAGGTGGTTGACGAGCAGGAGAAGATGGTCGACGGGCAGGAAGAGGTGTTAGAGGAGGATGTAAGGAAGCAACAAATATTCCACCGAGGAACTTTGACCAACCAAAAATTCAAAGACGAGGTACCTATATGGAATTTATATGTGTATGGATCATCTTGCACTACAGGCTGTGGGGCAGAGATTATTTTGAACAGTCCGAATGAGGTCAATGTGGAGTATGCTCTGCGCTTCTAATTTAAGGCTTCTAATAATGAGGCTGAATATGAAGGTATGATTGCAGGTCTTAGTTTGGCAAAAAACATGGGGGCAGAGCAGGTCATTGTATTCAGTGACTCGCAACTAATCAAAAATCAAATGCTGGGACTATATGCAGCCAAAGGAGAATTAATGATCAGGTATCATGCAAAAGCAATGGAAGTTTTATCAAGCCTAATTGCAGTACAGATAATTAGAATACCAAGATTGGAGAATGCAAGAGCAGACGCCTTAGCTCGGTTAGCTTCAGCCACACGCATCGAGCTACGAAGAATAATCCCAATATAAGTCTTGGATAGTCGGAGCATAGATAGAGATCTGATGATGAACTTTATTACCATTGATTTAGGACCATCTTGGATGGATCCCATTAGGGCCCAACTGATAAACTCGCAGCCAAGAAACTGAAGTTTAAAGTTTCTCGTTATGTGTTGACCAATGGTATTCTATATAGACGAGGAATTATAGCTGGCTTGCAGAGATGTGTACATCCCACCGAGGTGAAATATTTGATTGAAGAAGTCCATGAAGGGTCTTGTGGAGCCCATGTAGTAGGTCGGACACTTTTGCAAAGGATAATGACGCATGGATACTATTGGCCGACGATGAGGGATGATTGTATAGCCTATGCCAAGAAATGTGATAAGTATCAACGCTTTTCCTCTATCCGAAGAACTCCCTAGGCATTATTAGCACCCATTACTTCCCCTTGGCCATTTTCCATGTGGGGAATAGACTTGGTCAAGACACTTCCAATGACTAGGGGAAGATTTAAATATCTCGTGGTCGCGGTGGACTACTTCACTAAATGGGTTAAAGCTGAGCCTCTCATTGATATAACCTATGACAAGGTGTATCAATTTGTATGGAAGAACATCATTTGTAGATATGGTCTTCCTCATGCATTCATCACAGACCATGGAACCCAATTTGACAATGAGGAGTTTGCTGCGTATTACCATCAGTCGAACATAATGAAAACCCACTCTGCACCAGGCCACCCTCAAAGCAATGGACAAACTGAAGTGACAAACAGAACGCTGCTGAATGGCTAAAAGAAAAGACTAAATGATACAAAACCAAATTGGATCAACGAGCTGCATTCTGCACTATGGGCTTATCGTACTACTCCCCGAGCAGCAACTGGAGAATCTCCATACATGATGGAATTTGGAAGTGAAATTGTTATACCTGCTGAGTTGGGCCTCCCAATACATAGAGTACTTAATTTCAATTCCCCTGTCAGCGACTTGATGAGAAGGTTAGATTTGGACATGCTCGAGGAAGTTAGATAAGAAGCAGCAATTAGGAACGATGCATACCAACAACGAACAGCTTTGTTCTACAACGAGTGAAGAAATATGATTTGAAGGAAGGAGACTACGTGCTAAAGAAAGTGATTCAAAATCATGACAAACTGGAAGATAATTGGCATGGGCATTACCGAGTAACAGAGGTTGTTCGACCAGGGACGTATAGGATTGAAACTTTAAAAGGGTAGGAGTTTAAGAATGCATGGAATGCAGAGCATCTTTGCAAATATTATCAGTAGTTCAATCCCTATGTAATGCAGTTTCTCTTCAATATGAATAAAAGTTTTGGATGTTCGGCCCAAATCTCTCCTTTTGTTGAAATTTTTTTGGAGTATTAGTGTTACACACTACGCATCGAATAAAACATTTCCCAGAAATACCAACTACGGTTGGTTGGGACGAAAATCCACCAACTAAGGTTGGTCGGGAATAAAAAATTTCCCAGAAATACCAACTACGGTTGGTTAGGAAGAAAATCCACCAACTAAGGATGGTCGAGAATAAAAAAATTTCCAGAAATACCAACTACGGTTGGTTGGGAAGAAAATCCACCAAATAAGGTTGGTCGGGAATAAAACAATTTCCCAGAAATACTAACTACGATTGGTTGGGAAGAAAATCCACCAACTAAGGTTGGTCGGGAATAAAAATTTCCCATAAATACCAAATACGGTTGGTTGGGAAGAAAATCCACCAACTATGGTTGGTCGGGAATAAAAATTTCCCATAAATACCAACTACGGTTGGTTGGGAAGAAAATCCACCAACTAAGGTTGGTCGGGAATAAAAAATTTCCCAGAAATACCAACTACGGTTGGTTGGGAAGAAAATCCACCAACTAAGGTTGGTCGGGAATAAAAAATTTCCCAGAAATACCAACTACGGTTGGTTGGGAAGAAAATCCACCAACCAAGGTTGGTCGGGAATAAAAACAAATTCTCAGAAAATACCAACTCCGGTTGGTTGGGAAGAAAATCTATCAACTAAGGTTGGTTAGGAATAAAAGTCTACCAACTAGAGTTGGTCAAGAACATTTTTATTAAACAAATCAAGATTATGTGATAAAAGAAATACCAACTACGGTTGGTTGGGAAGAAACTCCACCAACTAAGGTTGGTCGGGAATAAAAACATCACCAACTTTGGTTAATCATTAAATGATTATCACAAATTCAGAATAGTCAATAATAAAATTTTCACTAACTCTAGTTAGTCGGCAATGTTAAAAAGCATAAAATATTATTATCTTTTTAACAGATATACATGTACATTCATTAGTAAATAAAAGAAATGTTTAACAAAAATTTTACAAGACAATGACAATCAAAATTGCAAAGAAAACTAGAAGTCTTTCATTAAATCCAGAACAAAATACATTAAGAATGAAGTACATAAGAAATTATTACATCAGGAATCATATTCTATTGGTTTCTTCCCCTATGCCTTTGAAACAGGTTCTTCACCACCAGGAGGATCGTCTAAATCATAGGGGGAATTAATGAAATTGAGATCTTTGAGCATCCTGATATTCATTACTGATGGCCGATCAAGAAGGTGCTCTGGACGAGATATCTCGAAGTTGGAATAAAGACTGTAGTCACCGAGATACTTTGAAATCGGGCATTGAGGAATGGCCCGAGCAGGAATCCAACTCATGCCGACTTTAAAAGGTGGCACTGGCAAGTCGAGCAACCCAGGGTCATAGTAATCCCAGAGATAATGGCCTTGCTCCAACTGTAATAACCCCAGTGCATTTAGCCATCCTTGTTTGTAACCCTCATTATTTGCATTTTGGATCCAGTCATCTAGATGGTAGAGGGCTTCATTATAACCATTCATCCGGAATTCTCTGGGCTGCTTGTGGAATTGATAGGTTAACCTCTCCAGTTGCTCATGGAGATTCTTTACAAGATTCATTTTATTCTCCAAGGCAGAATTTTGGGCAGCCAATTTCTTGTCGAAGGTTTGAATCTTCTTAGACATCTCGGCTAATGCCTAGTTCTTTGCCATCAATTGGAATGCTTGATTCTCCAAGGCCGCCTGTGTTCTAGCTTCTTCAACAGTTACTCGAGCAACTCTTGCTCATCCCCGAGAAGCTCTTGCTCGTCCGCGAGTAGAGGAAGAAGGCCCAATTCTCTTCAAGGTTTCCAATTCATCTCACAGATTGGCATTCTCAACCTCCAAGAAAGAAAAACCTTCATCATTGACAGGAACCAAGGCTCCCGAGGTAGAGGCTGTAGATTTCAATTGGGATATCTCTCCTCGTAAATTATTGTCCTCCTACTCTAACAGTTTGGCGATCTGCCTATGCTCTTCAACCTCAGTCTTCAAAGTCCTCTCTTTAATGTCATGAGCAACGAATAAATTTTCATATCCTTTGTCAGCATTTAGTTGCTGATACTTTTTCTCATATCCCTGATGCAAAAGGGCTGTAGACTCCTTGTATTGTTGTTGAAGTTCCTCAAGAGTACCCTGGAGGTCTTCAATCATCTCGTAATATGCTACATTATTGGCCACTGTACGGTCGATCAAGCATTTCAGATGCTGGTAGGCTTCTACTGCTCGCTCAGAAGTGTCTAGACCGGGGATATCAACAATTTGAGCTTCACTCAAGTCAGCATGGCCAGCCTTGAAGAAGTCGTTACAATTTTTCATCATTTCTATATCATGGGCTGACAAGAGTTCCATTCTATCCATAAACTAGTAAATAAAAGAGATAGAAAGAATCAATAAAATGCAGACAAAGCAAGAAAAAGATAATTAAGTTGTACAACCCAAAAACTTCAAATTTTATTGCATCATCAAAAAAGTACAAAGTTAGAAGTTACATTTTACAAAAAAGCAAAGAGAAAAAGTTCGAACAACTCTACATCTTCTCTTTATCTCCTAAAACTTTCTCGAGAGGCTGGGACAAGGAGGTAGTAGGTTGCTCGGATGGCATAGATGGTTGTTCGGTGGGTGCTGGAATCTGCTCGGCTGAGATGTTGGTTGGTTGAAGCTGCTCATGGGAAGTCTGGACAACTGGGTGATGAGAAATCTGATCTCCAATTACCATGGAGGATTTCTCTGAGGTAGCTTTGTCCTCTTCTTCTTCCCCGGGAGATGGAGGGGGGACAGGAATGTGTTGCTGAAATAGGCCTGAATTCTCATCGACCTTCATCTCTCTCAAAGCAGCAACCCAACCATCCCTGAAGTATTTGAGGCCGCCATACTCCATTTGGGAGATCATGGCATTCCACCCCTTATCCCAGCCAGTGCTTAAAGATTTCTTAACATCCTTTCTCCTTTTCTCTCTCTCCGAGGAGGTCCTTTCCCTAAGGAGCTCCTCGACACCCTTCAGTTTATTTTTAACTTCTTCCTTCTGACAACCAACGTCACGAAGCTTGTTTAACTCTTCTTCAGCAGATTTGATCTTATTTTCAAGCTCTCAAGTAATTTGGAGCTTCCCCTCGAGCTCTTTATTCTTACTTTCCAAGTCTTTTATCTTCTCCTCCAAACCCTTGGAGACTTTAACAGATTTATCTCTCTCTTGCTCGGTGGCCTGTAGTTGTTTCTCCCAAGCAGCTTTATCATCAACGTACTTCTGACGAGAATCCCTTAAAGACTGCATCAGATCTAAAAAATCCTCCCCCATACCTGATGAGGAGATTGAAGCTTTAATAGCTTCATCCTTTTTTAAAATTGTATTGAAACAAGTTACCAACTGGAAAAAGAAAATATTTGTAAGTCAGTGCAAAGATATAACATTAAAAAATGAAAGTTTAGATTAATAATACTTACAGAGGCAATATGTTGAGCAGCCAAAGTGGTAACCCTCTCCCGAGAAAGACTTCCTTCAACATCTTGGATCTAGGGGATAATCTAAGACTTCACCGAGCTCAAGGCAGAGCTCGGAGCAACAAAAGTGGGAACACCACTTCCAGTAGTTAGAGGTTGATAGATGGATTCAGCCAAATTTTCCGAGGAGTTTCTCTTCAACTTTATCGCAGGAGTAGGAGCAGGAACATTCTCAACCAAGGATGTTATCTTGGTCGGTGATATAACTATAACCTCAATTGGATAGGAAACAGGTGCAATATTTCTTGGAGCCACAAGGGGCTTCTCGGAAACCTTCTTAGTAGCAGGTGGAGGAGGTGCATCGACTTGTCTTGTCCCTTCTTCTGGGACATCTTATTTACTTTTCTTTTCCTCTCCAGCAGAAGACACAGGATTATCAAAGAGGGCAGGAGCTCTTCATTATGTCACTAAGAGGAATATGTGATTCAGGAGAAGAATCTGTAAAAACTGGTGCTGGTTCTATATTATTTATCACTAAACAAGCAGTAAAGGACGAGGTGTAACTCTTATAATGCAACAAATACGAGGCTAATCTGATATGTTCATCAGTGACAGTTTGATGCAGACCCCAGATAAGTTTCAGATGCTTTAAGTTAACTTTTATCTCCTTTGGAGACCTTCTTTTGCAGTCAACTGCAAATAGATAAAAATCAGAATATCAGTAATGCATTTTATCGAATATAAAGAAGACAAGATTTCAAAAAACTAAGTAAAATGAAAACAACCTATCCCATTGCCATAGGGAGGGCATCTAGGACCCTGATACACATCATTTCCAGTTAGAGGAGCATGTTGCCAATTTTTCATAACAACACCATGCTCGAAGTAATCCCTATTGGCATCTGGGAGATTAACTACTAAAGCCCTATTTAAAAACCTAGTTTTTAAATAAAAAGTACTGTCACTGACAGCCCATCTATAACAAAATATAATTTCTGGAATTCCTAAATAGGTTCCATGAATCTGATTTAACCTATGAACTCCATTAACTATTCTCCATGTATTGGGGGCTATTTTTACAGGAACAACGTCAAAATATTGACAAAATTCCAAACACAGAGGATTCAGAGGAAAAGAAAAGCCGCATTCAACCACGAAGAGATTGGGGAACCAATATCCCTCAGCCAAACGAAAATAATCTGAAGGTTCAGAAAGTCCTTCTAGTATGACCCAGGGAGGAATAGAAAAATCAGAGCGAAATTTATCAAGCGACTCAACGAGGTAAACCAATATGAACAAAGAAAGGAAGAAGATCTTATAGAAAAAGGATGGATCAGTTGATAACGAACGATGGAAGGAATGAATGCACAAGATGGAGAAGAAATGGAGAGCTCAAAGATACAGATTTGAAAAAGTAAGAGACGATAGGATTTTTTGCAACGCTTAAATACCTTACCTTGGGAAGGAGTAAAAATAATGATTACAAAGAAAGACGTTTACGCTACCGGTGGCTAAAAGGATAAAAAGGCACGGAGACCGAAGCAGTGGGAAAAATTCAAAAAGTCTAATTCTACGAATCCGAAAAGGAAAATATATACAAGGAAAACACTCCTAAAATTCAGGATGACTATTTAATATCGCCATATTTCGAGAAGAATGTTCCACACTCCTCAACCCCGAAATGTGAAACATTGGGGGCTTCTGTTGATACCAAATTTAGTCTGCTGACGTGGATCAGTTAAGTGGAGACACGTGTCAATCTACATGGCATTTACAAATATTTTTGAACAACACCTTAACCTCGAGGAACTCAACCTCCCCGACCAACTCTGACACTCCGAGCAATAGGTGCTCTCCGAGGAACTTTTTTGTACCGAGCAACTTATGTATACCGAGCTACCTAGGCGGTCCGAGCTTCACCTCGTACAGAGCATTTATATCTGTATAATCAAAAGAGATACTGCGCATTAAATGCTCATTATTATTACGCATACGCACATGCCTATTGGACAACTGTGTATTATTCTTTCATTTGTATCACCTCAATACTATAAATACATTGTAACGTCCTCATTAGTAGGGGGCTCAGAATTTCTTGGTAAAAACCTATTATCGAGAATTCCCAAACAGACAACAATAACAAAAATAGTGGACGTAGGCCATTCTTATAAGGCTGAACCACTTAAAAATTCTTTTGTCTTATTTATTTTTATCTTTGATTGAATAATTAGAGATAGTCTAATTTTTACATCAACAATTCCCTTTTTTCCTTTTTTGTCAAAATAAAAAGTAAACTCAATAAAACTATTTTTAAAAAGAATTCAAAAATTTTCTCTCCTTATATTTTTACTCGTCCTCTTTTAAAATAAAATCCTCTTTAAGTAATTTTAATCATGCTTACGGTCTCAGTAAACAAAATAAAAAGTGCACATAAATTAAGTCATTTAAAACAAAGACAAATGAAAAAAACAATTGTTTCATATATATGTTGCTATCATTACATCTTTTGCAGAAAAGTAGAAAAAAATAAGAAGAAAAACAATGGGACTTAGCTCGATAACCCCACACTTTCACCTGTGTGTGTGTGTGCACGCGCGCGCGAGAGAGAGAGAAAGAGGACCTCTAATGCCGCTGCCGCAACTGATGTTGATGCGCCAGCAATGCTATGGGCAGACCTAACTGAATGACTCGTACCCTTTACTAAAGCCATAGGATGCGAAGGCATACTCACCACGTCATAGATGCATGACGGCATCAACAAGCTCATCACGAAATCAAGGTAGTCGTAAATCACCACCGTATATGTGTACAACGAATAGGGCTCGCCAATTATCGATGTCGCATAGGTAACCTCCGACATCTCCCAAACCAGCATCATGTACATCGGGGGCATTGTTGGTGGTACCACCACCTTGTCCTCCATAATCTGTCGAACTACTCTCTCACCCAGATACCAGGAGTAGCCAAATTGTGCACCAACAATCGGCTCATTTTAGCACCAACAATAGTCGTCCCCTCGGGATAGAAGGTCACCTACATTTTTCCAAGATAAAGTCAATACTCGCCAAGAAAAGGAAATAAAGAACACGATTCAAAAGAGAAGATGAGATAACCTGGTCACTCGTCAGGGCATTCAGAACCAGATGCACCGCAGTGAAGGAAGGAGACGGCCTTGACTGATGGTTTGACTTTTGTAATCGATACATCCGGTAGAAGCCCCCCACTGATTCATCCTGCAAACTAATCAAATGGACATTAAGACCGATCACCTCATAGAACCACGTCTGTAAAAGAACAAGGATCAACAATCAGAAGAAATAAAAAAATAAAGAAAAATGCAAAAAAGAAAAATACCTCCAAAAGATACGTGACGCCTATAAAAGTCTGTCGACAGCATCACCTGAAAGTATCCAAAGATGAATAAAGGGTCACCAAAGTCAAGCTCCCCCAGTCAAAGAGAGGGATATTCGAAAATACCCTCAAGTGTGGTAAAAAAAACATAAGTGGAAAACGTCTCCGCTCGAGGCCACCAGAAATCCTCCCAACAGCAAAACAATAAATAAACTAGCGATTTGACGAACTTGCAGCCCGTTGGTCTCGTCAATCTGCAGAATCAGAAAAACCTCCCGAAGAAGAGGTATATATATCGAGTCCCCTGAGACTATCCATACAACATTTCCTAGTGCCACCTCCACAGCCGTCGGTGTCACCCTCAGGGACCGATCCACATCTATCTACATCCCCTCACAGCCTATCCCCAGCAGCTATTGTACATCAATGGGGTCATTTTTATCTCCCCAAAACACAAAATTATGGTGAGGGTAGTATCCCACCATCTCTCCCTAACAATAAATTCCCCAGCAAAATCCTAAAACCTCAAGTCATTAAACAATTTCCCCAAAATGGAATTTCCTAACTAAGATTTTTAGCTCTTCTCAGAAGAACATAATCCCTAGACAGATGTCTCCTCCCCTGTAGAGTCTCAAAAAAAAATTCTCCAAGAGCTTAGAATTTGTCTCCATAACTTAAGGTCCGCAAAATTGACCTCGACCCGCAGAATTGGTCATCCTAACTTAAGGTCCGCAGAATTGACTTTGACCTGCTGAATTGGTCACTCTCTACTTAAGGTCCTCAGAATTGACCTCGACCCTCAAAATTGGTCACTCCCAACTTAAGGTCCGCAGAATTGACCTCGGCCCATAGAATTAGTCGTCCCAATTTAAGGTCCTCAGAATTGACCTTAACTCGCAGAATTGGTCACCACAACTTAAGGTCCACAGAATTGATCTCGACCCGCAAAATTGGTCATCCTAACTTAAGGTCCCTAGAATTGACCTCGACCCATAGAATTAGTCACTCTCTACTTAAGGTCCTCAAAATTAACCTTGACCCTCAGAATTAGTCTCTCCCAACTTAAGGTTCGTAGAATTAACCTCGACCTGCAGAATTGGTCATCTTAGCTTAACGTCCTCAAAATTAACCTCAACCCGCAAAATTAGTCGATCTCTACTTAAGGTCCTCATAATTGACATCGACCCTCAGAATTGGTCATCCCAACTTAAGGTCCATATAATTAGTCGATCTCTACTTAAGGTCCTCAGAATTTACCTCGGCCCTCAGAATTGGTCGTTCCCAACTTAAGGTCCTCATAATTAATCTCGACCCTGAGAGTTAGTCGCTCTAACTTTAGGTCCTTAGAATTGATGTCGACCCTCAGAATTGGTCGCCATAACTTAAGGTACTTAGAATTAACCTCGTCCCTCAGGATTGGTCATCAAAATTTACCTTGACCCTCAGAATTAGTTGCTCTCTACTTAAGATCCTCAAAATAGACCTTGACCCTCAAAATTGGTCGTCATAACTTAAGGTCCCCAAAATTGACCTCGACCCACATAATTGGTCGCTCTCTACTTAAGGTCCTCGATATTGACCTCGACCCTCGAAATTGGTCGCTCCAACTTTAGGTCCTCATAATTGATCTCGTCTCGTAGAATTGGCCATCCCCGGCATTACCTTAGGTCCTTAAAAACAACCTCGACCCTATGAATCAGTCATCCTCATTCTTTTAGGTCTGTTGAATAAACGTCTTTCCTAAACATCGTTTGGTGTCTATTCAATGGCTTTCACTTATTCCAAGATCATCCATCGAGTGGATCTATAGACACTACATTATAGGACCCCCTGAGTCACTCCTTAGTTCCCTAGAATCTCTTCCATTCACTACAAACCCTAGGTCATACCGTGTGTACCGATCTCGAGGCCAATGGGTGCTCCTAAGCCCCATTTGACTTCGATAAACTTCATTATCAGAGTGAAAGCTCAATGTATCTTCGAAGGGCTCAGAATCCCATTTCCAACGGTCTTCTTGGTGCATGAATCAGTATAACAATCCGAATGAACAGTTCATTTTCCTACCAAAAATCGATCTAGAAGACACCGGGTGCTCTCGAGCCCCGATTTGAACCCAATCAACCCCATCGTCAAAGAAAAATATCAATGTATCCACAAAAGACCCTGAAACCTCTTTTCAACGGTCCACCACATGCATTAAATGGAATAACCATTCGGACGAACGATCCATTTTCCCCAAAAAATTGATCTAGAGGCCACCGAGAGATCCCGAGATCCGGTTGATCAAAGTCAACTCTTCAGCTAGAATGAGATTGAATAAATCTTTAAAGGTCACCGAATACCCTTTTCAATGGTCTACTCCATGCGCACGCGAATCAGCCTTACGGTACAGACGAATGACCCATTTTACTTCGAAAGGTTACCTGGCACTTTCGAGCCCCATTTGACCAATGTAAACTCTCTGAACCGAGTGAAGCTCTTTGGATCATCAAAGTGCCTCATATAAACTTTCCAACATTCCACCCCATAAGCAATTCTGACATATTTGGACAAATGATCCATTATTTCTGACAATCTCCTGTCCAAAGGACCGATGGACACTTTCGAGCTCCATTTGACCTAAAGTCAACTCTCAGACCTGGGGAAGCGGGCCAAAGGTATATTGAAGGTATCTAAATTAACTTTCTAAAGGTATTCCCCGTGCATGATTTGGATTAAGAATTTGCATTCTACGATCATTTTTCTGGAAAAATCTTAACAAGACTACCGATTGGCATGTCCATTTCCATGGCTATAGGTAGTGTGTCTAGGGTCACCTACCGATTGGAAGGGCTATGGGTATCACAATCGGCATTCCCCCTACCCTATAAAAGGAGGGCATTAGCTCACTCTCAAGGATACCTCAGATTCATCAACATCAGTGATCTCTGCAACATTCTTCTGCAATTAACAAAATTTCCTTGTATGAAATTTCCTTCCACCTTTGATTCCCATCGTTCTCATACCCAATTTAGAAAAAATCTTCCTCTCTCTCATCCAACATTCATCCCAACTTGAAACTAAGATCCTTAAGGATCAAGATCAAGCCTCAAGCCCCCAAAAAAGGTCCAAACATTCTTCTCTCTCTTTAATTTTTTTTTATTTTTGCATTAATTACATAAATTCTCAGCTTAGCTTTTATTTTAGTCCATACACATTAAGATCTCATCCTTTATTATTATATTGAACATACTTTATTTTTTGTAAAAAAAAAAAGAAAAAAATGTTGCACCTATAAATTCCAACGGGATTATTCACCACATTTTCTCAAAACTAAAATATCTTTTCTACACACACAAATATAATAAGTTCCTATTTGAAAATATGGGATAAACCCCGCCCTTGTGATGCATGCGAACTATGTGGACTTTGATGCCTTTATAGGCTACGTAGGAATTTTGGGATAAAACCCGAGACTCAATTCCTATTTTCTAATTTTTCATATGTTCATCTTTTTTCTTATTTTATCCATATAAATATTGTTCATATATATAATACTTGTGATTCATACTTGCGCATCTTATCTTACACATATTATCGTTTCTTCATAACAATCAACATCTCGATAAACTCATACATCGTATTTTCTCGTTATTATTTTAGGAACATTCCTATGGATGACATCACTCTATATTTTCCATGATATGAGTCGAGCGACTCCGATCTCCATTTTTATATATACGCACATGCACTTCATGGAAAAATTAAGGAAAATAGTAACATAATCCCATGAGAGACCGAAAGGACGGGATGGGTGTCTAATACATTCCCATTTCGTAACTTAGCCCCTGAACCTCTGAACTATTAGTCTCGTAAGCATAAGTTTGTCTTTAATATTGTTCTCTCGAGGCGACAACATGTTCTTTTACTTTTTTTGTGAAAAATAGGCTATAGACTCCATCTCTTTACATCACCCCACATTGACGACGGCCGAAGCATCCCAAGAGAAGAGGGCGTGAGAACTTCTCTCCCTCCTTGAGTGCGCGCGCATGAGCATCGAAATATTGAGATGGGAGGGAAAGAGACAAAGAGGGATGGCCACAGGGGAGTTGTCACAATTTTTCCCTATCTTTTTTATATTGGGGAGAATAAGGGTAAGAAATTTAAAAAACGACTTGAAGCGTGGACTCTGGAACTGGGTTGTGGGCCTGAGGCCGTGGACTTATACAAAACTAGTTGGGGTATCTCAAATCATGGAGAAAGACTTTTAAGATGGGTTGAATGCTAAAGGGTAAAATATAAAGGGGACAGATTAAGGTATAAAAAAGAGGAGCAATTACAACACCAAGCTCGGAATATGCGGCCTAGTCAGGGGGCATTGAGGGAACACAACCAGAAAAGGTTGATATTACGATGGTTACTTGCTTTAACTGCAGCATGAATGGGCCACTTTTCTAAGGCCTTCTCTTTGGGAATGAGTTGTTATAACTGTGGCAAGACTAACCACAAGGTCAAAGACTATAGACTACTGAAGAAAGATATGGAGAATCCATAGGTGCCAACCAAAGTCTTTTCCTTAAATGCTAAGGATGTTCAGAAGGCTAAGAACGTGATAGAGAGTACTATTAAGATTGATGATAGAAATGACTATGTTCTTTTTTACTCTGGATCCATATATTATTTTATGTCGACCACTCTTGCAAGGAAGATAAAAGATATAAGTCATACATTGAACCCTCTCTTAGTGATTGACACCCCGATAGGTATTTCATTCGAGTTTACGAACGTATTTAGGAAATGTGACATGAATATTAGGGAACAATGTGATGAAGTTTATTTAATTACCTTAGATATGGAAGACTTCAATGTAATCCTAGGTATGAATTAGTTGTCCACCCATTTTGCCAAGATAGGAGTGCTAATAAGATGATTATCTTATGTGAACCTAGAGAGGCCGAGTTGAATTTTATGGGAACTAAGCCTTGTAGGAAACCTTTGTAGGTATTATCATTGAGAGATGGGAAGTTTTGAAGGGTGGGTGCCATGGATATCCATCGTATGTGAAGGACCTTGGGAAAACCACGACCTTCTTAGAGAATTTCCCTGTGGCTGCAGAATTTAGTGATTTATTCAAGAGGATTTTCCATGCTCGAGTAGCATGGAGAATGTGGAATCTCGTGTGAATCAGCAAGGACCACCTTACAAGGCTAAATACTCCTGGGTGGCCGATAGTGAAGTAGTACCGTGAGGGAAAGGTGAAAAGAACCCCCATCGGGGAGTGAAATAGAACATGAAACTGTAAGCTCCAAAGCAGTTTTCCCCAAAATAGAGAGATAAAGTTCACTATTAACCTTTTACTTGAGGAAATACCCAATTCAAAGTCACCTTATAGATTTCAACTCGAGGAATTAAAAGAATTAAAGGATCGATCGGAGGATTTTTAAGGCCATGATTTATAAGGCCTACGACACGCCCTTGGGGTGCCCTAATGCTTTTTATAAAGAAAAAATATAGGTCTATGAGGATGTGAATCGACTATATAGAATTGAAAAAAATGACCGTGAAGAATAATTGTCCTTTGCCTAGGATTGATGATCTTTTGGACAAAATAAAGAATTTTAGATATTTGTCCTAAATTAATTTAAGGCTAAGTTATCACCAACTTAAGATAAGGAATGGTGACATTAACAAGACAAATTTTAGGCATAGGTGTGGTGATTGTGAGTTTTTGATGATGCATTTTTGGCTAACTAATGCCTGATTTGATTTTATGGACTTCATGAATAGAGTGTTTAGTCTCGTCCTAGTCAAATTTGTGATTGTTTTCACTGATGACATACTGATTTATTTTAATTCCAAGGAAGAGCATGAGTAACACCTCAGCGGAGTTTTTGAAGTTCTTAGGAAGAAGAAGTTATATGCTAAATCTTTTAACTGTGAATTATGTCTTTAGGAGATATCCTTCCTCGACCATATAGTGAACACGGATGGGTTGGTCGTGGACCAAGGAAAGGTCATGAACTTTGTTGATTGGTAGAGACCAACCACCATGAACGAGGTTAGAAGCTTCCTCAGCCTAGAAGGTTACTATAAAAAATTTGTTAAGGGGTTTTCAAAAATAGTCATACATTTGACACAGTTAACACACAAGGAAAAGAAGTTCATATTGTCTACAGAGTGTGAAGAAAGTTTTCAAAAGTTGAAGGAAGTTAGTGGCCGCACCAATTGCGGACTTACCCAAGGTAGGGGAGGCTATGTGATTTATAATGATGCTTTCAGCTACAACCTTGGGTGCATTATTATGCGGAATGGGAAGTTTATTTCCTATACCTCTAAAGAACTGAAGCCATAAGAGAATAAAGACCCCACCCATGCTTTAGAATTAGTTACGGCAATCTTTACCTTAAAAATTTTAAGACATTATTTAAATGGTGAAAGTTGTAGAATCTTGGTGGACTATATAAGTTTTATTAATATATATACACCCAAAAATATCTGAATATGAGACAAAAGAGTTGGTTAGAGTAAATAAAATATTATGATTGTTCGATTAAGTATCACCCCGGGAAGGCTAATGTGGTGATCAATGACTAAGTATAAAGGGTTCATTTAATTCTTTGTGAATCACAAATCAAGTGCATATCGTGTGATATTTGTTGACTATGGGGATTAAGGTCATACGACATAGAGGTCGTAAACACTTAAGAACCTTTATTGTGGAACATAATTTGGTTGAAGAACAATAGAAGATTCCCGAACAATTATAATAAGGACAGAGCTTATAATTTAAAATGGATGATGGTGGAACCTTACGCTTTTATGAGATTAAGGCTGAGGTGTTGGAAAGAGGTCATTCCTTACCCTTTTTAATTCACCCCGGAAGTACCAAAATGTACCAAGACTTGAAAGGAATTTTTTATGACCCAATGTGAAGAAGTGAACCGCGGGGTTTGTTTTCGAATTAGCGTGTCAGCAAGTAAAGGCCAAACAGCAAAGACCAATAAGGCTACTACAACCCTTGACTATCCAAAAATGGAAGTAGGTAAATATTTCCATGGACTTTATAGTTGGACTACCATAGACAAAGAGGATGATGGATTTCGTTTTGATTATTCTACACAGAATGAACAAGTTCGCACACTTTTTGTCTATCAAGACCATGAATAACGTTGATCATTTAGCCAAGATTTTCATCAAGGAGATTTTAAGACTCCATAGAGTTCCTGTCACTATAGTATCTAATCATAACCATGGATTTACCTAAGGATTTTGGGATAGTTTTCAAAGGGAAATGGGGCTGCAATTAGACTTTAGCATAACTTTCCATCTGTAGACAGATTTATAAATAGAGAGGACCAACCAGACCCAAGAGATATGATAAGGGCCTATGTTTTGGACTTCCATGGAATTGGTAAGACCGCCCACCACTAGTGGAGTTCGTGTACAATAACGTCTTCCAAACAAGCATTAATATGAACCCCTACACTGCCTTTTATGGGAGAAGATGCTGAAACCCTTTATCTTGGGATGAGGGATGGGGTGGAGGAAAGATAATTATTGGGGTTGAGATAATAGAGTAGTTAGCGAATAAGGTGATACTTATTCAAGATAGTATTTGGGGTTCTCAAAGTAAAAAAAGAACTAGGAATATATCAAATGAAGATATGCAAACATAGAGGTTGGGGACCATGCACTTCTTAACGTTTCCCCTTGTAAAGGAGTTATAAGCTTTGGAAAGATAGGAAAGTCTAGTATGCAGTATGTAGGAACTTTTGAAATACGTAAAAGAATTATGAAGACTTTATATAGGATTGCCTTACCCCCAAACATATTCCATGTGCATAATGTATTCCATGTTTTAATGTTAAAGAAATATATTAAGGACTGTGATTATATAATTACCACGAGATTATTAAGATCCATAATTATTTGAGTTATAGGGAGGCTCCAGGTAAAATATCATAGAGAAAGGAAAATCATCCGATGACAAAGAAAAATTCCCTAATCGAAGTTCTTTGGAGACATCAAGCCACGCAAGAAGCCAGTTAGGAGTTGGAGTCAACCATTAGAGAAAAGTACCAGCATTTATTTCAAGGTATTGATTAAGTTATTACTTCTAATTTTTTAAGTTATGTGCATGTGATTTACTAAGATGTGGAGGTTGTAATAAATCTATAATTTTAATAGGCCACATCTGTATAGAAGGCATCTCCATAAATAGAGTTGTGAAAAAAAAGGCCATGACCTTGGAAGGGTAGGCCGCAGAGGTAGAAGGAAGGTCGTAGAGTGTAATGGCATGGACTTTCAAAGGGTTAACACCTGAGGAGATGCATGTATTAATTAATTCATAACTTGTGAACCCAGTTTTGAACGTTCTAGAATTCTTTTTAAAAGGATAATTATGGAAAGGAGAGGATAAGTGAGGAAACCCTAGATCCCCGAGTATTTTATATAGATAGCAACCCTTAGCATACTTTCCAAAGTTGTTAAAACCCTAATTCCTCCTTTAAAGAAAGAAAGTGAGATTTTGAGAGAGGAAGAGGTGCTGCTAAATTTAAGGCTCTGGACATTTACTATTCACTAGAGGAAGAGGCAATTTAAGGCGATAAATGTGTGTTGTTCATCAGACTAGGTCAATTTAGGTAAGGGATCTATCCTCATCCTCTTCTTCCTTATTAAAACCTTAGTCTCCGTGATTTTATATTGCATGAGATGAGCCCTTAAATCTAATTTGAGTTTTTTGGGTTTTAGGCCATTGAGGTTTACTGTTCATCACTCTCTTAGTTTAGAGGCCATGGTTATTTGTTCTTTATTGAGGGTTTAAGGTCATAGGATATTACTATTCATTTATTAAGATTATTATTTAGAAACCGTGGGCTTGTGATTATGTGGTTTTCAAGATATTTTTATTCATCTTATGAGGTTTTGTGTAGAGTTATACCTTTGATCTTTAATCATTTGAGTTATGCGTATAAAAATTTAATTTACTAAAATACCCTTATTGTTTAATGATTAGAAGTTCTTACTCCTTTTTTGAGGTCGTGGACTTTGGGGCAGTATTATATTATGCCTAGGTGCTTTTTGACAAGGTATACGATGTAACGCCCTGACCCATATTTAAGGGTTAATAAAGGATCAACCCGATCCAGCTCGAGCGTTAGTTGTGAAGTGCAATGGAACAACCTAAATAATGTTTCTAATCTAGTTTTATTATTATTTAACATTACACTTATTATCATGTGATTCCAATTTTCATCAAACAATGTGATGTGACCCCAGTTATGTTCCCCCAAGTCCAAGTAAACAGAGTTAATAATGTAAATGCAAATTAAGTATATACCTGTACAAAGCTCTCAAAATACAGGACAGCATACAACCTATCATAACAAAAGGAGGGAGTAAGTCGAATGCTCAGTGATAACTTATACAAATGCAATATAGAAATGAACTACAGAAAGAACACTCACACACTACAACTAGATGCATGTGAAAATACATATATAACTACATATATACCTTGGAAAATACATGTCTCGGTGTATTAAACCATTTTATTCCAAAGACATTATTTGATACCATTTATTCATTGTATCTTTACAAAATAATCATTTTGTATCTTTATGCTTAAAACTAGCATTTTTCCCATTTACACACATGGTTAAACGACTAATAATTGTTGGGAAAACCCTTCATTACTTTCAAAAGACTTTCTTTCAACATGGGCACACATTGTGTTATAAAATATTTATTAACATTGAAAGCATTATATAACATGCACACTTGTGTAATTATAGGTTTAAACCTCATTAGGTATCTTAATTACCCATAAAGTCACCTTGCTTAACGATTCCTCTTCTCATATGGACATTACTCAACATTCTTAAATTACTTGTCCACATCACATTAATCAGAACCTTACACATTTTAATAAGTTAGGTTATTTTCATCTTATAACCTGTTTCTTATCATGTTCCAATCAATACCATTATCTTTTCTCGGAGTCCACCAATATCCCTGAACTTCATGGACTCCACATTGTGGGTTCCAGTCACCATATGCTAACTGCTTAGTTGGTTTGGGGTCTTTCGCCACTAAGGATGTTATGCCCTTATTAATTATTTCTCGACATCATCTGAATGCTCCTTTATTTTTTTTCAAGGTGTTCAACATTATTCTAATGTTCACATTAATCCAAATTTATGAACCAAAGCCAAAAGCACGGACTTAACCATACATTTTTTTCCGTTAACATACGGAAAATTATTTCTTTCTCCATTAAGTCCTTTATTCACATACACATTGATGTTATACCAAAATTCATTCACGCTTTAGTACTTAATTCATTTTCACCCACTCTAGGGTAATACTATTCCTTAACATTTTTGTTTCATAAAAAATGTTCCACTTTAAGTAAATTTACTAATTGATAGTACAGATATAGTACCTTGTCGCAGAATGTATACAATGGCAAGTGTTGAGGATTTATTGCCGCGGTCCCCTCGCACACAGGGTGTGGCACCTCAATATTAAGGGTGCGACCCTTATTTGATACAGGGCGAGGTCCAACTTACTACAAGGTGCGGCCTCAGTCTTATTATATTAACTGGTCGCACCACCCTTTCACCTACCAGCAATACAACACCTATAAATAGAGGTCAACACCTCGAGATAGAGGATCAGATTCATTTTCCTACATCAGTATCAAACTTAGGGCTGGTTAATTTCTCTCTACCCCACTGAGCACAGCTTGGGGGCTATTCGCCAGCATCAAACCATCTCTTCGGTATACCGGAATCCTCATCACTACCATGTACTCTCCTTTATTCTCATACTTGTACGCCTCTTTAGGCTTGATTATATCGTACTATGAAATGCATATAATGAGAATGGAGCTACACAGTGGATGTAGGCCTATATTAAAGGCTAAACCACTCTACATATTGTCCTTGATCTCTCCCTATTTGCTTATTATGCACTTTACTCTTGATTTCCTGATACGAGAACGGCAAGGTGACGATTTCTCATATCATCAATTTGGCATCGTCTGTGGGATATGAGGTATTTCAATCTTTTTTCTCTATGTTTTGGGTTCTTAAATACCTTATTTTATTCATGGGGATCCTTTGGATCATTATCTCATGAGTAAACTTTTTGTTATTGAGCTCTATTTTAGATTTACACCCATAATTGGGTATTTTATATATTCAGATCTGCTCTTGGGTCTTCATTTTATGACTTTTGATCTATTTTGCATACCCCTGTGATATCATACCATCTAGATAGTGAAGAAAACCATGCTGGGCTTTATCCCCGAAAAGATTAATGATTAGGGAAAGACTGTATTTACTCCCTTTTGTTGTTCTTGACCTATGACCTAGGGTTTATCATTCAAACTGTGCCGTTTTGTGCACCGTGAGGGTGTTCTCTCACTAATAAACCCTAGTAGGTATGCTCTTCATGTGTTGGGAGAGAAAAAATCAGTTTTGGGGTTTCTGTTTTGGGATCGCTCCCTTCACTACCTAGGCAGGGATGTGGCCTGGCAGTTTAACTGCCTCTCTTATAGCGACCCCTACTAGTTCGGTTATATTACAAAAGCTTAAAAACATCAAGGAATGAACTTAGGTGGTCTCCAGCTCAACCTTGGTGAATATCATACAAAGGCCACGGCAGTACACCTATGTGCCTTACTGGTCGCGGCCTCAACAAAATATCATGTAGCAGTTCAAACGTTGCATCCCAATTTCCTATTTGGTTACTCTAATATTTCTCAGATTACTCACTTTTGTTAGTTTTGTCTCAAATTATATATTTTTTAAAGACTAACAAAAGAAGAAAGTGAAAGGAAAATCTAGCTAGAGTACAGAAGTCAAAGATGAGATTGTGTAGTTATACAATCACCTCAACCATCTCTACGAAAACTATGCCTCACTCAAAACCCAGGTCAACTATTTGACTCAGAGGGTCCTCATGCTAGAGGCCGCGGCACCCAGGTTCATTGCCTCAACAACCTTTGCTACCGCAGCAGTGCCAGAAGTTCCATCCGCGAAAGAGGTCAACAGGATATAGAAAAGGAAAGTAGAGAAGGCAGAAGAGAGCAAGAGCTCTAGGGCTTACACTCTATTGGCCTTCCCAATTGAAGACATCTTTGAGTCCATAAAAGAGGAAAAGCTGCTAAAGTGGATAGAGAAGCTTAAAGCACTAACCCAAAAGAGCAACAAAGCCAAGTGGTGCAAATTCCATCTGAACCACGGCCATGACACTGATCAATGCTATGCACTGAAGGATGAAATTGAAAGGCTGATTAGACAAGGGATGCTGCAGAGATTCCCCAGAGATTTTTAGGAGATGCAGCCTAGTCTGGAAGGCCACATGCCCATTTTTCATGCTTATGTTTTATATTTCATCTCTTTTTATTTATCAGTGAAACCCTTCTTATGTTGCTTGAAATTAAACTTTGTATTGTCCTTACCAAGACATATAATTATATATATATGAATTCAAGTTCACTCTTATAATGCCATGTTTTTATTCTCATTTCCATAAAATGTTATCTTATAAAAGACCATTTTGTCTTAAACAGATCTCGATTCGAGACAATATGTTATATCGGTAATGATAATATCTAAATGGGACCACAACGCCTATTAAGACGCCTGATTTCTCGAAAGCAAGTGACAATTGAAAATGGAAAAGCAACTATCAAGAGAAACTATCTATATTGGTCTGCAACATCGCTCACAAGGGCTTACAATGCTCGTTCTTAGCTTTCGGGACGCATCATAAGAACCTAGGGCTTACAATGCCCGCTCTTAGCTTTCGGGATGCGTCATTAGCCCTGGGAGGATACTCCCTCGGCAAACATCATTAACTTGATGGATAGACACGAAACATCATTGACTTGGTGATCTCATATTATCTTGGGGAAGCTTCATAATACCTAGCCCGGGAGGGGCTAAAAATAACCCACATTGGCCGGAGACTTAATTTTCTACGGATAATCCTATATTTGAAGGGGATAAAGACTTAATTATCTATGTATAATCCTATTATAGCCTGGGAAGGCATTATATAGATCCACATAAGCTTGGGCAAGCTTTACAATGCCTAGCCTCGGGGGGGCCTAATAATAACCCAATCAGAGTGACTAAAGGATATCCATGAAAGGCAATCAAATAGACTAAATGAGGTTGTGTGCTGTGATCACGAAGCAGGACAAAGCTACAGAAGGATGGCCTCCATTTCCTAAAAGGCTAAAAAGGTGTCGCAGCCTTGTCAGTATGGCTGCAACCATTAAGTGAATTCATTTAGAAGACGCTGCAGATAAGGGCAGATAGGATTATTAACCTGCCACAGCCCTATTCAAGAAAAGAAACATTTGGATTAGGATCCAGTTATAAAGCTACAGAAAGGGCCATGGTTAGAAAGGGCATTCAAAGGTGTTGCGGCCCTGTTCAAGAAGTACCCTAGATCCATTCCCAATAAATTTGATTAAAAGAAGAGACTGCAGCCACCATCAAACATGCAAGATTGCAATAATATACAAGAATACAAGTGTAAAGTCCAAGGTGAAGAAATCTGGCCGCAACCTATATGAAGAAACCATTTATACTGTGGTGTCGCAGCCTTAATCTATTAGTCCTACAAGTTTATACAATCAAGTAAAAAAGAATTTAAGTTTTGGAGCATTGGAAGTATAAAGCAGGCAGATGATATACAGAAACCATTGATTCCCAAAGGTAGTCGCAGCCTTGATAATAAAGTGAAAATCCAAAAATCTTGGCAAATGTCAGTGTTAAGATTACAAACAAAAGGAAGCAACCATTCAAAGAGGCAATAAAAATACAAAGAGGGACGCGGACCTAAGATTTAACATCGTAAACTTCATCTCCCTCTTCTCCCTCCATAGTCATCATGGTTTCTTTGTCAGCTACCGCTGCCTCAGCCTCTGCCCTTAACATTACTCTTTCCTCTGTCGCGGCCTTGATCTCAGCCACGCACTGCTGATGCTCAGTATCACCAAGACCTCAGGTAAGAATTATCTCTTTAGAGTCGGGGAATTTTTTTATAACTCTATGCCTAAGCTCTTGGTAGTCGCGGAGGGAGGCTCTATTATTAATGAGGTAGAAGTCCTTGGAGCCCTTGAATGACTCCATAGTGTTGTCAATGGCCAACTGAAGGGTTGTGGCATAGTCTCCCTCCATTTTCTTAATTGTCGCAACATGGGCTTTGGAATCGTTGGAAGCCTTGGTCTCTAACTCCTTGTACTTCTTTTGAAGAAGTCCAAGCTTGCCATTGGAAAATTCCGCATCTTGTGCAGCTTTCGCAGTCTGAGATTGGGAGACCTTGAGGGATTTTGCAGCCTTCTTAAAATTTTCCTCAGCTTCCTCCTTAGTTTTCAGGAATCTTCAAGGTTCATCTGAGTTGCCTGAAGAGCCGTGGCAGCCGACTTCTTTCCAGCTTCAAATGAAGAATTCCTTGCACTTTCCAGGTCAGCGGCATGTACCCTCTCTGCAACCTCTTTCATCTTGTCTCTTTTGAGAGATCATGATGTCCGCGGCCTGTAAAAAGAAAAGTTAGGAGCAAGATATGGAATGTAAAAATATAACTGAGAAGGTACTTACACTTACCCTCAAAACTGAGGATACCATAATCCTCCAAGTCATTGTGGTCTTCATCCACGAGTCTATTAAGGTTCGCAGTGTTTGGGACCTTTTTCATTCGGCAGGCAGCCCTCGTGATCGTGTCCCAAGAGGATTCAGGGTTGGACTTCCTAATTTGTTGTTGTGGACGGCCATTAAAACCAACACTGGTGCAACATTGAGGAGGCGCGAGGTTAGCATTTATAGCGATAATTAGTTGTGGTGGGGGAGAATTTGAATGGGTAGGGGCATCAGACGCTGACATCAACCCTACCGTGATTAGATTGTCCCCAATGTCATAATTAAAAGTATGCTCAGGCCTTTCATTAGGACCCTCCTCAACTTGGATTTGGGGCGCGACAGGGATCGTTTGTTCTACAGCCTGATTTTGGTCACTTGAAAGGATCGCGGCAGGGACCTTTGTCTTGTACCTCTTCCTTTTCCTCTGCCTAGCAGTGTTGTTGAGGACAGTTGCATCCTCATCCATCTTTGGCAGTTGGGAAGCCGAGAGATCCCTATCAACTTCCTCACCTGAAAGAACAAATGCAACAGTAAAAATCTGGTTAAAAAATAATTATCGCGAAACAAATTTTTGATAGAGTTACTACCTTCTGCGGCCATCTCTCTCAGAATAGATTTTTTGGGGAAATAGCCAGCTTCAAATATAGAGGCAAAAGTTACAAGTATGCTGAACTTCTTCTCCTTGGCAGGAACTGTCACGGCCTTGGCAACCTTTTTTTCTTGTTGCTTGCTCAACTGCAAATTGTCAAGACGTGCAAAAAAATACAAAGGTTAGTACAGAAGCAAGGTGGAGAATAATATGCAACTATAAAGAGGGGATGCGGATATAATTGAAAAATTACCTAGTTTGGAAGGACACCCCCATTACCGTGGCATCCTAAATGATCTCTCCTTCTCACTCTCTTCAGGGTGGATCTCCCACCCCTCTCCAGAAATGTAAAAGTATTTTCCCTTTCATTTCTTTACACGGTAGGCCTCTTGGAGTAAAGGGTCTCATCCCTGCCATGGACTGAGAAGTAGTACCCCGCAAACTTTACGAAATTTTCCTTGGGGTGGTATAAGTGGAAAAACTTCACTGGAGTAATATCTCTCTTGAATTTATTTTTCCATAATACGATAGATGTGAGAATGGCCCTCCTAGGATCTAATTGGGTTGGGGATAACCTCATTATTTAGAAAATTCTCCTAATGGGAAAAGGGACAGGCAGTCGCAGCTCATAAATGAAGGCGTGAAAGGGGAAGCAGACGCCATCATCAGCAAGCATCGTGCATGGTCTTTGTTCCGCGGTAGGTAATGAGCACTCAAGTTCTCTAGAAATTCAAAGGCCTTAGCTACCTGATCAACCCATTCTTAGGTCATCGTGCTACGGATGCTAAGTGCAGCAAGAGGTCTCTCATCCCTCGCAGATGTGCCAACAGATTCGTCCCTAACGTTAGATGCACCCCTGCATCGGCATTATTGTCTACGTCCATTGGTTGGTTACTAGAATTGGCCTATTCCTCCATAATCACAGAATCTGAATCTGAATCTGAGTCTTGTACCATGCAGTTAGGGCAATCCTTCAGTTGGTAAGGCCCTACTGACTTCAAAGGAGGCACTGAAGAAAGTTCAGGAGGAGAGGCTCCAAAATGTTTTTCCCAAAAGCCTCTCAAAAATTCATCTGGGTCAAAGTTCATATGGCTGTAGCAATACCTGAAAAGCAAAGAGTCCGCAGTTAGGCTCCATAGCTAATATGATCCTAAGGCCTCTCATAGGCCACGGCATGAGAAAAAGAGCTAAATAACAATGCTTATAATATTGTCTAAGTACAAGTGTTGGGTTCCAAAAACCCTAGAAGTTAATTGTCGCCGTGGCATATTGTTTAGGGGAAGGCGTTAATTTCTTACTTCCCGAAGTCACTAAACTATAGCTAAAATGCCGCGGACTCTAATCCGAAAACTTAGGAGTTGCTACAAGTTGCAGCTGAATATCTACATGTCGAAGCCTATGCTTTCTGCATGCCGTAACATTACATTTAATGCCTACCGTAGCAACATTTAGATGCCGAAAATGTCTATTAAACAAATCAATTTTTGAAAGCTACATTGGCACAAGATAGCCTTAGTTTACTAAGGGATTTTATCACTCTGCGGCCACTCACTCAAACAGGTTAGTATTTAGTCTGGGTAAATTCAAAGACAAAAACCCTAGAATACGAAGAGTCTCTCTCAAGGGCGTCAAGAACATAATGGCTTACCTAGTTCAGAAACCCTAAAGTCTAACCCTAACCAACAAAATTCATGTATTGGGCCAACATTGAAGATTGATTCAAGATCGATTACCTAGTTCAAATTCAAACAACTACGTATTATCATTTGAGTTTGATCAGTTGAGAAATTGGCAGAAAAAAATATATTCAAGCAGCAAACATGATTGCAATTCGATAATAACACATTCAAGAAAGCTTTTTGGATATAATTCAGGATTGGGTGATTCATAAAGATAGAAATGCAGAAATGCGGAAATTCAATTGATGAATTGGTGAAATGTGAGCTAAAAAGGCTATTAAAGAGGTTGAAAATTGAAAACATTACCTAAAAGTGAGGAAACCTACAATGTTAAGCCTCAAACCACCTCAAAACACCTCAGAACCACCACACGCATCTTTCGAAAGTTGCCAAAAAATCAAGAGGACGAACGAATAGAGTTTGGCTATTGATATGCTCTCAAAGATTTGGGAAACGTAATGAAGTCCACGGCTGGAACAATTTATATAAGAGGGTGCGGGAAGATGAAGCGTCATCTTAGAGGTACCGTGGCATTTTGAGAGGACTAGACTACTCAGTCGCAGCCCCAATCGCATTCTCTTGGCAATACGACTTGCGGGATTATTGATAGTACAGATATAGTACCTTGCAGAAAAATGCATACAATGGCAAGTGCTGAGGACTTATTTCCGCGGCCCCCTCGTACACAAGGTGCGGCACCTCAATGCTAAGGGCGCGACCCCTATTTGATATAGGGCGAGGCCCAACTTACTACAAGGTGCGGCCTCGGTCTTATCATATTAACTGGTCGCACCCCCCTTTCACCTACCAGCAATACAACACCTATAAATAGAGGTCAACACCTCGGGATAGAGGATCAGATTCATTTTCCTACATCAGTATCAAGCTTAGCGCTGGTTACATTCTCTCTACGCCACTGAGCACAACTTAGGGGCTATTTTTCGGCATTGCAACCATCTCTCCGGTATACCGGAATCCTCATCACTACTATGTACTATCCTTTATTCTCATACATGTACGCCTCTTTAGGCTTGATTATATTGTACTATGCAACGCATATAATGAGAATGGAGCTACACAGTGGACATAGGCCTATATTAAAGGCTGAACCACTCTACATCTTGTCTTTGATATCTCCCTATTTGCTCATTATGCACTTTGCTCTTGATTTACTGATACGAGAATGACAAGTGGACGATTTCTCATATCATCATTAATTTACTCTTTTACCTCCAAAACTTTCAATTTAGTAGTTTAACAAGTGTTATTTTTCAAAAATGGTTATTAAGTTTCAACTTAACATTTAAAACACTTTTAGCCATTTTTAACACTTGTTCAATGACAAAATTAACCCAACATTCTTACTTGCTACTTTAACACCTTTAATACATAAAATAACACATTTTTACATATTAAAGTCCCATTTTCTAGACAATTGATATACAAACTTTATTTATTGGATTTTGCATCTTAACACCCACTTTACAACTATTTACATATTTAAAACCTTCAACTTTCATTTATTAACTTTTACCCACAACTTATAGAAAATCCACTTTACAACTATTTACATATTTAAAACCTTCAACTATTTGCATCTTAACTTTTACCCACAACTTTCATTTCTTTTTACATTTATCTTCATTATTCACGAAGAAAATCACATTTTAATCTCATAAAATGGCTTAAACAAGCCTAATGCATTTCTTTGCATAAAATCACATTATTTATCTTTAAAACATCATTCTAACACATTTTACTTCATAAAATGTTGAAGACATATATTCTAAAATTCATTCATTTTCAAAGCCCATGGTAAATCATTTCTTTGGAACCCATTTACACATAAAATGATGTTATTACAACTAATCGACCCATGAATGCAAATTAACATATATCCTACATATATTAAATCTAATATATGTAAATAAACTAGATAAAAATATAGATCTTTAAAATTAAACTTGTTTCGTATTCCCACCTCTAAAGTCTCCAAAATGGTGGTGGGAGTTGTGGTGCAGGAGGAGCAACCCCCTCCTCCAAACATGGCCTCAAGGGGTTACTAAAAGCTCTTCCCAAGATTTCTCCATTTAATCTATCTCTATTCTCCATGAAATCCATCTTTATCATCAAGAATACCCCCTTCAAACACCCATCAAACATACCAAGAAAATCATCTTCCTCAACCCACCAATACCCATTTTAGTTTCTATGGATTTATAAGGTGGTTTTAGGCTATTAAATGGTATTTGTATGTGTTGTAAGTTGTGTTGATGTGTGGAAGTGTTCTGGGGCAGAATGGTATCCCCATGGGAGCCCAACGTTAGTGAGAGAGAGGCTACAAAAATCTGATTGAAAACATGAACCTTAAAGCCCACCTCTCTATGCTTTTATACCAACACCCCACATGCTATAATTACCATATAAGGCAATCCCACCAACCCTGCTAATAAGATAAACCCAAAATATATATGGTCTAAGTGCTATAAGATGTTGTCGTGAGTCAAGATCAGTGGTCTAAAACCAAGACGACGCCTAAATATTTTTCCTACATTTTAGATAGAAAATACATATAAAATGAGTATAATGATTTTTTTCGAAGATGTCAAAGAAGATAAAGTTGCTCAAAATTAAATTTTACATCTTTTGGTAGATTTTCATATTTTTTTAAGAACTTTCATATTTTGACGAATGATAATTTTTCGTTTATTTTTTTACTTTTGACCCCACGGTATGCTTATATGAATTTTTAGGGTCTCACGGATATGGTAATTTTATTTTTATTTTTGATCTTCCAATAGTCCAAAACAATTCGAGCAAAATTGAGTTTTTGTTGTTTCGCATACTGTGAGTATGAGATATATCACAATAAAGAGATCCATGAAAATAATCACAAAGAGAAGAAAGTAAATATCACACACAACAACGATGTACGTGGTTAGGCAATATAACTACATCCACGGAGAGGTTAGTGTTCGTATTAAATTGTCTCTCAAGATCTCAGGTTACATCCCTTTGCCCCGAATCAGGATGTACAATTTATAAGTGCATGAAAGTTTAAGTTGAGATGTACAAGGAACTCAATTAACATGTTTGAATATTTCAAAGAACACCTAAATATATTCTTTGAGATTATTGGTAACTGATTTGACTATAGTCGTAAGTGTTCTAGTGTATTTGAAATACTGGTGTGCGAATTAAATTATGATTTGGGTTGGCCAGTGCTTTGATTGATCCAGGCTGCTCGGCTACTCTCACAGACCATGTTAAATGGGTCCCCATAATTTCCCCTAAAATATTTGGGTTGATATCTTAGGCCAATAGATTTTAAACTAGTCCAAGGCCCAAGGCTTGGAACAGCATCAAAAATTGGCATGGCACGTTTATAGTTTATGAGGATTGATGGGGGTAATCTTGTCCTTAGGAGAAGGTGGAGCATTGAGATCTTCTTGGGGAAGTGCGAATCATCATTTGGGATATTTAAAACTTATTCGTGTGCAGCTTAACCGTTAGTTCACTGATTCTATTCGTCCTTGCATGCACTTTGCCTCTAAGCTTCCCCTCTTGTTCTTTGTTTCAAAATCATATCTCTTCTTTTTTTTCCCTTTCTTAAAGATTTTCTAGTACCTGTAAGTTCTAGTTTTCACTTTTCTCAATTCTTCTTCTTCATGTTAGTTCATAACTGTAGCTAGGGCTTCCCTTCCTCTTTCGTACTAATGGAAAAACTTAATAGCAAGTCAATTTCTGAGTTCAGAACATGCTATAATATTCCTGGCTGGGTAAATATTGAGTGTCTTCCAATTCCTCGAAATGTCCGTACAATAGCTTATAGTCACTGGATTCATATTTTGTTAATTTCTCAAAGGGGTTTGACATTTCCCCCCAATCCCCTGTTTTGAGATTCTTCAAATATTTTGACATTGTTCCTGCTCAGTGTACTCTAAATTCTTAGAAAATTGTTAATGGAGTTCACAAGATAAATGAATTATACGGCACGGACTTAAGGCTCATAGAAATCTATTATTGTTATGTCTTCTCGCGCACTAGATAAGTAATTTTATATTTGAAGGTGAAGAGTGATGGCAGGGTCCTGGTGGTGTTGGTGGTGAATTTGGCTAATTACCATAAGGCCTACTGGAACCATGGATTCATTACTGAAAATTGGTAATATCCTCCCCACTCTGAGGGCATAAGGTTCAAGGGACCTCGGATCCCTACCTTTGGGAAGGAATATATAGGTTGATGATATTTCCTCTTTCTTAGTTCTTCATTTGCTCGTTCCTCTTGACTGCTTTGTCTGATTTCATTTCTTTTTCTTCTTATTTTGCAGCTAACGAGAAAAACTGAGAGCCTACCCCTTGTGAGCTAAAGCCTGTTGACTTGTTAAAGGCTAGGAAAGTTAGGAAAAGTCTCTCGGATGGAGAGCATCCACGTGCGGCGGTGTACTTGCTTGAATACAATAATACCACTACCATCTTTATTGCTCAGCCAGTGGATACAATCCCCCAATTAGAGCTTCCAGAGGAGGAGGTAGGTGGTCCTTCTGAACCTATCCATCTAGAAGACGAATGGGAAGAATAAAGAGAAGAAGAGGAAGTAAAGGAAGAAGAAAATTAAGAGGAGGGATCAGAGGAGGGTAACAAGGAAGGAAGTGAAGAGGAAACCAGTGAAGAAGAGAGAGAGATGGCCCCACCCAAGAGAAGGTGTCTAATTATTCAAGAAGAAGATGATGATCTTATGTCTGATCGAATCAAGTCTTAATAAAAGAAGGAAGGAAACTTCCCTATGGCTGGTGGTTCCTAGTCGGGAACTAAGGAAAGAGATGTGGAGAAGAAGAGAATAGAAGAAGAAGAGAAAAGAAAAGTAGAAAGAGAAAAGAAGAGAAAAAAAGGGCACAGGTCTTAAAGGCCCCTGTTGTGACTTTTTTTCATTGTTGCTACTGAGGTGAGTGTTGATAACACTCCCCAACTTACCCCGTGTTGATAGAGGGGGATGCATCACTCACCGCTAATCGCAAGAAATTAATAAAGTTGGGATCTGACCAGATGGCCCTCAATTCCGCTCAAGGGATTGCATTGGTACATCCCTTTCTCTCTACACTTCATTAATTCTTTTCTCGAATTCTCCAAAATTAATCTGTGTCTCTCTTCATCTTGAATTTTTTTTATGATTTTACCACGTTGCTTCATGGTCAGGCTGACCAGTTGAAAAAAAATGTCGAGATAGAAAAGGATTTAAAGAACTCCGACAAGGCTCTAGCCAATGCTAAGGCCGCTTTTGAGCAGGAGAAGCACAAGGCCCTGGAATCCCTTATGGAACAATCAGTGAAGGAGATATCCAACGTCTAGGTCACTTATGTTTTGGTGGTTGTTGATAAATTAAAGGTGGTTGAGGCAAATAAGGAGCTGACTGCCAAGGTTGAGAAGCTGGAAAGAGAGTTTGCGACCGTCCGAGAAAGTGGGTACAACGAAGGATGGGAGGTGTCATACAATGATGTCGAATTCCAGATAGACTATGTTCGTTAGGTGGTTTCAAGAAAAGTTGGGACCAGGCCTTGGTCACAGCTAGAGTTCCTACAAATTCCTTCATGTTCACCCAGCATATGCTAGGGACCAATCCCATAGATGCTGAGTAGCCTCCGGTCAGCCAACCTACTATTCGAGTTGATATGGATCTTGTTAATCTAGTTACAAGAGATATCCTGATTGGTCAAGTTGAGGGTGATCTTGGTGCGATCGTGGTTGATGGTGACCAAGCTGCCATAGTTGCTGACAAGGGAAAGAGGACAGTAACTTCTGAGCAAGTGTAGACCTTTGTAGTTTGTTAGGGTTTATACTTTTTCTCTTCTTTTTTGGTTAATATGGAATTACAATCTCCCCGAACTTGTACCAACTAATGCCTATATTAATTTAATGGAAAAAAACTTTCCTCTCTTGTTTGAGTTGTCTTTTATTAGGTGATATCTATTATTGATGTTTGACAAATCCATAACTTGCTTTGTTGATTCCAATTGATTTATATGAGTATATGAGGCAGATCTTAGGATCAAACATCAATGTCTAGGCTCGTAGATCTTTCATAAAGATCTGTAAATCTTTGAAGACCAGGACCCAATAACATAAGGATCAGGCTTATCTCGTTGCCAAATTAAAACATAGAGTTAAAGAGATGGAAGAGATCGAAGCTTCAGTTCTGGAGGTAGCGGATGCCTTGAAAGCCATGCTCTGGGATATCACTGAAGTCAATAAAGTGGGGGAGTTACTTCAAAAAGAGAATGAGGAAATGAGGAAGTAAGTTGCTCGGCTAAAGGAGAACATTCCATCAGGGTCTTCTCTGGGATAGCCCGAGCTAAAAATAAAGCTCTTCAGAGGGAAGTTGTTGAGCTTAAGGGAGATGTCCAGCGGGCCTATGTGATCACTATTAGACTTCAAAGAGACGTGAAAAGGTCAAGGAATCCGTTTTGAATGGCTCCTCAACATCCCTGGTTAGATGGTTATGACCAAGGTTGGACTGACGCCCCGACGAGATTCAAGGAAGCAAAGGACCTTACTTTTACCCGGGGACATCTTAGTGACCTTAGGGAGGTAAAATCTCCTCAGGAGTCTAACCCGTGGTATAATTACTAGATCAACTGTATAGTTTACCATCACAATCCCTTCTTGAGTAATGACGGATGGATCCCAACACACGTTATCCTTTTCCAGCTTTTAGAGCATTACTTAGATGGTGATGATGGAAAAGGGTTTGTCCCACATCCAGATGATAGTCGGAGAGTGCATGTTGCAGACTACCTAGATCTCCATCCTGGACCTTCATTACTCTTTTATTTATTTTGGTTTTTGTAAATGTAACTTCTCATTATAGTAAATGAAAAGTTTTAATTATCAATTTTTGATGTTTTGAGCCTGTGTTTACTAGAGAGGCGTGTTTCCTGACCAAATAATATTGATTGACTATATAATATTGATCGAACACCTTGGGTCCTCTGTTGTTTAGGTTTTATCATTTGAGATTCTTAGCGGACTAAGTGATATTGATAAATGATGTTGGCCACACGTTATTTTGTGTTTGAACATTCTCCCAGTCCAACATGCCTTAGCTGTGTCATTCCATCTACTTTAACTTTTAGGTTGAGTCATCACACTCCCTTATGCCTAAGTACGATAACGACGAGAATGCACTTGGTAACTGGGCCATCCACCAGATCAGGTTTTTATAACCAATAAAGTTGGCAACCAACCTAAGTTGGATTTTTTGCCTAAGGGTCCCCTATGGGGATTTTGTTATTACTTGGGCAACTCATGAGGTCTCTTGTGTTCGTAACAAGGACCTGGGGATTAATAATTGAAACGCTTCTATTAACTTGTTATAACTACTACAATATTGCTCGTTATGTGAGGTTCCCTAATTGAAAACTAGTTGAGTAACTTGTCGTAATCCACAGGAGTTTGTTGTGCATGAAGGAGTTTATCATTTGGAAAAGGTGCGTATTAATGATATGCGATCAAGAAACACTTAAGCAACCAATATATTATATCAAAGTGTGAGGATCAAATGGCCTTTATTTATTAAATAATAGCTAGCAAGAAACATAAGTTTAAAAGTGAAAATTTACTTAAACTAAATGTGCTTATCAAAAGATAAACAAGACTAAAAATATAACTTCTTAAGATTGGTTGTGTTCCAGGCTCTTGGTATCTCCCTTCCCTCCAGTGTTTCCAAATGATATTCTCCTTGAAGTTAATCCCTTATTACCCTAAATGGTCCTTCCCAGTTTGGTCCCATCTTGCCATCTGATGGTTTCAAGGCACTGCCGAGGACTTTTCATAGGATATAGTCCCCTATCAGAAACTTACTTGGATTGACTTTCTTATTGTATTGCTTAGCCAGTTATTATTGATAAGAGTCCAACTTGATCAATGCCAACTCTCTTCGCTCGTTTGCTAAGTCAAGCTCATTGCGTAATGCATCATCATTAAGGCCTCGATCGACCAAGGTGGTTCTCATAGTTAGGAGACTTGCTTCTAGAGGGATGATAGCTTCCATTCCATAAGCGAGAACAAAAAGTTTTTCCCCAGTTGGTCTCCTGGGAGTGGTATGGTAAGACCATAGAACATAAGGTAACTCATCAACCTAGGCACTTTTGCCTCTTTCCAACCATTTTCTCAGTCCATCGAGTATGGTTTTATTAGAAGCCTCTGCCTGCCCATTGCTTTAGGGATACGCCACAGAGCTAAAGTGGTGCTTGATGTCATGCTCATCACAAAATCCTTAAAAGAAACTACTTTCAAATTATGTGTTATTATCGGTGATGATAGTCCTCGGTATCCCAAAGAGTGTTATAATGTTCCTCCAGATGAACCTGGTCATATCATAATCGTGAATGTTCACTAGTGGTTCTGCCTTTACCCATTTGGTGAAGTATTTAATGCCAACCAACAGATACTTACAGTTACCAGATGCGGTGGGCAGTGGTCCCACTATATCTAATCCCCATTCTGCAAATGTCTTTGGTCTTGTCAAGGATTTCAGGTCGCTAGCGGACTGGTGGACCATATGAGAGTGTTTTTGACACTTTTCAGACTGAAAAATGAAAGCGCTTGTGTCCTTCTACATATGAGGCCACCAGTATCCTTCTTTGATTGCTCGAAAGGCCAATGATCTCCCACCTGCGTGACTGCCACAAATACCCTCATGAAGCTCACTAAGTACTTGCTCGGCATCATATGGGTGAATGTACTGGAGATAGGGACATTTGAATAAATTCTTGTAAAGATTCCCTCCTGGGGTGGGGTAAAACTGAGCAACCTTGACCCTAAGCTGATGAGACGACCTCTTATCGTTTAGCAGTATGTTGCTCCATAAATAGCCGATGATGGGATCCATCCAACTAGGGGCCTTTTTTATTAGGGGGATTGGCTTAGCTAGATTGTTTGATCAAAATTTGGTTGCGCGAGAAATTCTATCTGAATGGTTCTTCTTAGGTCAGAGTCAATTATTGAGCTTAAGGACGCTAAAGCATCGATGTGGTTTTTCTACCTCGGGGAACAGTTCAATATATACCTTCTAAAAATCAATCATAAGTCCTTTTACCACGGCATGGTAGGTTTCCATTTTATCATCTTTGGCGTTGAAATCCCAACTTACTTTCTTGGAGACTAGTTTGAAGTCACCGAATACTTGAAGGTGCTTTACTCCTTGTAATTCGGCCTTACACAAACCAGCGATCAGTGCTTCGTACTCAGATTCATTATTGGAGGCCTCAAATCCCAATCTGATTCCCTGCTAGATAACAGCATGTTCCATAATGATAAGCATGGTCCCTACTCCGGCCCCCTGGAATTGGAGGCTCCATCAACATATAGCGTCTAGTTCTTAGACTATGTTTCCTCATTTTTTGACTGCTCAACTTCCAGTTTGTAGATTGTTTGGTCTCGTATAAATTCAGCAATGAAGTTTGCCAATACTTGACCCTTAATCATTATCTTTGTTTGAAAGTGTATATCAAATATCCCAAGCTCGACTGACCACTTTGAAATCCATTCGGAGAGGTCGGCATTCCTCAAGACAACTTTGAGGGGGTAGGAAGTGATTACAGTTATTAAATGGGATTCAAAGTAATTCTTCAGCTTCCTTGAATAGACTATCAACGCATAGGTGAGTTTCTCCAAAGGCAGGTATCGCTGCTCTATGTCCAGAAATGTCTTGCTGGCGTAATAAATTGGGTGCTAACCTCATTCCCTTTCACATACCAGGGCGGAGCTTATAGCATGATCTGATACTACAAGGCAAAGATATAGTGGGTCTCAATTATTGGGTATCACTAGTAAAGGTGGCTTGCTAAGATAATATTTGATCTCTTTCAAAGCTCGTGAATAGTCATCACTCCATATGAGGCCTTTGTCCTTATTTGGGAGCTGAAAGAATGGTTGGTATCATTTTGAAGACTTATAGATGAAGAGATTAAGTGACACAAGCATACCAGTGAGCTATTGAACATATCACAACGGATTGGCCTCAATTCCACTTTTACTGGCTAAGTAGCCTAAGAACTTTCCTGACTGGACACCGAATGAACAGTTACTTGCATTAAGCTTCATTCTATACTTCCTAATGATGTCAAAAGTTATGACTAAATTCGTGAGGTGGTCGCCTTTGTCCTTACTCTTGACTAGCATATCATCGATGTAGATCTCCATCGTGTCTCTCATTTGTCTTTTGAACATCTTGGTGAACAGTCTATGGTAATTTACCCCTATGTTATTTAAATCGAACGGTATAACCTTGCAGTAGTACAACCACAAGGGGTTTTAAAAGATGGTTGATCCTGGTCGGGTTCGAACAAAGGAATATGATGGTAGACATAGTATACGTCTAGAAAGCTCATACCTTTGAATGTTGCCATAGCTTCAACCAATTGACCTATTTTAAGAAGTGGGGATATGTCTTTAGGACATGCTCTGTTGAGGTTCATGAAGTCAATACAGACTTTCCAACTACCATTGATCTTGCATATCACCACTGGGTTAGACAACCATTTGGGGAACTAAACCTCCCTGGTGGATCTTGTATCCAGTAGCTTCCCTACTTTATTGTCCACTGCTTTCGTCTTCTTGGGGGCTATTCAACGAGCCATAAGGATGATCAACTTGAAGGCTGGATCAATGTGCAGGCGATGAAAGGCTATGTTGGGATCAATTCCTGGCAAGTCATACGGTTCCCTAAGAAAACAAGTTTAGGTTTCTTCTGAGAAAGGCAACCATTTATCTATTCTCTTGATCAAAAAGTATAGCTCGATCAAAAATTTCATCTCTGGATGGTTGTCATTAGCTATAATTTCTTTTGGGCTTTCAACAATCCTATCGGCATGGTGGACCCTTGTCTCCTTCACCCCTGATCGGTCGTACTGTAATTGATATTTTGGGGACAACCCCTTCCTGGACTTCCTCTTAAACATCCTTTACCTCCTTATTCTTTTCCTTCTTGGGGCGTACGGCTGGGATAAATCACTTCCTGGCTGTGGCCTAATCGCCATAAATTTTGACCATGCCCCGATTAGTAACACACTTTAAGTTTTGGTGGTAAGTGAATGTACGACCTTCATGGCATGGAGACATCCTTTCTCTAATATGGAATTATACGGCGACTCAATATCGACCACTAAGAACTCAATTAGCTTTGAGATATTTCTTGCCCTAACTAAAAGGACTATCTTTCCTAGCGGCATCGTGATCCTTCCCGCAAAGCTGACCAACGAAACTATATGGATTTTTTAAGGTCAACGATGTTTGTCTTCAGCTTGTGGAACAATTTTAGGTACATCACATCTAACGAACTCCCTTAGTCTACGAGCATCTTGTCAACATCTTGATTTTTTATTCTGAACATATTTACCAATGCGTCATGATTTGGGGTTCTCAACCCGACCAAATCTTCCTCAGAAAAAGTAATATTCTTGGTGTAATCGACGTCCTCTAGTTGTCGACGCTTAGCAGCCTGTGTCTTAGCAGGGTCAATCTGAAATTCCTCTATGATGTTTGTAACCTTCGAACTGCATTTCCTTAGATTTTCTTAAGATTCGATGCCCCGTGGATTAGTGCGAACTCATGCCTTATATCGTCTTCAAGGACACTATTTGGATTCTAGTCACCTTTAATTGTGACCTTATCTATATTCTTCTTGATGTATTCGTTGAGGTGCCCATCTTGGGCCAGCACCTCCAAATGTGACTTCAGAGCCTCACATTTTTCAGTTATGTAGCCGCCCTCCTTGTTGAATGCGCATCTCAATGCAATGTTTCTTTTTGTTGGGTTACCAGCCATCTTTTTGGGGAATTTGATGAATGAATCGTCTTTGATTTTGCTCAAAATTTTGTAAATGGGATCCTTGAAGATTGTGTTAACGACCTCTAACGCCTTGGAGGGATTGACCTTGTTCCCATTCTTGGAGCCATTTTGGACCCCATTCTTGTTTCCCTTCTTTTGAGTACCACTCTTCTATGTTCCCTTGTTCGCCCTTGCTTGACCATTGTCCCCTGCATTAGACTAAACCACATCTTACACCTTGGCTTATTTCTCAATACGGGCCATAAGGTCGTCAATGGTGTTGTCTTCATTCTTAGTGAGGGATTGATGAAGCGAAGAGGTTTTCGGCGGGCCAATTTTAAAGGATGCTATGAAAACATGCTCTGAGAAATCCTCTATCTCATTGAAAAATTACCAGTACCTTTTGGCATAATCCTAGAAGCTCTCCTGTGGCTTCTTTTTCAACATGAGCAATGCATTCATCTGCTTGGTGTAGGAGCTATTGGTTATGAAGCGAGCAGTGAAAGCCTTTGCTAGAGCTGCAAAGTTTTTTATCGACGTGTGATGCAGCATCTCAAGCCACTTATGTGCTACATCATGTATACTATAAGGGAAAATATTGCACATTAGTGCATCATTGTGTCTCTATAAGGTCATCTCTTGTCTATATTAGCGAACGTGGTCTATGGGGTCTGTTTTCCCATCGTAGATTTTGAACTTATGAACATAAAATTTCTTTAGGGGATCCTTTTCTTTAATCTCCCATGAGAAATGGGATTTCATCTGAGTGTCAAGATCCCTCCTAGATAGCCCTCTAGTGGACCTGGCTCCCCATTGGGCTGGATGTTGGTCCACCTCTCTACGAACCAGAGTCATAATCTCGTCGTTCTGTCGATCGTTGATCATATGGTGTCTCTGTGGGTGGCCACGCTCTAATCAACCATCCTCTGGCCTGTCACATTCAATTCTTTCTTGATCGCATCTGGAGTTCCTCCCTCGGTTGCGAGTATTACTCACCTGAGGACTAGGAGCCCTTCCATGGCACTTCCTTATTCCTTTATGGAGATCTCTCTCCATCCTTTCAAGTCGCCTCTAAAGATGAGCATTCTCTTCCACATGGAGGTGTATGGCCTCATCTTATTCTCAAAACCTATCTTTATAAGCGTTGACCATCCTGGATATCTGTGTAGATCTAGGTGGACCTTATATTTCTTTAAATGGATGACTTTCTTGACAAAACCTGGGTTTGTATGTTAGCGAATCACTGACCTAACCATGGGGGGAGTTGGGTTTTCCTGCACATCGCTAACTTCAGGAATGTTGTTGCTCTAGTGAGACATCACAACTTTCTATGTGTGAAGATTTTCGTAGGAGTAGAAATCGGTTCCCATAGATGGTGCCAATTGTGAGTATGAGAAATAACATAATAAAGAGATCCACAAAATCGATCATAAAGAGTAGAAAGTAAAGATCACACACAACAATGATGTATATGGTTCGGTAATGTGCCTACATCCACGAAGAGGCTACTGTTAATATTAAAGTGTCTATCAATATGTCAAGTTACATCCCTTTGTCCCGAGTCAGGGTGTACCATTTATAAATGCATGAAAGTAGAGGTTGAGTTGTACAAGGAACTCAATTAACACGTTTGAATATATCAAGGAGCACCTGAATATCTCCTCCGATATTATTGGTAACTAATTTGACTATATCCGTAAGTGTTCTAGTGTATTTGAAATACTCATATGTGAATTAAATTATGATTTGGGTTGGGCGGCACTTTGATTGATCCAGGTTGGTCGGCTACTTTCATAAGCCATGTTAAATGGGTCCCCACACATATCGTCAAAAATTTCTATATTAACATTTATTATTATTTATTTTTTTTATTTTTCCTCTACATGGTATTTTTTTTTCTTATATTTTTAGGGCTCCAAATATTTAGTCACACTATTTTTATCCTTCTCCAATTGTCCTACAAAAATCGCTCAAGTTCGAGTCCTACGCGGTGCGAGCCGACAAAAATTGAGTTATATTAACTATGGCCATGTTACAATCATTCCTTGGATTTTTTGCATCAAACTTAACCAACATACTTGCTAGGACTATTAGAATTTAAATATGCATCCATAACAACCATGTGATGCGGATATTTTTCTTATAAATTATTCTTCATAATGCGTAACTTTTCGTGCCATATGGCGTAATTTCCTTATATATTTATTCCTCCCATTTTTCTTTGAATTAAATACTTCAATTATCATTAAATAATTATTTTTCTAGGGCGGGGTATTACATTCTTCCCCTATTAGGAGATTTCATCCTCGAAATTCATGGTCATCAACCTTAGAATCCAGTTACCTATAACTAGTTTCCAATCCTAGGGCACCCTCAACACTATGGTCTAAAACCCAAAGATTTTATCTAAACCAATCATGGCGGACACTAAGGACTTACTATTAATCCCAAGAAGTCCCAACTCATCCATCAAAAGAATCCCTCGAAATAACCGGTATTCAAAAAATATCACGCTACCACCAATGAACTCATCATCATGAATTCTTCCTACGTTAGGATTTACAAGCCTATGTTTCCTCAATAATTTGGATCACGCCTAGCTTAGGTTGATACAACCTCAAGATTTCTAATCATACACATCAATGATCATAAGACAGTCATCGTATTACATTGGTTTACCCGATCGATATCTCCTACGAGATCCTTACGCTAACCTAGAGTCATCCTAGGTATCATAACATAAATATCCACAAGTAATCACACCCTCGATCTGCACAATTCCAAGCAAAGTGCAACAGTAACATCTAATGTTTTATCAAGGTCTAATGCTCAGAATATCCTCGAGTCATAACCTCTAAACCCACAACCAAGTTGTAACTAGTTATGTCGATTAGCTAACGACATATGTTAACCTAAAGCAGTCAAGTAACAAATGCAAACTATATTGGAAAAACATGAGACTAAGCATACACAAACTAGAGTAGAACAGGGATGCTTTCGAAAAAGAGCGCACTCATATACTGTGGCGCATCAGCCACAACCGACCTAACCCGCATCACTACTAAGCTTATAAATCACTACACCTGAATCACAATAGATCAAGTAATTTCCATTATCTATATCAAAAAAGACTCAAGGAATGCAACGAATCAGGCGACTACTACACCAATAGGAAACAATCAAATTTCGATAACGGACTTTGCCACACAAAGTACGAACCCACAATGTACACTTGAAATTTATAACCCTCACTCTTATATTCTAACGTCTTAGCCTTGACCCATACCCTGATTATACCCATTAACTCTAAAGGGTCCCAACCATGAATCATCCATCCTTGCAGAACGAGTGAAGTACGAAACCAATTTATTTAGGAAGATAAAACGCTACACTTCCCTCCTTAAGACTAATGCCACCTTTTCATCATTGGAAAGCACAACCATCTGAACCAAATGAAATTACATTCTTTCAACGCTTACCATTAGCCACTGGACTATCATATCGAGGTTTGCATAATTCCAACACATGACAGTTAACCTCGGCTTTTGATATCACTCTTATCAAGTGAAACACGACACTCACATAGCTTCGAACATTCAACTCACGGACCACTGCTACAACTCTTAACAATGTCCTACATATTCCCAAATTATAACTATCCCAATGGCATATCAAACTTTCAAGCATTAACTATGCCTAAGACCTAATGATTTCCTCACTTGAGTTATACCCAATAATACAGGTAGCACGTAGGTGCTATAATCAAGCCTAACACCCCATTCCAAGTGTTATCTCTAAACCATGATTAACATCATCATGTTTTAAGTGTCCCAGGTGCATAACCTAGCACTTATCAATCTATTTTTGACATTATTTTCAAAGGTTATACCATGGCATAGGCTCACAAACCAAATCATAGAACTAGCTCTGAGGCACTTCCACAAGTCAACATGCATTTATCATACTATAATCATCAATGATATATCATCACTATGTAACAATGATTCTTCCATACGCTTCATGGATCAGACACCAATTCAATCATCCCCAAAATGGACATATGCATCCCAGTGTAAGAGTCGTCATGGCAAAATCCCATCATGTATGACAACCGATCACGGCCACAAACTCGTAACCTCAAAGCATCGATCCTAATCACTACGTGTTATACCAATCGTAAGGTTATATCTTTAACCATAAGATATCCCAAAGGTTTAAGGGGATACATCATTGTCATAATATGTGGTACACAACCTTAAGTTCACTATTATTGGGGAATTTCTACCACTCGCATTAACATCTCACTAGCTAAACCTTAGTATACACCTCCAAGGAATCATCAATACTGATTCACATGTCTAACCATATTACTAACCAGAAGTAAATTTCATACAACCACATTATTAAACTTCATTGAATGTTCAACCATGAAAAGTAAATTTCCTCACTATATAAACATCACACTATGTGCAATTCTACAAGCTAACACAACTATATATTTTGGTAGGATATGGGATGTCAGGTATTGCCTATAAACGCCAAGGACCACACCAGGGATGCCACAAGGGATCCTATTATTCAATACCACATTAGTATCTCTAAACTATAAATTAATACCACCGGAGTTTTGGTAGGACACGAGATGTCGGGTATTGCCTAAGAGGAGGCCACCTTAATGACGCCGCAAGAGGTCTTATGCTAGAACATCACAACGCTAGTACTTAACACTAAATCACCAAGATTTTATAGGTTCACTCCTAGGTTACTTCAAATCATCATGATTATCTAGACCCATATTGTAATCAAGATACACTAAATTCAAGTCCTCAACCAAGGGACCCAATATGTTCTCATCACAGAATCAATACTTATGAACACCACCAAGTCGCCTAATCTCCATTGATGAAATATACAACCTTTATAGTTAGGTGGCAATGAACACTACTTGACATATCTACTAATAATAAGGCTACACTCATCTTCAAAATTGCCACACAAAAGATCGTGGTGTTCTCACTATCATCCTACACTGACAACCATAAATTACCAACACATCTGCATCAGAAATGACGCAAAACATGAATGGATACTAACTTAGCCATTTACCATCTCATAAAGAGTTTTACATCGTGCTAATGTCCTTGACTTCACCGTCCAGGATAGGCCTGTAAACGGGTCGGATTCGGATCGGATCGGACCAATCCAAATTCGAATCCGTTTATGTTAAATGGATTCGGATCCGATCCGATTATTCGACGGATTATCTGTTAGGATTCCGAATCTGAATTCGTTAATCCGATTCATTTATCCGATACGATTATAATATTATAAATAACTATTATAAATTTTAAAATACAATATATATTATAAATAACTATTATAATATATATTTCAAAAAATATATTTAAATAATTATTATAATATAAATTACTATTATAAAATAAATACAATATATATTAATATACGACTATTATAAATAACTATTAAAATATATATTTAAAACATTAATAAATTTCTAAATACAATATATATATTAATTAAAAGTAATATATATATATATATATATAGATAGATAGATAGATAGATAGATAGATAGATAGATAGATAGATAGATAGATAGATAGATAGATAGATAGATAGATAGATAGATAGATAGATAGATAGATATATATTAATCGGATCGGATCATATGAATCCAAATTTGCTCCATTTAATAAACGGGTAACGGGTAATTGGATTTCAGGCGTGATCCAAATCCGTGTAAACAGATCGGATTCGAATTCGGATAAAATCCGATCCGTTGATAGGCCTAGTCCAGGATATGAACCAAAACCGTCACTAATCTAGCGTGATCGACTTAACCAACATTGATGTCGAGAAGATCGGCTACCGACCTCACCACATTACACCCAAAAGGAACATTGAAACTAAAGCTCTGATACCAAGTTCTAACACCCCGATCAAGATTTAAGGGCTAATAAAGGATCAAACCGATTTGGCTCGTGCATTGGTTGTGAAATGCAATGGAACAACCTAAATAATGTTTTTAATTCAGTTTTATTAATATTTAACATTAGATTTATTAGCATGTGATTCTAATTTTCAGCAAATTATATGATGTGGCCCAAGAGGAGTGCCCCCAAGGCAATGTAAACAGAGCTATTAACGTAAATGCAAATTAACTTACTTATACAACGCTCTCAAAATACGGGACAGTATATAACATGTCAAATGCTCAGTGAGAACTTATACACAGTAAGCCAAATGCTCAGTGAGAACTTATACAAATGAAGTATAGAAACGAACGACAGAAAGAACACTCACATACTACAACTACATACATGTGAAAATACATATATATATATATATATATATATATATATATATATACCTTTGAAAATACATGTTCCAATATATTAAACCGTTTTATTCCAAAAATGTTATTTGATATTATGTATTCTTCTTATGTTTACAAAATAATCATTTTGTATCTTTATGCTTAAAACTAGCATTCTTTCCCATTTACACACACAGTTAAACGGCTAACAATTGTCGGGAAAACCCTTTATTTACTTTCAAAACGTTTAATACTCAATGTTCATTAACTCACTTTGGAATCACGTAATCATTACCTAAGACTTTCTTTCAACACACGCACACATCGTGTTAGAAAGTATTCATTAACATTGAAAGCCTTATATAACATGCACACTTGTGTTATTATGGGTTTAAATCTCATTAGGTAGCTTAATTAACCATTGAGTCACCTTGCTTAATCATTCCGCTTTTCTTATGGACATTAGTCATCATTCTCAAATTACTTGTCCACATCACTTTAACCGAAACCTTAAGCATTTACACAAGTTAAGTTATTTCCATCTTATAACCCATTTCTTATCATGTTCAAATTAGTACCATTATCTTTTCTCGGAATCCACCAATATCCCTGAACTTCACGAGCTCTACACTGTTGGTTCTAGTCACCATATGTTATCTGCGCATTAAATTTAGGGTCTTTCCCCACTAGGGTCGTCATGCCCTTCATCATTTTTTCTCGGCATCATCCGAGTGTTCCTTTATCCTTTCTGTGTTCAACGTTTTTCAATGTTCACATTAATCCACATTTACGGGCTAAAGCCAAAAGCTCAGACTTAACCATCCAATTTTTTTTCATTAACACATAAAAAATTATTTCTTTCTCCATTATGTCCTTTATTCACACACACGTTGATTTTATGCCAAAAATTATTCACGCTTTAGGACTTAATTCATTTTCACCCACATTAGGATAACACTATTCAGTAGCATTTTTTATTTCATAAAAATGTTCCATTTTAAGTAAATTTCCTAATTTACTTTTTTATTGCCAAAACATGTAATCTAGTACTTTAACAAGTGTTATTTTTCAAAATAATTATTAAGTTTTCAACTTAACATTTAAAACACTTTTAGCATTTTCAGCACTTGACCAATGACACAATTAACCCAACATTCTTACTTGTTACTTTAACACCTTTAATACATAAAATAATACCTTTTTACATATTAAAGTCCCATTTTCTAGACAATTGAGATACACACTTTATTTATTTAATTTTACATCTTAACATCCACTTTTCCACTATTTATACATTTGAAACCTTCAACTTTCATTTATTAACTCACAACTTATAGAAAATTCTTTATTTTCACATATCAACACATTAAGCCCATTTTACTTTCTACGTGAGTTTTACCCACTTTAAATAACCCATTATAGTGAAAGTTTCTTTTTTACATTTATTTTCATTATTCTCGAAGAAAATCACATTTTAATCTCATAAAATGGCTTAAATCAGCCTAATGCATTTCTTTGCATAAAATCACATTATTTATCTTTAAAACATCATTGTAACACATTTTACTTCATAAAATGTTGAAGATATATATTCTGAAATTTATTCATTTTCAAAACCCATTGTAAATCATTTCTTTGGAACCCATTTACATATAAAATGATGTGATTGCAACTAATCAACCCATGAATGGAAACTAACATATCTCCTACATATATTAAGTCTAATATATGTAAATAAACTAGCTAAAAATACATAGATCTTTAAAATTAAACCTGGTTTGTATTCCCACCTCTAAAGTCTCCAAAATGGTGGTGGGAGTTGTAGTGTAGGAGGAGCAACCCCCATGTCCAAAGTTGCCCTCAAGGGGTTACCAAAAGCTCTTCCCAAGCTTGCTCCACGGAAGCTCGATTGAAGCTATATATCCTTATTCTCCACGAATTCCATCTCCATCGTCAAGAATATCCCCTTCAAACACCCATCAAACATACCAAGAACGTCATCTTCCTCAACCCATCAAGACCCGCCTTGGTTTCTATAGTGTTATAAGGTGGTTTTAGGCTATTTAATGGTGTTTGTACCTGGTGGAAGTGGTGGTGATGTGTGGAAGTGTTCAGGGGAAGAAGGGTATCCCAATGGGAGCCCAAGGTTAGCGAGAGAGAGGCTACAAAAATCTGATGAAAAATATATAAGGCAAACCCAAAATATACATGGTCTGAGTGTTATAGGATGTTGTCATGTGTCAAGTGAGATCGAGGGCCTAAGACCAGCACGGCACTAAATATTTTCCTACATTTTAGATAGAAAATCCTCCTAAAATGGGTATAAATGATTTTTTCGAAGTTGTTGAAGAATGAAAAGTTGGTCAAAATTTAATTTTACATCTTTTGGTTGATTTTTAGATTTTTCTGACCACTTTCATATTTTGATGAAAAATATTTATTTATTTATTTTTTGACTTTTGACTATATGATATTATTATATGTATTTTTAGGGCCTCATATATATGGTCATTTTATTTTTTGACCTTCCAATAGTCATAAATAATTCGCGCAAAGTTGGATTTTCGCAATGTCCCCTGCCGTCAAAAAATGCTATATTAACTTTTATTATTATTTATTTTTTTATTTTCTCTCTACAATGTAATTTTTCTTATATTTTTAGGGTTCTAAATAGGTAGTCACACTATTTTTATCATTCTCCAATTGTCCTACAAAAATCGCGCAAGTTCGCTACCTGCGCAGTGCCTGCTAGCAAATACCGTGTTATATTAACTATGATTGTGTCACAATCATTCCTTGGCTTTTTTGCATCAAACTTAACCAACATACTTACTAGGACTATGAAAATTTAAATATGCATCCATACGAACCATGTTCTCTTAATTATTCTTCATAATGCGTCACTTTTCGTGCCATTTGGCATAATTTCCTTATATAGTTACTCCTCAAATTTTTCTTTGAATAAAATACTTCGATTATTATTAACTAAATTATTTTTTGGGGGTGGGATATTGCATTCGATGTCGAGGCCGCGATACTATTTGGCCACGCGGAGGTATCATTTCCTGGTGAGGGCCTTATTCTTAGTGCTTAAGGCCAAAATGGTTACCCTAGTGAGATTGATCCAAGGTTAACTATGGGCTTGCACCTTGGTAGAGCTCGACCAAGGTTATGGAGTTAACATAAAATCGTGAATTCGCCATCCTAAAATTGGGCAAGAAGGGATTTTGCGGCCTATGGCATTACTAGGCAAAAGATAACTAGAATAGGGACGAGGAAATGAGATGTCCAAGGTTGTAAATTAAGGGTCGTGAACTATGAGGGCAAACTAAAAGATACTGAGACTTGGAGGAAGCGGGGGAGTGGTGAATAATTGAGATTGAGCCTTAGGTCATTAAGGATAATTTGAGGGGTTGAAAAATTACATTATTTCCTTCCTATTTTTTTAATATTTCCTCTTATTTTCATTATTTTTGCATATACTGTTAGTATATCTAATACTTTGTAAATACTATTGTTAACAGGTGGTTGGGGACTTTTGTGTTAACCCTTGTTGAGCTATTTTAGTTAATCCTTTATATATTCCTTCGTTCCCGAGGATAGGTACCAAAATATATAAAGGTTATGAAGGATAGTAAAGGTCGTGGAGAATCTTTTGATTTTGAGAGATTAAGAAGATCTTATATATATGTCAATCTTAGTTGTTCTTACAGGAGTTATTTGCTTTAATTTAGAATTTGTATGAAAGGGATTAATATCTTTTATAATCAAAGGCTTGTAATGGAAACTCTTGTTATCACTATAAATGGATTTTAATGTTTTATTAAATGATTCATTTATATTGTGCTTTGGTATATTGTGATAATTTATAAATCTGCCAACTCTGATAGCGAGGTGAATGACTTTTTAATGGCCGCAACATATAAGCTTGTGCTAATAATAAATTTTTATAGGTTATCTTCATTGACAAGTTTTTCAATGGTCGCATCCTAATAATGAAAGGTTGTGGGGTATTACGTAATTCAGGGAGAATTATTTCTTATAAAGAACACAACTTCAATTGGAATTCTTTTTCTTGAAGAGTTTTGTTTCAAAAATAAATATATGCCACGATGGCGGGGGAATTTGTTTTGTATTTGAATTATAATTGCATGTTATTATGTGTTGCTATGATTCTACCATATTACTCATGTTGAAAATTATCGCGTGCTAATTAATTGGTTAATTAAGATCCCACATTTTTTATAGACAATATGGATTTTTATTGTGACTAAATTAGATCTATTTTTTTCAGAAAAATCAAAATTTTTATTATTATTTAATTTGAATTATATCATGCAATTAATTTACTGCACATAAAAAAAAATTCTCCAGATTTTATTTTAATTAAAATGTTTTCCTACTTTGGAAAATTTAAAAACTGAGACCGAATAATTTAATTGTACAAGAAACTGGTATATTATCGTTACTTTAATTCAGGAAATTAAAATCGAATATTTTTTTTAAAAAGCCTCAAGATCAAAATATTAAGTGGGGGAAGGGGCAAAAAAAACACCATAGTCTCCATTGGTATTTTTAAATATGATGTGATTAGCCACTCGTGATAGCTTGACTTTCCTACCCAATGGACACAATTAATCACAGTCAGTTTTTTGAAATTAAATGTGAGCAAGTTCGATCCCCCAAATAGGAAAATTCTCCATAGGCAAATTTAATATTAAGGAATGAACCAATGGTATACATTATCATCCCTCCCCCCCCCCCCCCCCCCCCCCCCCCCCCACACACACAAACAATAAGGCCACTCGCATTAATTGTAGGATCAAAAGAGGTTGGCTAGTTAATTATGTTGGATAGTGGCATCCTAGATTTTCGAGCTAGCATAATTGAAAGACATAATGTACGCTAAATTCAGAGTGAAATAATTTAAGCTTGCAATGACTCACAAGGATATTAATTATAATTAACAGTAGAGAGAAGTTAAATTAAAATTCAATTCCCACAAATTTATTTGAAAATTCTTTTTCAATGATTATTTTAAATTTCAAAATGAGCTAAACTATTCACCCATATTGTAACAACTTGTATATACTAATATTTATATGGTTCAAGTCCAAATATTAGTATATAAAAATTGCTTATATAAATTTAATATCATTCTAAACATGTAAAGAAATAATAGAATAAAGATCCATCAAAGTAAAGGGTAAGATAAAATCCTCAAATGATAAAACTGAATCACCACCCATCTAAGACAGATAAAATTGGGGCCCAGCTTGAGAAACTTATAATGGTCAATGATAAAATGGTTCAAGCCGCAACTCAAAGAAGTCATATGTGTAAAGGGCATCTCCATAAGTCATATGTGTAAAGGGTATCCCCATAATTGTTTATCTTATAATAATGTGTACAAAATACAAAACGAAACCTCATAGTCCATTTCAATAACTTAAATATCCATAATTAATTAATCTCTTAATTGATTTAAACCATAACAATATCAAGTATCATTTTATAAATCCTAGGCCACCATCATGCAATGCGTACACATAATAACTGTCACCATATCCAGACCCATCCTCAATAGCATGGGGCTACCATCACATGGGATGAACAAACAACAATACTGCATCCATTCCTATCATTAATTGCACAGGGCCACCATCACATAGGGCACGATAAATCAAATCGTCCTCAATCAAATTAGGGACACCATCATAGGGTACAAACAAATAAATTTTGCTACACATCTAGTCTAGTCCTTACACGAGGAATATGGCACACACTAGTATAATACTCCAAATTATGTATTATATTATTAGCATTCTCTTCACAAGAATCATAAATATTAACTAATTATACTAAGAAACATTTACAGTACTCATAACTTTCCTAAAACGATGGTTATCATCAATTCAAGTCCCAAGCATTTCCCTTTACTTCAAATAATTAGATTAAAAATAATCCCTTGTACCATGTATGCATATAGTCTTCTCATAAGGACTCACAATAGTAAATAATGCTTTATATTTCATAAGATAACTATAATGTCCCTAGAACCATATAAGGTCGTGACCTTCGAGGAATCCCGACCTTTGCCTTTTAGTCACGGAATTTCTACCAAGACAACGATAAATAATGAAGGTCACAACTGAAAGCTCAAAGATATGGCCTAGGATTAGGAACCATAGAGTTTACACCTCGAAAGCTTGAAATGGGCCTGGGACGTGGATTACTAGCGTGGCCCGTCTAACTTATTTCTTGCTAACCAAGTTTTAGAGCTTCAAGAACTTTTCTAAAGAGTACTTGTGGAAAAGTGATGACATAAGTAGAAACCCTCGGTTCTCTATCATTTCCTATAAATTGAAACCCTTGACTCTATTCCCAAAGTTGCTATAAACCCTATTTTATACTTTAGAGAAAAAGTGAGATTTTAAAAAGAAAGGGAGGTGATGCCGAAAAAAGGTCGAGGAGGCGTCCTATTCATCGAAAAGAACTTAGTTGTTGGACACAATGGAAGTTGGTTATTCATTGGAATAAGTCCTATTTTTAAGGGTTCTATAATGTTCTTTTTCCCATGTATAAACCCTAGTTTCAATGTTTTCATTGAATAATATTATCCCTTGATATTTCTAAGTTTTCTAAGTTTTCTTGTCCACAAAGTTTTACTATTCATCGCCCTTTATGGTTTTTGAATTTTCTAGGTTAAAGGCCATGGAATTTTACTATTCATCCCTTAAATTTTTCAAGATACTTATTCTATAGTTTTTTTTAGGTTTAGGTGTCTTGAGGTAAAATGACTTTTGGAGATATTTAAGATCGTCCTTTTCATTCCTTGACTTCCTCGGGATGAATGGACGCAGAGTGCTATTGGAACCGTGAATAGGATGTGAAGTAATGGAAGTTTAAAGATTTAATAGTTTATGTAGTTATGATTTAAAACATACCTTTGTCTAGAAACCATTTATGTAGCTATGAGTAATTTTTATTTAGTCTTTAATCATATTATATAAATGGTTGTATAAAACCAAGAAACTCATTAAAACATGTATTGGAGATTGTAGTTGTTGTCTTAGATAAAAAAAATTGTTTGAGGAATGATCATTATATATTGTGCCTTATTAATTATCGCGAATGGATACTCTTACTAACTCTGATTGTGAGGTTGGGGCATTACTACATGATATACCTTCATAAGGCTGCCCTAATTAAAAAAATTATAATTTATGTTAGGTGAGATTAAGTTAAATAACCTCTTGGCCTAACAGGGCAAGGCCGCGAACATTACAGTCAGTATCAAAGCATTCATTTCTAGAACTATAAGAAGACTAGAGATATGTTATTGGTAGACTTATGCTGAGAAACTTTGTAATAGGATATTATACATATACGTGTGTGATTCTTTCCAGGAAACTATGGAAATATAAAATCATCGAGAAGTTTGAGGAGCCATGAAAAATAACATTGTGGATGTAGGACCCACTATCCCCAACGAAGAAAATAATGGGGACCAAGTGACATAAGTGGTATTTGGATTCTCGGAAGCCCTATCCAGGGCAATGGCAGCAAGAACGAACAAGAAGAGGCCATTGGTTTCACCATTAAGCATTTCAAGAAGCTGGTGTCACAACGCTATATGGGGAACTTGACCCTTTGAAGCCTGACGCCTGGATAAGGAAGATTCAAAAGATTTTTGATGTATTAAACTTCTCTAAGGAGCAATAAGTTTCATTTGCCTCTTTCATGTTTGAGGTTGAGGATGATTAATGGTGGACGATGGTTAAGAGAACACAACTTGGAGGAGAGGCCATGACCATTGGGTGGTCCAAATTCAAGAAAATCTTCCTATAGAAATAATTCTCTATTGCGGCCAAAGAGAATATAGAGGTTGAATTTATGGATCTAACTCAAAGAGCAATTTCCGTGGATGAATATGAAGTTAAGTTCGTGAAACTTTCACATTTTTCTCCCCACACCGTCAACACCGAGGAAATGACGGCCAAGAAGTTTAAAAAAGGCCTAAAATGTGGGCTTCATAGTAAAGTTGTTGGGTTGAGGTTACGGACATATATATCATTAATATCATAATAGGATACAAGTTGGATGCAAATAGGATTGTCAAGGTCCAATATAATAATAGAATATAAATAGGATTGTCAAGGGTAAAATAATATTTTGATACTCAATCTTCCTTTAAATCAACTAAAAGATCCTTTAAATTATAGTTTTCATCATGCAAAAACTGGAACTCTTTAGGTTCCTTTAATGCATCTGTTTGAGTAGTCATACCCTTTGGCGCATGCACAAAAATAAACCAATTGCCATCTGTTAGCCCAAGAATATTTTCCTAGGGGTGGTTTCAAACAATATTCAATTTCTTAAATCAATTGGAGTTCAAAGCATATAAAACCCAATTTTAAACCAAATTTTAGTTCATCCCTAAAATATGCAACGCAAAAACTTTTATATTTCTAGAACTTTGAAATAATTTACAGGACCTTAGACTTACAGACCACTTGATAATCGTCCACAAGTGTAACGCACAGTGCCTTCACCAAATCATCAAAGTACTGGTCTAGAAATCAGTAGTGGTTTACGTGCAGCAACACCACAAGGACACGCAGCCCTAACATGCAGTTTTCAGCAAAGAATCAACACGTAAAAGATCCTCAGTGACACGCAGTCATAAACCTTGTAGCGACTCACTCCATAATAGCACGCAGCTGTCGATTGTATAGATCTCCCCACCAAGGATGAACAAAAGCAAATATCCCAGCAAAACTAAGTTTTAGGTTCCAAGAACAACTCACACAAAAGGCAGGGATTTGTGAATTGTAAAAATAATTTTTGAACCCTAAAGTGATGGAGAATAAACCAAACGCACTTAAAAATGTATTCTGTTAAAACCAGTATTTTCTCCACACGAAATCAATACGTCTGACACTCTATTTATAAAACATTTAAGGCGGTGACGTGTCAACCAAAAAGGCTTCTCGTTTGAACGAGATGGCAACTCATTTGAACGACCAGGCACAAATCTCTAGATTCGATTTACAGAGTTTTAAAATATTTGGGGACTTAGAAAACAACACTCTTACGAATCTGAGAATAGTTATCAAAAAGCTTTTATGATAAAAATGGTTTTTGACAAGATAAAATTCATTTAAAATAATTCAAAAATCATTTTTCATAACAGGAAAATATTTTAATTTTTATAAAAAAATCTCCGAACACTTTTATGTAAAATGTAGATGAAACCTAAAAGCATTTACCAAATTCGTCCTTGTTGGGCATAATTGTTGAAGTTGACTTGAAATTCGAATCATCGAATGTCGATGTGCGCTTTCCAATTCCTCGACAAACTTGTAGCAGTATACAACATACTAAGTGTGACGGACTATATCCTTAAAAAATTCTCCCTATGTCTATGCCGGTACAAAATAAAAACTATCCGAATTATCAAATAAAATATGACCTATACAAATCTACCCTCCTATAAACTCAAATGTGGAAAGATAAACTAAACAAGTCTTCAATCAAACTTAGCTTCAACATTCAACTTTTCAAATCTCCAAGATTTTCTCATCAGGGTGTGCATTCCAAATAATCTTCAATTGTACCTACACACATGAGACAAAGCAAAAACCACGTGACATATTGAGGTTGAAATGATTAAGAAACATATATCTAATTAAGGCAGTAATCACATCTCCCCTATACAAAATATTCATAGTAAGAGGAATTCCAAAAATTAAGCCCATTCATAATATTGTTTGTGGTTCCTGTCAAGAAGGTAAAATTGTTAAGGCCCCTCATAAGAAAGTCAAAGATATTCTCACCTTTAATCCCTTAGAACCCATCCATATGGACCTAATGGGTCCTTCCCAAACTGTTAGCCTTTGTGGACACAGTTATATCTTAGTTATGGTTGATGACTTCACTAGATTTACTTGGGTAGCCTTTTTAAAACAAAAGTCTGACACTTTTCAAACCTTCCTAAAAATTCTTCTTAGGATTGAAACTGAAAAGGACACTCAAGTAAATAGAATCCGTAGTGATAGAGGTGGTGAATTCAAAGACACTGGTATTATAGAATACTGTGACTATAATGGTTACAAACACGAGTTCAGTGCTCCTAAGACTCCTCAACAAAATGGAATCGCCGAGAGAAAGAATCGTACCTTGCAAGAGATGGCACGTGTTATGTTACATGCCAAGAATTTACCTAAATATTTTTGGGTAGAATCTATTCGTACTGTGTGTCACATCATTAATAGGGTCTATCTTAGAAAGAATTCCAAACAAACCCCTTATGAACTAAGATGATCTAACTCACGAGTAGGAAACACACACTCCTCATGAGGCACGGAGTGATCCTCAAGGGCACGCGCGGGAGGAAGTGTGTAAATAAACGAGGGAGTAATCAACTTAGCCACCATTACGTCACCATCCGAGGTGGTGAAAGGGTCTAACGAGGATTTAAGATCCGACATAGATGAATATACATCAATATTCGGCTCAAGGGGAGCCAAGCATGATGGGTCAGGATCCATATCTCGAGCGATAGAAGCCATCTCGAATTCAATATCAAGAAAATGGTGAGCACTCGTAGACAGAGCTAACCTAGGATGAAGTGGTTCCTCGGGAACACACGCAGTGGGCTCAATCGGTGTAGGCTCAGGCATAAATAAGGATTCTATGGAAGGGGAAAGGCAAACCGCAATGGTGGGTTCGAGGGGATAGGGCGGTGTGGGATCAGTCGCACAAACAGTAGATATGTCAACACAATTGTCAACTTGGTGCTCGGACCACGGGGTGGTCTCAATGTCGAGATGTTTCATAGTTCGAACTTTGAGGAGTGTGGAACATTATTTCTCGGAATATGGCAGTTTTAAATGGTCATCCTAAAATTTAGGAGTCTTTTGTATTTATTTCTCTTTCCAAATTCGTAGAATCAGGCTTTTTTGAATTTTTATAACCGCCTCGATCTCCGCATACTTTTTGTCCTTCTAGCCGCCGGTAGCGTAATCGTTTCTTTTTGTAATCATTACTTTTTCCTTTTCCCAAGGCAAGGTATTTAAGCGTCACAAACACTCCCATCGTCTTCTACCTTTTCAAATTTGTATTTTTGAGTTTTCCATTATCTTACTCTCTTTTGCGTTCATCCTTTTCATCGTTCGTTGTCAACAGATCCACTCTTTTTCTATAAGATCTTCTTCCTTCTTCTTCATTTCTTTTATTCATCATGGTTTACCCTGTTGAATCTCTTGATAAGTTTTGCTCTGATTTTTCTATTCCCTCCTGGGTTGTTCTGGAAGAGCTTTCTGAGCTTTCTGACTATTTTCGTTTGGCTGAGGGACATTGGTTCCCCAGTCTCTTTGTTGCTGAGTGTGGATTTTGATATGGATATCATTTTTAGTGCCAGTAGGATTATTCTCGAGAAGGAATAACCTAATGGGCTTTTCTCATTTGCACGGGAGGTGCTGGTAGCGGGGGGTGGGGGTGTTAGATTAACAAACGTTAGTTGCCTACTCATAACTGGAGTGGTAGAGTGAAACATTGGAGGAAAAGAGTATTGTTCACCCAATGGTGATGAGAATCCAGGTTGGGGTGTAGGAAATGAAAATTCAGGATGTGTCCCATCATCATTTTGTATGTTATCTCCATTGTCATTTGACATTATCTATAATAAAAAAAAATAGTGACGAATTCATCATACTAACATGTTTATGACTAGTTAATTATGTGTACGACTATATATATGTATATACATTCTCATAAGACTTTAAAATGTGTTCAATGGGTTTGATATCCATCCATTCGGTATTAACTTTTGAAAATCTATAGATGTTTGCAGGTGGCCAACTAGGAAGAAGTGTATCTATGATTGATATATAGATGTCCGTGATATGAACTCGTTTCCTTTTTTCCATCAACATGTTTGAAAGACTCAATCTAACGTGTATATGTTGTGAAACATCAAAGTCTTAGCCAATGCTCTCTTTATTTAGTTGTAGATATAATGGGCAAATTTCTTCTACGCCTTCTCTAATAGTGTAAGTGACGTCAGTGCTACGTCGGGACTATGTTGGTGAAATATGTTCTTTACAAAGTTTGTAGTCTTTGAGATGATATAGTGTTGCTACCTACATGTTTGACTCACTTTGTCCTTTATTGAACACATGCACGAATTTGTTGGATGTTTGTTCTTGACAAATCACATGTTGGTTACGTGCTTTCATCTCAATTCTGTCTATTAAAATGAATCAAATGCGATAAAACAAGATAATAAAAGGTGTGCATGTTTTAAACCGTTTGCCATAAGGTTGTGTAAATTTTACAAACGGTGAAGGGCTACGAAATGTACATATTTATCCTTTGCGATTAAACCGCCGTTTAAATTGGACCTAAAAAATTAAGGAATTTTAATTATCCGGGATGCAAAGAGGTTTAAAAGAACTCGAAAAAATGCATGGCAATAAAAAGAAATATATGCCAATTATGGGTCATTAGGTTTATTCACCGATTCTCCAATGTTTGAGAATTTAGATCACCTCGAAAAAAATATATATATGAGGGAGTTTGGTTGGATATTTAAAACAGCCTTGCACGTCCTTAAAAAGTCTTGAAAAAGCATTGAAAATATTTTAAGACGTTATTGGTGTGAAAATCATGTTGACTTTGATTTGTTGATTTTGATTTAAGACTATGTCATCTAAATTCAACATTTTAACACCTAAGGGCGCTTTTGATGTTCATTCGTTAGGAGTACACTTATATATCTGGCGCATATGATATGATTGAGTTGATTTTCCTATCGAATTTGTTCACACCCATTCATTCCGTTTCCATGATTTGGTCGTCTTATTAAATATTCATGGTGTGTGATTTTTTGTAACATCATATTTCTTTCATTTTTGTATAAAAAATATTAAAAATTCAAAATTAGTATGTTTGGTTTGTTTCCCGTGAACATAACAAGTACTGCCAAAGGTTCTAAGATATTTGAGATTAGGTTTTTTATTGTACCAAAGTTCATCGTTCAAACGAGATACCATCTCGTTCGAATGAAACCAGTCGTCGTTCGAATGACACGTCAGTTCGTTCGAACGAGAAACCTTTTTGTTTGACACGTCATCACCTTAAATGTTTTATAAATAGAGTGTCAGCCGTATTGATTTCGTGTGGAGAAAACACTGGTTTTAACAGAATACATTTTTAAGTGTTTTTGGTTTATTCTCCATCACTTTAGGGTTCAAAAATTGTTTTTGCAATTCATAAATCCCAGCCTTTTGTGTGAGTTGTTCTTGGAACCCAAAACTTAGTTTTGCTGGGAGATTTGCTTTTGTTCATCCTTGGTGGGGAGATCTATACAACCGACAACTGGGTGCTATTGTGGAGTGATCCACTACAAGGTTTATGACTGCGTGTCATTGAGGATTTTTTGTGTTTTGATTCTTTGCTGAAAATTGCATGTCCTTGTGATGTTGCTGCGCGTAAACCACTGTTGATTTCTAGACCGATACTTTGAAGATTTACTGAAGACACCGTGCGTTACACTTGTGGGAGATTATCAGGTGGTCTGTAAGTCTAAGGTCTTTTAAATTATTTCAAAGTTCTAGAAATATAAAAGGTTTCGCCCCTGTGGGGGATTTTTCCTGAAGCTTGTGCATGTTTAATTTGTTTTGACACGTAGTTGCATATTTTAGGGATGAACTAAAATTTGGTTTAAAATTGGGTTTTATATACTTTGAACTCGAATTGATTTAAAAAATTGAAAATTGTTTGAAACCACTCCTAAGCAAATATTCTTGGGCTAATAAGTGGGATCAGAGCGAGCTACGCTAATTTATTGTGTTTGATCTTGTTTGCCTTGCATCTTGGGTGGTTTCTTTTAATCTCAATTGATTTGTGTAGTTTTATCAAAGAAAATTTTGAGATTTTGAAACTCGCACCTGATTCTTCTATTGTTATGTCTTATAAATGATTGTGTCAGTTTCTTTTGTCATACGCTAGTTATACTTCATGATATATCCTTGCTAGTGTTATGACGTGTGTACTTTTTGTATTATATTTCTTTTATAAAATTTTGAAAAATAAAAAAATATTTTTGTAATCTATTTATCACCATTTATGAATGCACATTTAGGATGACCAAGTCACAACATCATGCCATATCCATGTGACTATTTGATAGTATTTTGAGACAATTCTTAAACTTGGTTTGGATTATCGAGATTGTTTAATTATTGTGTGTTAATTGTCATCCTTAGCATTTATGTGATTCTTAAACTGTTGGTTATTAAAAATATTTTCGTAATGGAAATTAATAAAATTAAATTAAAGCTTTAAATTGTTTTGAAACTTAGATTAATTATTTAGGGTGTTTAAATTGGAAATGTGTATTTTGAGACAGTGATGCTGAGAATGAACCAACCGTTCACCTTAGTTTCAATTTAATAAAGGACTGATCACCCGGTATTTAATTAGGCAGGGTGTTACAGGTGGTATCAGAGCATCAGGTTCTAGTGTCCTTTAGGATCTGTACGGCTTATTTCTTTTCCAGTTTAGCATCTTTAATTTAGAGCCCTATTTTTAGGACTGTTGTATCCTTGTACTTATGCTTACGTCTTCAGCTATTTGAGATTTGATAATAACTGTAGACTAATAAACTTCCTCCTCATTTCAGATGCCTCCGAGATGCGCACCCCGAGATTAGAATTCCCAGCCTGATCAGCCAGCAGCTCCGACTGAGGGAATGATAAATGCAACCAAAGTAGCCGCCATCATTGCTCGGGCGGTTAATGCCACATTAGCGATGGTGCAGCAGGCAACACCCCAGGTTCAGGTAATGGTGCCAGTAGCAGCACATCTCCCCACTGCATGGAAGCGGGTTAGGGATGCCTTTTAAAAGGCGCATCCCCCGGAGTTCTCGGGTAGTTCGGATATCGTAGTCGCCAGCCAATGAAAAAGGGATATCCATAGGCATCTGCGCATGTATGAGTGCACTGACGTGCAGAGACAGTTACTAGATTCCTTCAAGCTCTTGGGGGCCGTTTTGCAGTGGTGGGAGTCTACCAACACCTTGGAGGAGAGGGACAACATACTGATTCAGTCATTTTGGGCACGATTTGACCGTAAGTATTTCCCATTCGCCGTGCAGATTGAAATGAGGCGGAGGTTACTGAATCTCAAGCAGGAGAGTATGACATTGCTGAGTATGAGGAGGAGTTCACTATAGTGCCGAATTAGGCACCCACTGAGGAGAAGAAGATATTGTTGTTTTCGGATGGATTGGCCTGGAGGATTCGTTAGCACCTCATAGGCAATCTATCGTTGAGTACAGTGACATGCGTAGACTCACCACAGGGAAATGGGTCTTTTATTTTCTTTATATGTCGGGGTGTAAATATAGAGATTGGTAGCTTGATTTTACCTGTAGATATGCTAGTGTTAGATATTCATGAGCACGATGTCATTATTGGCATAGATTGGCTCGCTGCATACAGAGCCATGATAGATTATTTTGGTAGGAGTATTATTTTTGCCATTCTGGGGCAGAAGATGTTTTTGGTGGCGATGCCTCGCCCAGAGGGAGGATCTTCCAACCATTTGTATTACATAGAGGAGGATACCTCTAAGGATATTATGATTCCCCTGGATTCGATTCCAGTCGTTCATGAGTTTTCAAATGTATTTCAGGAGATACCAGGCCTACCCCCAGTCAAGAGATAGATTTCGTCATAGACTTGATGCCGAGAACTCGGTCGATAGCACGTGCATCGTACCGTATGGTTCCAGTGGAGATGAGGGAGTTACATGATCAGATAAAGCAGTTGTTAGGCCAGGGCTTCATTCGTAGGAGCACCTCGCCTTGGGGTGCTCCGGTGTTATTTGTAAAGAAGAGAGATGGTTCACTGAGGTTATGCATGGATTCCTGGGAGTTGAACAAGGTCACGATACCAAATAAATATCCGTTGCCCCGAATCGATGACCTGTTCGACCATTTGAGAGGAACAACCTTCTTTTCGAAGATATATTTGAGGTCGGGATATCATCAGCTACGAATTAGGGAGCAGGATGTGTCGAAGACTGCTTTCTTGACAAGATATGGATCCTATGAATTCAGAGTCATGCCGTTTAGGCTGACAAATGATCCAGCCATATTTATGGATTGGTGAACCGAGTGTTCAAAGAGTTATTGGATCAGTTTGTCATTGTCTTCATCATCCTGATTTACTCACAGATTGAGGAGGAGCATGCCGAGCACTTAAGACAGGTTCTTCAGACTCTACAAGAGCATTAGATGTATGCTAAGTATGAGAAGTGCGGATTTTAGCTACGGGAAGTACAGTTTCTGGGGCATGTTGTGTCAGAATTGGGGATATCGGTTAACCCGAGCAAAGTGTCAACAGTGAGGGAGTGGGGACAACCCACGACACCGACAGAGGTGCGTAGTTTCTTGGGCTTAGTCGAGTACTAGAGGAGGTTCATCCGAGGTTTTTCTAAAATAGCAGATCCGTTGACGAATCTGACTCGCAAGGGAGTACTGTATGTTTAGGATGATGCTTGTCAATTGGCTTTTGATGAGCTGAAAGATAAGTTGACTTCGGTGCCAGTTCTTGCTTTGCCCAAGTCGGGAGTGGGAGTACCTGGTGTACACTAATGCCTCTTTATGGGGACTTGGAGGAGTACTTCAGCAGGAGGAGCAGGCTACAGTTTTTGCCTCTCTTAAGCTTAAACCTCACGAAAGGAATTACCCCACTCACAAACTGGAGCTAGTAGCGGTCGTATTTGCATTGTGGATTTGGAGACATTACTTATTGGGGGAAAATTTCCACTTATTTATAAACCACAAGTCACTGCAATACATGTTCACTTAACGAGAGTTGAACATGCGTCAGCGTAGGTGGTTGGAGTTTGTGAAGGATTATCAGTTCAAGATACAGTATCATCCAGGGAAGGCTAACGTAGTTGCTGATGCGTTAAGCCGTAGACCGAAAGATGACGTAGAAGAAGTATGAAGAATGAAGTGGAAAGAATTGGGTCACCAGGATGCAGTAGCCCGTTCCTTTATATCGGTTATGTCAGTCATACCCGAGATTTTCATGAGGGTGATACAGACACAGACAGTAGACACATTTTTCTAGGAGCAGATTGTACTGCTCTTAGCTTAGGATTTTGAATCCTATTCAATGAGCTCTGATGGGGGTTTGAGATTTAATGGGAGATTATTGGTTCCAGAAGGAGAAGACTTACATCATGTAGTGATGACATAATTGCACATGTCTAGATTTACGGTACATCCCGGAGGGGATAAGATGTACCAGGATATGAGGTGGCAATACTGGTGGAGTGGGATGAAGAAGGACATTGCTAAGTTCGTATCCAAATGTTCTACCTGTCAGATAGTAAAGGTATACCATCAGAGTCCTCCAGGGTTACTTCAGCCGTTGGAGATACCTACGTGGAAATAGTAAAGTATTCCATGTACTTTATTACTGGGTTGCCTACCTCACAGCGGGGTCACGATTCCATATGGGTTATAGTGGATCGTTTGACCAAGGTAGCTCATTTTCAGCTAGCACGGACAGACTACACCACGAGCCAGTATGCACAGTTATTCATTGTCGAGATTATTATGCTATATGGGGTACCCCTGGATATTGTGTCTGATAGAGACAAGATTTTCGTGTCGTGCTTTTGGGAGAGCTTTCAGGAGGCCATGGGTATCGAGTTGAGATGAGCTCAGCTTACCACCCACAGATAGATGGATAAACAGAGCATACCAATCAGATGTTGGAAGATATGCTACACATGTGTGTCCTTAATTTTGGAGGAAGTTGGGAGCCTTATCTTCCACTGGTGGAGTTCGCTTATAACAACTCCTATCAATTCACGATCGTCATGGCCCCATTTGAGGCATTGTATGGTAGGCCTTGTCGTTCTCCCACTTGTTGGCTAGAGGTGGGGGACAATAAGTTGCTTGTACCAGAGGTGATTCAGGAGTATTCATCTAGGATTGAGCTTATCAGGAGTTGCATTCGGGTAGCCCAGGACCGACGGAAGAGCTACGTCGATTTGAAGCGGTCCTTTCGAGAGTTTATTATGGGGGACTAAGTATTACTGCGTGTATCTCCTATGAAAGGAGTAATGAGGTTCAGGAAGAAGGGGAAGTTAGCTCCGAGATACGTGGGCCCATTTTCCATTATCGAGAGAATTGGGCCGGTGCAGATTGGGGTTGCCAGAGCATTTGCACCGTATTCACGATGTATTCCACATCTCGCCGTTGAGACAATATCTTCGGGATGATATGGACCACACTCAGATCGCGATAGAGGAGGTTGACTTACAACCCGAAAGTTCTTATGAGGAGAGACCAGTGCTATTCTAGATCATAGCGAGAGGAAATTGCGGTCGAAGGTAGTTCCACTTGTATGGGTCCAGTGGGAGCATCACAATGTGGAGGAATCAACTTGGGAGCGTGAGGCTGATATGCGCGAAAAATATCCAGATCTATTTTTATCAGGCATGCCTTAGTTTCGAATTTCGGGATGAAATTCCGTTATTAGGGGGAGTATGTAATACCCCGTATTTTTATGGCTTTTAAATTTGAGGATTTATTAAAATTTAATTTGAGATATTAATCCGAATATTAATTATTAATATTTACTAGCGTGACATGAGTTAGTAATTATTGGGAATTTGTTGAATATTACTAGATGAGTAAAGTAATATATAAGATTGATTTTATTAAAATTGTCACGAGTGAATACAATGGCAATTATGGAAATTAAGTCGGGACGCGCCTATGTCGTGTCAGACTAAATTATTATTATAAAAGTGAATATATTATAAGTCTCCCGTATGGTCGTTTTGAGTGCGTCAAAGTGTCCAGAAGGGTCGAGATAGTCAAAAAAGTGTACCCGGGGGTTTAGTTTGGGTCTCGGGGTGTTTTTAGGCCTAATTGACATCCTGGGAGGGTATTATAGACATTTTGTATTTTTGGGTAATTAAACCCACGAAAATTTTCAAGATATATCACCCGTTAGGAGTTGTCTTTTAGGGTTAACAAACACAAAATCTAAAAACGGCCATTAGAGAAGAAGGTGGAGAGTTTTCCATGCAATCCAAGGCCTAGAACTCACTCAATCGCACCGCCACCACCACCAAAACGTAGATCGCACGATGAGGAGCGCAACCATATCTTTTTCATTAACAAATCAGACCCTTGAATTCCAGGCAAGTACCTATCTAGCTTTGTTTTTAGTTAATGTTTCACCCATGTTAGTTTAGGGTTGTTAAGAATATGTTTCATGGAAGAATTTGATAACTTAGAGACTTTAAATCACATGTTGTAGAGGAAGTAAATATATTCTATACATTTTAATCACATGTAGAGGATTACCCACGAATTTGTATGGATTTAGATGCAAGAAATCTGGAAAGGAATTAGAAGAATGGAAGTTTCATGAAAAATTAGGGTTCTTGATAATTATGTTAATTTACCCCATTAATTCAATACCTTTGATGAATTTGGACATGTTTCACTTAGGAAATCATGTATAGAGGTATATATGACTGTTAGTAATCTTGTTTGGAAGTTTGTGGAGCATTAATGGTGTTTTGGAGAAGAGTTTTTTATGAAACCCGTAGGTTGGATTTTGCAGATTCTGGGCAAGAACTGCTTGATCGATCGATCGACCAAGAGCATCGATCGATCGATCCCCCCTGGAAAACTGCATATTTTCCCCCTTTTTGTTTAATCCGGTTAAATTATGTAGGAACTCTTGATTATTATTTTTAGAGTATAATGGGTTATGAAGAGAACTAGTAGGGTCTAAGTCGACTCCGTTGAGTGAAATTAAAAATGGGATGAAATTATGGGTTAACGGGGAGTTGCGCCACACATTAGAAATTGTGCGTATGTTCACTATAGATTTGAGACTCGTGAAATATTAAGACCAGAAGGTTAGAGAGGGTATACCTACTGAAATTATACTTAGTGAGAGAGAATACTTCGAGAGATGAGAAGTAAGTAAGAAATAAATTTATAAATGAGAATAAAATAGGCGAATCCGTTATGCGAGATAATTGAATAATTTTTGCGAAGAACGGATAATTATAATTATGGGTCGTGGGCACACCTAATTTGGAAAATGTGAATATCTATATATATGATTGTGTGACTCTACATATATTAAGTATTATGTATCTGTGTAAAATCATACCCGAGCTACTTGCTATCATGGAGGTTTCTGCGTTGGGACAGTCTTATCTTGATTGGACCTTTAAGGGGGATATTGACTCGTACCCTAGAAGATAGTATCCACGATACAAGCAATTTGAAAATGATAGTCAGATGGTTCTAAGAGACGTGAGGGTATGTGCTAACCTCTTAGGACTTGGAACTATGCTTCGCCTCCATTTGTATGTGTATTATGTTAATACAATTCGAGAGTGATTCCGAACTAGTATTTCCCTTAGTACGAGTGATACGGGGACTTGATAGCAGAGTATGCCAGTACCATAGATTTATGTGGGGTGCCGATAGTATATATATTATATGAGTGACTAGTATATATATATATATATATATATATAGAGAGAGAGAGAGAGAGAGAGAGAGAGAAAAACTTTCTACTGTGCGTATAAGTGGTTAAGTAATGAATAAATGCTTCAGCTTTTTAACAAGTGTTTTGGAATTTTGTAACAGTACTCAGTGGTTCTAAGTAATGTAAGAAAATGGAAGAGATTAATTTTCTAACACTAAATATCAAAGTATTAGCACTTCTCGGGATAAAACTTTATGGAAAATAAGTGTGATAGACTTATGAGATCAGTAGAACGGTAGGAGTGCACACTAAATGAGAGGTGAGGATTCTCAAGAGAGTGTCGCATATTAACATGGCTGTCACATTAGCCGGTAAGCATATTAAATACTTGCTAAACTATTTTTAAACTGTTTTCCACTGGGGCTCTGACCCGTTTCTTATTATTTCTCTTTCTCCTGTATATATATGTACGTATTACAGGTGCCCATCCACAGGGGCGTCATGCATAGGTTCTTTGAATTTGACATGATGCAGCTTATGTGGGAGTTGCAGGCCTTTGCTGTAGACGACTCATCATTGATTCTGTTCTTGCTTTAGTTCTGCTTAGTTAGGGCATGTGTCGCCCGTTTTCCTATTCCTCTTGGATTTGTCAGAGATTTATGTTCGTAGTATTCAGTACTCCTTGGGAGTTAACTATTGTCAGGATGATTTCATTTATGGTTCTTAAACTTGGTTTGGATTATCGAGATGGTTTAATTCTTGTGTGTTAATTGTCATCCTTAGCATTTATGTGATTCTTAAACTTTTGGTTATTAAAAACATTTTCGTGATGGAAATTAATAAAATAAAAATAAAACTTTAAATTGTTTTGACACTTAGCTTAATTATTTAGGGTGTTTAAATTGGAAATGTTTATTTTGCGACAGTGATGCTGATAATGAACTAACCGTTCACCTTAGTTTCAATTTAATAAAGGACTGATCACCCGATATTTAATTAGGCGGGGTGTTACACTGTTATTCTTTATTTCGTTGAGGATGTGTTCGCAGCTCACAGTTAGAGGAGTATAGTGTGCAAACTTGTCGTCTGCAGCACTTTTCTTTCCATAATTCCCACTGCTGCTTCCATTCTCATCCTCATACTTTACAGCCATTGCCTCTTCTGCATTCATGACCTTTCCAGCTGTCGCTAACAACTCGGCCATAGACTTAGGAGGGTCTTCAGCAAGCTTACAAAGTAGCTTTCCCTTCTGAAGCCCTCCAATGTGAGCTGTCATGGCTATGATCTCTTCGTAATCTTCAACCTCCAACTTTTCCTTGTTGAAACTTGCGATGTAGTATCTGAGGCTTTCATTCTTGCCTTGATTTACATAGAGAAGATGGGCTGTCTTCTTCTGAGGTCTTACCCAAAAATAGAAGTTGTGTATAAAATGCTCAGCCAAACCCTTAAAGTTCTCAACGAAAATTTTAGGGAGAGAAGTGAACTAGATATGTGCAGCTCCCGTTAAAGTGCTTGAGAAAGATAGGCACCTCATCTCATCAGGGATTGAATAAATGTTTACTGCAGACTGATACATCTCAATGTGATGCACTGGGTTGGTACTACCATCGTACTTGGGAGACACCATCGGTGGTTTAAATTTGGCAGGGGTTGTGAAGTTGACAATCCTTGCCATAAATGGGGAGCCCTCTGAAAATCCCCTTTGTAGTGGGTCTCGGCTTTTATGAGGTTCCCTATCTTTTTTTTAGCCGTTGAATTGAGTCATTCCATGGTTTAGCAACGTCAACCTGGTCGAGGTTGTCCTCAGCCACCTCCAAGGGGTGGACTGAGGGTTCCCCAGCTGCTGCACAATGTCGGTTGTTGACCTCCTGGCCACAGTCTCAGACATGTTGGGGTCTGCCATGATGAGGCCGGTGTTCACCACCTTCCCTTTGTGAGCTAGCTACACTTCTTAACCTGGATAACCTCTGCCTCAGATCATTAACTGGGCTGAGCCTTTCAAAGGCCGACCCTCTTTGTCGTGCATCCCCATCTCTTCTTCCACACTGACCTCGGCTCTACTATATAGGATGTACAATGTTATTTGAGACCTCATATGGCTCCCAATAGTCTGTCGGAGCATCTTTCGCCTCAATATCGTTGTACCTATCCTCAGGGCAAGGGTTTCCTTACATCCCCAAACGTAAACACTTAGGGTCAGCAACATCCCTCCTCCGTTGAGGAGTAGGTTGTTCTTTTCGCAGTGCCTGGGGTGGTCCCCTGGCTTCAAGATGAGGTTAAACAGCTGTCGAAGTAATCATCTTCGGCGAGACCCTAGGTGGTCTCATTATATTTTGGCTTAGCTGGGAAAATTGCTCCTTCATCGCTTGTAGTGTTGCGGTTAAGGACTTCAAGGCTGCTGCCAAATCATCCATCTCGAACTGGGGTAGTGCCTGGCTGGAACTGGTCCTCCAACACCAGATGGTGGAGGAGGTGGTGGTAACTCCGGTGCCATATGGTAATACTAGAGAGCTTGCAATGAAAATATTAGAGAGTTTGATACCTTAAGGGACCTCTTGCAATGTTGACACAACTTCACATGTAGGGTGAGGCCTGGTTCACCACCAAAGTCTCCGGTGAGGTTAAGCTGCAAAAATGAAGAGTTGAATCTTCTCGTTCCCACAGACGGCGCCAAAAATGATGATGCTAGAAATAGCACCACCAGATGAGGTGTTGCAAGCTTAAGCTAGTGAAATCAATGGCAGCACAAGAGTGTATATAGTAGAAGGAGGTGAGGAGAAGAGGATGAACACTTGCATGTAAGTGGTTTAGCCAATCTGGCCTACGTCCACTGTGAGTGTGTGAGTAATATCACTAGATGAAGGCACTAACGGCCATAGATACAATCTCTCAAGCTTTCTCTCTCTACTATGTAAACCAACATAGTTTCAGCTAGGGATGCAATTATGGATCCCTTTACAAGGTAGAGGATGACCTCTATATATAGTGCTTGGGGGGTGTAATGTACCCCCAAGCATTAAATAAGCATGTGCATGAGAATCAAACCAGTATGAGAATGACACCTGGCTGATCTTATGTAGATAACGATGACCTCAGTATTCCCTCACGTGGGGGAATGATTCAGTTATAACAGATTTTTCCACGTGTTCCAAACCTTACATGTGCTTGTAAATGCTCGGCCCTAGGTCCTTGACTGATGTAACCTTGTCCTGGGCGAGTACGAGGATGGTGGAGTCAGAGGTAGTTACTTTGTCTTCTCTAATCGTGATTACCTCGGCCATGAGGGTTGGCCGAGGTTAGGTATTAGGTAGCTGTAACGTCAGCTGAGGCCGATGATGATGTTGGCAGCTGATTGGGCCCGTGAGACTCTATTGACCTCGGCTGATGAAGAGCCTAGATTGGTGTGTGAGGGGCCGACTTTATGAGAGACGACCTTGCTGATAGTTGTCATAATCTTCTTGTCAACTCGACTGTGAGACTGGACGAGGTTAGTGTCTCTGAGTATGAGGGTGCACTTTGGGTATATCACTTATTACCTAATATAATAATATATAATCTCTGAGTATGAGGGTGCACTTTGGAAATTTTGAATTGAACTGTTTAAAATAAAATGGTCTATGAAGGAAGTGTGAACATGATCTTAATCAATGAGAAAGTCTGAAATGCCATATGCTAATCAAAAGGAGCTCGTATTACTAGGAAAGTGAATACAACAAAAAATGAACAATCAAGATTTGATTTATAAGAATTAAAAGAAGCAAAGAGCACAACGCGTGTGCGTGTGTGTGTGTGTGTGTGTGTGTGAGAGAGAGAGAGAGGTGCCTTTACATATATTATTATATATTGTTGGCTTTGCTCTGTTAATATTAAACCCAAGAAAATAGAGAATATAGTGGCCCTAATGACCCTAGATCTGTTCCTATCCAATGTTGGAGTTCTCCAATATTCAACTAGGTATTGATTATATGAAAATAGGTAATGCTTGAGAGTTTTCTGAAATTAATTTTATGTCATGTTGTCTCTTAAACTTGGTTTCGAGGAAGATAATGGTCCGGCAGGTTTTGAAAAAAGGAAGAAGGTGTCAGAGAGGGATTGAGAAACATACTCTCGATTGCCACCTTCTCTTCAAGGACTGTTTATAAGGTTTTAGTCCCATGTAAATTGAAGTCAACTTACGTTATTTACGTGACGGTGCAGCTGTGATTTAAAACAATGATATTGAGAGATATTTGCGCAGATTAAGATGGATTATTTAGAGAACACAGCCCATGGGAGTGACAAAAACCCGAGGCGCGTGGGCAATTTCACACTTCCTCTCATCTACTTAGAAAAATTAACGGAAATATAAGCATCCTATAAAAATATTTTTTATCATTCGTAGATTTGATTTATAATATATTTCTCTTTGCATTTCACGATAACCAGAAGAAAGATTTCAATTGTGGCGGTGTATTTGAGCACCTTCCCTACTCAAAAAGACGCACGCGATCAATCAAAACACGTATTTCCCTAGCGCGCCATAATCAGGAGCAGAAAGGCGTATTTTGACAAACTGGGTGTATCATTCTAACCAAGGAAAATCTCCAAACACACGACAACAATTGAAACCTCCCATCAGGTAATCATGGAATTCAAAGACAAATAACATTCAATCAAATTTATGAATGAATACTAACATTATTTATTAGAAAGCTGCTATTCCCGCTAAAAGTTGCTCTCTATTTTGAAAATTCCATTTAAATAAAATAAAACCAATAACATGGGTTAAAAATTGCATTTAAATATAACAAAGCCAACATGGGAAGTAAGCAGAAAAAGGTAAGTGCGACTTTAGGACAATTGAAATATTTTTTATGGTATACATCATGAAGATTTTATATTCCGGGTTATAAGCATACGTCTCCTTTGAAATAAATAAAATAGACTCCTTACCTAATTGATGGTTCAAGTACAGTGATTTCACATATGGTTATTCGGAACATAAATGAAATTCTAAACTGGAAGGATAGTTCTTAAAAATCACATATAGCGCTCATAGTAAACCTAATAGTGCAAATCAAACAAAGGGAGCCAAAAATTTAAACAACAATATCAATTAGAAAAGGCAGAACAATCAAAGCCCCCAAAATTAGACTAAAAGACTAAACGAAAGCCGACAGTAGTTAAAACATAGTTAACATCGAATGATAAAATAAAGATAGTTAAAATATAGAAAAGGTGGAACAATCAAACGCAAATTTTTAAGAACTTTACTTTTTTTTTTATTAGAAAAGGCAGAACAATCAAATGACCAAATGAATAGTAGTTAAAACATAGAACAAAAATTAAGTGATGGCACCGATTGATAAACAATGAAAGTTGTTTAAACGAAATCCAGCATTGTTTAACACCCACATACCATGCATAGCCATTAAAGAAAGAACAAAGACTCAATGATATAGTTAAATATTTAGAGCAGTAGCTAGGGCTAGGGTTTATATCGTTACTAGAGAAAACAGAGGAGGAGAAGAAAGGCTTAATCATGATAGACTAGAGTTAAATAAAATAAATGAATGAATGAAAACCTAAACAATCTGAATGGGGTAAAATAAAATTTAAAAAAAAAAGAAGCAAACTTACAATGTTATTCAAATGCTGGGACGGAGCTTCAAAACCTTTGGATTTCGAACCCAAGACTCCACTCCATATATATAAATAGAATTAGAAGAGAGATGAGCCGGTTTCAGTTGATTGAGGGGTTTGTGTTTGAATACAACTCAAACTCTATCTCTTCCTACGATTTGATTTTGGGGATCAAGTTATCTATTCAATTATTTGGGGATCAAGTTTCAGTTGAGGTGTTTCAGTTTCAATACAACTCTATCTCTACTCTATTCGAGGATTTTATTTGGCCGATGTCGCACGTTTGCGGTTAATCACTTTTACACTTTTGTCCATTGTGACACCCCGACTAATTAAATACCGGGCAGCTACTCCTTTATTAAATTAATACAAAATGTCAAGTTGGCTCAGTTAATAGCATCACTGTCGAAAACATTTTAATAATTACTAACCACCTAGTATTTAAAAAGTGAGTTGTCAAATTTTAAGTTAAATCTGATTAACATGCAATAAATGAATTATAAAAGCATAACATAACCATCCACAATAAAGTCTCAATAGAGTAACCAACAAATAATAATGAATCTGGAGGAAATACTCCTCACAACAATCCCAATAGTGAAATAAGTAAAACAGTCTGCATCCTGAATAAATTACATATCAAAGTCTGAATAACTGGAATATAAAATGTCTCTAAGGAAATGGGGTGAAATGCCCAACAACTGATAAACTGAACATGGAGTCAAGACTAGAAAAGGAGGCGTCTACTGTCAAGGCCCTGTAACTCCCACAACAGCTACAGCTCGTCACCTGAATAGAATTCCTATGCATGGTGTCCTTGTGGCTGGGCACCTAAAAAGGTTTTTACAAAAATAGATTTGAAAGCAAACGGGTCAGAGCCCGAATGTGAAGAATATTTTAAAAACAGCAAGTGATTTAATAACATTAAAATAATGAATGCAAAATACATGTTAGGACGTGCTCTCGCATGAAATACTCACCTCTCTACTAACTGTGCACTCCTAACGTATCGTACCCATTCAAGTGATCCTCATATCCATCTAGACCAAAATGAATTCTAACCTTTCTACTCGATTCGTGCTTTAAATCCAATATCATCAATAAAATAGAGGGTTTTACTATAATTCTCGAATTCTCAATTATTAGCAATACAGTTCACTATAGGTTATCCCTTTTTATCATCAACGATTATTACGATAATTACACTTCACAATTTAAATATGAAAATTCTTTTCATTTAATCGTATATTATTCATGTCATAAATATACAATACTAGCACCTCGATACTAAGCTGAGGTGCACACATACTCTGCTATGCCATCCCGGTACATCACATACATAAGGATCACGCATTCTGAATCTCTCAGGAATCGTTCTCAGATAATAGCAAATCACAAACAATGGAGGCAAACATAGTTCACATCACATGGGTCACGCACATACCTACGCTCCCATGATCAGCAGACTTATTAACTTCACAATAAGTCCTTCTATGACCTATGTCCTCGAGGTACCAATCCAAATCCCCCCCGTAGGCACACAAAGATTAGATGGTCCTAAACGAACGCAAACCTCCCGTGATAGCAAGTATGGTAGGTATGTCATACACATAAAAGCATATATACTAAGCATGCACACATCTTAGTAATTACCATATTCTTAGTAGTGGTATACTTCTCGTTCTTATACCAACTTTTAGTATTACACAAATCACAAGTCCCCATTTTATATGTATTTAAGTCATCAATTATCCTCGCATCGTGATTAGTCACTCGCGTCCTAATCCACAATTATCAGTTGGTTCAAGTCACTCTTCTATATGTTACTCCTCAATATATCCCAAATCTCCCAACTATACCAATTTGTTAACAAGGGAAAGCTATCTCATCAATTAAACCAAGGTTACGGGACACTAGAAATCAAATCAGGCCAAAAAGGTCATTCTGTCAACTCGTTAGAAACCTCGTTCGAACGAGGTCATTCGAATGAAAGGGCATCGAACAAGAGTTCTTTCGAACGAAAGGCATCGAATGAACTTCCAACTCGTTAGAAGGCAAACTGTCACCTCATTAGAAGCTCGTTCGAACGAGGAGCTCGTTCGAACGAGGAGCTTGTTCGAACAACCTGGGCAGGTCTTCTAACGAGATGGCAGTTTCGAGCCCAGATTTTCCTACTTCGTTTTTCCAAGTTTTCTTCACCTCTAAACTCATCTAAAAATCGTCCCAACGGTATTTTAAGGTTTCTAATCGTCACTAAACTTTCATAGATCATATTTTAACATATTATTGGGGTTCCAATCTTCCTAAATCACACAAAATTATCATCAATCCCCAATTTTCCCCAAACCTTATGAGTATGAACCCTAGAATTTTAAAGTCTTCAATTTCCCTTAATAAATCCATTTTTGCATCATAAAAAGTTGTAATTCTTTTAATATAATCACCCAATAACAATTCTACATGCAATCCCTATATCAAAACCTGAATTCTAACTCCAATTTCATGGATTTTTATAAATCTCCAAATACAATGCAATTATATAAATTTCTACGCATGGAAGAAGCATTCGCTTGAAATTAACGTAATTAAACCACTTGCCTCGGATTGTTCTCTGAATTTGATGTTGAATGTTGAAGTTTGCTCTCTCTTTCTTTCTCTCCCAAGGTTAAAGGTTGAAGTGGAGGTTTTGGTTTTCTCTTTGGGACTTTTTCTAACTTCTCCTATCACTCCCGTAGCCCTCTAATAAGTTAAGTGATGGTAATGGCTTAGTGGGTTATTAATTAACCTATATTTAATTCCCAAAATTCGTTGGTTATATTTTCCCAAATTTCAAAATTACTAAAATACCCTTTTAAGTTGCCGGTATGGCCCAAAAATGCCCCGGGACCCAAACTAAACCCCCGACTAGTGTTTTCTGACTATTTCGACCCTTCCGGACACGTTGGCGCACTCAAAATGACCATTCGGTTGATCAAAATAAAATTCACTTTTTAATTTAAAAATTACATTCTTGACGCGACTGACACGCGCGTCCCAACTAAATTCCCCAAATTGCTGTATTTCGATCTCGTGAAAATTTCAATATTTTCAATATTCATATATTGGCATTTATACACATTATAATCAAATACCAACTCACATCTCGTTAGTATTTTATCCGGATTAATTCCCAATTAATTCACATTTAATTTAATTAATCCCATAAATAAATATCAATAAAAGTACGGGGTATTACATCCATTTAATTAATTAACTATATAGCTCTCAAACAACCTGTTCCGAGGCCCTTTTAGGAAACAAAAAAATCTAACATACGTGGAGTGATAGAAATTTCTTTTGGCCAAGATAAATCTTAGAAAAATACATTTCATCAAAAATATTATATACTCGATGTAAATTTTTTTAATTTTTTCAAGTGCAAAAATAAGTAGCTTTTAATTTTTATTGTTTGATTATAATTATTTATTAATTGTAAAATATGGGAACTATATACTTAATAGCTTTTTTTTTTAAAAAAAATCAAATTTAAAACTTAACAAATAAATATTATATAACTTACCATTTATAACCCAAGGCAACTTCATTAAAACGGTAGTAATATAAACTCTACTATAATAATATTTAAATTTTCATTCATAACCTAAAAATCTAAAATATCTACACAAACTACAAAATGTTTAATATCTGTCATTCGTAAGAATAATAATTAACCAAATAAAATTAACAAGTCTAAACTCCGTTTCAAAGTAGCATCTGTGGATCAACAATGGTTAAGCCGCATCGGTGCAGTCGGGATCGCCCGCCACTTGTGAGGTAGAAGAATCCTTGAATAAGAAGATCGAGCATAGCAGTGGTTGCCATTACGTTTATAGGGGGTTCGACTTTCCCCTTTGTCACTATCTCGCCCAACATATCTGCCGGGAGCAGCTTCTCCAGTCGACTATTCACGTCCGGTCGTGCGTCAAACTTTTAATGCTTCCCGCTTGAGTGCGAAAGAAAGCCTTTTCCTACTCACCGATGTCAATTTGGCGACTCCTCTAAGCACTTGCAAACTCATTATCATCTAAGTCGATGCATATCCATCCCAACTCCTTGTCTTGCTTAAAAACTTTCATGAGATGTATTCTATCACTTTTCTCTATGTTCATGGCCTTTAACTTATCCAAGATTACTTTTCAATTGACGCTAGTTTTCGTTGATTGCTTTTCAAATGCAACAACTTGCATTTTCAAAGCAACCACAATCTTTTTTTTACGAATCAACAACACCAGATAAATCGGTAGAAGTATCTCCCACAGGTTCCCTGCGTTTACGTCAAACTTTTGAGTATTTCAATGTGGGGACCCATTTACCATAGCCCATGAGAGTAGCCGACCAACTTGGATCCGTTAGAACGCTGCCCAGCCCAAATCATATTTTAATTCGCACATGAGTATTTTAAATACACTAGAATACTTACGAAAATAGTCAAAACAGTTACCAATAATCTCGGAGGAGATATCTGTAACAACCCACGACTTTGGAGACTGAGAAATTAAGTTTTGGGGAAAATAAAATTTAATTGAATTGGAGAATTTTAGAATTTGGGAAATGAGGTCCAAAAATAGAAAATATTTTAAAGTATTCCGGATGATGATTTTGAGGGTACCATCGATCCCGGAAGGGTCGAGATAGTTAAAATGACTGTCATTGGGTTTTATTTCGGCTCCGGAATATTTTTAAGTCAGTTTGACTCTAATTGGTCTAAACGAGTCATTTAAAGTGTGTATTAACATTTAAAACTGGGTTTGTTGTTTTAAAGGATTTAAGGCTTACGGATCAAGCCTTTCTCAATTAGAGAAAGAGAGAAAGAAAAAGGAAGAAAGAAAGAAGGAAAAGAAGAGAGAGAGGAAGAAAAAGCTTGGGATTTCCGGCCCAACCGCGACATCGAGGATGATCCAACCTCTACAAATCTGAGGCAAGTGTTTAATCTTGATAAATAGCTATTTGTGTATTTCATTTCATAATTTGTGGGTCAAAGGAATGGATTTTTGGGTATTAATACAAAAACCTATATTTTTAGGTTTAATCTTGAAATCAATGTTTAAATAGGGATTTAATGGATTAGAAGTGGTTGGGATCAACTTTGGGTTGATTAATGGGCTTAAAATCATAAATTGATGAAGGTTTAATGGTTAGAAATGAAAATTTAGGGTTTAGAATTCGTGGGTTTTGATGAAGAAGAAGAACCCTTCAAATTTGCAGGTCCGAATCGATTCGCCCCCTTAAGCGAATCGATTCGGTTTAGTGAAATTGGCAGGTCTGCATTGACCGAATCGATTCGGACCCAAGCCGAATCGATTCGGCCTATTGCAGAAGCCCAGGTCTTTGGGCACGAATCGATTCGCCTTGGAGGCCGAATCGATTCGCTAGACCGAATCGATTCGGAATAGGACCGAATCGATTCGGAAACAGGGCATTTTGAGGTATTTTCTCCATAGTGAGTTCAAACCCTTTTTGGTTGGGTTTATTGATTTGGGGCCTTCTCTTATGATGAAAGAGATATGTTCTTGGAGACACATAAGGGGTTTCTCACACATTAGAATTTTGGGGACTCCTTAGGGTAATTTGGGAGAAATGTATCCATGTATGTATTTGGAGTTATGTATAGAGATTTTGGGGAAACCCTTTTTTTTGGGATTCAGAATCCTAATTGTAGATTAAAAGTAGGTGTAGATGTGATGTGAGGCTAAGAACTCTTAGAGAGGTCTCAGATGAGGGTATTCACAAAAGTGATTGAACCATAGTCGAAATCGAGGTAAATGAGATTTTTGATGATTGAAAGAATGAGCTTGAGGCTTATAGACTATTAGTCATATGTATACCGATAGTCAAAATGATTACTAGATTCTTTAATGTATTCTCAGATATAGATGAAATGCGTAGTGATGGATTCCTACGCAAACTCTTGGGTGATAGCCCTAATGTTGAATATATAGGTATAAATATATACATACGGTTTTGGGAGACTATTCATCATAGGAAAATGATTGAATATGTTTCAAGTATGGGATTATATTCACATATCGAGGTAAATTAAAGGAATATTGGTGACGGCTTGTATAATGAGGATTAAGTATACTTATAGCCGGGTATATATATATCTTATTCTTATGAACGAGAATTATATATATAGATATATGGATTATGTGAATATATATGTATATTTATGTATCTATATAGATATGACTATATGGATATATTTATGTTGTGGTCTTACATGATATGGATATTTAAACCGTATACGATGGTTTATTATTTGATCATATGATTGGATCATATGGATTATATATATATTGCATGTAAATGATATATATACTTAATTGGTTAAGCATACCCCGCTCATGCTATCATTGGTAAGTTGCGCGCGTAGTGGGTGAGCATCCTGGCTAGAAAAGCAGGGTGTGGATATTCCCCAGGTCATAGTCGTCCCGTGTGTTATTATATGATATATATATTTATTTTTGGGATGAGACGTAGTGGGTATGTTTCTTCTCATTGCCGGTTTGGAGCTATGATCGCTTCCCGGGACGTCGTGTGCGTGAGTTTACCACGAGATGGGTGTCGTTTAGTCCCACCATGGTGGCCCCAGTATTGCTACGTGAGCCGGGCACTGGGAAGATGATAGCATTGATGCAGTTTATCGGCGATATATATAGCCGGGTATATTATGTGCATGGCCTTGTACATCATATGTAGTATGTACACTTGGCTATTGGATTGATGATGATATATATACGGTTAGAAATAAATACCTATATATATATATTTATATATATATCCTATAGACGATAGGATATGGACTTTATGAAGTACATCTTAGATGATTATGGTGTACTAGATTGATGGGGGTTGATGTATCGCACATAAGGTATTATTCGGTTATATCATCCCAAGGATATTATTGGAGGTTCTTTTATTTTATTTTATTTGTTTTCTTTTTCTTTTCTTTATTTCTTTCTTAGTAGTTATAGAAGTTTAGTAGTAATGGTAGTATTAAATTGTATGCTAAGGATTATGGATCTCTAGGATCGACATTGTCCAGGAGTAGTATAACGAGGTGGTTCCTTGTTTGGATTTCGCTTTGCGAGACACCTCACGCACGAAACGCAATGCCATGTCGAGATTTGAGAGAAGTAATTCCCTTTGTGGCATCTCGGATCTCTGGTCTTGACCTTGTCAGGAGTAGTGTAATGGGGCGGTTCCTTGTTTGGATTTCTCTTTGCGAGACTCCCCACGCACGAAACGTAGTACAATTTTGAGGCTAGAGAGAAGTTTTGCCAATATTCCATGTACATGATATTAGGGATATTAATTCTTATTCTTTAGCTTATATATGTATATATATATATATATATATATATATATATATATATATATATATATATATATATATATATATAGGGGTAAGGTTTTAAGAATTATGATATTTTTAATTCGTGATATTATATATAGGAATTCACTAAGCCTATTATGGCATAATTGTTGTAATCATAATCTAGTGGGTTTAGAAATGGGTGGATCCTTAGATTATGACGGGAAGGTAGCTCTCGTGGATATAGGCTAGGCCTGATAAGTTAGGTTGTCCTAAAATTAATGGGGGTAATTTAACTAAAATTTGAGGACGCGAATAGGTGCGCGCCTTTAGATGAGAGGTGAGTTGGGGTTCCACGAGAGTGCGGTCTCACTTTATTTATGAAATTAAGTACACCGGTATTTATTATGCACGGTTAAAACACTTGCTAATATTTTACACATTCGGGGCTCTGACCCGTTTACTTTTCCCTCCTTCTTGTATATACATATATATTTCCACAGGTATCCTACCGCATGGATGCCGGATGACCTTCTATCCAGAGTCTTGGGAGCCGTTACAGGTGCGGACTGTTGCGGGATGTTTCATGTAGCCGCTTCCTACTTCTTTAAATTTCTAGGTAGGATTCATGTTGTATATCGGGTTTATACCCAAGGGATATTTATATATATGTTTATATTCTTTCCATTTCAGTTATTGTATTTGCTGTGACCCGACAGCTTATTCGGGTTTATTCATTTATGGCATATTCATGTATAGTGATTCCTTTCATTTCTTATAGTTCTTTCTTGCATCTCTCTTATTTATTGGAAATTTTGTAGTGTTGGGTTGTGTTATGTTGCTTGTTTTAATTTATTTAACATCTCGCTTATATGATCTCGGGTAGTTAGTCTTATATTATATAGTATCGACAATTGATGTTGAGACTGGACCATCTGAAATTCCTGATTTAATATAGTATAGGGCTGGCCACCCGTTATTATTTTAAGCGGGGTGTTACAGATGGTATCAGAGCATCAGGTTCTAGAGTCCTTAGGATTTGTTCGAGTTTCTGCATTCTTCCGTTAACGTTCTTGACATAAAGCCCTATAATTAGGACTATTGTGTTCACCGCGTTGTTTTCTTCTGTGAAGTATATTCACTTGATTGGCGTTCTGATAACAGTTGCTCTTGTTTCGTTTCAGACGTCGCCTAGATTTTGTCGTCTAGGAAAGAATAGGTTTAGAAGTACGGAACCCATAGCATATTTTGGGTACGCTTTGATCGGGGGTAGTTGTTTTCCCTGATTTTGGAGGAGATATTGAGGAGATTTCTAGCATTGGTGTGAGGTGATTTATCGGCAGTTGAGTAATAAAGGAAATTTGCTCGAATGGCGAATCTTGGTCTTAGTAAGGAAAGTCCGAGGAGAGGCATGTGGTGTAGTCCTTGGGAGGTTTAGATTGAGAATCTGTTAACCTTAGTTAGGAAACCTGGTTTTGGTGACTCTTATCGATGTGAGGTAGGTGGAGTTGTCCCAATATTAGGAGTATCGCCTTCTAGGATGAGGGGGAATGCCTTTGGAGACTCAGTTTCGTTGTGTAGGACTGAAGGAGTTCTCAGCAGTTACAATCGTGCCTTGCCCTTCAAAATGGTTAGGAAGGATTTTGAGGAAGATGTTTCTCTTGTGAAGAAATAGGCTTAGGGATAATGATTTTCCTGGAAGGAGTTGAGGACCCTGAGTTGAGATTCCAGGGTGAGGGGAAACCATTAGGTTATGGAATTGTAAGGTAGAATACCTTTCTTTGGGTTTGAGTTACGTTTTGGGTAATAATTGGGAACATCGCGCTTAAGGCATGATGGGTAGTTAGCCTCTACACCGCTAGGGTGTATGGAATTTTCCTAGAGGAGGAAATGAGCACGTGTGGCCTTTGTATGGCATCTTGGGAGATGATACACCTTTTCGTAACGAAATAGTAGGGAAGTTTTAGAATCCCAATGAGGGAAGAATTTATTTTTATATAAAAGCGTTGATATGATGTATAGGAATTTCATAACTGAGAGGTTCAGAGTTTGGTAGATTTGTGAGGATCGGATAGTTTAGCTCATAGTTGTGCTAGTTTTGAGAACTAGGTATTGGCTAGAGCATTGTATTAATTGAGGCCTTGTGTCCTAAACATAAGGTGTTTGTTTGGCGTGTCGAAAGACGCGGGATTGATTTATATTGTGTTGTTGTATAGGCCCTCGGGCAATATCTAAAATATGGAAATCTTTCTTTTTATAAAACCTTAACCCTGGTTCAACTAATCTCAATCCCCGACCTAGCTACACAGTAGTGTATTGGGAGGGTTCCTTGTTTGGATTTCGCTTGCGAGACCTCCCCCGCACGAAGGTGGCTAGCGTCAGGAATTGAGGAGAGTTCAACCAGTGGAAATTTTCAAACTTTTATATATTTAGTATATTGTTATAGATTATATTACCGAGGGTTATCTTACAATTTTGAGGCTAATGGAGCCTGATTAAAATTCTGCGAGAGGAGACTCAGGTACGGGGTGTATGGGCGCCCTGGGTAGTAGTTGCTTTATAACTGTATGGTTAGGCATGAGAACCAGAAAGGATCGGCATAGTGATCTTGAGGATTGATGTAAGGACTAGATTATATTGAAGTCCTAGGCATATCTTAAATTTCGCGGACGAAATTCTTGTAAGGGGGGGAAGATTGTAACACCCCACGACTTTGGAGACTGAGAAATTAAGTTTTTGGGAAAATAAAATTTAATTGAATTGGAGAATTTAGAATTTGGGAAATGAGGTCCAAAAATAGAAAATATTTTTAAAGTATTCCGGATGATGATTTTGAGGGTACCATCGATCCCGGAAGGGTCGAGATAGTCAAAATGACTGTCATTGGGTTTTATTTCGGCTCCGGAATATTTTTAAGTCAGTTTGACTCTAATTGGTCTAAACGAGTCATTTAAAGTGTGTATTAACATTTAAAACTGGGTTTGTTGTTTTAAAGGATTTAAGGCTTACGGATCAAGCCTTTCTCAATTAGAGAAAGAGAGAAAGAAAAAGGAAGAAAGAAAGAAGGAAAAGAAGAGAGAGAGGAAGAAAAAGCTTGGGATTTCCGGCCCAACCGCGACATCGAGGATGATCCAACCTCTACAAATCTGAGGCAAGTATTTAATCTTGCTAAATAGCTATTTGTGTATTTCATTTCATAATTTGTGGGTCCAAGGAATGGATTTTTGGGTATTAATACCAAAACCTAGATTTTTAGGTTTAATCTTGAAATCAATGTTTAAATAGGGATTTAATGGATTATAAGTGGTTGGGATCAACTTTGGGTTGATTAATGGGCTTAAAATCATAAATTGATGAAGTTTTAATGGTTAGAAATGAAAATTTAGGGTTTAGAATTCGTGGGTTTTGATGAAGAAGAAGAACCCTTCAAATTTGCAGGTCCGAATCGATTCGCCCCCTTAAGCGAATCGATTCGGTTTAGTGAAATTGGCAGGTCTGCATTGACCGAATCGATTCGGACCCAAGCCGAATCGATTCGGCCTATTGCAAAAGCCCAGGTCTTTGGGCCCGAATCGATTCTCCTTGGAGGCCGAATCGATTCGCTAGATCGAATCGATTCGGAATAGGACCGAATATATTCGGAAACAGGGCATTTTGAGGTATTTTCTCCATAGTGAGTTCAAACCCTTTTTGGTTGGGTTTATTGATTTGGGGCCTTCTCTTATGATGAAAGAGATATGTTCTTGGAGACACATAAGGGGTTTCTCACACATTAGAATTTTGGGGACTCCTTAGGGTAATTTGGGAGAAATGTATCCATGTATGTATTTGGAGTTATGTATAGAGATTTTGGGGAAACCCTTTTTTTTGGGATTGAGAATCCTAATTGTAGATTAAAAGTAGGTATAGATGTGATGTGAGGCTAAGAACTCTTAGAGAGGTCTCAGATGAGGGTATTCACAAAAGTGATTGAACCATAGTCGAAATCGAGGGAAATGAGATTTTTGATGATTGAAAGAATGAGCTTGAGGCTTATAGACTATTAGTCATATGTATACCGATAGTCAAAACGATTACTAGATTCTTTAATGTATTCTCAGATATAGATGAAATGCGTAGTGATGGATTCCTACGCAAACTCTTGGGTGATAGACCTAATGTTGAATATATAGGTATAAATATATACATACGGTTTTGGGAGACTATTCATCATAGGATAATGATTGAATATGTTTCAAGTATGGGATTATATTCACATATCGAGGTAAATTAAAGGAATTGTGGTGACGGCTTGTATAATGAGGATTAAGTATACTTATAGTCGGGTATATATATATCTTATTCTTATGAACGAGAATTATATATATAGATATATGGATTATGTGAATATATATGTATATTTATGTATCTATATAGATATGACTATATGAATATATTTATGTTGTGGTCTTACATGATATGGATATTTAAACCGTATACGATGGTTTATTATTTGATCATATGATTGGATCATATGGATTATATATATATTGCATGTAAATGATATATATACTTAATTGGTTAAGCATACCCCGCTCATGCTATCATTGGGAAGTTGCGCGCGTAGTGGGTGAGCATCCTGGATAGAAAAGCAGGGTGTGGATATTCCCCAGGTCATAGTCGTCCCGTGTGTTATTATATGATATATATATTTATTTTTGGGATGAGACGTAGTGGGTATGTTTCGTCTCATTGCCGGTTTGGAGCTATGACCGCTTCCCGTGACGTCGTGTGCGTGAGTTTACCACGAGATGGGTGTCGTTTAGTCCCACCATGGTGGCCCCAGTATTGCTACGTGAGCCGGGCACTGGGAAGATGATAGCATTGATGCAGTTTATCGGCGATATATATAGCCGGGTATATTATGTGCATGGCCTTGTACATCATATGTAGTATGTACACTTGGCTATTGGATTGATGATGATATATATACGGTTAGAAATAAATACCTATATATATATATATTTATATATATATCCTATAGACGAAAGGATATGGACTTTATGAAGTACATCTTAGATGATTATGGTGTACTAGATTGATGGGGGTTGATGTATCGCACATAAGGTATTATTCGGTTATATCATCCCAAGGATATTATTGGAGGTTCTTTTATTTTATTTTATTTGTTTTCTTTTTCTTTTCTTTCTTTCTTTCTTAGTAGTTATAGAAGTTTAGTAGTAATGGTAGTATTAAATTGTATGCTAAGGATTATGGATCTCTAGGATCGACATTGTCCAGGAGTAGTGTAACGAGGTGGTTCCTTGTTTGGATTTCGCTTTGCGAGACACCTCACGCACGAAACGGAATGCCATGTCGAGATTTGAGAGAAGTAATTCCCTTTGTGGCATCTCGGATCTCTGGTCTTGACCTTGTCAGGACTAGTGTAACGGGGAGGTTCCTTGTTTGGATTTCGCTTTGCGAGACTCCCCACGCACGAAACGTAGTACAATTTTGAGGCTAGAGAGAAGTTTTGCCAATATTCCATGTACATGATATTAGGGATATTAATTCTTATTCTTTAGCCTATATATGTGTGTATATATATATATATATATATATATATAGGGGTAAGGTTTTAAGAATTATGATATTTTTAATTCGTGATATTATATATAGGAATTCACTAAGCCTATTATGGCATAATTGTTGTAATCATAATCTAGTGGGTTTAGAAATGGGTGGATCCTTAGATTATGACGGGAAGGTAGCTCTCGTGGATATAGGCTAGGCCTGATAAGTTAGGTTGTCCTAAAATTAATGGGGGTAATTTAACTAAAATTTGAGGACGCGAATAGGTGCGCGCCTTTAGATGAGAGGTGAGTTGGGGTTCCATGAGAGTGCGGTCTCACTTTATTTCTGAAATTAAGTACACCGGTATTTATTATGCATGGTTAAAACACTTGCTAATATTTTACACATTCAGGGCTCTGACCCGTTTACTTTTCCCTCCTTCTTGTATATACATATATATTTCCACAGGTATCCTACCGCATGGATGTCGGATGACCTTCTATCCAGAGTCTTGGGAGCCGTTACAGGTGCGGACTGTTGCGGGATGTTTCATGTAGCCGCTTCCTACTTCTTTAAATTTCTAGGTAGGATTCATGTTGTATATCGGGTTTATACCCAAGGGATATTTATATATATGTTTATATTCTTTCCATTTAAGTTATTGTATTTGCTGTGACCCGACAGCTTATTCGGGTTTATTCATTTATGGCATATTCATGTATAGTGATTCCTTTCATTTCTTATAGTACTTTCTTGCATCTCTCTTATTTATTGGAAATTTTGTAGTGTTGGGTTGTGTTATGTTGCATGTTTTAATTTATTTAACATCTCGCTTATATGATATCGGGCAGTTAGTCTTCTATTATATAGTACCGACAGTTGATGTTGAGACTGGACCATCTGAAATTCCTGATTTAATATAGTATAGGGGTGGCCACCCGTTATTATTTTAAGCGGGGTGTTACAATATCCAGGTTTATCCTAAATAAAAAAGATATGAAAATAAATAAATAACCAAATTTAATTATTTGTCAAAATGGAAAACTTTTATTCAAATGTACCGACGGTATAACATTTTAATATTGCCACGACGAAGAAAAAGAAAATTAGGAATGAGTATAAGCATAGTTGGATATTCACACGAAATATCAGGTGTCATTAATGACATTCCCAACAAGGGAATCGAGGAACACGGTTACCAATAAGGAGTAGGTAACCATTGGAGTTCCTCTTAAACGGAATGGGTAACTGTATCACCATTAATATGTATGATGTCCTCTTACATTCTTCTCAACAACAACTACGCCACATCCAGAATATATGTGCTCAACCACCTTTAAAATCTGAGCTGTTGTGAATCCGTTGTCCACTCATTTTGTCCAGACTAGAACTTATTCAATGAATATGTTTACCAACTTCTTATCGAGAAATGTTTAGGAAGGAAGTTCGAGTTTAAGTTTGAATACAACTTTATCTCTACTCTATTCGATGATTTGGGGATCAAGTAATCTGTATCATATTTTTTTTTATTTTTTGGGCGATGCCAGACGTTTGCTCAAACCACTTTTACACTTTTATCCATCTAATTAATTAAGTACATAACTCTTAAACAACTTTTGCAGAGGTCTTTTTAGGAAATAAAAAAATCGAGCATATGTGGGGTGAAAGAAGAAGCTTTAATTAGAATTATTTTCTAAATAAAAAGTATAATGCACGTAATAATTCATCCTTTTGTAAAGTTTCAAATTTAAAACTTAATAAATAAATATGATGTAACTCGCTTCATTTATAACCCAAGACACATATCATTAAAGTAGTAATAATATAAACTCAAATATTAAAATGCTTAAACGTTCATTCGTAACTAAAAAGCTAGAATGTCCAAATAAACTGCGTAATATTTAATATGTGTCAATCATAAGAATAAAAATTAATCCAACAAAATCAATAATTCTTAAAATTACTAAAATATAATTTCAAGTTGACAACTCTCATTCATACATGTCAACGAGCCAAGCACCCGTAAACTCATCATGATCTAACCCAATGAATATTCGTCATACGCTCTTTATCCATCTTTAAAGCTTTCACGAGTTGTGTTGTATTCGTTTCTCTATGTTCATGGACTTTAGCTTATTCAAGATAACTTTTTAGTTGACGTTAGTTTGTGTTTCTTTATTTTCAAATGCAACAAGTGCAATTACTCACAATGAATGAATATAAGCAGTTAGGATCAAACTAAGAATAGAAAATTCTCACAACAAATAGATTTGTGCGGTTCGCTAATGGCCTACGTCCATGGGTGTTTCTCTCCTTTTTATTAATTTTTTTGTGATTCGATATCCATAAGTTACATATCATTTTTTCCCTGGTGTGAGGGTTACATTTATAGATATGGAGGAGGCAGAGTTCAATTAGACTCATTAGAGTTGTTGATTGTGCCGCTACTTGATCCATGCTAATCTCCTTCGAAATTTATTCTTGTCAAATAATCCCTTTGGGGTATCTCTCATAATGTTCCTTGCCTGTTATGTATTAGGATGGCCATTTTTTGGGATCCGAACCTATTTGGTCCTTTATGTTTGGGGTCACTTAGCTTATACTTCATAATTGTTCCCAAAGCTCTTCGACTTGGATAGGGCGGAGAGGTTTGAGAAGCTGGTTTAATTGAATAATTGGTTGGCCAAAATGGCTCAATCTTCATAGAGTTAAATAAATGAATGAAAGCTAAATAATGTTATGCTAAATGGGGTAAATAAACATAAAATAAAAATTCAAACATACATTATTATTCAAATATTGGGATGGAGCTTCAAAATCTTTGGATTTCAAACCCTGAGACTTCATACATATAAATAGAGAGATGACATGAGGTGGTTTCAATTGAGGTGTTTGAGTTTGACTACAACTCAAACTTTATCTCTACTTTATTCGACAATTTGATTTGGGGATCAAGTTATCTATTCCATGATTTGAGGATCAAGTTTGAGTTTGAAATAGAATACAACTTTATATCTACTATATTCAATGATTTGATTTGGGGATCAAGTTATCAATGTCAGAATTTTTTTTGATGTTTTCTCAAACCACCTTTACACTTTTTTCCATCTGATTAATTAAGTATATAACTCTCAAACAACTTGTGAGGAGGCCCTTTTAGCGAAAATCTAGCATACGAAAGGCGAAAAAAAAATAGCGGAGATAATTTCTTTTATTTTATAAAAATATTTTGCATGAAAAGTTATTATATACTCGATGTTGATTGTTTTTATATTTCAAGTGCAAAATTAAGTATTTTTCAAATTTTATTATTTGATGGGCATTATTTTCTAATTGTAAAATAAGAGGTTCGTGAGAGCTATATATGTAATAGTTTATTTTTTCTTGCAAATTTCTAAATCTAAAACTTAATAAATAAATATTATGTAACTCACCCTTTATGTCCCAAGACACATCATTAAAACGGTAGTAATATAAACTCCAACATTATAATGTTTAAATGTTCATTCACAACACAAAAATATAAAATGTCGAAACAAACTACGAAATATTTAACATATGTCAATTGTAGGAATTATAATTAACCCAACAAAATTAACAAGTATTAAAATTACTAAAATACGATGTCAATTTGGTGACTCCCGCCCAAACTTGTCAACGATCCAAGCACCTATAAACTCATCAACATCAAAGCCAAAGAATACTCATCCTAGCTCCTTATCTTGCTCAAAAACTTTCATGAGTAGCATTCTATAAGTTTTATAAATGTTCATGGTCTTTACCCTATCCAATATAACTTTTCAATTGACGTGAGTTTGCGTTGCTCATTTTTTAAATTCAACAACTTGAGTTTCAAAAGCAACCGCTATTTTTTTTTTATAAATCAGCAATGACAAATAAGGCACCAAAAGCATCATCTATAGGTTTATTGCATTTACGTTGAACTTTTGATTTTGGTCCTTGCGAGGTTAATTTGGATGTGATTGAAGGGCTTGTTGATTCGTATCGAATATTGCAAATTTCTGCCCTATATCTTTATGTATTCTAGCACTTTTACGATCCTAAATGCCTATATTTATTCTCATTAACCAGACAACCTTGTATTTGGATATATATATATACATGCTTTGCAGGGATTAATTGTGCTTTTGAAGGTATTGGAACGCTAAAAGTGAGGATCGGTCGCATTTCGGAAAAGTTTTGTCGTCGGATGCTACTTCAAGGGCATTTTAATCAATTCACATTTCATCACCATCTCATGATAATTCCACGGATGCATAGTTTGTTTCGTTAGTGTCACGTGGCCGCAAACTGCACGTTGTTTTGAGTTCGGACGAAGAAGATATGGCCATTTCCATATTCGACCTTTTCCTCCCATGTGAAGAGCAAATAGTAGTAGAAAACAGAGTATCAGTTGACCGCGCTTCTAATGCCGGTCGATCATGTATTGGAATTTTTCCTTGGCTCGAAGACAGTGTAGCTTAACTTAAAAATGCGATCGACCGCGCCTTTGCGACCGGTCGACCGCGATCACCAAATATTTTCCACTTTCTTCTTTTCTTGTCTTCCAACTTACTATATAAACCAATTTTCGTTTCTATTATGAGACATCTACACTTTGTCTTAGATTTTTGGGTTTGTAGAGAGAGCTTTTCCCTACTCTCCATTTTAGGTGTTTTGCCCATTATTTGTAAGTTAATATACTATTCATTCATCTTCTTTGTTGTAGTTTACTTATTTTAGCTTTATTTACATTATTTGCCATTAATTTCCCTTGCCTAGATTAACCTGTATTTCATTTATTTATTGCTTTCATAATTAGGTTTACTTGCTTTCTTTCAATACATGTCATTTACCATGCTTTCTAGCTAATTTAGTCTAGGTTGTGTCGGATTGAGCTCACCTAGGGTTGACATGTTGCTTTACTTTGGTGATGGAGTTTTACGTGTTTATTTCGAGTGGGTTACCCTAGTTATTTCGCCTAGGAGATTTGATGGGGTATATCATGTATGCTCCGTGCTTACGACCTTGCGTGCGTAATTTCTAGGATATTTATTGACGTCAAAATCTTATTAGACTTTTATGCGAATTTAGGGGTGTGACAACTCTTGATTTAATTAACTGTCGAAACGAGACTCAGTCTTAATAACTCGTCGACTCATCTACCATTTTATACTAATTAACTCGGGGTGAGGGTATTCTACGCAACCTATAGTTTTTATTCGCTTTGTTAACGTAGTTTAAATACACTTGCCTAGTTGAATCTTTTCTCTTTTCCTTTTTGTTAAAATTGTATTTTACACTTTTATTTTAGAAGTATTAAACTAATTAAATTCTAGCAACTTGTCTTTGTGGATTCGATACCCGGATTGACCTCTATACTCCCTTAAAAGAGTGTAGTCATAGTTTAGGTTTTTGTATAGAGTTGGTGAGCCGAATATAACACGATCGGCGCGTAGGTGACTCTCACGTCGTGGCGAAACCCCAGCCTATCACTTGCCTCAGTTTTAACATTCTCATATGCTTTATTTTCATCGTTTAAGCCCGCCTTAATATTTTCACCAACATTTGCATTCATTAGGGTGGAATCATTTTCCAATACAGCCTGATCACCTGTGGCCATATCATCGCCAAAAATAATACCCAGATTGTGGTAGTGAACACACGCATTTCCCTTTAACTTTGATGCTTCGGGTTTATCCTAAATACAAAATGTATGAAAATAAATAAATAACCAAATTTACTTATTTGTCAAAATGCAAAACTCTTATTCAAATGTACCAACACTATAACGTTTTTATATTATTGGAGCAAGCGAAAGGAAAACTGGGAATGAGCAGAATCATAGTTGGATATTCACACGAAATATTAGGTGTCATTAATGATATTCCCAGCAAGGGATTTTAGGAAGATGGTTCCCAATAGGGAGTAGGTAACCGTTGGAGAGTTCCTCTTAAATGAAATAGTTATCCTTATCACCAATAATATGTACGATGTTCTCTTACATTCTTCTCAACAATATGCCACATCCAAAATATATGCGCTCAACCACCTTTGAAATATTAGTTGTTATGAATCCATTGTCCACTCATTTTGTACCAGCTAGCACATGTTCAATAAGTGTGCTTACCAACTTCTTAATGAGAAAAGTTTAGGGATGAAGTTTGAGTTTGAATACAACTATATCTACTATATTCAATGATTTATGGATCAAGTAATCTATGGGACCTAAATATCTTGGCCAAGAGAGTAGCTGACCAACCCAACATGCTAGAAAAGCTGCTCGACCCAGATCAACTATTTAATCAAGATTAGTGTATTTGATATACCCTAAAACACTTATGAATATATTCAAATTGGTTATGAACAATCTCGAAGGAGATATTCAGGGACACCACAAATTATCCACGTGTTAATTGAGTTTCTTGTACAACTTAATCTCATATTTTTACACATCTATAAGTTATAAACCCTGACTTAGGGCAAAGGGATGCAACCTCGTTGAGAGACACTAATAAGAACATAGTAACCTCTCCATGGACGTAGAAAATTTGCCGAACTACATACATTTGCCAGCTACTAAATCCAAGGTTTTGCCAAGAGAGGCAACCTTCTGAAGAAAGTTATGGGCCACTTAGGTCTACACAGATCTCTAAGTCCATCGACGCTTACAAAGATAGGCTTCGAGAATAAGAGGAGACCACACGCTACCAGGTGGAAGAAAATGCTCGCCTACAAAGGCGACTTGAAAGAATGGAGAGAGATCTCCATGGGGACACAAGGAAGCATCGTAGTAGGACTTCTAACCCTCAAGCGAGCAATACTCGCAGCCAAGGGAGGAGCTCCAGGTGTAACCGAGGCAGATCTAAAGGTGGCAGGTCAGAGCGTGACCGACCAAAGAGGCATCGCATAAGCAATGATCATCAAGATGAGGACAACAGACACTACAAAAAAATAGCTTTTGAGACGGTGGCCTAACAGTCCTAAAAGATCATTTATCCGTCTCAAATACTTTTTGTGACGCTATTTGGGACGGCTAGGAGGGGTCTTTTTGATAGGGGGTTATAAATACTTTTTGTGACGCCATAGCCGTCTCAAAAGAGTTTTTTGAAACAGGAACAGATCCGTCTCAAAAGGTCCTCATTTTATATGACCCTTTTGAGACGACACAAGAGCTGTCACAAAAGATTGTTTTTGAAATGAAAATTAATCTGTCTCAAAAGATTACTATTTTAAAAAACCTTTTTGAGACGACAACATAGCCGTCTTTAATATATTTTTGGGACAGTTTTATCCATCCCAAAACAGGTGAAGGGATCTTAAAATTTTTGCACCAATATTTTGTGGAGAATAAAATCTACCGCTAAAGTTTAATATAGAATTTAATTACATTTGAAACCACACAAACAACGAATAATCATAAAATGTAATACATAAGATGATTTTTAACCAACAGAACGAATCATTTTCATTCAACAATAAATAGAGTTCTTACAACCATCTCCAAATATTCATCAAAACAAGAATTATAACACTAAGTTCAAATATTTGACTTGACAACAAAAATACATTAATTTATTAATACTCCAAACACGAAATGCTTTTATCAAACTAATTCCGCAACACTGAAGCGTACGACCTCCAAAACCACTAATTAACATTTGCATGTTCTACAAAAATTGTCACCTGCACAAAAAAAATATAGTTTCGATTATGTCAGAATTAATACCCCTCGTCAACAATACAATGTGCAAAATGAATCAATATAGTATATTTTCATCATTAACAATATAAATATCCAACTATTATTATTTTTTTAAAAATTCGGCAGAGTCTCCTTTGTTTATTCATGAAAACCACAGGTAGCCAACCTGTTTTAAACATCAAAATTGATTCTAAGAATGATATACACCAACAACAGAAAATTTTAACCACCACCATAATAGATTCTCACCACCATAACAAATTTTCCCCACGGCCATTGAAAATTTAACTTTAAACAAGAGAATTTTTCATTATATATATATATATAAGTAATGTATGAATTATATTGTATTACCTAGTCGGACTGAATCGTCGAGGTAGTGGAAGCTTGTTGAAAGGTAAAACTTTGGAACAAACTTTGCATTTCACTTCGCATTTCACTTCGCATATCATTCTTCATCTGTAATAAAGCTTGTTGGTTGCGAATCTCTAACTCTTCAAGCTCCTGTAGATGTCGAGTCTCTCGATCTTCAGCTTCTTTCTTTAACTAGTTAATTTCTTCCAATAATAACTGAGATGAACATGCTTTTGTCGACGTTGGCCTAATACCTGCTCCCTTTAGTAAAGCATACCCATGCCCTCCATATCCTACTACATCAGTAAAAATCTTGTTCCGCACTTCTGGATCATTTTGTTGCTCTTCTGGTAGCTCATTTAGTCGTCTTTCAAGCATTTTCTACCAATTGAATTAATATTATTATTAATGAACATAAAATAATTTTGAAGAACACAATTTATAACAAATATTAAATAAATCTTTCAATCATCTATTATGAATTAATATTTATACATACCACTCTATCAAATGATCCATCTTCAACACTAAAAGGTTTATTATTTGGAGCTCGAGTGGCTTTCCACATGCTAATATTGTCGACGGGCTCCCCCAGTTCTATCCTCTGAAAAAAACAATGTATGTATATTAATACTCTTATATTAAAATCAGAAATATTTATAATAATAAAAATTCCAACCTCCTTGGCTATTTTAGCATGTGGCTTTCGTCCTGTCCTTGAGTAAGCACATTCAACTTCACGGTTCTTAGTGTTTTGATCGGCAATATCCGAAATATTTGAATAAATAAAAATAAAAATTATGATACTAGTGAAGAAGAATGTATGTATAAAATTCTTAATAAATGTGATATTTATACCTTAATCTTCTTTAGACCCCAGTATTTCACCAATTCAAGCCACTGATCTTTTCGACTCGTTCAGGCGTATAACTCAACCGCTCTTCATCTGTTTGAAACTTGTTATAGTGATTCGCCTTCACTCGATGCTTCCATTGCTTCCACGCAAGTCCCACCCTTGCAAAGCAGATTTGTTTAAAACCTTCCGGTGCATTTGTGTTATTCTAAGAACAAAAAGAATAAATTAGTTAAAACTTGACAAGCTAATGTACAACAGAACAAATAAATAAATCAAACTAATAAGTTCCCTTCACTTCCTTCCAAATATTATCAAGTGCTTCCTCGTCCGCCTCTCTCCAATCCAACATTGTCAATGGAAATAAATTTCCACACCTTGCGTAATAACCTAAATGTGACATCAATTTACTTTCAAGTTTACAAACTGGCTGACAAAGTTCATTCCATTCCAATATCTTCTTTTTGTTATCATTCCATTCGAGCCAAGGCCTTGCCCCCTTTCTAACCCTTTTTTTACTAGTAAGGGTAGACATTGTACCTGGAAAAAAAGTTGATAAATAATGTTTATACATCTTATTCAATATGAATATAAACATAATAGTAATACAAATGGAGATATTCAAACACTGTGTAACACAGCATACCTGTGAGATCCTCACCATCTAAAGCAGATGGGGGATTGGCATTCCCAACTGAATTATCAATCTGCTCAATATTTGGGGAAAGTTGACTTGTAGGTGTTTGAAATAAAGAAACTTGAGCTCTTGAGTTGCGGTGTGTATTATGGTATGTTAATTCAATATTTGGGGAAAGTTTTGGTTGCATCTCTCTATTTCCATGGTCCCTTATGTTGTGTTGCACGGAAGTAATTTGAGATGTCCTCTCTAAATCATTTCTCACTGGAGTTGTGAGTGGTTGCTTCTCGAGTAGTCTTTCCTCGCCTATGAGGTCGGACATAGTCAACCGACGACGAAGACGCCTCAATGTCATGGATCTGTATATTTGCATTTATCATAGCAAGAAGTTACATTTCAGTTATATATCACATTTCAACATCGGTTATAAAACTAATCAAACATGAAACAAAATATAAAATGATCGATCATTACATTAAAATGATCATGTTCATTTCTAAATCATTTCCAAGGATAAGAGGAGCAACTTAAACCCATTACTGATAAATACTTATTAATTTGAGTCATAGAGATCTTGATTTCATCCATCTCTGTGTAAAACGAACAGTTATATCTAAGACAAGAAAGTAATAACTAAATTGCGCACACTTTAGTAAAAAAAGAAGGGGTTGTATAGATAGTATTTATCTTGAAGACACCTATGATCACTGGAACTATTATTTTTCACTCTATCTATCTATATATACAGAAAATAAACGGTTATTAACACGATATCAAAGTGCCATATGACCTGAAATTATCCCGTTACAGTCCGCTTTTAAGCAATGAAACGTCCAAGCTCACTTACAACCTGAGGAAGCTTTCTAAGCTTTGCATGAAGCTTAAAAAAGAAAACAAATCCTTATTGAAGGAGCTAAAGAAGACATGCGTAGTTAACAGTCCAGAATCTCCAAGTGAATTAAACTCATCTGCTGATCAGAGTGTAGATACAATAAATTCCAATTGGGGGGTTGAAGCTTATTTTTTTGATTGACAGCTCGTTTGCTTTATGAAGCATTAACCGTTTTCTTTCTTCGCAACTCAAGAATGTTCCTGCAATGCTGTGTTAATTTTAGTTCATTTATTTATTAAAAAAAATGAGACTCGAAGTTACAGATAATAGTGGAGAAAAATTAGAAGAAGTCGCAAAGCCGATTGAAAAGGTTGATACAATTCATTCCAGAATGCATCAAGAACTAATTCCGGTAATTGGTATTGAATTTGATACAGAAGATGATGCAGTTTTTACAATCGGTATGCATATAGTTTTGGTTTTAGTACTCAATTAAGCAGGTTCACAGATATAAAAATGGCACTGTGAGAGGCAGAACTTTTGTTTGCTCTGCTGAAGCCAAATGTGGACCTGTTTAATCGAGTAGGCAAGACAATATGATCAGGCCTAATAAATGACAAAAAATCTGCCTTTGTCCAAGGTAGATCAATTGGGGACAACATTTTGCTTATGCAAAATCTTGTGAGAAATAATTATAGGAACCATGGGCCTCTTAGGTTTTCAGTCCATTAAGCTCACTAATTATCCGTTTCACATGAGCATCCAATGTTTTTCATGACGGGTTGGCTGCAACATCTGTAGCAGCACCCATAGTAGAGGCAAACAGGTGGTGTGCAACATCTGTAGCAGCACCCATAGTAGAGGCAAACAGGTTGGCTGCAACATCTGTATTTGCATTGGTCATGGATTAAAGAGTATTTGCAAGGTTGGTGCTAAAGAAGACTACCGTAGCACCTGACCATGTGAATCCCAAATATTGGCTTTGGGATATTTGGTTTGCAAGGTTGCATATCCTTCCTTGTAGAAATACTCATTAGAACTAGAAGTCTCCAAATGAATTATGTCTAGGGTATTCATGAACCTGAGGTATTTGCAGTTTCTCAATTTCCTCCATTATATTGGGGAAAGAAGAATTAAATATAGTACGGATATACCTTTTTTTAATAGATAACTAGTAGGTATATAACATTCACTATTCCAAATTAAAATCCCTACTTTCATCTTGATTTAGCCAAAACATTAGGAGGGCATCTAATATTCGGTACAATGGAGTTAATCAACCATGTACCATTCCAAAATACAAGTAGATCAACCAATCATCCGATGTGTGTAAAAAAATTAATGAAATAACGCATCAATCCATGAAAAATAAAAGAGGTAACAAACATGGGGTTATGAGAAAAAGCAAACAGTTTGAATCTGGCATGGAAGAATTTAGACAAGTATGAATGACCTTTGACAATAATAAAGGCAACCATTCCAAAAAAGTTTTGATAAGAATACTAGCAACCCTTAGGCACATACATCCTCCTGAAACGGGTGGTTACAATTTTTTGGGTTGCAGTATACCCATCCCAAAGGAGATTTTTACGCCACTTAGAAAGATATTATAGCAGAGATTCTGGCCATTTATAAATTATTAAGTTATGCATGAGCATTCCTTGGTAAGCAGACTACAACGGTTGAACCCTATTCGGAAGCCATGGTGAGTAAATGTTCCTTACATCCACTGAGCTTTGCTTTGGCCCTCTCTTAAAGAGTTTCCCAGTGAGGCTTTTTGGTTTTACCTCTAAAAAGATATGGGGAAAATGCCCTTCACGAATCCCAAAATCTCAGCAATTCAAGTAGCTTTGCAGTTGGCATACTTCCCTAGGAAAAAATGAATTTTACTTGTTTACTTTAAAAAAAGGTTCTACCATAAACATCCAAGAAATTCACCAGTTGTGAATCCTACTGCAATAACTATATAGTCTAGTATTGAAGAATTGGATAATTTACTTGCAGCCTTTACGTCCTGCGACTCAATCTGGATACTACTAGCACTACTTAGTGCGCTCAATGTGGCTCTTAGTGTTGTCCGTTGATGTTAGCGAACGAACCATCGGCTCTGGTACCACTGGTAATCCAAAAGTGTTAACATCTGAATCAGTATCACATAACGGGTTGGCTGCAACATCTGTAGCAGCACCCATAGTAGAGGCAAACAGGTGGTGTGCTACAAAGTCCATATCATGTGGGGGAGGGATGATGCTCTAGGGATGTATTGTATTGGTCATGGATTAAAGAGTATTTGCAGTGAGTGTCACGGAGATGAGGAGGGATTGTATAGTGGAATTTTTAGTAACACACAAGGATGTCTAGGGTTAGGCTTTGCGATTAAAAAGTCAATTTGGACAATCTTAGCTTCCAAAACACAACTCATAGTAGGGCGTATTTCACTGAGATGAGATGAGTCTTTTAAGTTGGCATTTTTTTGTAACACACATGGATGTTTGGGGTAGATCTTGACAAATTGGATAGTCAAAGAGAGTAGTATCTCCCCAATTTGGATTTCCTCCCCTAAATTACCCATTCAATCACCAAATCAATGTTGGGACTTTCAACAAACGTGCACACTATGGATTTAAGAGGCCATAAACCTATTGCGGATTGGGGACCAAAGATAACAAATCAGATGTGAATGATAATAAGAAAATGGGGCTTTTTAAGCAGGAAAACAGAGGAATTGATGTTTTGATAAAGGTGACCACTGTTGTTGTGGATAATGAATCAATGCCGTTTGTGTTCTTGTGGAGAATTCTCAAAATGGGATTAAGACTACCGTAGCACCTGACCATGTGAATCCCAAATACTGGCTTTGGGATATTTGGTTTGCAAGGTTGCATATCCTTCCTTGTAGAAATACTCATTAGAACTAGAAGTCTCCAAATGAATTATGTCTAGGGTATTCATGAACCTGAGGTATTTGCAGTTTCTCAATTTCCTCCATTATATTGGGGAAAGAAGAATTAAATATAGTACGGATATACCTTTTTTTAATAGATAACTAGTAGGTATATAAAATTCACTATTCCAAATTAAAATCCCTACTTTCATCTTGATTTAGCCAAAACATTAGGAGGGCATCTAATATTCGGTACAATGGAGTTAGTCAACCATGTACCATTCCAAAATACAAGTAGATCAACCAATCATCCAATGTGTGTAAAAAAATTAATGAAATAACGCATCAATCCATGAAAAATAAAAGAGGTAACAAACATGTGGTTATGAGAAAAAGAAAACAGTTTGAATCTGGCATGGAAGAATTTAGACAAGTATGAATGACCTTTGACAATAATAAAGGCAACCATTCCAAAAAAGTTTTGATAAGAATACTAGCAACCCTTAGGCACATACATCCTCCTGAAATGGGTGGTTACAATTTTTTGGGTTGCAGTATCCCCATCCCAAAGGAGATTTTTACTCCACTTAGAAAGATATTATAGCAGAGATTCTGGCCATTTATAAATTATGAAGTTATGCATGAGCATTCCTTGGTAAGCAGACTACAACGGTTGAACCCTATTAGGAAGCCATGGTGAGTAAATGTTCCTTACATCCACTGAGCTTTGCTTTGGCCCCCTCTTAAAGAGTTTCCCAGTGAGACTTTTTGGTTTTACCTCCAAAAAGATATGGGGCAAATGCCCTTCACGAATCCCAAAATCTCAGCAATTCAAGTAGCTTTGCAGTTGGCATACTTCCCTAGGAAAAAATGAATTTTACTTGTTTACTTTAAAAAAAGGTTCTACCATAAACATCCAATAAATTCACCAGTTTTGAATCCTACTGCAATAACTATATAGTCTAGTATTGAAGAATGGGATAATTTACTTGCAGCCTTTACGTCCTGCGACTCAATCTTGATACTACTAGCACTACTTAGTGCGCTCAATGTGGCTCTTAGTGTTGTCCGTTGATGTTAGCGAACGAACCATCGGCTCTGGTACACTGGTAGACCTTCCAAACCTACTATTACCCACCGATGTTCTGTCAGAGAATATGAGAAAGGAAAATAAGAGGTACCAGAGGCCTATGTGAGCCCTACGTGTAATAAGAGGCCTATGGATGAACCTACGTCTCAGTTCAGTCCCAAACACAAAAGGACCAACGTCACTTGGGAAAGGGTTAAGATCTGTAGATGACTCGGTGTTTGGTCCATGGTGGGGGATCATCCTCCCCTTATGATTTTCCTTCTGAATTGGAGATCTGTCAAGCTATTTATGCGCTCAGTGATGATTCAGCTCCAGGTCCTGATGGATTTGGAGGATCCTTTTATAATAAGTGTTCAACAACTATTAATTATAAAGCATATGATATAGCGAATTCAGTAATCACAAAGCAAATTCAGCAAACTAGCTAATTCAGAAAACTAACAAAATATATGTTCAGATATGCAGCAAACTATCTGTTCAGTTATGCATTTGTTATAAGAAACACTACTCAGTTATGCATCAGTACAAAACCAAACTACAAATGCTCCAGTTCAAAAACAAAAATAACTAGTTTATGACTATATCTCCCTCAAGCATTGTCCCTCTAAATTTCATCTCCATCTTCGTCTTCATCTGCATTTGCATCTTCGTGATCATTAGCTTGAACAACACTAGTGTCAACTATTAATCCATCTCCATCCCTCACCCATCGTAAGTTATGATCTTCATTCAAATTTTGCATGACAAACGGCTCATCTCCATTAAGCAATAATTCTTCTCCAGTTTCTTGAACTGTCGTGTACCTATCAAATTGGTCTTTTGGTGTCATGGGAACAACAACATGCCAATCTGTATCGATAGGGTCCTGCACGTAAAATACTTGTTCTTCTTGGGATGCTAGTACGAAAGGTTCGTTACTCTCTCGATCATCTTTATATTTCAAATGCTTGAAATTCACCAGCGTATAGTTAAACTCGTCAACTTTTGTACCCATGCGATTTTCAACCCAATCACACTTGAATAACACAAACTTTATGCCATTAAGATACTGAACTTCAATAATATCCGTTAGTTCCCCATAGTATGTAATATCACCCACAATGGGGTTTTTATCCTTCCGGCTAGAATAACTCAATTATTCGGCTTTTATAAAAACTCCTCTATTTTGAGTTTTCTTTCCCTTATCAAGTCTCTTTGTTCGAAATCTAAAACCGCTAACAATATAAGTGTTGAATCTGACCGCATCCTTAAGAGGACCTAAAGACAAGCATTTGATTTCTTCGGATACTTGCACACTGTCACGTCCCAATTTATTAACCTATAGTATATTAAAGTAAATGTCAATATAAAAGTATAGTATTTATTCAATATTCAACTATTAGTTATGATATTTTCGCTTACATAATCCTTAAACCATTTGTGGAACTCATCGTTGTGAAGACGATTAACACGATGCTTTTGTGAATCTTGAGGATACTTTGATAAAAGTTCTGCAAGATGCTTTCTACAAGTAAACATATAGCCATATGTCAATTCCACAAAAAATATAAAAATGGTTTTCAAAAACACCAATTACTTATAATAAAACTTACTCAACAAATGGCGCCACTGCCTCAGTGTTGGTAAGAACGTGCCGATGAGCTTGCATATACAATACAGAATCAAGTTCAAATTGAACTTTTTTCCCAATTGCACGACCATTTATATGCCCCCAGTCATCATTTCTAGCCGGTCGGTTAGACTTAGTTTCCACATCCACATACTGGGAACAAAAAGTCATGCATTCCTGAAGAATAACAGAGTTGGCAATCGAGGCCTCGGGATGAGCCCGATTACCAACGTAGCCTTTTAAAGTGTGGAGGTACCTTTCAATCGGATACATCCAACGGTAAAGGACACATCCAGCAATTAAGAGTTCGTCCGGCAAATGTATAGGCAAATGTTCCATCACATCAAAGAAACTCGGAGGGAATATCTTCTCAAGGCTACAAAGTGTAATGGCCATCCGATCTTCAAACCTTTCCAAATCAGCTGCGATAACTGCTTTTGAGCACAGTATAACAAAGCAATTGCTCAATTCAATCAAGACTTTGACAATATGAGTGGGCAATACCCTTCTCGCGGCTATTGGAAGTAATTGTTGCATTAAAATATGATTATCATGGCTCTTTAATCCCGAAATATTTCTTTCTTGCATGTTCACGCACCGTGAAATGTTCGAAGAGTAGCCATCAGGAACTTTAACATTCTGCAACACTTTTAAAAAAATCTCCTTCTCTTTGTTACTCATCGTGTACTCTGCTGGGGGGAGGTACTCTAGATTTGACCCTCGTGGTTGAGGATGTAGCTCTGATCTAATACCCAATTTTTTTAGATCTTTTTGAGCCTGTAAATTGTCTTTTGTCTTCCCTTTAGTACCCAACAATGTAAACAGGACATTATCGCAGACGTTTTTCTCAATATGCATGACATCAAGATTATGGCGAATAAGACTATCCTTCCAATATGGCAATTAAAAAAATATGCTCTTTTTTTTCCAACCAAATCTACATTTTCGAATTACCTGTTTACTTTTTTCTAACGCCTCTCTTTCCCTCCTTCTAAAGACATCTTCCATCTTATATTCACATTCAACGTCAAGATCATTCAACTGTTGCAATACTTGTAAGCCCGAAAGTTTAAGTGGGGATGGACATAATTCTACCCTCCCATTAAATGGTGCCTTCTGCCTATGAAGCCTATGGCGCGAGTCTAAGAATCGATGATGACCCCAATAACAGAACTTATTACCCTTATCTAATCGCATTGACTGGTGGTCTTCGTTACAGCAAGGGCAAGCAAATGTACCTTTTGTGCTCCATCCCGATAACATCGCATAAGCGGGGAAATCATTAATGGTCCACAACAACGATGCATGCAACTGAAAGAACTCCTTACTTGACGCATCGTAAGTGCGTACACCATCAACCCATAGCTCAATCAACTCATCAATCAATGGTTGTAAAAATACATCAATCTTATCTCCGGGTCCTTTTGGTCCATCTATAAGAATAGACAAAATCAAGTTAGGTTGCTTCATGCACAACCACGGAGGTAAGTTGTAAATAATGAGGATAACTGGCCATGTGCTGTGCTTAATGCTCATATTACCAAACGGATTAAATCCATCAGCAGCTAACCCAAGTCTAACATTGCGAATCTCCCTCGTAAAAGAAGGGTTTTTCTCATTAAAAGTTTTCCAAGCAGGAGAGTCAGCGGGATGTCTCATTACACCATCGTCGATCCTTTCTTCAGCATGCCATTTCATTAAAGGAGCTGAATAGGATGACCAAAATAATTTCTGTAATCTCGGTTTCAAAGGGAAGTATCTCATTTTCTTTACGGCTACCTTCGGACCATGGACACCATCAATACTTGAGTCCTCATCTTTATATT